>JAHKQU010000008.1:15012500-17512500 GCA_020383195.1 Neomicropteryx cornuta | reverse complement strand
ATCAAGACAATTATATCCTTCGATATCGTCAGCTGTTCCATCAATACATTGTTGATATGTATGCTAAGGTCGAAAGCGAACGCTTGCGATTCCTTCGATTCAACCAGGCAAAACTACGATCGGAAGAATATATTCACTTACGAGATGCTGTTGCTGGAAACATCGATGGAAATTTAAATCCCAATGACATCGGTAATGCTTTCATTTTACCTTCAAGCTACATCGGCAGTCCACGGAACATGCAGGAATACATACAAGATGCGATGACTTACGTACGTCATTACGGCCGACCGGATTTATTTATTACATTCACATGTAATCCGAATTGGGAAGAGATACAAACTTTACTATTGCCAGGACAACAAGCCATTCATCGTCATGATTTAACTGCACGTGTGTTTAAACAAAAATTGAAATCCTTAATTGATTTTATTGTTAAATATACAATTTTTGGTATCACACGTTGTTGGCTGTATACGATAGAGTGGCAAAAGCGAGGTTTGCCTCATGCCCACATTTTGGTTTGGCTTAAAGATAGAATCCGTCCTGAAGAAATCGATCAAATAATTTCAGCCGAAATTCCAGACCCATTAATTGATCAAGAATTATTTGATATTGTCACCAAACACATGATCCATGGGCCATGCGGTGTTTTCAACATGACGTCACCGTGCATGGAAAATGGAAATGTAAAAAAAACTTCCCAAAGCCGCATACGAATGACACGATCACGGATATTGATGGTTATCCAATGTATCGTCGCAGAAGTACTGAGAATGGTGGCCACACATTTACAATGCGACTGCCGAACTTTCCAAATCAAGTTGAGTTTGATAATCAGTGGGTGGTACCATACTCACCACTACTTTCAAAAACTTACAAAGCTCATATCAATGTTGAGCTTTGCAGTTCTGTTAAATCAATTAAGTATATTTGTAAATATGTAAACAAAGGCAGTGATTTGGCCATATTTGAAGTAAAAAACATAAATAAAAATGACGAAATAGCACGATACCAAATG
This sequence comes from Neomicropteryx cornuta, assembly GCA_020383195.1. NCBI lineage: Eukaryota > Metazoa > Arthropoda > Insecta > Lepidoptera > Micropterigidae > Neomicropteryx > Neomicropteryx cornuta. The sequence continues at coordinate 17,511,479 of JAHKQU010000008.1, read as the reverse complement.
GGCAGATACATTAGCAGCAATGAAGCTATTTGGCATATTCTCAGCTTTCCCATCCACGAAAGAGATCCTGCTGTCCAACATCTGGCAATACATCTTGAAAACGGTCAACGTGTATACTTCACTGAAGAAAATGTTCTCCAAAGAGCGTTCGAAGCTCCGAAAACGACTCTAACTGAATTTTTTACATTGTGTCAAAAACCTGATGTTTTTGGCCAATTCGCGAAGACATTGGTGTATGGTGATGTTCCACGTTATTTCACATGGAACAAATCCAGTAAAAAATGGGAGCCACGGAAACAAGGAAAACCACATCCTTCCATTACAGGCATATTCAAAGCTAAGACATTGGGGAGACTTTACACGGTACATCCAAAGCAACGTGAGTGCTTCTATTTACGTTTGTTATTGGTGAATGTTCCCGGACCAACGTCTTTTGAATTTTTACGAACAGCTAATGGTCGAGTATTCAATACATACCAGGATGCATGTCGTGAACTGCAATTGCTAGAAGACGATAACCATTGGGACTTAACGCTTGCTGATGCTGCGTTGACATCAACACCGAATAACATTCGTCAGTTGTTTGCAATTATTTTGGCGACATGTTATCCCTCGCAAGCACAAACTTTGTGGGAAAAATATAAAAATTGTATGACAGAAGACATCTTGCACCGAATTAGACAAACAAATCAATGCCAAAACATAGATTATACACCAGAGATGTACAATGAAGCATTGGTCTTGATCGAGGATTTATGTGTTCTTATTTCAAATTTACCACTTAATCATTATGGTATGCCATCACCTAATCGTCCAGCCACCGACTTAGTCAATACCGATTTACAACGAGAAAATCAATATGACCATGGAAGTTTAGCAACAATTATCATGAACAGTGAACCATTACTGACAGCAGAACAAAAAATTATTTATGATCGGATTATGCTGGCTGTTGCTGCTGAACATGGCGGTTTTTTTTTCTTGGATGCACCCGGTGGAACCGGTAAGACATTTTTAATATCGTTGATTCTTGCCAAAATACGGTCGCAACAAAAAATCGCATTAGCATTAGCATCGTCAGGCATTGCGGCTACTTTACTGGATGGTGGGCGAACAGCACATTCAACATTCAAGCTGCCATTGGACGTTCATAATAAACCAGATGCAATGTGTAACATCAAAAAGAATAGTGGAATAGCTGCAGTGTTGCGGAAGAGTTCTATAATAATTTGGGATGAGTGCACAATGGCACACAAATATTCACTTGAAGCATTAAACAGAACTATGCAAGATTTAAACAGCAATAATAAACTTTTCGGTGGTGCTATCTTACTTTTGTCTGGTGACTTCCGGCAGACCTTACCGGTTATACCTCGCTCTACTTTCGCGGATGAGATTAATGCATGTTTGAAACAATCATTCTTATGGCGAAGTGTTGAAACACTTCGATTGACCATAAATATGCGAGTACAATTGCAAAATGATCCATCAGCACTAATATTTTCCGAACAACTACTAGATATTGGGAACGGTAAAATAAAACTGCAACCAAATACGCAATGCATTAAACTACCAGACAATTTTTGCACTGTTGTTCAGGATAAAACTGAATTGATTCAGAGTATTTTCCCGGATATACAGAATAATTATTTGAATCATGAATGGCTTAGTCAACGGGCGATTTTGGCAGCCAAAAACGTTGATGTTGACGAAATTAACTTCCAGATACAACAGTTGTTACCAGGCGATCTGATGTCTTTTAAATCAATCGATACTGTTGTTGATGAAAATGAAAGTGTAAATTTTCCGATTGAATTTTTAAATTCATTAGTTATCCCTGGAATGCCACCACATAATCTTCGATTAAAGATTGGTTCCCCTATTATTCTCCTCCGTAATTTGAATCCACCTCTATTATGTAACGGTACGCGTTTGGTCATCAAAAAGATCACCGGAAACATTCTTGAAGCAACCATTTTGGCTGGGAAGTTTAAAGGAAAAGTGGTCCTGCTGCCACGTATTCCGATGATACCATCAGATTCTACCATACCCTTCAAAAGGCTACAGTTTCCAATTCGTTTAGCTTTCACCATGTCTATAAATAAATCTCAAGGTCAAACAATGTCCATTTGTGGTTTAGATTTGGAAAATCCATGTTTTTCTCATGGGCAACTATATGTTGCGTGTTCACGTGTTGGGAAACCGTCGAATCTATTTGTGTTAGCTAAAGACAGGTTAACCAAAAACATTGTGCACCGATTGGTGTTAAATTAAATTGAAATTGAAAGTATTTATAATTCAAAAAAAAAGATATTAATGTTTAAAAGTTTAAGACTGTCTGCCTTGCCTACCTCATTCATGAGTTTAAGCGTCACATGTTATTTACTGTATTAATTATACTGTAATATACTTATATTTGTTATAAAATTAAATGGAAATAATAAATCTGATAAATTTTTATTTTTTACCTATTGATTTCTGCTTAGTATCAAGTGTAAGAACATTTTAATTAATTGTGTTCAACGTACTTCCCCTTCAAATCTCAATCCATTGAATTTGTATAACAACATCAACATTTTCGTCTTTGTTCGTAAATAATTTCATTGTACTAAAGGGTTATAGTAGTAGAAAGTCAAATAAGGAGATCAGCATATTTTTTTACAAATACCATATGTGTGAAAAAGCATAGTGGACTCCGTGACTGATGTTCTCTTATTGTTCCTCTTAGATTGTTTACTATAATGTAATATAACAAAAACTTTAGCCACAGCAACGCGTGGCCGGGTCAGCTAGTATATAATATATATTTTATATATGTTAAGCTAACGGTGTTTACCTATTTTAATATAAAAATCATCTAATTAACGGTATTTAAGCAATACATTTTACAATTTTACTATATATATATATATATATATATATATATTCGAGTTTCGAATTTATGGGTTGCATTTTAAGCGTCATCTTTCATATATTTTCTGATGACGCCGAATGGCGAAAGCTTAAAAATAAAAATCAACAAATATATATATATATAGGTTTTTTTTACGCATTAAACATCGTTATGTTTCCATTTTTTATTGATCATACTCTATTGATCTTTCAATCAAAATACGAAAAAACAGTTCGTAAAATGGTGTAAAGGTTAGCGCGCTGTCAACAAAATTACTAAGATTTGAGGTTCAATTCTGCATTATTCAGATGTATTAGTTATTTCATTAGCTAATTAAATCAATATTGTTTTTTCTACATATAATATATATTTGTTTCGTATATATGAGTGTAATGATAAATAAAATTTAACCTATTATTTTTACGTTCTTTAGGAGTAAGTTTGTTGTCCCTCAAAATATAAATTATATTTTTCCAATTTTACCTCACATCTGCCATACTATAAACGGTGGTAATATATGTAGATATAGTATAATATGCGCTGTGGCGAACGGATAGACGGACATGATGATACTGTAAGTATTGATTTTACACTTTTGAATCTAGATGAAGTAAAATAAATTCAATCAACTTATCGAGCAATGGTAACGACTAATCTTGCCATCCGTCGATCGGCAGGTAGAAAAATGAAGTTAGTAGCTGTCCTCGGAGATGACTATCTCTTTCAGCTGGGAATTCACTTTCAAGCATTGTCAAAAGTCGGCATCCCGAATATTGCGTGGGAGCATTTCCTTTGACGGCCTCTCGAACGATCGACTTTAACTTTATCTAAAGATCCAATCCGAACGATAGTCAAACGATTGATCGACGATTTGAAATCGATAGGTTCTTTTCGTAGACGAAGGTTACATTATCACATATTATATGAACAGTGAAAAAGTTAAGATTGATATAAATAGGGATTAGCAAATATAGCGACTAAACGATACATACCACCAAAGTATTGTTACTCGAAAATATGCTATAAGAGAAAAAAACATTATTTAAAAACAACATTATAAAAATATCATAAAAAGAACTTTTTATTTAAAATATATTTATAAATAGATTATTAGTAAAAATACATTTTAAAAACAAGCTTTTTTTAAGCGTTTGAATGTGTATACAAAATTTCGTTCCTATGCTGTTGACCGTTGAGGAATTCCTTCGTCTGGAGCCATTCTTGGGTGTAGATCAGGTCATGCTTACTATAAAAATGCATTGTCATCCGACAGAACCAACATGTCAAATTTCAATTCCATAGAATAAGAGCAAGTGGTTCTAATTCAGCTTGCAAGATTTAACGATATGAAAGATGAAACACTTTAGAGGAAGGTAGAACCTTTTAAGATGAATGGCTGGAGAAGGCTATCCCATGCTGATGGTTCCATTTTACAACCAATCAAAGACAGACCTTTAGAATTTGATCACAATGCATCCTTCAAGTTTTCGTCCACGTTGCCCGTATGAGTCGGGCAGGGTCATGATCTGAAGCAGTAGTCGAAGGAGCCTGTTACGATGGGCCAATCAGGCCAAATTAATAACTGGACTATATCATGAATTGCTCAATGCAGTGGGAAGACTTGAAGATTCCCCGGGAGACAGAGAGTGCTAGAAGAAGAAGATCTTGATCAAAAAATTACTTTTTAAATGATTATTTTTAAAATAATAATATGTTTACTTTACATATTACCTAATTTTGCAAAAGTCATCATGGTCATACCAGTCATAGAGTTTGGGCGATGCTTTTATTGAAATTCTCTCTGCTGAAAAAGTATACAGAGTGTATTTTTTGTTTTTTTAGAAAAGAATTGTTATGACCTAGGTCAGATACAATTATTTTGGGTCCTACTTAGCTAGGTCAAATGTGCCTGTGCTAGGTCAGAGAAAATAAAGCGTTAAAAATGGTATGACCACTTGCGGATTCGAAGCTGAACATTTGGGCCAGTAATCCAACGCCTTATTCACTAGACTACCACGATTATATTCACTGATATCCTTTTAGGGGGTTGATCTATATCTACAACTAAACATAAAAAACATACTAAAATAATTATGTTATTAAAAAACAAAGTAAACATAATTAACATTAATACAACATAATTAACATAAAAGGAGATCAGGGAATATAAATACATCCTCATATATATTTTTAGTAAACTCTACCAACCCGACGTCAAATGCTCTCAGAACTAAATAACATAAGCAAAAACAGTTTTGTTGACTCTTGAAAACCGGAAACGACTCAATATTAAACAATCTTCATCCGTGGGTGGCTTATCTACACTTGATGACAGTTTAAACGTCCTGTAACGTGATATTTGATCTAATGGGCTTCCACATTTAAGCGAAATGGGCCTTAAGTGGACATTTGTGTTTTCGCTAAACGTAAAAAGTAACTTTGTTTACTTTCAAAACAACTAAATGACTATATTTTTTCCAATTATTATACCTATATGTATACAGAACCACATACTGAGCATTTCTGAATCACAATGCAAGATCCTACTAATCAATGGGTTATCAAAGGAGTCAATTTATACAAGCAATTTACAAAAAATGGTAAGTACTCTTTTTGTTCTATTTATAAACTATGCATACTCTTAAATAAACATTATAATAAATAAGGATCATAATTTAACGAGTACTTTGGCACATGGTACGTACGATGCCGCGAAACTAGCAAGTTTAATTTAGCTAAGACAAACAAATTAATCGTGGTTTACTTCTTAATTTTTTCCTAATAATTGTCGTTATTGATCAACCCCTTGAAAAAAGCCTAGTTAATAAAAATACGCACTGTCTATATATATTTGAGTATACAGAATGTTCCAGATACAGGGGTCAGCCCGAAACCTAGTGAAAGAACTTTCATTCATTATTTTCTAGGTTTTTGTATTTTTTTTTTCTTTCTATCATTGAAGACCATTTAAAAAAAAACGATATATAAACGAGTTTTCGTACTTCCTACTTGTAATTAGCATAAAGTAGGTAGTGTTTAATCATATTGTTATGTCGCTGTTGACCATATTTTTTTTACAATACACGTTTTTTTTTTACTTAACCAGAAACCTTACAAAAAATGATAGGCATTGGGGTTGTTGCTAAATTACCTAAGTATATCTGGGAAAAAAATTAAAACAATACACATTACTGTAATGAAAGGTCGGACATTCCTCGAAAATCACAAAAGTACGAATAACTACTACATCCTTTACAAACAGCGCGAGGAGCAACCTGGCCAGCGCAATGTCTTCCGGGCGGCGCGCGTTGAGCAAAAGTGCGCACTATTTGAACCAATCACATTACTTTGCATTGCGCGTTTAATTTTAAAGAGCCACAAATCTCGACGCGCGCCTTCGGCCGCGACGCTTTTAAGTGCAATTAAAATTGCGACGCCATTTTATGTGCGCTTCGTTGCCTCGGCTGCTTTTTAAACCTCCATTTAAATGGTATTTATTTTTACCTTTCGATGCTCGCAATTATCGCTGATATAAGCAAAAGGTCGCGTTATCAGCTAATTAAGAAATATTTTTATTTCTCTGACAGCGTCCGGTAATAATATTCTCCAATTATATATGTAGATGCAAGGGGTTTAAGTTTGTCCCACATTTTTTACGGTTTGATGAAATAAATCCATTTAAGGTCAATGTCTATCGTAGAATAGGACATATATAACCTTTCTTAGAACAGGTAAGTCTTACCTGGTTAGAAAGGTAACAGACCTAATCAAATCGGCCAACATCACCCAGGTGCATATTTAGTTCAATTAAACCTTGAATTTGCATTCGAAAAAGTTTCGTTTTGGGTGTAAAAAATTTCACAGAGACCCAATTTTCTGGCTAACTGGAATGTATGTCTTTAAATTAACGTCGAAATATCGTTTGTGCCCCCCCCCCCGCCCCCCCTGTCAACTATCTGTCAACTCGACTGTCATAACTTTACTGTAGATTAACATAATTTACTTGACAGTGGGTCATTGGATACACACATATTGAACACCTGAAAAATATCCCAAACGGAAACACAATTCAAGTTATCGATTGAGAGTGCAGTCGAATTAATAATGTCCAATTCTGTGGAGATCGATTGTACAGGACGTTCCAAAACCGTTCCCAAAGACTTAAAGAGCTGTTTTTGTTCCCTATTACGCGAAACAAACCGTATAAAAAAATGCGAAAATAATTCATGACCATATTTATTAATTCTATCAACGCGCTCGTGTAAATTCACTTTTTCTCGTCAATGACCCGGCGCAGTGCGGCCTCGCTAGCGACCTAACTTCTGACAGGAGCGATTTCATATTATCACGGAAAGTTTACGAATTTTTTACTCGTAAAACTCGCACCTGAATTGTGCCTTAGATGCTCATGTAGTTTTTGCTAAACGTTTTTATTGTTATTTTGATGATCGATTACACACACAAATATAAACGTGCCCCACTATGGTATGAACCTACACAGGGCAGAGTGAGACGAAGACCCAAATAGGTTGTGCCCGGACTCACTTACTCTCTCTCGATACGTGTGTACGGAGGACGTTACTCAACCAAGTCGTTTATTTGGAGCAACAAAGAGTAAATTAAATTGTGTCTTAAGTCATCGATTAAATCTCCGCTCCGGACAGGAGCGCAGCCGCCGCCGCTCTGCGTGTCGCGTTATCTCAGAAACGCCATCAACTTAATACAAATAATTAAATTTGGAGCACTGTCTGAGAAATAAGTAGTTATACAGATGTGTGCGAATATAGATATGATCGATAGGGATTGATTCAAATAAACAAAGATTTCGGCTTAAAACCAAATTACAAATTCGATCAAAATCATACAAAATTATTTTCGTTCAACACATCGAAGCAAAAGAATAAACATTAATTTAAAAAATGAAAAACATATCGAATTAAGAACTTATTTCATATTTTTAAGGCAGTTAAAAAATATTATTTTGTGGTATTTGTATGTTTAAGATTATTTAAAAATAATCAAATTATTGGTAAGTTGGCAAGTTTGTTATCAAAAACACGTGACAACAATACAAGGTTAGAGTAAAATATATCAGAATTCTGAACCATATTAAATTATTGTGTTTTCGCTGCGTTGACACATACGATACGTTTTTTTGGACAATATAATATTTTTCCTTATATTCTATTTTGGGCGAATTTATATTTTTTATCAGGTTTTATATATACATTCATTTATTTATTTATTTATTTAACAGGTTTCCCCATGTTGTTGCATCTTCCAAATCGAAAAGTATAAATGCGAAAAGTTGATTTTTTGTGTATAGATTGAAGCAATCGAAAAAAATCTATAGCCGTTTAGATTACGGCGGAGGCTGGTCGGATAATATAGATATATATAAACTTTAAAGTCAACACATTTTTAATATTGAGATGAACCAAGGCGGACCAAAAGCGAGAAAGCGCTCACCCTTCAGTCAAGAAGAGCAACCACCCCCACAATCAGTCGGCCAAGAACCCACTTCCCTTCCTAAACGCAAGCAGAATGCTCTGTTTAAAGTTAATAGTTTTACTCAGATTGATGTCTCAAAACACATGTCTTTACAATAATTTTAATAATAAATCAAAAAAACAATTTAGTTACTTACGATGGCAGCTTGACATAATCTCTGAAAATGATACATGTTTTTAAAGGATAATTGGTAAAAATGGTGTTCATCTAGTATCGTAGAACCCTTGTCATGGCTGTGTCTTCTGACACAGAACAGCTTCTGTGTTCCTGCTTCGCAATGAATATGTTGTCGTCTCACCTGTTTTAAAAAGTTGATTACACCAATACATGCTGTTAGGTTATAATGAAGTTGTATTGAACAATAAATATGTCTGTGTTATGTTTCAGTACACATGTGCTATAGCATGTCAATATTATTAATATATTTTATTTTATCTCTATCCACATATGATTTACCTTATGTGAGTTTTAATTAGGTTCAGTTTAAATGCTATTTGTTTATGTGGGTGTTTGTACATTGATATAATTTATGACGCTTAATTCGGTGGATAGTATTTATGTATTTATTCTTTAATTCGACCCTTTCATTACTGCGTGTTATGTGTTATTTATGTAAAAAATTTTAATCTTATTTATGTATGTATTTTAAATTGTTATCTCGTTCATCGCTTTATTATTGTTATACTAATCATAGTATCTTTTGTTCACTAATATAGCTACTGTTTTCTGTTATTTTAAATTCTTATTCGTGTTAAAAAAAAATATTATTATGAGAATATTTTATTTTTACTTTAGTGCAGGATTCTTGGGATATGGGTATTTATTTTGGGACAGGCTGGGGCTCCATAACCACCCCTACCCCCAGCCACTTTCCACCTCCTAAAGAGTGCTGTTCCATGGTTTTATGAATATGAATAGGTCCAAAAGGTTGAAAAACCCTTATAACAGTTGAATGCAGTCCTCGACGGAATGGCTTTAGGCCGGCTCGGTGGCTCTAAACAGAATTAACTGATTAGAACATAAGATGATGTGGTATATCCTTAGTTGTTTGCTCGAAGTTGCAATGTCAGAGGCATGTGTTTCCCAGTTTCCAACGATGTAGGGGTTGTGAGGCCCTTGGGTACTTTACTATGCCGAACTGACAGGGTTCCGTGGCAAAGAACTATAAGCGAAGTGTCATATATGTTTGAGGGAGAAAGTCAGCCTACGTGACATTCCCATAAAGTCCCGCGTCCAACTGATGTCAAGGTAGTTTGATCCAATTGTGTTTGAGCGAATTGATGCTCTAATACATTGAAGTTTAAATGTGATTTCCAGGGTTTATAATTTACAATGGTAGGTGGGATACACTTCCAAAATGTCAGTGTTTACCATGTTTTGATCAGCTTCAGGATATTCTAAGCTGGATGGAATTAGCTTAGAAAAAGTGATATAGGAACAGGTCCTGCCTGAATCTATTTATTTATTTATTTATTCTTACCCTAACTATCACTACATATATTTTATTATTTTTCCTGGTGCTGATAATATTACATTTTATTATTTATTCTTGTCCTAACTAACACTACGTATATTTTATTATTTTTCCCTGGTGCTAATAATATTATATTTATTTATTTAGACATCTAGATCTATTGTAATCTTCCACAATCAGCGAAGCTAGTCACTCAAATTTTTAATTTAAAATTTAGTTCCTCATTGTCTGTCACGTATAAAACCATAGCGATCCACGAATTAAGTCGATGTGTAGGTAAGACAGAATAGCTTTAAATTGCAGTGTAGCCGGAAGGCCGACTCGCACTTGATTCGAAATGAAGGTTATTGGATAGATAGGAGATTCTACTTTTCACCGATGCTGTCCTAAGGAAGGGTTAACTTCTCTGGCATAAGCGGGATCCCACGATGGTCAAAACTTAATCAGGGTCCAACTGTACTCTGCACATCCTATGCTAGAGCTGTGGGCTTTATTAGAGAGTTGACATATGATGAAGATAGGTCGTGAATCTATCTTTTGCTTGTCTTCCAGAGCCGAAAAACCTAACCAGAACAGCTGGCAAATTCCGATTCCTCTATCTTAGGTAGGCAGGAAAAAGTGAAGTAAAACTTTCCATCCAGACGCATCCACTCTCATCGGAGAAGGCATTATTTGGTTTTTCTCTGTCAAATATTGTCATGTCCGTATTAAATGTATGTTCATATAATCCCCTTTTTAAGCAATTCACCCCGCCAATTCCAGAAAACCAACAGATCCAGACTTATAATTTTGCAATAAAGAATTAATAATTTGACTATGTATCAATTTAGTTATCGGATGTATGAATAATTCGCGTTTTAAATGATCGTTTATTTATATCACCTTCTTTTATGTTTGTGCGCGCAACTATAGGGTGTTTGTTATTTGTAATATAGAAGACAAAACAATCTTTTTATTTTTTTTTTTTATTACACGGCCGTGATTCGCTTATTTATATATACTCCGCTGGCGTATTTAGGATTCCTTCGTATAACATGTACTCTCTATGACAGTTGAGTGTGTGTGTATTTGTGCGTGTACATGTATTGTGTAATTATGGATACAATTTTGTTAATAATATATTATATTAAATTTCGAAAATATTTACACTAACATGCTTGATCTATTCCCAACTATGTGAAACTTCCCTGTTTGAAAGTATATATATTAAACACAATTATTTTAATTTAACAGTTGATCAAACTTTGTCTATTTTATATAAATAATATTTATTTTATTGATAAACTTTTGGTAAACTATGTCATTCGAACTTCTATAATTTTTACCTTTATTATTGATAGATTTTGTTTTAAATATAGATCTGATATTTATGTTTACAAATAAGTATTCTCTTTTCTTTTCCTTTTTTTATGAAATAAATAGGTATGTACTACATTTACATTTAAAACTTAACTCAACGACTTTATGAAACAAACTCAGCTTGGTTTAGGAGTCAAATAAATTGCCATAAGCATTTGAAGTTCACATAATTAAGTATACATCTATATTAATAGACTCACCCTGTAAAAGCTTAGGTTCTAATTTAACCCCAAAATCCAATCACTACACATAACAACACAACACGATTGAAATGCACTTAGGCCTCAATGCATTTCCTACTTATATTAACAAATATAATGAACACCTTTTGACACAGAATCGGCATGCACAAGTTTGAACTTTATGTTAATACCACCTTCCTAATTCCGTCAATAATTTCATTTTATGATTACCCGGCGTTTTCTTTAAGTTGTTCCTTTAACCGTCAGATATAACCCTTACGTATATTTTTCGACTTAGGATAAAATTAATTATTTCTTTAATTTTGAATTTATTTAATAATTATTTTTACTTTGTTCAACTAATAAAGTATGAATTAGTGTTCGTTTTAGATCAATTACTATAATTCATGAATCGAGTCTTGCTCTGGGATTAATTTTTGAAAAAAAATTAATTCTAAACTGTTGGGGTTTAATTCGAAATCTTATTTTTTCCAATTCTTTAGATAAAAGAATGATGGTCCTGAAGAACCTTTATTTTAATGTCACGTTTCAATGTTTATTTGATTTTAATTTTAAATAACAAAATATCCTTCTATAACTTTACATTTTAGCTTGGGTTTCTAAGTTTATTTTGAGTTTCAATTTTAATTATAAAATATCCCTTCATAAACCTTTAGGATTTAATAAAATACCTTTCAATAGTTTAACGTTTTAGTTTTCAAGAAAAACTCCTATATTTTATATTTTGATAAAATACCTTGTACCAATTTATTATTTTTTTCTTTTTATTATACGTTTCACTATTTGTTTTATTCTAGTTTAATTAACAAAATTTACTTCTATAGTTTATTTTTTTTATTTTTAAATCAAATACCTTTTAATAATTTATTATTTTATATATTTATTTATTTTTCTAAAGTCTCTATATTTCTTGTATTTGGTTATTTTAGTTATTAATCTGGTCTCAGTTTTGGAAACTAATTACAAAAATATATAGGTTTAATTTTGACATTTCCGGATTCGAACTTTGGACATTACGTAACAAGTGCAGAACCTCGTTTTTTTCGCGTCTATTATAATACGTTTGCGTACCGCGTAAATTCTTTAGGATGACTCTATACGTATAAAATTGTATTTTATTATATATTCTTTATATAATTTTTAAATGGTTTTATTTAAGTACATATTTATTTATATTTCTTTTAATTTTAACACACCTTTATTTTTATTTTGTTTCGGCAGTTTAAGATTCAAAAGACTCTATATTTCTTGTTTTGGATTATTTAAGTTATTAAATAATTTAATTTTAATTTATTAAAGTAATCGCTCGGTTTTAGGACTATAAAACAATATTTCATGGTTCAAAAACAAACCAAAATTTAATATTCTATTGACTAGAATTTAACACTTAAAAAATATTCACCAAGTTTCGATTGAATCTACTAAGTTAATTTATAACCAAATATATCGCGATCGACCGACGTGGAAAGACTCTGAACCCGGAGCTCCGTTGCGTACTAATCCCGAACTAATCCCAACCACTAATCCCCATTTTTTCTTTTGTTCTCATTTAAATAACCTCGGTTCCCCTTCTCCGAAAGGTGGGTCTAAATTAATTGATTCTCATCTTTAACCAATACGAATCTAGCAATTACTGACTGATTTATTCAATAAACAGACTTGCATGTACTCTGGTCAACCCGTTAATATTAATTTGAAGTTATAAAAATTTATCGATTTTTAAACCCATTAAAATATGGGGCTACGACGTCTTAAATCTGGTTATTATCATAAAAATATGACAAGAACATGGCACAGACCTATTAAAATGGCTGGCAGGGATGCTCAACCCTCAACTTTTACTTTTTTGTATGGACGTGTATTTCGTCTTGGCGTCAGTGCCGAGTTGTACTCTTCTAACTTGATCCCGTCTCTTTCACTCTGTCATTAAACCATCTCTCTCTCGAGTCAGTATATAGTCTGCCTTATATTTTCTCGTCATTGGTTTAATTCTAATATATAATCTGTCATCTGCGAGTCTGTATTTCCTCTGAGTAAACGCCCCTGTATGTTTGTTTCAGTCTAACCTCAGTTCTTCTCATTTTTTATCTCTTTTCCTCTTGACTCCACCTTGTGGGCGGCTATCTCCAAATCTGGAATCAATGACTAATTTATGGGTTCGTCAGAGCGTCACTCACTCATCTACTTCTCCCGTAACCGTTATACGTTATTTTTTTCCTCCTTCAAAAACAACGCTTCACAACCTCTATTTAACCCCTTTAAAAGCTATTTGCCCTGCAACCGGTTATTTACGACTCTAGGATCCCGAGTAAGAAATTAATTTTGTGCGTTTCTGTCCGTAGACTCTAGCCTTTTGATATTTGCCGAGGCGTACCGTTATATATCGATTCGGTAAGATATCGTCTGGCCAGAGATTATCAATGTGAAAATCGTGGCCCGTAAAATGTTAAAAATATTGTAATTTTTGTGAAATTTCCCGAAAAATATGAACTCTATTTTAACAGCCGGCTCCTGATTCTATAATACCTTTGTTAGGCTGGACATAAACGTAATTAAACAGTGATTTCCAATTAAGTGGCGCTCGTAGTTTTAGAGTTATAACCGATTTCCTTCATTTGTTTATTTTCATATTTTTTTATGGTGTCGGTAGCCTAATTTCCTAACCAAAATTACCCTATATTAACGTCAAGTAATTTAAATACATCGATATATATTGTCATTTATTTTTATAGTTTTTATGACGCGATCTTTCCGTTAAATTTTCTTGCTCAAATACTCCTTCAGTACTCCGTGGTAAGGCTGTAGTGCAAATCCAACCCTCTGAAACTTATTAGGGTATGTTTTTTTCATCCCCATGATATTTTCCTTGACCAATTTATTCCTTCTTCAGAGAGAAACTGGAGGTTATCACAGTCGCCCAATGGAGGGATAGAATCTTTTTGTGAAATGACAAGTTCTTTGCCTCCATTAAATATAAATGTAGACCTCCGGTGTCTCACGTCTTCCTTATCCTTTCCTTTTCTTCCTCTTTTTTTTCTTTACGATGGTGATTCCTTTTTTTTTTTTTTTAGTCACTTCACTATTCATCATTTTTTTTTTCACCATTATATCTAGTTGTAATTAAACTTATATTAAGAAAAATACAGAATGGATCGAGCCCCTTTTGCAATTTTCTCGCCCGTTCCGATGTTGGCCAACCGTCTATTACCACCAACTCTCGTCTAACCGTAATTATAATGTGAATTGGTGCAAAACTAGCTAAGTATTTCAACTTAGGTGATAAGCTTATAAATTTCAACTTAAGTGGTAGGCTTAAATATTTCACTTAGGTGGTAGGCTTAAGTATTTCACTTAGGTGGTAGGGCTTAAGTATTTCACTTAGGTGGTAGGCTTAGTATTTCACTTAGGTGGTAGGCTTAAGTATTTCACTTAGGTGGTAGGGCTTAAGTATTTCACTTAGGCGGTAGGCTTAAGTATTTCACTTAGGTGGTAGGCTTAAGTATTTCACTTAGGTGGTAGGCTTAAGTATTTCACTTAATATATGTAAATATTACACTTAAATCTACTTAATTAAATTCACCCTCTTTTTTTTTTTTTTTTTTTTTATATCCATATATACATATATGTATTTCTTTATTTAAGCCCTGGGTATGACAAGCCTGAGGAGATCCATCTAAGTTTCCTTTCCCTAGCTCTGTAGGTGAATAAATTCCTCCCGCATGCTTCGCATATTAACGCCTTTCCATAAACGCTCGCGCTCGAGGCCAACCTTTCAAACGCGACGGATGTATCAACAAACCATCGCTGGTACTGTTCATGGATCATCCGGGCAAAGGACACCCTTTGATTCCTATCATACTCGTACCACCTACATCCCTCACAGGTCCCCCAGTCTGATGACATTCTGACCCGTAGTTCCAGCCTCCAAGCTTGGCCCTGCTTGTCGACAACCTCCACGTTAACTCCGGCACAAAATCTGATTACCTCCGTCACTCTATGCCGCACGTCCTGAATGTCGACATATCCATTCAGATATTTATGCCATTGTGACTCGTCCACCTCCTCGAACAGCTGTTGAGCATACCTCTTACCCAGCCACTTTTGCAATACACACATTTTTATTATTTTTTTTTTTATACAAATGTATTTATATGGGCGTATAAATCTTCGGTTATATAGTCTTCTGCTTTTCCACTTATGTTTTAATATTGTCACTTTACTACACTGGATTTAAAAGGTCTATGGGATCCGATGCTTCTATAAATAAATCAAAAAAAATTTGGATTATCATTTTAATATTTCTATTTATGTTAACTATAACTTATGTAGTTATCTTTTTTTTTATTTATATTATTCATGTATATATTTATTATAAATGGATTTCCCTTATATTTTTTTTTTGTGTTCGTTTAGTATTTTTCTTAAATATAAACCTTTAATATAAAGTTTGTTTATGTTTAAATTGTCTTTAAAATTTAGACTATTTAGATATTACTTCCTAATTACTAAAAGTAAGTATTAATTTTGTTATTAATTATATTATCTTTAAATTTGAAACACCCTATAACTAGAATAGCCGTAAAGACGCAATGTCATAGAGAACGAGAAAAAAATACGTTCGCGAACGTCGCATCCTCAAGTGGTTGGTTTCATTTTCGAACCGCATGCATTTTGTTTTTTTCTTGTTTGTTTTTTAAAAAGGTCGCAACAAACTTAAGTTTCACTTGACGTAATATTTACTTGGTTCCTGTCAATCGAATAATATATTTCGTACTAGTTTCTTTCGTTTTAACCTACTATATTTCTTTTCTTACCATCTATCGTTACTTTATATTTTTTTGTTAAGGCCAAATTTCCGTTTGTTATATCTGTTTGTGGTGTCTAATATACGTAATTTTGTTTTTTTGTCCCTGTTACCTTCAGCACGCTATTTAGTACATTCATATATGTATATGTAGACATATTCGATCTCTGTATTACTTGTTCATGCAGATCCGGTCAAAAGGCAATCAATTTCACATGCAAAAAAAAAATTGGAATAGTATATACATGTATTTCGAAACATCAACCCACAGCAATCCAATTTTAAAATTAAAAAATTCCTACCTGACCGTTTCTATATTAATGTTTATGGCATTTGATGACTTTTAATATCTCTTATTTTCTGTTTAATAAAAAAAACCAATTCTCTTATGAAAGAATATTTATTTAAAATTCCTACCTTATTTTATAAATACCTTAATTTTATTTGCGTATATGAAAATAAAACTTGAGTAAGGCACGCTTATTCAGGCAGTGAGGCAGTCTTATGGCACACTAAACGTATTTTATGCTCAGAGAAATTGGCGATTCTTGTTTGATTTATTTTTTTAAAACCATTTATTGGTCAGTACCTGCATATTTTTTTTTTTTAAAATATTAAATAAAAAATTGTGATACATACAATGAAGGTAATATATATATATACATATTTATACGCCCTTACACACTCTTATATTTATTTATTTTTTTACCCCTTTCCTTCCTATACATACACAAATTCATTTATTCATTTATTGAACTAGTTTTATTTGATAGTTATTATTAGGTTTATTTATTTATTTAATTTTGGATCACATTAGCTTGCCTTTAGGTAAGTTATTTATTTATCTAATATATTTATTTAATATATTCAAGGGAACTGTTCTTCATAACTCCATTTACTAACAGTTATTAATCAGTTATTAGTTTCAAACATTCCAGACGAGTTTAAATTTATCCATTGGAATTAGTTTGACTATTCTGATATTGAATAGAACCAATTGATATTAATTGATAGCTACAGGTTGTCATATTTAATTCTTGTCGTGTTATGTTTAAATATTAACTATACTTAGCTATATGCATTAATTTTTTTTTTATTTTATTTTATTCACGTAAATGTTATATCATTTATTTATGAATACTTTATTCTGATTGCTATTTTGTATTCATCTGATCATATTAACAACGTATTAAAATGTGCAATATTTTGCCGTTCAAAATCTAGTTTTAGCTTAAATTGAATCTAATCTGGGTTTCATCTATTCTTAAATTCGAGAGTCTACGTTATGTTGTAAACTTCCCAGAACTGAAGGACCTGCCTCTAGGTCTGAATTTATCACTTCAACATGTCACGCGCCTCTCAGGATAAGGTCGCGCCTTCGGGTCGGTACTAGCTTTCTAAAAATAAAGATTCGCACACACCAGCCTGTTCTAGTCTTTTATTTTTTTGTTTTAGTTTAATAAACATTTATATAAGTAGTTTAGAAATGTCATTTATTTTAAACAAGCTGTCCCGGCGAATGTTTAGAATCATTAAATGTTTAGAATCATTCCTTTGCTGAATTTTAAGTTTAGAAGTTCGGTAGAAATTTAAGCTAATTAATTACTTATGAAACAATATGATAAGCTTACAATGTGTACCTCTTCGAAAATATTTTACAGTTTAAAAAAAACCTCAAAGTCAGTTTTACAAGGTCGTTACATACAAAATGTATATTTATTATGGAACCTCTATATTTATCTATTTATTTTTGTATAACTAACCCGCCTTTGTTTTAAATATTGAGCTACAAGTATTATTTAACTGATCAGATTTGAATAATCTACCCATCGCCACGTGTTCTTTACTGCATGCCTGTAAATCACACACCGATAGACAGACACCCAACTCATGACAGCGTTATTTTTTTTTTAAGCTATAAAAAAAACTATAATATTTTTTATTTATCTATTTTTCCTTTACTATGTTTACATATATATTTAGCGTTCGTTTTTTTTTTTTTCGCAGTTGTACTTTAGTGTATTTACCAAGTTAATTTTTTTAATATCTTTTTTGGTTAATTGGGAGTGGACAGCTACTCGAAAAAGACATGTTATATGCTATCGAAAATTAGCATGCTATTTTTCAATATTTTTATAAGTAACAAAAAAACCCGTCAAAACTTATTTTATTTATCTGTTGGACTGCTAAACAGTTACTATTTATCTTAAAATGTATAAGTATGTTCCTTTATTTGTTTTCAAAAAAAATTAATTAACATCAAATTTATAATAAAATTAATTACTTCAATATAAAGAAATACATTCATACTAGAATACGTCTCTCTATTATTTTTTTACTTTAGCAAAATTTTTAACTTCAACGCGCTCGATTTTAAACTGGTGTATTCGTACCCTTATATATTTTTTTCTGTAAGTTGTCCCTTCTTGCGAGGGTAAAACCGTACATGTGCTAACCACCCAAGAACTAAAACCCGACTAGCGTTACATTATCCCAAGACCGCCAAACGCGTAAGCATTGCTTGAGGTTTATTCCTTCGTGAACTCTACCTATATTTATTCCATTTTAAATTTGTTTTAAATTTAATAATATTCTGCGTTCTATTTAACTATGGTTTGTGTTGACGTTCAAATTTCACGCCCGTCAGATTCGTCATCGAAAAGGTAAGTGTATCTATATATAAATATTTTTAAATGGCTTTGTTTCAGATTTTTTTATTATCATTTTATTTTAGTATATCCTTCACTGTAGGTACGTACCTAATCGCTATTAATGTAACCTTATTTCTTGCTCTTTTTTTATTGCCGAGATTCTAATATTGTCTTTTATATTGTCTTTATTATATTGTCTTTGTATAGTATTCTAACGTTGTCTGCCATTTTGTTTCGATTTAGTATTATTTTTAAAATTCCCGAATATTTCGAACAAGTATGCCTATATATTTTTTTTTTGTTTATACTTTAATAATATTCTAAATGTTTGTTGTTTTTTTTTTCAGTTTTATTTATAAAGCAGATGAAGATCCACCCTATAATTGTGAAACGAAAGGCCCGACTTAAAAATCTTATCGCCACGTTTTTTAACCACTGTAATAATGGTGACAATGTAATGATGGTGATGACCGAATCCCTGAGCTACCTACTAAGAATATCTGTAAGTTTATTTTAACTCTATTCCTGCTTTTCTCTCACGTTGAATTTATCAGCGTATAGAGGTTTTCAACTGAACATCCCTTCCTTCTGTAAACTCTACATTAATGTACAACAGACATTTTAACTAAAACATGAAAGTTAGTATGCTATTTGATTAATAAAAAAATAAAACTCTGATCTCTGTCGTGAACCGTTATTTAGAAAACTTAAGAAATGCACCTTCTGAGTTATTTGTTTAAGAACGTTTGATATGTAAATTAATGGAGGTCTAATATTACTTTTGGTTTGTTTTTGAGTCTAATTTTTCGATAGGTATTTAATGATTTCTCATAACATATCTACACACGCCCATACATACATACATACATACATATGCCTATACATCTATTACTTATTTGGTGTACTAAATGCTGTTTTGATTTTGTAATAATTTGTTGACACATTCATTTAAATAACTAATTTAAATTGTTTCTGTTTAGTTTATATACCTATTTTTTTTTTATATTTTAATTTATATAACTACATATATATACAATTATACAATTATATAAATAATATGCACACAAATCATGTGCTTTGATCTTACACTCTTACATACCTATTATTTTTTTTATTATCAAATTCTTACATAACTCACTCATAACATCATCTCCTTTCACCATCATCACTATAATTATATATCCTAATTCCTATTCATACACACATTTTCTTATACATATCTACAGACAATATATTTACCTAAGTCAGTTATATATACCTAAGTCATATATTTCCCACTATCTGTCAATTATTCTTTCACAGGAATTTATCTTTATTTATTGTCTTTTACAGGTCAGTCCACGCCCAATCAAGTTTTTGAAAATTTCAACGCTTTACTCGGCCTGATTTAATTGGTTATCTTCATCTGCTGTTATTTTGTAATCCCGTGCAACTACTCACCTTCAGGTTTCTTTTGACTTTATTTTATAATTTGTTTTATTTTATAAATTTTTAATCCAATATCTCACTGACTAAAATCCCCTTTTAATTTTTTTTTATAGTAAAAGCCAGTTACCCTTTTATAATGATAACCTATTGTAATTTAAAATTTCAATTCAACGCATCAACAGAATGTTCTACGATCAACTTTTTATCTTGATTTAATATTTTTTTTTCACACAAAATACTTGTGTCTAAAGGTATTTTATTATTGAATCCTGTATTATTTAATAATCTAGTATGTCACAACTATATAAAATATTAAACTTCATTATTCTTTAATCAATTTTTCAATAATTTTATGTTTTTTTATAAAAATGTCAGCTAAATACATCTGTCATACAAATTGTAATTCTTTAATAGCTCAAATTAGTTTGTATTACAAAAGTTTTATGGTATTCTTATATGCTATTCCAGATATCTTTAACTTTTCCCTAATTAATACCTATTTTACAAAAATAAATATTACAATGGTTTTGTTTTCCGATGGAGACTGTATTTTTTCAACTTTGTCATTTCTTTTTCACCAAATTCATTTAGAAAAGTAAAAATCAATCAAATGAATTATCTATAGTTACTGTAAAGTCAGTATAATCTACTAATTTAAATATTTTATATTTTTACTTGTTAAAGTGTATTTTAATGCAAATTTTTCTTATATTAAACGCAAATGTCTACAAAATAAATCTGTTTTCTTTTATTCATTTTTTTAATTACTTTAGGCTCTAAATATTCCTTCTTGTTTAGATTACTATAGTTGATCTGACATTTAGTCTTTAAAATATGAATTTCTTTATTATATTCACATGTTGCTAATCTACGTTCTACGGGACGGGACATAAGAGAACTTAAAAATTCTATTTTTAGGAATGTTATGTTATACTTGTGACTGGGTTTTCTTGAATATGATTTAGCAGTTCTATCCTAATCATAACCAACTAAATTAGTTTAGATTTTGAATGTTATGAGAGCAAATTGCTATATGTTTGTTCTGACATCAGGTCGCTCGCCCACATGAAAAGTTAGTATTTTAAATGAATTTCTCAAATTCTTGCAAATATAGTATATGCTATTATGTATAAGCTACAGTTTAGAACTACAAATCTAAACCCTGGACTACTTCTTATACCTACAATAATTTAATTGTTATAACCTAATTTACTTATTTGTTTGATTCCGCTGAAAAACCGTCATATCAGTTATTTCTATATTTGATGTATTATTTTATTCTTGTTTTTGACTCAATGACTCTAAATTGCTTTGACACACTATATAATACTATTTCTGGTAGTATAGTAAAGAAAATTGACAGATTTATTTATTTATTAATGTAATTTTAATACAACTTGGTAGATTTTTTTTTTTGAAGCGAGGCGAGATTTCTTTAATTTATCCATAATTTTTAATAACTGTTGACAACCTATCTACATTCTTGTTTCTCTTATAGTATGTAAAACATACATAAACATACACACACATACTCATACATAAGTGTACATATATAATCATATACTATTACTTATTTAGGTAATCTCATATGCAAAAGTAAATACATTAAAATCTTATTAAACTATTAGTTTGGTTTGGACATTAAGTGCTATTATACTATCATTTTAAACTATAATGAAGGTTTCTGTTCTCTGATAGAACTATAAATACAAAATAATAAACATTTATTTGTAGCGACCATTAACCTACGTTCCATATTCAAAATTTTTAAATCGCTACTCATACAACTTAATTTAAATTACCTTTTGGTTTTACCTATATTGAATATACATAATTTACTGTGTAATGGTAATATTGTTTTAATATTTAACAGTTTTTTTATTCCTTTTAACCATAATTATTTGACTGTTTGTATTATTTGCCTGTATCAACTGACTTCGGATAACTCTTAACGCTTTTAAATTTTGAACTCAAAGTCAATTTTTATGAATATTATTCATCGTTTAAATTACTTAGAAACCGTATATAATAATATAAATACAATACAGCACATTAATACAGTAATATATATAAATACAATCATTTTATTAGCTAAAATATATTCTACGATGCCTATTTTTACAAATAATGAATATTTTATTATCGTTTCTTATATTATTTATTTAGAATGGCCAATGATCATCTAGGGTTAGGATCCCTTATTTAGTTGTGTCCAGAAACTCTTTAATTTTAACGAATCCTGGTCACGGCACCACTTGAGATGAACCAAGGCGGACCAAAAGCGAGAAAGCGCTCACCCTTCAGTCAAGAAGAGCAACCACCCCCACAATCAGTCGGCCAAGAACCCACTTCCCTTCCTAAACGCAAGCAGAATGCTCTGTTTAAAGTTAATAGTTTTACTCAGATTGATGTCTCAAAACACATGTCTTTACAATAATTTTAATAATAAATCAAAAAAACAATTTAGTTACTTACGATGGCAGCTTGACATAATCTCTGAAAATGATACATGTTTTTAAAGGATAATTGGTAAAAATGGTGTTCATCTAGTATCGTAGAACCCTTGTCATGGCTGTGTCTTCTGACACAGAACAGCTTCTGTGTTCCTGCTTCGCAATGAATATGTTGTCGTCTCACCTGTTTTAAAAAGTTGATTACACCAATACATGCTGTTAGGTTATAATGAAGTTGTATTGAACAATAAATATGTCTGTGTTATGTTTCAGTACACATGTGCTATAGCATGTCAATATTATTAATATATTTTATTTTATCTCTATCCACATATGATTTACCTTATGTGAGTTTTAATTAGGTTCAGTTTAAATGCTATTTGTTTATGTGGGTGTTTGTACATTGATATAATTTATGACGCTTAATTCGGTGGATAGTATTTATGTATTTATTCTTTAATTCGACCCTTTCATTACTGCGTGTTATGTGTTATTTATGTAAAAAATTTTAATCTTATTTATGTATGTATTTTAAATTGTTATCTCGTTCATCGCTTTATTATTGTTATACTAATCATAGTATCTTTTGTTCACTAATATAGCTACTGTTTTCTGTTATTTTAAATTCTTATTCGTGTTAAAAAAAAATATTATTATGAGAATATTTTATTTTTACTTTAGTGCAGGATTCTTGGGATATGGGTATTTATTTTGGGACAGGCTGGGGCTCCATAACCACCCCTACCCCCAGCCACTTTCCACCTCCTAAAGAGTGCTGTTCCATGGTTTTATGAATATGAATAGGTCCAAAAGGTTGAAAAACCCTTATAACAGTTGAATGCAGTCCTCGACGGAATGGCTTTAGGCCGGCTCGGTGGCTCTAAACAGAATTAACTGATTAGAACATAAGATGATGTGGTATATCCTTAGTTGTTTGCTCGAAGTTGCAATGTCAGAGGCATGTGTTTCCCAGTTTCCAACGATGTAGGGGTTGTGAGGCCCTTGGGTACTTTACTATGCCGAACTGACAGGGTTCCGTGGCAAAGAACTATAAGCGAAGTGTCATATATGTTTGAGGGAGAAAGTCAGCCTACGTGACATTCCCATAAAGTCCCGCGTCCAACTGATGTCAAGGTAGTTTGATCCAATTGTGTTTGAGCGAATTGATGCTCTAATACATTGAAGTTTAAATGTGATTTCCAGGGTTTATAATTTACAATGGTAGGTGGGATACACTTCCAAAATGTCAGTGTTTACCATGTTTTGATCAGCTTCAGGATATTCTAAGCTGGATGGAATTAGCTTAGAAAAAGTGATATAGGAACAGGTCCTGCCTGAATCTATTTATTTATTTATTTATTCTTACCCTAACTATCACTACATATATTTTATTATTTTTCCTGGTGCTGATAATATTACATTTTATTATTTATTCTTGTCCTAACTAACACTACGTATATTTTATTATTTTTCCCTGGTGCTAATAATATTATATTTATTTATTTAGACATCTAGATCTATTGTAATCTTCCACAATCAGCGAAGCTAGTCACTCAAATTTTTAATTTAAAATTTAGTTCCTCATTGTCTGTCACGTATAAAACCATAGCGATCCACGAATTAAGTCGATGTGTAGGTAAGACAGAATAGCTTTAAATTGCAGTGTAGCCGGAAGGCCGACTCGCACTTGATTCGAAATGAAGGTTATTGGATAGATAGGAGATTCTACTTTTCACCGATGCTGTCCTAAGGAAGGGTTAACTTCTCTGGCATAAGCGGGATCCCACGATGGTCAAAACTTAATCAGGGTCCAACTGTACTCTGCACATCCTATGCTAGAGCTGTGGGCTTTATTAGAGAGTTGACATATGATGAAGATAGGTCGTGAATCTATCTTTTGCTTGTCTTCCAGAGCCGAAAAACCTAACCAGAACAGCTGGCAAATTCCGATTCCTCTATCTTAGGTAGGCAGGAAAAAGTGAAGTAAAACTTTCCATCCAGACGCATCCACTCTCATCGGAGAAGGCATTATTTGGTTTTTCTCTGTCAAATATTGTCATGTCCGTATTAAATGTATGTTCATATAATCCCCTTTTTAAGCAATTCACCCCGCCAATTCCAGAAAACCAACAGATCCAGACTTATAATTTTGCAATAAAGAATTAATAATTTGACTATGTATCAATTTAGTTATCGGATGTATGAATAATTCGCGTTTTAAATGATCGTTTATTTATATCACCTTCTTTTATGTTTGTGCGCGCAACTATAGGGTGTTTGTTATTTGTAATATAGAAGACAAAACAATCTTTTTATTTTTTTTTTTTATTACACGGCCGTGATTCGCTTATTTATATATACTCCGCTGGCGTATTTAGGATTCCTTCGTATAACATGTACTCTCTATGACAGTTGAGTGTGTGTGTATTTGTGCGTGTACATGTATTGTGTAATTATGGATACAATTTTGTTAATAATATATTATATTAAATTTCGAAAATATTTACACTAACATGCTTGATCTATTCCCAACTATGTGAAACTTCCCTGTTTGAAAGTATATATATTAAACACAATTATTTTAATTTAACAGTTGATCAAACTTTGTCTATTTTATATAAATAATATTTATTTTATTGATAAACTTTTGGTAAACTATGTCATTCGAACTTCTATAATTTTTACCTTTATTATTGATAGATTTTGTTTTAAATATAGATCTGATATTTATGTTTACAAATAAGTATTCTCTTTTCTTTTCCTTTTTTTATGAAATAAATAGGTATGTACTACATTTACATTTAAAACTTAACTCAACGACTTTATGAAACAAACTCAGCTTGGTTTAGGAGTCAAATAAATTGCCATAAGCATTTGAAGTTCACATAATTAAGTATACATCTATATTAATAGACTCACCCTGTAAAAGCTTAGGTTCTAATTTAACCCCAAAATCCAATCACTACACATAACAACACAACACGATTGAAATGCACTTAGGCCTCAATGCATTTCCTACTTATATTAACAAATATAATGAACACCTTTTGACACAGAATCGGCATGCACAAGTTTGAACTTTATGTTAATACCACCTTCCTAATTCCGTCAATAATTTCATTTTATGATTACCCGGCGTTTTCTTTAAGTTGTTCCTTTAACCGTCAGATATAACCCTTACGTATATTTTTCGACTTAGGATAAAATTAATTATTTCTTTAATTTTGAATTTATTTAATAATTATTTTTACTTTGTTCAACTAATAAAGTATGAATTAGTGTTCGTTTTAGATCAATTACTATAATTCATGAATCGAGTCTTGCTCTGGGATTAATTTTTGAAAAAAAATTAATTCTAAACTGTTGGGGTTTAATTCGAAATCTTATTTTTTCCAATTCTTTAGATAAAAGAATGATGGTCCTGAAGAACCTTTATTTTAATGTCACGTTTCAATGTTTATTTGATTTTAATTTTAAATAACAAAATATCCTTCTATAACTTTACATTTTAGCTTGGGTTTCTAAGTTTATTTTGAGTTTCAATTTTAATTATAAAATATCCCTTCATAAACCTTTAGGATTTAATAAAATACCTTTCAATAGTTTAACGTTTTAGTTTTCAAGAAAAACTCCTATATTTTATATTTTGATAAAATACCTTGTACCAATTTATTATTTTTTTCTTTTTATTATACGTTTCACTATTTGTTTTATTCTAGTTTAATTAACAAAATTTACTTCTATAGTTTATTTTTTTTATTTTTAAATCAAATACCTTTTAATAATTTATTATTTTATATATTTATTTATTTTTCTAAAGTCTCTATATTTCTTGTATTTGGTTATTTTAGTTATTAATCTGGTCTCAGTTTTGGAAACTAATTACAAAAATATATAGGTTTAATTTTGACATTTCCGGATTCGAACTTTGGACATTACGTAACAAGTGCAGAACCTCGTTTTTTTCGCGTCTATTATAATACGTTTGCGTACCGCGTAAATTCTTTAGGATGACTCTATACGTATAAAATTGTATTTTATTATATATTCTTTATATAATTTTTAAATGGTTTTATTTAAGTACATATTTATTTATATTTCTTTTAATTTTAACACACCTTTATTTTTATTTTGTTTCGGCAGTTTAAGATTCAAAAGACTCTATATTTCTTGTTTTGGATTATTTAAGTTATTAAATAATTTAATTTTAATTTATTAAAGTAATCGCTCGGTTTTAGGACTATAAAACAATATTTCATGGTTCAAAAACAAACCAAAATTTAATATTCTATTGACTAGAATTTAACACTTAAAAAATATTCACCAAGTTTCGATTGAATCTACTAAGTTAATTTATAACCAAATATATCGCGATCGACCGACGTGGAAAGACTCTGAACCCGGAGCTCCGTTGCGTACTAATCCCGAACTAATCCCAACCACTAATCCCCATTTTTTCTTTTGTTCTCATTTAAATAACCTCGGTTCCCCTTCTCCGAAAGGTGGGTCTAAATTAATTGATTCTCATCTTTAACCAATACGAATCTAGCAATTACTGACTGATTTATTCAATAAACAGACTTGCATGTACTCTGGTCAACCCGTTAATATTAATTTGAAGTTATAAAAATTTATCGATTTTTAAACCCATTAAAATATGGGGCTACGACGTCTTAAATCTGGTTATTATCATAAAAATATGACAAGAACATGGCACAGACCTATTAAAATGGCTGGCAGGGATGCTCAACCCTCAACTTTTACTTTTTTGTATGGACGTGTATTTCGTCTTGGCGTCAGTGCCGAGTTGTACTCTTCTAACTTGATCCCGTCTCTTTCACTCTGTCATTAAACCATCTCTCTCTCGAGTCAGTATATAGTCTGCCTTATATTTTCTCGTCATTGGTTTAATTCTAATATATAATCTGTCATCTGCGAGTCTGTATTTCCTCTGAGTAAACGCCCCTGTATGTTTGTTTCAGTCTAACCTCAGTTCTTCTCATTTTTTATCTCTTTTCCTCTTGACTCCACCTTGTGGGCGGCTATCTCCAAATCTGGAATCAATGACTAATTTATGGGTTCGTCAGAGCGTCACTCACTCATCTACTTCTCCCGTAACCGTTATACGTTATTTTTTTCCTCCTTCAAAAACAACGCTTCACAACCTCTATTTAACCCCTTTAAAAGCTATTTGCCCTGCAACCGGTTATTTACGACTCTAGGATCCCGAGTAAGAAATTAATTTTGTGCGTTTCTGTCCGTAGACTCTAGCCTTTTGATATTTGCCGAGGCGTACCGTTATATATCGATTCGGTAAGATATCGTCTGGCCAGAGATTATCAATGTGAAAATCGTGGCCCGTAAAATGTTAAAAATATTGTAATTTTTGTGAAATTTCCCGAAAAATATGAACTCTATTTTAACAGCCGGCTCCTGATTCTATAATACCTTTGTTAGGCTGGACATAAACGTAATTAAACAGTGATTTCCAATTAAGTGGCGCTCGTAGTTTTAGAGTTATAACCGATTTCCTTCATTTGTTTATTTTCATATTTTTTTATGGTGTCGGTAGCCTAATTTCCTAACCAAAATTACCCTATATTAACGTCAAGTAATTTAAATACATCGATATATATTGTCATTTATTTTTATAGTTTTTATGACGCGATCTTTCCGTTAAATTTTCTTGCTCAAATACTCCTTCAGTACTCCGTGGTAAGGCTGTAGTGCAAATCCAACCCTCTGAAACTTATTAGGGTATGTTTTTTTCATCCCCATGATATTTTCCTTGACCAATTTATTCCTTCTTCAGAGAGAAACTGGAGGTTATCACAGTATTAATAAATAAAGTTAAAGAAAGCGCAAATGTCATATTCGAAATTCAAAAATATGAATGCGCGACTGTTGTAAACTTGAGAACGTATTTGTACTGGCCAGTTAAAATAAAAACAAACTCATGTGCGCAAATAGAAACAGGTAAACGAATGTCAGTGCCACATTATGATTATAAATTGAAATAATATGTCCGTGTCATTACTGGCCGCACGTCAAAAACTCAGACCTTAAAAATACCTCACTGTCGCCTCTATGAATATCCAAAACGTAAATCAAATAATTTAAAAGTGCCGCAAGTAGGTACTAGTGAAGATAGGAAATGAAGAAACCCATCACACAGGTGCGAGTAGTCTGGGAGTAAGATGCCATTAATGACGCCTGTAGAACATAGCTGTAAGATGTCAGGTTCTGGTTACATAATTTACTACTACTGAACAATATGATAGCTACAGGGTGTCATAGCCATTCTTGTTTATATTACATACTTATGTTTGTAAACGACATGTATAAGAACGTAGGTGTTTAATAATTATTAAAGTTTACTTAAAATTAGTTTTGCAATTAATGTTATGTCATAATAGTTCAATGGTTTCCTGTTTTAATAAAATGTTTATGGGTAGTCTTTATAATAAAAAATCCAAGTACAAAACTATTAGGCAATCAAGGGGCAGCTAAACACATGGAAAGATACACACATACCACGGTATCTTAGGAGTCTGTAGCTGCGAGCATTACAAGTACGGCAGATGTTCAGTTTTAACGTACTCTCTGAATTTCTATACAGCTGTCCTTGTCGGTCACCTTGCAGAGCCGGTTGCAGCGAAAGGGAGGGCGATATTGTGCAGGGGTGTGCGCCAGACACGCTCCAACCACGCGACCCTCATTCAGGACTCTCACAAAAGTGAGCGAGCGCACGAATCATTCGCAACTTCCCTTGAGGTACAGTCCACTTCGATGGAAATTTATATTAGATAAATATATCAACAAACGTTATATTTACGAAAGACATTACGTTAAATCGGTTAATTTCTACACTGGTGTGCGTAATTATGAATGAAAATGTTGCTGTACCTGTGAGGCGCAAACTGTTAAGTGCGTTCACGATATAATGTGAAATGTACGCATAAAATGTAGCGGATTTCCGTTTTTGTGATCGTAGACAAGTAGTATTAGAAGGAATAATTTTCTATGATATTTAAATAAACAAACAATAACAAAATTTGATTACTGATGATTTTTTATCGATACAAAATAAAAAATGTTCTACAATGTCCCACGAACTTTTGCAATAAAAAAAATCAGCTTATTAGTCCTGCAATTTCCAGTGCTATTTGGGAAGTAGTTTGGTTCATTCATTGTGGTTTCAGGGAAATTATTATGTAAAGTTTACGTAATTTTAATGAAATGATTATGTCTATGCGTTGCTTCGAAGATGAGTGCATTTGCACCGGCGCCGTGAATTTTTCACGTTAAAGGTTACAGTTTTTTTACGACTTACTAAACAGTCCACTCAAAAATTAATAGTCAGTTTGTTTTGGATTGGCGAAGCAAAACAATTAATCTTGTCGGCCGTGCATGCTTACATCTCGTAATTTATCTGATCTGTGGTTTATTGTGGTACTTTAGTGGCTGTTTTGTATTTTCCATCCAAAATAGTACCTAGAATACTGAACAAAAACACCCCCTTAAAATGTCGTGGATAATGGTGTAATCAGCCAACGTTTTTGGAGTTCGTGGAAGTTTTTTTTTCTGTAAATAAATTAATAAAATTGTATAACTGTACAAAAATAACATGTGTACATACTCATCTTACATCCTACTTATATTATGATGATTTATCATACAAATCATTAAAAAAATTAAAAGGAGCAAACAGAAAATGTATGTATTATTCTGTCATATAAATATAAATCCTTATTAGATTTCCAGAAATGAGAAAAATAGTATATGACAAAATACAAACTAAAGAGAATATGAAGAAATTAAGCAAATTATACAATAATGATACATATACAAAAATATATCAATGAATCTGCACTTTTTTTCACAATTCGCTTAACTATTTATCAGTTAGAAAGCATTCGCTTTTTCATCCGCCTGTCCATATTGCACCAACTTGCTTGCAGTCATTACAATAGGCAAAATGACTGGATTTATAAATGTGTTTCTGGAGAGTATTGATATTATTTTAAATATTTCTATCTGGCAATTGCGAAGAAGAACCGCTAAATTTAGTAGTTATTGAATTTTAATTTAAGGCCTACATCGTAATCTAATTTGCTAGTAGTTACATGTAAGTTGGCAAGTTTGCTGACATATTACTGTAGTTATGCTTACATTATAAACACTCAATTACTCATGACCTCATCGTTGGAAAAATTAATTTAAATTTTCAATAGCAAAATACATGATATAAATCAGTTTATGATATCTAGTTATGTTATAATTATATCGAATTTTCATAAATAAATTAATTAAAGATTTGGTAATCAATCACTGGACGTACCAGATAAAATGTCCCTTACAGCGTTACTCATTCGAATTTAGAGGATGTTATCCATTTAATAAAATTAAATCGCGCGTTGACTGTACCGCGTACGTGCAGCAAACTTAATACTGCCAAATCTAACTGCAAATCACCGTCACCCTATGTCACGTCCTATAATCAACCAACCCCATATGTGCGTCAAATAAATGAATCTGTGATACTGGTGCATTAAAATCATAACAAGAGAAGATTGAACTTAAAGCTTAAAAATATACGCCCAGAGATGTTATTACCGTCTCTCTCGGTTAAACTATAAACCGGTTAAATTATTTTAAGATGCTTTTCATTCAAGCCTATTTTGCACTAATTATTGTCCTACAATATAGAACCTAAGAACTATACATTGAGAGTATGAGCTACAAATACAGGAATACTTCTGAATTTAATACTTCAGTTTAGTATCTAATGAAAGCTTTTTTAACTGACATTAAAAAAGGAGAGGTTCTCAATTCGATATATATGTTCGTTTTTTTTTCGTGTATGATGGGGAATTTCTCATGGGTGTGTTAGCTGGTAGAGATTTTCTTGAGGTAATAAGCTCGCCCTTTTGTTACGTATTTATGGGTGTCAAATAAAGTGTTTACTATTATTGTTAGTTTCGTAAAGTTACGTCCAGTGTAGGTTACATACATACATCATTTTTTTTTTCAATATCTATGTCATGTTCTTAAATTTTTCGCATTTTTTTTGTATTTGAAGTCTATTTTACCATAACGTCAGTTTTTAAAGGTTTTTAAGCAGGACTTATTAATGTCGACATATTTTGCTGACAACACTAATAGAACCGTCTCAGCAAGGCGAGTTGCCATCTTCTTCGTGCTATTAGCACACGATATTTAATGTTTTAAATTTAATGTAAGATATTTTAATGATACTTGTATGTCATAAGGTCGTATGTCACAAGATCGTATGTCATAAGGTCGTATGTGATAAGATTGGTCCCAGTATGTCCCAGAATACATAGCTGAGGGCGATTATTTTTCAAGGATGTATCTAGAAGAATTATTTTTTATATTATAATAGAATCAGTAAAACCAATAAAAGCATTTTGCTGGTTAATTAATTATTCTTTTATATTATTATTGGCGATTAACCATATCAAGTGAATAAATGTATGTATATTTATTGGTCATTAGGTAATTAAAATTAAAAAAATACTTAGGTATATGTATTTCTACCTATTTAGGCCAAAATAATACCTAATGTAAATAAATTTTTGACTATTGTATTATTAAATTTAAAACATTATTCTATGAGAAGGTTTATTCCATAAAAATAAGTAACAATAGTTCTTTTTAAAATAGAAGTAGTCGAGTGTATGGATAGTTTTATAAAGTTACAAATTTACATTCTTACCTTCCTCGATTTGAGTCTGAGCAGAAGGCCTGCTTTCAAGACTCCAGACGGGCCATTCAAATCTCAACAATTATCCAGGCGCGATCCAGACTTTGCTAGGGCATTAATTTATTCTGGCGAGCTTTTTCTTCATTGTGCCTCCGACGACCGCCCTGTAATAAGGCCTGAGAACATTATTCGTGTCATTACGAATTCGTCTCGAATACTACAGAAATAGTGTGACCATAAACCGCAGGTTTATAAAGTAGACCAAGGCCAACTTGGCCAACTAAGGTCTGGCAAATTTAGTTTCATTGTGCGAATGGGGGAATGGCACCAGTAGAAAATAATAAGTTCCCGTGTCATGCATAGCATACCTTGATAACAGACCTTTAGAGTAGACCTTTATAGCAGACCTTGATAGAAGACCTTGATAGCAGGCCTTGATAGCAGACATTGTAAGCAGACCTCTATAGCAGACATTGGTAACAGACCTTTATAATAGACCTTTATAGCAGACCTTGATAGTAGGGTATCAAGGTCTGCTATTAATAGCAGACTTTTTGCTACGATAAAAATATATCCGGAGCATCCGCAGATTGGTTATGTTTTTAATATATAGTACGTTTTCAATAAGTACTTTTTAGACTCTCGTGTGTAAGTATGAAAACTGACTATGTGATATTTTGAGTTCGCTTGTTTAGAATTTTAAAAGCAAAACCGGCGACAAAACTATACCACAAATAACACAAACTAAAAGAAGAAGGTGTAAGATAATGTATCTATGTAAAAGACCCAGAATCCAGGAAATCGATTTTATATATTTGGATATTGTATTTATTTTAATATTCATTGTAAAACTGAACATTCTGTTGCCGATATCATATTTTATTTAATAAAAACATTGAATTTATATTATAAATGAAATATTTTAATAATGTTAGTAATATAAACATTCCAATAACCAAAATATCATGATCACCCTACTGAAGCTACCATTTTTGAGAATTGTGTGTTAAGCAAATGATTATGTCATTTAAAAAGTGCAGCAATGATTCTTGAAACTTAATCGATGCTCTTTTGGCTGTGATTAGCTGATGACACGTTATTACGTAATAAATTTCCATAATTTATGAACTAAGGAATGTTTATACTGTATATGTTTATACACACATTTATGTCATCGTGAGTGAACATAAGGTTTATACATTTATTTATAACGGTAAATCGCCTGTGAAATATAAGACAATATAATTCTTGATATTATTAAAAATATTAATAAACGCATATTATAAAACCAAATCTAAAAATTTGAACAAAGATCCGCGAGTTGAGATCTCAGGATCCTAGGTTTGAACCAAGTTATGATTAAAAAAACTGCATTTTTAACTTTATAAGGGCACAATAAATATTACAAATTTATTTTAGTAATAAAACTTAAATAAATGTTATGAGGGACCCTTCATTAATTAAGTCACAAAATTTTCATGATTTTTTGAAACCTGTCCTCGTTGAAGATTGTCACATTCGGGTGACTCCCTCCCCTCCCTCTCTCCTGTTGTGTCTTCACACAATTTGCAATTTTAAATCTAGAACTAATTTAAATTTAAAAAAATCCTTCTTTATTTTTTATTTTAAATAATTCCACATTACCAATGCGTAGGTTTCAAAACAAAAAGTAGGTTTCGGCTAAAAGTCAAGGAAAATAATTTTTAAAATTTCGCTTAAAAGTTAACGCAAGTCACGTGACATACGTCACGGAGCTTGTGACTCCTCTCCCCTTGTAACACCATGTCACACTTCGTGGCCCCTTACCTCCCCTCTTCCTCAACGTGTGACGTAATTTAGAGATGACCCCTGATAATAAACTACGCTAAAAACAAACAAACAACAACAAATGAAACCAAATACCAAAATAAAGTTTTTCATGTTTTCAAAATATTGCTAAAATAATAAAATTGATTGTATTAAACGAACATTATATTAATTATTAAGTATTTCCAAGAATTCTGTTGATATAAAGACTCAATCCCATATCTAGGAGCTCACATTGTCAACTTGGCAGTAATATATCGCAGCCTAATAAAATATATCAGATTTCGTCGGGTGTGCCTCTAATAATGTACTCGGACCTATTATTCTGTTACTCATACTTATGACCTTCAAAACCATTCTTTGTTCTCTATTCACCTCTTTATGACTTAGGTAATATTAATCAGAACAATCCAAGCAGACTCATTCTTATGTGCATACTGGTAGGAAATTACTATTTTAGTCAAATTTAAGACCAAAATACTATAAATCTCTAGATCACTTGGATATAATTTGAGCTAGTTCTTATATAAATATTGCCAATAAATAGTTTGATCTTATATATATTTTTTTGCATTTTATAAAATACGACTATTCATGCGAAATGTTTACTTTGTTAAGTATCCTGACATTGTCTTTATCGTAAATCAATTATGTTTTTCAGCGTCATCTGGTTTTGCTCGCTCGCACTCGGTTAGAATCATCATCAGGTTCGGATCTGGGCTTAGACTCGTCCGTCGCGTGTGCAAGATGGCTCGGCTTTATGTTACCTATAGGTCTAGTTGTGAGTTGGTTCTACGAGATTCAGGGCTTCTTTATCTGTAATTAATTTAGCGTTGGTCGTTTATTTAATTAAACCGTAACATAAATAAAGCAAAATACCATTCAGATGTATCGCACCATTTAAATTTTAATAATCCAATAAAGAAGTAATTATTATTATTATTTCTGCTATATAAAAACAATTGATAATAATCTAGGCACTTTATTGAAGTACTTTATTATTCCGTCGTTATGTTACGCGTATGTATTTTTTTTGCTATGCAAATAGATAAAGTGAAGGTACCCGAAGAAACCTGTTTCATAAATAAATATTTTAGCTAATGTTAATATTTTATCATGTAATATCTAAATATAAATAAATAAAATGGAATATACAGTAGTTTTATTAGCGTAATCAACCGAGCGACTGAACTTGAAAGAACCAATACTTTGAAATTATGTACAATTTAACATCAATTTAAAATTACATATTATAACAAATATATTATAGAAAACCTACAGTTAACACTGTGACCAAAACTCCCAATTTTTTAAAGCGACCATCAAAATATATACCTACAATAACATCGATAACAATTTTGTAAACATTATAAAATATAGTGTGAATTTACCTATTAAATTAACCTCTTTTTTGTCTCTCACAGTTTATGCAAAGAATTGATAACAAATATAATCAAATAAATAGCACCAGTGAAATTAGTTTAATCATTTTGTGGTATATCTGTACTGTATGAAGCGGGAACCTATTATCGTTGAATTTTATATATGCAAATACATATACCTATTTTTATATATTTTATTTACTGTTTGTTTTCCAAATAATCAGTAAATAAAATATGCTATAAATTACATTAAATAAATTATTTTTGCTGTTCATACTACTTGGCCAAGGTAAACTAAAAGATATTTTACATATAAAGCAAGTAACAAAAAGAGTCTGACTGATTATTTGATCTAGCTAGAATGAGGTTATACGAGTACTTAATTTTACTCCCGGATATTTTAATTTATTTTTTAATATGTTCTCTGATATTCACAATTAATATTTATTTACATTTTAATATTTTCACTTTCGTGTTTATATTACGTTATGGCAATATTTAGTATACCTATACCTATTATTTTAAATTTTTAAAAAAGCTAGCTCATAAATTTTTGTTAAAAAATAGCCTAACATAATAAAGGCAATGCCTAGTTAGTTATAATATTTATGTAAGTATGCTAGGTGTTTCATTATTTTTTTTTATGAAATCAATTTATCTAATCATGGTTTACAAATGTAAGTTAAAGTTTCTAAACGGTTGCTATTAATAAAATAAAATCTCCATACTACCTCTTACCTATCAATATACAATCTTGTTCCCTTCACTGTTTTTTTAATGGACTATTGATTGATTGATTTGAAAAAGTCGATACTTATGATGTATATTTCTACAAATTTATGTTTGAGAGGCACTGACTATACACATGTGTTGCGCAATATTGATAATTTCCTCTGGTGACATAAGCATCACATTTGGCGAACATACATAGAAAAAAGTGGTACTATGGAGTTTAAAAATAAACTAACCTGTGGAAGCTACTAGTACATTGCCTGAACGGTACCTCAGACAAACACATGGTAGTGTTTCTTTAAGCTTTCTACTTAAATCGCAAAAATGACTATAACAAAGGTACAATATTGATACATTATAAATATGTTTTTTATATTATTGTAAATGAGACAGACGCGTGTTTTGAGGCTTATTATGAAAAATTCAATGAACTGATTTATTATTATTGTTTGTTTTTGTGTTATATAATATAATATATATTTGATTGGAATTTTAGTTCCATCGATTTTTTTTAAATAAACTTAAGGCGTATTCCACCACATAAAACAGTTTGTTTTATTAATTTTATTCTCTTATGTAGGCACAAAAAATATTATAATAATCTACCTAACCTATTTATACCGTCTAACCGAGATTTTATTTACTGGGAAAAATTGAGATTTTATATTTTCAATTCAGTATACTATTAATTTAATGATTGTAAACATGTGAGGAAGTTAGTTGGGTATACAAAAAAATATGTTAGGAAAAACTGGTTCCCTGGGAATGGCTCCGAGATAACAATGTTTGTGTAAAAGCTTAATTGAAAACTTGGGCTCTATAAAACACAAATAAAAATTAATCCTTATCTGTAATTGTGTTGTGTTCCTTCGGCGCCGGATGTAGTAATCTTTCAAGCCACACGATGTTCGTGGTATATGTTTAAAGATACGAGTATGTATAATTTTAAAATATTATAATAGCATCAATCAGGTGACGGAAATGATATATATATTCACCATAGTCCTTTATCATAATCACATATCCACTATTGTTATATTTTTTTTTTAATATCATCCTTTTCTTATTTCATCTAATTACATAGTATTTGAAAATATTTTACACTAAAGTGCACAGGTGAGAGTTAAAAATGCATTTTTATAAAAAAAAACTATTTGACTTTGATGCCAATTTTGGTGATTTTATAAAAAAAACATAAAAAAAAACGCATGTCTGGCTAATATTAGCTTAAATAAAGAAATCCAATCCCCCCCTCAATATCAATCCCTTTCTCTTTTAAACGTGGAATTTAGTTAAGATTTCATAGATAGAAGCGAGGTTAATGGTCGGGTATGAGTTATAATGTAACGAGTGTTATACTTTTTATCTTGATACATTGCAATATTTATGAATGTACTAAAAAAAGGCAGGTATCAGGACACCTAGGTCGTATTTATTGTAATAATATTATATTGTAATTTTTACTGTGCTCTGTCCTAACTCACAATAAAATTATTCTAGTTGATAAAAGTTTGACTCAAATTTTAAGGCTGACAACATTTCAGTTTAGACTGCGAACAGAGCGGTGCCAATAACAAGAGTAGAGTCGCTAAAATTTCGTAAAAATATCTGATATTGTGCTAACGGTACGGTTTCCATTGTTATAGAATCTATTGTCATTTGCTCCCCTCCACACTCCACAGAAGATTCACTAATCCGAGCCTGTTCAAGCTAACGTTTGCTTCTCGCTCTCGTTTCATGGTCATATTCATTTGAAATACGTATACGTATCTACCTCTGTAGAAAAATAGCCGAACGGCTGTAACTATAATAGTTATAATAGTAATATAATAGTTATAGTGAGGTTTTGCGTTAGTTACATCGCAAAATTAATTATGCTTATTTATTGGATACTTATGACAATAGATTCGATGTGATTCGGTAACCTCGATCTTCGCAGGAATATATTTCTATCTGTAATTTGGGCTCATTATCGCAATCTGTTATTTTTACAGTTTTAACTTCTTATTAGCCACAGATTATACCTCCAGAAAGATTTTTAAAAAAAAAGGTCAAGCTAAGAAACCGTCACAACTTATGTTTAGAGAATAAAAAACAACATATTATATTAAATAACAAAAACCATTTGAAAAAAATCACAGACTAGGCTAGCTTACTCAGCTTACACTAGGCCAAAAAAACTTCTGTAATTGTAATATACTTTTTGTTGCCAAATTTTATTTAAAATTAATTATTTAATTGCAAAAAATACATTTTTAAAAACAAGCCTGAGTGATTGAATGTGTATAAATGCATTGTCATTGGAACTAGCTGAACCAACAGGTCAAAATTCAACTTAGTAGGATAAGAGTTACATGCATTACCCCCAGTTAGGGGGTAATGCATACGGGGGGGGGTTTGGGGTAGGTGGTTACTTTTACGTTTAACGGCTTTCTAATGCAACTATGCAAGCATTTGCTTCTACGCATTGTCAAACTTTGTCAAAGTGGCATTTTACAATCTATACAAACTCTTTGATATCTTATTATCTCTAGTTACCGCTGTGAGTCAGTTTGGCGCGTGCCATCACTGCCGCCGCCCGCGCCGCTCCAGCTGTAATCCAAAGATTCTCAAACTTTTATTAAAACTTTGTTTTGGTAATAAAACACTTTCGAAATAATCACGTTAGCGTCCATTGCTACTATGTTTGAAATTGACCAATACACCTAGGAAAAAGGTTTGTGCTGTCACTTTAGCAGCTAACTAACGAAACTATTTTAAATCAGTTTGATTTTAAACTATGTCTAATTTTAATAAAACACTGAAAAATCTTCTGTTGCAATACAAGTAAAAATATTCATGTAACATTGTATCCGCTTTAATTAAAAAACATTAAACTCGTCTATTCTAAATTCTGACTAATTTACGTAACCTCTCTTTCAAACTTTGAATTAGGTAAGTTTGTACTTAAAGAAATATAATAATTAAACTGTGAAATATGTACCTACATAAAACTAAAGTTTATTTTATTATTTTTAAATTATTTATTATATCGCTAATAATATGTAGGTTTATATACACGCGCTAAATACAGACACAGACACATCACACACACGCGCCACATACATAAACACACACACACGCGCTCGCGCGCAATCATGTCCCTGCCACAAATGGCACCACACTCCACCACACAGTACACATTATTTAAGTTTGGTTTATTAATTTGTTGTTGTCAACCATTTTCATGTTTGCTACATTTTTTTGGCCATGTTAATGTAGTGTTAGAGAATTGTCTTCCTGTATCTCTTTGATATCGCTGTTATACACTTTCAAAATAAATAAAAATAAAATAAAAAAGTAAAAAAGTACATAAATATCATTATAAATAAGAAATATAAACTACGTAGTTACTTTATACGAAAAAAGCTTCATATCTAAATATTTATTATTTTGTATTTTTCTATCTAAGATAGATATTTCTTTAAGTGGTATTATTGTCTTGTTCGTGATTATTTATATGTATATACTATATAAAATGTAGTGTTCTTTACGAAATTAGACTTAAAATATTTTTTCGCATATGAATATAATAGGATTGAAAATTTAAATAAAAAAAATATATTATAAGATTAAATATAAATATAATTTATTTATTTTGATTCCAAATAATAAATGATAGTTTTTCTTTACCTATGATTTTTTTTACGACCGTTACAAAATCGCAATTCACTCTAGCCCCAAAATATCTTAGGGTGTCGGTATAATGTTTCCACATTAAAAGTATTTTAAATACGTATTACATGCATATAGTAAGCACTATAGTAACAACATTTACCACCTAGTAAGATAGTAAATTCTATTTTATGTCAATTTCCTTAAAATAGTTGTACAATAATTACATTCATTTATATTATAAGGGAAAAAAATGTTTTCAATATATTTTTTGTTAATAAATAATTAATTTTAAATAAAATTTGGCAACAAAAAGGTATATTACAATTACAAAAGTTTTTTTGTCCTAGTGTAAGTTGAGTAAGCTAACCTAATCTATGATTTTTTTCAAATGGTTTGGTATTTGGTAACTTATAACAAAAATGTCTGGTATAGGGAAATTTAGTTTTTTTTTATAATAAATTAGACAATATATCCTCTTCACTTAAAGTGTCAAGTTAATTTATTGAAAATATTTTTTTTTAAATTTTATATTTTTAGTTTTACGTGTAATGATAATTATTTTAATTCGATATTGTAATATCAAAATAAAATAATTATCGTTTGGTTGCCTTTTTATATTATTATATTCATACTGTGATTATGATAATGACAATTTATCAGTAATTTTGTAATTTTATTCATTTAAATATTTTGTCTTTGTAGTTTAAAAAATATATATATATTTTTGAAAGGCAAGACATTACCTGGAAGTAACTGCTAAATATCATGGATACAATTGACATATAAAGTATAGCTTTTTATTTATGTATTTTTGTATATATATATATATTTGTGTTGAATTCCTAAAAAATAAGTAAATTAAACATTTACTAATGTTTAATGATTATCAAAAAAAAAAAAGTCGTTAATTTACGTGACTTTAATAATGAATTGTGTTTTAATACTGACGCTAATAAAAAAAATATTTTCTTTTTTTTAAATTTAACAATAGATCGTAAGCACCCAGAATATAAAACGAGTAATCTATTTTTAATCAAAATTATAGTTTGAGAATACTAAAAGGTAACATTCGCTTTTACTATGTTATAAAAAGTGATATTGGTGCGAAAGGAGCAAAGCTGAACTTCTGTTGTTGTTCTCTCTCTGTCTGGCGCCATTTGGTTTACTGCCGGCTGTTCGTTGGGCAGAGGCGCCTCGAGATTTTGAAAACTATTTTGCATTAAGGTAAAAAGTAGACACCTACTAATGATTTATTTACTTTTCCTATTATATTATAACTTATTATTATATTCAGGTAACTTACAAACACACATGTACGTACATTTTAGGGTGTAAATAACCGCAGTGCCCTAATGTTAATATACGTAGATTGGTAGATACTTTTTCGTCTAGATAGTAAACTCGTATTATGAATCATTACAATTTACTTTTTTACAAAAGTAAATATTACTGGGTAGCAGTTGCAAAGATGAAATCTATACTAGCAGCATATTGGAGCGGAGAAATGCAATGATCAAATAAATAATTATTTTTCTAATATTCGAACAAAAAGCTCATGAAAAAATTTAAAATGGGATCTCCCGTAGAGAAAATATTTGTAAACATAACTTTTTTATTATTTCAAACTTTGAAATTCTGGCTCCATCACAACCTAGTATTTTTCATGTATTTCGATTAAAACTTTAAAAGTTTAAAATCATCGGTGATATTATTGAGATTTAAGATCACAAAAATTTCGCTATGGGAGTCGATCCATGGGAGCTACGCTTCGCTTCGCTCCTATTATTAGCAAAGTACTACAGCTGATTCACTTACTGGCTGGCGTAATCCAGGCGGGCGCAGGACTCAGGGCAACAGTCGTAACACCCTAAACGCATTTTGAACTCATACCTACACCTACATAATAAGTAATATTATGTATAAATACATTTTATATCGTATATATATAAATCATCTGTAATAATATTAGAAATATTAAAAATACTAGATGATTTTATTGTATCTTAATTTCAGTTAATATACTATTTTATTATAAAAACAAAATAGTGATATAAAGTACCAAATGG
The DNA here is from genome assembly GCA_020383195.1 of Neomicropteryx cornuta. NCBI lineage: Eukaryota > Metazoa > Arthropoda > Insecta > Lepidoptera > Micropterigidae > Neomicropteryx > Neomicropteryx cornuta. The sequence goes on along the minus strand of JAHKQU010000008.1, from coordinate 17,469,333 downwards.
ACTTACGTACTAATAAGAACGGGTAAATACCTATTTAGAAATTACCTATTTACAAAAGTAACAGACCTCAATAAATAGGCTAACATGACTACTTGACATGATAAATGTTTATAACATAATAAAGGATGTATTTTATTTCCTTTTTTATTTTAAGTGAAACTGAACATTGTATTATTAGCGATACCTTATTTTACATAATAAAAACATTGAATTGAAAATATTTTTTATGAAATAGAATATTACGCCGCCGCTGTAATAACGACCGTTGGGTGAATTTTTGAAAATGCAGCTTGCGGTACACGGGACTTTGAGGTATGTGCGCCGATCGTCCGACTACTCAATTCCTATTTTTACATAATAATACTCGTTCTTATGGTTGTTGCTGGATTTCCTATTTTATTTTAATATATTTTTTTGAATATTTCCAAATAAATAATTACACACTTAAAAAAAAATAACCCGTAAATAAATTATACTACGTTTGAAAATTTTGTGTCTTTTAAATATAACTAATTTCTATAAAAAAAAAAATATATGAAAACTTACTTGAATCTTTGAAATATTTTGTTCACAATTAAATGATCCAGTCTATGAACAATTTGTTCGAACGGTTTTATATTTCTTCCTTCCTTAGTACAGACTTAGGAGATTAGAGAACAATATATGTATAGTGGTAAGATATATTAAAGTGCTTTCGATATTTTTGTTAAGATCTGTGTATTCTTGCAAGGTATGTGTATTGATATCGTTAAATAACTATGTAGAATAAATAAATAAAATAAAAATTTAATGTGTATTGATGCTTTTAGCCGGTATTTTTACCTGCGTTACACTATAAAATGTGGGTTGCCTTATGTTTTTTTTACTTATTTACGGCTCTACCTAATGAATCTGCCTGCTTTAAATTGGCTTTAACTTGGTAAACTAACTTCGCGTAGCATGATCAACGGCCTAAAATTATTCATATTTTATGCCTAGACAAGTCTGACGGCCTAGCGGTTTCACCCTAGATTATGGTCAAACGAGCATTCTGATAAGCACAGAAACAAATGTTAATACATTAATGGGTATCATTAAAGAAGTTAAAAATATTAGGTAGGTAGGTACAAAACCTACTAACTAATTTTACATTTTCTTAGTCTGATTTGCATTAGTCAAATATCATGACAAAATGTTTGAATATATCGAATGCTTTCTTAAATTATATTTATTTTGTACACCGTTGTTGCTTACAACTCAGAGTCATGCTTAGAAACTACAATATCAATTATTATACTATGTTTCAATTTTAACTTATCCTCGGGATATAGTTTACCTACATAGATGCAACAATTATTATTCCATTAAAAAATAATCGACGCAGTAGCCCCATCACCATTGTATCCCGTACTGCTATAGAAGTCATCGATTCACACACCACGAAATATCCCCCTGTATATGAATACGTAGACCACAATCGTAATAGTATCACACACACGCGAGGGGATCAAATACCAGTTCGGAAAAAAAAGAATTAATGCACACACGGGGCATGTGTGTACCGAGTCAACCCCCTCCCTCCGCCCCTGAGGTGATCGAGGGGTGGAGTCGGCGCTCGTGCCGGACTCGACAACTGTCATCATAAGCATTTCCACTTTGGAGCCGCGAGCAGAGCCTTCTTCCGGTGACGTCATAGCGACCGGAAATTCAGCGCCACCGCGGAAACTCAGTGAAAACTCAAAACACGCGAAACCGGTTACTAACAAATTTACCTCACATAAATAGAGCCTCCAAACAGTTGCCAGTGAATATATACATGATTTAAAAAAAGTCAAACCGTGTGCCATGTAAAATAAATAATTTGACCATATCAGTGAATATATTCAGTTTTATTCAATAACCTTAAGTAAACAACAAATAAACCTTATGGCAAAGTGATTTTAGCTGAGAATCAAATGTATTATTACCAGAAAAGTATTCCATTAATGCAGTGATAATATTGGGTTGAGATTTAAAAACCATTTTTAGAAACATGGCCACATTAGGATTGGTACTATGCAAAGCAAACAGCATCGACGACAAGCCAATGGTGCTGCAGGAAACCATCAACAATCAGATCAATACGAAAACAAATAACAGCAAACAAAATAGGCGGGAAGTAATGGCTGTGCGGAAGAAAATCAAACCTGCGACCGTTTCGGTCGCGTCTCTGGTAAGCGATCAGCTAAGCAAGAACGGCGGCGCCAAGAAAGTACCCCGCAAGGAAATACTGGCATGCGGCTCTGCTAACCGCGGCCAGCCGGCACCCCTGGCCGTCGCCAGAAGGAACGCCAGGGAGAGGAATCGAGTGAGGCAAGTGAACAACGGATTCGCGGCTCTGCGTCAGCACATACCGGAAGAAGTGGCGGAGGCATTCGAGGGAGTGAACGCCGCCAAGGGCGCCAACAAGAAACTGAGCAAAGTGGAGACCCTCCGAATGGCCGTGGAATATATCAGAAGCCTCGAGAATCTACTCAACATAGGTGATCGCGGAGAGGGCAAAGAGAATAACTACACCTTTCCTTCACCGGCATCGTCTTCTTCTCCACAAGATTCATCGTCGTTCGATCAAACCTACTTCTCAATTCATTCCCCGCTGATGGACGACGAAGACTCAGATCCAGCAACTCCTCTACAGAGTCATACTGGACATAGTTACATTAGAATACCTGGAACGAACACCTATCAAATTATTCCAACTACTCCTTCTTTTGCCTATGAAGACGACGAGAATATGGAACCACTCACGCCTAGTTCAGATATGATCATGCAGGATGATCTTATAATAAACCCGCACCTGTTGGATGCAAGTATGCAATTTATGAATAGTACTGGCCAAGAGTTTACTGTTATTCCACCGCACAAGTTATCAAATGACACTTATGAAGATCAATCGTCTCCAATCAGCCACCTAACAATAGATCAAATGGATGTTAAATATGCGTCAAATATACAAATTATACCACATGAAGCACATATTCTTCAGGATCACTCTGTTATTATAGCAGGAGACGAATCACTAAATACTAAGCTCGTTCTAAGAGACGAATACCAAGACGAAGAGAAAGATAATTCACTGAGCGATACAGAATATTTCGACGAGGATATAGATTTGAAGAAAGAAATACCAGACATTGACGGTGATGATATAGATTTCAATTCAGATGAACAGCAGCTGGATGAGGCCATGGGATGGTGGGAGGAAGATGAAAGACATGAAGATAGGCAATCATAGCATCATGGTAAGCGGACATAAAATCTACTCGTTTTATTTCTATAATTTGTGCAAAATTTAGGGAAAAGAAGTAGCTAAGTAGTATTTAACAATTATTTTTTTTTTTGATACGATCAAAAATCCCTCCATTTTTTCCTACTTTCGCTTCATGTGCCTAATATAGAAAAAAATCGTGGCCATAGACACAAAAACGCGTGAAAAAACATTTTTCTGTCAGCACCGAATATTTTAGTTTCTATGTAAGTATTATATTTTAAGGAAAGGCCATTTTAACGGAAATACATGTATGTGTAGGTAAGTTTTGTGTCAGGCAGTAGGAATTTTATAGCCACTATTACGGCAAAGTAGCTATTACTGGTTACTTGACATTTTATATACGAGTATAGTAAATATGCTGGTATAATTGTAGAGTAAAAAGTGCTCATTAGATTTTTGATAACCAAGGTTCATTCTAAGTTACATACCCATTCTATGGCAATAATGTATTTAGCGTATTTCCTTGCCGATCTCACTGCGTCAGATGTTTGCTGTAACGGACAAATCCAAATGTTACCTACCCTTTCACCCGCATTTTACATTCACGATTTCAGCCCGCCTTCTGCTAAATTGTATGGGTAAAAACAATGAATTTGCTTATAAAATACCCGCACCACATTTTTATAACTATTACTGTTATCTCAATATATAGAGATGTCATTATATAACATCTAAAGTTATTTTTGTTTTGTGTAATTGAGTCAATTTGACCGATGACGATTTGACGATTTCATAGGTAACGATGATAGATGATAAATAATTAAATAGATAATTTATCTTAATTCGGATATTGAACAATAAAACCTTTCAAGAATTTTAAAAAAATTTAAATTTATTTATTTTTTATTTACTGCTGTGGACATGTTAAAAACAATATGATAAATCAGTATTACCTGTAATATGTATAGAAATATAAGCAACGTTGAAAAATAGAATACATTTAATTTAATAATATGTTTTAAGCCGGTTTCATATGGTTAAGTTGTGGCTATTCAACAAAATATGGAACTTAAAATAGAAATTATTTAGTAGTTGCACGTGGAAAGATTTTTGTTAAGATTTAGATATGTGCAATGTGTGTCAATTTTCCGTATAATAGCGGTTTCACACGTGCTATTTTTTTCAAGTATAGCATTTTTTTTCTCACACTAGAAAAAAAAGACGAATGTTTTTTATATATATTTACCGGATATCTAGTCTTATAGCGGTACCTGTATGTACCAAACTTTGCTAAAAAAGTAGAAAAAGTTTATTTGACTCAATAAGTTCAGATACGATTAATTTTCAATGTGTGTAAATTTGGTTTTTATGTAATATCTTGCTTGGCTTATAAATAAATTGGACCAACGGCTTCGTAAATATATCAAAATGTATTTGTGTAGGTAATTAATGTAACTGCCGATACAGGGGTGTGAGTCAAAATAAAATAAATGTCGAAGTGATCATCAGCACGCCGCAGATGACGGTGGATGATAATTTAGTAGTACGTAGGTACTGCGAGCGAACGAAAGAGGACGCAACGTGTCGTTTTGTGTAAATTGCTGATAAGAAGTTATGAAGGAATCATTACAAACATACGACCATCTCTCTTCCCACACTGCCAAGTACACTCGAGGACAATAATTCATATTATATATAGATTCAATAAACTTTCAATATACATGCCATCGTCTTTTTTAAGAAATATAATATTCGTTCATTATATTATCGTGTTTAAAAATAACCTTGTTAGCACCTTATTACGATAAGTACTATCCGATAATCACTTAATAAGAATCTAATAAAAAATATACTAGATCATCGAAAAATACATTGTTCATTTTTGAATAAATTATCTAAAATAGTAACACGTAATCTGAAAATATGTAATAATTTCTGTTGGGACAGGTTTATATAAATTCACTGATATCCTTTTAGGGGGTCGATCTATAATATAAACAATCAAACATTTATCAGTAAAAATTGGAGAAACGTTTCTCGATTACGAGATAAACGAATTCAAAATTTAATAGAAATCATTTTAATATTATATAGATGTCGATATAGATCGACCCCTTAAAAGTGCATTCAGTAATTTAAATACATCCTGTATACATTTAGACATAATATAAAAAGTTCATAACATTTTTTTTTTGCAAAAATATAACAAAATCTGTGTAAAATAAATACAGCGTTTGTAAAGAGTTTTAAATGAAGACTTCTAAAAAGTTTTTATTCTACAATATTATTAATTTGTTATTACGTTATAACTTATTCTAACGGAAATGCGTATTTTGAGGTTACCCAACCTCGATTTGATTGAAGTATTTAAAAAGAGTCCAAATACTGCTGATTCAGTTTATATAAACCAGAATTTAATACTTTTAATGATCCCATTTGGTTAATTTTGTGGGGCCTTAGTGCATGTTGTCTTTAAAAGTGGCATTTTACATTTTTTTTTTGACGATTTTGACGATTTCGGGAAGTTACAAATAATTTTCGAAAGAATGCTATGAAATATTATATGTCTATAACAAGGAATGACGATAACTTTTAAACAAAGCTCCGGATTCTGGAAGTTATTTTAAAACAGATTTTATTTTATATGTTTTCAGAAACAAAATTCGAATAACACAGAAGTTTCATGCATTTAAATTCTACTTAACCGTACTAATTAAAGGCAATATTAAATTATATTGCATGAGCTTATCAAATAAGCTTGTCACGAAGGCCCTTACTTCACTTTCATGTGTCGCGGTGTGTCGTGACGGAGCCCTCGCCGATAAATGATAAATTTTAATTGATACAGACCGCTCGACTGCATCCTGCACGTGTAATCCAACATAAAATATTCGAATATTTCGCGATCTTCTAGTCTGCTTAATCTTTGAATATAATTAAAGTTAAGCTGACATCATTCTGATCATCAAACACATCATTCTCGCCCATAGTAATTAAAGTTTAAAGAAGGTGTGGCCCATTTTTTTTTAGCGCACTTATGGAATATAAAACAGTATAAATTATTATAGTTTTTTTATTTCTCTCGTATCTCGTATAAGCATTAGTCCACTCTTCCGCCGAACTACACAAAATCAAATATTGATTGATTGGTTAATAAAATGCTTAATAATTTTATACGCTCCGAGTAATCTAATATTGATATCGCCTACATCCTTCAGTTGCCAATCTGTTATATGTAGGAAAGTGTTATTCACAAGTTTGTACGATTATTACAAGAGCACAAGAAAGTAATTTGCCTTAAAGCCCCTCAAAGAGAAAAGACATAATTGGCCAAGATCTATCGAAATTCGCAATAGATAAAACATAGCTACTGGATTTAGGATCAAATAATTAATTATACAATTATCTTGCATAATACGATACTTTGCAGGGAAAGCGAATGTATACCTAAATATATACAAATGTTTGTGATTGTACCAATCAAATTCAATGTTTTTTGATAAAAAATATGGTATCGGCATCATAATGTTCTCTTTTAAAATAAAATACAAATATGCACCAGTACATTTTAAAAAATAAATTGCAAGTGGAAAATCTAGGCACTAGTCATGTTGGCCGATTTGACCAGGTCTGCTACCTTTGTAACTAGGTAAGAGTTACCTGTTTTAAGAAAGGTTATTAAGTAAGTGTAACAGTTTGAGTATAAAAAACCTAATTAAAACCATGTGGAAAATAATTAAAAGTGTATTTTAAACACAAATATGGGTGCGTATATTTGTGCTATCATACTAACGCTACACACAAATAAATGCATCTTAAGTTTGAAACCGTTATATACACATATTGTATTTTTTTAAATAAATAAACAAATATTCAACATAAAGTGGTCTTATATTTTAATACATTAAACATATAGTATGAAATATTATAGTCGAATAGTCAAATAAACATGATTCACAGTATATATGATTTTATTTATTATATATATATACATATATATGTAATACGATTATTTAAAACTTATATGATATATTATATTATTATATCCACATATTGTTTTTTTTTAAATAAATAAACAAATATTCAACATAAAGTGGTCTTATATTTTAATACATTAAACATATAGTATGAAATATTATAGTCGAATAGTCAAATAAACATGATTCACAGTATATATGATTTTATTTATTATATATATATACATATATATGTAATACGATTATTTAAAACTTATATGATATATTATATTATTAGATTCATAAAATACCTTTTTTAATAACTAAGGATCAAACTAACTAGTACAGGCTAAGCGTAGATGGAAAGGTATTAAAATGAATGTGCGTATTTACAATATGTATACTTATTTATTTATCATCGACGATACAAGAAGATAATTTTTTAGTACTACATTTCACAACAAATGTACTATTAACATTTAGTACAAAAAATGTACAAAATCTAAATGTGATTGAAAACATCAAATTAATAAAACAATGTGTAATATGTAGGTATGTGAAGTATGTGTATAGTGTGAGGTGGCATGGAAATGTTTGTGTGTTTAGCGTGTATATATATTACATATTATTAGAGGTATAATAAATAATTTAAAAATATTTATATACATTTATATTCGATGTAATATTTATTTATATATTTTATATCTTTACATTGATTATAACTCACATTTACAAGTTTGATGCATAAACAACCCATTATTCTTTTCACCCTTATACTTTCGTCTTTATAATATGCATATTAAATATTATTGTATATATAAATATTATTATATTATTATACAATCAGTTTAATGATACATTTTTCAATGCGATTTTTTATTATGTACTTGTGATATTAATTTTTTAAAAACGTTTCTAGTTATTATAGTGTCCACTGTTTTTTTTTATAATAATAAATTCAAAGACAGATTTGAGCGCAAAATACGCTCTCATTAAGGCAAGTGCGAAAACTCAGCACCAGAAGATATAATAAAAGATACAGGCGGTCGTGCTATAACAAGTTTTTATTAAATTCGATTCATGTCTTAATCAAATTTACGACAAGTGATCAAGTAGGCGAGCGGCACAGACGGACAGACGGACGCCCCTTGAGACGAAGTCACACTCACATTAATTAAAGCCCTCCACTTTAAAGCACCCATACAACTATGATTTCTATGTTATCATGTCCGGGTTAGCCGGTAGAGATTGTATTGCGGTAATAAGCTCGCTCTTCTGTTACATATCTCTGCGTTTCAAATTAATGTGAATTACGGCTCAACGAGATTAGTAAGATTAATGGAAAAAAATAAGAATTTCTAATAAAAAAATAGTCGCACGATGGTTTTTTTAAAAAGCTGACTAGACGTCAGCTTAAAGGCCGTGCATAATATTAAATTGCGCTAAGGCGCGTTGCGGTCCAACGGTCGTTTCATTACTAGCAAACAACCCCTAAGAAATTGTGTGCCGATAGTTCGAGAGCCTGTGAAGTAAATAAATACGAAATGTACTTTAGTACATTTCGTATTTTAAAAGGACATCAGTGACACCATAAAACACCATAAACCACCATAAAACACCATAAAAGGACGTCAGTGAATTTAAATAGACCCACTTTCCGTACCACCACCTTACTTACTACCTTTCGTATTCTGGGTCTATTTAAATTCACTGACGTCCTTTTAGGGTGTTGATCTAAATTAAAATAAAACATTAATCAGTAAAAAATATTGGAAAAATGTTTCGCAATTACGAGAAACGAATTCGAAATTTAAAAGAAATCATTTGTTTTAATGTTTGAAAAAGCGGTTAAGCGCATGTTGCGAGGTCGCAACATTTTTTGGTCAGGAAAAATAAAGTTTTTTTGATAATATAATTAGTCTAGTATGTTTTTTTTTCGAAATCATATATTTTTTTCCGAGACCGGTTTAGTTATCGATATAGATGGACCCCCTAAAAAAACATCGGTGAATATAAATACAATATGCATAAATTACAGTTACTGGAATATTACAAATCTGCAGATAGTTTACAAACCTTTTATACAGTTTATAACTTAGTAAATACATAAGTAACTTTTTAGACACGAAGATAATTTTAAAAAATCAGCAAAGTCCTCAGAATTAGTCTTAAGTTTTAGTTAATATAATGTTTTTAGTAAATATTATACGGGTTTGTACTTTATATTGCTTTTTAGGAATAAAATAAATAAATAATCAAATGACGTGTTAGAAACCTAGGTATTGATTTTGTCTGGGGAAATAAAGAAATTAATAGACATTTTAACATAGAATAATCATGTGGTTCAAAAATGTGGTAATGTCATTGACGATAAACACCATAAACTTTTAAAGTTACAATTATTACGAAGCGGGCTATGGGCCTGTAACGGTTATTTCGCGGACAAAACATCAATGGCTCGCCGACTTCTTGAATCTTGCCATCCATTGTGCGCCCGTGACAAAGGGTCGGGCTTTAAGAAGGGAAAAGGAGACCTCTTACCTCGCGCAGACGTTGCCAAGTCCCACAAGATCGTTAGCTGAAATGTTGAAACGGCTATTTATTATACATAATAAAATCTACTTTGCTACTTTTAACAAATCACAATATTTTGTTTTTCATTTTTGATGGCAAGTACTCTCTGAGGTCAATACTTACAAACTATATTTGTGTGGTGTCCCGACTATGTTTAAAATTATTCAAAAATGCCAAAATATAATTACCCACTAAATTTTGGACGCTCTTAAAATTGGTTATACTTAGTATAATCATTCTGACCCTTTTAATTCTCTCATTATTATAATTGGGCCGTTTAGCTTATACTTTTCGCTTTGGTCATTAAACGATATGATTTTTTATCATATTGAGAATTATTGTCACTTAATTTAAAATTAATTTAATTCCATTTTTTTTCTCAGATGATGTAAATATTTCTCAAGTAATTACGATAATGTGATTGATGGGTTTCTTCTACGATATACCTGCTATTGATTTCCATTTGTCTTAGGAAAAAAGAGTTTTTATGATATTTTTCTTCTAACTACCATAAAATATTATTTGTACCTACTTATACCTTCACCCTGAGATAAAATGCATTCGCACCGTATGTAAAATATTTTGTACACAGCATTAAAATTCCTTTTCATTTTCATAGATCATAATGTAAAGATGTATGCAGAATTTATTAAAAATTAGACGTTGGGTGTATATATATAAATATGAACTCTTTCGTCACTCGGTTTCGGAATGTCAATGGTTTCGGAACAACCTTTTAATGATTATGACTTTCTATAAGGTTTAGCCTACTAACGAACGCCTTCAAATTTCGTTAAAAATACTCATCTCAAAAATGCGATACGCCTGTCGGATCACGTGTCCAATCTACGTGTCAGATCTAACCCTACCGCGACTCTTCATGCCACCCTGATAATTCGACGGCAATTTATTAATCGGGTGGACGTTCTTACGTGGATCACATGACGAATCACGCGTAAAATATCAAAATCGATCCTGGGAACTTTCTTTGGACACTTTCCTATAGAAGCGTGCGCCAAAAGGCCGACCTAAAATTGGCTGTCCTCGGAGTACAATAACTATCAAATTACCATGATTCGGGAGCCGTCATTAAACATCTTATAAATGGCTTTGAAAAAACACAAACTTAGGGCGTCAAAGTCGATGGTTACTAACCGATATCGTATTACTAACTATAAGATCAAGATTAAAATAATACGTGGATACTAATGAAATCGAATCGACTCAAAATAATGAAGTGTTTAATGCCCGTTATATTGATTCTGATCAAATATTTTTTGAAGACGGCCGAGTATATTGCACAAACACTCTTTTTATGACTCAATTTTCAAACTCAGGTTATATTTGTACTCTTTATAATTCTGAACCTCATAGTCATAAATATATATTATTTTAGTGACGATATTTGAGATTTCTTGAATTACAGAAAAAGCACTATTGGAGATACTATATATACGAGTACATATATTAACCGTATAATTTGTATAAGTTGTCTCCAAAATAAATATTATAGTTAAACATTTTAACACTCAGATTCCATTCGCAGATATTTAAAAATATGTAACTTTAGCTCTATAGATTTGATAGTTGAGTACTGGAAATAAAAAACGGACATCTATCAAGATCATTTGGATTAAACTATAAAAATTATAAAAACTAATAAATCAATCTTTTTCGTTATCTGATATGAGTGGGTAGTGGTCGTTTCAATTCTATTATTTATAACTAAATAATTCCTTAAATAAAATATATTATTTATTGTTAAAATATAAATTTAAGCATGTTTTGTCCGACAAACATTACTAATCTGTAACTTAATGACAATATATATAATATAAAGACAATATTTTTCCTATTTTCTTTTCTTTTTTTAATTTTCTTTTTTTTTATTTTCAAATAACTGAACGGTATCTATTTGTTTTATTTTGCAATTTATTTCATAATTAAATGGCGTTCCAAATAAAGTCCAGGGACAAGCCATCTCGGGCAGATATGGTCTGTGGTAGAATGATCACAAATAAAAATGGAGAAGAGCAATTCAAAACGAAGTGTGAATATTTCACCAGAAAGCGCCATTGTAATGCTGCCAGCGAGTTGTAAAATTCCCAAATTATTATAAATGTCACCGAATTCCAATTTTACCGGCGCGTAAGTGTCACCGCCATCACTTTGGCGGAGATCTATAAATTTTCAATGCGTAGTTAATATTCGGATATAGCTACACTAAATGCTAAATAATCTTAAATATATTTATTATCAAGTTACAATTCTTGCGTTTTTTTGTATCAATCAACGATTGTTGTCAATTGACGGCGGGGGTTTTATAATGATTGCTTAAATACCGTATTTAGATGATTTCGTTCGCCGTTAGTTTACTTAATAAATTAATTATTACTTATACTATAAAAGTAATATATTGACAAGCAATATATTGACATTTGGAAAATTCGAATGCTTTTTAATATTTTTAGAGATTGAAAATTTTCAAACAACTTCAGAAATGTTCAATATATTGACATTTGGAAAATTCGAATGCTTTTTAATATTTTTAGAGATTGAAAATTTTCAAACAACTTCAGAAATGTTCAAAGAAAAATTAATACCGAACACACAAATAGTTGCATCGCTTGAGGTAATGCACGCTGGTTTAAATAGTTGTATCCTCAAGCGATGCAACATCGACGCAGAATCATTTCAACATAATCACTCACTATACAGTTTTTTTTTCTCTGAAACACGATGACGTTTGATATACCGTCTTGACAAATAATATTCGAACTCGCAAAACCAATACACTGATTTTTTTATACTAAAACGTCGTGGAATACGGTATATTTGCTTATGCCAGAGTCAGAGAGATGAAGATAATAAAGCGTTGAAAATGGTATGACTATGATGTGCGGATGTGCAGAACGGTATCTCAGCGACTTTATGATAGGTAGTGTATCTGTGGCCTTACTTAAGAGGCACGTGGTCACATAAACTAATAAGAGTGCTCCGTTATATCCAGTTATCGTCGTATATTTTGTTAATTTGCATATTTATTTAGGACACACCACACTGTACACCTGAGTATAATGATGTTCCCCCGTTGGTAAAATCGTAGCAATTTATTAATGTAATAGTACTACGAATGAATACAAAAAAAAACGTAAATAAACATTTCCGGATTCGAGTTTATAACATTTACCCTTCGTTAACTAATTTAATTTTATTGTTTTTACCGGGACCTAGCACCTTAAAACCTGGATTATTTAATTCTACTACGACATAATTATCCGATCAGGATGAATAGTTGCGAAAAGCGCTACCGGTTCAGATATATGTCATTATTTCACCCCTTCATCATCATCATTAACTTAGAGAGCATTGTTGCTGTTTCTGATATTTTGGTAAAAATCGGTATTCTTCGTGTGACGTTTAGCCCGGTGTAATTGTAATAGAGGCAGCCGTGTTACTGAATCATAACTCTAGCTTTTCTAAGAATTTAGCTCAGTTGAGTTGGGCCAAAAATAATTGTAAATAATTTATATCATAGCAGATGTATAATAAAAAAAAATATCCTACAATTTTGTGAGGTACCAGTTAAAATGGAACCTAAAAATATGCCTTAACGGATATTAGTGGAAACAATAGGGGTGTAGTAATTAATTTTCCGAAAATATCTAATGTGTAGAGAGTTCATGTTATTTTTTTATTTTTAATTTTATGAAAATGCGGAAAAAAAGGAACATAATTAATACTAATGAGGATTAGTACGCTTATATCCACTAAAACCACTTATAAAGTGATATAACATCTAAAAACAATATATTTAAATATTTTTTTTATTTTTTCTATATCAATTTAGTTAAATCATTATTTTATAACCTGCGTAATATCAAGGGATATGATAATAATTTTATTATATTAAAATAACTTGTGTTTATACATTTCTTGCAGTGTAGAAATGATCCAATACTGTATAGTTTTAATAAATACACAATGTATCTATCTACACACGGGACGATAAGAAATATTGGTACTAAAATGATTAAAATAATATTGGTCTTCTGGCGTCGACAGATAAAAGTTCGATCAACAAAATAAAATAAAATCCCAGGAAGTCCAAAAGCGCTTTTTATTCCTTTACTAACAAGCATGATGACAACGCTATAAAACAAATCGCTTTAATCTCTAAGTGCTAGCTAGATCTCGCCAGGAAATGAAAGCCTCGAGGGAAGGAAGTCAACGTTTTTTCCCACCCTAGTGTGTCCATTTGTCGATGAAAAAAGGCTATTAGCAGCCCAAATGTTTAAGAGTCAGATTTAAAAACGCGGGATTTTTTTCAAAATAAAAGTAGAACTTCATATTAAAATATCAACATCTATTTATCATAAACTATCATTCGAGAAGCTTATTATATTATTACATTAACCAATTTAGGACTAATTAAATACCAATATGTTCATACTAAATTAATTATTACTACCGGAATTAAATAAATCCATATAAAAATCTCTAGAAATATTATTTATGTTCTATAACACCAAAATTTCTCTTGCCTACTATTAACACCTTGTCTGTCAGCGTACATTTATTATGTTTTTCCAAAATCGCATAAAACATACAAGTGTCTGCCACCTAATGTGAAAGTTCGAAAATAATTTAAGACCCAAATAAGAACTAGTTTTAATATTTAGTAATTTTAGTTGAATTTGGTTTTATAGGTTGGACATAATTATTTTATTTCTGGTGTTATGGTTGTGAATAGACTCGCGTGTCATTGAAATTGATTTATTGATAAATAAATGCCACTGTGCTTCAAGAACCAAAATGTCATACAAAGTTAAGATCCCAAGCTTCCTAAAGTATGGCTTACGAGATTCACTGGAGTTTATTCCGACTAATGTACGAATTGCCTTTTTTTGTAGTCTGAAAACTTTTATTGAATGGTTTTCACGCGTAGAATTATATGTAATTTTGCATTTTAACTATTTAACTAAATCATGAAACACAGTTTTTGAGTTAAGCAGTTTTTGTGTTTCAAACCTAATGAATAATAAAATATAATCTATATTTTGTACATACTATCCTTTTTCCCCTCGAATTGATATATACGTAAATGATCTAATTGGTTGGTTTTTGTATTAACTTTAAAACTAAATTTATTGTACACAAAAAGTGCGTGCTTTCCAGGCAATTAGAAAACTATACCATTATTCTTATTCCCTCAGACCTAATTTAAACTACTAAGTAAAATTACATTATTTCAATAACATACGTACAAGATTTTAAAAAATCGGATAACGTCGAGTGCGGCGAGTGTAAAATGTAGATTAAAATGATAATATGAATGTATCACGATGGAAGTTCATGCGTTGTTTGATATATTGGACTGTGGAAGTGTTAAAATTAAGTATTTTGTGTATAATGCGGAATTTTCCTTCTCCGCGCGTCATATCACAAAATCACCCATAGTAATGTCTTTACAGAGTTGGCTGTATGATATCCTCTCTCGACTTATTCCCTGGGGAAGTGAATGTTTGTCGAACACATTAAATAAGCTCGATATGAATCTATCGGTAGTAATGATAAACAATCACACCCCATTAATACACTCGCCCTGGTCTGTTCGAGGTAACCTGATATCCGTGATAGCGGCCGCTGCGAAGGTGTCGCTGCCGCCGGCAAAAAGCATAATATCCTCATTTTTATTGACATAGAAATCGGTGTTGACTTGCCGGAGACTTGGCGATGTCATCGGAAAGTATCGAATGACCCGACCGAGTCAATACCAGCGGGACTTTTGTCTGCTGCTGTGTGAAGCCTTCGGGACCTGTCTGTAAATAACTACTAGGAAGGAAGTAAAGGGTTGTTTTGTTAAACTTGACTGATGATGGCGGACAAACAAGATCAGAGTGTTTCGACTGTAAATACTAAAAAATAAACAATAGGATTTTTACAAGGACTATATAATCTATATATATATATATATATATATATATATATATATATATATATATGCCCGCGAAATTGATTTAAAGACATGGGAACTCTCTCACATTTGGGTTTTGGGCGCTTGCAGATCTGTAGGTCTAAATAGACAAAATTAAACTAACTTAACAGCATTTAACGCATGATGCTTGATATATTCTTTTAAGAAATTAGTTTCATTTCATAATACTGATTGATTTATCCAGCAAAACTGCAATTATTTAATAATAATTGTATTTAATAATAATAATTATTTAATAATAATTGTAGTGGCTGGATATATTTATCTTTTAGTTGAAAATGCGATTTTCGAATTTATGAAGGTTGCATTTTAAACGTCATCTCTCATATATTTTCTGACGACGCCGAATGGCGAAAACTTAAAAATATTTTATCATCCAATCTATATATATATATATATATATATATATATATATATAAATATATTGACTTATATTTGATGATTGTTTTTTAATAGCGGAAAATCGGCTGAAAAGATAAATTACACAATCTTTGACAAAATTAAACATTTTTTAATATTTTTTTATTTTTTTTATAAAGCGTAGGATACCAAAACATTAATATAGGTACTAAAGAGGTCCTGTACTTGAGAGCACAGGATGTCGGTTTAAACCCAGCGCTGAGTTTAATAAAAATGCATTTTTAACTCTTTAGTGTAAAATATTGTCAAATACTATGCAACCATCCAATTAGATGAAATAAGAAAAAGATGATATTTTAACAAAAAATATAACAATAGTAGATATGTGATATATACAAAATAACAAGTCCTGACTTATCATCGCCTAGGGAAATTTCGAAGGTACATTGTCTTTATGACGTAGGTACCCATTAAGAAAGGGTTTTTAGAAAGTCCCCACATAAGGGGTTAAAAAGAAGGTGTGAACATTTTAATGTTGTAACCAATATCTTAGATACCGAAGATGTAAGAGTTAAAAGTTATTATTAACAGGCTTTCTAAAAAATAAGGAACACGTGTTTTAACATTTTCAGAAAATCCAATTAGGGGAAGTGAAAAGAGGGTGATTTTTTCAAGAAAATACCTAGGTAATCTCATAAACAAATGGTGTTATAGTTGTGAAAATTTGTGTTTAGATTCTTCTTCAAAAATAAAAACACCACTTGATTAGAATAGTGCTATAGATTCTTTTTTATCTAAAAGCAACATTTGTTAATTATTAGATTGGTATGTCTTTGTTAAGCTGATTAGGCACTATTAAAACAGTATAATTACCAGAATTAAAGAATAATGTAGCCTCATAAATTATATGTATGGAGTCATGTATCACCTTTTAAAAACAATATAAAAATATTTCTTTTTGGGACGAATGAGTCTGTTCACATGAAACGTTTTTATTATAATAATGTTGCATACGTACATGTATGACAATGTAAATGTTCTAGCGTGTGTGTGGGTGCGATTGTAACGATGATCGCAGCGGGAAGTCCTTATTACATCGCCGACAACAGAATCACAGTGAAGTGAACGATGATGACTTAATCCACGCCCATATTTACATATTTTGACAGTTTTACGACAAAACTTTAACTTTATAGCGAGTGTAACTTTCGCCGGTCGTGACTTCGCTTTGTTGTCGGATACCTTTCGGCCACAAAGAAGACATTTACAACTCATAAAGGATTCATTACACTAAACACTTTACAATAATTAAATACGAAAAAAAAAATTATCGACATCAATTATTATTTTTTAAATTCTATTTTAATAGCCATAATATCTTCCTTTTAAAATGCTAACAACACGCTATAAGGCGTTCAAAGACTTGGATACTTCTATATAATATTAAAAAGATGCTAAATTGTGCTTATGGTAGAGGGTAGAGGGGCTTATGGTAGAGGGGCAAATAATAATTTAATAAAAAAAAATGATTGATTTCGTTACTTTGTATATATAGGTTGCAGCGAGACCATTCCCTATAAAAAATCCAAGTTATTGGCCCTGCGGTTTTAAATATGATTTGTAAAGTGCAACATATCAAAATACATCATATGTTCCAAAAAAAAAATAGTAAACGCTACGTGAAAATATTAAACGGTTGTCGTAGTACGCACGACAGCAGCTGATCGACGCGTCATTCCGCTCGCGACCGCAGATTGTAAGCTTAACAATTAGCACAATTAGCTACAGGGTACACATTTACAGGGAATGTCTTCAAATTTATTTATTTACATGAGTAATTTAATACGTAGAAATGGCCTTATATTAAAAATAACATATTTACACACATTTAAATTACCCACGCAATAATAAACTAATTTAGCAAAAGCATTTAATACAATATATAAATATAATCAATATATAAATATACTTAATGGACCTCAAAACACGTTTTACCAGTTTTTTTGAAGTTCATGGTGTCTTTTGATTATTTCTGTATTTATTTTATAGGTTTTCCCATATACATAATTATTTCAATTCCTACCATACAAGCAAAAAAATACTAAATAATAAAAGAAAAAAAAAACACAATTAAAACCATTAAAACACCATTAAAGTTATGAAGTACAACGCTATTACTGTATACAATTATTTTTATTAGTGTAATGCGTTATTTATAAAGTGAGAAGTGGGGAGTATTGCATACTCCAATGGGCATTCAGTAAGGATAGTAAAAATAGGAGACGGAGATTTGTTATGAATAAAAATACAGTTTTAAATTTATAGCCCTCATGGCTCTTTAATAATACATAATATTACACTAGGCGGTGCATTCAAATGTCTTCATTTAAAGCATCCTCATATGTCAATAAAAGACGTTGTTAAAAAAACTTACTAAACTATTTTCCAAGTGGACATAGGAACGACATGTCAACTGAATTAAATTTGAAGATCTCTCGAAGACTCATTCTCGAATAAGCGTTTCGTTGTCGTTCAAAGTGATTTTAAAACTCGTAAATATTAAGAAATATCAATTAAATTTATTATAACGCATAATTTGTTTAATATGTTAGTAATAATTAATTGATATTATTGGTGCTTGTTCCTAATTTTAATCAAATAAATCTTAGGGATTTGAATAAGAAAAATAAAAAAAAATACAATCAGGTACAGCAATTATGAATTGCATTTAAATAAATTTAATTAATTAAGAGTAAAAATACATTTATACTATTAATGTTTTTCAACGCGTATACAAAATTTCGTGTCTGTGCTGTTGACCGTTAAGGAGTTCCTTCTATATTCCTGGGTGTAGTAGAATCAGATCATGCTTACCATAAAAATGCTTTGTCATCGGAACTGTCAAATTTCAACTCCGTAGGATTAGAGGAAGTGCTTTTAATACAGCTCGCAAGATTTGACCTAAACCGACCTAAACAAACATTGCAAGCTAAATAAAAGCTTGTAAAAACTTGATCACCTGCAAAAACCAGTTTTCACAAATTAAAATTAACAATAGAAGACAAAACAAAGACTTTTGAAGATACACAATAAACATGGAAACGTGAAATAAGTATAAGTGTGGTAGGTAGCACTGAAGAAAATGAAATAGTGACTTAAAATAAGCTATAATTTTACCTTTAAATAAAAGCGTCGTTACTTTTTCCAAATCTCTATTCATGGAGCTATAGAGTTATAGATTGCCGATTTTCGTACACATTTGTTTATGGCAGTGAAGGACGTGATATATCTTATCTAACTTAGACGGCCTAAAATAACAATAAATTTGCATAACTACTGCATAAATAATAAGGCACCGGAAACGACTCTTTTATTAATTGTAAAAATGTATGAATTTAACAAAATATATAACCCTTAAAATCAAACGAATTTTTTTTAAATTTATTGTATGATTGTTCTGAGCCGTGATTTGACCCCCTACAATGTTCTTAAAACACCTTTTATACAGGAGACCGTTCCCGATAAAAATTCACCTAATTGGCGCTGCGATTTCTTAGAAAAAAAATGTAACCGCACTCAGTCAAGGCTTCGAGATATCGATCGCGTTTTGCCACGGCCAAGGCAATTTATACCAGCGCTTCAATAAAAATAATAAATTTGGGGATAAATACGATATTTTTATAACTATTTCACACCCGCTAGCATAAAAAATATTATCATTGATATACTTCCATTCTGAGTACTTGCTTTCACCCACTTTAAGAATAGTATGTAGGTACTAAGATAAAAGCAGGTTCTAGGAATCATCTTAAGTATGTACAAATGTTAATTATTTGTCCAATAAATTAGGTTCCTACTTCGCTGTAACTTTTAATTCTATTGTAATATAAAGAGAAATTTTCAAGCATTTTTATAACTGGTTTCGTGGTTATTATAGCTTTTTATGACTTAACAAGTTTTGGAACCCATTACTGAAATTACATTCAGCTCCTGAATATTAAAATAATCGGTTTTATTTTTTTTGAATTGTATTTTTATTAATGTTTTGTATGTTTGTTATTCAAGCATTGAATGCGATGGAATTTTATATTATTCTAATTTTTATTAATCGCTATGTTTAGTAAGGTAAAACAGCGTAAAGCTAACGCTTCATTAGACACAAATTGCAGTAAAAATAACTTGCGTGCTATGTTGGGAAATGTCTTGATGGTTCCAATGGGAATACCCATAATTTGTAGCACGAACAGATCTTCCTTCGGCACGGTTTGGTGAACATCTGTTGTTGCATTCGGAAGACAGGATATCTCGCGAGATTTATCCGTCAGGATGGCAGAATTAGCGGGCATGGTGAACAGACGTGTAAAGGGCCGGATTCGAATTAGTTTTTTAATCATACACACCAAGCGACTACGAAAATACAGATAGTGTAGAATTTGGTACTTTACTAAAACACATTTTTAAAAAAAACTACCTATCTTATACCTGTATAATTCGACGTTTGTGAAGTAAATATAATTTTAATGAATAACTAAGGCATATTAAATATGACCTTTAAAATATACTAAGGATCTGACTTTTGCTATACGTATATTAATCAATATTTTATGTGTAAATACTATTTTTAAATGTACCTCTATTTATATTAATTTTGTCTATAACGTGTACATTTTTTTTTCATTTTTTTCCACTATAACATGATAGAAAACCAATATGCAATATTAAATATTTATATATCAATCGTAAAGATTTGGTCAAATAATAATTAAATACTGTTCCTCAAAAAAAAGTACACAAAAAAGCTTTAGCTTACCTAATATTACTATAAATATAATAATAATATTATTAAATAATATTCATATAAATTAGGTAAATACCTACATCATCATGCTTCTTATCGTTCTCTATTCCTTTCTCTTTTCTTGTCGGAGAGGCGCTGAAAGCTCTGTCTCTTTCAATGCGCTTGTTTTGTTTGTGATGCGAACAGACAACTGCACTCCTCGCAAGTCAGTGAAGATGTAAATAAACTAATGGGTTTATTGCTTGGCTCCCAAGTGCGTCCCTGTGGCGCTGGCTGCTCGGTGTCAGGTGTTGCGCGGTTGACCCGGCCCTGGCAGGCGGGGTGCGTCGCTCCTCCGGCACTCGCCATATGTGGGCCAGAAGTCGAGCGCGGGATTACCGATTGCCAACCTATTGGAAGATTGACCATTTTTGCGTCCGATTATACAAGGATAAACAATTAAGCATATAACCACGCCTTATGCGCTTTTTAATACGATTAGACGGGAAAGAAGTGTGTTTTTTTTTTGGAAATTTTGAACTTTACCAATACATATATAATATTTACCCATAACAACATACATATAATTTAGAATCGATTATTTCCTAATGTTATGCTCAATACTCGGTCAATACTCGGTCGGGAAGTCGGTTCAATAATTATGTTTCATTTTATAATTTTTAGTGTCTAGGTAAGTACTTATTTATTTTCTAAATATTAATATTGATCAGAATTTTTTATTTTTTAGCTAAATATACACGAACAAAAGCACGAAAAAAAGCACAAAAAAACCACAAGCATAAACTATTAATCTCAATGCTGTTATGAACTAGAAGTAACTTAATGAAACTAATCGCTTAAACACATAAAAAATACATGAGACCAAAAAGAGAACCTCCCCTTATTTGAAGTCGGTTAAAAAGTGGTTTGATTAGCATTTTTTTGGCAAACGCCTAGTACAAATAATAAATTTTACCCATTTAAGAGATATCGCCTTTTAAAAATTATAAAAAAATAAATTGCGCTCCCTAACTTTCCCACGGTTAACGTTGATACACTTTAATAACTCTAGTCTTACATACAAAATTACAAAAAAGATATAAAATTGTCGCTCGCTTTGATACCCATAATGATATGTTTCAGTCGTAAAGAAACATTTCGCGCCTGCTGTTTCGAAACGCCTTATAATGGCGCGCCATCTATCATCAGTCCTTGGCAGTAAAAAAGATATGTTCAAATACTGCACGAATATGCTCGTATACTAAAATTAAAACCTCTTCTAATAACCTAAAAATATTAGCGATGAAAACACAGTAAGTAGGAGGTGTATAAAAAAATATAATGTAACGCCGCTCAATACAAAATTTAGGTTTTTTTCCGAAACCAAGTTATTGACATTTGACGAAAGATTCGCTCGGGATGGTTAAACGAAAAATCGCACGTTACTGCTACTACTAGCCTACTCTATGTCTGATTGATGTCTAGACACGTGAAACTATTTGTTATTTGAGACTATTCAATGATTGTTCCTGGGCATCTATTCTAACTTTCGTAGTAGAAAAGTCACAAAACGGTGAATGCTATGGTAATTTCGAATTATTTCGAAGTAAACGCAGTTGACTTGTAACTCGCTGATGATTAAACCCGAAACCCCCGAGTCAGAAGCAGGCGTTCATAACGCTAAACTAACGGGCCGTTATGGTGTTGGTACCAGTGGCGTAACTATGGCAGGACTGGCAAAATGCCAGGGCCCCCAGTTCGAGAGGGCCTCGAGGAACCGTAT
The DNA here is from genome assembly GCA_020383195.1 of Neomicropteryx cornuta. Taxonomy (NCBI): domain Eukaryota; kingdom Metazoa; phylum Arthropoda; class Insecta; order Lepidoptera; family Micropterigidae; genus Neomicropteryx; species Neomicropteryx cornuta. The sequence continues at coordinate 17,446,656 of JAHKQU010000008.1, read as the reverse complement.
ACTATTAAAAAACTGCAAATAACGCAAGGGAATCCCGACTTTATATGTTTTATTTTTATGCAACAAAATATGAATGGCCCCAGTTCACCTTTTTCGAATTTGGTATATAAATATATTATGTGTACATAAAAAATAAAATGTAGCTTATTATCTTACTTTCTTTAACACTACTTTTAAATTAAAAGTTGCGTAAGTAACACAGTGACGAACTGTTTACTTTATGGGCCCCACAAGCCTTAAAAAAATAGCCAGGGGCCTCAGACAGCTTAGTTACGCCATTGCTAGGCACCTACCTATCGACATTGCATTTTCTTTCTCCATTAGAAAAAAATTGTTCATATGGCAGTCATGCTGTTGGTGTCTCGCCTAAGGAACTGCGGAAGTGCATTCTACCTTCTACCGGATCGTGTTTTCATTATTCATCCCGCTCTCGCATTTGGCGTCCCACTCGCGCTCTCACAATATTTTTTCGTGCACTTTTTCGGCTTTCGGCGGCCATATGGGAAGCTCGCGAGCGGATCTCCTATAGAAAAACCAGCACTTATGGCGTCCTTCGTGAGTGGATGCAACGATATTTTTTTGTACCCACAAAAGCGAATGAACTCTTAATGTAGGAAAAAAACTACTCTAAATGCGTTTCGAAAGAGCAAAAAAAAATTTATGGCAATTCATATCTGAAGTGGGGACACTTCTTGCGTTTTACAGACGGCAAACTCTTTTTGTACTTTTACATTGGCCAATAACGAGAAATACGAAGTTTTTTATAGAAATAGGTACTTTAATTACAACCATTTCATGTTCTGAGGATGTTATAAACTTCTAAATCAGAAATTTAAAACAATAAAACAAGTATCATACCAGACAATGATTAATTTTTAGTCATTATAAAACAAAGGATTTAATATTTTGTTAGGATTAATATTAGAATTTGAAAAATATGAACGCAATACACCTTATAGATACAGTTATCTTCCCTTTTCACAAATGAATGTGCCTATCCTTCCTTATTTCTTTTTTCTACAAAAATATCACTGACCTCTCCATGACTATAGATTATATTTTACATTACGTTGTTTCTACTTCAAAATCGAGTCTGTGGGCCTAGTCTGAGCTGCCAATCGACAATCGACTAGAATATACCATCACTTTGTCAGCGCTTATCGTTTGGGTTGATTTTCCAGCGCCGATTGGCAGCCAGATTAAGCCTGCAGTTTAGAGTTGATACCTGTTAAAGAATCATAGATTGATTTTTATGGTAGCTCAACCTCATAACGAGATTGTTTCCGAAATGTAGATGGCGCTATTTTTTTTTGTCAAAGCAATATTAGTCATAATATGATTGACATACATGAATATTTTTTTACTTGATAAATAACCTAGATACACACCGGTTGATGCATCAATTTTTACTATTTAAAAAAGCTTATCTTGTTAATGCAGTAGGGTGCACTGTTTTGTAAACTATTTTCAATTTAAACCTAAATAATATCTGTCTTTCATTAAAATTATGAAACTGTGCGTGTAAATCTAATAAATTACGATATTTTATGGATGTTTGAGACTTTGAGCGACATTTTCAATAATAAATTAAAATAACTACACATAAGAGAAAGATAAGAATTACACATAAGACATAAATACCATAAATACCCATAAGTACATAATTACACATAAATAAAGATAAATATTTGTTTATACTATAGAATTATTAGAAGCAACCGGACGAAATAAAATTGATGATATTAAATTTAACATTATGATAGTTCTTTCAACTGACATATTATTTAGTGGATAAATATGTCAATTGACGTTGAAAATGAAGATCATAGGAAATAAAAGCAAAATTGTACGATTCAAAAACAAAATTTTTCTTTGGAGAATTTTTGAAAAATTAAAAAATATGTGTACCTTACTGTTGAAGAAACAAAGATTTATTGATAATAATTTTATATAATTTCTAAACATTAATTATATATTTAAACGTCCACTCATTGTTTATAATAATAGTACGACAGCCATGCGCCGTGATGCCTAATATTTCTGTGGCGTCCTAACACTACGAAAGCTAAATTGCTAAAGATATTCATTGAATTTCTTATACCTAACGTTTTTAAGTACGTTTTAGTTATTTATTAATATAATATATAAGGTTAGTTTAGAAATTTCTTTTGATGTTTTTGATCCATTTTATTAAGGTCGCAAATCGTGTTATATAGTATTTTAAAACATTTATAATAACTTTCGAGCACTCCTGTCAATTGTCATAGCGACGCTATTTGTTCTTTTTTCCAAGTTCTATAGATTTTATTTTGATGTTATTTGAATGTATATTTTATGTTATTTGTGTATATCCTCAGATATACCAACCTGCTAAGTTTGCTTAAACTAGATTCAGTAATGAATGTAATGAAGAGTTAAAAATAACCTGGATCAAAACGACTGGTCTCATGGTGTTGACGCATTATGCCCCTAAATCTAGTTACAAATAGACATTGCGTTGTGGAATTCTTCATTTGATTCTGAAAGGTTCAACCATAGCCAGTCGTCCAACGCATTCTGCATACGGTCGTCTGACCCATATCATTATCGGAGTATCGCCTTTCGTCTCGTCTCATTTGGCAAACACTCCGTACTCCTTTCAAAACAATAACATCGCCAGGGTCCCGCCAGGAAGAAGGATGTCCCAAGGCTTCCTTCGTCACGCGCCCACGATGGTGCCAGCGTTCCTCGCACACGCGCCGGAGCGGAACTGGCACACGTGTCGCCAATTAAACGGGGCAACTTCTACTTCTTGCCCGTCCAGAGCGAATTGCTCACTATGGGCGGGTTACGTAACAGAACCCGTCGGCATTCCTCGATAGGGCACAAGGGGGTGTGATGCGCCCGCGACGTTTAATTATATCCCTATATTCCGGCATTTTTTTCTTGCCTTATTTTTTTTCGTGGGTGTGGTTTAATTGCTCCCTTTTTTTGTGGGCTATCGTTCGGGAATCTCGCCGTGATTTCGGGTTTCGTGAATGGCGCTAGACTGTTTTATTCGTTTAAAAAAATCTTTTTCTCCACGTATTACATAAGTTTTTTTACCTAGCGATATCCACAAGATATTTTTGTCTGCTCTATATTAAATTTATATGTTTTACACTAATCATTTTTTTTTATTCATTTATCATTTTTACCTCCCTTCAAATAAATAGTTTACCTATTTCTTTTTTTTTTGTAAATTAATTTATGTTTTGTAAATCCGTATACTCAGGAGTATTTAAGAATTTGAGGGTGTATTTTTATGCTATCCGAATTCTTTTAATAATTGCTGTTAACAAAAAATATTAAAAATGTATTTATAACTTTAAATACCTCTTCATTACGCCAGTTCATTATCTAAGTAAATTTAAAGTGTAGCTGATTAGGTTTTGGTTATGAACGCCAGGGAATTCGTATGCACTGGCAACAATTATGAAAGCCCTCAAGGGCTATTAAATTGTACAATAAAGTTGCGAGGTTAAGTAGCAGGCAGAGGAAGTGGCGACATTTCCAGATAGAAAGGTCAGCACGACAAATTGGCGACGCGTCGCGTCCCGACTGCACCAGCACGCTATTCTGAGACTTCCATTAATATATTATTATGTACATTATTGCACTTAATTGAACGATGCTTGTCTTAGATCTCGATTGGACATATACAACAGAAACTTGATGACAATCATGTTTTGTTGGCACGAGCTCCGTACATTCTCTGTATATTATAAAGATTAACAACTTGAAAATATCTTGAAGTTAAAAAGTTAAATCGTGAGATTTTTTTTATTTCCAGCCATTAATTAATTTATTCCAAAGGCACAAGTGGACTTTACATGGTAGTACGCCTTGTAAATAAGACAGGTAAAAAACAGTTAATATGCGTTTTATTTTTTTTATTCATTAATAAAAAAAATAAAACGCATATTATGTACCTATGGCATATTATGGCATATTATGTATTATGTATCTATGGCATTCCATAGATACGTGTGTTGTAAGTACTAGGACCATTAACGTAACAGGCAGAAACGTCTGTTTGTTTGTCAAACAAACACAATTCTGATAGATCATTATCACGTAGGTACTATATTAACACTAAGGTTTCGGGAACACATGTGAACCAGTACCCTAGAACTAAGCTCACCATTCTTGAACCAAGTGGTGACCTGCTAAATTTCATAAAGCGTTCCCCGTCAAAACACTACCACCTTCTCGAGTATGGTTCAAGAAGCCGTCCAATTAACACTGATAAGAATAATGCGCAGTCCGCAAATTTGTAGTCTTTGGTTCAATGACATTTTGTCATTGCAGCCCATAGCAACTTATTCGAAACAAAAGAGCCTTAACAACAATGGATTGAGGTATTTTAAATCTAGACGAGTTCAGAATCGTTAATTCAAGAATGCCTAGCCGCGATAGAGTCCACCTCCTTTGAATACAACTCAATGGCATGGCACATAATGGGGTAAACACGCCGGCAGTAATTGCAGAAAGGAATGAAGTATGACGAGAAAGGGACGAAAATAGACCCCGCCAATGGTCGCGAGCATGCAACAAGTGCGTACCTATTATAGTGCTGACAATAGACCTTGGATTTTGACATACGGTATTTAAATATACTCTTTGAAGTTGCTTAAAAATTTTGTGCTCTAAATCAAGGCATATCCACGTCTCGTCTGTGCGCTAGGTAAATTACATTAGCAAATCAATTCGGTACATGTTATAACGATAAAAAATAACTACCCACATTTGTTACAAACCAAGATTGAGGATCCAATCCACCATTTGCAGTCAAATAGTTCGCCTTGGATTAGATGTGTTGAACTCTCCCCCGAAAGACTGAAATAATCATATATATTTGCACCTGTGTAATAATGCATAAACTTAATTTTTAGTGAATAAATAAAAGTTTAAAATATGTACAACATATTTTAGTTGTTCAGTGAAGCTACTTTATAGCGGAACCTATTGTATTCAAGAAATAAACCCTAATATCACTTTTTTATTTCTGTATCCATACATCTAGACTGCCAATAGTAATGAATAATCATACGCACAAAAAATCGAGCTACAAATAAATCCTAAATAATAATTATGTTACGAATAAATCAAAAAATAACAGCCGTTTGTGTAAATATTTTTTTTCTCAATCGTCGACAAAAAACAACAAAAAAAATATTGTAAGTAAGCACATATCCCCTCGTATTCAACCTCTGCCACCAACTAGCTTATAAACTGAGTTGAATTTTAATCACAAATGTTTTTGATTTTACAATTTCCACTTTTTTTACATCCGAAAGATACTATAATTCGATACAAATACTTAAATAAGCGATGTTTCGAAATTTATATTATAGAAACCTATAATTTTATCCAATTAAATCTCCCATTTAATTTTATCTCCCATTAAATTTTATTTAATGGGAGATACGAATGTAATATATAATATACTTTTCGAACGTGCTTCAAAATTTTAGTAATATTTTTTACAAAATTTAATTTTTTTTTTTACTTACAATTTTAGATAATGAGGAATATATTTTTAATCGCATGTTTGATAATGCCAGCCTTACTATATACCAGTAGGACAATGTTTAAACTTAATCGTGTTCACTTGAACACATAACATTGTGTATTAACCAGATCCAAGTAAATATATTTTCTAACTGATTGCGGTAAGATTGTAATGATAGTTACGGTACGATGGTAATATAACAAACCACGCGATCTACATTAAAGTAGCAAGCCCTTTGAATACAGAATACGACCTACCTATATATTTATTTAGCATAATTTTACAATAAAATCCATTAAGAAGTAATCCGTATTTTTTTTATTAAAAGATAAAAATTTGTTTGGTCGATAAAATACGTAGTATTTGTTGACCCTAAAGTTTGATCATAAACAAACCGAATACAGTAAGTAATAGTGATAGAATTCATATGTACATGTAGTATTAATAGTTGGAAGAAGCATTCGCTATCCATCCTATATTACATGGTTTGTTAAATCAGAATTCTTAATTATAATAAAGCAACATTTATAATATTTTAATAAAGCAACACGTAGATAAAGTAATAGGATATATAATATTAAAATAATTTTCTTATATTTTGATAAAACAAAGTTCAACAAAATAATCTATTATGGAAAAAATTAAATTAATTTGTTCAAGTGGCATTTGAAAATATATGGCACGCGACCGTTTCGTTGCAATAAATTAGGAAGTAAATTGTAACATAAATTGTACACCCCGGTCTCATTTTTATGTATAAATCATTTAAAAAAATAATGATCTATAAGGTACCACCATGAAAAGACTAGCATTTGAAAGTCCACAGTGTAAAAATAATTACGAAAATAAATTAAGTTACAAATTCTATTGAATGTAATCAGAAATTTGTAAAATTTTTGTTTATTTCGTTTCACAAACCCCCACCATATATTAAAAGAAAGCTTATAGCGAAATACAGTATGTACATATGTAATTTTATTATATAATTCAGCCTAATAATTAATATGACTATTTAAGATCATAGAATTTAGGCCCAAAGGCCCAAAGGTCGTGGGTTCGAATCCGCACATGGTTATACCATTTTTGATGCTTCATTACCACCATCCCCCCTGACTCTAAGACAGGCAAATTTGGCCTAGTTGGGTAGGGCCCAAAATAATTGTGTATGAACTAGGTCATAGCAATCATTCTTAAAAAAAAATATATAATATTATCGCTATTCAATGGCATATATTGGTTGTATAAGAATTTATGAATTAGAGGATTTATGAAACTATTTAAAAAATACATTATTAATAATATGTTACATATTAAATCCAAAACATATTGATATGGTTTCCTGGCTATTTTTTTTTTTAGGAGTAATTGCTAAGACATTTCGGTATATTATTTATTTATTTTGGACCCTACTCAACTAAAGCAAAATTCCTTGTGCTAGAGTCGGAGGAGATGATGGCATGAATGAAGTGTTAAAAACCGGCCAACGCTTTAACCAACGACCTCTGGGTTTTAAATGATTACTGGTGTTAAATGATTTACGAAATCTAGTAGTACTACCTATATTTATTGATTTAAAATATTTGATTAATGTGAGATCGTGGTAGTCTAGTGGTTAAGGCGTTCGGCTATTGGCCGAAAGGTCCCAGCTGGGTTCGATTCCGCATATGGTCATACCATTTTTAACGCTTCATTACCACCATCTCCCCTGATTCTAGTACAGGCATATTTGGCCTAGTTGAGTAGGGCCCAAAATAATTGTATATGACCTAGGTCATAGCACTTATTTAAAAAAAAAAAAAATACAATGATATTATTCATTTCGTTGACTAATGTATAAATGTAGGTAAATAAATTTATGTAGGTACTTGTAGGTACTTATAGGTACTTGTAGGTACTTATAGGTACTTGTAGGTACTTTATAAACTGAAATAAATAAAAACATTATTTAAATATTTTTTTCTTTACTTTTTTCAGAAATCGATACTCGTTGGCCAACGCTCTCAAGATGACCAGCAATATTAAAACATGAATTTGTTACGTTATTGACAACATATATTTTTAATATTATTTATTCATTATAATTTAGGCTTTTAAAAATTGATAGGATTTGAAAATTAATTCCTTTCATAAAATATCAATTACGATGTATTTTAAATAAACGCGAGACCGCTACTTCAGACTGTAAAAGGCTGAAGTAGCGGCCTCTGTATAAATTGAATTCCATGATATCACGCTCGTCTTCTCGTTTAAATAATTTGGTATTTGTAATAATTATGTTAGATATTTCGCTAGTATTTCAACATCTTTAATTGTGTGGTAACTTTTTTCTTTTAAAATATGGGTAGTAAAAATAGAATAAAATACGCACATCTTTGCGAACATGTATGCAACACGGTTGGAAGATAAATTAATTTATTACATTTTCTTTATAGTAAAACAAAATTTGTATTATTATCACTATTCATTGTACCATAGTAGATAGGTATCTAATATTGTAGTGTGTATTTTTTTACCACTAAGTGCCTTCATGATGATGACTTTTATTTAATGTTAATTATAAAGCGCTGTAAATATTAATTGATTTTAATAAGTAGTAACTTGATAATGTGCCATTACGTCTTGAATTTAATAATAGCTTTTATAATAGTCACGGCACTCCATTAAAATAGGCGCATCCATTGCCTGCATAATTATACACTTATAATTTGAGTCCTTTTCACTCAACATCGCTGCTCACTTTTCTGTCAACATTTTGATATTATTACCTTTACCGTTTTAGATTAGACTTATTCTTGTATTTCATCAATACTTATTTACAATATTATAGAATCTACATTCACATCTCAAATTTGTTTTAGATAAATATATTAAATTTAAGAACATAATATAAGCGGACCTCCAATTAATATTTTCCTACGTTTTGCGTTTAGACAAACGTTGTTTTTATTTTTCCGTGAAATTTGTAATTATAGAATATGTTATAAAACTCCATCGTTACAAACATTTGTGGTTTTATCCATGATAGTTATTTTTTACTTTGTAAGAAAAGAAATATTTGAAATACTAAGCAAATAAACACTAATAAATAAATTGGATGTGATTCCTGGAATGTAAACTACATTTCAGCAAACCTATACGTAATTTGGGTTTCTTTAAATATAGAAATAACTCGCGAGCCCTTACAATATCTATACTTATTTATTTATTATGATATTTAATTTGATATATCCTATTAAAAATGCACAGGAAGCGATTAGCACTGCTACATTTTGTACCCTGCCTTCTTTACTAGACTATGTCTGTACTAAGGAAGGCAGTGTATACACCGGCTGATTATTTATCTAGGTACGCTTAGGTATTGATTTTATTTTATTTATCCGGCTTGTGGCTCTTCATAATAAAATTATTTTAATAGTATTTATTTTTTTAGGTAGATGAATAAATGACAATATAGGTATACATATGACGACAATTATGTTCTTGTGGATGATTACGGAAAACAAATATGTTTTAATTAGTCTATATTTCCAAAGGTTATATTTACACATAAAAAGTTATATTTACATATACCGCTACCAATAAGTATCAATATTTTTAATCCAATTCAAATTTATTTTCAAATTTTAGGTATATAACAACTACTATCAACATCATTCTAAATTAAATATAATTGCGTAAAGCAACAGTTTTTCGTGATCATTTATTAAAAATCTATATGAACCTCTTCAAAACTAGAATCAATTATATATTATTTGTAATATTATAAGTATGAAAAAATATGGCAGTGTTTGGACAATAATAGCTGAATTACGTAATTATTAAAAAAATAGCTGATTGTGCTGTCTATGAAAGCTTGCTTTTATAAAATTCTTAATAGTGTATATGTGTATGTAACATACATGCATGAGTTATTTGTCTATGCATAAGGCCTAGAGAGTTTTATAAGAGTGACGTCAAGAAAAAAAATGTTTGGTTAATAAATATGAATATTTTATTACGAAAATTTGTTTTATTTTGATAAAGGTAAATGCAATCAGGTAAAAATATAATTAACCCTTTTGCTGAGAGGGCAATTTCCATAGAATTAGCCCGGAGATAAAGGCCCCTTTTAATTTCAACCCTGTTTTAATAACTGCCCTTCTTAACGGTCCCTGCCCGGGGGATCATTCTTTTACGACGGCTAATTGTTTAATTTGTGTTAGGAGACATTCAGATGAGCTGTTATATGTTCTTTGATTAGCACTTTTCGAGTTGAACGATATGAATTTATAACTTTATCGTATCAAAACTGGTGTTTAGTGCGATTACAAGTTTTATTTCAAAATATGATCCACTTCACTTTAACAATCACGTAATAAATAATGAAAAAAAGATAATAAATATAAGGTCGAATAAACTCATTTTTTTTTTTTGAATAAACATAGGTCATTACAATTATTTTGGGCTCTACTCAACTAGGCCAAATGTGCCTATCCTACAGTCAGGGGAGATGACTATGCGCGGATTCGAACCCGCGACCTTTGGGTCAATAGTCGAACGCCCTAACCACTAGACTAATACGATCGCATTATTATATTATTTTTTTTGTCGATGTTTTCTTTCTATGTCTTCTGATTAAAAATATTTCACAATATTTATTGTCCGAGATATTCTACAAAAGACCACATTATTTTATTATCAAAAAAATAGTAAAAAAAAATAAGAAGGTTTTAAAAAAACATATGTCATTATTTATCATGGCAACTTATTATTATGGGTATAGATTTTGAATCGACAAATACTTTATTAAAAATATATATATATAAAAAGAATAATCATTAGGTAATGATAAATGGAAAGGTATTGACCTAGAAAATAGTAATAACAACCTTTCAGGTCAGATTTGCAAACCCATCTAGTCGATCAGTTCAGGGGTATCTGCATCGCCAGAATGAGAAGGAAATGGTAACAATATCCATGACCACGTTCATTGTGCAGCTCTGCAGTCTTACGCTAAAGACTGACATTTCCCATTTTTTAAAAAAACTTTTGTTAATTGGACGTGGTCATATTTAAAATAGTTTTAAATCCTAGAGGTTTAGGGTGAACAATATGGATGAAATTTGGAGATGGAAACCAATTAGAACTCTAAACTACATTTGGCACACAACTATACAATGGCAGGCTTTAATATGGAAGAAGGTAGACTACCACCCCTACTATGGTGGCTGACGATTTATTATTGCATTCTTTGTCGAGAACCACCATACCTGCACTTCTCATCCTAAACTCTTTAAGAAGTTTTTTAATCTCAGTGAAGTAAGCAAGTGGATTCAGAGGCAGCACACTCGAAACAACAGGTCAAATTAAATACTTCATCTGATTTTTTTATTTCTTCTCCCTGCCTCTGATATATATATATTTTCTAAATTTATTTTTTTTTTTTGTTGATCTGGATAATTTTAAAGTAGGCTGAGTTGGCAATCTATAAATGCGGCGCGGCTTGTTATTAAGTTTTTTGTTCCTTCAAAACTGTCACAGCGGGATAGTCCAGGATGGATGAACAGTTTAGTTCGAAAGTGGCCATAATATCGCTAAAGAAGTTCAACCGTGAAAGGGCATTCAAGACATTCCAAGAATTCGACCGTAAGTATAACCCAGGGGACGCGAGGGGTGAGTTTGGAGATTCATTATAAATTCTACGAAAGCGGACACAGGGCCAACACTAATTTGTGTTTGAGGTAAGTGGCAATTGGCACTATATTTGACAAAAAGCGCCCAAGGAGTTCGTTAGAATTTCATTTGATCACAATAGTTAAATCGACTTCTAGGAAGTGAATTTATATTTAAGACGACTGGGTCTAAATGTTGAAGCACGTGTATCTTTATTTTCGAAGAATAATCTATTTTCTATAAATTTTCAATTGTGTAACAATTTCGGTTTTTGAGATATATATATATAAAAATGTTCAAACCCTCTTTTCCCCTAAGGAGGAGGGGGGATTACTAAAAATGCTTACTTAGCGGGTGAAGGAAATTTATATTTAAAAATACTTAATGTATGGTTTAATTACTGTTTAATATCTGATAAAAATAATTATTTAAGTATTCACAAAATATTTTTGAAAGCCTTCGAAATTAGGTAAGTAGGAATTATATAATATGAAATTAACAATGAACCAAATTTATTAATATATACAAATGAAACCATAATAATAATGAATAATTTATCACGTCCTTCAAAATGACTTGAAAATAATTCAACTGGTTCGGCGAATAATTACATAGTATGTACTATGAAGTCCATCTTGTCCTCTGTTTTGATTCCAACACCTCTTCCAAAATATGTGCCCCTGGTAAATCCACCCACCTCACAGTACAAGAAGCGACACTGTTTCAATCACCCTATTATTCTAACGCAACGCATAGCCGCGTTACTGAATCTGGCTAATAGCGGTGACCATATCGCGTTCATTCACAGTTATAGCTGCAGAGTCGCTTTAAACGAAGTCGCTTCGCTTGCTTATTATTGCCCATTGCCTCGCTTGCATATTCCACAAGTTACACAGATGGACAATATATGGTGCATTCGGCTACATCGCCGGCCGTTACTATTTTGACAGTCGCCCTATTATTTTTTACCCTGTCAAGCCAGACCCAGCTTCAATGACACGGAAATCTCGTTGCAAGCGACACCATGGCAATGAAGCACAGTGATGAGTTCGGCCACAAATCACGCAGTTATTTTGTAATTCGTCATTTTGAAATCGCGTAAAACGTAACCCACTGCTAGTGCATATTATACGCATGTATCTACCGACAAAACAACAGGTAGGCACCAGTTGACCTTTTTTTCGCGGCTGAAAACAGACATACTTTGTAACCGCTAACCTATGAAAATTGTGATAACTGAACTTTATTAATCGAATACCGCTATTTAAGATCGACAGACCATAGTAAGTGCATAAGTGAGTGTCAAGTGCCTTCAGTCATCTCCAACGTCCATCGGTTAGGAATTGAGACGCGTTTAGCAGCCAAAGCACCAGCTAAGTAACTTCCTTGGTCTATTCTTTCTACTCAGCTAAACTGAGAAATGGTCCTTTTAGAAAATATATTGCTTTCCATTAGCCCGTAATCACCTAGGTCTGTTAAGAACCCTTTAGTTCCAGCAGGCCCTCGCAAAACAACAGTTCGCATTATTCAGTATTAAGTAACAGTATTCATTCTAACATTCTAACCTCTAGAGGTTGGGATGAACAAAGCGTTCAGGTTTAGAACTAGGTCTTAGAACTTAGAGTTAGGACCTAGATCTTATACAAATACATACACTGCAATAAACTTAAGCCACCTCTCCGTTCTACCTGCTATACCTAGATTTGCATCTCGCAGTCGATATTTCCTGGACCCTCACAATAATTGATTATACAGGGTATACCAAGACCATTACTATGGGCCCTACTCAACTAGGCCTGTGCTAGAGTCAGGGGAGATGGTGGTACTGAATCGTTGAAAATGTTACCTATGACCATGTGCGGATTAGAACCCGAGACCTGTGGGTCAACAGTACAACGCCTTAACCACTAGACTACCACGATCACTTAATGGAGACTTAAGGGGGTGTTTATGTTGCCTATTACGTGTAAGAAATTGTATAAAAAATACAAAAATAATGCATGCCCAAACATATTAATTTTATCAAAGCGCTCGTGTAAATTCCCTTTTTGCTTTTCGCACTTTCGTTTGCTCGCTCGCTCTCCGCCAAGGCCGGTCGATGACCCGGTACGGCGCGGCTTAGCGAGCGGACAGACGAGACGATTTATATTATCACGTAAAGTTTACACCATTTTTTCTCAAAAACCACGATGAATTTTGATATGACGTCTCAACAAATCATGTTTGAAATCACAGGGCAAATCAGCTGATAGTACTGTACTAAGCGGGAACATCTAATCGGTGAATTTTATATGCAAATGTATGTACCATTTTTTTCTAAATTGTAACTTTCTGTTTTCCAAATAAACAATAAATAAATAATTAATAATAATAAATTACATTATTTAATTATTTGTCTTTATTGAAAAAAAATCAACAAAAACAAAAAACAAAACATACAATACAAAGAAAAATACATTTGATTGAACGATAAAAAACCTGGATATGATTATGATGCATTATAACCTTAATATGTACCTATCCTGTCTTCCTGATGTACCTTGTATAAATGCGGGCCTGCCTTTATGCGTGTTATATCGGGATATATCAACAAAATACATGATAGGTACATTGATATCAATATGTAAAAGCAGTGGCATGACAGACGGTGCGGCAAATGCATAGGTTCAAACTAATTGGATACGATTTCCATGTCAAATCATGCTCCAATACTCTCCCGCCCTTTCTCATCCGGGAGGAAGTGGTGGCGGCGGAAAAGAGCAAAGTGTGCGTTTCATAAATTTATTAACAATTTCACGGGTACGTCGGCGGCTTGTTACGAAAAACGTCAAAGTGTGCCGAAATTCATGAAAAAATGAGCCGAATGCAAATTAATAAAGTTTGAATAAAATTAACAAATGGGTATATTTAATTTAGACATCCGGTATAATTTATATGGAACTGAGAAATTCATACAACTAAAACTAACTTTAAGACGCATTATCGTAGAAAAATAAATTAAAACGTTTTTCGCTCAAAATCTTTTCATATCAAATTGATCAATATTAATACGAATAATATTTTAAAAATATATAAGTAAATAATGAAAATTCGTCGTCGAAGTCGGTATTATTTTTTTTTATGTTTTTTCCTTAATATACACACAGTATTCAAATACAAAATTATCAGGTATTTTCTACTAAATTAAAAATACTACAATAGCATTAGGTACTAATTCATAGATTGGCCGCAAATGATTCTCAAGTACCAATCAAGGATGGATCCAAAAGTCTTTCTCAGGGGAAGTGGAAAGGGTCAGGGGGTATGGAGTTCCCCCCACCCCGTCTTCGCCCCATCAGCCCATCAGCGCGAATTTTTTAAAAAGTCACAGTTTTAGGCTACTTTTGGGTGTTTTTATACCCTAGTAAAAATAGCGTTTTGTACCAGTATTTTTACAGTGTCGACTCTTTTATTAATTCTCAATATTAGTGATTGTTCCTTCCCCCAATATGTTACCGATACCTCGATTCATTTATTGTGTTATTACACCCACACCCACGCATCTTTTTTGTCTCGGGAGGGGGGCAATTGCCCCCTCTCTCTGGATTCTCCTTTGCTACCAATATTATCACACTAGGATCTGCAATATTTGCATTACTTAATTATTTTCTCGTCACGACATAATGAATGATATTACAAAATCATATTATGAACAGAAGAAAACAAATTTTGCGCATATTTTAATTACATTTGTACAAACATATATCGGCGCATAGTGTCAGACGTCACGCTTAAAGAACCCTAATGAAACAGGAGTTCGTAATATTATCCCTTCTGGCGGGGGATGCAGTCGAATGTCTCGTCACGCGGTTCAATTTCTATAATGAACCAGCGCGGCGGGAACTTTCAAGTTTAATCTTTGATAAGTTCCGGAAAATTATTCACCACCAACAACCACCCTCCAGGAAATGACGTTCGATGATGTTTGATACGGCAGACGGTGCCTTATGAATAAATTAACTGTAACTATAACGCATACTGTCGCAGTGACTGCTGATATCATAGTCCGAACATT
Source organism: Neomicropteryx cornuta (assembly GCA_020383195.1). Taxonomy (NCBI): domain Eukaryota; kingdom Metazoa; phylum Arthropoda; class Insecta; order Lepidoptera; family Micropterigidae; genus Neomicropteryx; species Neomicropteryx cornuta. The sequence continues at coordinate 17,431,417 of JAHKQU010000008.1, read as the reverse complement.
TCACCGAATGGATTTTGCCCGGGTAAAACATGATATTGTAAAACATACCGTAGGAACTAGTTTGTATCAGTTTTCCATATAGTTCAAATAGTCGTTCGGATTTATATAATATAGTAAAAATATACACCGCAGTGATATAATACATAATATACAGAATACGACGTTTTTACACATCACCGGTATCACTTCTATTTATTACAATGAATGTGGTACATAGTAAAATAATTTTAAAAAAGCCTATATTTACATCCTTTGTTTTTGTTTTTCTAATAAAAAGAGTCCCATATATATATTTTTATTACCTTTACAAAATACAAAAGGTAATAATCAGCATGACAGTATCGTGTGTACTAACGCTGCTCTAGAGTTGAGGAGATTGGAAATAAATCGATCTGGAAAGTTGAGAAATTACGGAATAGGGCGGATGCCAAACGGGAGGCAATAAACAAATCAGCCTGATGTTTTCTCACCCACGCTATCTTTTACGGTTTAATGAAGTTAAAAAACCTACTCGAACTCACTTTAGATACATGGCTCTTGCTATAGTAATAAAAGTATTTCTTATTTATTAAATATACCGATACATCGACACGAAATGTAGGTAGGTAGGTACGCGAATAACGGCTTATGGCGCCACCAGTCCCTAAAACGTGTTTTGTAACGTATTTTGGTGCATTTTGTTGAAGTTATTCCCAACAAATGGCTAAAACTAAAAATACCACAATATTCTACATATATTAATTTAGTACTTTGCTTAAAAAAAAACGAAATACACCTTATTATAGTAATGAAAATAAATAAATAAGAAAGTGTTGTTTTTTTCTTGCAACGATTTTCTTTTAAGTTGTGTAAGTGACGCGAACCTAATTTTTCTCTCTAAAGATAGACAATATAATAATCTAGGACATTACTTAAAAAAAACATTTTTTTCAAATGATGATAATTATTTAAATACAAAAAACATGTTTCATCGATTCCAAATGTAACGAATTCGCGTTCAGCGAGTATATCCGTCTCTCTTCTACACGTCAATGTTCGAATAAAGCCTACTCTTTCAAATCTCAATGACAAATGCGTCCCGGGGCGCCTTAACGTTTAGCTATAACCTTTTTATTAAATCTCTCAAAATCGACGACTTTAAATTTTTTCGTTCCATCTTCATCTTTAATATGCAGACACAAAACTAAATGATTTCCAGATGCGTTACAATATTTTCATACGAAACACAAACCAAATAATTTATTAGTCGTTTTATGTAGACTAGCGCCTACGAAAACATGTAGTTTTGATGTGAAGAACTGCTTCTTCATAATGAATATATCCTGTTGTCGGCTGTTGTTATTTCTGGAGACATGACTAAGAGGGGGGACTCTGTGCAACTTGTGTGTTCGATTTATTTACACCGCCCTCACTTTTAAGGTAAACTTAATTGAAACAGGCTTTCGAAATTTAAATAATCGCAATTTGGTTACCGTTACTAAAGTTTTTAGTAGGCTCAACCAGCGTGCAGTAAGCCTGACTGAACTCCGGTAAACAAGCTGCTTTATTGTTCGGTAGAGAAAAAAAATGGCGGAATAGGCGAGACCACGAGGCGTGTTTGCGAGTCTACTGATCGTTTGGTTGACGTAACAAAACAGTCTTGTAATGTGTACGCAACTTTTCATCTGCATCTACCGATTGTTAGATTTAATAAAACAGTGTTGTAATGTGTATACAACTCTTCATTTGAATGCTGTATTTACGAGATTGTTTGGTACAGTTTACAAAAGAATTTTTTTTAGCGTACGAATAATCAATCTACAGGAATTGGTTTGTACAGTCTATCAGACAGATCATATAACACTACAATATACTTCGGTTGGGCCTACTAAAATTCAGTAGCCACAGCAAATTATGATTCTACTGAATTTTACGGTTAACTCAGAGCGCAATATTTTTTTCAGTGTAACTACAAAAAAGAGAGTCATAATACTACAAATTTTTATGGATCAAAGACCAGGTTGCGACCTTCTTGAAAACTTTTTTCCTCAAGGAAAGAGTGTAATAATGGTGAGGTATGGGTGGCATGCCATTTTCATAGTTCTAGATTGAAGCAAATGATACCCATGGTCCACAATACTACTTTTCTTTATAACCTTCTAACCACACTATATTATTTCCCAATATTTTACTATAATACATTATATTTCCGAAGACAGCTTTAGTAATGAAGTTAACCATCCCATGAAAGACAACCTCCAAAATACCATCTCCTGAAGTCAAAACAAATATATAATAGGCTAACTAAGGAACTGCTTTCTTTTTCCCAAATTCCTTAAAGATAAAGAACTTACGAAAACATATTGTGCTGCAATAATCACATTCTGCAATGACTGTCCTGGCGATCTTATTCCAAATCTGGATACGGAAGAAAGAATCGAATTATTAAGATCAAGCTGTACTCCTAACCTTTGCCCTAACGGCAAAGGTTAGGAGTACATAAACCTAAGTAAGACCTTCATAAAATATAGGCCTTCATAAAATATAAGGTTAGGAGTACATAAACCTAAGTAAGACCTTCATAAAATATAGGCCTTCATAAAATATAAGGTTAGGAGTACATAAACCTAAGTAAGGCCTTCATAAAATATAATGTAATTAAGAAATTTGTAAATTTGCAATTAAATTCGCATTTGCCGGACCGTTTACACATGGCCCATGGTTAAAACATGCGGCATTTATTCTTTATTATATTATTGTGTTATTATTTTATGTAAATATATCATACTTTACCTATAAAATTTTAATTGACAAACATCTAATCATGTGTGTGTAAAAAAGTAAATATCGTAGTCATAGAGCGAAAAGTGATTAACTAACAAAACATTACTTCGGAGATAATGCCACTTTTAGTTTTGGTGCAGACGTGTTGACATAAAAATTGAAATATGCAAAAAATTATTAGTAATTATTAGACTATATTTTTTTAATGAACTTGAAATGCACTTAATACAGCAGTAAATACCGCCATGACGGTTTATTCTCAGACTTAGTCTTTTTTTGCATAGAGGACATCAAAATATGTAGTTAGGTAAAATATACTCAAATTCGGAAAAGGGATGAAACAAAGCTTTATAATATTCCATATATTTGCAACTTTTCCAACATTTGCATTCGTATTCGCATCTAAGTGTGGCTCTGTGTATCTTGCGAATTTATTTTATGATAATCGAAGTAAAGAAGTCATTGTTGACGCCCGCAAAAAGAGCAAGAAAGACTGCACAGAAAGTATAGAAGCTAAAATTGATTATTTAATTTTGTAAAATTAAAGAAAACCGATATTTATTTATATTTTTCAAATATCAAATATTAGTTCATAGTATTCGAATATGTGAAAAACACATCCCCGTTACATCCCTTATATAAATCGTGTCCATTTTGTAAAAAAATGGATAAATTTCAGCAAATACTTACTCGTGGGAATTTTAATATCAAATTATATAACTTCTACCATTTGCATATTTTTTCCACTTAAATTATCTATAATTGCCCTAATAAAAAAGAAGTTGAGGATTGGCGAATGGAGAGAATCTATCATATAAATAATTGCAATATGTATAAATTTGACATTGCACAAAACAGCAGAAGTTTTTGATAGGTTTTAATTTTCAAAACCCTTTATTTACAAAACACGACGAAAAATTACCACAAATGCGTGGCATTACCTATTTATTGATATTTTACATTTTTATCAAATTATAATTTTAGTGGGATTCAGAATAAAATTTTATATGATAAACTATCATTATACGTTTTTACAGCAAATTCACAGCACGGCGGGACTACATTTTTATTTTTCAGCAAGCACCGAAATATTTTTTTCTATTTTTATGGCCTTCCGTGCGAATAAACATTTGTTTAATCCTTCCATACTATATGTAATTATCATAAAAAAATAATAACGTGTACTCACTGTATTTTTAGTCCAAAACCCACGAGTGATCATAAGTGACGTAAGAAGAGTCAACTTTTCAAGATTTATTTCAGATGATTTTATATATTAGCGATGTTTTGATGAATGGATTTGAATGATGTATAATTTAATTGTATTTCTTATCATTTTTTCGTCGTGGCAACAATTTAATATATTTTATAGATTTTTCATTACCAATCCGGAATTGGCAACGGACCTTCGAAAAAAGCGAAGAAATGCCTAATATGAGTATTTTTATGAATATTTTCTATCCTATAATTATTAAACTAGTAAAGGTGTGTTGAATTTAAATAATATCTTAAATAAAATGTATACGTAAGTATCTTACATTTGTAGAGATAATCTTCTTCGGGAGCAACTTTTTTGCGTTGGTAAGGAGAGACACCTTTAAATTTTGAAGTGGCCATTTCTAGTCGTTTTGTAGTGACACCCACCGCAAAATTCATTCAGAGAAACTTCAATATGCACCATATTATCCATATTTATAAGATCTTATTATTAGATAAGAGATGTTCGTATGGAATATTTTGAACTATGAATGACCCAATGACCTTTTTAAAAAATGATTCAATATAAACAGGAATAAATGATAAGCTTCTGTTATATAAAGTTGTACGTGTATTTAGAATCTACCATCAATATACCTAAGACATAATCAAAGAAAAATACATAAAAGTTGCATCTAAAGAGAAAACTGCAGGATAACAACTTAGCTACATTATACTTCCAACTTCCACTTACTATACAAAATATTGAATGAGAATTTTAATAAATACTCAAAACTTTGAAACTGAAAATAGTATGATTTAGTGTAATTTTGCCTAAAAACGGTCTAGTTAACACTATTCTAAATCCACAGCACTAATGGTACAAAATTCAAATTTATAGATAATAAACAATTACCATTGTAAAAACATGGAAAGATAAACAAAAATGTTTGCAAAAAATATTGCTTGTATTAAAATAATCAGTAAAAAATATTTAATACATACAATATGCAGACAAATATCACTGATTTATGTTAATTAAATATAAACAGAAAATTGAGAAATGACTATCGCATATTCATATCACATGAACATTGGGGTTTGATTTATACAAGCATGGAGCGAGCGCAGAACTACTCTCACGACGTAAGTAAATTTGAACCTAACCATCATTCAGCCGAAATAAGAAAGACGTACAGTAGGAGCAAGCCACAAGACTTCGAGTGCCATTGTTTACAATTCAAAAATATTTTTGTTAGAAATTAAAATTATTCCTAGCTAATATTTAAAAAGTATTCTTCGCATATGCAGGATGTATTGAAAATCACAACTGTCCTTTCAGGCAGGATATTGATCAACAATCAAACATAATTCAGCAAAAAATATTGGCTAAATGTTTCTCAATGCTAGGAAACCTAATTTAAAAGTTAATCATAATCTAACCAAAGTTTGGAAATCGCGACGGATACCGCATCAATCTATCTCAACAGTAAACAAACCATGACCTGGCTTACATCAAGTTCAACCGAGTGGTACGTCGCGAATAGGCTGAAGGGTCGCTTCTGTGAGATGTTTTGAGAATTGATTTAAAAATATATAAGAAATTTATTTTAAAATTTATTTATTTTTTTGAGACCAGTTTAGTTGTAGATATAGATCCTTAAAGGACACTAGTGGTTTTAAATACACCTGTATGCAAAGGGAAAAGAACAAACCCTGAAAGGACATCATATATTAGGGTTTAGCTTTGTCGATCCTCCATCAAAGGACAAAATATGTGATACATAAAAATGTATTAAAGTTAATTGTATAATTTTGCATCACAATTACACAATTAACTTTACGCAGTTAACTGAGAGATGAATTATTATCATGGAGTATCTAATATCAAGAAATCTCTGGATAATGTCCATAAAAAGGAATCTATCATTATTAAAAAAAAATCTATTAAACGAAAATGAAGATTTTCATTAAATTAGACGTAGAATGTAAAAATTGACCAGAAGTTTTTAAAACCGAAATATTGTCCACCATAAAACCCAAAAATTAAGTAGTGTCAGGCGTGTCCTATTAATCTGGGACCTGTTTGTACATCACATAGGTATATCACTTTAATTTGAGTAGTAAAATTAATTTTCTTCATATTTTTTTAGGGGTAAAATATTTTTTTAACATCGAGTACTGTTGAAATTGAGTCAAATGTCTGGTCATGGTTTCTTTGCATGTAGAGGGTTCTTCTGATTAGCTCTTAAATATTCTTCTGAATAGCTCTTTTTAGTTATTACCACATAACCTAGCTAAAGCGTAAGACAAGATATTAGTCTCGTAATAAACAAACAAACTTTTACTTTTATTTTAAAAATCTGCTTTACAAATTATTCCTCTTCTTTACTATATTTCAATGACAGATTATATAATAAATAGCTACCATAATCATTGATTACTATACATGTTAATTCAATAAAAAATATACTTTATTAGAATCTCAACAAAGTTAATTTCATTCATTTGGGTATTTATTTTGGCTTTCAATGATGCATTCCACTAGTTTCAACCCACAAATTATTTATAGATTTAACAAATACTAATTTAGTGATGTTTATCGTAACGAATTAAATACTTTTACAGCTTTATTTCTGAACACAATGCCACAGGGCTCTTAGCACTCGCTCAACCGTACCGCTTCCCCACTTTGCCAACGATGTGTCAACACTATTATATCCCACTGTCGGAGCTGACGCTGTCATCCCCGGCTAGTCTCTCCACAAACTGTATCTTTAAAGATCACGATGAGTTTCCATTGTCGCCGTTGTCATGAAAACTGTTCCCGTTCACTGTGAATGGTGCGCCGAGGCCGTACAGGTGCCCGCTTGAACTTTCTATATTGTCGTCAAAAAATATCTGCAACAAACAAAATTTGACTCAATTCTTAAGAAATAATAAACAAAAATTACTGGCAACTTTTTTTTAGATTAAGTAATCAAAGTGGGGGTTGGGTAATTTCTGAAACAAATATTTATATTAAAACTAGCTGACCCGGCCACGCGTTGCTGTGGCTAAAGTTTTTGTTATATTACATTATAGTAAACAATCTAAGAGGAACAATAAGAGAACATCAGTCACGGAGTCCACTATGCTTTTTCACACAGATGGTATTTGTAAAAAAATATGCTGATCTCCTTATTTGACTTTCTACTACTATAACCCTTTAGTACAATGAAATTATTTACGAACAAAGACGAAAATGTTGATGTTGGTATACAAATTCACTGGATTGAGATTTGAAGGGGAAGTACGTTGAACACAATTAATTAAAATGTTCTTACACTTGATACTAAGCAGAAATCAATAGGTAAAAAATAAAAATTTATCAGATTTATTATTTCCATTTAATTTTATAACAAATATAAGTATATTACAGTATAATACAGTAAATAACATGTGACGCTTAAACTCATGAATGAGGTAGGCAAGGCAGACAGTCTTAAACTTTTAAACATTAATATATATTTTTTTTAATTATATAAATACTTTCAATTTCAATTTAATTTAACACCAATCGGTGCACAATGTTTTTGGTTAACCTGTCTTTAGCTAACACAAATAGATTCGACGGTTTCCCAACACGTGAACACGCAACATATAGTTGCCCATGAGAAAAACATGGATTTTCCAAATCTAAACCACAAATTGACATTGAATTTCAATAAGAATTGAAATACTAATTTAATCGTTTAAATATAAGAAAAAAAATCTGAAAAACTTGTTATCATAGCACATTGAAATAATAAGTGCTAAATATTTTTTAATAGAGGTTAAATAAAAACAATAAAAAAAAATATTTGTACAACTATTGAAAAAGTGTAGGAAATTGTGTATCATTTTTGCATTGACATTTTAATTAAATTTTATAATTATGTGATAATACTTACATACATATATTCAAATTAAATTATAAAGTTTTGATCAATGAAGCACAAATAAGTAAAAAACAGGATTAATTTCACTGTATTATCTTCATTATAATATGAATGCAATTTACACTTCAGTCTAAGTAACACGTGGCCGGCTATGCTAACACCAAAAATTTAAAAAGTGGAAATAATTGAATTATACGGTATTTCGTTCACTACAAAATAAATTTAATTAATTTTATAGCGTCAACAACACGTGGTAATTATGCTGTTAAAATGTAGCTTATATGACACGTTCGTAGATTTACCATAGCAGCGCCATCTATTGATTACTTACTCAACCCAGTCGAAAGGTATCGACATCTGTTAGAATCATTTGGAGTTAACAGATAATTGTGACTGTCAAATAATAACAGACAAATAATTAGCAATAAATTAAAATTGCGACTATAATTTGAGATTTAAACTATTCTATCTCTCAAGTTGGGTCGAACTGCACATGGTGTGCAAATTTTATTATAATCGGTTAAGTGGTTTAGGAGTCCATTGAGGACAAACATTGTGACACGAGATTTATATATATTAAGATTTATTTGAGTTGAAAAGGTGTTTTTTGTGGATATTTTCTAGACATGGAATACTACAGAAATTGGGAAGCAAAGCAGTGGAAAGTGACATTGCCGGTCACGGGTGTTCATTTTGAGAATAGAATGGAGATTAGAAGGGGAGCCTGAAGAGAGATTGCAGTTTTCTAACAGGGCACTACAAAAGCAATGGGTATCATATACCCAACGACGAATGATGATAAGTGAATCATGGGATCTGTTGAACTTATTAACCCTCTACTGGAAACATCGGTCGCTTGGGGCCTTCACATATTTTTTTTTCGTTTTGCTCAATTCGTCGGCCGTGTCTTCTCCAGGTGGCGGTTATGTGATATTGAGCGAAAGGGAAGCTAGATTTTTCACACTTAATCTGATAGATCGGAGTTTCCAATACTGTATTATTATTCTACAAGAATTATTCAGGGTAGGTTTAGGGGTAGGTTTAGGGTGCACAAAAAGTGTATTTTTAATATTTACAAATACAGATTACAATTATTTTTTTTTTAATGTATGGTCGTAGCCGAAAGCGACAATTGGATACAAACGCAGCAGAGCAATTGCTTTTGGCTGACAATTTGGAAATTCTTACTTCTCCTTCTAACAACCAACGAACAAATGAAAATAATTTAGGAAATTGCATTCAAGGCGGTTGTCGCAGATGTAACATATTATACGGGCAAAGATAATTCACACTCACTTCCTTAATCTTAAAGAAGGCCATTCCGGTAAGATGGGAATCCGAGCCTGCTTGATGCTGTGGACCGACCCTCCTCAATTCTAATTGATCAGCCACTTCTTGTAGACCGCCTTTCAGATTTTTACATAATTTCATTAAATACTGAAAAGAAAACAAATCATTGGAATTAATTAAAAGTATGATTGATGTAGTACATGGGTAAATAATTATTTATTAATATTAATTATAACTACTTACAAACCTACATAACATAAGAAAACTAATCTCAGTATACGATCCTTTACAATTATGAACTAATGTTCCCCATAATCCAAAAGCATTAGATATCTTTTTTAATTAGTTATGTTCTAGATTAAAGTAGGCCTTATTTTCTTTATTCACAAAGTGTACGTCTTTATAAATAAAATAAATTTAAATTCAGCAAAGTATGCCCAGATGCTGATTAGCTTACAACTATAATTTGTATGAATTACCAGCAGACTAACTAATTTAAGACTTTATCAGTTTACTGTTAATTTAAACAAGAATTTTTGTTTAACCAGTTGCATTAAACACTGTTTCTCAGCATTCCCGATATAAAATCCAGTTAATTGACCCTGCAATTTTAAATATATTTGATTAAACAATATAGCAAAATCGATCATGGTTTCCGAGAAAAAAAAAACTTTTTTTTTAAATTTAATTTTAATAAATGGTAGGAATTTTACAGATTTACATAGTAATTCACATTAACATACGAAGAGAGAAAAAAACTTAATACTTCATAAATCTAAACATAGATTCCTACATTATTCTACTTAGATGATAACATAACAACATCATATAAATAAAACATTTAAGAATGAAACTGAAGAAAAAGAAAGAAAAATAAAAAGTTAAATATAAATATTATTTAAATTTTTCAGACTTCTTTATAACATCAAGACATTTAAATTAATTATATATTTTATTAATATGGAAACAAAAAAAAGAAACTATGAAATTAAAAATATGTAATTATATCATATGGTTCTTGTAATAGGTACCACAACAACATAACCGGTGCGGCGAAGTCATTGGTAGCACATGGTACGCAAACGGGGCCGAGGCTACGTTATCGATTGCTTATAAGGTAATTTACGTCAGCGCTTTAATAAAAATAAATTTGGGATGAATTATTTTCACATTTTTTAAAATCATTTCATAATACGGAACATAAACACCCTATTAAGTCTTCGGGAATGGTCTCTGTACAACCTGTATTCAAGTAAAAACATTCCGTCTAGTGAAAATGTCAAATTAAAACATTGTGTTTCCCTTACACTCACTTTTTTCCGTCCAAAGCCAGTATTGGCTTTGAAAATAATTCAACCCCAAATTAATAAAAAAAAACGATTTCAGAATCCAATTTTTGAAAAAAAAACAGATTCTGGCTTGCATATCACAGTTGTAATTGATAACTTACGTTGAAGGTAAGGGTTTTGTGCTTCAGGTTGTTTAAGTAGATTTCCTCCACTTTTTTAGTGTATATGTTCTACAGACTAAAAAGTTAAAACAATTTGCAAGAAAATCATAATAGAAAAACAACTCACCTTGACATCGTACACTGTAGGAAAGTATAACCTTAAGAGTTCGAAGAATTCACTCTCATCGGTTGGAAGATTTTGATCTGTGAGAAGCTTTATCAAATATCCAAAATCATAGCCAGAATGAAAACTCAGCCATTTTATATTATCCAGAAGTACAATACCTGCAGAAAAGCATATAACTGTTGGAGTTAGCATGTCAAAACATAGTGTTCAAACAGTGAGAGAAGTCTCAAATATTGAGTTATGTCACACGGATCAAGAAAGGCAACATGTGTGAAATTGATTCTTGTATGTATTGTGACTGCAAGTCAATATATTTTGCACAAATTCAGAGATCGTGGTAGTTTAGTATTTAGGCCTTGGACAATAGTCGAATGGGCGTTGGTTCAAATTCCCGCACATAGACCCACCATTTTACCGTTTTTAACACTTTAATATCACCATCTCCTATGACACACACACAGGCACATTTGGATTAGTTGGGCTCAAATTAATTTTATTTGACCTAGGTAATAGCAAGGCGTTAATCGTGTCCGGCTTATCTGCGTAGACAAGCGACTTCACATAACCCCACAAAAAATAGTTCAGCGGTGTTAAATCGCACGATCTTGGAGGCCACGCCACAGGCCCACGACGCGATTTTTACTTTATTTTAGAGTGATTTTAAAAAAATTTAGAGTGATTGTTTCTAAATTTGCACTATTTGCAAACGTTGTTCAGGAGTAAGTCTATTCATTATGAAATGGCAAACCAAACTGAGCATAAATCAAGTGACAGCTGTCAAAAACACCAACTACGAAAAAAGTAGTGCCAGATTGAAAACCATGCCTCTTAAAAAAACACCCTATATTTAATGCTAAGCAATTGGCATTTATTATCTAAATAGTTGCGTTTTAATTGGAGAAAGGTAGGTTGGTATTTATGACATTTATTAATTAGATTCAATATAAAAAGAAGTATCAATTTATGTATATTTTATCATACATTTCATTTAGAGTGGCCGCAATAGCGCATTTAAGGAGAAATTTAGACATGAGACAGGGGCAGAAAACGAAGATTGAAAAACTATCTGTGTAGAAAGACACTTCACATGTCACATACACACAAATCACACATATGGACTTCAGGGACAAGCTAGCTTCAAAAGAAAGAGATGTACCATAAAAATAATACGACAGGTTTTTCTGAGGAAGTTACTACTGCTCTAAACAAATTATATTTTTTATTATTTATTTATATTTGTCTAAAAGTGTCTAAAATTAACCTGTCTAAAAGTGAATATAAAGTAAAAAATAGTGGTGTGAAATGGGCATAAAAATAATAATATGATCAATATTTGCACGGTGACCAAACAGCTGTATCACAAAACAGATGTATGGTGAAGTTCGCTAATAAAAAGAAATAGCCATTCTGGTTGTAAAAAAAAATAAATTTGTTGAATTTTGAAGCATTTAGTATTTACTATACTTTTTTGTGATGTAAGTTACGCGGATACCTTTTTGTGGGTATAATTGAGTTTACTATATTCGGTACTCCACTATTTGAGACTTGAGTGCTTGTTCAACGATTTATTTATGATTAATTTGAAGATGGCGGTGCGGCCGTCGTTAAACGGGCTTGCGAAGGCGTCTAGTTGGTGGTGGGGAAAAGTGATAGATATAAACTGTATGTTTACAGTAGGTTGTTATAGTACGTTACCTATTCATTTATTTTTAGCTTTGTTTAATAAGAAAATGAAAAAATCGGGTTGAGCGATTGTTTATAGTAAATTAAGTTATGATTTTGTTATTTATTTATGAAGCACTGGGAATTTACCCGAAATAGAGCTCGGAGGACTTCTCGAAATAGACCTCGGAGGACTTAACCCATTCCATCACTAGTAATATGACATAATTTGTTAATTAAAAACACTATTTAATTATTACAACTTTTATTACAGCCACTTTGGAAACACTGTTGGTTGTCAAAATACAAGTTAAAAATAATGCGTAAAAACATAAGTAATTATATTTTTTCATCAATATATAATTTGTAATTATTTTATCAACGATATTTACATAAATAAAGTTGTTTTCAATGATTTTTTATGCATACAATGATTACGCACAGACCGGCGTTTCGCCGGCTTAGTGCTTTAATACCATAATATTTTTATTATGCAAATGTTTTACAAATTTGCAATATTTATTCTTATAGTTTATTTATGCGTGTAACTTTTTCAAAAGTTTTCCTTTTAGTTTAATACCGAAATAATGTTAGTTAACAAAAATCGTCGATCACTGCCTTCTTTGGTACAGACGGCGTCTAGTTAAGAAGGCAGGGAACATCAATGCAGCAGTTGCCGGTCGCTTGTTGGTTACATTAATTGCCATTGAACTGTTACTACTGTTATTTACATATATGTATTTTGGTTTATAAGAATAAATAAATAAAAAATAAATATAGTTGACTGGCGATTCGCCGGCTTCGTGTCAATGGGTTAATACAATATAAAATGAAAAGCTCGCAACTGAAGAATCAGTGTAAATACATTCGCGCAGAATGATTCAATGAGTATTACCGCATCATCCACATAATCTAGTGTCCGGATTATCAAGGTTCTACTGTATTTATTATGTTCTTTGACATTTTGATAGCTTGGCCGATGATGGGTAAATGGAAACGTCTTTCCGACCAATATTATCAATTCTATGAAGCTATTAATAAAATGTATCATTGTTGCTGTGGTGTCATTATGTGATTCAAAATTAAACATCCATGATTTTGCCAAGCAACAAATAAGTTTTAGTTGTTGCTTGTTTTTAGTATTACTTGCTTATAGTCATTAGACACAACTTAATCAGGGATTATAACAATGCTGAGCACGCTTAGTGGATATAATTTGATTAAAAAAGTGAACAACTAACCTGATGATATTAGTAACTCGGCAAAATCAAAAGGCTCTATACCATCCTCTTCATGTTTCCTAAATTGTAATCCTGAATTCTGAAGTAAGTCTATAGAATCTTGTGCATACATATCTTCTCTGGAAAATTTACCACTTGTTTAAGTAATTAAAAAAATGTTTTATTGTAGCATTAATATTGAAATATTCATCCATAATGAAAGACTGTAAATACTTACTGTAAATTAAATTTGAAATTAAATTGCCACGTAGTATATCCGGGGGGCGTTTTACCATTTTCATCCATAAACGTCAAACCGAGTTGTATGATTCGAAGTAAATCAACATTACACCTAAAACAACAATTAATATAATTTAAATCATTATTATGGAAATTATAATTACCTGTAAAATATAGCAATAAGTATACTGATTCTTAATTCTATTCTATAAGAGAATTGCTAGATAATATTGATTGTAACGGGTGTTTTTTTTAGAGGCGTGATTTTCAATCTGGCACTACTTTTTTCGTAGTTGGTGTTTTTGACAGCTGTCACTTGATTTATGCTCAGTTTGGTTTACCATTTCGTAATGAATAGACTTACTCCTGAACAACGTTTGCAAATAGTGCAAATTTATTACCAAAATAATGGTTCGGTTCGCGCAACGTATCGCGCGCTCCGTCCAATATTCGGTCGACATAATCGCCCAGCAGAGTCGGTAATTCGAGATATCATGAATCGGTTTCGCATCACGTTTACTCTTGTGGATAATGCGCATCCTCAGAGACGTCGTACAGTGCGCACCGAAGACGCTATTGCTGCTGTGGAGCAGAGTATCGAGGAAGACCCGAATGAGTCCATCCGCCATCGCGCGCAACAATTGGAGCTGTGCCCATCCACTTTATGGAAGATTTTGCGGAAGGATCTTGGTTTGCGGGCTTACAAAATCCAACTTGTGCAAGAATTGAAGCCGAACGACCATCAAGCGCGTCGCAGGTTAAGTGAATGGGCCCAAAACGAGATGGCCACCGATCCCGATTTTCACAAGAAAATTTTGTTCAGCGATGAAGCTCACTTTTGGTTGAATGGGTACGTTAATAAGCAAAATTGTCGTATTTGGAGTGATAACAATCCACAAGCTATTATTGAGACGCCGTTACATCCTCAAAAAGTCACTGTTTGGTGTGCTCTATGGGCAGAGGGAATCATTGGTCCATATTTCTTCAAAAATGAAGCCGGCCATAATGTTACAGTCAATGGGGAACGCTATAGAGCAATGATTAATGACTTTTTCGTGCCTGAATTGGAGGATGTTGATGTGGACGACCTTTGGTTCCAACAAGACGGCGCTACATGCCATACAGCCAACGAAACAATCAATTTATTGAAGGAAACTTTTGGTGAGCGCATTATCTCGCGTCGTGGGCCTGTGGCGTGGCCTCCAAGATCGTGCGATTTAACACCGCTGGACTATTTTTTGTGGGGTTATGCGAAGTCGCTTGTCTACGCAGATAAGCCGGACACGATTAACGCCTTGGAAGAGAATATTCGGCGCGTTATTGCTGACATACGGCACAACTTGCGGCAAAAAATGGTTGAAAATTGGGCCTCTCGGCTGGAATTTGTTTGCGTCAGCCGCGGCGGCCACGTACCCGAAATCATTTTTAAAACATAATGGCAAACCCTTATCTTTATAATAAAACTAAATTCTTAGCCATAACATCAAATTATATGCGTTTTATCTCTTCTTGAAAACCACGCCTCTAAAAAAAACACCTTTATTTCTAAATAAATCAAACCAGTTGAATATAGGCTAAAAAATGCCAATTTAATGAAAGTTATGAAAACCTATCATTTGAGGGAAATGTTTTAGATTTGAAAGTATATATTGATACCGACTTTCAACTCATTTTTTTATTGCTGCCATAATGATTTAGTGCCAATAAATAATTTCAAGATAACCTATACTACCACCGGTCTTTTGGTCTTTATGTTTTAATTATTACAATTGAATAATAAAGAAACGATTAGACTGTTTATAATTTTTAATTAATTTTAATATTGATTTCAATTACCCAATATACGAGGTGTGTTCAAAAAGTATCGCGAATTTTGAATTTTCGCGGGTTACGTATATTCGAATTTCGATTTTTTTGTGGCGTTATGTTGGTACTCATGTCTCTCACTTATGCCGACAAGCTCGGCCATTTTGAATGTTCACTTAATTGTTGACAGCTGCTTTGCTTGCACGTGTTTTGGATCGTCTTCGATTTTTACCTATTCAAAAAAATGGATCAAAGAACCTGTATCAAATTTTGTGTGAAAAACGAAATTAAGTGCGCGGATGCATTCCGAATGTTGACTGTGGCATACGGAGAAGCTACCTTGGACCGAAGTAACGTTTATCGGTGGTACAAAATGTTCTCAGAAGGCCGAGAAGATGTGAACGACGAAGAGCGTGCTGGACGCCCGAGCACTTCAACAACAGACGAAAAAATTAATGAAGTGGAGAAAATGGTATTGGCCAATCGTCGAATCACCGTTAGAGAAGTTGCTGAGGACCTAAACATATCCATTGGCTCGTGTCATTCGATTTTTATCAATGATTTGGGCATGAGACGGGTCTCCGCGAAATTCGTACCAAAATTGCTCAATTGCGACCCAAAACAGCATCGCATGAACATTGCTAATGAGTAAACTCTGTCCGCGATGACCCAAATTTGCTCCAGAGGGTCATAACTGGTGACGAATCGTGGGTTTATGGTTATGACGTGGAAACCAAAGCTCAATCATCTCAATGGAAGCTGCCGCACGAATCAAGACCGAAAAAAGCGCGCCAAGTTCGGTCGAATGTGAAAGTTTTGCTGACAGGTTTCTTCGATTGCAGGGGCGTGGTGCATCATGAGTTCTTGCCACAGGGAAGAACGGTCAATAAGGAATATTACCTGCAAGTTATGCGCAATTTGCGCGAAGCAATCCGCCAGAAACGCCCGGAATTGTGGAAGAACAAAAATTGGCTTTTGCACCACGATAACGCCCCTGCTCACACATCGTTGCTTGTGTGCAGGCGCGACTTTTTGGCCAAAAATAACACACTAATGATGCCGCAGCCACCGTATTCCCCAGATCTGGCCCCCTGTGACTTTTTCTTGTTCCCTAAACTGAAGAGGCCCATGAAAGGACGACGTTACGCTACGCTTGACGAGATAAAGAAGGCATCGAGGAGGAGCTGAACAAGATAAAAAAAAATGATTTTTTGAAGTGCTTCGAAGATTGGAAAAACCGTTGGCACAAGTGTATAATATCTCATGGGGATTACTTTGAAGGGGACAAAATAGATATTCATGAATAAATAAATAATTTTTGAAAAAACACAAAATTCGCGATACTTTTTGAACACACCTCGTATTATGATGCATACAAACCAAAATCGATTTATGTAAAACATGTATTTCGGCAAAACAATGTAAAAAAGCAAAAATTTTTGTTTGCTTTTAGGATTAAATCAAAATTATTTTTATGAAAATACAATGTTTTACCATTTGAGGGCAGACCACGCTAATTAGAATTGCGCTTCTCAGAGCAGACGCTAGTTCTAACTACTATATCAGGAGCATGAACCACCTCCGTTTTTTATTTGTGATTCATCTGGAGGTTCTATAGGGCATGCAATGAGAACTAGTTTAAGCAAGGGCCTGCAGACAAAATACTTAACTCTATCAGCGGGCTCTAATAACACATTTTACAGGCAAAGAATCGGGGAAGGAATATCTCAATGTATGGCAAGATTGATAGGATTCAGAGAATCAATGCTCCTTTTCCTTGGTTCTTGAAAGAATAAGTAAGCAGTATCCGCATTTTGCCCACCGCAAAGCTTATTAGGAGACACAATTGCTTCCAAGGCAAACTTACCGAATTCTGGCTTTCCGAGGTTTTACGGTGAGTGTGTGTGGTGTCTGCTGCCAGACGGCAGAACCTTTGAACATTGAGACTGAAACTGCTTGCACGGCTGGCTATAGAGATCCCATGTAAAAGAGACGGTAATAACAACGAAAAGTTACTGTTATATTGCTTTATTATTATCTTTCCTTCAAAAGCTTTCATCCCTATTATCCCGATATAGCACTATATAGGTCACAGATGATCACGCTGAAAACGCCATACTTACTTAAATTTGAAATTAAAATTTTTTCTCATAATGTTAAAGGTGTAATCTAATCAAAGCCTCTGAACTTACCTTAGTAATTGGTACTGATAGTCTGCGGTTGATCGAAATTCTCCAACGGGTCTAGCTACTACGCCAGGGAACTCAGTATCCATAGCAACCCAATGATATTTTTTTACAATCTGAAAACCAACCAATAATTTGTTTTACCGAATGAGATATCAAGATAAACAGGAGCTGCTTCCTCATACTCTAAAGCTAATAACATCCTGTTTAGTAAATATAGTGTAAGGGGCAGTAGCACACATGTGCACTCTTACTTGTATAAACTATTAGTCTATTGCAGTTGAAAGAGTCACCCGTTTCCATTTCTAGGGGCTGATAGCATGCCAACGGTGTTTTTCTTTACAATTGCGTAAAAATGGTGCTCAATGGAGTATACAAATGGGTGTTGTATACCAAGAACATCAATATCAATTTGAAAGATATTGTTACGACGCGACCGATATGACCAGTGAGAGAGAGAGAGACCATATGTACGAGCAAAATAATGGACCACGGTTAGAAGGGGCTGAGCTTGAGCTTGAGAGAGAAAGAGAGTGCGGGTGGGTGCTGCCAGTGGCGTGCCCAGAACTTCTATAGTAGGCAGGGGGGGAGGGTAAGGGCCGGTTGTTATTTTGTCAAAATAATTATCTAAAGAAACAGTCATCTTTACAAAAATTATACTGATATTATTTATAATGTTTACAATAAAGTAACTGGAAAGATTTCAGTTTAAACTTTTTTTATTAATTTCAGAAGATATATAATCGAACACCCTTTTAAACTCAGTTTGAGCGCATTCAACATTTCTTCTCTATCTAGGTGTAGGTGGGGGTGTAGGGGAGGGGTAATTAATTAATATAAATATTATCAAATTAAGGAATTAAAATGTGTAAACAACTATCGAATTCTTTTAATTTATTAATATCCAACTTCTATTTGTGATTTGATTGTGATTCTTACATTATTGTCCAAATTATATTTTCTTTGTTTGGAATATTATTTCAGAGAAAATATAATTTGCAGAACTTTTATACTAAAGTTAACATGGCAAGTTTTTTAATATTGCTGATCAACACATTTAATTTATTTATACAATATTGTACAATACCGAATTAATTCATGGATTTGTAAAAAAATAAACTTAAAAACCCTCTGTCAAACTATCATCAAAATGAAAACAATGGGTTTATTCCGCACGTACTGAAGTGATATTAGCAGCGTTTGTTACTTTGCCTCTGCCACTTTGCACTACTTCGCCCTGCAAGCCCGGCTTTTGGCTGATATAAAAGACGCATATATGTACCGGTACATTAATTTATGTTTTTCTTTGATTTTGCCTATGTGCGAATAGAGTAACCGAAGCCAAATATGGAGCCTTAAAGAGAAAGCGAGGTAGTTATATGCCGTGAGTACGAGCATGATGCGTCGCGTCACCGCCAATGGTCGCATTCACGAACGAAGCAAGTAAGTTCCTACTTTGAATAATTGATTACACATGCCGGCATGCATCTATCGCCCACACCTAAAAACTATCGTGCGGAAAATTTTAAAAGTAAGACAAACCGGGCTTTTTGGCTTCTATAAGATAGTCACGTTCCTGGGTGCTGCAGGTATTGGAGTGAGACGGGGGCATTGTATTATTTATTTATTGTTTATTTGGAAAACCAACAGTACAATATATAAAAAATGGTACATACAATTGCGTATAAAATTAACTGATGACAGGTTTTCGCTAAAGTATAGAAATACATGAAAAGATTAAAATTAAATTACACTCGCACTAGACTATTATAACACAAATATATATTTTTTTAACATATATTATTTTGAAACAATAGTAGGTTCAAACTGTCAAGAGGCCAAAGAAAATAAAATGATTACAAAGATTACTATTTTTTTAGCTTTGTTAATTTAATCTGTTTCTTAAATTTAAGGCTTTTTGCAACTCAAGATGAAACGGGTATTTTTTTAATGAAAATATATCAATCGAGGAGAATAAATCGTCATATTGACGACACAATCGTGTGACCGCCGTGTTAGCGCTTGTTTTGTATCGCGGAAGCGGAAAAAGATGGTATTCTCGCGTTCTACGTGAAGGGGCGTTGAAACATTATGAAGAAAATCGACGTTATCAATATTATATTGTATTTTGGGTGGAAGACGAAAACTCAGGTTCCCGCACTGGATTATTGTATTGTATGTGTTGTGACACCTTGAAAAAAATAAACTGTGTGGAACTGAAATCATCAATAATATAATTTCACGAATAATATATATCATGAATAATATAATTTTATTTTATACAAGTTAATGTACTTTCCATGAGTTATAAAAAGATTGTGTAAAGGCCATGGATGTAATAATACATAGAGGCATACATTGAGGCATTAGGCGAATTGAGCCTAAGACCAAAGACAACCAATCTGCATCCCTACGTCAGGTCAGGTGTCGTCTATTCTGTTCTACCTCAGCTGCCTATGGTTTACATAATTTTAATAATGGAAGGGGATAGGTCGTATTATTTTCCTACTAGCATTATTAATTTTGTAGTAAGTTTGCTCACGGAAAATACGCAATTTAAAAATAAGAGATTTATAAATATTATTTTTACAGGGATGCCACTTTTTTGACAGACAGAAAAAAAATCAATTTAATTGCTTTTCCAATTTTTAATGTTAGATTTTCTACAAGGATTGGAAAAGCAATCAAAAACACAATGTGAAATTCTCCTTGGCCAGAAGTCGTATATAATTCATTAGGAATAAGGATTTCCTTTTAAGAGGACTCAACCAAGCCATTTCTTATTGTTTTTTTTCGCTGTAGTGTTGTGACTCGCGCCAGCGAACAAGAGGACAGTCATAATGGCAAAATTACATGAATTGCGCTACGATTTGTTCCTCATTCAAGGGTTGTATGGGGCAACGTTTTGCATACCAATGTTTGTGCTTTAAGGTCAGGCTTTGCATAGAAAACACTTTAACAACATTCCCCTCACAAAGTGGGCCAAACAAGTATTCAAAAGCCATTTTTGCAATGTACCATAATAAACCATGATCCATAATAAATGGTTAAAAACATTGTACTTAAAAGGTTAGAAATAAGTACAAAGTGAAAACAGAGAAATTCAAGTGTTGACGGCCGTTTGGTCAGCTTGTATAAAATAATATAGGATATACATATTTGTAAATTTTCAAAAAATGTCTTCGTAAAATTTTTCAAGTTGAAATATTAAATTTATATAAACTCACTGGAATTCAACATTTCAGTAAATGACCCAACATAAATCTTACAATACATATATAACCCAAAAATGCCAAAATATGGTTGATTCAGAAAGAAAAATGTAACCTTTACACATTGGGCGATGCATGCGAAGACACTAACATTGCCTAATATCATACCGCAATTAGAACGACCTGGACCCTCACTGAGTTTTGTGCTTTAAAAAACTATTTTTGGAGTGTGCTTATATTTTGTCTCTGATTAATCTCGTCATACCTCTGGTCCTAAATGCTGACGGACAGTTGAGGTTCTACCCTTAATAAGTAATAAGAGGCCTTAATAAGTAATGTAACCTGTCTTATTGTTATGAATTCCTCCTCTAGATTATGCTTCCAAACGTCCTTAATGCCACATTCTTCATTAGACGGAATAACACTACTGACACCACTAGCAGATGGCATTGTCTGAAAATTGAAAATGATAAAATGTACATCCTAACCTAACTTACATTTTAAAACACTACAATAGGTACTTGTATTTTAAAATATAAGACAATTAGTGAAACCAACACTTTAAAATCTTTATTATCTATATATTAAACACCACTGATAATACCTAAACTATTATAAGCACTAACACTGAAATTATGGGTAAGTTGACAATGACCAACATGCATTAGTAATAACTTCATACTTACATGTAGAACACTTGACTTGTCGTTAATACGTATTTGATATCCTCCGTGGTTATCAATCCACTTACTCTTGGGTGAACCAATAAATGTATCGTTGATGCCTCCAGATTTCTTTGTAAGATCTGGCTGTAATATCGCGTCGTCGGCGATCTCTATATCAGATTTAATCTTCATTGGAACAGTTGATCTGAAATCATACAACCTTATTAAATCTAACCATTGAACCGAAATATGAGAATTGAATATGTACTTTCGGAATTAATAAAAACACCACACAAAGCAAACCTCAAAAAAAATACGCGGCATTTCTAACGTTGACTAGAATTATAAAGGCTTTATTTTAAAGGTTAATAAAAATAACATTATAATAACGTAAGACTTACCCATTCTCTCATCAAAAAATATAACATGTCTTTTCTCCCCATTCATCTAAAGAAAATATCCAGAGAGAGCAGCAATACAAACGAGATGACAGGACTCTTCCGCCATTTTGTTACGGTCTTCGTTAGATTAATTTGCGAGCGATGGCGCCATCACAAAAAGCAAGTAAGCAATGGCAGTCAAATGTATTTTTATGTTTTAGGATTAATTAAAATTTATGTTATTAAAATCTATATCTCAATTTTAATATCTAGAAAAATGTAATACGCTAGTATGAAATTAATTTTATTATTTTTATTATTATAAAGCTGCGTTTCCATTAGCTAAAATAATATATTTAAGAAATTGAATATTTTACATGTAAAATTAAATTACAGAAACTAAGAGTATACAGGGTTTAATTTATATAATAAAATGTACTTACTTTTTTAACCTACAATTTCTACTTTTCTGCCTTGACATTGACAGATTATTGAAAAAGCAAAGTTTGAAATCGCACAAAATTCACAGCTCCAAATTCATTCAGTCAATATGTCAGTTAGTATGAAGATTTTATTATTTAAATTTAATGTATTTATAACACATATTACAGATAATTTTAACTTTCCGCACTTCTACACTCCTCCTCCTCTCCACTCCTCCATGCGCGCGATATACTTAAAAAGGAATCCGAAGTTTTCCCTACACGTATTAATATATAGATTTAAGACTTAAACTTATGCTTCAATAACTGTGGAATGGTAAAAGAAATGCCTAGGTCATAAAGTAGGGAATTTGTGGTCAATTAATTGATTCGTGTTTTTGTGTGCATTTTTATTGTTTTTATGTAATGTTAATTATGTGTATTTATAGGTTTATCAGAAATTTAAAATAAAGTAGTATGCTTAGGGGTTAATGCAATGTAAAACATAATATTAAATACTTTTATAAACATAAATATTTGCAGTTTTTTAATATTCAGTCAATCCAAAAAATACCATGAAGTTGTATACAAACGACATTGTATAATCCTGTCATCACCTTCCTATATCCTATTGCATCGCTAGAAAAATGGATAGGTTTGTATCGATGTGTCATTTGAAATTCGACCGCTGTTGGTGAAGGGTCGAGAAAGATCGCTCTCGAATTGTGTAAACCTACCACTGGCCGCGCGCATCTATTGTTCGCCATCAAAGCGATGCCGCCGTAACTCTAAATTCATGAACTAATATACCTACCTACTAATCAACAAGAACTTAAAAATACTAAGAAGACTTTTGTGTGCATCCAATGTGCAGAACCTTGGGAGCATGTGAAGGTTGGTGCCATTTCATTTGTCTAGCAAAGAAGTCATCCCCATTGTAAAACCCCAATTTGTACAAATAAAAAATACAGTTCACTTCCGATTGATTAACCCGGGAAACTAGTTCTTGGCCAGAATTCACCGGCCTCCTGGTACAGACATTTTTTAAGAAATTTCAAAAATTCACCCTGTATACAAGCTTTATTTAGCTTGCAATGTTTGTATGTTGGCATATGAATGGTTCACCTGTATTGTTTTGTCCTTGTTGTATTATTGTATTTATGCATTATTTTAAACTTTATTTTGTTATTCTGTATTGTTTTTATGTTTTCTCATAATGTTTTTATGTTTGTATCGCTTTTAAAAAATAAACGATGGCTATACTTTGGTTGGGCAGATATAAAGACTAAGGCCCGAAATTTCAGGTTCTACTTAAGACTAACCTAAATTTTAAGTCAACTTAACCGATAAACATTGTATTCCAACTCATTTCTAACTCATTTTTAACGTCGTCTTAAGCTTGAGGCTTAAGTCGAGGTTGTGTTGATTCTTAGCTAAGACGGACTTTTATGTTCGACTTAACGTTAAAAATGAGGTTTAACTTGAGGTTAAACTTAAGTCAGTGTTAAAATACGCTGCTAGGAGCGATTTCAGTACATTAACGGCGCTACAGTCGCCGTGACCCGTGTGCGAGTGTATTGTCATCTGTGGTTTTCGTCTCGTACTTGATTTTATATTTTTTAACTATTTAAAATTGACTGGATTTGCATATTTTGAACATCTTAAATTTAAGCAAACACGCATGGCAAAATTCTAGTAATCCTACAGCTGACAACATAACCTCAAAACGTCAGATGACGCGTCATATGTCAAAAGTGATGCGACAGTGGCGACAGATATTGTATACACAGACCATAGCGGCGAGTAGCGAACTAATCACGAGAGCGAAAACATATTCATAACAAAGTCGAACTTAAAAAGTAACTGAAATACACAATTCAATTTAGGTCATTCTTAAAAGTTATGTTGATCCTAACTAAGAACGACTTTAAGCAAAGACTGAAATTTCGGCCTTAAGTCTGAAACTGCTCAGTCGGCAACTAGTCTAGTACATATGAATGGTCAAATGTTGCAAGTTGAATTAGAACCACTTTCTCTTATCCTACTGAGTTGAAATTTGACATGTTTGATCAGTCTCGATAGCACGTATTTTTATGGTAAGCATGATCTGATTCTACTCCCAGGATTGACTCCAGGCTAGGGAAATCCTCAATGGTCAACGGCACAGACACGAAATTTTGTATAGGCACGTATTCAAGTACTTAAATAAAAGCTTGTTTTTAAAAATGCTATTTTACTGTTAATTTATTACAAGATCTTATTTAACTCAATTTCTCTGTTTATCTGTGCGCAAACATTGCAATCGATTTTTCGACCACTTCCGCGAGTCCAATCCTGCGTTGGATGAAAAATTAAAGTATGCAAAAATTAAAAAATAATAATAATTTAAATTATGTGATTTATTTAAACTAACGCCATCAAGCGGAATATTATTGCTACTTCTTTAAAATAACTTAGCCAAGTAGCAAACTAAAGTAGTAACGTCATATTTCGACGAAAAAGAATGAAATAAAAAATATAATTTAAAAACAAGATTTTATTTATTGATCTAAAAAATAGAAAATATTTTTTTCCGAGTCACTCATGAATATGTCACTATACAAATCATGGGCTGCTCAAAATACATACTCATAGTCGAAATGAATATTTATTTTTTGGCATCGCCTTAAGTGACAGCAGATGCGGTTTCTTATGGTTAGTTTCTATGTCTGGATTTTATAGATAGCTTTATATAGATATTTATAAAATTTAAATGCTAAAGCTAAATTTTTCATGCGGATTACTGATAAGGGCCCATCGTTTCATTTCAATAACGATGATCATTCTCTTTACTGCCGATGAACTGCGGATAACGTGAGCGATGGCCGCACGATTCGAGTCTGCGCGACTTGGAAAATCATAAAAATATGTAAATTTGGCCCAGACCTGGAGAGAAAGCTAGTCGCGAAGCTCGCATCTTCAGCATTACGAGACTACCGCCCCGGGGGTGATCTGAAGAATGACGAGATGGCGCTTAGCTGAACCTGGCGTCCTGCTGAACCCAGTCATTTTAAGGCGTCTACAATATACATATCTGAATGTTACCAAAATACCAATTTTAAAGGTTTTCATGGGCGTTAAAAGAGATATCCATTAGTAATCAATCTAGTGTATTTAAAATTAAGACAATTTATAAAAAAACAAGTAAACAAATTTTGTTGAATACTGTGCAAAAAATATTTTATAAAAAACCTAGCATATTTAGGCTAAGATACTGAAATAGCATATTTTGAATTCACCTGTCTCTTAAACCAGAAACATCCCATATTTAATAAAAATATTTTTATGATGAGAATAAAGTCGAGGAGGGATTTACCTAAGCCATTTGAGATAATATGTGGTACAAGACCGGCCAATCTGGCCCGCTGGTCAGTTAATAACGAGCCAGATTGGTATAAAACGATAGATATGATGATATGAGTTTTGATTCTTTGACCTATATTTGTTTAATCTCCTTTTTTGTATATAAGTTCTTCTTCTAGCGTTCTTCAGTCGGCTGGTATATATCAGCGGTGTGGAGAAATTCAGTGAAATATTGCCAGAATTTAAAAGAGATGACTGAAGAAAACTGTCAAGGCAAGTAGGTGCAAAAACCCGGTTGAGTTGAGCTATTATAGCTCGGTGTTCAAGTAGATCTTAGTATGTAAGTTATTCTTGAATTCTTGAATAAATACCGCGGCGCGAGGCGTCCTCGTTATCCGTGGGGTGCTCAGGCTGATCTATGAGTAATTTATTCACATTATGAGGCTTGAGATAGTCCTGTGATTTTTTATTGTTCCATCAGTATTTATTATTAATATAGAAATGCAATAGCTAGCATTATTTTTTAAAATGAAAATGAAATCCCCATCTTTCGAGTGTCAGAAATATATGCCGTATACACCCAGCCACGGATCCCACGGGGGGTAAAGGTGTAATTACCCCCTCCCCCTCCCCCCCAAGAACTTTCAATAACCCTCGCCAGTATACATTTTGTAATGTTAGTACCTTTTTCTTAGTGTACCATATCATATACCACTAGAAATATTTATTTTAAATTACTTTTATATTATTGGTATATATAAACGACTATTCTTTTTTAGTTGTACTTCATTGAAAGTATAATTGTGGAATGGTTAATTAAAGCGGGATAAATTCGAAAAATTTGAATAAATCAACCTTAATTTCAAACAAAAAGTTAGTTTTATAGTTTTTTTATTTGCTTTTCATTGTGTGGATATTCCAATGAGAGAAAAAATAAATAAATGTGGAAAATTAATTACAATTTGTGTAATTACAATTCATATAACTACAATTTATCTTTACAGAGAGTTCTAAACGATTATTTTAGAGGAATTGTATTAAAGCAATTTTAATAAACCAGTTTTATCGTAAATAAACGAATTTTATGCAAATCCAATATGCGTGTCTATATGACATTTTACCCGCCCCAAGATTTTTTCCAGGTCCACTCCTGTTAATACCCCTACTCCCAAAACCATTCCAGATAAAAAAATGCAGCTGATTGGTCCTGCGATGTCAAGTATTATTTGTTTAGACGATATTTAAAAATCATCATGGTCATTCCAAGAAAAAAAATCTAAGCATTACGTGATTATAAATATTTTACAGTTCTTGTGATAGGTACGATAGATGAACACTTTTTATTTTCGTATTTATTTATATAATTTATTACTCAGAATAGGGAACACAAATACCATATTAAGTCTTACCCACACATGTATGGCACAACCTTTATGTAAACATAGCTCAAAATAAAATGTAAGTAGAGCAAACATTAACAAAGTTTTGTCTCACAAACGGGCATAATGAAATCGGCTGCAGTCGAGATAATCCTCAGATTCATTTTAGCCGAAGACCTCGATAACCAAAGTTTAATTAAACATAACACTTTGCCTCCATTAAAGCAAACTTTGTTCGCTCACATTGAATTCGCTGCATAATTGCGTACAGAAAGCTCGCGAATCTAAATTAGGGTTTCGCTACGAAAACTTTATTCCGATTAAGGGGCGTCGCAAAATATGTTTAAATGGAATTATTTTTAAGTTGGGTGCTTGCGTAAATTCGATCGAAACCATAAGGATTGCGAGTAGCTTTGATTCTGAAAAAGAAATAATTTTATCGTTATGTTTTCGTCAAAGATTTCGGAATTTGTGTTCCTTTACAACATTGCAACATTGACTAATCCGTTTCTTGAACACACATTTCGTGTACAAAGGAGCTATGCTTACATTTCAATTCAATTTAAGTACGTCGCAATATGGTTCGTTCCGAATCGCAAACGCTTCGCTCAACTGCCAAATCTAACAATTATTAAGTATAAACCTTGTAAGATTTGTCATGAAATGCCCCAAGAGTTCTCCTGAGGTAAGATGGAGGTGGAAGAGGTGTATATATTTCTACAGTTTTACTATAAAATTTTTGTATTATTTTAAAGATTTAAATTTTGAGCCTACCCAAAACAATATATTTTCATTTTAATGACTACGATTTAACTTCGAGGTTACATTTAAATATAAAATACAACAAAATGTCGAGAAAAAAAATGTAAATATAAAAATATACTAGAAACATTTTATGACTGAGCAAACTTCGTATTTAGAGATAAATTCAACTGGAATCGAGGCATCATTCACCTAAAGTGCCTTCGCCGTAGAAAAACGGAGGGCAATTACTTTGATGCAATAAAGCCACAGACATTCGACTGTGTCAATAAACTAAAAGAAAGAATTTCTAAAAGGGTCGTTTCAGCGAAAGCTGCCTTTGTATTAAATTCAGCTTTGCGTCTGGGATTTTTGCAGACTTTGTGATTATTAAGCCCCAAGAATCATAGATCGATCTACTATGGGAAATCATTTTACCTATATCACAAACACATTAAAAAAGATAAAATGCAGTATCTATTTACATACGTTAGAAAATTTGTAAATTTGTATTGTTAATAACTTTTAGCAATTAATTTATTTAATAAAGGAAAAACATCAGGTACATAAAATGAAAATAACCTTTTCCATATATTAAAGAGTGATTTATTTAAAAAAAATTGCTATATTTATTAAATTATTTTCCTAACCATGAGATTAGAGATGAGTAACTTAACATATTAAGAATAACCAATAGCAGTAATATTTCAACTAGGTATATGCAAATGATAACAATCAAATAGACAGTGAAGTTAAATTAAGAGTTTAAAAATAATGGAAGAATGATTTATTTTGAAAAGGCGTTAGAATTTTAAATATTTTTTTAAAAAAACTATGTCCTTCAAGAAAGCATCTGTCTGTAGGAACATTTTGTTGCAAGCTTGTCATCATCTTTCAAGCGGTTCTCTAAATCTGCATCGGACCTGGCCGTTATGGGCTCAAAGAGTAATAATTATTAACGAGTGAGTCGAATCAGTTCTAAATTTAATAGAATCGTCTAGAACTACACAGCCTGATGAATTTATTTATTAGTATTTATTTAAATTAAATACATTCAATATTATTAAACTCCGGACCTCATTTATTTTTGCCTTTTCAGTGCGGAATATTCTTGACAATATACTTTAAATATATAGGTACCTATTTAGAACATTAATTAAACCCCACACAACCCCTTTAAGAAAAAGGGTTGTGTAGCTGTGATGACATGTAATATTCTAGTAAATTTCTAGTAATATTCCTTGCCAAGTATACAACTAATATCAATCTACTAGCAATAAAGAAATGCTTCTTTCCGTTTTTTATTCCATTCCTTGACTGGTTTGTCGAGAATACTCACTTGACATTATGTCTTGCCGAGACGCAGATCCGATACTCGAAACTTTCGCCGGCAAGGCGCTGTCACTTGCTGCTGAACGAATCGAGTTATCTACTCCCTCCATCTTCACCTGCGCTCAGAAAACTTTTGTGCCAAGTTTTGTCACACTACAATTTTCTAATAATGGTATTAAATGGAGTCATCACTAATTTGTTCATCGAATAATGGTCTTCACTCTCCTATTCCTCGAATCTCCCTCTTGTTTAATGAATGTATTAATTGTCATGATTGCCTAAAGCTAAGTACATTTCAATTTTTAAATAAATGTCTTGATGTTATAAATAAGTTTATGTTTTACACTCAAATGTTTCGTTCTCAAATGTTTTATTAAGACGATGTTATTAATTATATTATCTAAATAGCATAACCTGTGTGAGTCTGTTGGTTTTTTTTTAAATTAAATAAATATATGTAAATATTTTATTTTCCATTTTTTTTAGTAGAAATGCAACAGCATTCATTTTAATATTGATAAAAATATATTTTCTAACATAT
Organism: Neomicropteryx cornuta; assembly: GCA_020383195.1. Lineage (NCBI taxonomy): Eukaryota > Metazoa > Arthropoda > Insecta > Lepidoptera > Micropterigidae > Neomicropteryx > Neomicropteryx cornuta. The sequence continues at coordinate 17,401,542 of JAHKQU010000008.1, read as the reverse complement.
AAATTGCTAGAAGTTCGTGAAAATATAATGTAAAAATGGGGAAATTTTTTATTGACGCTGAAAACGATTCTAACAGGCCATATTCTAAATTTGAAGACTAAACTACGAATCATCAGTTGCTACATTCTACATGATGATCTTGAGGTGTGAACATTGAAGTAAACCACTCATAAGAAATGAGAGGCGAAGGTATGCAGAGCATGGATGGAATCAACTGTGCAGTTGCAACTCGAATTTCCAACAAAAGAGTGCTAGAATTGCTAAAAAAGAAGACTGTTACCCAGTAAGGTAGGAAATATACAGACAATATTTGTTTATGCTACAGTATGGCATTTCGTTAAGAAGCGCATGCACACATCAAATGCTCAAACGCTCTGATGCCAAACCTTAGTAGTTTGACTTTTACCTCATTTTTTTTTTATTATATTCTTCACTAAAGGCCCGATTTAATGTGCCTTTAGTAGATATGGGATAATATTCTATTACTAGGCTCAGCCTCGCCTCCAATTGATCCAGATAATCGAGACGTGGTAGGTAAGTAGGTACTTCGTTTCAGAAACTTTCTTGACATTATGTCTGCCTCGACACGAACTTAGAGCAAGATCCGACACCTAAAACTTTCACCGTCTAAAACGATGTCACTTTCAAGTTAGACTCTTCCTCGACGATTAACGTGACGTCCTACGTGTATTTAATTTAAGCATTTTTTTATTTTAAAGACATTTTTTTATTTATTTATTATGACATTAACATATGAATGATTCTTTACAGGTTTCTTATTTATATTTTACTTACGATGGTGTGAAAATTACAAACAGAATAAAAATAAAAAAAAAATGTCGCATTCTGGCTACTCACTGTGTTTAAACAACTAAACAGAATGTATTACAAATCATTACTGACCTTTTAGGAGGTTGTTCTATTTAAGCAATCAAACGTTAATCAGAAAGGAATATCGGAAAAAGTTTCCGAATCACAAGAAAAACGTTTTCAAAATTTAATAGAATTTAATTCTTGAGAGTTCTTTTTAAAAACAAAGTTTTTTAATTATATAATTATAGTACCATGTTTTCTTTCGAAATATTTTCGTTTTCGTGAGACTAGTTAAGTTAGTAATATCGATCAACCTACTAAAATGACATTAGTAAATTTAAAAACATTCTGTATAGTGCAGCCAATATTGCCTGACGAGCGGGGCTTACAACTACAATAAAGCATAAAAGAAATATGTATAAAAAACACTTAAAATTACTGTATATTAATAACAACAAAAGAAAAAGAGAAAATATATTAAAAGATCTGTCTAATTTAACAATAATATTTTTTATAACGTATGTTTTTGCTTTTTACTAATTTCAAAACCGTGTTTTATTTAATTTTGTTATTCTTTTATAACTGTTTAGGTATTTAATTCCAAAACAAATTACTTCTTGTAGCTGGAGAACAGATTGTCTGTTCGTTAAAAAATATACTGATTTTATGGCACAAATGAAAAAATCATTTACTATTGCATATATTACGCAAACGGTTAAACCATATGGGAAACATTAAACCAGTTTCTTATCTTTTCGAACCTCCTAAAATAATCCTAAAATAATCTCAAATATTAATGCATTAATATTTATTATTTTTTTATTACATTTGTCATCCATATGTTAGCGATTTAGGTGTTCATGGTTTTGCCGGATTTAGAATTTGTCGTTTAATAAGAAGTGTAGTTATGTGTTTTGTTTACGATTTAGTACCACTTTTTTATATAAAGATTTCGGATGCGTATCAAATCATACTCGTAGACGCAATAATATTACAATCATTTGTTTTTTTTTTCGGAAAATTAGAAACAACCCTCTGTGCGTAGCATTGGGTTTGAATTGAAGAAGTCGCCAAGTGCCATTGATACGGTTATTGCCGTAATATATGGTTATTCAATTAATTTTAATTAGATAATACGGTAGTATTATCATTGCCGTATTAACAAATACAGCAATTGCAGCTACACAAATTTAATATTTTTCTAAACAAATAGTTACGATATACCGTAGTTCCCCGGGTCTTTTTTTATAATAGATATGGTAATTTCACTACTTTAGATAGGGCAGTTAAGATTCTGACGGTGGCAACACTGATTTGGTCCTTAATCTAGCCTATGGATCTAAGAAGCGCTCCTCCAACGCCTGCTTTTTTTATTTCGTGGTCAAGAGGGAAAGCTGTTCAATGTAATTTTATATTTTTTTGCAGCTCGCACTAGAGATATGCAAATATAAGGTGTCCAACTAACTCCATAAATGTTACCTTGATGTAACCCTTCTTGCGATAAGTGCAAAGCGATAACTGTATAAATGCGATAACTTTATATATTTTGTAGTATTCTCTGCGCAATAAACTTTATAGAAAGGTCAATAAAACGGTTTAGTTATCAATATTAAAACGGTCATGATATTCCAAAAGTAATAATAATTGACAGTTATTTAATAAATTTATTTCCACGACAATTTTGTTCAATTTTAATATATTATTTATTGTTGTGACATCTTTTGTGCTATATAATAAATAAATAAACACCATAAATATCCTTTCAGTAACATCAATAACCAAAACATTTATCTAAGCATTATTTAAATTGAATTCCTATCATTATTTGAACAAAATGCATTCGTGTGAACCAGGCGTAAATTAATTTGACATCGCGACCGACTTTACAACACCCAAAGTAACACTTTCTGACGCTGAAGTTTTCACGAGTGTACTACTACTGACGATGTGATCTCGGGAGTTTACTACGCGTTCATGCGTTTCAACTGCATACAATCTCTGAAGTATTTTATACGTGCAATGAAATGTCCCGTTCCCGGTTATAAAATACATGAAAATATACAGTCAGTACAAATCCTAAAGTTGTTTACAAGTTATGTTAGCTAACAATTTAATTTGTGTGGTATATTAAACGATGAAAGTGCGAAAGTGAGGATAATAATATGGGAGTATTTGTATTAAAGACTATTTGGATTCCGAAAAGAATAACCGAACTGAAAATTAAAAAAAAGGCTTCTATGTGGCAAGATACCTTATCAAATACTTTATGGACATAGGAGCATGTGGGATTTATTTCTCTGTACCTTAACCCTGGAATAACCGTAAAATAATATTAAAAAAAAAGGCCTTTTGTGTAATCGCCAAACTGCTAAAGAACATTTGCTTATTAATTATCAGTTTTAAGTTTCACAGCGTACTAACGCGACTATGCATAAAGCCGCATTGATCGTTAGTAACATTGATGTTCGGGTAACGTAACATCCAATAACTTTGATATCAAAGTTTTCTCCTTAAAAAAAAATATTAATATGTTAAAAAAATGTTGCACTCGTGTCTGACTTGCTGGCTGTTTGAAGTACGGGAGCTAGCAACGTTTTCGGCACTTGATTTTACCAAAAAATAATCCTGTAGCGAGCCGCCAGAAACTAGACCCCTTACAGGATTTGACATACTGTGGTTCGAATCTGTTACTTCTGGATCAAAAATCGGCGTTTATACCACTGCACCACCAGTGCAGTGATCCCTCGTAATTATTTTACCATAGATTTTTTTAAATCGTCTGCTGGCTAGTTTAATTGTTAATATTTGTTGTTACTATTTTTTTTTGTATTTGAAAAGTATATGTATATGATATATTAAACCGATAATTTAATATATACAGCCTTTTCTAAATAGAATATAATGATTTGTATGTAGGCAATGAAATTGTTGAATATTAAATGACAATTTAATAAACTACTTTATTTATATTATTTGAAACAACCTCGTTTAAATATATCTGTTTTATATATACTTTGGAGATATTCCAATAGTGGTATAGCTGGATGGTAGGTGGTAAGCATTAATTAAGCAATATGAAATCATAAATTTAAAAATATTTCACTTAGGAGTGTTTCAACCTACTACATTAATAATAAAGCTATCAGATGGTAATAAAAATGATTATAACATGACATTTCAGGGATAATTATTATCCCTTACACACTAACGCATATCACATTATCCTATTAAATCTTTCTTAATTTCGTATATTTTAGGAAAATTAAATATAAATATCGATATGTTAGAATAAAGAAAATATTGGCAGATTATAGCGAATTCTAAGTGGTTTTTTAAACAAAGTTAAAAATAACAGGAATATTGTGAAAATAAAAAAACAAAATGTTTTCGTCTTTCGTTGTTTACAAGCTATTACAGAAAATCGTCAGACCTAGGTACAACTTGATGAGGCTTTCGTTTGGTTTTATTTAGCCCAACATACATAATCCTAAAAGTAGAAAGCTTAAGAAAGAAACTGTATTTTATAAAATCCGAGCATTGCTCTTTTGATTAATCTCGCCAAAGAGCTCTCTCTGGAATTAAAGATAAACGCGTTTGTCCTCACCGTCCCCGTTCCCATCCCTCGAGATCAGCCCGAGAAAACTTCGTGTCGTGTCGTCGCTAACGTTAGAATGAAGGCAAGCGATGAGCGGGGGAGAAATCAAATGGATACAAAATAAATGCTGACAACTGTTAGCCATTGTAAACAACTGAAGCGCGTAAAAAAAAAGAGAAAGTACCCGCGTGTGTGTATTAAATCTATGAGAACCACCGCTTTCGCATCCCCTTATGAGCGTAGATGTAATTAATATACATACCTTCACACTCTGTCGAATCGCCTCACATGAGAAAGTTTCATTTACCATACATATATTGCCGTTTTTCCGTAGCAATTCATTCTCATCCGCATTACTCCACAATTAGGATCTCGTCCTAAGATTAGGGAAACGAAATAATATAGAAATCTGTTTTTTTTCTGACTACTACTTTCTAATGGACATACAGGAGATCATACAAATATCTACATATATCACGGTAATATCAATATTCTAATCAGTTCACTTAGTGTATAAAACATTTAGTTTTTTTGTATGTAAGGTAGTTATTATTGGTGAATATTTTAGCAGTTTTAATAAGCGGCTTATTGGTCCAATCCAATAGGATCAAAAAGTGTATGAACGTTTATTTTTTTAAATTAAAATAATAAATGAAAATATCTTAAAATGATCCCGGGTTACTTTCAAGATTCGATACGTGTCCATGAACGGAATCATTTTTCAAAGTGTTTTGAAGTGGAGTTTACGATTTATACCTCGTTTTATTTTAAACGGTCAAAAAAATGACCGTTGAATGTTTTTTTTAATGTCACAATAAGAATTACAAAAATCGGCATAAACGAAAGCGTAGAGCAGAATTTTAATATGAATGACAATCACGCCGTTCCTGTACTCTAAACGAATGTGCGGTAATTTTGTAACTTTGGCAACCCTGACAAGTAAGCATGGGTCAAGTATTGATGTGGATTTCATACACGATTGAAAACTAACTTTTTTAATAATATATTTATATTAGTGTCATTTTTATTTTAGTGAATTTAAATACAGCCAGCATAAGCCTATTTTACATACGACTATCTTCATCTACTAAACAAGAGACACAAAATATTAATCAACACCAACTCACTCACACGACACGAAAAATAACCTAGGACACTTAGATACAAAAATACACTAGCCTTACTACACTAGATACACTTAGCCTCAAAAATCTCGATGCTTTCGATGCTACCTCGTAGCTGGCTCTTCTCAGATTCAAGATTCTTCTCAATATCTTCTGTTCTTTTAACCTTCCTGAGAAACGTCCTTTAATCATCAACGAGAGCAATCTACATCATGTCCGACATGCGGTGAGTGAAAATATTACTCCAGCGTATGTTTTGTGATGAGCTGGTATCACGGGCGGTCGCACTGCTGATGAGCGCATGACGCGATATTAGATATTAGCCATTACCATCCAACGATATCGTAATGTTTAGTTTCGTAATGGAGAAGGTCATTCCCAACTCCAATATCCCAGCCCATCGCTAACCCAGAAGGGGTAGAAGGTGGGTTTATGTTTGTAATAAAACATCTATATGAATTTATTAAGCAAATTGAAAAGTTGAAAACAATCAATTTCAAAAACAAAAACGCGAAATAACTATTTTTTGTCCTAATTTTTTTTCTGTAATTTCATTTCTATTTCTGATTCTGATTCAAATACTGAAAAAACACTGATGCTGCTATGTTCTTTTGAGTGGCTTCACTTACAGTTTTAAAGTACAGCGTTATGTTGAATTAACACACCGATATCTTGATTTGTATATTTTAGGCAACTTCATTATAAGCCATTATACAGTATAAATATTTCAGATAGATACTTGAGGTCATGAAAAAAAAAGATCATTGTATGTATGCTATCTGTTATGACATTAAATAACTGCACTTATTAGGCTTTGATTGTAATGTAATACAAATTATAGTTTTAAAATAGTTGTTAATAACTTAAGAATAAAATTACATAATAATTATTTATAATTAAATAAAAAACTAAATATTAGTAATATACATAGCTAAAAGCAATTATTTTCCTGGTTAAATCTAGGACTTATTAGTAGTCCAAATCGAAAGACTAATCTCACTCTTCGCAACAATTACTTATTATTTACATACATAAACTAAGGTATAGAACGCATGTCTCTGTTTTAGGTGTATTTTAATAATTTTATAGATAAGAACGAGTATTTTTTTGTGAAGTTGATTGAAAATTGAAAAATAATTAAAACACATCGTATATTTATTTGCTTACAAAATATACCCTCAAGTGCAGGCGTGCATCCAACGTATGACATGCCGGATATTGGATCATTAAACAGCGCAGACCATCTTGAAGAGGTCTATGTACAGCTAACTGCATTAATATCTAATCAGTTTTCATACAAAATAACCGATTTCATAAGGGAAAATGATTATCAATTTCAAGTTCTTTTAAAGGTGCAATTTAAATATTCAAACTATATAAATATAGTGTTTTAGAATAGATACATATTTATACCTTTTTTTTATAATGTTTTCATATACCAAGTTATGAATCTGAATGTATAGGATGATGATTTTAGAGGCGTGGTTTTCAAGAAGAGATAAAACGCATATAATTTGGTGTTATGGCTAAGAATTTAGTTTTATTATAAAGATAAGGGTTTGCCATTATGTTTTAAAAATGATTTCGGGTAAGTGACTCGAACAAATTCCAGCCGAGAGGCCCAATTTTCAACCACTTTTTGCAGCAAGTTGGGCCGTATTTCAGCAATAACGCGCCGAATATTCTCTTCCAAGGCGTTAATCGTGTCCGGCTTATCTGCGTAGACAAGCGACTTCACATAACCCCACAAAAAATAGTCCAGCGGTGTTAAATCGCACGATCTTGGAGGCCACGCCACAGGCCCAAGACGCAATTTTTACTTTATTTTAGAGTGATTTTAAAAAATTTAGAGTGATTTTATCTATTTGCAAACGTTGTTCAGGAGTAAGTCTATTAATTATGAAATGGCAAACCAAACTGAGCATAAATCAAGTGACAGCTGTCAAAAACACCAACTACGAAAAAAGTAGTGCCAGATTGAAAACCACGCCTCTAAAAAAAACATCCTATACATTCACTTTCATATTTTATTAGGGAATTGGCCTTATGAACATATGAGATACATTGTCCGTACACGGCACTAATAACGATCAGTTAAATATGAAACGATGAATCGACCGTATTACTGAACTTCTGGAATTATGATAGACACAAGTTAAAAAGTAGACTATTTAATTGAGCTGAGGGTACAGTTGAGGATTCTTTGAGCAACAATGTTTTAATTTTTTGGGTCTGTATTAAATGGGTCTTTCAATAAAATTCACGCAACGCATGCTTAAATTCATGAATAAACCTCATAATGCACATATTCAACCAAACTAAATATTTAATTAAAGAGTGGACGTACTTAATTTAAAAAAAATAAAAAGCACTCAAAATAATTGTAAGGGTAGTTTTTGTCTAATTGTCATTAAGAATAAAGCAATTTTGAGTTTTTCTTCCATTATGCAAAAGGCAACGTAATACCATATTTGTCATCTACTATAATATTTCCGTAATAGTGTTAAATAAATACTCACTAATTAAAACCAGATAACACGCGGAATTCTCAAAGTAGGTTTTACTTAATGTACATTTTTGATGTGTAAACATCCATACGAGGACACTGAGGTGGTGTGATTTGCAGTTTGGTGACATTGACGGTGACACTCGCGAGTGAAAGATGATTGCGAGATCAATTGTTATCTTGCCTGTGACTGATCCACACTGTACGACACTTAACATAGACTTAAACATAGATTTTTTCTAAGGTGTTCAATAATCGCTCATAACTTTATTGCTTAAATACATAGGTAAGGAATTAAAAAATATTCAATAACTAAGTACTGACATTATTATTACGAATCAAAATAAATAAATGATCAAGATCCACTGATATCATGTTATATTTCATTTAATTAAAATTTACATCGCAGACGCACGCTGATATTTCCAGATCTTAACCGTGAGTCCCGGCACTCACACATTTTTTTGCGTTAGTTCTGGCGTCGGCTTCTCACAAAACAATCATGACATCACACCAAACTCTTATGTAAATAAAGTAAACGACGGAATTAAATCGAAGCTCCATTTAAACGCACTCGGGCGGTAGGAAAATTGACATGTTTATATTGGGATGACAACTTGTCTGCATATTCAGGAGTTCATTACTGGTAGAATCAACAGTGTTCGTTAGGCGGCTATCGAAATCTACTAGACACGATAGTCTGAGAGCTGGTGACATTGCCTCGTCCATAAATAGGTACATTATTCTCATTAAAAAATATACGTAAAATCGAGTTCTCGCAGGAACACTGTTTCCGACCACTGCATAAAAATTTGTATAATGGAGTTGCATATACGATAAGGTAAATTACAACAGCTTATGTTTTTTATGCATTTTTATTGACCACCTTCAGTCCCGGGTCACGAAATATGAACAATCATTCTGGTAGACCACTGGGAATGTGAACCTGATACACGCTTTTTATACATTTAAGGTACATGTGTAAAACATATAGATCTTAAATACTATACAATACAACAGCTATAAACTAAGATAGTATAATTTGTATAGGTTAAAAGAGAATATACTTAGTGGCACGAAACTTACGCGACATACTAACTGTAGATATGTATGTTATTTTGTTTAGGAATTTCGTCGGTCGCCACTGTGGTTTTTAGCCACAGAATAAAAACAAAATAAACATAATTTAACTGCCAGCTAGAGCAATAAGATAAACAATGAAAAATCTCTCTTAGGATCATGGTCAACAGATAATTGCAAACCTATAACCTGTTTGCATTTTATAAACTATAATAAAACATTTATTGAACTGGAAAAAGACAGATGGGTATATCGAGATGCACATTATTTAAGAAATATTATTACAAAAAACCTAATGTCAGGCCGCTTAATCGATGGCAAACATACGCTGGGCATTTGAAATGAAGTTCTTTTTAGTTACGAAAATGCATGGATACACATGGTTATAGGTTGATGACACTACTCTATTCCAGGTTTTTTCTGGAATAAAGACTGGTAGTCGCTGAAAGTCGTATTCTCATTTTTGAGCTCAACGCACGCGCGCTTAGATGCGTAGACACTCAAGATAAAAGCACTATTTTTGATTATTGAAATAAATAGCTTCGAAGACAAATTTAAATATTTGTTTTATAACATAGTCACGGTTATAATTAGAAATAAAAATATTACGACCGTCTCTAATATTAAGGACCCAGGATTGTTAGAACAAACGTGCATGTTTTTTCCTAGCAATATGAAGTTTACAAACTGTCAGTTCTATGTTAAATGTTTTTTACCTGATATAAAAAATTAAGCAACCTAAGTGTGTCAAAAATGAGGATAAAATTACTTTCTTTCGAACGGACTGCCCAAAATGACGAATGTACTTATAGTATGTTTATATAGTTAGTGAATAGAATGATTAATTTTTGGCCAATAGCCAAACACAATACACTCCAATAATTATTCAACCATTAATATTAAATTACCGCCATTGAAACGAGAAACATTACTTTCAATTTGCTTTTTAATTTTGCGAATACTATCATATAACGATAAGGATTAGGAATATGCATTTTATAAATATTAAGGGTATTTTAATACATTTATTTTATTTACGTATTTTAACGATATATTTCCCAATTGGACATTTATATTGTTTGCAAAACTTTCAGTTTTTCCACTGCTAAAAAGCTTTTTTTAAGTCGTTATTTTTGGTAAATGTGCTCTGTTTCATAATATATGTCTTGTTTTTATTTTTATTTATTACAAAATTCTTAATACTAAGTTACAAAATAGAAAAACTAAATTATGACTAAATAACACCTTTGCTTTGAAAATAAAACATTTTTGCTTTGTGTAAAAGTGAAACGATTTATTTGTTTTTGTGTGTGTTGTGTTATTTGTACAAAGCTCACAACTTTTATGACATTTAGCGTAATCGTATTATTTTTTACTATTGGTGCCATTTTAAATATTATTACCTTATCATTCGGCACGTTAAATTTTTCTAAAAATATTTTGCTGGCTCTCAGGCCGTGACTCACGGATGGTAGAACAAACAAGCCTCATTTACACGCGCTGTCGTAGTTGGATTGAGTTAGAATTTTGGTTTCGTCTTGCTTGCAAAATTTTCGTATATTCCCGCCAAATAAATTGAGTTGCTCAAACACAATACAATCATAACTATATTTTATTTATACTTAATGCGTATAATTAGCGTCTTAAGTAGGGCTTAGTCTCGGATTTCGGGTTTATTGTAAAGGCCGATCGACATTCATTCTAACATTCAAACGAAAAAAAAAAATGATTTGTGTGTTATATCTTTATTATTTTTAATGTATGTTCACTCATTACTTCGAAATGGCTTAAAATAAACGATTTGGAAATTTTTTTTTACATCAACTTTCATTGATTAGTTTTATTGAAATTTGTACATAAATACAAAGTCGATTGTGTCGGGAGTCGATTGTGCCAGAGTTAAATCTAGTGTGAGGTAGCGAAAAAAATATAAATGATCAAACCGACGTCAGAATAAATATATACCAAAAAAACATAGAAATAATGCAATAAACTTTTCATTGTTGATAAACAATAAAACATTTGATTGGCGAAAATATTTTCAAATTACTGCTGAATTGTATTTTATTGTAAATTATATTGTGATTCTAAATAAATTAATAAATACAGTATTTCAGGGCCGAATTTGCCGTTTCGGTAGATCGGTTTTTTTATTGTTTAGGTACTAAATAATAAGTGTATTGTAATATTTTTTGGTTGTATATTAATTGTTTTGAAGACGTTTTGATTTTTTATTTTGAAGTTTTGATTTAGTAAAGGAGATACCAATTCATTCTGGATAGAAGAGCGCTGACAAATTTGTTCGCACAAATAAATGACTGCATATTAAATTTATCTACCTATTATCTTTATTTTTTATTTTCAAAATCCCTTTAGATTTCACATATTAACTTCATAAATAATGCAAGAAATCTGTTAGAAGGAAATTTCGGTCTTTAATCATTCCTCTATGGTTTTATTTTGTTATAAAATATTCAGAAGATTCAATGTTATGAGTAATACAATTATGATACCTATTCCGTTATAGCTGCCCGTTACAGGGCCTCACAAAAATTCACGTGTTATTAGACTTTCCTAATATGTAACCGATAATAGCAACCTAAATCTACATTGAAATAAATATGTATACTGTGTATGTGTATGTACTGTGTGTGTGTAACGTCGTGCTTATCTACTATGTGACAATTTACTATGTCTTATTCGTTTGATCAGCGCCAGCGAAATAGACGATAGCCGACCAGTCTCTCACATGAATCTCTGTCGCGAACAGATGATATAGGGTTGAGAAGGATGTACTTTTTTCATCGAATCTTCGCCAACTGCTGCCCCGGGATATACCGATATGAGAAAACGATTTATGGCACGGCCGAAACATCTTGGGCATAGTGAATAACCTAAATGGTAATTTAATATGATAAACCGGAGAATTCGCGCTGAAGAACCCGGTTACAATAATCGGATTAGATCACTTCGAGTACACATTGTTTTTTTTTATATTTTAAAATAAATTTATTACCTACGAAAGTAAGCAATTATATTATTAAGTTATATAAAGATATGTTATTAAAGTCAGTTATTTAGGGTTTCATCATTTTGGTTAAGTGCATTCTACGCTTACCGACTTATTGAATATATTAATCCAAAGAATTTATGGAAAAACCTAATAAAAAATATTTAGGTATCTATTAATTAAATTAGGTATTATTTAGGTATCTATTAATTAAATTAACTCCTACATTCTTGCTGTAATTTCTTTAGAAATCACGTTAATTTAATTTGTAAGTATTTTGTATTTCATTTTATGAATGTGTAAATAAATTTTATTTTAGTTAAGATTAAGAAACCGGCAGAAAAGACAGGCTCATAGCTGGATCTATTTACAATCCATCTATTTATATTTGACGAATAAAGGTTGCTTCTGGCAACATTAAAATTAAAATTGGAAAAAAAAACTGCAGCCCCAATATAAGGGCCACTAACCTAAATTCTCAATTTACCTTTTTTGTCATTTTCATCGATTGACGAATTGACAGATGGGTCATTGTCTATAGCCACTTTCCTAAAATAAAATCAAGGTATTATGATCAGACTTTACGCCGAAGCAATTCATAGTTTCTTGCGCTGCTTAGACGATTATAAAACATGAGCTTCTTTGCAAAATTTCTTTAATATAAGGGTCATAATACTAAAACACTTTATTTTTAAGATTTATTATTTATATAGTGTTACAAAGGTATAATATTTTTATATATACATGTATTATACTATATACCAACGTAATATATATATTTTTTTTGTATGAATATATACATAATATTTAAATATTTACATACTTTTTTGACTGCAACTCCATTGCTATATACAGATGTTTAATCAAAATACATTACTTATTTAACATATAGTGGTCGTAAGCGAAAAGTGACTATGTGACATTATTCCCGAAATTGAGTTTATTTTACCTAACTACATATTTAAGTGACCTCTATCTATGCAAATAGTGACTAAGTCTGAGAACAAATCGTCATTAGGTGTATGTAGATATAATATGGAGAAGATTATGTATGTAATAAATCATCCCCTACTCATCCTCTTTAAACTATTTATTTATTTATTTTGGTTTATTCAGCAAATTTACATTTATTTTATTTTATGTACCAGCCAAGCCCAAGGCGTATATAACTGCTGGAAACCAGGTGTGTAAAATACAGATAATAATAATTGTGAAATATGTTCAAATTATTTTGTTCTGTATTTTACAGATCCTTTACAATATAAATATACACATACATTGATATCATTTTTATCGCTTAGTATTAAATTACAAACAAAAAATTAGTATAAATAAAATAACATTTTAAAACAATAATTAACACGTTTAGTCTATAAACAATACTAAACTAAACTTAACTAAATTTTCTAAGTGCCTTACATTATAAAAACGATGATTCAAAAACATAAAAAAAGTTTAAACGGTTTGAGCTAGGCATTGCTTAGTCAGACTTTTTTAATTTAATTTTTTTTATTTATTTATTCTTATACACCAAAATACATACATTACAGAACAGTAGTAACAGTTCAATGGCAATTAATGTAACCAACAAACGACCAGCACCTGCTGCACTGATGTTCCCTGCCTTCTTAACTAGACGCCGTATGTACCAAAGGAAGGCAGTGACCGTCGATTTTTGTTTACTAACATTATTTCGGTATTAACTGAAAGGAAAACTTTTGAAAAAGTTACACGCGTAAACATCGCGTGTTTGATATACTATTGATCAAATATATATTTTTAATAATACTTTATCTTTTATATATTCATAAAAATAAAAAGCGATGGTTTCCGTTTCCGAATGAGCAATCCAATATTCATTTTAGCGAACGATATCAAATGTGACAGTGGATTTTTATCTTCATACCCGCGGAGCAATTTTCTTCCCACCGAGAGAATTGAAGGATCATTCCGACGATCTACCTATAATTTAAGGACATCAGTTTTTCTGTAGTTATAGAGTTACATGTATAACAATATCCATCGGTAATATATTTTAAGTTGATTGAATAATATAGGTAAAGATATACTATTATGATGACGCTTTTCCGGGTTCGATAAATTGCCTCGTTTCGAAGTTAACGAATATGACGCATAAAATGTCTAAATTTCTAACTCAATGCCCTACCGATTTTCCAGAAACTTCTTTCAGCGCAGTCGTCATTGGCGTCGAAGGTACAATAATTATACAAATATTATTTCATTAAAACGTGGAAGTCGGCGCAGAAACACACCATAATTATGCAACTTATCTACATATAATATAAATATTTTTAATTTCGAACATGACTGATCATCCCAAACAAAATATCTCACATACTTGACATACCACGTAAGAACACATTATAGCCTTACTATTAACGCTTCAATAACACGTGTCCCTTGACTATATATATATATACACACAAGCAAATTTAGCTTAATTTATTATGACAATATCTTATAAGGAATTATATAATATCTTATTATGACAATATCTTATATCTTATATTTATCTTATAAGGAATGCTAGCGAAGCATATGCAGGTCGCATTTTTAAACTCCATTTTTAAATTATTTGCTACGTTTTAAAGAATATGCAAACTAGATGCTCGTTTATTATTTGCATAAGTACGGTGGAGCCCGAGTGGCTACACAGTGATACAATATTTTAGGCAGGTGATCACCATTTTGAAAGTGCACCCTTCAACTTATATTTCAAAAATCCGTTTGCAAGTTTTTACTTGTTTTTTAAACTTACGCTAGTTGGCCTCTCACATGGGTTCTATTACACTGGAAGAACGTGATAGCCGTCAAAATATTCATTAAAGACAAGCCTTTACAAAACCCAATTAAATGAACCTGCAAATAAAAAAAAAATACTTTTGTCAATTATAAAATGAAAGAAAAAAAAACACTCCAGGAATTGCACCATCCATGCCCATAGACTGACTACGATTTAAGCTAATACTTTATACCCTAGCTATAACATTCTGCGGAGAACACGTTTTTTTTTATTGCATTATTGCATTATTAAAAATAGATCATGTCTACGTATTTTTTAAATAATATTTTTCATCATAATCAAAAAATGTTACCCTGCAAAATGCACATCAACCTACCATTCAATTGTAAACTGTTCATTTTTTTTTTTTATTTGAAACTTAGCATTACACATGTATTTATAAATTAGATTAGATTAAGTATTCGGTTAAAAGAATCTCGTCGTCAGTAACAACCCGAGGATGCACTCGGGCTCTCCTTTTATATTATTTGTAGGTTATTTACCAACTTCTAGGTACTTTTATTTAGAGCATATATTTGCATAGCAAGGAATGGAAAAAGAGTTGAGTTGGAAAAAGTCTTGCGCTCTCGATGCAAATAAGTTGTTCTCCTTTGCCAATGGGCGAATGACATATTTTTTTGACTTGAGGATATACAATTGTTTCCCTAGATTGTGTTTAAAATTCTGAAACATTGTTTTATATTTTACAAGCTAACCTACAAAATAGGTTTCACTTCAATCCTATACTTTTTTTTTTATTTTAAGATTGGAATTTTAGCCTTTAATATACACAGGTTGTTTTTAAATTTAGGGCACTCCTTTTAGGATGTTGATCTATATCAACAATCAAACATCAATCAGAAAAAAAAAATAAAAATGTTTCTCAATTACGAGAAATACGACTTAAAAATTGAATAGAAATCGTTTTAATGTTTGAGAGCGCGATTGAACGTGCATGGCACGAGAATGGTCAGTGACCCCCAAACGCGCAACTCGCAAAGACCCCTTTAAAGCCGTCTGCAGGGCCTAGTTGCATGGCGCTAAACCCGGGGTTGAACAGTTAGTAAAACATAACTTATGCCATTTATTACGTTGTAGTTTATTAGATTCCTGATTAGCGTGAGTATGCCAGTGAGGGTGTTCGTGTTAACGTCATTGTGTTTGTGAAATTAGCATGTGTACTATCAATTTTGTCTCCCAATCCTTTGTAGGAGTTAATTAAAAAGGAGCCTTTCTTACTTGGTTAGACTGAATAAATTTATATTAAAGTTCAAAATTAACATAAAAGGTGTGTACCTATCAATAAATATATATGTACTTAACCTTGATATTATTAGGTTAGATTTACAGGGCGTATTTCCACCCAAGAATTTGATGTGTAAACATTTTTAGCGGAACCCTGAGGTTTTTCGAGGTTGGCGAATTGCGATTTGGTGACAGGATCGACACGAGCGTACGGGATGCGAGACGAAGCGTGCGAGTCAGCACTGGTAGGGTAGGTTTTGTATTTAATTTCTCAGTTAATGATTAGTCGGGGATAGAAAAACTGATGTTCGTTGATGTTTACTATTAAAATTTGAATCAAAATAAAAGAAATATCGATGAATAATATATTTTAAAGTACATTTACACATCCGCTGATGTTTACGCGTCCTATTACATTAGTATTACCCCATCGTTATGACAGAAAATATCGTTTAAAATGTACTCTTTTGTTATAAATAAACAATTCAAATTAATAATGAAATTCTGATCAAAATGGACTCATTATTATGCTTCAAAGGGCATATTTCCATGCAAAACCATTTACACTCAATAATAAAAATTACTGATCAAAAAGGACATATTTTTCTCATACAACCTAAACGATGTTGGCGCAAGCACGGGCTCATTTCCATTTACGCCCAATCAAAAGGCATATTTCCACCATAGACCATGCATTATTTTTAAATAAATTACTTTTATTAAACTCAATTTTAAAAAATGTTTTTTTGTATGTTTAATTTACATATAAACTTTCTTTACTATGGTGATACGACATTATATAATGACTCTCCTTTGTATATTTTTTATGGTTTCGTATGATTTTATTTGTAAGTAAATTTATAATTTGGTGTGATTAACACTGAATTATAGCATTTATAATGAGTTGGCTTTACCGTCCACTTGGAAGGTTGACTGCTTAAATCTGCAATCTAATAAACAAAAGGATTGACTGACGTCGTGTGCAATAGAGAGCGCGGTTGCTATCTCTAGTTTGGCATCACTCGCCCAGATAAACGGCTTGACGTCGCGCGAAATCCCCAGGGGATTTTGAGGTTCGCTCGACTTGGAAATAAACCGTGATGATTTACAGTCCGCCGCCGCCCAATGAATTTTATTCTCCAGCCATATAAGAAGTCGTCAGAAAGTTTAATTAAAATCGTATGGTAGAATTGTCAGACCAGTTAAGCTTATAAATTTCATCGTCATATATTCGCTTTATCGTAGAAAAGAAATAGTCATTGCAGTTGGCTAGTTTATTTTGCATATAACCAAACTGCTATTGATACGTCATTTTAGCTCGATGTGTGTTGAAGAGTTTCCAAACAGAATATGTTCTTTTACCTACCAAGTCAGCTTTTTGAGATCGGTCGATCTTTTTATGCATCACATCAGTCGTTCGCTTGTAACTCTTTACGTGACCGAACATCACTGACCATGCTCGTTTTCAGGCCAACAAAGTATGTTTTTTTGAAAGCGTAGGTATCTACATTTGTATTATAGTGATAATATTAATATATATTAAACATTAATGTATACAAAAAGAATCCAAAGCCAAAAAAAAAAGAAGATCCTCAGAGGAAAATGGTATTTGAAAGTGTTTTCCGTTAGCAGAAGCATTTTATTTTATTTACAGCCTTATGCCGTGCTACGTTCATCTCGTTTTTACACTATTGCGAGTTTCAGTCTTTAAATATTGAAAGGTCCTTCGAGGGTGAAAATTATTGCAAATTAATAAATTAGAAAGTGAAAGTTAATATCGAAGCTATAGCGCCAGTAGTTTAGTAAGTAAAATTAGCATTACAACAATTATATGAAATTATATGGTCGCATTATTAAAGACCTGGATGATATTAAACTAATATTTTAATATATAAGACCTAAAATCAGAGTAATTACATTATATTTTATGTATCAGTTTTTATTGGTATAAGTTTCTACAAGTACTGTCTTGCAAAGATATTGGAAGATTGTTCCAATTGGGACAAACCGCAAATCTGAAACTTCCCTAAAAAGTACCATCACCCCTATCCTCAAAAGGTCAGTGATGGCTGTCAATAAAATGTATTACATCATTTAATGCCATAAAACAACCTTTTCTTTCACATCTCTGTTTACCACAAATGTGAATGGAAAAAAATAAACCACGGATTTGTCAGATACCATAATGTTGAGGTTGGAGATGATTCACCAGGGTCACAGTGAGAACGTTGGATAAAATAAAAAAGAGTTATCTTTTTTTTGTTTGTTTTTTTTTCTCTAATCTTTATAGATTTATAAATTATAAAAGTTTAAAAAGTTTTTTATTTAGCTTTATATGTAAAATATAAAAAAATAAATAATTAATAAAAATAAGAAAAAATACCTGAAGAGACTTCTAATGTCAAAACACTTAACACTGCCGATTTAAACCTATCGTTAAAAGCTTGTAAAAAAAAACACTACCGTTATTGGTTAACCATGAAAAATCAGAACCAATGTATTTTAAATATCTTATTGGCTAAATGATTATGTTTAAAGTGTTGATAAAATTATATAACTTTTAGCCAAAGTTAGTTACCTTTTATTTTATAGACGATAAGTCGAAATCCAGTATTATGTTTCTTCTATATTTAAAAATAAGAGAGTCACGACTTTACAGCTTTTGTGTGAAGAAATGATCGAGCTGAGCCCTCTTATTGCAAAATTATTGTTTAAATTTTACCCTAAGGTAAAATTTAAACAATAATTTTGCCAACACTTTACCCTTCGTACATAAGCACTTCTTTTACCAAGTCACAGATATTCGACTGGTTTTAAAGTTGCACTGGATAGATATTCCAATTGGATCTACAATGCCCTTTTCTTAATGCACAGAGATATAAATCCCTCAATTTCCAGAGCTCGGAAAGGCTCGTCGATCACAAAGAAACTCCGCAAGAGGAAAATGATTGGATCATCAAAATGGGTAGGTATCTAGAATTCTACAATTCCCAATATCTCCGAAGACAGTCTTAATATTTCAGTAAACCATTTTCGTGATAAGACGACATCTCTAAATATCAAAACGTATTTGCAAACCTTAAAAGAACTATTGCTCTAATGTACCCATTCTTCATTCACGTCAGCCTAATAATAAGGTGATTTATCGTCTGCTTATAATTAGGAATTTTAATTCGCATAATAAAATAAAATATAAGTATACGCATACTTTGTCTAGAGATAATTAAGGTAAAGTGAAAAGGCAGACGGTATGATGCTTCAAAAAATGATAATGACACAATCACGTTTTAATCTCGCTCTAGACAAAAAATAAGGTCTTATTCTCTCTACCCTTTATTCAGGCTCTTCAAGATTATGTGTCCACAGATAAGCAGATAACATTTTTTATAAGTAAAATAACGAATTTAATTGATCTGTAAAAGTTTCTACGCTAAGAATGGTGTTTTTCTCTCCTAGGAATAAGAATAGAGGTCAAAACACATGAAGTTTATTTTAATACATTAAAATATTCTCAACTCGGTAAACTTATTTAGTATAGGAATATTAAATAATTTTAAACGTGTATTGGATATGATACCTTATGCTAAGTTAAATAGTTAAAATATCACATAATGATCTACATATACACTATTACAAAAATAAAAGAAATGTAGGGCCAAACGCACTTTAATTTACAGTTTATTATAATTTTAAATAAATTATTTTGATTAAAATTATTCACCGACCTGGCGACACAGTGGTTTGACCGCTGCTTACGATTAGCTCTCAGCTTGACAAACTCACATGTTTCTGACAGATCAAAATTTATAGTTGCAATTGTCTGTCCGTAAAGAAAGGTTTCTCATCAGCAGGAAAAATAAATATTATTTTTTAATATGTATTTTGTGTATAATAAAAAAATGTTTCATTTTATTAGTAATCGCAATAATAAATCAGTGCAATGTAATGTTAACCAAAAAAAAAAACTACAATGTCCGCTGTCAGTTTTATAGCTTAGTACTTAACACCGCGAGTAACTCAATAAATATATATTTTTTAATTTAACACAAATAAAAACATAGTCAGAATTTCTAAACTATAAGTACAGACATCGTTTCAGGAAAATATAATACATCTATAAAAAAATATAATATAAACATATAAACAAAATATATTTACTTTTTTGGACATTACTGCATCTTAAGATTACTTCTAATCGAGAGATCTGATCTAATCGAGAATTACTATTAATATAAATGAATGTCGTCGGGCAACACTGATGGCGACAAACATTTTTCTAACTCCAAATTTAACATTTCTACCTTCTTTAAAATTTACTGGCGGACCCAAATCGGCGAAGCCAGGTTTCACAGACGCGGGCCGCGTTGTATTATAATACCGTTATATATTGTTTTGAGCAGAAACATGCTCTCTCTGAAACATCTACGACTCTAGCAGCCAAATTACACATTTTATTTAATGTAACACGTGAAAAAAAGTCATCATGGTTTCGGAAATGAAGATTCATTTTATATGAACTTTTATAGGCCAGTAAAACTAACCTTTGATATGCCCTAATTTCGTTTTTTTCGTTTATCGTTTTTTTTTTATTTAATCGTTTTTTTTCGTAATCATAACCCTTGATTATAAAAAAAAAATACATTTTTAAATGACATTAGGACAGATCAATCTTGTAGATCTTAACATTACCTAAAATCATAAGCTAAAACAAAATTATTTTTTTACATATATTGTTGGATAAACTTTGCTTATTTTTACACAGAATTATATCAAACCTTCAGGCTTCGAAAAATTGCCTAGTTTCATTATTGCGTAAAATTATTAACCGATTGAATATTAAGACTAGGTAATTACGTAAACGCGTAATAATTTTTTTATATTTTTTTTGCATTATTATGTTTGTATTTTAAAAGTCAAATGAATTCGACTTGTGTTACATCTAAACTTGCTATTTCAAGAGCCGGGGCATCTCGGTGGTCAATTTCGTAAACACAACTTTTGGGTTATCCTAAAATATTATTTTAAGGAGTTTCACATCTCCACGGATCGCCGAAGAGAAGGTACAGCTGCGCCCTTCGATGCTTAAAATAATGACGTGGCTTAAATGCTTATTTAAGAAAGGCCCTGTAATATAATTCTGAAGTTTGCCGGAGTAGTGTATGGGTAGGGTAGGTGGTGGGCGATGGAGTAGTATATGGTTAGGGTAGGAGGTGGGCGGCGGAGGAGAGAGTAGGAATACCGCTTTACATTGAAGCTGCGTCGGCGCTGTGTGTGATTTTCGTGCGAAGTAACGTCGGCGATGACACCGTTCACACATTATTTATGTATAACGGCTGTGCAATAAGCCATTTATCATTTTGACCCCTTTTTCAGGAAAGCCTTCCATTTCCCACTTCATTGTATCACATTCACCTTCTTCTGACCTCCTTCAAGGATCCTAAAAAGGTTTATTTGCTTATAAAGTTATAACAAGACAAATTGCCTTGTGGAACACTATCGCACACGCATTTCTATTTTATCAGCACATACAGTGGTAACGGTTTTTTTTTTTTCGTGATTACTATACGGTTTTGTGACTACTATTATACAGGATGTCCCGAGATCATCCCCGAAGACTTGAAGGGGGTTTGGGTATCTTATTATGAGTAAGAAATGATATAAAAAAACATCGCCACGTTTATTCTATTTTTAACAGGTAGTGTAAACTCACTCGGCCAGCGTGCGAATTCCGATACCACACCTTGACATCGTTATGGCGTACATTTTTTTTTTCTCATTAACCACGATGAATTTTTATATAGCATCCAAACAATTAATACTAGAAATCGCAGTACCAATCAGCTGGAACGTCAGAGGCAGATCACGTCTTAAACGTGAATTTTAACATCTCATTTATAAAACCAAATATATATACATCCGTCTGTGCACAACGAAGAAATAATAGTCTACCAGAGTCCTAAATCGTAATTAGATACTTAGTTAACCTATTAACCTATAGGATCAACAATCATAACATGAGTGATGAGATAAAATTATCGATAATTTTAGCTGTACAACTAGAAGCCGTAGGTATAAAGATCTTAAGTAGGTACATGCAGTACTTAGGTACAATACTATTTAGTAGGTAAAAAGGTCGTTTCAGGATGTGCTGAAAATTGGCACTTTTTCCTAAAGGCACAACAAAGGTTCAACAAAGAAACATTTTGTTCTTTTTTCTATCTTTATTTCTTTCATGAGACTCATTTTAATAGCAATCAATTTTAGTGAATAATTACACTAAGGATAAATTACTACATGTATATTAAATTTCTGCTATTCAAAATAATATATATTTTTTTTGTATAATTGTGTTTATTAAATTATCGTATTAAGTAAACACGACACAATTTCATTAAGTTTAATGTGTAGTTGAATAATTTAACTTAGACCTGGGGAACAGCAATTCTTTTAAAAACAAAACGTAAATCTTTATTAATGTGCCGTCACTATTTTCCTGGGCGTAAGCTTGCGAACCAAAGCCGCTGTTCGTCTAAACTCTAATGCCATTGAATGTCATTTTATTTATTTATTCAGTATTTTAAAACTGCACAATTAATGTACTGAGTAAGGAATAAGCAATTAATTATCTAATAAAATGATGTATTGAATAATGGAACAAGTATTCAAAATATTCAATAACTTGTTTTTATCTATTGCGAATTACTTTACAAAACTTGCTTGTTTCCATCCTTGTGTGTATGTAGATTTTGCGTAAACAAGTTTCACAATTACTGCGGCAGGCAGGCAGGTCCCTTTTTAATCGAATTAAAAAAAAAGAGGACGGTTCTCAACCGAGAACCGTAACCGTGAAAGTAATAACTATTACTCTTGTATGTTTTATTTAATAGCTTTACTTAGATGATTTTAAAAAAATATTTTGTCTATGATAGGT
Organism: Neomicropteryx cornuta; assembly: GCA_020383195.1. Classification (NCBI taxonomy): domain Eukaryota; kingdom Metazoa; phylum Arthropoda; class Insecta; order Lepidoptera; family Micropterigidae; genus Neomicropteryx; species Neomicropteryx cornuta. The sequence goes on along the minus strand of JAHKQU010000008.1, from coordinate 17,378,435 downwards.
ATTTTTCCCAGGGGTGGTCTCATTTTACTTTAGTAATGTAACATTACTAAACTAAAATGAAAATTTAGTGAAAATTAAATAAAATGTAAATTTACGTTCAAACTGTTTTCATGTCGAATTAATCAATATTATAATTTAGAAAATAACATTAAAAACGTTGTATGCGGTGAGTTTCTGAGCCGACTTCAGCGTTTGGTAAATCGTTTTTTTTTATTATGTAGGAAGTTATTATTATTATTATTATTTCTTTGTTTTTTTTTTGTTCTTTCTGATATCGACTTGTTACTCTACCTACTTATTCGTTAGACGCTACATATATTGGACGGACGCTTACATGAATCTTCGGCTCGAGACTAATTTATGAGACAGGTGACTCTTCCTTCGCTCTTCTGGCCAATGGTCGCCGTGGGAGTTGGCGTGTTCGCTCGCGGACCAAATATATCGTGGTCGACGCTCTGTTAATCGTTACTTTACGACCAGAAAAGTTATCTTCTTCGCTTCTACGCTGTGTCTAGCATATAAACTGAAAGTACCTACCATAAAAATACAGTCTCGTTTCAACAATTTTATAGTAGATTTTCTTGGAATTTGACGGGCGCATTGTGACAAATCAGCATCAAATTATGGTCAACATTATTGTTGTGTAAACATTATATGTATATATATAGGATAAGAGGAAGTGGTTCTAATTCAGCTTGCAAAATTTGATCTCAACCGACATACAAATATTGCAAGCTAAATAAAAGCATGTAATAAGAATAATTTTACTGAAATTAACGACATTTAACTGAGGAATGTAGATCACAAGACTATTAGGCCATGTTAGGTTTTATATTATTTCTACTGTTCTGTTTTTGTTATTAATGTACCATTCTTGTTATGCCAAATCTACCTTGTCCAAAAATTCATATACTTATTTATACCTTTTAATTATGTATTATTAGTTAAGAAACTTATTAAAAGGACCTGTCGACAGTCTCTGACTAATGGGTCCTTGCTCATTTTGTTTGTAATACAAAAACTATGTTGAAATAAACGCCGTTGTTGACGGCATTGAACTGAACTGAACTGAATTAACATTTACTACATGTAGAATCTTATTATCTAGAATCAACAAGGTTTCAACGAGGTTCTGAAATGATTCCACATATTATGCATACCCATAGATGTAGATATAATTTTTTTTAAATCCTATACCTTAGTATATTTTGAATATTCCTAATACAAAAACATATAAATAGTGGACCCACTGGACCACTATTTATAAGTTACCACTATTTCCTATTTTCAATTTAAAACTTTACATTTAGTGTTACACATAAGCCCACACGAGAAATAAACATGCATGTGTATTACCGACACAAACAACAGATGCGAGTAGGTACAACTTCTAGACTCTAGACCATCTCAAATTACAATATAAAGTGCCGTCAGTCAAGTTCGTTGCCAGAAAATGTCTAACAATGGTGGCATAATGTCCATCATGGCATGATATACATTTAGGAGTAATGAAAAATACGAACCCTGATACCCGAAGCATTGTCTGTTATGTTGGAAAAGGAAACATCAGAGGCACACAGAGATTTTTTGTTTGGGCCAAATTTTACCATTATTTGTGTGTGTGTAATTTGCTATGTATGACACCAAAGATTAGTTAAAATTTTAAATGTCGCTTTTATAATAGCGTTTATAGTATTTAAAGAAATGTTAACAAACTATTTATTTATTATATATAAAATATTAAAACGACTTATATTATTAATGTAGCCTGTAAATCAGTTTGCCGCTAACCTAATAAAATGTTTATTTTTATTGTAAGTATAAATAACTGTACATTTTGGGAATTAATAAAATAGGAAATAAATGCTAATAGAGATATTTTACTGTTTCCTTTCTCTGGACATAAACATTTTGCAGTATTTATATATACCTATAAAAAAAATATATGTTAAAAATTAGACATACTAGATGGTAAAAGTTTCGGTGCGAGTTTTACCAAAATACCTTTTTAACTCTTAGGGTATCGACGTCTTTAGTATAAGATATTAATAAATATTATTATAAAATTACCTACCTAAATTTTATACAGAATAAAATAACTTATAAACATTGTTTATTACATCAAAAAAAAACCAAATTTATGTTATTGTAATTATTATCATATTTAAATATTATAACGTATTTCAAAATGTCTTTAATTTATATCTACATAAGTAAATAACAATATTAGATACTTATGAAAGCACCTCCAAATAACATTAAAAAGTAAATGACTTTAATACAGAAAATATGCCTAGCGAAATTATTATAACACAATTTGTGTGAATGTACCTACCTAGACCCCATTTATTTAATTAAAATAATATCTGAAATAGTGCAGTTATAATTCATATGACCAACTGTACCTTATAGGTTTGTCTTGTTTTTCTTGTTTGAAAATAAAACTCGTATTTAAAAACCATTTGATCCGTAGTGATCTTTTTCCGGTCGAACGTTGGTGGACATTTCAGCTGGGCAGGTGCCTATTTGTATTGTTGGCCGCGTGTAGCGCTAATGGAACAAGGTACCTGTCCTTCTCTTCGGGCTCAAACGAATGTTCCAGGTATCGAGTGTCCGCATTGCAGAGAAACTTTGAGGATAGAACGAAAAATGTATAGGTATTTAATAGACTCATATACAGGGTGAACCAAGATGGACCCAATATAAAGATCGTAGAATAGGTCGTAGTCTCTGAATATAGCAAAAAAATGTTATCTATAAACAAGAATAGCTGATACCTTATAGTTGTAATAATATCAACTCTTCCTATACATTGTTTAGTAATAGTAAATTATTTAACCAGAACCTGACGTCCTACAGCTAGGCCCTACAGATGCCACCCGTGCCATGTGATGGGTTGCTTCGTTTCCAATCTCAGTGTGTGCCTGCGGCACTTTTAATCCATTCGATGTGCGCTTTGAATGGTCATAAAGGCGACAGTGGGTTATTTTTTAGGTCTGAGTTGTTAAAATAAAAGAAATATTCGATGGTATCATGACATTATTTTAATTCATCTTAAGTTTTAGCGCAATTTTTACACGAACATATTAATTCAATTTATTATTAAGTAGTTACAAAATAGCACACAGTAAAATACCAATAATATCCTTAAAAACGTAAGTACTATCATTTACCACTATCCTTCTTGACTGGCAAAAGCAAATTTAGCTTAGTTGAGTAAAGCACATAATAATTATTGTAAATGACCTATGCAATTATTAAATAAAAAAAACAAATCAACGACATACTAACTCAGACAAAAAAAGTTTTTTATAAAATGAAGGAATTTCTGCTGCGCGATTCCGTCTTTTGATTCGATCTCAAAGGCTGACTATCGGCCCGTGCTTTGCCCATTAAATCGACTTTATTACGTTATTACACGCCATTCCCACCTAGCCTTTATATAGACAAAGAGCCAGTCACATAATTTATGAATAGTATGAATACGTATCATTTACAATTTTAAATAACTTTTTACCTATTAACTACATCGCAGTTATTCATATTATGTTTAATGTACACGGCGCACCTTAGGTGACCGATCTTAAAAGTGATTTAAAACTTATTTTCTTTCTATCGATTTACATTTTAACGTATGCATTACTAGAATACTGCATTCGGGACACTATTTCCTCCCATAAAAATAACACTAAGTTTATATACTGCTACTCTCTCTCATACTCATACAGCCATACACGCAAGCACAAGCGAAAACACATTATTACTTACACTACTACACAACGTATAGTGATGATTTATTTTCTCTTGTAATATGTATTTAGTATTTAGGCTTGCGATTTTATGACTATTATGTTCATTTTCTATTTTTTCCATGGTCTTTCTTTTACATTTTGTTTTTTAACCATCACCTTATGACCTTAAATGTGTAACTAATAATCGGTCTTATAATTGTTAATATTGTATTTATTGATGATGTGAGTTTACCGACGAATATAAATAAATAAATAAATTACTAGAATAAACCCTAATATTATTGTGTGTGTATATCAGCGGGTGTCTCCTTGTAGGACATTTTTTTTTATTGTCAAATGGTTCTGCTTAGATCTTATACATCACTCACACTGTTGCACGCGAGTCACCTTTCTTAGAACAGGTAACTCTTACCTAGTAATATTGATTATCAAATCGGCTCGATTTTCTTGGTAATGAATATTAGTACTTTAATTCCACACATGCGAGTATTTTAGGCAAAATTGAACATACGACAGATAAAAAGGGCATTATTAAGCTTTTATTTATTATTAAGCTAAGCGCAAAAGAAAACTTTTCTCCACTATAAACAGAGAATGATGGCTTTCTTTAGACATCTCATTAGAGGAAATCAGTTCGAGCTATTTAGACTGCTTTATATAGAAAATAATTCGAATATTTCATAGAAAATCTCAATAAATCATACCAATTACAGTTATGAGAAAAACCTCATTGGTTCAGTAAAATATTTTCAAGTATCACTGCATATACCGTTAACAGTGCATACAATTTAGTCTATATAATAGATACAACTTTAATTTAATAAGGTAAATCTACCAAAAAATATCTTCTTGCTATTACTCTGGTAAACATTACTTATTAAGTATCTACTTAATTTCAAAAATTTCTACATGGATACTTATAACATGTATGTATAAAAAATAATAAAGTCTAAAAAAGTTCTTATTTTAATAAAAAAGTTATGCTATAACGTAAAACTAATACTATAAATACTTAAATATTTTTTTTTGAAAACGAAAACAGTAACATGTGAATCATTTAAAATTTAAAAAGGACAGAATATTACCTTCTTTAGTAGAAACGGTAGTCTAATTAGGGGGCAGGAAACAGAGTATAGTAGTGTCAATCGCTTGTACGAATTTATTGTTCCATTATTCTTAGTTGCTATACTATATTGGCCAGATGTATTGTGAAAGTAGGTTTACAATACATCAAATAATAAGTAATTATAAATTAATTTTATTAAGTATTAAAAACCAACCTGTTTTTTTTATAAATGTGAATATTTGCTGGTTCTTGGACTATCCGTAAGCGTTAGCGCGCTTTTGCTGAAAGCAGGTCTCAATTTGTCGATATACCTTTTTCCATAATAATTGTAGGTCGTTCGATTCATGGCGGTTCCTCAGAATAAGCAAAACGCGACCCTCATATTAGGAAATAGGTACTGGGATAACATTAGGGCGGTGCTCATGGTGAAGGTTGCTATGTGGCGAGGAAAATCGGAGTACGTCAAACGACGCGAAATCATTAAACCGTTTTTTTTTCGAACTGTACAATGAAAAGAAGCCATTTCGCGGTGGTCATATTGTATCTACGAAATTAAAGAAACTTACAGGGTAACTCATAATATGTTTACAATTTAAAATTATTAAGACTACAAAAAGCTGTCTATCGTCAACTATATGAAAAATAAAATAGTTTGGAAAAAATAAGTAAAACATTACTTGTAAAAATATAAAAACAATCTATAAAATTGTTTACAAAAAAGAATTCGTATACATACATAAAAGTCTGACAGTATATTGACGTTTGGAAAATGATTATTATTTAAGTGGTATACCGTATTCTAAATGAAAACAAAGGAAGGGGGGATGGTGGGGGGAAAGGTGTGGTGGTATCATTGCTGTAGTGTTTCATTTGTCAAATAATGATTGATTTCCCTATTTTATTAAATTATATATAAATGCAGATTAAGTGTCACTTCAACTATAATTATAATGTATAATTTTGTTGTCATTCTCCTCACGCTGTACCAGGTACTACGGTAATTTATTACTTATGGGATGGTTCAACATATTTTTTTTGCTCATTTACCCTTCCCAGTTATGGCAGTCAACATTGCGTGTCTATGCATCGTCAATGTCGCAGACAAAGAAACCGCTGGACGATGTCTATATGTTACGGTAAATGTGTTCAAATAGGAAATTGCATAGAGTGCCGGAAATCGTATAATCAAGGTATCGAAACACGGTACTAAAATTTCGTATCAATTTTCGCCGCACCGGTTTTGTGACTGATGGTTACAATGCAACTTCTTTTTTACCCATTGAATTAGATTACTTCAAACTAGTTTAGGTCTGTAGTTCAAAAAGTAAGCGTATGTGGTGTAAAAAGAATAATAATAAATCGTTTATGCCGAGAGGCATGGAGGGTAGTAAAATACTTACCCATTTTAAAAAGATATATAATTTGAGGTAACCAAAGAGGAATAAAGTAAAAATAATCCTTTAAATAAAAAAAAGATGCCAGTTGTATATCCTTATCTATTCAAACTAGCTTTGGGAGCTTGTAACCATATCCAACATCACTCTGTTGCACGTCCTTAATAACCTTATATAATATTTATAGTGTTTTATGCATGCTAATCGTCAGTATACTCGTATGTAATATTTATTTCATGGGCTTCTGGAAAAACAATGTTTAACTTTTTTTAGTTGTATCATTTATTTATTTATTTTTGTTATGTGGCAGTATATGCAGCTTATAAAATTCAACTAATCTCAACACTGCTGATTGAGTTTAATGACTTGTCTAATACAAACATGTCAATGTCAGACTAGCGAGATGCTGTTTACCTTGAATGAATGACCTCGCATTCAGGGACATCAACAAGGCAGTCGGGACTGCGCTTAACAGCGCCTCATTAATAATATTTTTTTTTGCTTCGATAAATTGACTCTGAATAAAGTGTTCACCAATGATCTATTGTGTAAAAATAATAGGGGAAAATTAGCTGTTCTAAATTCGTGTAAGTAGATATAAAATGGTTTTGTTGTTTTTGGTTATTACTTTTTGTTAGTAGAAACCTATTCTGAGTTTTACATCGTTTTTTAACGATCAATCAAATGTAATTTTTTGTTGTATGTACTGTGTAAAATTGTTGGTTTTTCCAATAAAGATAAATAAAATAAAATAAAATAGTGTACAAGGCTTAGCAAACCAAGTTTAAATCACTCCTTCTTAATCTCAAAGAGTAAATAACATAAAATATAAAAAATTCTTATAAAAGATAAACATAATATTGTAACAATGACAAAACAGTTTTATTTTTATATTTAAAATTTGGTAGCAGTTGTAAATTTAAACATATATGTACGCATCTGTTGTCACGTAGTCACAGCTACGATTAAAGTCATTACAATTCATTGTTGTTAATGATTAATAGTAACATGTAATAGTAACAAATAAGTACTTGTAATTGCAATTACATATAGAATATACATACATACTATATTTTTATCACATTCATCATAAATTATTTTTATACATACTAAAACCATACTTAATTTATTACTTTATTTATTTTTATTAACATACAAGTGTCACATACTCACGACTACCACAAACATCACTCACAAATTACACATAAAACTTAAAAAAAAAAAATCTACTGTATACGTATATAATATTAATAATCTATATATATTTTAAGAACACTGTTCAAATTTTTATGCTAATGTTATTATGTAAAATGACCGAAATCCATAATTGGTTTTATATACTAGTAATAAGTTTTGTTTGTAATTGTAAAAATGTGATACTGTGGATTTCTCATTAAAGAATAAATAAATAAATAAATAAATTCTATTTTCAGTCACTGTAGTAACCAAGAATTTTATATACGAGAAAATTTTATATAAGAATACCTGAAAATCAATATTATATTTTATTTAGCTAGTGATTTTATAGTTTTTAGTTTATTTGAGCTAGTAATCTCTACAATCAATTATTAGAAAGAAAGTAACAGTTTTAGCAATTTAACACTTTCACCGCTGTTGGGTTGCAAGAATTTTACTAAAATGTTTTTAATTTTCAATTTTGGGAATGTTCACGCTTTAATGCCAGTGTTTAATGCATTTTAATAAAATCATGACAAAAGAAGCAAAAAGTAAAGGCAAGCAAAATAAGAAAAGTCCTAGAAAAAAATAATCAAATTAATATCCTATAAATAGACAAAATTTAATGCCTTTTTTATTTTATTGGAAATATATTTTTATCTAAATATTTATTTGTAAAATCAGTTCAGTTCAATAAGTTAATATATACTCGCTACTAACTAATTTCATTAGTATAGAGTTAATGAGTAACTGAGTAAATATGCAAAGCTCACGGAAATTGCTCATAAACTTAAATACTCTTAATTTACTAGGCGCGCTTGGATCGTTAAAGAGTTTATTACACAAAACAAGCCTACTCTCATTCACAAGGTAGGCCAAAATGCTGTGTGGAAGTTATATTGAGCGAAGGCGTGCATACTTTTAAATTATTTACAGCTTAAATTCAAAATTTATATGACCATTGCACCTTAAAAGTTAACATATATGAATAAAATATTTTTTTGAAAAAAAATTGCGGGTGAGAGTTAGTACGCTGCTAAGGATATAAGTTAGCATTAACAATAAGAAAATGCATGCGCTGTCTCTTTAGCAGCGAACATGCGAACATTATTATCATTATTATTTTTAATTAATAGGTGTGCAGCTTTACAGCTGATAACCTATTATTTGATTATTGTACTCTTGGAGATTTCAACTTGAACTCATCTAAACGGTTTTTTAAACGATTAACTGAATTAATGGTAACAGCATTATTAGGCAATTCATTTCACAAATCAACCACTCGGTTAGATAAGAAGTTCTTTTTTGGGTTGGATTTGAAGACACTTTTGGTATGTTTTAACTCATGTCCACGTAAATGGGTGTTGAAGGTAAAAATATCTCTAAGCTCTAAACAATTTTAAAATCCCTTTATAATCTTAAAGGTCTCTATGAGATCGCCTCGCTCACTTCGTTTTTCAAGTGATGTTAGCTTCAAATGTATCAGTCAGATTCGCGAATCCCATAGGAAGCTTGGTGGTCCGCTGTTGTACCTTCTCCAACAAATTAACATCATTTGCGAAGTATGGACTCCATACGTGCTGTCAGTTTTCCAAAATAGCGAACTAGCGAACATATGTATTGCATAGCGACTATATGTATTGAACGAATTGCTTTATCTACATTGATCTGTGCTACAGAACACGAAATACTCGTATATACCTAATTGATTAGCAAAATCGAAATCATTCTGTTGTCTGAGTTTGTTTCGTCTCGGAATTTAACGAAATCTATGCAGCAAGGTTTTCTACCTTCATTAGGATTCTTACATAAAAATATCCGTAGTTTATTACGATCAAACAGCGAGAGGAGCCGTCATTGGCATACACATATCTACAGATTCATCTTTTCTAAGTCACATAATTCCCAATCACGCGATTTACTTTATCTAATATTTACCGCTGTATAAAATAAACAATTTATTTGACACGCATAACTGAATAACAGAAGGGCGAGTTTCTTGCCATTATGGACGTAATTTACCAGTTAACCTGTGGAAGTTGTGCAAAAAATATATTTTAAAGCGGACATTTAAAGTCTTGAATGAAAATTCAATTGTTTAACCATCTTCTCCCTTTACCACGCCACCTTCGCTACTTTACTTTATACAGTTGATATATACTTAAGCTATTGTATGATTGGAATGAATACAAGGATGTATAATTAGATAAATGTAAGATTTTTATTTATTTAAGGAGTTTAAGTTTTGGTATTTCCAAAGTTTTATTGGAAACGGATCGTACGGTTGCACAGAACGGCTGCACTTTCCGTGGTTGCACAGAACGCTATCAACATGCTTAAAAATAGTAACAACGTGTAAATCTCTTTTGCGGTACGCAACCATTTCAGACCTTTCATAATTCAGAAACGTGTAGATCTAGGATGAACTTCATTTTATAAAAAGACAAGTGTCTATCACTCCTTGATGTGCTGGAAGCCTGAATGGAGCAATATTAAAACCTATTTTTTTCACGAATACGAAGTCTATTTCGCTCCGATACTGTTTTATGATGAGTAATGCCGAAAGTGGAAAGTGAAGCTCCCAAATACGAATAATTGAAACTACCTGGGTATAAAAAAGTTTATGGGTGGGTTAAGGAGGGACTCCCATATTAAAAGCGATTAACCTACATTCAATTAACGTTAACAGAAGAGGGATCATGCAGAGAATATAAAAGTATTTCCACGTAAATGGGGTCGTAAATAGTTTACGGGTTTGTTGCTGATTGAAACGAATATCTATATTCCTATTGAAATATTATGTCTCTCTTTTAAATAATAAAAATAATGTTTTATTACCGAAATAGTTTATATATATATTTTTAAGATTAAGCTAAGTTTTACCTAACTGAACATTGATCAACCGATACTAGGGTAGACTTAACGTATGGATGGTTTATTTAATAATATTGTTTATTAAACAATAAAATAAATATGTGTAGGCTATAAAAGATATTTAGATAAGTATATATTAAAACTGTACCTAAATATGTGAATATAATAAATATTAATAAATGATGCAACCATTAATTTTACAATGATGATAATGATAATATAATTTCTAATAAATAACTATTATAACTTCTGTGTCAAACACTGTCTTAATGTGGAAATAACAAGTTAAATGAATTTTTGTATTTACATGTGCGGAAGCGCTCAATACCTTTATTGCTTACATACGTAGCGTCTTCGAATTTGCCTCAACTATCTGGTTCCCTTAATACGCTGTTTACAATAACAGCCTGGAACTACGAGGACGCATCATCCCATTACAATTTACTGAGCCTAAAAAACCGAAAGATAGATTTACTAAACAGTTTGTGATTAAAAGTTCCATCACGTCAAACTCGTAATTAAGAATTATTCTTTGTGCCAAGTGTAACACGAATTCAGTAATAAACTGTTTTGGAAAGAAATTTAACCTCAATTTTACCGATTTAGATATTTTTCATTTGCATCAAGGCGACTTTATACTCAATGATATCACCACTAATTATTTTAAAATTTTAAAGTTTTAATCGAATTTTCATGAAATATGTTAGGTTTAGGCTGAGACGGAATTTCAAAATTTGAAATAAAAAAAAGCTATGTTTAGAAATATTTTCTCTTTGGAAAAATTATCTTTTTGTTCGAATTTTAAGAAAAGAATTATTTATTTGAAGTATGCATTTCTTCGCTCCAATATGCTGCTAGCTTAGGTTTCACCTTTGCGACCGCGGCTACCTAGTCATTGTTATCTTGAACCATTACAACCTATATTGCTTAAATATCTCTGAATACCAGTTATTTTACGTGTACATTTAAATATAGATGCTAGTTGATGTTTTTTTAAATATATATATTAAATTGGAGTTACCTGTAGTTGGTTTAAGTTGTTGAAAAAGCATTTCGAATTAAATAAATTTGACATTCAACCGTTTGGTTAAAAGTCAAACTCTCACGTATCACACGACAGGAAACTACCTTCTACATCGAGAACGTTTACTTTGAAGTATATTATTATAAAAAAAAGCAATTCGTCATGTACCTAAAAGATGGACTTTAGAAGTCATACGTATAAAGTTATTCGCTCTTCAATTTGTCCCTTTCGAGAATTGGATAGCCTTAAGTTAAGGGGACGTCCAGTCAAAAGCCTCCTATAGGTAAAAAAAACCTCTCCAGCGATGCTGATGCGTCGGCGTTCTCTAACTTTATTTACGGGTATCGCCGGCGTCTCTAGATTCGGTCACAAAGTGGAAATATTAGATCAAAAGAAACGGTTCGCAGAAAACCTAATATATTTCATCGTCTTTAAAAAATATACAATATATATTTTTCGTAGTTTAGATTGGTTTTCAGACTAGGGTAGATTCTAATTATTCAAATATGATATTTTTTATTATAGGTACGTGAAATAAATATGTGTATGCAATACATAAATTCTCACACACATACATACATGTGTTAATCGGTACGTAGAGTGAAAATGTGTTTCTCTAAAATTAACTGTATATTTTTTACATTGTTATTATATACTCTTTGCTAAAATAAAATAATAAATATTTGTAATGCAGTATAAAATGTAAATATATTGATTTTAAAAATAGTTGTATATATATTGGTTTATACGAATAAATAAATAAATATATTATACGAATCTTCAACGGAAAACTTTAAATTTATTCTCAAATTATATTTTTTATATATTTGAAAGTTTCAATTAAACTGACACGCATATTATATACACAACAACTTAAATCAAAATTTGTTAGGTATACAACCTATAAATATTGTAATTCAGCGTACTTACGATGAATCTATCGACGTAACCTTAGTTTTACTGCCAAAAACCTCTAAACGTACTACGAAAAGGAAAACAAGAATTGCGTGCGTAGCGCCTAAATTTATGGTCTCGCCATAAATTTAGGTGTAAGAAAATTAAAGAATCTCTGCCGCATATTACGACTACATACACAGATTGCATCGTTCAGTTATCTCTTTTACCGCTGAATGGATGCTCAAAGAGGACCGTTCTGAAATTTAATTAATCCTTAATGGAAAAAGTGATTTTATTGCCCTTTTCACCAAATTAATATATTGTTACAGCATGTAAATGAGAAAGATGTCTTTATATTTTAGCACCGTATCTATCGCACCGTCGCAGTGCTTCAAATATATATATATATATATATAAACACCTTTAGTTTAACATATATAAAAGTTTGACAGTACTGACATTTGGAAAATACGAATGCTTTTTAATATTTTAAGGATTGAAATTTTTTGCAAATAAAATATATAGCCAGAATGTTCAAAGAAAAATTAATACCGAAAGCACAGATAGTTGCATCGCTTGAGGTAATGCACGCTGGTTTAAATACAGGCCTGTATTTTATGAAAGTCTTTCACTCTCACCTACCTATCTGTGCGATATGCAATACGGTCAAACTTTCATTAAAGTAGTGAATAAATGATTTAAAAATTAAACAATAATTATGAAAAAAAGTGTGAAAATGTAACGAATATGACGTATAATGAATGAGAAGTGAATGGTTTAATGGATATTTACAAGAATAACTTACGTTCAACGTAGTTTATCTGAAAATGATTTTATTTTAAATGGTATTAATTTTTCTTTGAACATTCTGGCTATATATTTTATTTGCAAAAAATTTCAATCCTTAAAATATTAAAAAGCATTCGTATTTTCCAAATGTCAGTACTGTCAAACTTTTATATATGTTAAACTAAAGGTGTTTACCTATTTTAACATAGAAATCATCTAATTAACGGTATTTAAACAATACATTTTACTATTTTACTATATCTTAACGATTTGCACGTAATGTGCATATATTTTACACTTTTCTTTTTATTTTTAACCATAACGATTCATTTTCAGATAAACTACGTTGAACGTAAGTTATTCTTGTAAATATCCATTAAACCATTCACTTCTCATTCATTATACGTCATATTCGTTACATTTTCACACTTTTTTTCATAATTATTGTTTAATTTTTAAATCATTTATTCACTACTTTAATGAAAGTTTGACCGTATTGCATATCGCACAGATAGGTAGGTGAGAGTGAAAGACTTTCATAAAATACAGGCCTGTATTTAAACCAGCGTGCATTACCTCAAGCGATGCAACTATCTGTGCTTTCGGTATTAATTTTTCTTTGAACATTCTGGCTATATATTTTATTTGCAAAAAAATTCAATCCTTAAAATATTAAAAAGCATTCGTATTTTCCAAATATCAGTACTGTCAAACTTTTATATATGTTAAACTAAAGGTGTTTACCTATTTTAACATAGAAATCATCTAATTAACGGTATTTAAACAATACATTTTACTATTTTACTATATCTTAACGATTTGCACGTAATGTGCATATATTTTACACTTTTCTTTTTATTTTTAACCATAACGATTCATTTTCAGATAAACTACGTTGAACGTAAGTTATTCTTGTAAATATCCATTAAACCATTCACTTCTCATTCATTATACGTCATATTCGTTACATTTTCACACTTTTTTTCATAATTATTGTTTAATTTTTAAATCATTTATTCACTACTTTAATGAAAGTTTGACCGTATTGCATATCGCACAGATAGGTAGGTGAGAGTGAAAGACTTTCATAAAATACAGGCCTGTATTTAAACCAGCGTGCATTACCTCAAGCGATGCAACTATCTGTGCTTTCGGTATTAATTTTTCTTTGAACATTCTGGCTATATATTTTATTTGCAAAAAAATTCAATCCTTAAAATATTAAAAAGCATTCGTATTTTCCAAATATCAGTACTGTCAAACTTTTATATATGTTAAACTAAAGGTGTTTACCTATTTTAACATAGAAATCATCTAATTAACGGTATTTAAACAATACATTTTACTATTTTACTATATATATATATATATATATATATATTATTATTAGACAACAGATGGAGAAAAAAAGTAGAGGAAGATAGAGATTAGGCGAGTACCTCTGCTGGACGTTTCGGAGCTCCGTGGCCCCTTCTTCAACAGCTAAACGAAGACTGGTCTAGGTACATCATCTGTCACCTGAAGTACCTACACGTTGGTTTACCTGCTAGTGGTCGTAGTGGGGAGGTGGGATTGATATAAAACATACAATATAATACCTAAAATTTTATGATAATATTATTTGAAATTTCTAACTAACATATAATCATTACGCGTTAAAACTTGAAATCATGTTAAATAAACCTTAAAAAATAAATAATAATTATAAAAAAATAAATAAACAAATAAAAAAACAAAGAAATACTATAATATTAATAAACAAAAAACGGAAATAATATAATTTGATTAATTACCCAGTCAATTATACTCCGCAAAAATAAAATAATTAAAAACCCAAAAAAAGATAATCATCAGAAAATGTTGTATGAGTATATCTATATGTACATTCAAAACAGGACTTAGCTATGAACATTCAAACCACTCCCCTGGCAAGCGCCTAAAACCCAAATATATATTGGGCCCATATTTGGGTTTTAGGCGCTTGCCAGGGGAGTGGTTTGAATGTTCATAGCTAAGTCCTGTTTTGAATGTACATATAGATATACTCATACAACATTTTCTGATGATTATCTTTTTTTGGGTTTTTAATTATTTTATTTTTGCGGAGTATAATTGACTGGGTAATTAATCAAATTATATTATTTCCGTTTTTTGTTTATTAATATTATAGTATTTCTTTGTTTTTTTATTTGTTTATTTATTTTTTTATAATTATTATTTATTTTTTAAGGTTTATTTAACATGATTTAAAGTTTTAACGCGTAATGATTATATGTTAGTTAGAAATTTCAAATAATATTATCATAAAATTTTAGGTATTATATTGTATGTTTTATATCAATCCCACCTCCCCACTACGACCACTAGCAGGTAAACCAACGTGTAGGTACTTCAGGTGACAGATGATGTACCTAGACCAGTCTTCGTTTAGCTGTTGAAGAAGGGGCCACGGAGCTCCGAAACGTCCAGCAGAGGTACTCGCCTAATCTCTATCTTCCTCTACTTTTTTTTTCTCCATCTGTTGTCTAATAATAATAAGTGTTTAAACAAACGAAAAATCTTTGTAAAATATTATATATATATATATATATATAATTGTATAATTGAGTTGTAAAGTTATTTGACTTATATTTGATGAATGTATTTTAATATCGGCAAATCGCCTGATAAGATAAATTACACAATCTTTGACAATATTGAAAAACGTTGAACAATTTTTTAATTCAGTATTACGAAAGAAAACATCGCTGTTTTAATAGTGAGAGGGATGGGAATTTTGGATTTCACATGAACCCTGAAACGAAATTGTTTTCCATTTAAGATTAAATTAGGTAATCTGAGAAAAAAAATCTTTTTCAATAATGCACTCAATAGCAACTAGACTATGTATATTTTAGCCGCCATTTTAATCCAATAAAGAATTGTCATTCTTACTAGAACATTCATATTTGATTAGGGTATTAAAATTAAATAAAATAATCTAGAAACACCAAGAAACTCGTCAAATTAATAACGAAGTGTGTTGTAATTTATGTGTTATGCTAACATTTCATTACTGAAAAAAAATATCTTGTTACATATTACCACTTATCATGTTATTTACAATTTTTATTAGGTAAATCTAAAATATTGATATATTAATATTACACTAACATACCTGTTTGAAATGGTAATACAAAACACAAAATTCCGACCATAAGATACTTACATGTTTGTGTTTAGTTAAACATGGCCAACAGACTTTTAGAAAGAGGTTCGAAAACAATTAACGATTCGAAAATAAATTTATTGTATCATATTTAAATTCATAAACGTTAACGTTAATTTGCACTGACACGGACAATTGACACTGGACATTGTTGCGCGCCGAAGGCGCCGTTAAAGCCGTCTGCAGGGCCTTAGGATAAGCCGCGAAGCCTGGATGTTTAAATATATACGATATCTAAAATGTAACTAGGTAAAAAAATTTTACTTCACAATCTACATATAAATTTGCGTATGTTAATTTACTGTAATTAGAGATGACAAAGGCATTAACTGATCTGGTAAAGATTCTAACCAACTTTCTTTGTACAAAGTTGGGGCGGGGGGAAGGAAGGAAGAAAGCGACTGCGGCGGTGTATAGGGGGGGGGGCAAAGAGGGGGGAGGAATGAGACCAGACAATACCTTTGCCAAGGCGCCACCTGCCTCAGGACCGGGCTTAACTATCTTAATGTTCAATTACAAATTCTTACGACTTACCGATTAGAAGTTGACGACCGCTTAGGAGTTGGTTTGTGCAGACAAACCTACATATAAATATACACACACCACCTCCTCACTACGACCACTGACAGCTAAATCGAGGTAAATGAGCCATTCTAATAATTAAATCTAGTGATTAACCACTGACTAAATGCCACTGATGCCAGACGTTTCGGCGCGAGATGCTGCCCTCTTCGGTGGCGATTTGGCACGGATCCTTCCGGCTGTCACCCGAACATACACAGTGCCAAACCAGTGGGTGGAATGAGGCGATTTTAGAGAGGGGGTCAAGGCACATGTGCGCATTTGTAGGTCTAATAAAATAGGTTTTTATAGAAAAACAGTAATAGGTACATCAGATGAGGTGAGCCGAATCGTAGATAAGTCTACTCTTAAATAATCTGTACATTTGCAATCCCTTTAAAACTGTGAATGATTTCACCCCCTTCCCCTTGACCGATCGCGGATGGCATTAACTTAACCACCTCTCTTGATCGTTTTTACAATGTTCATTTTTCCAATTCAACGACTCGGCCCGCGTTCAGTCAGTGTGCGGAGCGTTTCAGTCGAATGGTTCAGTCAGTATGCTGTCAGCAGTGGCGCCGGCGGGTCGCGTGCCACCAGCGCCTTTCAGCCGTCTGAAAATACTCGAATTACGTGTTTTTTTGTAAGAATTTATTTAACTCGATTTTTCGCAAGCGGGTCGGTGTGTTCTTATCCAGATTGAATTTAAATATTTCCCGTAGGTAAGTGGATGAAATATTTTTACATCAATACAATTCATTATCTTGGTCTGATTTCAATAAATACATTTTGTACAAATTTTAATAATCAGTGCTTATTATTTTGGTTTGGGTTACATTTTTTTTTCATAAACTTACTAACCGCATTATTCACGGTATTTCGATCACAATATTTAACCTGTAAGTAATTTAATTTAGGCTCGATTTACCCGAAAAGTCGATCTAGCAAAACGTTCGCGGTTTTTACACCTGGTCTTTTTAACCTGATCAAAATTCTGTATATATTTTCAAAAACGAAAATACATGTAGTTTTAAGATGCAAAATTGTACTACATACAGTGTTAGTGTAAATATTTCTTTTTACGTGTTTAATAATAGAACAAAAGTAATCGATTTCTTTAAAAGCACTACTACTAAATAAGAAACCTACTTTTTTTTTTAATTTCATTAATTGATCACTATGACCTAAATTAATAACAACATCGAGACTTTCGAAGCACTGTTTTTTCATGTGTTACGAGGCACGCTCAATAATTTATTCAGTAATTATGTATAACTGTCAGTCATTAACTGTGATCAAGTAATGAAATCAAACTTCATCATCTAACCACTTCGATCATGTGGTAAAATATTTGGACTAGAAAAGAGTATGGTTTTAGATTTTTCATAATAGTATCACTGCGACACCGGGCTACTGAGCCTAAAAAAAAACAATATTTTCAATATAAATTTAAGATACGGCTATGTATAATAATTACATTATAGTAATATAAAACATAAACAGTTCCATTTACGAATCTTTGTGCATTGGTGACCATTGTTCTAAATACCAGTAAAAATCAAATATTATATGTTATTTGTTATGCGGTATGCGTGGCGATTGAATAGCTGATAGAAAAGCAAAATTGAGTAATTACATACATCAAAATCATAATAGCAAAGTTTTTAGTCACGAATCCATTGTGTATAAGCATGTATCTGGTAATACAAAATTATAATATTTTTGGGTTTTTAATGATAAATTTGAAGGTTTGAGTGCATAATGTTTTTCTTAAAGAATTTGCGATTACATGTACTTTTTCTTAAAAAAAATCAATCCTTAAATTTAATAAGAGTTAAAATCTATAGAGGTGAACTTTTCTCATCCACATTCTTGATACCGGTTGTTTATATTGTTAATAGTAGCTTTTAGTATTCCAATCAACTTAAGTTTAGTTTTTTTTTTTTTTGATTTAAATATTATTTTTGAAAAAGACTCTTTTGTTTGTATGTTTTTGAACTTGCACCGATCGAATGTAAGCGCTGGTGCGAATTCCTTTAAGCGTCACAGCCGGCGCATGAGAAGAAACGTTTTAGTATTATCACGTAAAGTTTACATTTTTTTTCTCGGACACCATATTAATTATGATATGACGTCAATACAAATCATGTTCGAAATTGCAGGGCCAATTAGCTCGATTTTTATTAGGAATGGTCTTGGGACACGGTGTCCATGGATGTATGGTGTCTTGGGACACGGTGGTAAACTTTATGAATTTTTAATAAAATCGATTTGAAGTTTTTATATTCTCCCGGTAATTTATTATACATGTCTAGTCCTCTTTTAATATATATTAAAGCGACGATAAAACTTTGTCATGTCGCTAGTATAAGCCTTCGGTTACAGATTTAGCAAAGTTTACAGAGAGGCCGTATATAACATGAGTTGAGGTCTGACATACTAAACTCCTCATTTTGATGAAAGTTGCTTTCTAATCTAAATTAATGTAATAATGATATCTAAAAGGACACATTTACAAAATCAGCAGGAATTTGGTACCAACACACATTGTCAATTTGGAACCAATATATATTGTCAATTTGGTACCAATACATCATGTCAATTTGGTGCCAATACATATTGTCAATTTGGTACCAATGCATGTTGTCAATTTTTTTATACTTAAAAAATATTTGTAAGTTTGTGTAGTGTCAAAACGCAAGAACCAATACCTACCTAACCTCGAGTTAGGTAGAATAATCCTAAAAAATACTAAATAATCTGTAAGCTAGATTTTTGATCTTTAGGGAAACTCAAAATCTTAAATGCGAATACTTTGAACACTTTGAATATTTTCAAAACCATATTGGTTTTGTTGTATGAATTATGCAATAGTTAGAAATTTATCACATTGCGAAATTGAATATTTAAATGTCATCGGATTTAATTTATTGAATTTTGTCTATACGCTTCTAATGTAATCTAAAATGAATAAATGTAATTTGTTGAAAGAGGTTGAGGTTGGAGAGGTTGCTTATTGTCACAATAATCGGGAGTTTAATTTACTTTCATTTTAGTTGAAAGTCACCTATCTCACCTTAGTACCTATCTCGTATAGTTCAATTTCAATGTTATATTGTATTAGAGCTTTTAGAGAATAGAGGGAGCGGCTCTCGTCTCAAATGACTCGTTAACGTTTTTACTGTTTTGTGATTATAACCACAATAATATATGATAATTTTGTTTAAGTAGGTAGGTAAATAGTACAATGTTATTAATGAATTAAAACATTTAAAAGATTATTCTTCTATTTTTCTTTCTGAGATCATAAGCGCTTTATTACGTAGAGTATGTGTGATACTCACTACGCTTGCGTCTTTTTAATTCTAAACTAATGCTTTTTTTATATTTAGGGCTAACTAAGAGGCCACTGCTTCAAACTAGAAACTATAAAAGCTTCAGCATATTAATCCAGATTAGTTGCCAAGCCAAGAAGTACTGTGTACAGAAGCGCGTATACTATAATGCCGTAGTGTTGGCGCATTACCGATTAGGATTTGTATAATTCTTATATTTTCAATATGAAGAATATGAATGTTTTCAATATTGAGAAGTACATGGTTCTTTGCTATTGAGTGTATTATTTTGTATTTATATTGTTATTGAACGATTGGTTCAAATTTACGTAAATTTACGCTATAAATTTACGTTGTTCGGTTTAAACATTTATAGTATATAAAATAATTTTATCATGCCTTCGTTTTAAATAGACTAAATTCAGCTACGGTTTAGTTCAAGGCGATAAGAGAGAAACGGGCGGTTTGTAGTTATTTTATCTAAATTCCTCGCTTCGTTTATTTCAGCTTGTTAACTCATGGCAGCTTTCCGTGCGACGGAATCCCTTTATCATTGCCTTTCCATTTATCAGTGACGGGGAATACGAAAAAAAGCGCATAAGACATGCGTAGGAAACATTTATCTCTGTTAATCTCAAGTGTGTCTGTTTGAGCGATCGTTTCTCTCGCTCTCGCACTGTAATCAACGTACGCCTGCGTTGAATGGAGATTGAACACGCGAAAAAAGCTTTTCTAAGCTATTTCGTATTTAAGGGAAAAGAAAAATAAAAAAAAAAACGAAATAAAAATTAAAAAAACAATAAAAATAATAACACGATAATACTTCATTCGTATTTACACACAAAATCAATCAATCAATCAAAATCAATTATCACACAAAATTTTCATTTAAACCTTTCCATATTTCAATATAGCGATGAGGAAGGATTAAAGTGATTGGAAAAAAAAACCGCGTCAATGGAGATATGAAAGCAGGTGAGAGTGCTTTTATATGGCGCACAAATAAAGCGACATGCGTCACTCCGAAAGTATTTCACGCTTATTCTCGTGTGTGATACGATCCACTGGATCGTGTACCACGACGTCACTCCCTACGAAACCCTCCGTGTTGTTATATTATTTTTTACATACTAAATTTAATTCGGAAGATGTAACACCTTTATCGAACGATGATTTAAAACACTATTTTTTAAAAATGGGGGTCAATATTGCAACGATTTCGCTGATACCTGTTCTCGCGGCCGTTACCCGTTAATGTAAATAAAAACCTATTTGAAAACACCCCTAGATACAAATATAGGATGAACATGAAAATAAATTAATCAGATGTTAATGGACAAAATGAATGGGTTATCATTTATAAGAGTGGATCTGTGATCCATATAAAAATATATAAAATCTGCAATAAAAGTGCTCAACGAATAAATATCAATAGCCATGACATGAAGAACACCCATCTCTGCTGGATGCGCTTTGCCGCGAGAGATGGCGTTTCTTCAGCCAGGCCCACATGACCTCGAGACCTACTCGTGCCAGACCTGCTGCTATCCTGCGCTTATCGACTACGCCAGCGCAGTTCCTGTTGGGAAGTTATTATGAATACATTTCTTTTTACCCTAAGATAGGTGAAGGGCTTATATCTACAAAATCATCGGTATCAATAATCTTATACTAATCTTTTAATTGGAAAAGGCAGGAAATAAAGACAGTAATGTGTAACAGATTAATTACTCTTAGAAATATTTATTCATGCAATAAACATGTTAAACATTAAAAAATATTTTTTTTATAAGGCTTTTGTTATCTGAGATGTTAGATTAGGTTAGTTACATAATTACGAACGCCTTGTTATTTTTATCAGGATGCGATTATATTACAGATGGTAAAAACCTCGCAAATTTTGCAATAATGGAATTCGAACCCGTGACCACATACTACATACTACAGTTATACCGTATCGTTTGCATATTTATAATGTAAAGTAGTTATTAATATTTTTCAAAGAAAAATATTTTGATGTTTCATTAAAATTTTGAAACGATATACCTACAATCTAATGAATACATTTTTTTTCAAGCCAGGTGGCAAATCTCTCGTGCGCAAAATAGCTGGTAGTCAACACTAAATATTTGCGTATAAATTATATTGCGCAACGTAACATAAAACAAAAGGGGATTTAACCAACTCGTCTAAACTTAAAAGTAACTCCGGGAATTTGGTTTGGACTTATGCCACCTTGGATTTGAGAGTATTAAATCGTGTAGCATGCGAATGTCAATTCCAATTGTCTCCCTTTGTTTTTCTGCTATCTGAAACAAATCAAATATAGGTTTAATGTGAAATTAGTACAAGATGACATTTTATATTAGTCATTTAAAACCACAAGCCGACATCACTCTATCTTTTATACAAAATGCAGAAACATTTACAAAAAGCTAATAAAGTCTGCGAAGTACTGTAATGCTGTTTATCATGTTCTCGTGTAACGCTTATCGCTTTAATTAGTATATTTAAAAAAAAAAAAATTTTTCATAGTTTTACCTAGGTTACGAGATAATTTGAGGGTCCTACTCAACTAGGCCAAACATGCCTGTCCTAGAGTCAGGGGAGATGGTGGTAATGAAGTGTTAAAAATGGTATGACCGTATGCTGGTTGTTGAAATATAGTCTGACCTGAGAAAAAATACCTTTTGAACTTCAAAAGAAAACGGACTCAAAGCCACTTAATATATTTTTACGTCTTATTTCACTAGGATTACGATACATTACGTCTCTTTTGGTGCTATACTTTGTTAGTAGCACACGATTTATACGATAGCTTCAGATACAAAAACGATAAAAAAATAATAACAAATAATAATATAGCTGAGAGACAGTTTAAATAAAAGTGATCGAATCACGCTGCAGACGGGTTTATTCCTGTTTGTGACCAAACTAAACCCATAAAAAAATTATTTACAGACTGCGAGGTGTTGCCGGCGTGCCTAAAAATGGCATGTTTGAAGTAGTGATATATTTACAAAAGAACAAAATAATTACAATATTAAAAGGCCATTTTGTATGTATAGGTTTATTTGCTTAGTTAATAAGTTTTGCTCAGTTTGTTTTTATTTGTGTTGGTTTTTTGGCTAAACTCGGAAGGAAGCATGGAGGCGATGTATTCATTCGGCTAAAGTCGGTGCGCTGTACTTTCACGTTGATTTTCTTCTTTTATAAATAAATAGGCTTGCGGAAACATTGTTGAATGTAGAAGTTATAATGGGATGACAATTTTAATCAACTTCTATACAGAAGTTTTACTTCTAACATTCGTAGTTTAACCATACACATAATGATAATTGTATTATTTATTTTAATCATATAATATAATATTTAATTTATCTGTCCATCGTTCTATTTTTTTTTTCATATTGCTTACTGATTGCTTGGTGTTTGCTTTTTTAATTGCTCAATGATGGATTTAATAATTAGCTTACCTTTTTTTAACTGGCGTTCTCAAATGATTCACCCGAGGTGATCCAATAACGACTTCACGGGTTCAAAATATATTTTTCTTTTTAGCGCTTCATACAAATTATTCTCTCTTAGTCGAACTGCGGAAATATTGAAGGATGAATTAAAATGAAAGATTGCTCGCTCTGCACGTTCAGCCGACGCGACGCCGCTATCATCAATCTTACCGAACCGCGGGTTATTTTTAGGCTGTGTATCGAATGTTTACATCACGGCGCTGTCAAAACGAAAGTACCACATCCGATATGGAAGTATAGAGGAGTAAAAAAAAGAGCGAGAAGGCACATCTCATCACGTGATCGTGAAAGCTTCACATTTAAAGCTGGAACATTGCCAGAACTCTCGATTCATTGAACTTGCTGATTTAGGGCTGATATTTTATCATTCAATCCTATTCTGAATTAAAATAGAGCATAACATAATAAAAAATAGCATCATGATAATTTATAATAATATACATAACATATAATATAATTATATAAGTGGATTAGATATTCTTATATAAGTGTCATCGAATTATTTATATTCTTATAAAAGTATCATCGAATTATTTAGCATAAGCATGAGGGTAAAATGCTGACTATGCATATTTTTTATGTTTGCATATTTAAAGAGTTTTTGATTGTTTAATCAATTGTTTATTTTTAGACAGATGGAGGAAACGTAGAAAAAGTTAGATTGAGACTAGGCGAGTATCTCTGCTGGACGTTCGGAGCTACGTGACCTTTTCTACAATAGCTAATAGATGACTGTTCTATAAATATCTCATCTGTCACCTGAAGTACCTACACGTCGATTTACCTGTTGGTGGTACTAGTGAGGATGTGGGATTGTGCTGAAATACATACAATAAAGTATCTATTTAACTAAAAACAATGCGTAAATATTCAGATCTAATACTAGGAAAAATGTCATTATTATAAATAACATTATAATCATAATAAATAAAACACAATAAAAAAATATTAATCATATTTAATGTAGCTTGCCGGTATTCTTATGTGATAGTTTAAAACATGTTAGGTTAGTGTAATTAATGTAATTAAAGTAAACTAGGCAATGAAAGCATTATTAATACTCAGTGATACTATATGAAATTTAAACATAATAATTTAAGCAATAACAAAAAACCGAAACTTCTCATATGGTGAACATAATAATAAAAAAAGCTTATTATTTAATGTTAATTAATCGGATTTTAAATTATCATTAAAAAATACGCAAAATGGAATAAAATAAAAATTTATTGATATTAACAGAAAAAATTAAATAGAAATAAAAATTATACAATTTAAAACTGCCATTAACAAATAATTGCAAATTTTGAAAATAGGACTTATATATTTTTGTGATGAGATGCCCCGAAACAAAAAAATAATAAAATTAAATATCACAAAAAGTAAATTAAATAAAATTTAAATGATCACATCGACCTACACGGAAAATGAACCGACACATAAATAAGATGATGGTTAAGACAACATCTTCTTTAATTGTTTTTTAACTTGATTGTGATCAAACCTGGCAAGCGCCTAAAACCCAAATATGGGCCAACTCCCAAGTTTTTAACTTAAGTACGGGTGTGCTTTTAGGGAACGACCTAATTACCTTAACGTTGTAACACTCATCAAAGTTTCTGCCATGCGTCCTCGAGTGAGTTGCAGTTGGTAAATTCGAGATAGAGTTACTAACCGATACGCTCTCCGTGGTATTAGGGCTAGAAAACTCTACAGGTGAGACTTGAATATGGCAGGTCTTATTACGGGGAAATGAGCCCGAAATGAAGCAGGGTTGAAATACTGGAGGACCTGTTTTGGAGAGGATTTTCTCAAGATTAGGTGGTTTCCTATAGAAAAACAAGGATGTTCATGAAAGGGGAGCTTTAATTGGCGGATTAGAGGAAAGAATAAGGAATATATCTTTAAGGATAGACTTAAGTTTTTCCACCCCGTGTAATAAGTAGTGTATATTTGCAAAGAGTCACATTCCTGCTTAGAGTTATGATTATTTGAATCATATTGAACGTGCGCTGGCAATATTTTGCGATCAAGTAATCACGAAAGATATTTAGTTTGACTAAGGGCTATGCTAAGCGATCCAAAATAATTGCTTATACTCTCAGTGTTATTGCAGATCTAATACTTAGGAATAGAGGGTTTGGTGTGAGGAGGATGAAGGCTGTCAAAATTTAGGTACTGAGTATTATTAGTAGGTTTGATGTGAACGAGAAAGGCATGATTTGAAAACGTTGTCAATAATATTGTCATTGGAAATGCTCAAAGTAAATGAAAGAGTATTAAAGTTAATTTAGAAACGATTAACTGACATGACTCTGGTTCCATATGTCATGAATGAACCTTACCCACATTGATGGTGTTTGATTTTGTGTTTTGAGGAAGTCTGATTTAATAAGGTCCATAAAGAGATTGGCCATTTTAGTTTCCATAGCTGTGCCACTGATCTGTAGGTAGAAGTCATTATTGAAGGTGAAGGCACAAAAATGTCTGTAGATGCTTTTGGGGCGGCGAACGTGACGACAGAAAATGCCGGATACTATGAATACCTTCATCGTGAGGTATATTCATGTATAGCGAAGCTATATCAATTGTGACCATCCACATTTCAGAGAGAGACGCAACATCAACGCTTTTAAGTAAATCCAATTGTGGTGTGTCACGAATGTGCGATGGAAGATTTTTCGCGAACAGTTGTAAAAAGGAGTCCAAATAGGGTGAAATACGGTCCATCGGAGAAAAGATAAGGCGACAAGGATTTCCCTCCTTACGAGTTAAAGAATGGGAGTTCTGGCGTCGTGGTGTCAAAGCTTCTTTATATTTGTCTTTATCTTGTCTAAATATCAAGTTATTTATTATTGTCATTGCTATTATTATGATCAGAGGTAATTCCAACAATAAATTTCTTAATTTATTAAACTTAATTAAACATATCCTATGCATAATTACTACCCACTGTATAAAATGAGATGCAGAGTTTTTATTTTTATTAAATCGGTGAAGTAATTATATTTGTAAATAATAAATATAAATAGGTTCCTATTTTAAACTTATGTTTATCTACATAATTTTTGCTTTATCGTTCTGTAAAATTCTGTATATGCATAATAATTTATGAATGCAGCAACAGTGTCACTGTACTAGGTTGATGTTCGTACTGTTCAAACGTGTATTTGTGGCAGCCCTGACCTATATTATTATCTCTGACTGTGCAACGCTTTCGGTCTTTTTTGGAACATTTCGGGATCGTCGCGATGACTATTGTAGCGGTAAAGGTGCGATGTGCCAAGAAATAGCTATTTATAATTTCGCCTGCTTGACGGCACCGTTCAAATTTGCATCGGCGGCGCGTTAAATGAACCCGAGGAAGGTGACAAGGCAGTTCAATTTGCATACATTTGCAAGGCGGGGCAGGTTAGCCATGGTTTTGGTCTGCATTATTTTTTGTTTATTTTATTATTATTATTTTTTTCTTTTCCCTGTTTGGTTATAGTGCTTTATTGTAAATAAATAACTAAATAGAATGTGTGGATTTAATTTTACAATAGAACTACGTTTTTGTTGTTTTGTAAAATGCAGTGAAACGCCAGGCTGTAACGAACACACTATCGCCCATGTATTTGGGCCAACCTAATATTTAAAGATCAAACAACTTGTTTGTAGTAAAATATGAATGTAACATTCTGTCAAACTGTTTGGAAATTATCTCCCAGGGCTAGAGATAAAGAGCTGACAAAGTGCATTTGTTTTGTCGATGGAATAATTTGAATCGTGAGACTGTGTATACTAAGGGGTTACTCATATCAAAAAATATTTCAAATAAAAATTGTAGGGAAATTATAGGCTTTTTTAGGAAATTATAGGAAATTAACATATTGAACTGATTTTATTCTGTGCTTTTTAAGGGAGGTATGATTTTTGAATTTTAAAAAACCAAATTTTCCCACCTATAGGACCAATGTTTGGTGCTATCAAAAAAGTTTAGTTATATATATAAACTTTTAAACTGAGGGTGGTTTTGGTTTCTATGGGATGTGAAACGCGAAGATAAGTCGGAATTTTTCCTTAAGTCATAACTTGCTACCCATTGCGATAGGTAACTTTCCTAATGAAACCTACTTAAAATATTAAAATTATAAAACCGACAGAAACACACTATATTGTCTAGATGTTATCCATGTCTACGCCGACTTCGATGTAAGTTTTTTAGGTTTTTTTTGTAGTGGGTTAAATTAGTTTTTTTACAATGTATGGGTTATAAAAAATATAATCTTTACTTTCGTAACTGTAACCAAATAGTCTGTTAAGGTTACAAGACAGGTTTGTTTGTTCGTACAAATAACTTTAATCAGAATCGACTGTAGGCCCAATAAAACGTTTAGCTGTCACTTATACGAGTATAGGATTTTTTTCTCCGTGTACACTCATTATGTTTGTAAGGATATAAGTTTACCTATTAATAAAAAATAAATTTATTAAATATTGTAATGATGTGGCGCCTAGTTGCAGTATCCACAGCCCAAAAAACGTATTTATTATATAGTTTTCTGTTTGCGAATTTTTTTATAATAAATTAAAATATGTGGACGGGAAACGTGTTTTCATGGGAGATGCTGGTGAACGGAAAGGAGACAAAATGCGGGAGGTGGAAGTAGAAGGAGGAGAAAGTCCCACAGTCCTTGCAATATGTAGGTATGACATGATGTGATGTGATGTACTAGATATTCAAATTTTGTTATATGGGTTAATTTTTACAGCCAGATAAATATGATTCTGAGTATGGGATAGTAAAAGTAGTACCGCGTAATTCGTGACAAACTATACCTATTCCTATAGGCAAGTACGAACAACAGTAACTATTATAAAAATAGCACGATATACCGATAAGCCTTGAAGTATTTTGTATGGTTTCATGTATCATATCTTTGCCCTCTACGTGTCCACGTAATTTCGCACGCATACCATTTTTTTTTAACAAGGGTATATTTCCGACCCTAATCCAGGAAAATCTCTTTGTTAAGTCTTACGATATCAAATAACGTGCACAGTAACTATCCAACGTGTCCGCAAAGTAAGTGGTCAAACGAAAATGACAAATACTAAGCTAAATTTCGTCGACAAAAACATTTTTTTTTTTATGCAGCATTTAATTGACACAACTAAGATTTGACCCCCTAACATCGAAACCAAAGATTTTACAGAAATAAAATAAACTGATTTTTGTAACACCTTTGGTTTTGAAATTATGAGTCAGAAACATTGATGACGTCATAAAAAAATACTAAAAGTTTCCAACCCCCATTGCGAGAATGTTTTGTCGATATCTTAACAATTATGCGTATTTGTCTTCTGCCCCCGTCTCTAGTATAAATTTTCCCTTAAATGCCCTATTGCGGTTTAAACGGAATTCTGTCAAAGGAATAACTCACTCTTAAGTTGAATGTGACGAAGTCCTCCGACCTACCTTCTCAATCAATGATACCGAAGAATATATACAAATTGTCCATTTTTAATTATTGTTTATTCCCAATATCTGTCGTTATATTTTAGGTCTACTAAAATGAATATGATCTTAGTATTGTTATTACTCGAGTCTCTAAATGTATGTCGCTTAAAATTCTCAGTTCGTTCGTTTAGTTCTGTTTCATTGGCCGCAAATAATGTAAATGTTATCATTATCTACTGCAAAAAGCTGAATTTGTAAGGCCCATGTTTAATAATACAAAATTAAATCGTGTTTCTGAGAGAGGGTTGAACCATAGAACAGCAAACGCTCTTTTTAAATTAATTTGTTCAATTGGGGTTTCGTCTCATAAAAAAAACTTGAAAGGATTCGTCCGTGAATTTCAAATTCTACTAACCTAGTGGAAATGCGTGTATATTTGTTTAGGCCCTCGGTTGCGGAGCGCCTATTTTTTTGAAATAGGATTCGTCCGGAAAGTAGAAAGCTAATAAAGTCAAATGTCCGTCTCTTAAGCATTCCTTTGACATTCCACCGTGAATAGGCATTAAAGCGGTTGAAAGTCTCTTCGGAGGACGCTTAGCTAAATTCAGGCTTTGTGTCGTATTGAGTTTGATTTCTTTAATTTTTTTTTAGGTCTCAAATATTTTATAAATGCCAGATACAGAGTGAAGATTATAAACTCTTTGATATTCAATTTAAAAAAAAAACACGCTCATTTTTCCAAAGTCCTTTATTTTTACACGGACAAACTAATTTTAAGTTTTATAATTATTAGTCCTCAAATAGTTTAGAGTATTTCTATCGAGGAACACCAAAATAGGCGTATACAGTCAAAACTCCAGTAATTTCATGTCGTTCGTTTATTCTAATACAGCATAAAACAAGCTTGTCCAGCATATGGAATTATCACGTACTTAAGTATTTCGCATTACATTTAAATAAACAGATATTCAGGACTTAAAATAGGTACCTAGATTTCTAAATTTATTAAAAAAAAAAACAAGCCGGCTTCACATATTCAAATTTAGGTAGGACCTATATATCATGGTTTACAATTATAGATTGTAATATAATAATAATCTCTTAGTTTATACTACTAGTTATACTAATACATAGTATATCAAATGATTAAATTAACATATAGAGTAATGTTCTACCTAATTGGGTAATGCCCGTCCTAAGTTAGATTTTTCCATAATAGCATCGTTTTTTTTCACACATACGCGCTGAAGCAACATACAATTTTATAATGTTATTAATATATATCTTCGAGTTTATTTACATGATAATAATTATTAATATTATAATAAAGAGCTATTATTATAAAATAATAAATATTATTCAAGAAAGTTTAAAGTACTGAATTGAACCCATACGAAAGATATGAACAGATTGATCCTGAATATTTAAAAATATTATAGATATGCCTAATTTTCTGGGTATTTTAAGCTAAGACAAATTACCACCACAACCTTATTGTTCAGAAGTAAAAGCTTTCTTGTTGCGCAAGGTTTCGTATGCTTCTCTACCTGGGCCATTAAAACAGCTTTCTTTGACATTATCCTCGATTACATAATACGACTTTCATCAAGTTTTTTCTATGATTTTTACTCTCAATTTTTCGTTGCTGGTCTTTCATTACGAGTTTGTGGTAATTAATTGTAATAGAAGAAGTAAAATTTGTAAGATAAATTCTCATTGTGATTCCCGTTTCTCGTCATTTTCCAAGAGACAAGATGCAGCGCTTTACGGTTTCGTTCCGCTGTCTCTTTTCAACGTCTCTCTCACTAATTTCCATCTTTGTCGCAGAAGACAAATTTTACGTAACTGGTCTATGAACTGAGTTTTCCACAGTTGCATTTTTTTTTCATGCATTAGATTGACCAATATCTCTTACCCCTTAATTACCAGCCTGAAAGACCACTGCAGATATCAGCTTACATGATACTGCATAAAACTATTGATGGCGCAAGTAAGTCGAGACGTAGATTCTATTAAAAAAAAATGAGTATGAGGAGTGCTTTTCTAAATAGGTTAAAAAAATTGGGATTGTTTACCTTAGTTTACATAAGGATTAAACCAATGTTTAATTTTGTGCCCTCGTTCTGAATGCATATGGCAGGTGTCAGCCATTGCTTAGTGGCTGTCAGAATATTCCGTGTTATGATTTTCCACTCGCCTGCGGATCACGTAATTATGTAATTTATGTGTATTTTTATATCTACGTTCATGTTTTAGGTATGTGACGCTTATGAAAAAATACTACTTCTAAAAAATATATACGGTTTAACTTATAGTGTAAAATAACAATGTAGCCATAGTATGGACCACCATCTGAAATGCACGTTAAAAAATGTTTATTTATGTCTCTTCAGACGAGCGATAAAAACATCGCAATTGAATTTCCACCGCCAATTTCATGACACATAAAATTGGCGGTGGAAAACACATCGAGATTTTAGTTGCATGCTGAAACATAAAATCGCGTTAAATCCTTTGACCGAATATGATTGATTCAAAATATAGAGTCGGTTAAGTCGGTATAAAATTGTCATAATATTGCGTTGTAGTAAATTTTGATATCGAAAATAATTGCAGAATTATTTCGTAGTTTTTATGTATAAATTATTGTTCAAATTTGAAATGTCGATAAAGACACGCTGAATGATAAATAAACTCTCTTTATATGTCGTAAAAGTATCTTGTAATCAGTGAAAGGTTGTGAAACCAATATGAGAGTCGTTGTTCCGGCGTATATAAAAGGGTCGTTCATTTTCTTAACTAATCTTCTTTCGACCCTTATTGTATTCAGACAGATTGAGATCTGATGTGATTTGTAATTGAAAGACTCTCTAGCTGCTAGAGGGATCATATAAGATCTTCCAAGGCGAGAGGATGTTCATAAATTATTACCCGGCCTTTTTTTCGTAACTCAGAAACATTGGGGTTAGCCAGTGTGGTCCTTTCTATTAATCTATATCTTTGCAGAACAGCTTTAGACATTATTTGAATATTGATTTAAATCTAGATTAATTGAGCATTCACGATCCTAATCTGTCCTAAATATTAAAAAAGATCAAATATTTTCCGGTCCAAACAAGCCCGAAGTTTTTCGAAAACATTCCTTTTAGCTTGTATACGTTTTAGTACAGAAATCTTTCTTTAGGATTCTGTCTGCATTTCTATACGCAAAGAGATTTTCCCAGAATGCTCCCAAGTCTAAAATTTAGCTGGAAAAAAGTTTTAGCTGTTGGTTTAAAAGATCTCGGGAATAGTAATACAAGAATTTTCATAATACCTTATAATATAAAAAAAAAAGGTTTTCTAGAACACCGATTTTCATATTTAATATTGTGAAAATTCTTCGTACCCACTACCTTGGCAGCGTTATATCGAAATTTACAATGGCGTCATCAATTTTATCAAATATGGCATCTTTGAGATATTTTAAGTCGACAGCAAACCATCGTTCGACGTTGTAATATTGATTACTACCACATAAACACTCCCACTCCAAATGCTTGGGTACGTAAAAAATGTAATATATGTACGTACAACATACTGGTAGTTGTGCAACATACTATTGTAACTAAACCGACAGTTCTTTTAAAACACAAATACTCGCGCATATAAAAGCAAAGTTATATACGAGTATTTAGTCTGAAATACCACTCAAATGTAAAAACGCCAATCTTATGAATTCATTTTTATCGGCCTTCAGAATACTATTTATTACTCGAATGATTCTATTTTATCCTGTTGTAAAATAAGAGCATAATGTATACGAGGTGGGTACATGACTATTTTACCTACATGCGAGAATAAATTCAGCCACGGAAAGCCGTTAAAAGTACAGAAAGGTTGATTTATTTCTTTTTAACCGCAAACAATTTATTAAGGCTGTTTATGGTATTGTTTAAGATTATATATCACCTTTTCTTTCTTTAATCATGAAATATGCATGTGCACTTGTCACTCCTCAGATATCCTAATATATTATAAACATTCCACTTCCCATTTTTCTAAATTGTTAAAAATAAAGTACAGGATAAATGTGCTTATCATGTAGACAATTAATTTATTACAAGTAAAGGTATTGGACCTATTTAAATATGATTTAATATTCTAATAATAGATTGTGGTCTGACAAAGTGACAATATTAAAAAAAAATATATAACGCATGGATATGAATCAAAATGAAAAATAATTATAAAACGTTACATCACATAATTATAATTTATAAAGAGTTACGATAATTATAAAGGGTTACAGTACTTTAGTTAGCATGATGATGGTTTAAACACAAAACTTAGTTTTGAAGAAATGCATATTTTTGCAATGCAAGACATGAGAATGGATCCCATTTAGATTTTTGTGATTGAGGTCATGCTTACCATAAAAATGCATTGTCATCGAAACTGAACCAGTGTCCAATTTCAACTCTATAGGATAAAAGGAACTGGTTATAATTTAACTTGGAAGTTTTGACCTAAACCGACATTTATTTAACTTACAAATATTGCAAGTTAAATAAAAGCTTGTAAATATTAAAAATACAGTTACGTTTAAAATTAGACAACGTAAAGTTGTATTAATTTATTTACCTCCAAAATAAACCATAGGTTACCTGCTTTGTAAAATATAACAGCTTTAACCTCTCTGAGAAAGAAAATTTTTTCCCCTTTAACCATCAATCATTAACTTCGTCGGCTATATAGCTGGCAGAAAAACTTATTAAGCTACTTTTATTATGAATTCGGGCCTAATATCAGGAGGTGGTAAATGCTACTAAAATATAAGGAGAAATATATTTACCAGTCTAAGAATGTGTATAAAAGTTATGTATAGTTAAATAAATTATTACTTTCATTATTAATTAAAATAAATATACTTTATTTCAGAGCATCAGCTTACATGTCACCTATATCATACAATATGGTACAAAATGATTATATTTAATATTTTGGAAACATAAATCTATTTATTTATTTACGTTCCAATAAAGTATATAATGATAAACCTAAATATTGATATTATTAAATAAAAATTAAAAGTAAAACTGCAATTTTATTTCAAAAACTTAAATGTTTAATATAAAAAACGTCTGTAATCCTGGTTTTTATCTTGCTTATAGGAGAATTAAATCTGACACTTTTACTAGATAATTAATCAAATGCCAAACAAATATTTTTATTACTTTGATTAATATGATAAAGCGAAAGTAATTGGGCAAATATTGATAGCATTATATACGTACAGAAATCTGTCTTTGGTTAGAGATGTTACTTTTGACATATCCAATAATGAAAATCCTATTTATATAATTAAAATAAATGTAATGACTAATTTTTATTAAATTATGTATCTTGCATAAAAACATTAAACCATAATACAAACAAGAAATTGAGCTATCGATCTCCAATTTTATTATAAATCAAAATGCTTATAAAAACTCATTTTTTTAATTGTAATTACGATATTGGATAACAATTTTGTGAAGCCGAAGAGACGGACTGAACTTAAAAAATATGAAAATTCTGTGTAACCTACAACATGTCTACGCCAATATTACTGCAACTCTGTACATGCATTTCTTATACTGGGCGATTATCACTACCGCACGTAGGACAAAAGAAGGCAATTTTATGTTTTTAAAAATTTTGCAACTTTGGAGACATTATTTCGAACATTATAATATTTTTGAAAACAAATTGAATGGTACAAAATAATATATAATAAATAAAAATATAAATAAACTCATCATAGAGAAGTTTAAATATTTTATCTGAAAGCAGACAAAAACCCTAGTTTTACTATCTTCGTAATAGGTAGGTATATTGTTTTTTTTTTTCCTTTTATTATATGTATTTTTTAGATTATTTTCTGAAAAAATTTAAAGGTGAATTGATTCATTTTAAGCAATTAAAAACTAGAAATATTTTATTTCACTGGGTTTGATTAATTTCAAAACTGACGTGGTAAACTGATAATGGTATGGTTGTCACAAGTATCCTTTAAAGATTTACTGAGGCCTTCATGCACCTATGACCTAAGCCATTCACATTTATTTTTCTCCGTCGTTGTGTCGACCTGAGTAATCCACTGCTGGATATAGATGTCTTTATTCGTACGCCATCTCATTTTCCTGCTTTTAGTACTAGTACATCATCTCTGTGTGCCCTGTTTGCCTAAGTGTATCAGTCCATTTTTTTCTGCTTATATTTTCCTTTCTGTTTATTTTTGTTCTACGCTAAAATATGTTAATAATAGACAGAAAGGAAATGATGTCGATGAGCCGTTATAACATGGGATACGAGTTGAAAGCCATAGGCACTATTTTTTTTTAATCTAGCATCGCTTTTCTTACATTTAATCATACAATGTAGTGGTAGTGTAGTAGATTATTTGTGGCGGAATTAATGCGATAATATGTTATAACTTAGGTATATTACCTTAGATACTTTATTTTATTAAATTCAAAAGGTTATTGTGTTCTTATAATTTTCTGATAGTTGAGAATAGTATTTCATTCTCTTTTTTTTTCTTTATTTATTAAAATCTAAAGAAGAGTAATTACGTTAAAGTTGTAAATAACATAACAGAATGAAAAATGAAAAGAAAATTTTAGAATGAAAAAAAATATTTACCATTGTCAATCATTAGGACAATATATAAACCGTTGTGGTAACTCTAACTATGTAACTGTGTACTCTAACTATGTGTTTACGCATTAATTTTGCATTAATATTTTAATTTGCGTTTAGGCCATTTCTAAAATAGTTCCGCTTTACAATTTTATGATCGTTAAATCTTTAACTGAAGGAATTAAATATAAACAAAGTGACC
Organism: Neomicropteryx cornuta; assembly: GCA_020383195.1. NCBI lineage: Eukaryota > Metazoa > Arthropoda > Insecta > Lepidoptera > Micropterigidae > Neomicropteryx > Neomicropteryx cornuta. The sequence continues at coordinate 17,342,521 of JAHKQU010000008.1, read as the reverse complement.
ACTTGATGTTTAAGCTATCGATCGGCTACGGTTTTAAAATCGCAAGCAAGCTGGCAATAAACGTTTGTTAAAAGTCGTATTCAATATGCAGTTACTGTTTCTGCTTGTTAACTCGAGTAGTAGTTGGTTCTGCACGTTAGTTTACTAGTCGTACAAAAAACGCTCTGCACATAACGACGCGACGTTCGGTCGTTAACATTCGCATATTTGTGGAAGCGTGGCCGCCGTCGCATTTACACAAACTGGAAGACATAAATCGCGGGGGACGGAAGTGGGGCGTAAAGCAGAACTAAGTGCGGACTAACGAATTGCTCCTACAACGGAGCGGACACGATAGAAGGGGTACTCACTCGCCCGACATGGTCGCCAGATAAAGAAATGGGTCAACAAAGCCCGGGCGATTTATGGCCACCAGAAGCCTGCACGTGCAGTACGTGCTTCGTTCAATTTAAAATAAAAAAAATATATATTCAATAAAACTTCAAAAGTTTAAGCGCATTTTATAACATCGACATTAAAACATTAAAAAAAACCTCGCTATAAATTTCCCATCATTTGCATTTTTTTTTGAGGGCATCATTTAGTGAGTTTTACTGCCGTACTGAAATACCGTCACATCGATTGATCGGAATCTTTGCCTATTGTGGACATTATGGGTCAACTCGGTTCCCGCCTAACAATATCGTGATAAATATGTAAAAATTAAAGCACAGGATTGGGGTGCGTATTATTTAAACCATCATTTATTTGATTGTAGCAGTATTTGACTTATATACTATCCGATGAAAGTTTTTTGAAAGCGGCAAATCGCATGAAAAGATGAATGACACAATTTTTGAGGATATTAAAAATTTATAAAAGATTTATCCATTTTTTTGAAAAGTTTTGGATTATAGCGTTGGTTATAGAAAAATAATTATAAAGGTAGTAAAGAGATATTTTGTCTTTATCCTTTGTATGCTTTATGGTTTGACTGCGCTAACATTGCAAATTTCAACTTATACGAACTATCTTTTATTGATAAATTTGCACGTCTTCAAAGTGTACGCAAGCTTACGTTGCATGGCTCCCGAAACTTCGATCACGTCTCTGGATGTTGTAAGGATGTATGTAGAATGGTTTTTATTTATCATATGTAGATTCAATGCATGTCTAGGATTTTCTCTTCAAGCGGTTATTTGAGCTTCACGAAGCTTTCTGTGCTGTATTGATGAACGTTTTGAGTTTGCTGGTGTGTCTGCCAATGTTTTGGTGTTATTTCTTTAATATAAATTCAGTTAGTTTGTAACTTATGCTCTAATTTGACAGCCATATCTGCGTACACTATCCATCCAATCCACGGTCTTCCTTTTAGATCTGCGAAGAATAACTTAATAGAAATGTCTATTTATTTAAGGAAAAAACGTAGCACGTAGCTTTTCTACGCTTTCTACGTAGCTTTTCTATGCATTAGTTTGCTTTTCTATGTACAGTGAACTAAAGGAACGTCTATGGAAACACTTTCCGTCTCTTTCATAAGATCCGTTTCTTCAATCCCAATTTTCCTCTTTCTTTTCATTCGAAATGCATAAAATTAAATAAATTCATTATTTATTACCTACCTAGTAAAATTGACATTTTAAAATAAACCTTTTCTGGTTTAGATAAACCATATCGTTTGGCGACAATAAGCTTTACATCCGTTATTTAAAAAAAATAAAACGTAATTATTACATATTATTATTATCATCATATATAATAGAAAGACAATAAATAAGTGGTAAATCGAAATTATCTAGGGTAAAACACAAAGCAACTCCGTTTTTTTTCATATATACAGGATGTATATTTGACCGTGTTACGCTATAACACGCTCAACAAAAATATTCCACCTTGAATGATTATAAATAACCTATTTTTTTAATGACTTATTTTAAATATTGGTAATATCTAACCTAACTATTTTTAAACACCGATTTTAAATTTGGTATTTTTTATAATTTTAGAAAATGACATAATGGGTTTAATTTATACAAAATTATGTTTTGTACCATATAATTTGTACAAAATAACCTTGCGTTCATTTTTGATACAATAGCTTTTACAGTTTAGAAGCTACATTGAAGAATGTTAAAGAGATAAATATAAACCTTTGGGTAATATAAGTTTCTAAATAGGTTTCTAAAAGTAAAAAAATCTATAAAATAATGGCATATATATGTATAAGTACCTAGTGGAAAATATATTTTACACTAAATTTTAATTTCGTTTTAAATACTTATTGTTTTATTTTATGCTATTGAAATAATATAAATTTCACGTTAAGGGTAAACGCTGTCTAATCAACTTAATTGATAGGAGCTTGGAATAAATCTGCGACGTTAACGAAAAATTTATTGGCTTAGTGCACAACACCTAAATGATGAGCAAACTTTAAAGATAGAAGAAGAATATATTCAATTTATTAATAAATAAAATCATTTCCAGTTATCAAACAAAAACCTATTTCTAATAAATATTTTTTCTCTCATTTGCTTTATGTTTTACTAAAATTATGATATATCCTACAAATTTCCATGGTAAATATTTTAATCAATGTAGCATTCAATAAATATATTATCATATAAAATATAATTATGCTAGTCATATTATATAGGTTTATATTTTAAATATTTGTTCATGTTATTTTTAGATATCTATATACATCCTAATTTTTTTATTTATTTACGTGATTTATTATACGAGTCAGTGTTTTACCTATGATTTAAAAATATATAAAAATTAAAACAATCACCATAATTTTTTATTATTTTTTCATTTATATGTAGGAAAACAGTGTTATAGATGATAAAAAATGTCACTGGAAACTCAAAGGTGGCATGAAAATATTCCACAAAAATGAATAAAAAATTAAAATATTATTCAGATCGTGCTGACATAGATAAAGCAACAGTGGCGCTGGTTCACTTGATAAGGGTTTGATGAATAATCTTAAATTACCTAACGGGTTACAATCGCCTTATAGTTAAACCATTTTTAAGCTTAATCACAGCAATATCTCTTGACTCGGGCATAAGCCCTTTAACTTTGATAAATAGAGCCAATTTATTTATGCATCACCTTAGTCCATAGTTGATAAATTAAATCTTTACACTTTTTATATATAATAAAGGCTCTGTAAACGTGATAAAAATCACAGCCGCTCTAATCTGTCAACGAACGGGGTATATAGTTAATATTTTTAATACTATATTATGTTTGTAATATTATTGTATATTATTTTATATAAATAACCGTAGCTTAGTACTTATTGTGTAGATACTTTTCGTTTAGAAAGTATACTTGTATTATGTTCCATTACAAAATTCATTTTTCTGAACAAAGTATATATATATATATTTTAACTTACTACTGAAAAGCAATAGCGAGCCCAGTTACATTGCACGCGTGTCTGTTCGCATTGCTGCACGGATACATCATATTCCTGTAATTCCTGTAATTATTACCTTCAAGGCAGGGATTACGAACCATATCAAATAAAGTCTAATTAGTTTTTCTGATCATTTTAAAAATATAGTTTCAAAACAAATTGTCTAATATCGAGTAATAAACCATAATACATCCTATATTATACGTATTTCTATGCTATTTTGTTTAATAGGTATACTAGTAAAATTATATATTTGTGTTACAGAGATTCGAAACTACATTTAAATATTTCTTTTGTTTCAGGTGAATAAACCACGTGCCGTCTACCTTCAAAGTGACCATAATGGGTGTACACGAAATTAATCGTGCAAATATTAAGCAAGCGTTTCGAGTGGTTATTATTTATTTATGGTTATTATTTTTAAATAGTTTTTTTTTATAACTAGTAATATGAAAAATAACGCAAAACGTTGGTCAATCCCTGATCCCTGAATTAATCAATGAGATTCATAAGTCTGCAATAAACGTTTCCTGTAAAGTGAAGATTTGCATTTTATCTTATTACCGATTCGTTTAATTTCACTCTGCAGATTCTACGCCCTCCACACCCTCTCAAGAATCCTCCCGTATTGATTTAAAGTCGCTTCGTTGATTGCCCGGAAGAGGAGAAAAGCTCTTAATAACGTGATTACTACCATCCGCCAGATTTTTCATCTTTCGTGCTCTTGCAATATAAAAATAGATGTTTTATTAACATTTATTTTATTACTAGATTATATTATTTTACATATATGTATAATTCAAAGTCACATACCTTTGATATTTTTTAATGCTTTTCCATATTTTTTTAGGTTAGCATAATGAAACTTTTTTATTTAAAATAGCAATTAAAACTGAAATTCCAAAATGAGTCAATATATTTACCTACCCCAAATACACGTTTGTAACAAATACAGGCATGTAATCACTGGTAATTTTCAACATTCTGCCATCATATGATTCATACTTTTTTTTGTTGCCTAATATTTTAAAGATTATTAATCATTTGGAATATAAGAATTAATAGTAAAAATTCATTTAAAAAAACAAGTTCCTATTTAGGTGCATGAATGGGTATAGAAAATTTTATATCTTTAACGGATGAAGAGTTCCTTCATCTGACTCCAAATTAGCGGAATTGGTTCTAATTAAGCTTGCAAGGTTTGGCCTAAACAGACTAACAAACATTGCAAGTTTAATAAAAGCTTATAAAAATAGATAATATAAAATAAACCTTTCACAAGACTATCGATTCTTCTAACGATTGTGACTAATGACTGACAACAAAGTTCGTCTTTTAATCCGACAGCTCAAACTTCAAATACACCTCCCAGACGAATTAAAGTCATGAAACCCTTCTCTGCTCGCAACGAGCTCGATTTTCAATAGCTTTATTATTTTCCAAAGCCTTAGGGAAGGAAAGTCACAATTTGACCGCCACCCATTTGGCAGATGTTCATCTTATTCTTAAGTTTTGATATTCAATGTAAAAGTTTTGGTTTATTTGAATAGAATCTTACCGTTGACGCTACAGATAACACACACTGGTAAAACAAACAAAAGTTTTCACACGCCGGCGTAATCATAAGAAGGCACTTAACACTTGCAATTGCACTTAACAGCTAGAGCAAGAGAAACAATCAGCGATAAGAAACTTCCAGCACCACTTCCTTCTGAGACTGCAGACTGTAGCAAAACTATGGAAGACAAAACTGTCAAATCTTTTTTTTAATACTTTTTTAAAATGACGTGGATCACATTCAATTACTTTGAATATTGGGCAAACAAACGAAACATGTTTGTATTAGGTAAAGTGTGCAGAGGGAGAAAGTGGTGATGATGGGTTAAAACTGGTATTACCGTGATGTTTGAAATCATCTAAAGCACATTACACGCAACGAATGAATAAAATAGATATTGCACTAGCTCTTGCCAGCCCAAATTGAATTGGGTTAAACTAGTTTCATTCGATTACATCGTAACATAGGACAGGTGTATAACTCTTAGTTAGATGGACATGGTGCATAATCCGACATGCCACTACATGCTAATAACATTTACGTGTGTGCATATAAGATTATGAAACATTGCAAAATTCTTAATTGCGTTCAATTCAATTCTTATTTGGAACCATTAACTAGGTTAGAAGGCGTTTTGAATTCAGATTATTTATCTAAGACTGTAGCGAAGTATTCTTATGTTGTTCTTTCAATATAAAACCTATATTGGACGATAAGGGAACATTGTGTTCAAATATTATCTTTCCAAGACAATTCGCGAATGGAATGCGCTTAATAAGTCAGTATTTATCCTTATCGTATCTTTAAATGTAGGCCTCGAATTGTTTAACATTCATTATTCCTCACCTATTAAATCCAATAGTATCTCCAGAGCTACCTCCTGAATATTGTATTAAATTAATAATAACTACTGAAAATTAAATTAAATTCTGAAATTAAAAAATGTAACATGTAAAATGAAATTACTGAAACTAAGAATAGACAGGGTTTAACTTAAATAATAAAATGTAATCACATTTTTAAAACCTAATAATTATGCCTTTATTCATGACATTAGGTACGACATTGACATTAACAAATTATTGAAAAGGGAACATTTGAAATCACACAAAGCTCTGTATGAACGTTTTATTTTATTTAATTAGTTGTATCTATAACATATATTATAGATAATGTTACCTTTATGCACTCCTCCTCCATATAAACTTTTACTATGCCAAATCTCACACTTCTCCGTGGCGGCAATTTGCTTAAAAGGAGTACAAAGTTTTCCCTTCACGTATTAATATGTAGATAAAAAACCAATATGCGTATTTATAATGTTTATTTTGTACGGAAATAACTTTTATTGTGATTAACGTAAAAAAATTATTTAACTTTTCATGTAGGTTAGGTTAGGTCAGGCTAATATGTACCGTAGTTGAAATAGTTTATATATTGTTTTCTTTGAAATGAACAAGTTACAAATTAAAAATAAATACAAAATTATAGAAAAATATAAATAGAAAACGTATAAATATTAATTTTGCTGTAAATGCTCAAGGATGTACAATGGATGGATTTATAACCAACCGTATTAAGAATCATAATATAACCACAATTATACCTACTTACCTGTTTACCGAAAAAAAATGTAATGTGAAATAAAATAACCGTAAAATGAGTGAAATTTGCAAGTGATCGGTTATTTTGTGGTTCGTGATACGAAGTAAGCAGCGAGTGGACAGGTGCGATGCTCGGTTGCTCGGGTTGCGGATGCGTCGGCGCGCGCGCGCCGCGCCGGTCGTCCTCGCTCGACGACAGCTCGTCCTGCCGCAGCAGCGAGCTCGAGCAGGCCGAGCCGCCGAGGCGCGGCGCCGGCGCCGTTGCGGCCGCGCGCAGGGCCGTCGCCGGTGCGGCCGGCGCGGACGGCGCCGGCTCGGTGCTCGCGCTGCTGAGTCCGAGGAACCTGTTCAAGAGCTGGCGGAAGTCCGACGAGCTGAGCATGACCAAAGTCGAGAGAAGTGAGTAATTTCATCAGTGATATAAATTTACTTTGATTTATAGTAAATCCGTTGCACTACTCTTTTGCATTATTGTAATAGACGTTTGCCGTTAGTTAACATTACTTATATAAATCTCTGAGAGTATTGACATTTGGAAAATTGGAATGATTTTTAATATTTTTACAGATTGAAAATTTTCAAACAAATTATATAGCCAGAATGTTCAAAGAAAAATTAATACCGAATGCACAGATAGTTGCAAAGAAATCATCTAAATACGGTATTTAAGTAATACATTATACAATTTCACTATATATTTACTTTTATATATTTATTTACTTACTTTTAGGTTATTTACTTTATTTATATTATAATATTAATATTATTTCTTATAGGTCTATTAAGAAGTCTCGTAGCTTGAGTCATTATCCTAAACTAGATCTAGTTATAAATGATTGGCGTCTCCTTGAAACAGCACATTGTGCTATTAAGGTGATGCACAAGACTAATCCGTTGCACGTGATTACAAATTAACATAAGTTAAGTACAAGCATAGCGTAGCGTCTATCTATTCTGTAAACATTATTTTACTGTTTTATATTATAAGAGCGATTATTGTTATCATCGATTTAAAATGCTTGTAATAGTTTTGCCGAATTCAACTTATATCAAACCTTGTTGATGGTATTAAACTTTTAATGTGTACTTACTATGTATTCAGCAATTCCCTAAGGGTTAAGTGGAGTCAAAAAGAAGTCCATAATAAACATAACTTATAACCCATAAATAAATGTATGTACTCATGACAATACACTAATTGTGTACACTTAAAAAATATTTAAAGTATATGTCTAAACAAAAGTTTTTATATTTTTGAGGTACCTAATCTAAGACTTTCCATTAATACCTTCACGCTTTTTTCGAACAGTCTCATATATCAGAGTTTGCGTCTTAATAGATTAGTGTTCCTTTATAGATGTTTCAAAGAAATATGTATTAATAGTCGTCGAATATTCTTTCTTAGATGGGTTTTTAGGAAAAAGTTTAAAGAGGCTACGGTTTACATTATGAGTTTAAATATTGCTAAAAAAATATTAAAAGGACATGTTTTTATTTTTATTGACTCCGATCATATTATTTCTCCTTCTTTATATCTATAACTATGTTTCCTAGTATTATATAAAGATGTAATTTGTAATTCGCCTTCAAATGGTTTTCTACGAATAAATAAAAAGAAAACGATCATAGCGCTTTTAGCTTTAGCTCTAAAAATGACTCTTCAGCAATCAATACAAAAAATAGGTCAAAAGACGTGAACGATTAAACGTAAATTTTATCAGTAATCTAAGTGACTTAAAACATTTGTAAAGTTTAAAATTTGGCCACTACACAAGCAGGATAACTTCAACTTTACTTCATAACAAACACAATAACAATTTGTCTCGCTCCACTTTGCATAAACATGAAATTACCATTTGATTCCACTTTCACTTCTAGACCGAGATAAATGTAACAAAGGAGGACGATTATTCGTCAAAATATTAAGAAAGATAATTTTGTTATTTAGATACTTTGAAAATGGCTACTTCCAGCAGAGATGCTTTCAATAATATTTTTCTAATGTTGAGTAATATCAAACACTGTTACAATTTCAAATATAATATTATTTCAATTTTGGGGTCATTTTTCAGTTTTTTTTTAATAGTTAAGCTATTAGAGTTTGTTCTTTTTTATGTACTCCATCACTATTTAATGCTCTCTTCCCTTACCATCCCTTTTTCAGTTTTATAATATTTCTTCATTAATTCATTTATTTTGTTTTTTTTAGCTAAAATACAGCATTTAAACAAAAGCTCTATGTAAAAATAGTAGCATAATATTGCCGAGATAATTTTTACGTAAAAAATTTTTTTTTAGTTGCAAAAAAAGTAATACGAAAAGGAATAATACTTTACTTTCAATAAGATTTTGAGCATGACAATTAAATTTTATTTTATATTTTATCTATTGCAATGTGGATAAAGACTGAACAAATATGATTTATTTATTTATTAAAATATCCAATATACCATTAATATTATTAAATGTGTATTTAAATAACCTATTTATCAATAAACCCTTATAATACTCGATTGAGATTTGTAAATCTTATAAATATAATTGCGATGCGTTATCTTGGAAAATATTCAAAATAAAGGTTTCAATTTTGCCTTTAAGCACCTAGCCACAGCCTACCGATAGAGAGCGAAGCCACCTACCTCGAGTGCCACAGTATACCAGCCTGGAAAGTGCTGCAACCCAAAGCAAATCAAATAAAAGGAAACTATTTTAATCTTAATTTATCACGATATAATGTAACAATACACGCAGTGAACCATTTTAGTACGCTAGTAGTAGAGAATAGATGTTAATCCTGGACCAACTCGACCGAGTGTGCGAGCGAGATAGCATGCGATTTTATGGACTGGTTCATTCGCATGCTGTATCGCTTGCGTACTCGGTTGGTCCAGGAGTAATAAGTATTCTCTACTTACGATATACGCTTGAGCTGCTAGTGGCGATTTTTGTAGCGCTGCCTTTTAAGATTTTAATCTTTTTACTGCTCGCAGCAGCGGTTAGTCTTAATATAATTCGTGGTAGTCTAGTGGTTAAGGCATTGGAATATGGACCTAAAGATCGCGGGTTCAAATATGAACATGGTCATACTATTTTTAACGCTTCATTACCACCATCTCCCCTTACTCTAACATAGGCACATTTGGCCTAGTTGAGAAGGATCCAAAATGATTGTATATGACCTAGGTCATACCATTTGTTAAATATATATATATATATATATATATAGTAAAATAGTAAAATGTATTGTTTAAATACCGTTAATTAGATGATTTCTATGTTAAAATAGGTAAACACCTTTAGTTTAACATATATAAAAGTTTGACAGTACTGACATTTGGAAAATACGAATGTTTTTTAATATTTTAAGGATTGAAATTTTTTGCAAATAAAATATATAGCCAGAATGTTCAAAGAAAAATTAATACCGAAAGCACAGATAGTTGCATCGCTTGAGATAATGCACGCTGGTTTAAATACAGGCCTGTATTTTATGAAAGTCTTTCACTCTCACCTACCTATCTGTGCGATATGCAATACGGTCAAACTTTTATTAAAGTAGTGAATAAATGATTTAAAAATTAAACAATAATTATGAAAAAAAAGTGTGAAAATGTAACGAATATGACGTATAATGAATGAGAAGTGAATGGTTTAATGGATATTTACAAGAATAACTTACGTTCAACGTAGTTTATATGAAAATGAATCGTCATGGCTAAAAAGAAAAAGAAAAGTGTAAAATAAATGCACATTACGTGCAAATCGTTAAGATATAGTAAAATAGTAAAATGTATTGCTTAAATACCGTTAATTAGATGATTTTTATGTTAAAATAGGTAAACACCTTTAGATTAACATATATAAACATATTAAACCAGCGTGCATTATCTCAAGCGATGCAACTATCTGTGCTTTCGGTATTAATTTTTCTTTGAACATTCTGGCTATATATTTTATTTGCAAAAAATTTCAATCCTTAAAATATTAAAAAACATTCGTATTTTCCAAATGTCAGTACTGTCAAACTTTTATATATGTTAAACTAAAGGTGTTTACCTATTTTAACATAGAAATCATCTAATTAACGGTATATACATATATATATATATATATAGTATAGCTTAACCTCATATAATAAGTAGACGCTCAAAAAAACATTCCGAAATTTAGACGCCGCTATATTTTTATTTCGTTAGCAAAGAGCGTCGACGCATACAGCATAAAAGAATTACTGACCATTAATGCCAATTAACAGAGGGCGTAAATATTTTCAGTTTAAACTTATCTGTCATAAAAATTATCAAACTGGATGCTTTTTCAAATAAACTTTACGTAACAATATTATACGGTTCTTATAATACGTACAAAATCTGATAGACGCAAACGCGGCGAGGTTATTGGACGCGCGTCGTGGTCAAAATTACTTTGCCATTTATAAGATGGGTAATTTACACTGGCACTTTAAGAAAAATAATAAATTTATGATTTTTTTATTTAATTTCCTACTCATTAACACCCCTTTGCGTATTCGCATACGGGTTATGTCTCGGGCCACAATATTATTAAAAGTTTGTATCCTGGCTTTATTTCTATTTACGAAGTAATCCTCGGGTGTGTGTCTTCACTCTAATTTAAATACCAAAACCGCGACCCTGCAGGCTTAGTCTGGCCGCCAATCGGCGCTCGAAAATCGACCCAAACAGTAAGCGCCATCTGTTTTCCTTGCTCGCGGCGTCGGCGTGTGATGCTAATCGACTGTCCGACTGTGACCCCGGTAGGTCACCTTTGAACTTTGGGCCGTCACGCGAACGCCCGCTGTCAGGATTAGGAGCGTCCCGCGTCTCGCACTTGGCCGTCTTCGCGACTTGTTTTTCATCATTTTCATCAGCCAATTAATCAAAACGGTCACCTGCGCACTTTGACCGATAAAGGAAGACTTATCGAGTCACGCCACACTAGGGAGCACTCTTTCCCGTCCTCCGCATTCGTGGTGCGAATTTAGGTTATTCGATTAGGGACACCCGGCGAGGACTGGCCATTCCCGGCACACGAGACGTGATAATCCAGGAGCGTCCGTAATTGATTTACGACCGATAAATTATAGCATTTATGGTCGGATTGTAATTTATTAATGTTTGATTATATTGTAGTTCGAAAATCACATTTAATAATATTAGCATAACAAATCAAGCTATGCTTGTAAGCTAAAAACAAGGTTGACTTTGTTCCTAGTTAATACCAAAACTCTGTAGGTAAATGAATAGGTAAGAAGACCATTTGAAAAGTGCTAGAAAAATTGTAAAATACAAAGTACAAAAGTTCAAAATAAACAAAACTTTTCTATGTTTTCTAAATCTTTTGTTTTTTTGTAGTGTAGGATTTGTGTCTATGAATTTACAAAAAATCCTTAAAAATATGCTCTAGCTGAAAAACCCTAGGGGATGTCCCAAGACCATTCCCGAAGACTTAAGAGGAGTTTTGTGTAACCTATTATGAGTAATAAAAATCATTCTCAAATTTATTATATTTTTTAAAATGGATGGTGCAAATTCGATCAGCGCGCGGATTCCAATCCCGTGTGGATCGATAATGACCTTGACACCGTTACGGCATACACCGACAGTAAAGACATTATAACATGATGCTTTTACCATTTTCACCTAAAATTTACTTTTTTTTCTCGGTAACCATCATATCACGAATGTTTCTTAACAAATAACACTATAAATCGCAGGACCTATTAGCCGTTTTTTCTTTTATCTGAAAGTTGAGTAGTTTGGCCAGTATTTTTTACGTTCGAGTAGACCGATATCGATAAAAAATTATATATTTTCTAAATGTTAATAATCTGTCATAGCTAAGCATAGTATATTTTCGCGTTTAAAATGTAATTATGTTAAGCAAAAACATTGCTAAATTATTTCTGCTTTGCTGAGATACATGATAACCGGTAAGTATATTAAAAATGTTCTTTTCAACTTGTCACATTTTACCAAAATCTACTCGAATGCTTAGTGACACAAAAAGAGATAATTTCGAGGTTTTTTTTCTTTTAGTAGACCTTATACAAGGAATAAAGCGAGCGAAAGTCCACCAATGTAGAAAATAGCCGGATGGCCGGACTGAGCATACGATATTGTATGAGGATTAAAAGAGACTTGCTCAAAATAGTTATTGATCGCTCTCACAATGGAGCCATCATCACGACGACGATGCTTTAACCTTTTCAAACTGTTACATTGAGGTCTTTGTACATACATACATATATTTTACATAAACACACATTTGTACATAAATTTGAATATTATTCAAAAATGTTATATTAATATATATGTTTTTTACAAAATAACACATTGAAGAGCATAAACATTGAACTGGTATATCTTGAATGTTCATAAATATTTTCGATACTATTACACACGTTTTGCTAAAACGATCATTAAAAAATAAAACTGGAAGAACACACAAAATGTGGTATGTATTCTAATAAATATCGTTTCGAATAGACTATAGCAGAACTTTTATTTACGTTTTTAATCTTTTTTTTGTACACGAGGCACATTTCAAATACATTACATTAGGTATCTACTTATTACCACAAAGATAAACATGTTTCACATCCGTTTAAAAATAGTTATTTAAAATAACAATGCCGTTGCCAATGCACATTCAAATTTGAAGCGGTAAAAAAACTAATATTTTAACCTATATTCGTTTAGGTTATCAGTAGATTAATCCGCAAGCGTAAGATTAAATGGTGAACTCAGTTTCCGTCCTTAACTTTTTGGTACATCACGATAACATCGACTGGGACGGGTTTTCATAATTACCTTAAGAAAAAAAAAACGCTATTCTATATTTATATTATATCACATTGAGTTGCGTGGACGAAATTTCATATTTTAGAGTTTGGTATGTAAATATTTCGAACAAATATTATATCTCTGATTCAACTATATGTCGGGCTATTCTTTTTACTAAGTTTTATAACATTTCAACTGAAGCTAACATAAATCTTAAACTACCGGTAGTGTGTACCATGTACCATGTGTACCATGGATTCTAAAAAACGGAGGTGTGGTGCAGGTTACTGTTTTTTTAACTAACACATTACTGTATGGAAAAGCAATAAATTCACATATTTGGCAATATATTTTTGTAATAAAGATACAATTGATGTGTTTTAACCCTTTTTAACCGCTGTGATCTTAATTACATGAACTTTAATAACTTCCTAATAACTTTTTTTTTCCGATGTTGTAAAGTTTGAATAAAACTATTTTAAACATGTTAATGTTTTTCAGAAATGTGTTACATGTTTTGTCAAGTGATTTCTACTTTTAAACAATATTATAAATTTTATAATTACACTTTCAGTATATTTTTATTTTTATAAAATAAATTAAATATATATTAACGCAAGCTCGGTCAGGTAATATATGAAAAAAAAAGTTGTAAAATAGTAATGCTAAAGAGTCGTAAAATCCGTTTAAAGGAAATGAACAAAAGATACATGCAAAGCAATTTCTTTAAAAGCACATGAGATGCTTTTTAGTTGTAGATCCATAAAGTCCTGCCTGTACGTGATTTTGGAAATAAACAATAATACCAAGTTATTTGGAGCGTTATAAGTAAAAATCCGTTATAACTTTTTTCGCAATGGCGTCAGATAACTGCTATTTGGCTACTAGTGTCCGGTTCGTGAAAGTTTTGTCCTATTGAACGTTTCAAATTGATATTTTGGCGAAAATAGTTGCCGCAATATGTATTCCGGATGAAATAATTCCTCCTTGACTTCATACTTAATACATGGAATTTTGTAGCCGTATATAAATTTACAAAAAAAAAAAATTTAAATAATGTAAGCTTTCAACGCATTCAAATTTTCTTTATCGCGGAAATAGGTAAAGCCTCTCAAAACCGCCATTAGGGAAAAACTTTTATCCTTTTTATTATAAAGAGGAATATTGGGAATATACGCAATTTCATTTGACTTGCTAAACGCGTTTTAAGAAGGCAACGTCGCTATAAAAGAAATTATTATAATTTCTTTTATAAGTTTCTTTCAAACATACTACATATTAATATGGTTGTAGCTTTTAGTGGAAGCTTTAATCTTTGTAGCTGCCAGTTACAATCGCTCCAGCAGGTACCAGTTTTTATGTATCAAAATCAGACTGATTGTTTGATTTTAATTAGGATCCTCTGCTGTAATCCGGTGAAATTGAAACCTATATAGGTAACCTGCTGGGGTTTTTAAAAATTTTGAACATTATCTTTTTTTTCGATGTACTTTTCTATTTTAGTTGTTATTAACTATTTTTATTTAAGAATACTTACCATATAATACTATAATAAACACGTAAATGGAAGTATGAATCGTAACAACAGTTATGGACACTTGCGCATATTATTATCTTATAGTAAAAAAAAAACACACTTTGCGCATGTCATCACGCTTATCCTGTCAATAAGTGAAAATGGTGAATAGCACAGTAAAATCCTGTAAAAATTATTCTAGAAAACAAACTAAAAAGATTAGTTATATTTCTCTGCATCGTTAAGTTCAATTTTAATAATATTATCATAATTTTAAAATGATGTCTTACGATGGTGAAAGAAGTGCGTGGCGAGAGGTAGCGATCGAAACTCACCTTTTTTTGGGATGGTATTTTAGAATGGTGTCGGGATGGACATTTTGTATTGTAATTGCAAATAAATGTAAAATATGGTGATGAGTAATTGCAAATATTTTTAAATAGAATGTTATTATATACATAAAAAATACAGATTTTTACATACCATGTGAAAAATTGAATATATATATTTATTATCATGTTCCTACAAAATTAATTTATTTAAGTACTCACCTTAACGAATATTATAATATAAAGAAAAAGCACCGATTTTCAGAAAAATATGTTTTGTCCAGCGGCAATTATAGGCATTTTATTTATGTGCGGAACTATTTTGTAAAAATAAACCTGTTTCAAACAGAAACTCAGTAAAAATAATATTATTTTTAATTATTTCATCAGATTTTTTATTTTACCTTTTTATTACCTTGGTCGATTTTTATTAAATCGAAATCGATACCAGATTATTACCTTGGTCGATTATTTTATAAATCATTATAATAAATGCCATGCGCAGTAATCGATACACCCTGTCCGCCAACCGCCTAACCTAACCTATCTGCACATCTGCACATCCATCAAGTCCGCTGATCCGCAGGGTAAGCCGATGTTTGATCATCCCTCATATTTATCTAGTACGACACAAAATTGGTGAGTTTTTGCACCTGCGGCTACATAATCTATCTGTCTTGTTATGCGAGTAAGGGTCATTTAGAGTTCTGTTCTATACCCAGACAACATTAGTAGGAGAATGGTCTCCCATGCAATTTTACTAAATAAGTTTAGGCAATTAAGATTTAGCGACAGTGTAGGATTATCTATTTAGTCGAACTTAGTTCTGTCAGCGAGGAGTTTAAAACAAAGTTTGAAGTACCCCAAGGGAATGTCCTTGGGCCGATTTTGTTTCCGCTATATAAATTACTACACTACAGGTACCAGTCGTTCGGTTTAGTACTGCTGATATGTTCAAATGAAATACCTGGGAAGAAGTACGAGTATTAGACAATGATGAGGTAGGACTTCAAAAATTAAAAAATCCTGAAGTTTAATCTAAAGATGACAATACACTCTTGACTTATTTATTCCTCGAACCTACCCTTTGTTTAATTAATTTATTAATTATTGTCATGATTGCCTAAAACTAAGTAACATTAATTAAAAAAAAGTCTTAATGTTAGCTCTGAAAACTGTAAATAATATTTAATTATATTTAAATTTTTGTTTTACACTTTTTCGTCCTTTTCTTCAGTTTCGATCTTAAATGTTTTATTTGGAGGATGTTATTGATTATATTATCATCTTAGTAGCATGGGAATCTGTGTTTAGATTTATATAGTATTACTGTAGAATCAATAAATAAATACGGGTAAACATTGACAAAACCAAGTATAAAATATTTAAAATCACTTTCTATTTGCAATCATCACTGAAGTTACAGTGCATTTAAGTGTGTTTACTTTTAAAATCAGCATTTTAATAATGCGATTGCGCCGAATCTCTTTTTATAGGATTTATGCCATCCAGCTTCGTGCGTGTTAATCTAACTCTACAGGCTGTTTCTAAAATCGATAATGTTATTTTAGGGCGTTGATTTATATCAACAATTTAACCTGTCTCACAAAAAAAAAAAATTATATTAAATAAATGTTTAAAAAATACACTTATTTTTCGTAGGTGATTATTCTGTCCGTCGCTGTCCATATCTAAATCAAATACTTAGCCGCGGTGTTGTCAAGATTAGAAACAGCCAGTCAGTCGTTTTCTCGAGAATGGGAAACATTTTTTTTATATACGAGTATTTTGCTGATTAATATTTTATTTTTGTTAAAAATCATCCTCCTGAAAGGACAGTAGTCATTTAAAAAATAAAATTTATTTACATTTTAAATACATACATGTATAAAAACCTTCTTTATGCCTTGCTCTACTAATTAAAAAAATATTACATTTTTTCTGGCGTTATAAAATCTATTATATTACCAATCTACCATTTATATTATATATATTTGCGATTCTTAGTTGACCAAAAAGGAGTTACATAGAAACATTTTCACTCTTATTTTGAATCCTAAATAAATAATAATGGTAGAATGTTTCAAAAATAAACTACTCAGTGCATATTACCTCGTTAGATTTTGTCAGTGAAAGTCTCACTGGCCCAACACATTTATTATGCCATTAACTTCGTCTAGGCAGAAGAAAGGTTCACATCAGAGCATTGCATTACTTTTGTACCTACCTATAATATTTAAAATGTATGTAAGATTAGTTTTGGAATAAACAAAATGCTAAATATATGAAATTTTTAGGTAATTTATGAGATGATTTATGTCGACCACCACTGTCAGAATGTCATATTTAGTAGGAATATATTATCTTTCAATTTTTATAAGAATCATGTGAACATTGTTGTATCAGCTCGACCTTTACATTTTAATTTTGGCTTCGATTATTGTAATAAATTACGACTATATAATCGCTATTCAGAGAGACTAGCCACTTAACTTCGTGATAAAACCACGATTAAATTATATTTTTAGTCGTTTATCATGTGACGGTTTGAATTGAGCCTAACACGATAGTACGTCAACACTGCGGCGTTTGCGTCACTCTTCGTGTTTTGACACGAGGCTTCAATTGATTATCAATTATTCACAGCGCATTACTCGATCGAGTCCAGTGCATTTGCAGGCTTCCATATTAGCTACAGTCTAATACAAGTTTGTATTTACTAAATTTAATAATTTTTTCATTTCGACAATCGGAATTACACACAATTTTAAAGACAGGTATTCCATATGTTGAGGTCTTCTCTGACTTATCTGTACGTGTAAATCATTTTGACAGGCTGTATGTACTAACATACTCGTAAAGCATTACGCAGGCGCAATAAAATCGTACGTACTATTATATAGAAAATATAAGATCGTAAATAACAAGGATTCGTCTTATATTTTAACGATTAAAACCGCCTACTAATATTAATCGTGTTTAAAAGGACAATATTTGTTTCTGACAGATGATTTTCTTTTATTAAAATACTATAACCAGATTATTATTACTTCTAACTATATTTTATTTATTTATATATTTATCAAAATTAAGTAATAGCTATATTTAAGGTTGTAATATCTTTAGATGTGAAGTTAAAATCATAGCTAAGCACTTATAATTTTGAATAATTAAATAGATTAATTATTAATACTGAAAAAATAAATAGAATAGAAATTAAATAGATTGGATTAAATAGAAATTAATTTTCAAATTTAAAGACGCATATACCACATATAAGCAAAATAATATATTTCTTATACTATTTAAAATGATAATTAATAGCGTTGTAAATTATTATTCCTTTTGATTTTGTTACAGCAATGAAGGCTGCCATTCTAATCCAAAGATGGTACAGGCGATATCTGGCAAGAATGGAGGTAAGAAGACGATACACGTGGACAATTTTCCAGAGTATTGAATATGCTGGAGAACAGGATCAAGTTAAGGTATTTTAATTGTAAATTAAATTGTATTTTAATCCATACTTTACAAAGAATTTAAAAAAAAACTATCTGGAATAACTGACCAAGTCATTTCGTACCATCGGGTCATAAATAAAATGGAAAAATTGTAATTGTTTGCAAACGAACTGAACGGCCTAATTATTTCAAAAGTTTAATTTTTTCAAAATAAAACTTTTCAAAAAATAAAAGTTAATTCTTAGGTAATAATTATTCTAAAATTTCGTATTATATAAAAACTATTTATTTATAGAAATACATAGATACCTGTAATTTTAACCCAATTTAAGTAGGTATGTTATAATTCATTTATTTATAATATGCAACATAAATATTTTATTACATTTTCCCTAAAAAAAATACAATAATCCTACACTACAAAAATATTTCATACAGTATTATTACATTCAAAAACCCTAATTAAATATGGTATCAGCATAGAATTATAGGGGTATTAAATAAACTCAGCACACAAGGTTTTGGTTTACCTAACTAGGTGTGAACACCTGTTCTTACGTAAACTTTGTATAAGGTACCTCTGTCACTGCATATGATAGGGTCCGAGCAAGTATCTACACATACATATATAAATACAGTTACTACAGCTTTTACAGTTATGTATATAATATAATTAAACCAATTAAGCGTTTCGTTGAAAATGTCGTAAATCACATGTCCTTTTACAGAGAAAGCGTCGCCTGAAAAGGTCCCCCTCCAAGCGGCCGGCTGGCAACCTAATTCTCACCATTAGGAGAAAAATTGCTAACAGCAGGGCGTCAAGCAAACGACTCGGACTGGCCCGATGCATAATAACGCGATGACGAAACATTTCTCCTGACGAACGAGATTTCAAATGACAATCTTTTTCTCGCCTCGTTTGGTATTTTAGCTTTAAATAAATCTACTGCACTCAAGCGACCAAAATACAATCATACGTGTATTAAATTTAGCGCAGCCTATTTTATACTTTTAATTATATTTTTCTTATTTCAACTTAGTGGAAAGATACGCAATATTTAGTAATAATTCAAACTAAAGAGTAATACGGTGACGGTTACAAATGATTTTTTTCAAAACTCAGGCCTGGCTTCAAACGAAATATAATTTCATTCTAAATATTTTTAAATTTAGTTTTAAACTTATAGAAAAAAAAAATTGTAAGTATTTGTTATATTCTTGAGCTATAATAAAACACATCGCTTCCTAAGAGGTGCTTTATTTTTTACTTTGATTTCTTTTTTCCATCGTTGCAGTTATACAACTTTTTCAACGCGTTGCTAACCCACATGCCTGATACAGCGTCCAGAAATACGGGGTCAGGGGCTACTTCGAGAAGTTCCTCCATGGGTGACCTGGGTAAGTTGGTATATTTTATTTAATATTCAAATACAAGTATACCTATTTAGACCAATCATTTCTCATATTCTTTTTAGAATCCTGCGTGAATCACAAAAAAGCGTTAATAGCGAGAGGAAAACAGTTTTCAAACATTCTGAGCTTATTATATAAGCTATTCTATCAACATTGTCCAATCGATACAAAACTTTTATTTTTTTTAATATTGTAAATTGCGGAAATCATTAAAATATTATTATTATTTTGTCAAATTACAGGAACAATAACAGCATATGTAAATAAAATATTTTTAACCATTCTATATCAAATTTGTGTACTTTTTTGCTCTTTTTTTATATTTGGCTTTAAATCAAGAAATTTGCTATTTAAAAATGTACAATATTGGCAAAAATATGTGTTGTATTTACAGTACGATTTTTTGTCACGCCCGTTGTCTCTGTAACAGAGTCATACCAGGTGGGGTTAGGTTAGGTTAGGTTGCGGTATGTGAACCTCCTTAATGAGGAAAATTAAGTAGATTTTCTTAAAATTCATTTTTGATACACTCTGGTTGCTTCATTTTTTAAGGTGGACGAAAAACTCACACAGGGCGGGTAGCTTAGTACTTGTCCTTATTTTATATATCTGAGTTCATATTGCCACAAAACAAATATCGAAAGCATATGGTTCTGTTTTTTCGGACACTCGTGTGACTTTAATGTTAATAAAGGCCATATTATCTTTACTTTTACTGTTCTAATGATATAATTTTGATTAATATAAAAACAGAATTTTAAATTTCTTTTCATTGGTATTTTTACTATTTTAGCTCTACGCAAGCGTAGACCTTTATGTGTTGAAAATGTGTATAAAATAACTTTCGAGAGCGGACTTCCCCTTAAAGTAAAGTGTGCTATTTTATTACATGTTGAATAATCTGGTGAAACTTTTCTGTATTAGAAAATCCTATTTTACTAAAGTTATTACTAAGTGTCCTTTTTGCATGCATGTGCCATTTCAATTCAACCAAATCAGGGATTAAAATTTATCACAATCAGTAATACGATTAGAACATAGGTTATGTCAATTCTATAACAATAGGTAAAATTTATTTATTCGTTCGAGTATATATATGTGTATACTATATTATATTTTTATAATAAATAAATTATTATTTAAATTATTTATTAGCGGTAGATTTATGAATTATTATATATTATTATTTATATATTATGGATTCCATACAATTCAATTCAAATAATTATAATTGTATGTTGCGCAATGAGATGGTTATGCTTATAAGAACAATGCTTCTAGTTATGTCTACCTTAGTATGGGTATTACCTAGTTAAGTAGAATTTTGCATAATATAATATTAATGTTTAAGTTACTGTCAATTACTAAATAATAATAATAATACTATTAACTAAAATACAAATAGGAAACATAGAGCAAGAAAAATATCAGTGATAAAATCCAAGAAACCTAAATATTTAAAACTCAGCTATATTAAATTAATTTCTGTCAGATACAGTTGACCACCGCTATTCTGAAGAGTCTGACGAAGGTGCCGGCGTGGAAGAAACAGCCAAGCCAGCCAAAGGCCCACACCTTGACTTCCCGCTTCAGAAAAAAGACTTAGATATTCTCATTGACGTATTTCGAAAGAAAAAGGTATGCTTTTGAAGGTCATGCACTAAACAAAATCGTAAAAATATGAACTCTTAAAATTGACCTACACAGAAGGTACCTACCTAATGCTAGCGACAATCTAGACATAATATTCTTATAATTTTTAATTTAATATTATCATAAAAAAAAATAGGTATATTTAGTTTAATTTCCTCACTGTCGGACGAACATTTAGAAATTCCCAACAATCAGTAGCAGGAAAACATTTTTACAATGTTTATTTTTCAGTTTATAAGGATATTACACTATGTTTTCATGGCAACTATTAGAGATCGTTTCTGCATATACCATACCTACTAATAATTTGATTTTAACCACCGTATAAGATTTATTAAAATTGACAAGATTTTCTTAGATCATTTTATACAGTAAGTAATCCCCATTTACATTATTTTTTATTTTATTAAACACACTCTATTTTTTCTAAATATGATAAAGTGACCCCCTCTTTTATATTTTTAGAAATAATTACCAAGACCAAAAACAAAAAAGACGTAAATTATGACGTACTTAATATTAAATTATATTCAAGGTGCAATGTCACCCGTTTCTATACTATACCTAAATTGTTTCTTTATAGTATTTAATAAAAGCGAATCAATTTGTCATTTATTAAAAGAAATATTTGTATTCACAGCAACGACTTCATCCGAAGTATGTAGCTGGAATTCTTCGAGAAGCGTGTGCTAAATTGAAAAGACTGCCAAATCTGAACCAAGCATCGACCGCTATCTCCAAGCAAATAACGATATGTGGTGACCTTCACGGGAAATTAGACGACCTGCTGGTAGTTTTTCACAAGGTCAGTGTCTTCCTAGTATTTTGTAATTTTATATTTAATACTTTTTTTTTTATTTATATTTAATATTTTTTACTTTCACAGAGTTTGAAGCGGCGAATCACAATCTTTAAAGATATCTAATCATTTTGCGTATTTCAAATTAAAACAACAACAAAAATAAATAAAACAAAATATATATATAAAATCGAATATAGTTTCAAGAGCTATTACATATTTTGTAATACTCAAATAAGTTTACAAAAATAAACTATATTTTGTCCTTACAAATATGGGTTATATATTCCACCATTCTCACCGCTAATGCTAATAAATATTTATTTTAAAATAATTGTGGTTAGTACTCATACCTGAGGAGATAAGGAAATAAATTACCTCCTCTCTACTACCTCAAGCATAAGCAATTGAAATGATCTAGATAAGGTAACTAATTGTAAAGTACTAAAGTACTCATAAGAAGTTAAAATTCAGTGCAAGTATAGCTTTTTTATTGCTTAAGGATACATTCATGGGAGCGAATTTCAATAGTAGATTAAATAGAATTAAGGATAGTTATTTTATTACTACTGCTCTACTTTACAATACACGTTTTTTTATCCATTATATTATTACACAATATACATTATCTTAATATATATAAATCTCGTGTCACAATGTTTGTCCTCAATGGACGGCTGAACCACTTAACCGATTATAATAAAATTTGAACACCATGTGCAGTTCGATGTGCACTTGAGAGATAGGATAGTTTAAATCTCAAATTATAGTCGCAATTTTAATTTATCGCTAATTATTTGTCTGTTATTATTTGGCAGTCATAAAACTGACAGATGTCGATACCTTTCGACTGGGTTGATGGCGCTAATGTCTGTTATTATTTGACAGTGACAGTTATTCGACGCAAACGTATTAAAAGAGCCCATCAGTTGGCAGAACAAATTGAATCAAGAAATCCAGCTCAAAGAATCAGGACAGCAGGTCATGCACAAGAATCTCAAGAACAGTGTAACGAACGTCTTCAAGAGAATATCATAAGAACAAGAAAATTATTATTTTCAGTCAAATGCCACCGAAAAAATCTAACCTCAACAACGCGAGCGGCAAACGTCAAAACGCAAACGTCAAAACTACGATCGGAATAATATATTCACTTACGAGATGCTGTTGCTGGAAACATCGATGGAAATTTAAATCCCAATGACATCGGTAATGCTTTCATTTTACCTTCAAGCTACATCGGCAGTCCACGGAACATGCAGGAATACATACAAGATGCGATGACTTACGTACGTCATTACGGCCGACCGGATTTATTTATTACATTCACATGTAATCCGAATTGGGAAGAGATACAAACTTTACTATTGCCAGGACAACAAGCCATTCATCGTCATGATTTAACTGCACGTGTGTTTAAACAAAAATTGAAATCCTTAATTGATTTTATTGTTAAATATACAATTTTTGGTATCACACGTTGTTGGCTGTATACGATAGAGTGGCAAAAGCGAGGTTTGCCTCATGCCCACATTTTGGTTTGGCTTAAAGATAGAATCCGTCCTGAAGAAATCGATCAAATAATTTCAGCCGAAATTCCAGACCCATTAATTGATCAAGAATTATTTGATATTGTCACCAAACACATGATCCATGGGCCATGCGGTGTTTTCAACATGACGTCACCGTGCATGGAAAATGGAAAATGTAAAAAAAACTTCCCAAAGCCGCATACGAATGACACGATCACGGATATTGATGGTTATCCAATGTATCGCCGCAGAAGTACTGAGAATGGTGGCCACACATTTACAATGCGACTGCCGAACTTTCCAAATCAAGTTGAGTTTGATAATCAGTGGGTGGTACCATACTCACCACTACTTTCAAAAACTTACAAAGCTCATATCAATGTTGAGCTTTGCAGTTCTGTTAAATCAATTAAGTATATTTGTAAATATGTAAACAAAGGCAGTGATTTGGCCATATTTGAAGTAAAAAACATAAATAAAAATGACGAAATAGCACGATACCAAATGGGCAGATACATTAGCAGCAATGAAGCTATTTGGCATATTCTCAGCTTTCCCATCCACGAAAGAGATCCTGCTGTCCAACATCTGGCAATACATCTTGAAAACGGTCAACGTGTATACTTCACTGAAGAAAATGTTCTCCAAAGAGCGTTCGAAGCTCCGAAAACGACTCTAACTGAATTTTTTACATTGTGTCAAAAACCTGATGTTTTTGGCCAATTCGCGAAGACATTGGTGTATGGTGATGTTCCACGTTATTTCACATGGAACAAATCCAGTAAAAAATGGGAGCCACGGAAACAAGGAAAACCACATCCTTCCATTACAGGCATATTCAAAGCTAAGACATTGGGGAGACTTTACACGGTACATCCAAAGCAACGTGAGTGCTTCTATTTACGTTTGTTATTGGTGAATGTTCCCGGACCAACGTCTTTTGAATTTTTACGAACAGCTAATGGTCGAGTATTCAATACATACCAGGATGCATGTCGTGAACTGCAATTGCTAGAAGACGATAACCATTGGGACTTAACGCTTGCTGATGCTGCGTTGACATCAACACCGAATAACATTCGTCAGTTGTTTGCAATTATTTTGGCGACATGTTATCCCTCGCAAGCACAAACTTTGTGGGAAAAATATAAAAATTGTATGACAGAAGACATCTTGCACCGAATTAGACAAACAAATCAATGCCAAAACATAGATTATACACCAGAGATGTACAATGAAGCATTGGTCTTGATCGAGGATTTATGTGTTCTTATTTCAAATTTACCACTTAATCATTATGGTATGCCATCACCTAATCGTCCAGCCACCGACTTAGTCAATACCGATTTACAACGAGAAAATCAATATGACCATGGAAGTTTAGCAACAATTATCATGAACAGTGAACCATTACTGACAGCAGAACAAAAAATTATTTATGATCGGATTATGCTGGCTGTTGCTGCTGAACAAGGCGGTTTTTTTTTCTTGGATGCACCCGGTGGAACCGGTAAGACATTTTTAATATCGTTGATTCTTGCCAAAATACGGTCGCAACAAAAACATCGCATTAGCATTAGCATCGTCAGGCATTGCGGCTACTTTACTGGATGGTGGGCGAACAGCACATTCAACATTCAAGCTGCCATTGGACGTTCATAATAAACCAGATGCAATGTGTAACATCAAAAAGAATAGTGGAATAGCTGCAGTGTTGCGGAAGAGTTCTATAATAATTTGGGATGAGTGCACAATGGCACACAAATATTCACTTGAAGCATTAAACAGAACTATGCAAGATTTAAACAGCAATAATAAACTTTTCGGTGGTGCTATCTTACTTTTGTCTGGTGACCTTCCGGCAGACCTTACCGGTTATACCTCGCTCTACTGTCGCGGATGAGATTAATGCATGTTTGAAACAATCATTCTTATGGCGAAGTGTTGAAACACTTCGATTGACCATAAATATGCGAGTACAATTGCAAAATGATCCATCAGCACTAATATTTTCCGAACAACTACTAGATATTGGGAACGGTAAAATAAAACTGCAACCAAATACGCAATGCATTAAACTACCAGACAATTTTTGCACTGTTGTTCAGGATAAAACTGAATTGATTCAGAGTATTTTCCCGGATATACAGAATAATTATTTGAATCATGAATGGCTTAGTCAACGGGCGATTTTGGCAGCCAAAAACGTTGATGTTGACGAAATTAACTTCCAGATACAACAGTTGTTACCAGGCGATCTGATGTCTTTTAAATCAATCGATACTGTTGTTGATGAAAATGAAAGTGTAAATTTTCCGATTGAATTTTTAAATTCATTAGATATCCCTGGAATGCCACCACATAATCTTCGATTAAAGATTGGTTCCCCTATTATTCTCCTCCGTAATTTGAATACACCTCAATTATGTAACGGTACGCGTTTGGTCATCAAAAAGATCACCGGAAACATTCTTGAAGCAACCATTTTGGCTGGGAAGTTTAAAGGAAAAGTGGTCCTGCTGCCACGTATTCCGATGATACCATCAGATTCTACCATACCCTTCAAAAGGCTACTGTTTCCAATTCGTTTAGCTTTAGCCATGTCTATAAATAAATCTCAAGGTCAAACAATGTCCATTTGTGGTTTAGATTTGGAAAATCCATGTTTTTCTCATGGGCAACTATATGTTGCGTGTTCACGTGTTGGGAAACCGTCGAATCTATTTGTGTTAGCTAAAGACAGGTTAACCAAAAACATTGTGCACCGATTGGTGTTAAATTAAATTGAAATTGAAAGTATTTATAATTCAAAAAAAAGATATTAATGTTTAAAAGTTTAAGACTGTCTGCCTTGCCTACCTCATTCATGAGTTTAAGCGTCACATGTTATTTACTGTATTATACTGTAATATACTTATATTTGTTATAAAATTAAATGGAAATAATAAATCTGATAAATTTTTATTTTTTACCTATTGATTTCTGCTTAGTATCAAGTGTAAGAACATTTTAATTAATTGTGTTCAACGTACTTCCCCTTCAAATCTCAATCCAGTGAATTTGTATACCAGCATCAACATTTTCGTCTTTGTTCGTAAATAATTTCATTGTACTAAAGGGTTATAGTAGTAGAAAGTCAAATAAGGAGATCACCATATTTTTTTACAAATACCATCTGTGTGAAAAAGCATAGTGGACTCCGTGACTGATGTTCTCTTATTGTTCCTCTTAGATTGTTTACTATAATGTAATATAACAAAAACTTTAGCCACAGCAACGCGTGGCCGGGTCAGCTAGTATATTATATTATGTTTTTAAACTTTTAAAAATATACCCACTTCTCTTTCAATTGACATTAAGGTAACAAAGATAAAATAATTTGTGTTTTTAGGTAATAACATTCAATATACGAGTATGTCAAGTGTGAACTTTGACCACTTGAGAGTGCATTTATTTGCGTCAAACAATATCTGTCAAGTAAACGACAAAGCGATATTGTTCTTTTACAAACCCAACATTTCGTGCATAGATAGAAAAGATCGAACAGTCCGATGCACAAACATCGTCAAGTCTTCTAAGAAAATAGCATTCTGTTTCATTTCCAAATTTTCAATCCTTCCATTATATTGGACGCGGTTCCCGACCAGTCACGGTTCGTCCCTCGGGGTTCGATAACTCCGGCGGATCAGCTGGCCAAGGAGAGCCTGCGAGAGGGAAGCCGAGACGAACTCCACCTCGCTCGGAAGTGATCGTGGTGAGGCGGCGCTCCATCGAGGGCCCTGTTCGATCTAAGGCGAGGGAAAAGAAAAACGTTACAAGTTATTTAACATTAAAGTCAACATTTTTTTAATATGAAACTGACATAGCGCTCATAATTAGGGCGCTATCATATTCAAATTTCAATTTAACGGAACATTTATTGGAACGTTTTATTTATTGCTGGCCAGTTAAATTTAATATAAACTCATCTATGAGCGCAAATAGAAATATCTAAAAGATTATTCAGTGTCACTATATAATTATCATAAATTGAAATATTATATCTGTAAATTCAATTTAAAAAGAAATACAAGTATAAGGACGTGAAAACACCAATTTATAATTTGATTATTCGTATATATTGATTTACATGTATTGTAAATTGGTTTATTACGGAACTAAACTACTGAACTACGGGGGTTGTTTTAATACTAGCCGCGCATCAAAATTTACAAAAAAAAACTGATGTGGTGTTAAAATTTATGATGAATTGAAAGAATGCCATCATACCATGTATAGAAGTAGAAACATTGTATAGAAGTAGTTGATATTAAATGATAGCTACCGGTGTCATATCCTATTCTTGTATTATATCACACGAGTGATAATGGTTTTAAAAGTGCTGCCCTGTTTTTGAAATTTATACTCAATTTTATTTTAGATTGCTGCTCAAAGGGATGGGTTTTGTAAAGTGCGGTGCTAGAGGGGATATGATGGTTACAAACATTTTCCGGTTTGTAGTCTCGGCGGCAGACGTTTGAATTTATGATGCAATTCGTTTTATTTTCATTCTCCTCCCCTATGTAGTGTTTCGGTCCAGACTGTTTGTTCTCTTTGCCTGTAAATCCGCAACTCACAGTGGATTTATCTCAAATACGATTTTTGTACTTTTGGGAATTCCCCGATTAGCATTAATAATAACACAAGGATTTCTCCAGCTGGTTTTACCTTCTATGCATTTATTTTTAAGATTATCTCCTTTACTTAGCCGTCTAGCCGTCTGTTGCATCTTTCAACTCGAAAAGTACAAATGCGAAGTTGAATTTTTGTGTCTAGATTGATGATCATGAAGGACTATCATCATAGATCACGTCGGAGATATAGATATAGATTATTTTAATTCGAATTAATGAAACAATGACAGTTCGAAAATATGACAACATGACTTTTGGAATGTACCTGTTATTTATTACTGGCTAGTTAAAATTAATACAAACGCATCTGTGTGCGCAAATAGAAACATTTAAAAGAATGTTAAGTCCTATATTCAAATTATTATAAAATGATTATTAATAATTTCATAGACGAATAATTTTATAATAGTTCAGAAAAAAGCAAGCACATATATCGTTAGGCGTTTTAGTCGATATGTTTGGGAGCCACTAAGTAGAAGGCGTTTTGAATTTTGAGTAACTAGGTTATATAAGATTGTAATGAATGAACCTGTGTGGTGTAGGTTCATTCTCCGTGTTTGTGTTATTTCATTACTAACCGCGCGTCAAAATTTACAAAAAAAAAAAAACGCTGTTAACATTCCGCAGTCGCAAATGGAGATAAAAAATGAAACAAACCATCACAAATTGGTATCAAAGGCGCGAATGCTGGGTTGAGAGTTGGGTGTGGTAGATGCCGTAAGACGTCAGGTTCTGGTTAAATAATTTACTACTACTAAACGATGTTTTTGAAATAAAACAAAACGCCTTTTCTGATAAATAAATAAATGCAAGCTAGCAACATATAATCGCCTTGTAAAAATGAATGTTTTTTTCCACAATGCTGCTCCTAACTTTCCTAATATCTAATTATTTATTATATATTATTTAACCCGCCAAAGTTTAAATTAAAAAGAAGCACAAACATAATTTAGATTAGCACTGCTCTGATATACTGCTCTAAAAATACATACTAATCTTAAGTAAAACTTATTGATTTTGACAAAATCTAGCCGAAATTTAAATAAATGTAATTTATTTTAAATTAATAATGTGTAAATTTGTAAAAATTGTGTTATTAAACATAAATTTATTTTTTACTGTACAAAAAAGCGTTTTTTCGCACATGTGGTTATTTAGGAGTGGACTGTACATTAGGTTGGTATTAAATGGAAATAGAGTTGGATTAACATAACATGAATAAAAAAATAATGTACGCTTAGTGCTTCTAACGATAAGTGTATTAGTAGCGAAAGGCATGAATATCATTTGAAAGTTCGCTCGAGTTCATTGTTATGGTTTATGCTAAAATAAAAGGACAATCTACATTTCATTGACACATCTGAAAGAAAGGTACGACAGTGAACGTCAAACAGTTTTCCGCCCAATATTTTTTTTTTTTAATATTAAAAATACTACTTAAAAAATCTTTCACTTGAAAACTTAAAAAGTAAAGTCATGCTGAATAAAATTAAATTACGATAAGTCGACTACAAACTCAAAAGTGAATAACATTTAAAAACAAAAATATTTGAGTGAATGAGTAAAAATATGTGAATAAACTTTTTTATATTATGCATGGTAATTCTAGAACTGCCGTCTTTTTATACCTGTATTTCTATTCTAAAATCGGAGTGTTGATTAGGGGTAACGGTTGAACTTTTCTTATAAATTCAAAAAAAAATACGCCATTTATAAAATGTAGGTAAGTACGTTTGTTAAGGCATATCAAATTTAGGTAAAGTAACATTAATGTCGCACAAACAAAATGGGGTATCTTAAAATCAAATACACATATACTCGTATAAGGAATTTATTCGGAAAGTGATGAAAACTTTGATTTTCGCCAACAGGGCGGCTCCTTTAACGACGTTTTTATGGAGGTATTATCTCCAAGTGCCTTTGGCGTTACGTTAATGTGTTCCTTTGAAGCACATTTCATTATGCATTTCAAAACATAAATATTCGACCGTCGAATAGACGAACTGTTTCATATTTCTTTGTTGTTTATTCGCTCCAACAGTTTTATTTACTGACACCATTAAATGTGAGTGTATATATTTAAATTAATGCTTTGTCACTCAGCGTTGTTAGATTAGGTTAGGTTTGTCTCACAAAAACGAGGTTACTTTTACGAAAAATAGGTGATATAGGTATATATTATTTTTTTAACACCATATATATGGTGATATTATTATTAACCATCTATTGTATAATTTGCATCGGATTTAAGATATTTTAATACCTAATATTGTGTCTAAATGGGAGCGGGTTATTCACCAATTTCTTAGCGGCTTCTTTTGGGTTAATGTACGAAATTTCAGATCAATCGGTGTAAGAAATGTGGTTGTAAACGTGATGGATTGTAATTTGCATTTTTGTAATTTTGTTAATTTATAACAATTGTAATTATTTTATTTTTAACCGACTTCAAAAAAGGAGCATCATCTTTACAAATTTACATTCAAAGGTGAAACCACCGCTGATATTCCCCTCTCGTTGATTCCTAATTTTTAATTGTATACACCCTTTTGCTCGCTTCCAGTTTGATTAATATTTTAATAATAGTTTAGTTTATTAATTGATTAATAGTTTGATTATCGTCTATTACTAATCGTTTCTAACTCTCCGAGTTGGCTTAAGGGTTTCAAACATTATTTTTTTTCAAAATATGGTTGGGATTTTCTTAGGACCCTTCTTAGTTTAGTTAAGATACGTCTAGCGTAAGGTAGGGAAAAAATATTATTTTTATAGTAAAAACTTAAAAAATATAACTCACATAAATAACTCGCTTAGAACTCAATCTAAATTAAAAACTAATAAATATTACATTTAAACATTTTATTGTTAGCGAACAATAAAAAAAATCGATCCTAAAGATAGTAAAAGTAATTTTACTATCTTCCACGGCATCAGGAAGTGAGTTGAAAGACTTCGGTGCAAAAAAATATAGTCTCTTGGATACAGTGATATTATCAGGATATTATCAAGGCAGGCCTTGATGGTGAAGTTATTTTTTGCATTGTAGAGTTGCAGAGTGTACCTACGAAGATGTTAATATTTTCATCGCTTATAATAGTAAAACATATAAGTTAACTATGTTTATTTGAAGCCTCTATTTCACCTTTTTCTGAGAATCGTCGTGAAACATGCTGTGTAGGATCTTACGTTGTCACTTTAATATGTTGCTTATGTAGAATTTTTAGTCAGATATAAACTGAGAGTACCGTAGAATATATTTATAATCATCATTTGTATGATGTGAAGCATTTTGTTAATGAATGTGGCAGGTCAAGAAAATCAATACGGTCTCTGAGATTGGAGAGCCAGTAAATATTACCAGAACTCCCAAAACGTGCTCAAACTAAATACATACAATATCGCGATCTTTGCCGGGCGCCTCGATCGCTTTTTCATGTTTGGGTTCAATACGACCGACTGCGTAGGACACTCCAGAGAAAAAGATAAAAGTTTATGGATCCCTGGTGCGAAGTATTTCTTTCGTTTATTCGTTTATGTTTTATTTTGATATTGAATGGAAAGCGTGAGGAGGCCTAACTTTTTTTGTGGTTATTTCATTATGAGCATTTTAGTTTCATGGTGGTTACTCAGAAAAACAAAATTACTTTGGTTTATAGTCAAATTCATGGAAATTACGAGGATAGTAAAACTGTTCCAACAGGATTCAAAACACTTTCTAAACGAATGTTCTAATGAATCGGTAAGTTTTTTATATATATTATGACCGTTGCCACACTCAATAACTTTTTGATTTATTTTCATTTGAAAATTCCACACTTGAAAGTTTAAGGTATAAAATAATGAATGTTTTAATGAATTATCTTCACGATTTAAAAATTTATAATATCTATTTATTGCAATTTAAATCATTGAATTTATTGTATAATAATAGGTATTTTTGAATGCGTGCAATCGGCGTGAATTTTAATTTTGTAATAGAGTATAAAATGTTAGTGCTATTATTTTGAAACGGCATAAGCCCTTTGGTAAAAATAAAATATTGGAAAAAAAACAGTCTTTAAAATAAAATTTGAGAAAAATATTAACAACCTTAAAATATTTACAACCTAATGCACAGGCCTATTCTAGCTTGTCCAGAATTCTTCTTTTAGGTTAAGATACTTAGATATGCTATATCAGAGTAACTAAGCAATGCTTGTATTGAGCAAAACATGCGCTGTTTTGATGTAAATAGGAAGAAAACGTCAAAACGTTTCAAAGAATGAAAATTAGAGAATATTTTTCCATCTAGATAAGTGACTTGAGGACCCGAAGATTTATTCTACATTGTAATTTTAGGACTATTGAAAAATATGTTTTACTATAATATTATACTATATTATATTTGACAGAATATTTGTTTTAGCACTTTGTACCTAGCCAATTGATGGGTTTACTTAACGTAACATTACTGGGCTTGGATTTCCAATGGTGGCTAATTGATTTATAAAATTTAAACTCACTGAGGCGGATATATTTTTAAATTCAAATAACATTCGTAAATTTCCTGAAAAGTGTTCAGCCCTTTAAGATGTAGAGTAAATAAAGCACCGCGGTACCATACGGTTCACAGTAAAAAGACAACTTAAATAAATAAAACACGGAAGAGGATATATTCAGTGAGTCTATGACCTTTGACCTACTAAATAGAAGTCAAATAGGTGTTATGCTAAAAAGGTAGATATATTATTATAGTATGCCCGATCTATCTTTCTATTCCAGCAGATAATAAATTGTGTGGAAGTAAACATCGCTCCGGTAATGAATAATGCATAAACAAGGTTATGTCCTCGCGTGGAAGTTACTTGGAACTACCGCCTTTTATGCGTTTGAAAGCCACCGACGACGTTACCTATATGAGTTTTGCATAAAGTATGTTTTGCATAAATGTATAAAGCATTATCTAAGTACCTCATTCGCCATAGCTCGTCGTAAACCAACAATATCAAATTGACGTAGCTACGTAAATTTTATGTCATACATCTGATATCTTTACTTGTTTAATTAGTGTCCGAATTCAAGACTTCGCGCGCAAGCCGCTTTATACTTGTTATGCTCACGTGTAAAGATATCGCGGTGTAAACGGACAGAATCATGATTATCATGTTGTGAAACTGTTTGCGGTTCAGTTTATTCCGATAAAGTTGAACCTATAAACTGTTAATGGTTTCTCCTTTAAAAGCACGTCTAGCTTCATGGTTACAATACCAAGGCGATTACTACTATTGAAGTTTAATTGAAAGATAACATTTACCAACTTTTTCTTTCCTCTACGATCATAAACCAGCTATTTTTTATTAGATTAGGTGTTAAGCTCTTCTATTCTATTTCAAACAAGTATATGTTAATAGTCTTTTTGAACCTTAAGTGCAATAAAAATGTCTTAAAGATTTTTTTTTAATAGCCACCTACTTTTGCTATTAGTATCGAATCTTGTCGGACGGTTATTTTATTGTTTTATTAAATTCATAGGATTTTCTTTAAGGCATTTTTTTTGTGAGCCTGTCTGACTTTTAAAACTCTACATAACGCGTACCTACTACTGGTATTAGTTCCGAATCTTGTCGGACGTATTTTTTCTCCTGTATTCATGGGATTTTTTCAAGGTTCAATAAGTATCAATTTGGCATGATCTTGAAACTCTAAAAAACGAGTTTATAGATTTTTAACTCCGGACGCAAACAGAGGGGTGTTATAAGTTTAACGTGTATGTGTGTCCGTCTGTGGCATCGTAGCTCCCAGACGGATGAACCGATTTTGTTTTTTTTTTTTTTTTTTTATAAGTTCTTTATTTATAAACAAAATACATATTTAATTTGTTTGTTCACAAAACCCTTGCGGGTTTTTATGTGAACTCATTCGTTCCTAATTTAACTTATTTAATAACATTTATATATACAAAACATATTCAATATTCACTTAAAACACTTTTAGCAATGATGAGCTACACATGACGGTATCTGTCCAGACTGTCTTTAATTGTTTATTTATAAAAAAACGGTCACTTCCAGTCGCGTCGGTGTAATTATAATGAAATCGGTACGAGTACATCTCACACCGGTCGCTTCGAGTACCTTCATCAACAAAAATACTATTTACAATATATTTTTTTTAATTCTTTTTTTAAAACGTAATTAGATAAGTTATTCGATTGCTTTATATTACTCGTAAGGTTATTAAATAAAATTGGAACAATTCTCTCCAGCCTTCTTTTGCCATAATCATTGTTGAATTTGGCCACTTCCAAAATTCCTTTTGTTGTTTGCCTTGTTTTTATACTGTGCGGTATTTTCTGTTTATATTTCATAGAGTAAAATTGTTCCAATATTACCTGATAATCATTTTTTTTTTCTATTGGTAATGTATTACAATATTTAAATAACTTATTTTCCTCACTTTTTAATTTATTTTTAATTTTTTTTGGTACTATAGTTTTTATTATTTGAAGCTGAAGTTTTTTAATTTTTTGAATGTATGTTTTAAATGTTAGACCATAAGTACTAATTCCATATGTTATTCGCGTTTCTGCAAGTGATATATATAATAATCTTAGTATTTTATAGGGTACTTTATATCTTAAAACCGATAGTTTGCTTAGTATTGCACGTAGGTTTTTACATACTTGTTCGATATGTGGACCCCAATTAAACTTTTCATCAATGGTCAGTCCTAAATATCTATTTGTAGCGACCTTATTTAAGGAGGGACAAGAGCAAGGCTTTTGTATGCTATGTAGACACGCATCGAGGTGTGATTTTAATTCTATACACTTTGACACTTTATAAGTCGTCAAACTGGCGTAAAGGGCCTTCAACGTACGATATACTATATAAGTATGTAGTTCCTAAGCGTAAAAGCATTTTATGTAGTTTATTTGCTACTATAATGGGTAGACATACACATAGACACAAGATCATCAATAAAAGGTTTTTTTTCTATAGAATCCACCGCCGTAGAACCCCTAAAAACTAAAAAAAATAAATATGGATAAATCATTCGCCGTTAAATTTATAACCAATACCGTGGTCCAAATTCATGGGCTGATAAAAGGTGATATAAAATGTTTCGATATTTTATTATCCCATGGGCTGAAAGCCTCGCAGTGTGAAATGCGGGCACTTAGAGCTAGAAAGCTTTAAAAATATTTTATAGGTCTCTTCACCATAAAAATGCCTTCTTGACTAAATACTTTATACTCGCGAGGGGAAATTGCTCAAGATGAATAGGCGCAAAGAAAATGTGGAGGGTTTGTTTGTTTTTGTTATCATTCTAGAGGCACAAGTTATTGTAGCGATAATAGCCAATTACAATATTTTATGACCCCGTTCTTTCCAACGACAATGCTTTAAAAGATATATATGTTTTTCACCGAGGTAGAAATATTAACATTAGAATTGGTAGTAACTGTCTTAAAGCTTCATCCTATTAGTTCAATATAGAGTAAAATTATAATTGTGTTACTAATGCACATGACCTACTTTGCATATTTTTATAAGCAAAATCTAATGTCTCATAAAAATCAAATTAAAATTATTTTTATTTTTTTTGTCGAAAGTCTTCTAAACATATGTTTTCATTATCTCGATAATTAAATGTTGGTCAGAAATACGTTTTCGTTTTTAGAACGTCTTATTAGGTGACCGTTATTATCACTGCAGTCACTGCGATTCTTTTCACATCTTTCAGTCAGACGCGTAGAACCATATTTATCTATATATAATCCCACATAAAGTAAAAGGCATTGTTCGATAGTTATTTTTTCGGCTGAGAGGTTAAACAGCTGGCAATGATATGGGCATATATTTTAGTAGTGCCGCTGTAGTACTATTATTTATAGCTGTAGTACTATTGTTTTGGATTGAAAAATTAAAAATAAAAAAAAATAATAATAATATCATGTTTGTTTGCTAACATAAGTAAAATGTGCCTGTATTCTCGCTATATATTAATATAGGAGAAAAAGCGACACAGCCCAAGCACATAAACTTTGCTGGTTTAGGCACCGAAGGCTTTACCTCCTTGAGCAGGACCTGAAATAAACAGCCGGCTAAAGTCTATATAATTACGAAAAGCTCACTGGGCGGTAGATTATTCGAAGAAAATGTATATTTAGGCTTATAAACAAAACTTACCCTGCTTAAAGTATAGGTACAAATGCTTATCCTGTTACCGAGACGGCAGAGAAATCTCAAAAAGACAGAAAAACCACCCTCGAAATATAATATCATGTAAGATACCGAGGACAGACAAAGAAGGAAACATTATTGCTTTTCTCGAATATTTTAGTCGGGCGAATTTCGCGACTACTTTTCTTTGTGAAATATCCGTAGTTTTACCGCCAAAAATGGGACATACTGCGGGTAAATCCAATGGGTAAATGATTGGAATTTATATATTTTTGCTAAAGTATCTTTCAGTCCGTCCGTCTTTCTGATGGTCATCTACTAGTATTCTTTAAATCTTCACAATAGAAGAGTGTATCTAGGAAAATTAATCATGCATGTTTTCTAAGTATGTAATGCTAAACATTTAATAAATATATTTTTTTTTCGATAGAAAATAAAGAATAATTATTTGCAGCGGGATAGTCAAGTTATATGATATAATGTGTTATTTTAAAACGCAATACGGGCGGCAAATCAGCGAAGCATTAATTAATTGCATTACATTAATAAATTGTCTATTCAGTCTTTAACCGAATAACATTAAGTTTTCAATATAGAGAAAGCTTAAGAACTTCTAAATCGTTACTAATTGAAATGGGATGTGATCAAGAGGGGGACTGTAGTTGTCTAATCCGAGGTTTACCAGAGTAAACGTAGCTAAACGTCGTTCGAGAACTTGTTTATCTTCCAAAATGTTATTCTTGTGACGAAAAGTTTTTATTGGAAGACTAATTTAAGTTTATTAGTATTCTCAGTGTTAATATATTTTATTACCACTATCTCGCACAAGGTGACATTTTGGAACCTATATAGGACATATACAGGTGTTATATGGGTTTTTACGAATAGTAGTCTTTTTGATATGTAACCAGTTTATATTAGTCTGATTTAGCGGTTTCCCAGTAAATTTATTATGTATCGTATTAGTTAATATACACTTTACGCAATATATGCATACTTTTTTGCCCTATTATATATATATATATATATATATATATATATATATATATATATATATAGTAAAATAGTAAAATGTATTGTTTAAATACCGTTAATTAGATGACTTCTATGTTAAAATAGGTAAACACCTTTAGTTTAACATATATAAAAGTTTGACAGTACTGACATTTGGAAAATACGAATGCTTTTTAATATTTTAAGGATTGAAATTTTTTGCAAATAAAATATATAGCCAGAATGTTCAAAGAAAAATTAATACCGAAAGCACAGATAGTTGCATCGCTTGAGGTAATGCACGCTGGTTTAAATACAGGCCTGTATTTTATGAAAGTCTTTCACTCTCACCTACCTATCTGTGCGATATGCAATACGGTCAAACTTTCATTAAAGTAGTGAATAAATGATTTAAAAATTAAACAATAATTATGAAAAAAAGTGTGAAAATGTAACGAATATGACGTATAATGAATGAGAAGTGAATGGTTTAATGGATATTTACAAGAATAACTTACGTTCAACGTAGTTTATATGAAAATGAATCGTCATGGTTAAAAAGAAAAGAAAAGTGTAAAATAAATGCACATTACGTGCAAATCGTTAAGATATAGTAAAATAGTAAAATGTATTGTTTAAATACCGTTAATTAGATGACTTCTATGTTAAAATAGGTAAACACCTTTAGTTTAACATATATAAAAGTTTGACAGTACTGACATTTGGAAAATACGAATGCTTTTTAATATTTTAAGGATTGAAATTTTTTGCAAATAAAATATATAGCCAGAATGTTCAAAGAAAAATTAATACCGAAAGCACAGATAGTTGCATCGCTTGAGGTAATGCACGCTGGTTTAAATACAGGCCTGTATTTTATGAAAGTCTTTCACTCTCACCTACCTATCTGTGCGATATGCAATACGGTCAAACTTTCATTAAAGTAGTGAATAAATGATTTAAAAATTAAACAATAATTATGAAAAAAAGTGTGAAAATGTAACGAATATGACGTATAATGAATGAGAAGTGAATGGTTTAATGGATATTTACAAGAATAACTTACGTTCAACGTAGTTTATATGAAAATGAATCGTCATGGTTAAAAAGAAAAGAAAAGTGTAAAATAAATGCACATTACGTGCAAATCGTTAAGATATAGTAAAATAGTAAAATGTATTGTTTAAATACCGTTAATTAGATGACTTCTATGTTAAAATAGGTAAACACCTTTAGTTTAACATATATAAAAGTTTGACAGTACTGACATTTGGAAAATACGAATGCTTTTTAATA
Source organism: Neomicropteryx cornuta (assembly GCA_020383195.1). Lineage (NCBI taxonomy): Eukaryota > Metazoa > Arthropoda > Insecta > Lepidoptera > Micropterigidae > Neomicropteryx > Neomicropteryx cornuta. Next base: position 17,303,317 of record JAHKQU010000008.1, on the reverse strand, counting down.
TTTTAAGGATTGAAATTTTTTGCAAATAAAATATATAGCCAGAATGTTCAAAGAAAAATTAATACCGAAAGCACAGATAGTTGCATCGCTTGAGGTAATGCACGCTGGTTTAAATACAGGCCTGTATTTTATGAAAGTCTTTCACTCTCACCTACCTATCTGTGCGATATGCAATACGGTCAAACTTTCATTAAAGTAGTGAATAAAGTTACATTTTCACACTTTTTTTCATAATTATTGTTTAATTTTTAAATCATTTATTCACTACTTTAATGAAAGTTTGACCGTATTGCATATCGCACAGATAGGTAGGTGAGAGTGAAAGACTTTCATAAAATACAGGCCTGTATTTAAACCAGCGTGCATTACCTCAAGCGATGCAACTATCTGTGCTTTCGGTATTAATTTTTCTTTGAACATTCTGGCTATATATTTTATTTGCAAAAAATTTCAATCCTTAAAATATTAAAAAGCATTCGTATTTTCCAAATGTCAGTACTGTCAAACTTTTATATATGTTAAACTAAAGGTGTTTACCTATTTTAACATAGAAGTCATCTAATTAACGGTATTTAAACAATACATTTTACTATTTTACTATATCTTAACGATTTGCACGTAATGTGCATTTATTTTACACTTTTCTTTTCTTTTTAACCATGACGATTCATTTTCATATAAACTACGTTGAACGTAAGTTATTCTTGTAAATATCCATTAAACCATTCACTTCTCATTCATTATACGTCATATTCGTTACATTTTCACACTTTTTTTCATAATTATTGTTTAATTTTTAAATCATTTATTCACTACTTTAATGAAAGTTTGACCGTATTGCATATCGCACAGATAGGTAGGTGAGAGTGAAAGACTTTCATAAAATACAGGCCTGTATTTAAACCAGCGTGCATTACCTCAAGCGATGCAACTATCTGTGCTTTCGGTATTAATTTTTCTTTGAACATTCTGGCTATATATTTTATTTGCAAAAAATTTCAATCCTTAAAATATTAAAAAGCATTCGTATTTTCCAAATGTCAGTACTGTCAAACTTTTATATATGTTAAACTAAAGGTGTTTACCTATTTTAACATAGAAGTCATCTAATTAACGGTATTTAAACAATACATTTTACTATTTTACTATATCTTAACGATTTGCACGTAATGTGCATTTATTTTACACTTTTCTTTTCTTTTTAACCATGACGATTCATTTTCATATAAACTACGTTGAACGTAAGTTATTCTTGTAAATATCCATTAAACCATTCACTTCTCATTCATTATACGTCATATTCGTTACATTTTCACACTTTTTTTCATAATTATTGTTTAATTTTTAAATCATTTATTCACTACTTTAATGAAAGTTTGACCGTATTGCATATCGCACAGATAGGTAGGTGAGAGTGAAAGACTTTCATAAAATACAGGCCTGTATTTAAACCAGCGTGCATTACCTCAAGCGATGCAACTATCTGTGCTTTCGGTATTAATTTTTCTTTGAACATTCTGGCTATATATTTTATTTGCAAAAAATTTCAATCCTTAAAATATTAAAAAGCATTCGTATTTTCCAAATGTCAGTACTGTCAAACTTTTATATATGTTAAACTAAAGGTGTTTACCTATTTTAACATAGAAGTCATCTTATATATATATATATATATATATATATATATATATATCACTAGATGGATGTTCTGACCTTATGTTACCTTATAAAATAGAAAGGGCTTACTATCAGACGTTTCGGCGCGAAATGCCGGAAATTGCCACAGAAGGAGGCAGCACCTCGCGCCGAAACGTATTTATACCGTTTTAATTTTAAATGAAGATTAATTTTTAATTTATTTATAGGTATCTTATAGTATGTATGTTTGTTTGTAGGCATTCAGATATTTTCCGTATATATATCCATATCTATTTATTTATTCGCTAATAGAACACTTGCAAAAATCTATGCTGAAATCACTAAGTTATAGATTTAATAGAAGTCTACACTTCAATAGCTATCAGGACTTATTAAATTACTATAATTGCACCAGCTTAAAGGATAGAAGGACAATTTTAGATTTAAGTATTTAAAACAAAATTTTCTGCAATAAGGTAGATTGAACAACCTATTAAGCTTGTTTGAATTTAATGTTCCATCTTTGCATAGAACCCGTCAATCGAATGTTTTTTATTCTCCTCATTGCTCTACAAACAATGCTCTGTTCTCGCCAGTACCGCGCATATCGAACGCATTTAATAAATACATAAATTGTTTTGACACTCTGTTCGCTAAGAAGCAATCCTTTCAGTCAGCCACCATTAAGGCTATCACTAGGCAATACAATTATACGAATAATTAATATATATGTTTAAATCGATATATTATTACTCTATTCAAGCCATATCAGCATTTTGATATGATAAAGAGTTAAAAGCATAATTTAATTATACATGTTTAGTTTCTAACTTAGTTGTTGGTGTTTATATTAACAATAGAAATCTTTGATTAGTTTTATAAATACATTTTAAAAATGTAAACTTATCATTAATACCAATTGTTTGTAAGACTGTTGATGTTTCTCAATAAAGAATAAAGAATGTATCGACGCGGCAGCTTTTTAATTAATAGATAAAATGTCGTCTTCCTTAGATCAGGTGAAAGCCTAGTTAGGCAAGATATTTTGCATTCTAACATTGTCTTCTTACCATTTGCTGGAAATAAATAAATAAAATTAATCTATAAAAAATACATATACGTATGTATTTTATGTCAGTTTCAAATTTCACTGATTGTAGCATATTACGAAATGTTTTGTATTTTTTTTATTTTTATTTATTTATTTATTGTACATAATTAATTTGACAAAAAATAGAAATGTAGTAGTAGAAATACACAGTTATAAAAGAATATTGCAAATGCACAGGGAGCGATTAGCACTGCTACATTTTGTGCCCTGCCTTCTTTACTAGACTATGTCTGTACTAAGGAAGGCAGTGTTGTATTGTGCTACAACTGAGATTGTGAGATTGTTGTGAGATTGTATGGTATTTATGACATTTTAATTTATAATTAACTGACAGAAAATTTTGCAAACCTCACTAAAACGAACGAAAATTGACCTAACAATGAACTACTTGGCGTGTTTGCTTCTTTTGATGTTTTTTACCAGTTTTTAACTTACTTCTCCCGCTGTTCTTTTCTTTGAAATTGTTTTGAACTCAGAACGATAGTTTGATTTCCTAAATATGTTCTTTAGGGCGTCATCATTCTTTTGTTTTTTGTTCCTTGATTCTTATTATGAAATAATACTAAATTTACTTTCTCGACTCCTCAGCCGTTTTGTCCAAATAATTCTAAGCATAAATCGTAAGAATGTAAAAATGCAATAATTGTCTGTTACTTAAGATGCTATAAATATAAAACCATTACAAATATTTAAATATACTAATAAGTGCTTTGACACAAATAACCAGCAATAACTATGCTACAAAATACGTATTATTGCTAATACAGCTAAACTATCTCGGTAGTCTAATAAATATTGACGGGTCGTGCGAATAAAAGTATTAACAAAAACATTAATAACAAAACTACATTATTAAAACCGAAATGATCTACTTAATATTAGCGATATAATTAAAATTAGCTCAATAAAAGATAGGATTTTAAAGAGGATAAGGATGTAGAATTAGAATAAACAAGATGATTGTTTTTTGAGATGATGTTTGGAAATGTCCTTATATGATACTGCATAATCTTGCAAATACAATTTAGTTTTGAGAGCGTCTCAGAGCCCGGCGGAATTTAAGTCGGTATAGCAGATATGCCACGTGGCCTCGTAAAAACCCCTCTTAAAGGGAAACTCCATTCTTAACAAGTGACTAATTTTTGTTTTTAAGTGTTATTTTTACGTACTTTATTCCAATGTAATCCGTAGATACAGAAGCTACATTCCGACGAGCGTGAATTAATGTATATATTTTGTAATATCTGTGTAAATCTTAAATCTTTAATGCGCGGTGGAAATATATTTATCGTTCCAGCCTATTACTAAAATTGCATCTATTTTTCTTTATTTTACAATTATTTTGGGCCCTACTCAACTAGGCCAAATGCGCCTGTGCTAGAGTCAGGGGAGATGGTGGTAATGAAGCATTAAGAATGGTATGACCATGTGCGGATTTGAACCCCCGACCTTTGGGCTAACAGTCCAACGCCTTAACCACTAGACTGCCACGATCACGATTTAAATATAAATAATCCTTATTCTTCAAACGAATCATTGAACCTATTGACAACTGCCATATCTCTACTATGTAAATGCAGTATACTTTAATAGTTTCAATCCAAAAGGACTGAATAAAAATTTATGTGTATTTAATTCTGTTTTTCTCTCTAAAGTTCCTTTTAATCAATTTCCAACTTGGCGTTCGCTTGTTTTGTAAAAGTTTGCTTTGGCGTCGATAAACCAAGGGGTGACTTCGTAATTTCGCATTGTCTTCGCAGCGGCTGTATGTTATATAAGAATCATTTTTGCTTACCGCGAGCGATCCTTTAATTTAGACTTCATTCAAAGTTTGAGGGGTTTCTCTCTCGGGTGAAACATCGTAAAAAGCTTATAAAGCAAAAAACAATTGAGTATTGTTAAAATCAGACTTAAAATGTGATAATTATATATTTTTATAGTAGTATATATAGTAATTAATTTTACACGACATAAAACATATTCGTACTTAGTGTCCATAACAAAGAAAATAAAGATAGTGTGGAATTTTAATTCCCCACCAGGCATTATTTGTTCTGGGACAATACCTACATAGTGTTTGTTGAACGTTGGTGCGTTGGAATACCATACGAACGTTGGAACGTTGGAATACCATACGAATATATATGGTGTGAATTCGATACGTTTATTTATTTATTTATTTAACAGGTTTCCCCATGTTTAGTATTTTAGGCTTAACGATGTCACATACTTATGCACCAACGCGATAATATTGAATGTTTTTAAAAGTATTATTCTATTGTATGTTATTCACAAGTATCTGTTGTATCTTTTGTATAATAAAGATAATATTTTATTATGCACAGATATATATTAAAAACTCAAGTATTGACATCCCGCCCCCCCACACAAAAATCTATATTATTAAAACATCATATTTTGATTATATGCTAAGAGAGAGTACTTGTGAGTAATGCGGTCACATTCGCTTTTCTCGTTATTCAAATGCCATTTGCAGACTTCTCGCTTGAAACCCTCATGCTGCACAGAGATAGAGTAAAATGTATTATACAAACTCTCGGTGCAAGGAACAAATAATACCTTTGACCAAAGTTAGTATGTTTTCTTGGTAGCACATGCCTTAGTCTATTTCTTGTTTAGCTTATATACGTTTGTATGTCCTATTGTGTGATAAGATAAGATTTATTTTCCAATATATACAAAAATGTACATAGGAATGACATAATAACTTTTAACATACAGCAATTTAGATAACCAGAGAAATAAATATTTAAAGAGATCTAATAAAGTATACACAGGATATACAAAAAACAAAATTTACATAAATATAATTAAAACTAACAAGAGATTAATTAAAACTCTTCAAAACTGTATATATTTTTTCCTAAAAGTAGTTTCTTAATCTCTTTTTTAAAAATGCTAAATTTAGAAATAACTTTTATATTCTCTGGTAATTTGTTAAAGAAATGAGCGGCTAGATAATTATTGGTTGTTTTTAATCTAACTGACTTGAGGATGACCGTTTGTACATAATTGCTCTTGTTGCGAGCATATAACACATAGCCAGATTCATGATCATGAATCTGTGTTACTGCTTTGTCCTTGCTAACGTAAAACTCACACAAACACTCCTGGATATACAAGCCATAGATTGTCAGAATTCCAAGTCGTTTAAACAATGGTCTACATGATACACGTTGGTTCACCCCTACAATAGCTCGGATAGATCGTTTCTGGAGTCGAAAGATATCACTCACATACGGAGCTGTGCCCCAAGCGATTATACCATATCTAAGGTGTGATTCAACGAGACCGTAATAGGCTGATAACATCGCAGATTTGTCCATATATTATTTTCTAGTGCGTGAAAGGGCATGACACGCTAAGGAAAGTTTAGATTTGACATATTGAAGATGCTCTTGCCAGTTTCCGTGAAAGAATGCTAAAATTGTCGTATAACTGTTTTAAACGAAGAACTTTAAAATTAGTAAGGAGCTGGTTCGATGGACCTCCATTCTGCTTTTATCGTTCCCCTCAGCCAATTTAAGTGACTGAGAGTTGAACACATTCCTCATTTTAAAACTAACGACTTAAGGACTTATTTAAGGACTTTTTAAGTAACTGATATTATTAAATTCATACTTAATTTTTTTTGTGAACATATTTCGAATACCTGCTATTATTGTATATGAATAGAGTTAAAGATAATAATATATATTAGCCAATTAGAAATCCAATACATAGAACATAGCTAACAGTAAAAAGAATTATGTAATTATAGAATTACCTACACGTATATATTAGATATATACCTACTAATCGATACGTTTACTTCATTCGCAGAATGGTTTACCGTCTCCTGAAAATCCATACGTGTTTAACGGTGATTTTGTGGACCGAGGCAAAAAGGGATTGGAAGTTTTTCTTCTTCTGTTGGCTTGCTTACTGGTTTTTCCTGGAGGAGTGTACCTCAATCGAGGCAACCACGAGGACCACATTATGAACACGCGGTGAGTCTTTTTTGTCGTTGGTTTTAGTTCATACATTCACTAAACAGACAAAAACAAAAAAAAAATGGCGTTACACTGATCTGCACAGTGGTATGAACTAATGGTTTGACCCCTAGGCAGTTAAATAGGGCCAAGTGATGTTCTAAAGACATTTTATTTTTTAAAAAATGGTAAATTCTTAGATCAAATTCAAAAAATGTGGCAAGCATAATTTGAATTATTACTTAACATAGACGACGGCGAACCGATTTGTTACGTAGAAAAAATAATAAGCGGCAATTTAGTTTGTTTATAGTGCATACAAGTTCGCTTCCAACTTCGCTTAAACGTGCCTAAATAAAATAATAATATGTCATTAGTACCAACTGATTTTGTTTATAAACTTTGAATCATATACTTTACTTTGAGTTACACTTCATTTACACACAGTTTTGAACGTATTTAACATATAGAACGTTAGAAAAAGGATCTAGCATAATTAATATCAAGGGTGATATACATACATAACATAAGGGTGATATAACGGTTTCAAAATATATTTCGTAACTAGCTTCGATGTTAAAGTTTTTTTTAAATAAATTCCTGTAATAAGATAAATGTCATGTTACACGAACTCGTACCTTGGCTTAGGATTGACATAATCCATCATCCTCGCTTGTTACTTTATGGTGTAGTGTGAACAAACAGATAAACCAATACACACTCGTAACAAATGAAATAAAGCAGTAAAAAGCGTCTTTTAATACGCGTATGTAGTTTATATAGCTACTTACCTAAAATATAGAGATATAACGTAAAAGTGGGTACCTACACTATTCCAAAATATTATTTATTATATTATAGTATTTATTTCTTTGAGTAATGCACCATGTACGATGTACATAGACCCGCGAAGGCTGATGCCTTTTCCGTGGGTATCTTAGTAGCTAAACAGAATTATATGATAATTCAAAATGGTTGGTATCTTCTAATAATTGTTAACTAATAAAACACTCATTAAAACTATCTCCGTAGGTTTTGTTACTTTCATTTTTTTTCTAATAGATACGTATCTATCAGAATTATGTTTTAAGAATGGTAGGTTTTAACACATATTACTTGTATTTACGAGACAGAACCATATTTTATTATTATTTATATATTAGAAGCGTATTCGTGTATTTTTCGATAAACTCGTAGTGTGATTTGTTTATGATCAGGAGGACAGTTCTAACACACTGTTCTTTTAATCAACGTGTCGCCTCGAATTCTGCAAGTTTCATACAGGGTGTCCCAAGACTTTCCCACTTCCGAAGACTTAAAAGGGGGTTTATATTCCCTACTACGTGTAAGATATTGTATAAAAACATGCGAAAATAATTCATACCCAAATTTATTAACTTTATCAAAGCGAACGAACTTATGACAAGAACGACCTAATATTATCTTGTGAAGTTTTTGTTTTCGGAGAATTTTGATATGATATCAAAAAAAAACATGTTTGAAATCGCAGAGTCAATTAGCTGGATTTTTTATTGGGAATGGTCTTGGGGACACGGTATATGTTAATTCGTCTCTTCGTCTAATCAGATTAGAAATAGTTTCCTGTTATACTTGTAATATCATCGTGATTTTTTCTGTTATTTTTCACTTAGGTGTGGTATTATTTATTTTATATTTATTGTGGCCATGTGTGTTTTTAACTAACTTCAAAAAGGTATAAAATCGTTATTTATTTATTTTTATTCATCACTCTGGATCAGAGATTTTTTCAGGTGTTGTCCGAGTTTAGTAACGTTTATTGAAAGGAATACAAATCAACACAAGTTTTTTGTTTGAAATGTTTTAATATCGAATTGATATGAAAACAAAAAATTCTAAATATTAATACGAATAATAGTTAGAAAATATACAAATAAATAGATAATAAGGAATTTCCATTAAAGAACAAAAAAAAACGACATTAAAATTCTTCTAAAACAAAAATAATATAAATTACTATGGTGAACAAAAAAAAAACGATCAATCTGAATGCTGAAGTTAATTGCGGTGGTGTTTGGATTTAGTTTTTTTTAGGTAGATTCTTTTTTTACCTTTCTATTTTAATGTTTTTTTTATTTAATGGTTATGTGAAAAGCAGTTTAATAAACAAATAAATTTTTTTCGTCACTCGCTCGTCCTAAATCAATTGTAACGGTGTGTTGCGATTGTCAAGACTGTACAAATAAATCTTGTTAGCAATACTGAATGGGTGGGCAAAATAGATGCGGATTATATGGAAATTTAAACCCGCCGTTCTAAAGGTGAGGGTTCGATTCGACTCAAAGGGAGACATTCGGTAAAATGCTTCAGGTAATCCTCGCTTTGTTGGATTTTTATAAAGCTCCTCAAGTTCTGTTGAATAATATATATATATATATATATATATATATATAATATAGCCTAAGTAAGTATTAGTAATTAAATCACCATCATTCGTTGACATTCTGCACGCCTACTACAAAAACGTCACGCCACGCCACGTTACGTCACGTCACAGTACGTCACGTCACAGTACGCCACGTCACGTTACGTCACGTTAAGTCGCGGCGCGTTGCGTCACGTCTTGTCACGTCGCGTTTCGTCACGTCTTGTCACGTCGCGTTTCGTCACGTCTTAAGCAATGGCGACGAAACCTAACCTGACCTGACCTGACGAGTGTTTTAATAAAAACAATATTTTTTTTATAATTTATTATATTCTTTGTTCTGTTTAATAGCAGTGCGTAAATATTACGAAATACCAGTTTTAAATTTAGTTCACTTGTTTTTTTTAAATTTATTTATTTATTTATTGATTTTTGTTTTTACATATTTCTTAGATAATGAATAACATAACCATACCTAACTGGACATTGCCCGTAGTAAGGTAGGCTAATTTTAATAGTTATTTAATAGATTGGTTACATGCAATTGCGCTGAGCTTTTTTGTAAGTACTAAATAAACTACGAAAATTAACATTGATATACATACACGTACATGTAATACGAATACATAAAAATATACATATATATTTATTGATATATATAATAAGCTAATTTATATAATAGTTGAGAAATAGAAAAAATCAATATTATATTACACAGGAATTAGTTTGTTTTGTTAAATATGTATCTATATTTAACAAAACAAATGAAACAAGTAAGTAGCCAGGCATCACATACTCAACATAGCCTGTCAGTTTAAGTTGTTGATAAAATATAATTAGCTGCACGAGCAGTTAGTAAAACATAGATATTTTATTATCACCTATTTTTCCTGTTTTACAAAAAAGTATCCCATTCTAAGATATTATCAAAAACAAGATTAATACATATCGGATAACGTCGGGATTAAAAAGTATTTCTTTGTTTACGAGGCTAAAATGCTGAAAAAAAGTAAAGAGTAGTTTAGAAGAGTACATATAAGGGTTCCAAACGATAATAATATAAACCTGTTTGATATTATATTATATTTTTATTTTTAAGATTATGCCCTTTTAATCACTATTTTTTATATATTATTACCTACTCTTGCTTAGATGAGTACACACGTTTATGTACACATAACTTGGTAAATGTTTGTTGAATATATTTCCATTCAATTCGATTAACTACTGTAAATATTGTCTCTGAAAATCATAATTTTCATACATTTTCCCGTATAGTAAATTATGTCGACGATATAACGTTTCACGCGAATGGTATTTCGGCACGTATTACCAAAACCGCAGCAAACCGATGAACGTGTTGCTGGGTGGGGCGGGTGGCGTGGGTGGCGGGGGTTGGGGTGGGTTGGGGTGGGTTCGTCACGGCCCGTGGCGTGTCCGCCTGCCTACTGCCTACCTGCCTATTTCGGATGTGGCCAACTTCGAATATCCGGTTTGGTTTGGCAACCACGTGAAAATCGTTTAAGTGCATAATTATATGTACTCAGAAATCCTAGCTTTACGATTTGCATATCAATCTCTTGGTAATGTTATAGGATTTAACGTTATAGGATATAGATCACACGCCTAGTGCATGCAAATATTTTTTGCGGTCCAAAAGAAGTATATATTTTTGAATATTATACTATGGACAAATTAACTTTCCAAAATAAAATAAAAACACTAATTAGCCTGCGATTTCAAACAAGATGACATATCAAAATTCATCATGATATCCGACAAAAAAAAATGTAATCTTAACGTGATAATATTAAATCTTTGTTGTCTTACGAACGCCAGCTGATCGACCACTCAAATCAAGGCTACGCAATATTGATCGCGTTATGCCACGGTAAAGGCAATTACTATAAAGTATAAATTTGATGATAAATTAGGTTCGCTTTTTTTTATATAATTTCTTACTGTTATAACAAGATTATAAGTTTTAATTTAATGGTGGTCGTTAGATTGACAACCTGGCGAAAGCCTTAATTCAGACAAGATAATTAATTAACTATGATTACAGGTGTATTTCAGAGCTGTCATATGCAATACCGCAGAAAACGTTTAATCGCTTCCTCTAGCTACGTGCAGCATTGAAGCGCTGGCTGACTAACACGAGAAAGCGATTTGTGTAAAGGTCGGCACTGAATTTCTTGCAAAAGCAAAAAAAAATACATCCGATTAAAATGTATGTCCTATTCCAAATTTTTCTGACACCGCTATTAAAAAGGGTAGTTGGGTGTAGAAGATATGTGTGTGTGTGTATTTCTGTCGGGCTGTCATATCAGGGTTGTGTGACTTATAGAGTAGGTAGGCAAAACATAGTTTCTTTATGTACATAATCTTCTACCAAGAACGTAGTTAGTGATACAAACACCGAATTCTTCACAAGTTGCTCTGGTTTTTGTACACGACGATTCTAGACCATGCCAATAATGGTCTGTCCGGACGACGAAAGGCATTGGATGGCCACGGGCAATGTTTTTCATAGTAAGTCATCTGCGATATCTAATATGATATTGATCAGAGCAAACATTTCATAGCATATCCTGTGGGTCGCTGTCTTGACTCAAGAGGTTAACTCTAAACTACCCGTAAGTTGACCTATGTTAAGTATTCTCAGTAACAAACAAGAATGGCCATGAAAACATGTAACTATCATATAATATCAACTGTTTGTATATGTCGCAGTTATATAATATTGGGGGTTTAGAAAGCGATGAAATCTCACAATTTTACTGTTTCTTTTCGTGTCGATATCTAGTGATATAATATTTCTATTTATAATAATTATAATGTGGCACTGATCATTCTTATATATGTTCTATTTGTGCACATAAATGAGTTATATTAATTTAACCTGGCCAGTAATAAATAAAAGGGTTCCAACTGCCAGGGATCCAGAGTTTTGGAAATTCGAATATGAGCGCCATATCGAACTGTCAATATTTCATTAATTAGGACTAGAAATTTGTTGACTTAAATGTTAGATATCTACATTTAACCAGCCTCCGGTGTGGTTGTTTTTCAAGACACAATAATTCATTTCTTTCGCATTTGTACTTTTGGAGTTTTTAGACGGACAAAAGGACGGGGATAGTAGCTTCTTATGGATATAAAAGTAAAATAGTTATAAAAGCTAAAAGTAACGTTAAGGTCACATTGCGACGTTAAGAAAAGCACTTTTCAGATTTGGCCATATCCATTAATATCAATCAATTTTCCTAGCGCACAATAATTTATTCCCATCAATATAATTTCGTTTTATTATAAGGATACAATATATAAATACAGACAACTCCATAAGTTCTTTCGGGGCTACGTATTTACTAGACATATGTTTGATAAATAATATTTTGATTACATCGAAATTTCCCGCAATAGTTAACAAACTCAAACCGTAGTATATGTCCATTATTTCATATTTAAAAAACCATTTAATAACACAAATTTAAAGTCTAAGTAAAGTCCTCCTTAACATATTACAGTAAATTATAAAAAAAACCCCACTCCAAATTCTTCTTTATTCGTTTAAAGGATTTTTAAAGTGTTTTTCATTCGTAAGATTGATATAATTAAAAAGGTCATTAGGTGAAAGAATTTGGCAATTGCCTTCAAGACGCGATCGAAATAGGTAACTTCAATCTCTCTGGGAGTAATTTTGCATATTTTTGTGTATAGATTTATTTATTGGAAACAATTACTGCTATCAAATTAAAGAAGACTATATGATTGCGTTAAATATAAAATACGCCTTTACATTTTAAAGCAATTTACAGTAACAGCGTTATAGCAAATTAGCCAGTATATAAATGATACCTATGTATTTCACAATAATCCTCAACATGTTAGGAAAGTGAAAATCAATTTTCAGTATTATTTCTACATAATATGTACGTTTAGGTAATTTTGAGTTTATTGTAAAGTAAAAACCTACTTTTGTTAACGTTATTAGTAAATTTGGGTGATTTGTTTTTATAAAAAATAAAAAAATATATATCACGATAATTACTTTGTAAATAATAAAACTCGACGTTTTTCAATCCTTTACCATTTCGATATCTTGGTCCCAGTTTAAAAGGCTTTTAATTTTATTTTAAATTGGGTTTATACACCCTATGCATTATTTTTCTATATACATTTTATTTTAAATATTCATGTTTAAAGATATTATAAGGGTTATTTGCTTAAAATATAATTTTAAACTTATACACTGTCTAAATTTACCTATACATATAATGCGTCACCTAAATCACTGTACAGTCAACTAATATTTTGGTTAATATTCCTTGATGGGTGACTTAGTATCGTTATTCGTAGAATAGGGAAAAATTGACACTCGATAGTAACATGCGTTTTGCTTGTATTTAAATAACATCTTTATAAAAAAATATATTACATTCTAATTCGTCTGCCATCGGTACCTTCGTTCAAGAAATTAATAATATTTTTTTAATGTAAATATATGTGTATAGTGTTTTATAGGGTTTTATAAATTAGTGCAAATATTTTCAGTTATGCCAATGGATTTAAATAGTAATTTGGCGTATTTTAGGTATGTGTTATTTTAATTCTTCTTTCAGCTGACTGTACGATAAGAGTTGTTAAGGGGATGGGTTATTGAAAAGCTCATCTTTGTGAATAATTGAGAATGGAAGCAAAACATTTGATTAATGATTTTGTCCACAATAAACGGTAAAATAACGTTTTGCCTTGCAATACTTTTCATTAGTGCCAAAAAAACCTTTGAAATGTATTCTTTTATTCTGCTATACAAGGAATTCTGTACTACGCTTTGGATTCCGTGACATAGCATATTTGTTTGAAACAATGACGATGGTTTTGTTTAAAACAATATTAAATGATATCATGCCAGGGGGTAGTTATTGTTTGACTGAAAGTTTGGTTTTACGGTTATCCGTTGCCGGTATCTTCATGCTGAAATCACTAACTAGTTGTTTTTTATATTCATTAGTAAACATTCGACATTTCTATAGCTCGTTGACCCCATGCATAATTATTATTGTGGATCCTTTGTATAATTTTTATGCTTATTATAAGCCACTTTGAAGCTTAATATCTTTTTAAGTGCGATGGTTTGTATCTTTTCAGGTTTTAAATTGCGTAGAAAACTGTACCTAACTTATATAAGTTAAATTTAATATTTCATTTCGTAAATTTGCACTTGTCTCTGCACTTTAACAATTTTTAAGCTATACGTTTGAACAGTTAACAATGGCCTGTTTATTTTCTATTATGTAGATTAGTATATATGAGAGTAAAAAGTAAAAATAAAAGGTAAAAAGACTATTTCCGATAAAAAAACCAGCTAATTGGCCCTGCGATTTCGGGTGTTATTTGTAAAGCCGATCTATAAAAAATCACAGTTTTCGAGAAAAGGATAAAAAATTATTTAATAATATTATACGTATCTTGTAATACGCGGTGAGCATTCTTTTCGGGGTCATTGGCCGCGCATTGTAAGCAAATGCGGCTAAACTTACGTTACCGATAAAGGTAGAAGAAAAGAAATCTACACCAGCGCTTAAATTTTTAAATGAATTATTTTTTAATATAATTTCGTAATCATAATAGGATAAATAAACACGCCATTAAGTCATCCGGAATGGTCTTTGTACTTGATACATTAACTTACATTAACATGCATTAACTTTACTGACACATTTAACTACACACCTATTTGTTAGGTATGTAAGACAATCTTCGCGTCGTGGAGACAAGTTAGTCGAAACTACGCTTGACAACACACTCATACGATAATTAACCGCCGGTTCTACTTAGGTACTACTTAGTTTTACATCAGTACTCTTGAGATAAGTCTTTAAGAGTACTTATGTAAAACTAAGTATTAAGTAGAATCAGCGGTTAAATAAGTTATTACTAAATAAATTAACACAATTAAATAATCATTATTGTCGTTGTCTAACTTAAAATGTTTAATTAATCCATTTTAAAATAACATTTATATAAATTAAACTATGTTATCAAATTATGTACAGCATGTATAATTCTAAAATCAAAGAACACCAATATATGAAAACTATCAATTTAACCTAAATAAATAAATATTTTCAGATTTGTTTTTATAATCCTAAATCATCTTAGTATTGTTATATGCATAAAAAGGAGACAAAAAATTAAAGCTAAATTTAAAAATCCGCAGCCAACCTACGGAACGTTACTAATAATAAATAGAATAAATTAATATAATCAAAATAAATAATGTAGGTAGCATACACTTTGGAACCCACCACAGTTTAAGATTTATGCTAATATTTACTCCCCGGTAAGAAAAGAAAGTACAACTTTACAGAAAGAACAAAATATTTCTAAACATTTTAAAACAATTCTTTTACTTTATGGGTGCGCTTTTCATGTCCACGGCTTTTCTTAGTACGATATTAATAGAGGTCCAAGCCGAAGGATTCGAGCGGGCTTTAAGGACTTGTAGGGTAGGTCATATATTTTACGCATCACACAAAGCTGGCTGTCCTTCCAATATTCATTTAGGGCCACTAATATAAGAACCCTTTTTAAATTACTTAATTCATATTTATTGATTTAGCAAACGCTTCGTGCTAAGTAGTGGTTATGTGTACGAGAAAGTGTCCTAATTGACTCAACTCATAAACGTTAAGCTTAAACCGTTTAATATTTACACAGAACATAATATTTAGAAATACATTGTTTTTGACGTATAAATATTTTTATATTAATCATTTCTAAAGGGGTGGGTAAAAAAGTATGTGATTTTTTTATAAGAATCTCTTACACAAAATATAATAAAATATTAAGATAATAAATGGTTAAAGAGGTGAAAAAAAAATATAATTTTATATAAATTTATAATTCGAAAATAGTAAAGACATAAGAAAATTATTACTGCAAAAATAAACGGGTTATTAAATATTTTCCGTACTTAAGAAAATCATATCGATAATGAGAAACAAAATTCGCTACATGGGTAGCATTTCTAACATCAATTAACAAGAAATTGTGTAGGTTTTTAATAAGAAAATTTATTATTTTATACGAATTATGTTCTATTTACATTCTAAATCAATAAACGTTAAGTGTTCCTCAATATTACCTAACTATAGTAAATTTGTTTATATTTATGTGTATGGTTAAAATTAGTTTTGTTTTAATGTAGAAAAGTTGACTTATTTTTATTGTTTCAGGTACGGATTTATCAAAGAAGTTCAACAAAAATACAAGGTAAAAACATTCACTATTAGTTTGAATATTGTAGTGTTTTATTTCTGATCTTTATATTTACTTTAAAATATGTTTAGCTGAATATTCATACATTTTAAATAACCGAGTAAATAACTTCTAACGTAGGTTCCTCAAAATTAACTTCTTCCTTTTAAATTATTCGGGTTTAACATTTCTTAACAATAATCTAGTCACTTTAATGACTTTCGTATTAAATGTATGTAATCAATTTTTATGTCAATAAATTTAAAACAAAATAGGACTTTCAATATAAGGTCTATCGCATTATTTTGGTGGTGAATTTAAACGCTACGGCACAAATGCTATAATTTGGACAAATGCTTTGGCGATTTGGAATACGCAGCTAAATTTATATTCCAATTGTCATTTTAGTAAGGAGAACGATCAAAAAAGGAACAAGCTAATTTGTACTGAAAGCTATTTCCATAACGAAATACTCCTTTGTGTGTATAATCGAGTTAGTAAACGCTAAACTGACTGCATGCATTTTGTGGTTATACTGTACGCTATTATGCATGCGGCCTTTATTCTGAATTCGTGTTTTTTGCTAGTGGGCCTAATAAATAGCAGGGTTTTAATGCACAAACACAACATTAGAAGCGTATGAGTGCACGCCCGTATTATCTATGTTAATAAGTAGAATTGAATTGAATTGGGTTACTATTATAAAAATGTGATAGGTAAAAACAACGGAACTACGTAGTACCATCACAGGTTGCAAGAGCACGGTTTTGTTTTATTATAGGAGGTAATATTGCAGCTACAAACAGACTGTTCTATATATAGTGTTTTTTTTTATTTTTATTCATTTATTTAAACATTGTATATTATGTAAGATTTAACCAAGCCCAAGGCTTATCAGTTGGAAATCATTGAGTGAAGCATGTTTTGTAGGTTCCATGATTGAGTAGGTCTGTACAAAGCATGCTTCACCTTCACAATGTTTTACTTATATCTAAAACATTATTGAGACTAGCAAATTAGTATAATACAATAATAAGTAATATAATAATATATTACCATAGAGATATTTTTACAATAAGTTTTTAAGGATTTTGGACAATTCAAATTATATTTTAATAATAGTAAGTAGAGATAAATATCTTATGTAACTAAATTTTGCGCTGATTTATCAAGTGTCCAATCTCGGTATTATTCGTTATCAAATTCATAGCATTTCGTTTTTAGGTCATTTTTGACTAACGATTTTTTTCTATGCTTCCATGAAATTGGCAACTTGTTAAATAGAGTTGGAATTAAATAAGGAAGTTTTCTTTTGCCGTAAAAAATATTGTACGAAGGTATGAATAATCTTTCGTTTTCTGTCTTGTACAGTAAGCGTGTTCTACAATTATTTTATAAGATCCAATTCGAAGAAGTGCAGATGGTTCTATATGTAAATAAAGCATGAACTGATAGGATATTGCAGTGTTTATGCTAGTGTTTGTTCTATATAGAGCAAATTCTCAAAGGAACCCCCCCCCCCTCCGCCCCTAATGAGCTTATATTAAAGCCATAACGTGGGTATAATTATAGGGGGAAAAAGTAATAATGTAATGCCGTGACCTAGATCTAATACAATAATTTTAGCCCCTACTTAATTAAGCTAAAATGTTCTTGTCTGAGTCTAGGAAGATGGTGGGAATTATTATAATTTATTTTTTTAATTACACCATACTTTTATTTGAAGGAAATTTATGTATGTCATATTGAAGTTCTAATTTATTATTATTTTACTAAAAGTAGTAATGTTTCATTGTGCACATTATTTATAAAGAATAATAATATTTATTTTGGCACTTTTCGAATATAAAATAGTTGAATGCACAATAAAACCGTTTCGGTGTCATTTGTCAAAGGTAAAACGTGTTTTTTTTTGGTTGTCCACAGCATAATTCTGAAAGGTTACTCAAGCTGATAGAATCGGTGTATAGGTGGTTGCCATTGGGGACAGTTATCAACAATAAAGTTCTGGTCGTGCATGGAGGAATCTCCGACACCACTGACCTGGACCTGATTAAAAGCCTGGACAGAGGCAAGGTAAATGACGAATTTACTAATTTGCGAAATTTAAATGGATTTTCTTTAGAATGTTAATTATCTAGTCTAGAGCTTGTATAAAATTCAATGATACGAGTATTATAAGAAACAAAGCCCTTCAGTATTCAGATTGAACCGAAGATCGATGTCTTCCGAGTCACTCGTTCAAATTATGCGAAACTGATCGAAAGATTGCACTTTTACGCTTTTGCCACGCAGCTAACAGACAGAGATAGCTCGATGGATACGTTCCACGCGTAAAGGAAGAAAAAACATATCCGTTTTTTCATTAATTTAAATAGTAACATATATAAATATATTTTTTTATTTCTCGATAGATATAAAAAATGATAGCTATCGATATAGCTCTCCGTTTTTCATTAGGAACACGATGGTGCATTTATTTTTCGCGTATTTTTGTTCTCATACTACTCATACTCATATTTTGTTGATAAAACAGTTTAGAAATCGTCCTTTTAATATTTTTTTCGATTATTAAAGCAGATATTTTGATTTTATTTCTCTACGTCGGAACATTATCAAAAATAATATTTGTGGTTTTTACGGTTCTGGCGCAATCATCATAAAATAAAATCGCTGTCACGTTAGCAACGAACTTATACGACTATCCGTGAGACCGTTTCTCTCAGTCTTATATTAATATTTTGTTCATAACAAGTTATTTGATCTATTATTTTTTTTTATTTATAGTTGCACGATTTCGTTACATCTCCTAAATCACAACTCAATTTTCTGTGTTTTGTGTTTATTTTTAAAATTTCATCAATATGTACATATGCAAGTAAATTTAAAGACGTTTGTACCTTACAAATAATACAATACATATACATAAAAAAAAACCCTTTTATTCATTTTCACATTCAACACACACACATCCGAATTTCGTATTAACACCAGCACCTACACACATGCATCCAACAAATATAACACCGTCTTTTTCTTTCCACATTTATGTACGTAATTGTGTTTATTTATCTACCATACCTGTATTTTATATTTGACACATATGATACACATTGCTTAGTTTTTATATTTTCTAACTTTGAATTTATAATCCCTACAATAAACTTTATAAATTAAAATAAATAATACTTATGAATTGAAAAATACTAAAATTTTCCATTTTCCAGTAAAATGGTGGTGTCATATACGAGTATAGTCAAAACTCGTAAATCATGTGTTTTTCCTTTTAGATTTTAATGTAGTTCGGTAGGTTTCTCCATTAAAACAACATTTTTTTTTTTGTAGAAAAAAGCAAGCTGTTTAATTGGCGCAATAAACTCAGTTTGTCACTGAAGAATTTTCTCCTATATTAGGAGAGGAAAATCTCTCGGTATGAAAATCACGTAGACAAAATACGAGTACGCTCGCTCGGCGACATTACATTCTGAATTTAAAACGATTTTAAACGTAACAATGTTTGCAATTTAAACAATTTTAAATGCTCGAACTGTTTTGGCCTATCCACTTTAATTATTTAATTAGCGTAAAAAAATGTTACAGGAAAATTATTCCAGACGTATTAACACTAAAAAGTTCATCTGCCACTTATGATAACTCTATGCAGCTAAGAAGAATAATTGAAATTGTGTCAAAAAACATTGTAGTGAAAAAATCTAAGAATAACTTGAAATCTAAAAAAAAAAATTGTCATTGCATTGTAGATGAGGCCCGTAGGACCGACACGTCAGGCACCATAGAAGCCTAACGCCTCCTACGCGAGCTAGCTGTAAGATTCAGTACCAAACCTAAATAGACAAAAAAAATATTTTTTTAATATGCATTTAAAATGACATGAGTTTAAAAAAAAACAAAACAAAACAGATTAATGGATAAAAAAAAACATTTTCTTTTAGCTATCACGCCTGAAAGTGAATCAGGAAAGTCATTAAGGCCGTGTTTAATTAAAGCTAAGGAAATTGTGCCTAAGATAATGTAAAAAGACGAAGTTAATCCGTTTGTGCAGGTATTTAGGAAGTAATCATTTCACCCTGCCTTGGATATCCCCCCTCCCTACCACTTTTAAAAGCTACTAAAAGAAATAAATACCTTTTTATAACAAACAAAGTTTTTAGGTCAGTTTACCATGGCAGTAATCTATCTCTTTAGAGTTTAAATGTTGCATTTATTATTAGTATAGTTAGTTCTCCAATGGTAAGTATATCTGTTATTATCTATTACTATTATAGGATATAATTATACTTCTTCTTTCTAATCGTATAGTTTGTGATATCAGAGAGGTTACTATTGAGCGCAGTTCGGACTGCCTTCATCCCAATGCGAAGCCATTCATTGTAGCGAGAAAATACTATTAAAAAATGCGTGTTTACACTGTTCAGAAAAGTATCGTTGATAGCTTGAGCGAGAAAATGAACTTGCTAAATTTGACCTGTTGGATTTCGAACCCGACCCCTTAGATCAAAATCAGGTGCTTACGCCACTTCACCAACAGGCCGTTATATTAAACTTCAAAATTCAAATATATAACTATATAGTTATATATTTTTTTATTTCAGTATGTATCGCTACTGAGGCCACCTTTGACCGATAGCAGTGCGCCCGGTGCTGAAGTAATCGACAAGGTTGAGTGGAAACAGGTAGCTATGCTTTTAAGTTAAAAAAAGTTATTAAGTTAAAAAAAATAATAATTCCATCCGTATTACCGTTATCCGTAACGAAGGTTTATTTTGAATTTTAGGATTGTGTGCCAATCGAATGTTCAATTATACTTTAGAAATTATTTTGATACATTTTCTAAACCAAATATTTTTTAGATTTTCAAGAAAATAATTTTAAACCTTTGCTTGATTTCTGAGAAAAATTGTTTTGAATTTCGCCTTCGGTTTAAATGACAATGTTATTTAAACAATTTTAAGTAGATACAGGCCTGGGACTGATGGACAAACAGTCGGATAAGTCTGATTTTGAGGGTTATTTATTTCGACCATTAAAGTTCAGACCCTTAAAAGATTAATTAAAAAATAGGCTCACGGTTTTAGTAAATAAGACCAGTTAGGTTAGGTTAGAATTTCCTACACCCTATGGAAACAGATAATTAGTTTTTCAGCGCTCTTTGATGAATGGATGGAAAACAATTATTCCTTAAATAATCCAATTTAACGCGTTATTGTGTGCACGTGACACGGCTTTTGCGTAAGTAATTCATGTAGGAGCGATTATTTACCAAACATGCCCGAAACACCTTCCGATGGATAATTAAAATTTACAATGAGTTTCCTCCCTCAGGGAACACATTCAAGTGGTACAATGAAATTCTGCGGTGGGAAAATAATTTAAATTTTATTACGGTGCCACAGTCAGCGTACCAACTTAAATTGCATACCCAAAATTATATATTACGAAATTAGATTTATTTTGGTACTTAAAAACTTGTTTTTATGTAAAAAAATATATATAAATACATGTAGGTTCACTTAAAGCTATCTATATAAGAAGACATTGCTCGGTAATTTGTATCTTATACAGAAAACTACATAGCTGCATCAGTAAAAATTAAATTAAATTAAAAATAACATAAATCGTCTCCTTTTTTAAAATAAAGTTTGCAAACAATCGAAAAATTTGTAACGCAGATAAAACGTCGCGTTGCCGAAACGAGTTATGTAATAAAACTAAGCGCGCAGTATTACGCAATATTTACAATATTATTCGTACTCGAAAATGTCATTATTCAACGTTGGTAAAAAATATCCGCCTCAGTGCAGGTTCAAACAGGATTAAATGCTCGCTTTTACTTATAATACACCTACCTATATTATAAAGAAAGTCCGGTTAGTTAAACTACTTATAACTCAAGAACTGCTGGATCGATTTTTATGATCTTTGATTTGTTGGATTTGTCTCTGCCCCGAATAGTAAAATTACTATTAAATTCACCAAAAAAAAATATATTAAGAAAATTCATTTCATTGTATGGAACGGCTTTGTATTCTGTGTAATTAATTATATTTCAAACGGTAAGTTGCCTATCACATTTGTCATTGTGCGCGCATCGATAATTTGATTTTTGTACATATATTGAACTTAATTCATCTTCAGTATTCTTAATAAAAAACTGATTTTAGTTCAGCTAATAAGTTATAACAACATTTATTGATTCTGAGGCAGTACGAAGTTCGTTAAGTCAGCTTGTTAATTATATTTTATACTTTTAAACACACCCGTAATTGGTACAATCAGAGAGTTTAGCCGTTAGTGAAGTGCACATGCGTCTCAGACAAATCTTCAGCACATTTTAAGTAAAAAATATTTAAGTAATTGCTTATATAGAGATTAGTTTTATTTATTTATTTATTCTTATTAAAAAATCCGACAGTAATAATTTTGAATACGAATCGAGCGTTACAAAAAAAAAATGCTTTACAATTTTTAAATTGCAAATATCATAAATATGTTGATTGTAATATAATTTAATTCCAATTTAAAATTCGACAACGAACTCCCCTGATTATTAATTCTGAATTTTAGTCGAAGAGCCCGCATCCGAATGTCCGTTTTAAGAGCAAACAAATCGCGCGCTAACGGAAGGTCCTGATTAAACTATTTGCATACAAATTAGAAAGCTGCGCACGGCGCTAGCTAACCAGCGTGCTTTAATTTTCCGCCGGTCGGCTATGTGTTTAGAGGAATTGAAAGTATCGAATTTAAATGGTTTAAATTTTTCAGAACTTGTGTTTTGGAGACAATTTTCCATACATATTGGCTATAACTGTTTATACTAATCTACAGTCGACTCTCATGTTATTAAAGCCACCTGTAGATATCGACAATATCGTGTTAAATTGTTAAATAATGGCTATCCATACCGCTTCAACGTTTTAATTTTTTTTATAGTGTAACACTATCTACAAGTTTAGAATTGATACTGGTAATACCAATAAATATAAGTAATATTCTTTGACAATTTTGTAACTCAGACTCATAATAATAGGGTGTGAAATATAAAAAAAAGTTTATTCATTTATAGGTAGGTTTATAGGTAGGAATAAAGATAGATTTTAATGTGATTACATAATTAGGATATATGAATTAGATTCGATTTATGGTATAAAATTCCTATTTCACACGGAAGGTTCATTATAATATATTTAGGTAGTTAAGCCTAAATGTAATAAAATGTAATAATTATTGAAATACTATTTTAAATATGTTTTTTTTTATTTACTGATCCTTTTTATTGGCAATGCAATAATATGATACAAAAGATACAAAAAGGCATTAAGTAGATCATGTTAGTATAGTTTTAATGGCATTTTTATCATTTATTTATTTATTTATAACAGGTAAATTTAGTTAAATAATAATTATAACGTTTTACAAGTTTCTATTTGCACACATAGATGAGTTTGTATTAATTCGTCGTCAAATTTTCAACCGCCGTGCATATTTTTCAAATTCGAGTACGATATTTGGGCATTCTATCCTACTATCAATTTATTAGTACTAAAAAAATGTTGAAATTAATGTTATCCGACCAGCCTTCGATGTGATCTAAACTGCTATGGTCGTTTTTCAAGAGCATCAATCTACACACAAAAATTTAACCTTTGTACTTTTGAAAAACGACCGAAACCTTTTACCCTCCGAGATATGGCTTGCCTACTGTACTGTATGGTGGACGCCACTGGTCACCAAATCGACCCATTCTATACAATACACGCTTGCTTGTACTGAAGGTTTTCGACATCCTGTGGAGCGACCCGCAGCCGGGCTCGGGCTGCGTGGCCAACGCGCTGCGCGGCGCCGGGACCTACTTCGGCCCGGACGTGACGAAGAACTTCCTTCAGCGGCACCGTCTCTCGCTCCTGGTCAGGTCGCACGAGTGCAAGCCGGGAGGGTACGAGATTATGCACGGCGGAAAGGTTCGCTCTTAAATTTCTTTATATAGGATTCAGCGGTTAGGTTGCAATATCTCCTTTACATATTTTTATTTTTGTTAGTTCAAGAATATTATTATTTTATTTTTATTTTCAGTACAATTTAACGTAGATTAAAAACAGTTTAATTTTTAACTATTTCTTTTCAGCATGGCAGACTATTTATAATCTACTAGAAGACGTGAAGTATAAAACCAAACACAGCGTATAATAATAACATAAACATAAAATTGACTATATTCAATGTAAAGTGAAGTAAGCATTAAGCGAGTTTAGGTCCATCATAAAAGGGTGTAAGGATATAGAATAGATATAGGTTTTCCATTTGTAGTCCATATATTTATTTCACATACTTAATCCAACTTCTGTGTAATTTAATCTGTACAAAGAAATCTATAGTTCAGACGATTTTGAGTCAATGTTCTGGAATTTTCCTTGGTAGTTGACGATATTAGAGAATTTACTAAATATTTTTTTTTTCCATTGAGCAGGATTTTGAAATGTAAAACGAAATTATTGAGTTTGCAGGGAGGAAGATGGTTTTAAAATATCTTCATGGTACTAACATCGTTCACCCCTTTTTACCTTTTTAGATGTGGAACAATGCCGCAGAGCGTTTAAGATACGAGAAAGGTATTTGTGATCAGACCTCTTTAGGAAGGTGTTGGAGGGATTTGAAAGGGGGGAAAACGCTAAAATGAATCTCATTTTCTTACGATCCTTATTAACAGCTGCGGTTCCATGACTTGCGTTTAATAATCTTTTATAGGTCATCACTATATTCTCGGCGTCCAACTACTACGAGATCGGCTCCAACAAGGGCGCGTACGTGAAGCTCACAGGCGGCGGGGCGCTGTCCCCCCACTTCGTGCAGTACACGGCGGCGGCGGGCAGGGCCAGGCGGTTGACCTTCCGCCAAAGGGTGGGTCTGGTGGAGGCGTCAGCTATGCGCGAACTGGCCACGTTGGTCCGAGCGGCCCGGAGACCGCTGGAGGCTCATTTCAGAAGCTACGATCGGGATTCGTCCGGTACGTTTTTAGTTATAATTTTTTATTTTAATTTATTTTTAGCAGCATAATCATATAACTGAGGCTACCTTAAACGCGATTTCAAAATAGCTTAATACCTAACGGCTACAAAACAATTGGGTGATTCAAATTCAAATTCAAACTTCTCTTTATTATTTATAATATACAGCAGAAATATTTTACAATACAATAATTATCCTCATTAGGGTTGATGGTTACTCAACTAGACTTTAATCTGTTCTAGAGTGACCATCGTTTTGTTTCAGTACACCTTATGAAATAGTAGTAGAATAGAAAGAGAATCATACAACTAATTCTATTACCATTGCAATTAATTCTTCACTGCTCTTTTTATCTTTTGATCTTTATATTAATACTTACTTTATGAATTGAGTTACAGTTCACTGCCGATACATGAGCACAGAATTTATTAAATAATTTACCAGAAAGAAAGTGATAACTTCTTGGTTCAAATGCAGTTTTTTTTTATTTTATTTAACCTCGGCTCATTCCAAAGATGTGACCTGGTGGAGCACTGGTCAAGGTTATGGACTGTATGGTATCCTTCCTTAAAAAAATGAGTAGCCTAACTCGTCACCGTGCTTGCTACATTGTCACTTGTAAACGAGATTTCCGTGTCACTAAACAGGACTTAGCTTCCGACTTCGTTGAACGCGACTCTGTACTATACCTGCGAATGAACGCGATTATGTCCCCGCTATGAGCCAGCTTCAGTAACACTGCTATTCGTTGCGATAGATTAATAGGGCGATTTAAACGGGGTCTCCTTATAACGCGCACGACTACTATGTACGAGATTTTATTGACTAAATATTTATAAATATATAAATAAGTATCGTAATTGAAAAGTTAAGAGTAATTTTGCTACAGCAAATGTGAATAATTTAAATTAAATTTTTAATCCAAGGGAGAGTAAAAACATCACGATGAATAATAAGTATTTTAAAATATAACTCAAAAAAAATAGTATTAGGAAGTATGAATATATGGACTAGAAATAATTTTAATAGAATAAGTGTAATAAAAATAAATTGTTTCATAATATCAATAAATAAATAATTCATACCCTACAGTGTGTTCTTAGAGCTTATACAAAAACTTGCAAATTTATAAATTAAATGTATACCAGTTACAAACATGTATATTTATTTATGTATACATTCAAAAAATGTATTAATATAAAATTACTTAGTCTGACCTAATTTGTAGAGGGGTAATTACGTCATTTATTTCGGGGCTGTGTGGAAAATAAATATCTTTTGTTAAATAATAATAGTCCCTCATATTATTTTTATTTATTTCACAAATTTAATATTTATTTAAATAATGATAAATTTACGATTATGATCTAGTTGCTACTTTTAAACGAGAGTTGCTTTTCACTTGGTTATACTTCTCCAAAAGCACTGAATGGATTCGAATAGGGTTTTCACCGCTAGATAGCTTGAATCTTGGACAAAGTTGAAAGATTGAAATTAGGTCGTAATACTAAATTTTCAGGATCCAGATATCCTAACCTTTGATGTTTGTATCAAGTGAAATATTCGAAATTCAATAAAGCCTGACAGCTGAATGGCGGTTATATTCTAAACGGTGTCTTTATCGACAAGTAGACGGATAGAACTACCGATTCATCATTTTTTTTATAAATTTGTTTCACGGAAACACAGCGACCAGTATTGAATGATCGAATTCCCATTTGCGATCAACTGTCATATCAAGGAAAAACATTGTCTTTTTTTTTTTGATGAATATTTTAGTTATATTAAATAATTAAACACGATGCTGTAAATAACATTGTCGTCATTGAATACCATTTAATTTGGTAAGCACATTATGTGAAAAATAAGGCACATGGCATGACCTAATTTGGGTGTTGTGATTATAGTGGCAATGACGCAATGACGTTTGTGATAGCGTAGCCAAACTTTCGCATTTTTTTTTTTTCGATATCATCAGTCTTCAGTCATGCCACGGCAACGAGTAATTAGTCTTAGGGCGCAATACAGCTTGGGCAAAAAATATGCTATTGACTCGCAACAATGGGTCAGAAGAGTAGAGAAAGAGATAGACGTTTGCCATCACAAAGGAACAGAAGAAGGACAGAAGTAACAAACCATCTGTGGACCAAACCTTGTCCTGATTACAAGAACGAAAATATTTTTATACCGTTACTACCATTGTTACTTTCTTACGTAGGGCTACTAAAAGTTCTTCGGATTTTGTATGTCTTAAAATCCATAAAAATAATTTACTATGTACCTACACAACACCAAGTCTCCAACCCTAAGAGTTTAGGGTTTGTTATCGATTTTGAAATTTGTATTTTTTTTTAGGATACCAATGTGAGCTTTATGTACGTGCGAAGCCGTAGTAAATATACAGGATATCCCAAGACTATTCCCGAAGACTTAAAGGGGGTGTTTTGTGTCAATTCGGTCAGCGCGCGAATTCCGATGCCGCGCCGATCGATAGTGGCCTTGACGCCGCTACGCCGTACGGCTACAGCGCTCACAACAAAAACATTATTACATGATGCTTTTACTATTTCCACGAAAAGAATTTTGTTAAAGTTTCTGTCAGACTGACTGTTGAAAATTCGGGGTACTAAAAAACTACGTAATGAAAAGATGGGAAAATAAATCAAAGGAAGACTACTAGAAATGTGTGAATGTTTAATTGATTTAATTGACTAAAATATTGAATTGCACCTAATAAAATTGAGGTCCAATTCAATATTTATGTATTTTAGAATAAAGTTCAAATTTATTAATTGTGACAAGTACACTACCTGTTACTTATTTATTAGTACTATTTATTTGTACATAATTTAATATAATAGTGTATATTCAATTTGTTTTATATTTTCCCCAAACATCTTTTTGGGCAATTTAGAAGCAATTTTCGATCCCGATTTAAGTATTCCTCGTTATGTGTTGTGGCGAAGAAGCGTTTTATTTATTTATGATGTTATGAGAGTTAATCAAGTCTTTTACAAAACCATACTTCGAAGAAAGGTCAAGCTTTATGCTTATCGTAAATGTCGCCACGTCCATTAATTATTCATTAAATCTATTATGGCGATCTGACCTTTCGTCTGAGCTGCGTATTTAAAAGTCTACTACCGCCATTTGAGCATCGGCTTTGTTTTGGGTTAGATATTTACCATTTTAATAGGAATATCTTATACGGGGTGTTTATGTTCCCTATTACGCGTAAGAAATTGAATCAAAAAAAAAAAACGAAAATAATTCACGCCCAAATTTATTAATCTTATCAAAGCGCTTGTGTAAATTCCCTTTTTGTACTTCGGTCCTCCGTTTGCTGCTCTCCTACAACCATGGCCGATCAATGACTCGGCAGCGCGATGCGGCCTCGAGAGCGGACCAACTTATGACAAGAAGCATTTAATATTTTCACGTAAAGTTTACATTTTTTTTCTCGGAAATCATGTCGAATTTTGATACGTGGTCAAAACAAATCATAGTTGAAATTGCATGGCCAATAAGCTGGTTTTTTTTTATCGGAAATGGTCGTGTATATTACTATGATTTTTTAACATTCGAAATAAACGGTTTGGTAAACTCCAAAAATATAAAAATAATGTATTAAGTATTTTACAAATACTAATATTAAAAAAATATTTCACACGCCTAAATATGTAAGAAAAGGGCGTGCTTACTGCCGCAGGACAATCTCACGTGTTACACGTGCTCATCTGTAATCTATGTCTAACATAGGCTTATATGCCAGTGTTCTTTTAAAAATCAGTTAAAAATTACTATTGGAAATATAAATAAAAGTGCTCAAAACTGCGGCTGTAAATATATATTTTTTTTAAATTCGAACATTTTAACCGTAAGGCTGGGTTATAAAACCATAAAAGCCTAGAGAAAACCTTACTTCTAAATGAGTTTTTTTATGTAGTTTTTAGGGCGTAGAAAGTCTTTTAATTAAAGTCTTGCATTTTTTTCTAATGGGTGTCATATCTGCTGTTGTAGACGTTTAGCTGGTTTGTCAGTTTCTCCCTAATAATTTCGCGACCTTTTTCGTATGTTTTTTATTACTCTTTGCTGATTTACGTAGGACGTAGAATTTAAAGTAGGTGCGCCAGATTTTGGACGTTTATTCCGAAATATCGCACGTAGGCACCATAAGCCGCCCTTACAGGAATTCTGAATATTTTTATCCCCTGAAGCGACCAACTGAAGGATATTACACATTTTATTGTCATTTAAAGTGCTAGGGCATCTATAGAATTAAGTTGAATACTATAATCGTGTATAGGATTCAGATTTTTAGCACCGGTACAGAATGGTCGGATGGCTTTATTCTCTGTATTTCACAAGCCTTCAAAGCTCAAGAAGATTTGATGGAGAAAATATCTTTAGTCCATAGCAGGTAAAATTAACTTAAAAGGCACAAACTAAAAGCTACATTTAGAGATAAAGGTTACATGTAAAATTCGTATCTACCACTTACAAATATATTTTATATTGGTATTGGTATACACTTTGTTACTAAATTTACTTTTTTCAAGGAAAGGTTATTATTTATACATCATTAAAAAAAATAATTCGGTTTAATTCCACAGAATAAATGATATATTCAGTTTGTTAAGATGTTATGAACTAATGAAGCCAATGGGTTAAAAATTACTGGATTAAGGTCTCCTGTACCCAAAAATATTGTAAAAAAAAATGTTAACTTCTGCAATATGAAAACATAGTATGTAATTGTGCATGTTTACAAATTGATAAAAAATGTCTGACACGTTTTTTAACCTTTTCTCAAAATCTCGCCTTTGTAACAAAACATCCAACCGACCCGTTTTAGTCAAATAGTCGTGAAGTCTAGTGGTTAAGGCGTTGGACTATTCGCGGGTTCGAATCCGCACATGGTCATACCATTTTTAACGCTTCATTACCACCATCTCTCCTGACTCTAGCACAGGCACATTTAGCCTAGTAGAGTAGGGCCCGAAATAATTGTATATGACCTAAATCATAGCAATTATTTTTAAAAAACTAACCGAAAGGCGGCAGTTCGCTACGCAGAGCCCAACATTATGACACATCCACATTATATTCACTTAGCACTATTGTCAATAAAAAGTTCATTATTTTGTATCGGTTTGATTATATGTAAGAAATGTCTTCCAATCAACGAGTATTCAATCGTCTCAAGGAGTCCGATATCTTAGATCCTTACAACCGTTATCAACTTCACTTATAAACAGATTAGGTACTACTCTGCTTTCTAAGTATGTGAGAAATGTTATGAGACAATGGCCTTAAGGTTTTTACCTAGACTTTTATCTCTTGTTTTTTTTTTAAGAATACTAT
Organism: Neomicropteryx cornuta; assembly: GCA_020383195.1. Taxonomy (NCBI): domain Eukaryota; kingdom Metazoa; phylum Arthropoda; class Insecta; order Lepidoptera; family Micropterigidae; genus Neomicropteryx; species Neomicropteryx cornuta. The sequence goes on along the minus strand of JAHKQU010000008.1, from coordinate 17,272,518 downwards.
GGTGGAAGAAAGGGAAAACACTAGCCCGCAATGCAACGGAAGTAATACAATTTAGTATGTACAATCGTGTAAATATGAACACGCTACCTATATATAGACGATATGAAAAAATCTTTAGTCAACTTTTGATTAATCCTACAAAAACTAGCCTATTTCAACCAGCCAAGAAAAGTTTTTGTAATTATGTATTTTTGGAACAGCTGGATTTAACTCTCTGATTCCGGAATCTAGCGCTTTATGTTTTTAAGTTTTTAAACTTTGACTAGGATTTAAATTTAAAAGAAAAATGTTTTTATTTCTTCAGGTTACAATTATTGAAATTTAATTATACAAGCAGTCTAAAATAAAAACCAGGGTGCGAAATAACTTTATTTTCGCATCTTATCAATTCAATTTATTCAAATTTTATCCTAAGTAAGATTTTTTTATCATGATTAATGTATACCTATTACGAGTAAAAATTTATATAAAAAATCGAACATAATTTTTCACCAAATTTATTAATTTTATTAAAGCGCTAATGTCATTTCCCTTAAGCATCACAAAACGCGAACGACATCTCGTTTTTCTACGCTACGGCCTTAACCGATACGGGTCATTCACCTACGTCGCAGCTGGCGGTTGCATGATAAGAAACGGTTTCATATGTTGGCAATTATATTATTGTAGTTTTTTAATTAAGAGCTGTGTATTAGTTTGTGGTGTATTCTGTAATTTTAGTAGTATTTGTATTTTATATATTAAACTAGTTAACCCTTTGCGAGAACTAGTCAACAGTATTGCATTCTAGAAATAACCCTTTCGGATCAACGAGGGATCACGAACCGTCACTAATTAAAGCAGACATTTTCAATTTAGTTCACTTCAAAAGGCTACTAGCTAAATTCATCGGAATAGTTAAAGCAATACCGCTCGCCCTCAAACTGATACTCTACATACATGGTACATAAAATCTTTAAAAAAAAAAACAAAATATTTTCCAATATACCAGTCATATTAGAATTATGATTTGTGCAATAAAATTAAAATGTCATACTTTTACTAAATAAGTAATAACATGTTTTTATTTATTTATTTAATCGAGGAAAAACAACGGGTACAAGAGATGAGATGAAATCTTAGAAAAACTTATGATTTAGGTTCCTTACAAGTTTTTCACATATAGAGTGATTTATTTCATATCTAATCCTAAGTTATATAAATTTACTGACATTAAGACAAGTGTATACAATTGCAAGCATAACCAACGCAGTAATACTTTATAACTAAGTACACAAAAGTAAAATTAAAAATAGTGGCAACAATAAAAAAAAAAATAAGTATTGAATAGAAGTATGATATTATTTATTTAATCTTGAATAAAAAGTCTACTGTTCCATGCGAATTTCTCTTATTCTTTTTTTTTTAATAATTACTATGACCTATGTCATTCAATTATTTTGGACCCTACTCAACTAGTCTAAACATGCCCGTCCTGGAGTAAGGGAAGGTTACTCTAGGGAAGATTAGTGAAGATTGTATTGAACAGTGAACGGAAGCAAATTAATTCGAGATCCGAGCGCTGTACGGCATAGGGTTTGTATTAGCATTATTTACAGACACATTAGTCTACGTATAGGTACTAGGCGACATCAAAACGAATATTGCATAAAAAATGATCATTTTATAGGTATTTAAAGTCATGAAATGAATATATGAGAGTAGCGTGAATAATTGTGAGATATCATCCACGCTCACGTGAGCGTGTGAATGAAGTATAAGTATGTATGAGAGTGGAAGGTGGAATGTTGATATGTTAGGATGAGTGACAAGCGCACATCGCAAAGTAATATTGGTATTTAATGATTATAGAATGCAAAAAATGGCATTTAGTATTAAACGATTTCACAGACAGCCCTAATAAATTTTGGAACTTTTTATTATAAGTATCCTGAATTCTATTTAGCACAACATTCTGTGCTTAACTTGAATTACATTCAAGTAAATGAAACAGGTAAGGAGTGCGTGAAAGACGAGGTTGTACACAAAATGCAAGAATGGAAAGTCAACTTTTGAGTTTACGATATTATACAAAAAGGTCATACCACTATGTTATGATATGATAAAGCCCCTTCATAATCAAGAAACACGTGCTTTCTATAGTTCATTTGTTTCATAAACCGCATCTATACCCATTCTAATTTGTGTAATAGCATTGGGAGACCGAATTGGAGAAGATAATTCAAGAATGCTTCTAACGTACGCAAAGTATGCCATTTTTAGAGTACCAACATTCTCGAAGGGTTTGCAAACGCGTGACAAAAAACCTAACGTAGCATACTCTTCGTTATAAGTTCGTCTATATGTTGGTCGAGTGTAAGCATTTTATCCAAAAGTACGCCGATACCACGAAGTTTATCAGTCTAGTGAGGTTCTTTTACAACAATTTCCAATACAAGGTTATACGGTAGCTGTTCCTTTAAATTAAACGTTTTTGGTCTACCGTCGCATAGGGTTTGCGATTACAGGTCTAATGGCCATCGATGCACAAAATATTCTCAGTCTGCTGCGCAATTATTAACCTTCGTAGACTTTCCTTTGAGAGGATAGACACTATACATTTTATTATGTTCAACGTGCATTTAATTGGTAATAAATGTTATACATCAAAACTGAGATAAATTTTAGAATAACATACGAAAATCTGTAAATAGCATGAAGCTAAATTAAATTATTTTATGGTTTCTTATTTGTATGGTAAAAACCTATGTATATGTTACTGTAAACACTCGAAATCAGTAACAACCCGTTTTTTTAAATACATGAAATATCTAAGGGCATCAGATTTTTACTAGTAAGAACGCGTTATTACTAAGGCAGTTAGGTCAATACTGAATAAAATTATTACGTGGGTTTTTTACTGCTTATAGAATGGATTTACAGTTAAAATCCATTCTTATTAAAAGTATATCAGTAAATATACGAATTTGAAATAAAAATGTCAAATATTTTATTATTATTGTTATCTTACGTATTATTACAAGAATCTTTTTTTGGTGTAGTTGAGAAAAATCACTTTTTATAGTAGTTACAGGGAAAAACATGAACAAGGAATACAAATGCATACAAAGGGATTTTGTGCATACAAATGCAAAATAAAATTTAAACCTACTTAAAAAGTTAAAAAGGAAAATCACATTTTTCCAGACAAATTGTCAAATTCATATTCAAGTAGCTTTATTTATAGACAGGGGCTTAAACATTACTAAAGTGTAAAGTTTAAACATAGTAAATGATAAAATTGTTTTAAAAATAAATAAAGTCATAATACTTATAATTTTAAGATATTTTTCACACTTGAAAATCATGTTCTATGAAGACTATCCTTTAAGGTAAATATTTGTACAGCTATACCATTCTATTTATTATAATATATTTATTAGGTTCTTTTTTTATGTTGTTATTCTGTACTACCTGGTTTTTATTTATAACTAACCGTTTAGTGGTCATCGTTTTAAAAAAAAATATCAATAATGTAAGCATTTCGAAAGTACGCAGAGAGAGTAATTGAATTTAATGATGTAATTGATATTACGTAATTAAAGTCTTATCAATTCAAGTAATTCATGCGAACTGGAATGAATTGCTCAAATTTATACATATATATCCATATATTATAAAGGACAATGCTATTGAACCTAACCCTACTTTCAGTATGTAACTTTCTGACAACGAGTAGGGGTGCTCAAACTTGAACTGCTGGCGATCTACCTCAATATTTTTAGACTACTTACGATCGACTCTGAGAGACTGCAAGTGTGTGTGATGCAGGGTTGTCGTACGTACACGATACACCCTACCTACCTAGGTAGGGCGTACCGTAGCATATATAGATATTAGCTTTCTGCACGGTGCTCAAACGGTCGATCGCGATCGACCAGTCGATCGCGATCGACCGTTTGAGCACCCCTGTCCGATTTAACGCCTCGCTTATTTATAACATCGTTATTATATTTTAGTTATACCTTTCTTGTTACCCGATAAATTATTTTTATGAACCAAAAGGTAAAAATTAGTTACGTGACTGCGTTACAATCGTGAAGTCAATTGTATTCTCATGTTTTTTTACTAAACTTCAAAGAATCCGAAGTTTTCAATGGTGACGTGACTCTAATTTATTTATCGATAAAACCAATAAATTTGGTTCAATACGTTGATTCTTGTATCCCCTATAATTCAACAGAAAATAAACAAATTTAATAACTACTACGTCAAGGAAATTATACACCTAAACGTAAGCCAAATTATATGGCAGTGTGCTGAAATAGGCCCTTAACTATAACCTTTAGGGTGTAATTGATACGCTGACTAACTTAATCGATTGCTTCATTCGTGGCTAATCGTAATGCCAACGAGCTTCGAACTACAAAGAAAATTAGTTACTTCTTGAATAACGCCTTTACCTATAACAATCTCTCATATTTCTTAATATTTCTACATGTATCGTAACTTTTTCTGCAGCACTACCGAATTATAAATATGTGAATTAAAAAAAAAGCTTCTTATTGGGAGAATATTTCTAATACAATATTTTACAAAATAAATTTGAATTAAAAAAAATTAGTAAATTTACATATTAAGTAGTTAAAATAGGAGTGTTTCAATATTTTTATTTATTTAACAGGTTTCCCCATCTACATATTACAAATCGTAACAAACAAGTAAAAAAATATAATACTAAAAGAAATAAGCAACATTAAAAATCAACAACAATAGCAATAAAAACAAAAAATAACCAGAACTAATCGGGTAAATACAAAGTTAAAAATTAAAAATAATGCTACCAGGCGAACAATAAATAATTCACGCTGATCTCACAAAGGTGTAATAGAAAGCAGATTTTTAATACTAATGGGCGAACAGACTAATATATCAATCTCCGCGGAAATGGAATTTAATAATTCGACTGCTCTTCCATTATGAATATATATAGTTACTACATATTATTATCATAATTAGTTAAAACAATATTTTGGATCTAGCTCCGTTGGTTTTTGATATTGATATTGAATAATGATGTTTTTTTTACATAGGCTTTAAGACTACATTTAAGTCAAGAATATTTCAAATTATAATTAATGACACATTAAAACATTGGTTATTAAAAATATAAATTAGTACTTGAATTTCAAGGCAGTATTTATATAATGAATTATAACTAAATTATTCTAATACACTTTTTATATATTATATATATCAACGAATATATATTTTGTACATATATTTTATATAATAAAACCCTAATTTTAGAGAGACTAAAAATCTGATCTTGTCAAATATATTAAAATACATCAATAATATTTTTTCTCATACGACTGTAATAATAGTATTTGCAATTGTATTTGTATTTGTATTTGTATAGGTCTGTAATTTTATTCTGCCGTTCGAGAATATACTGAATCCCCTTGTTGGCACTTGTTCGGGTTTGTAATCAAAGTTTGTGTTGCCACTGACGCTAATACAAACATAAAGCAGGCAACATATCGAAAACAAATCCTATTATTTTCACTTTAATGAACTAAAAAATATGTATTGTAGGATAATATTCGTTTTAAAGTTTGCACGCATGACAAAATTTTTCGCCTTAAAGCGCCGTTTCGAAAACATATTTTTTTCTATGACACATAAAAAATATTTAGTTGTATTGAAGTTATATTATAGTTATAAAATATATAAGTTTATATTGACGGCTGGTATCCGAAGATATTGCGCTATTGAAACACCGCCTCGCCTGCTTTAGTACAAAAATGTTGCAGAAAATCGCTTCCTAAATAATATTAATATTTTAGGTTGAAGTCAGTAAATCGTTTGTAGGATTCTAACAATAATACCCCTTGAAATATTACGAACAATTTCAGTCATTTGGTGGTTCATAGGATTAACTCTGATAGAAGAAGGGTGCTTGGTAACCTATTATATATAGGAAGGTCAAAATTCGAAGACCTAATTTATAACAAAATACAATAATTATAACGAGCATAGCTATTAAAATAAAAATCTACAGCTAATATTAAAAAATATTTAGGCCTAGGATAATCATCTTATATTGTAGTATATTATCATTATTATTTTTACTTGATTTACGCTTTTGATAGAATTATACTTTTAATATTATTTATTTATTATAATTTTTATATTTTATATACACTTTATTTGTGACTAAATAACATTATGTAATAAAAAAAATAATAGAGCTTTATATTATACTATTACTTTATAAAAATACGTTTTCTTGATCGGTAATTCGCCAACATTAATACAATATAGTATACGCGCTTCTGTCGCTATTGCAGAACAGGTTTTCCTAGTGCAATAGCACAGTACGTTTGGAATAAAAGTTCCGCCTAGTTCTGTTAACCTTAGTGTACCTACGATAATTGAAGGTAGATTACTTCAAAATATTATTGTAAAATGTATATTTATCATGTAAAATTGTAAACTGATTAATAGGTATAATGAAATAAACATATTTGTAAGGTATGTACTCAGAACAGAATAAATGTACACGTGGATTACATGAAAAAAAACATGTGTTTTATGTACATACCTACCTATAAAACTACGCTCCTTGTTCAAACAAGCATCCGCCTGCTTTTAGCTTTTAGCGCCAAGCGCTAAAAGTTTTTATCCAATTTCGAGCGGCGCTGCGGGCGCCATTCCTAGCGACGCGACGCGCTAACCAATCTATTTCGGAGCGAAAAAGTCGAAACCTAAATCAGTTTTTTTTGTCCTGTCGATTGGATAGAAGCTGATTAGCACGTGCGAACTTTCAGGTCGAGCCAATTTGCGGACGGAAGAAGCCATTGCATCGTTCAATTATCACTTTACCACACAGGAGGTTAACGGAGGTTATTGGAGGCTAACCTATACCGGCAATCCCTACAATATACGCTCTTATTAAATACAAATTCCCAACCCTTTTTTTAACAAACCGAATTGAATTATGATTAAAAATGTAGGGAAAAATCCAATATAACGAGTAAGTTAAAATTTTCGTCTAACACTCGGTATTTTTTTATAAATGTGATATAATATACAATAAAACAAATAATGTGTTTTGTTTCGCTTGCAGTAATACAAAGTATCTTTATTAATAATACACACATAAATACTAACTTAGAAAAATCATGCATAAATTATGAAAATGGTTTACATTTGGAGTATTATTTTGTCAAGGTTCTTGAATAAAAATACTAAATTAATTAAAGTTATTCAATTAAAATTATACATATTAAAATACTAAGTTTAACCTCACTTGAAAAATTTCGGTTCTGCAATTGCAGCAGAAACGCTTATACTAAATTGCAGTGTTGGTGGCTCATTACCGATCTAATATTTTCAATATATAGTATTAATTGAGAAGTATGGTTTTTTGCTATTTAGTGTATTTATTTATAGATTGGATGATAAAATATTTTAAGCTTTCGCACTTCGGCATCTTCAGAAAATATATGATAAATGACGTTTAAAATCTAACTATCATAAATTTGAAAATCGCATATTCAACTAAAAGATAAATATATGCAGCTACTACACTTAATTACAGTTTTACTAGATAAATCAACCAGTATTATGAAATGAAACTATTTTTTAAAAAGATGCGTTAAATCTCGTTACGTTAATTTAATTTTATTGTCATTGAACGATTGTTTCAAATTTACGCCTAAATGTACGCAAAATCAACGCAAATTGTTTCGTTTAAAACTATAAAACAACTCCAGGAATATTATGTAAGCTAAGCATAAAAAAATATATTTTTAATAGCTATGAGATTATTGTAATGCCTACATCACATCAATCCCAAAATGAACACCAGAGCGGATCCCAAAATATTATGCTGTACCTATTACTATTATTACCACCGACTCCGTTCTAAACCCTCCGTTCTGTTGGGAGCTAACCCTTTATATGCCAGTCACGAAAATCAAGCAAACGTCAGAGTCCAAAAGATCGATGACTCGTTACAGTTTACAGCCGCGATACGGGTTGTATAAAAAGCGGGCACGTACGAATCCCTCGCAGCGCGACCGCACTTTCGGCTGTAACCAGTTAGGCGTGTGGTTTACAACGATGGAGTACGGGAATCGGCGAAACCCAAGGCATGCGGGAGAATTTTTATCACACAATCGCCAGAAAACTGCTTCGACTTTACGAAGGGCTACTAAAGCGCTGATGTTTATGTCATCCCGTTTTTTTTATCTTTTGTTTCATTATGGCACATAATTTAGTCGGGAAATATTCTTAGGCAATGTACCTACTGTCCGTTGCGCACTTTGTAATACGTTCGAAATGTTAGGTCCTGATAAACACCAGAAGGTCTGTTCCACCAAGTTTTTTCTGTTCATTGTTTCCAAGAGTTTTAAATAAAGAATGCAATATATTTAGCATATAACAATATTATTGATATTTTAATGCATTCAACAACATACATTTTCAGTGTATGGATGTATTTATTTATTTTTTGTTTTATTTATATATTGACAGTAATTTTAAACATTAATTTAGACATTATGCAAAGTTCTACCAACCTAGGCAATGCCATACCTACCTATATACCTATATACCATGGTCATACTTTTTAAGTATAACCATGGCGCTGAGCAACATTCAATTACAATTATTAAAATTGAATTGTATGCAATTGAATTTGACTTGAATTGTATTTTTTATATACTACTAGCTGACCCGGCCACGCGTTGCTGTGGCTAAAGTTTTTGTTATATTACTGGCTTGGCCAGTTTGTGACACAAAATAATTTCATGAATATTATAGACTGACAGTGCCATCTATAGTCGAAATGCACAAAACATCCTCTCACCTATATTCCCCTCTTACCCCGCAACCGTTTATCTCACCTAACCCAAATATGATGTCATGAAGGTAGGTAATTTTCAGTTCAGAATTTGACTCCGCCGTCGTGTGTACAGCAACCGCATAAACCCGCATTTTTCGCCCGCAAATAATACTACAAAGTTTCCGCAAATTCAGTGCAAAGTGTCAGTGCATCACTGCAGCCACCGAACCTGGAAAGAGAGCTCTCTTCGAGTCGCCGGCAGCCGAACCAACCCACCGACCGTGAGTACCGACCTGTTTGGCATCTCTCTCTATCCATTCCGCAAATTAATTCAATCCGCAAATCGACTATTGTTGGCCTGAAGTGTACCAAGTCATCTGGTACAAACCATACAGTCCACTTATCTCCAGAAAATCTACCATAAATTCCAGGCCACGTCATAGTATTGGTACTTCGAGCCTAATCCTAGAAATTTTATTGTTTTTGTACTTGCAATCTAGGATTTAGAGCAAAAATATTCACTTCACAAGCCGTTTTAACAAGCTACAATCAGCTTATTAAACGCTAAGTTGTTTGTATTATATTTAAATATATATTTAAAATAATATATTTAGAAATAATCTTGAACATAAATAAAAGAAAAACAGAATATTGCCTAATGATCCTTTGTGTGTATTAATTAAGTATTGTATTTATTTAAAAAAAAAAATATATATATATATATATATATATTTAATTAATATTTATTAGGTTATTTATTTTGTTTATTCATACGAATTCATATAATTTTCTTGTATGTTTATATTTGACTTACTATAAATATATACCTACATAAAATATTACTATTCACAAATTAAAGTTAACACAGCGCCATCTGCTAGGTTAACAAGGTAAAAAGCAGTGCCATCTGCCATTTTAACAATAAAACTATTTCGTAATTTTCGGTGGTTAATTTTTCAGTTCAAATCAATTGCTTTCAGTCTGTAAGAAGTACAGTCAGCGACAAAAATTAATATCGGTAAAAATAAAAATGAGTGATCATATATTAAATCAGTTAGAATCGAAAAGGGCATATATTTTTGAAAACATTCAAACTTTATTTGATAATTCAAAGAACCTTAAGACAGATAAAAACCGTAAATTATTTTTAATCAAATCTGAAGATTTATCCAGTTTTCGAAATGAGTTTTCGGATATAATTGATAAAATAAATATAATCAAATCAGAAAAGAACGAAAATTACATACCCAATTACAAGAGTTTACAGGCATTTGATGATATTTATTATCTGGTAAAAAATGTTAGATCCGAATTATTACAACAAATTGGTAGTACGGAAAATAACTCACAATCGGAAAATAAAATATATAAAAAACTTCCCAAATTAGAAATACCTAGTTTCAATGGAGAATTAAATCAATGGAATATATTTCATGAAGCATTTAAATCTTCGGTGCATAATAATCCAAATCTGTCAAACTTAGATAAAATTCAATATTTATTATCAAAATTAACAGGCCGCGCTCTAACAGTTTGCAGTGGCATTCAACCGACCGGTGCAAATTATGAGTTAATTTGGACTCTGTTAGTTTCGAAGTATGACGACAAGCGATTATTGGCTACACATTATTTGGATCAAATTTTCGACACAAAATTTCCAAATAATTCCTCAATAAATAATTTAGATGCATTTTTACATAGATTTGCCCCCGCAGTAGCAGCCTTAAAGCATTTAGAATTAACCAATCTCGCTGATTTCATATTATTACATATTTCATTAAAGAGACTTGATTTTAACACAGTTAAAGATTTCGAATCTCAAAATCGCAATGTAGAAATACCTACTTATTCGCAATTGTTAGAGTTTTTGCAACAACAAATAAAAATTCTTCAGCATACTAATTCAAAACAGCCAACTAATCAATCATACGAAAAGAAAGCTGTTAAATCGAGTTCGGTCGCATCTAATAAACCGCAAGTATTTGCAACGAACACAAATGACTCTGGGCCCTTAAATAAATGTTCGCTCTGTCATTCAGATTTTCACCCTCTGTATAAGTGCTCTACATTTCTTGAAATGGCGCCAAAAAGCCGTTCCGATTTTGTACGATCAAAATCGTTTTGTACAAATTGTCTAAGCACCACACACAAGCCTTCGCAGTGCAAATCAAAACATGTGTGTAACAATTGCAGACGAGCGCACAATACATTGTTGTGTTTTTCAAACGCACCTGTCTCACAATCACAAAAGAATGAAGATACTGTGCAGTCTCAAACGCCAGTGTCTTTAAGTAATTTACACAGCGGTACATGTAACGCCAAAACTATTTTGTTGTCAACAATTCAAGCCGATGTTCGCACTAGTGCTGGAAATTATATACGCCAACGTTTCTTACTGGACAGCGCTAGCATGAGTAACTTCGTAACGGAGGATGTTTGTTCAACATTAGGTGTAAAAATCAAACGCATAAAATCGTCAGTAGTAGGTATCGGAAGTACGCCATACCCAGTCAAGGGCTCGGTCAGTCTTACGATTGCCTCACGGATCGATAAAAATTGTCATTATACATTCAACGCACTAGTGGTAGACAGAATTACCAACAATTTGCCTACATCTAAGGTTAATACCGCAAGCTTACAATATTTACGAAATATTCCCCTAGCCGATGAAACATTCGACACTCCGAATTTGGTCATCGGCATCATAGGTGCAGAATTATTCCCGCATATATTAGGTCCTACAAAGATTTCTGGACCTTCGCATTCTCCGGTTGCTTTACAAACTACATTCGGGTATGTAGTGATCGGCGAAGCCCAATGTATAGCACAGCAGAGTGATGTACCTCGATCGTTCTGCTCAGTTGCTGAACAGCCTTTAGAAAACGCAGTTCAACAGTTTTTTGAAGTTGAGTCTGTTCCATCGTCCGAAGAACTACCGATGAGCGTCGAGGAAAGTGAATGTGAAAAACATTTTATATCCACTTGTACTCGTGATACTCAAGGTAGATTTGTAGTCTCACTACCATTCAAGGATGATCCCAAGTTATTGGGCTCCTCATATTTCATAGCCAAAAAACGGTTCCTTTCGTTAGAAAAACGTTTAGAAGCAAATCCCGACTTGCGTCTTAAATATAATGAAGTTTTTCAATCATATTTAACAAACGGTTATATGTCTGCAGTAACCTCTGATCCTGATCAGGGTTACCACGTTCCTCACTTCGGTATTTACCGATCGGAGCACATATCGACCAAGTTAAGAATTGTTTTTGACGCCGGTCAGAAATCGGATACCGGACGTTCACTTAACGATCTTCTTCACACTGGACCCAAGCTTCAGACAGACTTATGCAAAATCTTATTAAACTTCAGGTTGTTTCCTGTAGCGCTAGTCGCAGATATACAGCAGATGTATTTACGCATATTGGTTACAGAATCTGACCAAAAATACCAACGGGTTTTATTCAGATTTAATAAAACTGATCCAATTCAAACCTATCAAGTATCACGTGTACTTTTTGGAGTCAATTCCTCTCCTTATCTCGCAATACGCACATTACGCAAGCTAGCAGAAGATAACAAACATATTTTTCCCCAAGCAAGCGAGGTAATACATAGAGATTTTTACGTTGATGACTATGTGGGTTCAGTTCGCAACTCAGATGAAGCAACACAGTTATACACTGAGCTAATATCACTATTCTCTACCGCAAAAATGAACTTATTAAAATGGGCTTCAAATTCGGCCACTTTTCTTAAGCAAGTATCTGAAGAACACCGCATTTCACAAAACATCGAATTCGATGCTCACACAACCTGTAAAGTGTTAGGACTCGCTTGGAATCCTTCTTCAGATCATTTCACTTTCAAAGTAAACCAAAGTTCGGAGCCATGCACGAAACGTAATATTCTTTCGGCTGTCGCCCGTTTCTTTGATCCACTTTCTCTTGCAGGCCCATGCATTCTTTTAGCAAAATTATTAATTAAAGAATTATGGCTCGCAAAAATTGATTGGGATAGTTGTCCACCAACACACATCATAAAAACATGGAATCAGTTCCAAAATGAGCTACCTTTGCTCTCAAACCTATCAATTCCTCGTCACCTGGGCATATGTGAAAGGACAGAATCCATAGTTTTGCTTGGTTTTGCCGACGCATCAATGGACGGTTATGGCGGTGTGATATACTGCCACGTTACATACTCAGACAGCTCTACCGCCGTTAATCTGGTATGCTCTAAGTCGAAAGTGTCTCCCGTTAAAATCGAGTCCCTTCCGCGGCTTGAGCTTTGCGCCGCCTTGCTATTAGCTAAATTATTCAAGTTTGTATTAAACACGTATGCTCCGCTAATTCAAATTAGCAATATTGTCGCATTTTCTGATTCTACCGTGACATTGAATTGGATACATTCGTCACCGCATAAATTCAAGACGTTTATAGCAAACAGAGTCGCCAAGATTCAAACAGAGTTGCCCTCACACCACTGGCATTTCATAGCTGGCAAGACAAATCCAGCTGACGCATTGTCACGCGGACTAAGTCCAGCTCAATTGATTAACCATAGTATGTGGTTAACAGGGCCACCTTGGGTCCATAACCCTATATACGAATGGCCAATCACTCCATTTTCTCCATCTGAAAATAATCTAGAACAACGTTCTATTTCGCTCCCAGTCATCTTAGACACGAATGAGCATCCATTATATGCTCTCGCATCTCACCTGTCCTCTTGGTCTAAGATTCTTCGCATCACCGCATATATTTACAAATTTCTCAAATGTATTCCAACGAATACACTCATAACCGCAACAGACTTAGAATTTGCTGAATGCAAAATTCTACAAATGGTGCAAGGTCATCATTTTCATTCAGACCTCCGTGCACTTAAAACGAACAAATCTCATTCATCCGCATTCCGCAAGCTCCAACCTTTTCTAGATGCCAAAGGTCTGATTAGAGTTGGAGGCCGCCTTCATAACGCAACTCTTGGTTACGATTATGTGCATCCTATTCTTTTACCAAAAAAAGAGCATATCGTTGACCTGCTCATAAGGTATCATCATATAAAATATTGCCATACAGGTTCTCACCTGTTACTGAGCATCATTCGACAACGTTACTGGATATTTTCGGCCCGTGCCGTGATTCGCAAAATCGTTCAAGGCTGCAATATTTGTTTCCGTACAAATCCCAAACCGACATATCCACTAATGGCGACTCTTCCCTCAATGCGCGTTCAACAATCAAGAGCATTCGCTAACACTGGGGTAGATTTCGCAGGTCCATTCACCATATTGACGTCACGAGGTAGAGGCGCAAAACGGCAAAAGGCATACCTTTGTCTGTTCATCTGTATGGCCACCAAAGCTGTCCATCTTGAACTAGCCTCAGATTTGTCCACTCCTGTATTTCTAGCCGCATTTAAGCGCTTTCTGTCACGTCGTGGCTCTGTAAATGTTATGTTCAGTGATTGTGGAAGAAATTTTATCGGCGCTAAGTCGTACCTTCGTGAATTGTATCAATTTTTACACTCAGAATCTTTCAAAGACGCGCTCAATAACGACTTGAGCGAGTCTCGCATTGCATGGCGAACGAATGTTCCTCACGCACCTCATTTTTTCGGCATTTGGGAATCCAACATTCGTTCGGTGAAACTGCATTTAAAAAGAATAGTCGGTGAGCAGTTGTTAACGTATGAGGAACTCGCAACGGTCTTCATACAGATAGAGATGGTTTTAAACTCTAGACCGCTTTGCGCTCTCAGCTCGGATGTTAACAACCCCACCGCCTTAACTCCTGCACACTTTTTACATGCGTCACCGTTAACCCTATTACCCGCTGCTGATGTCTCAACAGAACCAGTTAGCCTCTTAACTCGTCAATCTCTGTTAGATAGAATGGTTCAGTCCTTTTGGAAGCGTTGGCAATCCGAATATTTGACCACGCTTCAATCTAGAGAAAAATGGAACAAGCCTTCAAATCCAATAAAGCTAGGAACATTAGTCATAATAAAGGAAGACAAACCTGTACCTCTTCAATGGCAGATAGGTGTAATTGTCGAGGTTTTGCCAGGCAGTGATGGCATCGTGCGAGCTGCTGTTGTAAAAACACGCCATGGGTCATACAAAAGACCCGTCGTAAAGCTCTGTCCACTACCAACGCAATAAAGTCATAAATATTTGTATTTAAATTATTAGTATATTTATTATATTCATAAAACAAAAACCGCATTTTCTTCAATCATGTATTTATCATTATACCACCATCGAAACATTAATTTAATTTCACATCAAACTAGTAAATGTTTTCGTATATTCGAAAATACTTCGAATAGCTGGGGGGATATGGCTTGGCCAGTTTGTGACACAAAATAATTTCATGAATATTATAGACTGACAGTGCCATCTATAGTCGAAATGCACAAAACATCCTCTCACCTATATTCCCCTCTTACCCCGCAACCGTTTACCTCACCTAACCCAAATATGATGTCATGAAGGTAGGTAATTTTCAGTTCAGAATTTGACTCCGCCGTCGTGTGTACAGCAACCGCATAAACCCGCATTTTTCGCCCGCAAATAATACTACAAAGTTTCCGCAAATTCAGTGCAAAGTGTCAGTGCATCACTGCAGCCACCGAACCTGGAAAGAGAGCTCTCTTCGAGTCGCCGGCAGCCGAACCAACCCACCGACCGTGAGTACCGACCTGTTTGGCATCTCTCTCTATCCATTCCGCAAATTAATTCAATCCGCAAATCGACTATTGTTGGCCTGAAGTGTACCAAGTCATCTGGTACAAACCATACAGTCCACTTATCTCCAGAAAATCTACCATAAATTCCAGGCCACGTCAATTACATTATAGTAAACAATCTAAGAGGAACAATAAGAGAACATCAGTCACGGAGTCCACTATGCTTTTTCACACAGATGGTATTTGTAAAAAAATATGGTGATCTCCTTATTTGACTTTCTACTACTATAACCCTTTAGTACAATGAAATTATTTACGAACTAAGACGACAATGATGATGTTGGTATACAAATTCACTGGATTGAGATTGATTTGAAGGGGAAGTACGTTGAACACAATTAATTAAAATGTTCTTACACTTGATACTAAGCAGAAATCAATAGGTAAAAAATAAAAATTTATCAGATTTATTATTTCCATTTAATTTTATAACAAATATAAGTATATTACAGTATAATACAGTAAATAACATGTGACGCTTAAACTCATGAATGAGGTAGGCAAGGCAGACAGTCTTAAACTTTTAAACATTAATATCTTTTTTTTTGAATTATAAATACTTTCAATTTCAATTTAATTTAACACCAATCGGTGCACAATGTTTTTGGTTAACCTGTCTTTAGCTAACACAAATAGATTCGACGGTTTCCCAACACGTGAACACGCAACATATAGTTGCCCATGAGAAAAACATGGATTTTCCAAATCTAAACCACAAATGGACATTGTTTGACCTTGAGATTTATTTATAGACATGGCGAAAGCTAAACGAATTGGAAACTGTAGCCTTTTGAAGGGTATGGTAGAATCTGATGGTATCATCGGAATACGTGGCAGCAGGACCACTTTTCCTTTAAACTTCCCAGCCAAAATGGTTGCTTCAAGAATGTTTCCGGTGATCTTTTTGATGACCAAACGCGTACCGTTACATAATTGAGGTGGATTCAAATTACGGAGGAGAATAATAGGGGAACCAATCTTTAATCGAAGATTATGTGGTGGCATTCCAGGGATATCTAATGAATTTAAAAATTCAATCGGAAAATTTACACTTTCATTTTCATCTACAACAGTATCGATTGATTTAAAAGACATCAGATCGCCTGGTAACAACTGTTGTATCTGGAAGTTAATTTCGTCAACATCAACGTTTTTGGCTGCCAAAATCGCCCGTTGACTAAGCCATTCATGATTCAAATAATTATTCTGTATATCCGGGAAAATACTCTGAATCAATTCAGTTTTATCCTGAACAACAGTGCAAAAATTGTCTGGTAGTTTAATGCATTGCGTATTTGGTTGCAGTTTTATTTTACCGTTCCCAATATCTAGTAGTTGTTCGGAAAATATTAGTGCTGATGGATCATTTTGCAATTGTACTCGCATATTTATGGTCAATCGAAGTGTTTCAACACTTCGCCATAAGAATGATTGTTTCAAACATGCATTAATCTCATCCGCGAAAGTAGAGCGAGGTATAACCGGTAAGGTCTGCCGGAAGTCACCAGACAAAAGTAAGATAGCACCACCGAAAAGTTTATTATTGCTGTTTAAATCTTGCATAGTTCTGTTTAATGCTTCAAGTGAATATTTGTGTGCCATTGTGCACTCATCCCAAATTATTATAGAACTCTTCCGCAACACTGCAGCTATTCCACTATTCTTTTTGATGTTACACATTGCATCTGGTTTATTATGAACGTCCAATGGCAGCTTGAATGTTGAATGTGCTGTTCGCCCACCATCCAGTAAAGTAGCCGCAATGCCTGACGATGCTAATGCTAATGCGATTTTTTGTTGCGACCGTATTTTGGCAAGAATCAACGATATTAAAAATGTCTTACCGGTTCCACCGGGTGCATCCAAGAAAAAAAAACCGCCTTGTTCAGCAGCAACAGCCAGCATAATCCGATCATAAATAATTTTTTGTTCTGCTGTCAGTAATGGTTCACTGTTCATGATAATTGTTGCTAAACTTCCATGGTCATATTGATTTTCTCGTTGTAAATCGGTATTGACTAAGTCGGTGGCTGGACGATTAGGTGATGGCATACCATAATGATTAAGTGGTAAATTTGAAATAAGAACACATAAATCCTCGATCAAGACCAATGCTTCATTGTACATCTCTGGTGTATAATCTATGTTTTGGCATTGATTTGTTTGTCTAATTCGGTGCAAGATGTCTTCTGTCATACAATTTTTATATTTTTCCCACAAAGTTTGTGCTTGCGAGGGATAACATGTCGCCAAAATAATTGCAAACAACTGACGAATGTTATTCGGTGTTGATGTCAACGCAGCATCAGCAAGCGTTAAGTCCCAATGGTTATCGTCTTCTAGCAATTGCAGTTCACGACATGCATCCTGGTATGTATTGAATACTCGACCATTAGCTGTTCGTAAAAATTCAAAAGACGTTGGTCCGGGAACATTCACCAATAACAAACGTAAATAGAAGCACTCACGTTGCTTTGGATGTACCGTGTAAAGTCTCCCCAATGTCTTAGCTTTGAATATGCCTGTAATGGAAGGATGTGGTTTTCCTTGTTTCCGTGGCTCCCATTTTTTACTGGATTTGTTCCATGTGAAATAACGTGGAACATCACCATACACCAATGTCTTCGCGAATTGGCCAAAAACATCAGGTTTTTGACACAATGTAAAAAATTCAGTTAGAGTCGTTTTCGGAGCTTCGAACGCTCTTTGGAGAACATTTTCTTCAGTGAAGTATACACGTTGACCGTTTTCAAGATGTATTGCCAGATGTTGGACAGCAGGATCTCTTTCGTGGATGGGAAAGCTGAGAATATGCCAAATAGCTTCATTGCTGCTAATGTATCTGCCCATTTGGTATCGTGCTATTTCGTCATTTTTATTTATGTTTTTTACTTCAAATATGGCCAAATCACTGTCTTTGTTTACATATTTACAAATATACTTAATTGATTTAACAGAACTGCAAAGCTCAACATTGATATGAGCTTTGTAAGTTTTTGAAAGTAGTGGTGAGTATGGTACCACCCACTGATTATCAAACTCAACTTGATTTGGAAAGTTCGGCAGTCGCATTGTAAATGTGTGGCCACCATTCTCAGTACTTCTGCGGCGATACATTGGATAACCATCAATATCCGTGATCGTGTCATTCGTATGCGGCTTTGGGAAGTTTTTTTTACATTTTCCATTTTCCATGCACGGTGACGTCATGTTGAAAACACCGCATGGCCCATGGATCATGTGTTTGGTGACAATATCAAATAATTCTTGATCAATTAATGGGTCTGGAATTTCGGCTGAAATTATTTGATCGATTTCTTCAGGACGGATTCTATCTTTAAGCCAAACCAAAATGTGGGCATGAGGCAAACCTCGCTTTTGCCACTCTATCGTATACAGCCAACAACGTGTGATACCAAAAATTGTATATTTAACAATAAAATCAATTAAGGATTTCAATTTTTGTTTAAACACACGTGCAGTTAAATCATGACGATGAATGGCTTGTTGTCCTGGCAATAGTAAAGTTTGTATCTCTTCCCAATTCGGATTACATGTGAATGTAATAAATAAATCCGGTCGGCCGTAATGACGTACGTAAGTCATCGCATCTTGTATGTATTCCTGCATGTTCCGTGGACTGCCGATGTAGCTTGAAGGTAAAATGAAAGCATTACCGATGTCATTGGGATTTAAATTTCCATCGATGTTTCCAGCAACAGCATCTCGTAAGTGAATATATTCTTCCGATCGTAGTTTTGCCTGGTTGAATCGAAGGAATCGCAAGCGTTCGCTTTCGACCTTAGCATACATATCAACAATGTATTGATGGAACAGCTGACGATATCGAAGGATATAATTGTCTTGATGTTGTCTAACCATTATTCGGTGTGCGTAGTAGTTCATTGAGCTAACTTTATTATTTCTGTAATCACCTAAAAAAATAAATAATAAAATGCAATACGAAATTAAAATCTATACATACAGTAAGAAAGTAAATAGATAATTGTCAAATTTACCGGTATTTGGATCATACTGATTGATATTAAGGTGATATTCATCTTGTCCTTGCCAAAATATCAATGGATATTGTAGTGCGTCATATGAACGGTGTAGATCCGAAATCGTACTGACAGTGTTGTCTCGCCGTGTAATGTTTATAGATCTTTTGTCAACTGGATCACCAACCATGATAACAGCAACCTCATCAACAGTTGGAGCGTTGAATCTACCAGCATGTTCACCTAATGGTACTTTGTCGGCTTTTATGACGATTTGATAATTGTCATTTTGCAGTCGTGGCGAAACTCTTTTGATCAATTGAATTAGTTGATTGTGATCTTCTAAAAAATTTCCAATAATATCACAATTGCTCTTTCCTCTGCTTGTTCAATAAAATTATACAGGCACCGAGTCGTCACGCGCTCTTCACAATCGCCCATAAAATAAAAAGGTATCGACATCTGTCAGTTTTATGACTGCCAAATAATATCAGACAAATAATTAGCAATAAATTAAAATATGACGATTTGATAATTGTCATTTTGCAGTCGTGGCGAAACTCTTTTGATCAATTGAATTAGTTGATTGTGATCTTCTAAAAAATTTTCCAATAATATCACAATTGCTCTTTCCTCTGCTTGTTCAATAAAATTATACAGGCACCGAGTCGTCACGCGCTCTTCACAATCGCCCATAAAATAAAAAGGTATCGACATCTGTCAGTTTTATGACTGCCAAATAATAACGGACAAAAAATTAGCGATAAATTAAAATTGCGACTATAATTTGAGATTTAAACTATCCTATCTCTCAAGTGCACATTGAACTGCATATGGTGTTCAAATTTTATTATAATCGGTTAAGTGGTTTAGGAGTCCATTGAGGACAAACATTGTGACACGAGATTTATATATATTAAGATATAAATAATAATGTAATAATACGCAAATGTACCGTTAATTAAAAATGAATAATGATAATAATAATTAATTTGTTATAATAATATAATATAGTAATATTACACATATATACACTCGAACTTATCGATAGATATACTCATTGTTACAGAATAAATATAACCTATGTTTTTAAATATATACCCCTAATAAATATCTAATAATATGAACTAACATACTACATATAAAAATCTGAGTATTCTCGATATTTATACATAGAAGTGCATAAGGTAAATTCTCATTACAAGATAAAGTACCTACACAGAAAACAAGTTTATTGCGGTATGTAATTAATTCAATGCTCTTTGGCTTTCTGCCGTGCTATTGCAATGGCTTACGAAGGGCACACACTCACGAAATAAGTTTTATGAAATACACGTTATTTGTAAAAAAAGTTATAATAAATCATGGTTTGTATCGATTTCCTCTCTCCCAGGATACATATCTGTAACGGACTGGTGCAACTCACTCGAAGCGGCTACAAATCTTGGTTTGCCCTGGCGAATGCTAAGGGACAAATTGGTGCGGCTGGACCAAGATACTGGGATGGTGAAATATATGGATACTTTCAACCTTAATGCGGATATATACGTAAGTATTGTTTATGTATTTCAGCTTATTTGGTTCTGATATATGGTTTATCAAAAGAGTAAATGATTTTAACCGCAGTCGTGGAAATGATACGAAATGGAATACGAAAATAGTTCATTTAATTTATATACAGTTAAATGAATCAACTTTTCATAGCAAAAAGGCACCTGTTTGAAGACCTAATATTTACAAGCTAATAAAAAACACGAGCAGGGATTTGTTTTTACTTTTTCTATATTTTTATAATGACTAACAAGTACAATTTACAATTCAGTGTCAATCGCCCACAATGAACACTTGTTTTAATTAATAACTAAACATATTAGAATATTATGGCATTATTTTTTTTTTTGTAAACTGAGAAGTTTTGTTTTTTTTTATTTACCTTCTCGATAAAAACATACGTAAACTATAATTTAATATGTTTTTGTTATTGTTTCGATTATTTCTTGAAAGAAATACAAGCTATCAAAAGAAACAAATTATATAGTATGTTTGAAAAGCATAAGGCTTTTTTACGGTACTTCGTTCTGTTTGCACAATTTGCAGCTTTTACAAGACTTTCCGCCATTCCAAAGATGTAGTTCCAAGCAACTTCCGTTTGTTTACCTCTTAGCTTTACGGTTCGTTAGACTTCGCATTGAGTAAAATAGTTTTGTAAATAACAAACGAGAGTGCCCTAATGGAAGAAGAAAAATATGAGAAATATTTGAGATATTTTATAGAAAATTAGACTGCTTGCAGATAAAAGCTGTGTGTAGGTATATTAAATTGTGTGGCCGTGTTATGTAGGTAATGTAGGTAATGTTATGTAGTTAAGCGCGTAATATTACACGCATATGTTTATTAAAACGCTGTGTACGAAATTACTCTTAAGCCGGTCCCAGACATGTGCTCAAGTATTTGCAAATATGCACAAATACTATGTATGGGAGGCCATTTGTAAATATTTGCACACATATTTCTTGTTTTCTTTGTTAAGTGAAGACGATATATAGAGAAATAGCATTTGTGCATCTTAGTAAATATTTGCGATCATGTCTGGGAACGGCTTTACGATAATGAAAAAGGCTTGTAGAAATGGCGCTAATATTTACTCATTTTTATAACTAAGCTGATACCTTTATACTGCGCTTATGTCCATTAAAAGCATCTGTTTTATAGCTAAATCTAATGAAAGTCTTAAATATATTATTATGACTAACTTTTTAAAAATAATCTAGGTAAATTAGTTGGTATTTATATGTTGGATAATAAAGTAATATCAGAGATAACCATGTTTTCCAAGAATCTCATCGTATATAATACACATGCTAAAGACACACACATAAATAGAAGCACCACACACTATACAGATACTTCACATTACAGACCACACACTGCACGCACATCACACAATGTTTTATTAATTTAATATAATTTTAACCATCTTTATATTTTGTACATTTTTCTGACCATATAAATGCAGTACTGGAAAAGTATCTTATTGTATCGCTGTTTTATACATTGATAAATAAATAAATAAACATTAATGAATAAGGATAATGTTAAGCAATTTCCAAACAATTTACCCACGCGCCAATTTACAATCATTTTACTACTAAAAGTTACTGGGGACAGTCGATAAATTTGCACCATATGGAGATGACGTTTTTTTTTATGTTCGCCCAGAACCCTTAAAATTTCAACCGCTATCATTAAAAAAAATGTTTAAGTTAAAAATGTACAAATTAAATACGAATAACTACAGTATATTTTTTTAATTTGTCAGAAATAAACAGTACCATTATATTAATATAATGCAGTTAGTTTATAATATGCGAGATTTAAACTTAAATATAATATAAACAGACCAAAACAAACAAATAAATTGTATTTTCTTGAGAATTCGGAGGGTAGGTAACGTCTAAAATGTCAACCGTAAGTTAGACACCCGAGATAAGGTGCGTTATTTAGCAGTCTGCGCCCCCTGAGATCTACATCTCCAGTACGGTTTGCGAACCCTCCTTAACCGATAAACTGTCTAGAAATGGATTCTTGGTATAAATTACAGATAGATTACGAGACCGTCAAAATTTGCAGGTGAACGCGTCGATATCATTCATTACGCAAGCGCGAGCGTTTAATATGCCGTATTTAGGATAATATTTGAAGAAGAATTTCTATTTATTGTAAGTTTTATTAGATTTAACCAGGAAACTCATATAGGTAAAAAAAAATCTTACTAGTGGAAGAACTCACAAAAATAAATACAAAATAAAATAAATAGTAGGTCCTGTTTTTGTAATGTTTTTTAAAAAAACTTTATCAAAATTCATAAATTGCCGAGAAAAAAAATGTAAACGTGCTAATGCTTTGTTGTGAGCGCTCAGCTGTCCGACCTGAGCGCTGTAGCTGCTGGACCTGAGGATATTACCAACGCCGCCCTTAGAAACTTACCAAAAAGAGCTTTCGCCGTCATCGCGGCCACCTTCAACGCCTACCCCGGTATTTACAGACGAATCTCACTTCTTCCATCTCTGTCTAAGGTCCTTGAAAGAAGATAATCCATTGGATATCTAATTACCTGCCTATCTGGGACGAGCAATTTGGCTTTCTTGAAGGCCACTCTACAAATCACAGTTGACCAGAGTAATACACCACCTCACAGAAGCCATGAACATGCGTAAAAATACAGCAGCGGTATTCCTGGATGTGATAAAGGCCTATGCCCGCGTTTGGCATGAAGGCCAAACGCAGGCGGGCGGGGATAAGCTAGCCAGCACGGAGCTAAAACCGCTAGTTCACCTGATTACTTGCAGGACAGAAAATTTTTACTCCCGGTGTAAGATGCCAAGTAGACGCCGTGGCCAATCAAAGCCGGAGTACCGCAACGTAGTCAAACTTCGACATGAACGTAGCCAACCTTCAACAACATAGCCAACCTTCAAAAGTGTTAAACGCGTCGCAAAGAAACTTCAAATAAAGATAGATTACATCAAAATGATGAACCAAATGGAGGATCACCATGAATGTCGGAAAATCGAGGCTATGTTGGCTCCCTTAAAAATAATCCTACAAACCTGACACTAATGGGCACTGAGTTTCCTTGGAGAAACTCGGTTAAATACCTTGGCGTCCGAATCTACCACCGACTGAACTTCAATCCCCATGTCTCAGCTACTATTAATCTAGTCAAAGCAATAAGGTTTCGTCCATTGCTGTGCTTCGCAGTAGCACCAGCAGGCGTGAGGACTTTTTTTAGAGACCACCGGATGTGAGAAGGGCTTACCCATGTGCCGCCCTCAATGATGTAAACCCCTCTATTGAATTCTGGGAAACAACTGGAGAAACAAAATCAATAACAGCACATAGGAAATCTCCCTTCAATTATGACGGACTCAAGTTGGAGGAGGGTATATAAAGGATCCCCTCATCTTATGCTTCGGGCAAGTTTTAAGACGGTCCCAACAATAAATGTCTACATAGTGGACATAAGACATCATCACCATAACCTACCTAGCAATAAAAATATTCTATGGTTAATGGTGGCAAAGAACTTAATTTAGAATATTTTCAGTAAACTGAAACAGAAAGGACACAAAACAAATACAAGGCTATTGGAGAGAATAAAATAAAATATCTTTCAATTTAGAAATTATCTAAATCCTCCTCACCGCGAGGCTGAACCTAATGGGCCAAAACCATTCCGTTATAACAACGCCGCTTTTCTCGAGCACTTTAAGGATCAGTCCCCGGATGGCTAATATTTGCCCGGGTCGTTCCTCCGCATTCGTAAGCAGCCGCCAGCCGCAGTCTTGGCAGGAGAGGAAAATGTTGAGATCGATGAATATTTTCATACCTAATGACCCACCCCTCTTTATCCTCGGTTCACTAAAAAGGTCGCGCATTGTCAAATATCTACCGTTAAATTACCGTTTTTTTTTTCTAAATGCCATTAAATCATATTTGTATTATTTTATAACTAAGATATGTAATGATATAGTGTAAGGTATAATGATAAGTATATATATTTAAAATAAAAAAAAAACTATAAGCTAATAACATAATAATAATATATACACAATCTTAATAATAATAATATATAAAAAAGTACAATCTAAATTCAGTCTTGCAAAAAGCAGCACTAAATGGCTCCTCGCAATAGGCAGACACGAATCTGAAAAGATGGTGAGCAGTGTGTTGCAATAGACATAACTATATAACATATATAGACTATAAGTAATTTTATATATTTTCTTTGTTTAGTTTTTTTCTGTATATTTAGCCTATAAATTATAAGTAACACAATTATTAGAATTATATATTTAATAAATGTATATTGTATGTAATATATATTTTATATATATGTATATAATATTATGCACTATTTATTATTTTGTATTTATGATATTTATTATATGATCCCCTTTGTTATTAGTAACGTCTTGCGAACGTGATAATATTTCATTTTTTCTGCAACTTCCTTTTGGCTGCTCTTAGAACAGGTTTTTTAACCTAATTAGAGTAGCCATGTTACTTCAGAGCAACAATAAATGACTGGTGTTTAATTTGTCTAAATTATATTAATTTAATTCATTCAGTGTTATTATATCATTTATTGTTGTAACATCTTATTGTACCATATTGAATAAAATAAATAAAAATAAATACATACATTCATATTATTGCATAACTTAATAACTTGATATATTAAAAATTATAGGGTAATTTGGTGGTTGAATATATAGGTTAACATTGAACAATATAACTTTTATACGTTAATCTTAGTCAGGTCTTTAGTAACTATTTTACTACTATGTATTACTCAATACCTTCGCGTTAACGGCTTTATTTTGCATAATTTCATATTGAGCTTTATATGATTAATAAAACGTTGTATTGATTGTACATTTACGCGGTCACTAGACGTATCCCTATTTCCTCTCAATTTTCTATCCCGTAGAGCGTAAAATAGACAATTGCTTGTCCATTATATCGCTTCCGCGTCTATCGACTGAACATTCATTGTTTTCTGTTAATATAGTCGGGCTCCATTGTGTTGGATATCGTCATTGATAAACATTTTATTTCATAATTGTTTCCGATACAGTATGACGCAGAATATTAAAAATAAAATTGTAGCTTTAACCAGGTAAAGGTCATCCAGAGAGTCGTTTAAAACTAATAACTAAATTGGCAAAAAATGGATTGCTACTAACGTTTTATTTGTATTTATTATGACATCAAGTAAAGTATTTGTAAAAAAAAAAATTGCCTCTGTTTTGATCTGACTCTGACGCTTTATAACGAACTTGCTTAATCTGCTAAATGTATGAGAATTTTAAAGTATGTAGTTTTTATGCAGGACATGCAAAGTTAGACATGCATGCTTCCAAATTGTAATTTTTTTTGTAAAGTAATTTAATCTGTTTACGTATGAATTTCAGACAAGTGCTGAATCTTCAGGAACGTCAAGCGTCGTTGAAACCTTATACAGAAATAAGACAAGCTTGGAAGCAATATTCAGGATTATTGATAAGGATAATTCAGGTAATATTTTATTCCTTGTAATATTTGGTTTACTGGCAATCATTTCAAAATAAATACTAGGTGTTAAAAATAATTTTCCTACAATTACTGTCCCATTTAGTAACATACTTACAGGTGGTAACATGAACACACATTGAGGATACTCAATTAGCTTTGCTTATGAGTATGTCGTCATACGAACTGATGTGACAGTATCAAATTCGATCGATCAATAAGATTTTGGACATTGCTTCGAAAATCACATCAAACTAGATGAAGATTTAAAAACAGGAAAAAGATCTTTTACCATTTCAAAAAAATGAAACATACCCACCTTTAATTGAACTTTTAAATAAAATCGAGTACATAGTAAAAACAAACACATCATAAAATAAAATAATACAAAATGTAATAAAACTATGTGTTTTAATACTGAATATAATATGTATAATTGTTATGTTATTAATATGTATTAGAGTATATTTTTTTGAAATAAATTATATGTAGGTATATATTATATATCGCAATAGCAAACATAGTCTGCATTAGAACAGTAGTAGTTATGTATTATGATACGGACATTATGAAGAATATATTTAAGTGTTTCATATTCACAAATAAAATATCGTCTGGTACAAATCAGCGATTTGAGATAAATTTGCGGATTTGGCGGGGATATATTCTAAACGCGGTAGAAAGTTCTGAAAACTGAAGGAAGAGGCGTGAATTATGTGCGTTCGAACAGCCCGAAGGCAGACCTTTGTGGCACCTTACTGAATTAATCGACAAACATTCGCAGCCCAAAAAAAAACGACCATTACCGAGAGTTAGGTTAGGCGTTAACGTTATCAGCAAAGAACTAATTTAGGTATGTATAGCAGAGGCTTTTATAAATATTTTCATGATATTATCCTGGTGGAAAGTGCAAATTAGACATCGCCCTAGAGACCTATGAAATCAAAAATCGGTTTTGGGACCTATTTTATTTTTAAATAATAGAGAAGGTATCAAATCGCCCCGAGAAACGTAGGCTCGGTGTAATGCAAGCAATAAAAACTATTTATGAGTAATTTAACTCAGTAAATCACCTATTCCCCTTAGTATCCATTCTATAACCTTTGACATCATGACATCTGTGTCGGAACTGTGGAACGAGACGCAATGCGTTCGTTGCTCTTATTACGTAATTAATTTACATGAGATGATAAAATAATAAATTTGGGCATGAATTATTTTCATTTTTTTTTTTAATTTCTTAAACGTGAAACGGAACATAAACACTCAATTAGGGCATAATTAGGGTTAGTCGTTGTTTTTTGCATTTTAGATAAAGGATTTCTCAGATATCGAAGATAAAAAAATGAAATTAAATACACCGAACCTTTGTCGAGTTTCATTCCTGGTTATTTTTTGTAAATTTATTATGTATACTGAGAAAAAAAAAAAAAACTTGTGTCTATATTTATAAGTCATTTTTAGTCGTAGGTTATTGAAAAAAAAACCTTACGTAGAAATAAAGGTAACAAAGGTTTATTCCTGATTACTTTTTTAAAAATATGTTTCAATAGTTAAAAAAAAATAATTTTGTGATTATCCGCATTGGGATCAGCACGAATGAAGAAGAAGCGCTTCTATTCGATGGTTATATCCAGGTTATATGATTTTTCTGATTCAACGGTTTTTATCCTGCTTTCCAGGATACATTACTCTCGAAGAGTTCTCCGACGCGTGTCACCTCCTACGCAAGCACATGCCGAATCCGCTAACGCAGGAACAGCTGGTCGACATTTGCCGGCTGATGGACATAAATCGCGACGGACTCGTCGACCTCAACGAGTTCCTGGAGACGTTCCGCCTCGTGGACCGCGAACGCCGTTTGGACGTTGACGACACTTGACGGCGGAGCGGCCGCCGCACCAGCGCGGCGGCCGACGGCGACGACGACGCCGTCAAGGTTGAAATCATCGATGTGGACCAAGGTTGGTACAGTCGGCTGCAAACATATCAGCAATATGCTAAACTTCCCAAATTCCAAACTAGTAACCTTAAGGCAAGGATACATACCTATTAATTTTGATTCATTTAGACATTTTTTTTCTATGGCCGCTAACCATTGGATATTAAAACATAAAAAAAATATGTTTCGATACCTTGATATTATGTTTTCAACATACTAAAGGCAGATTTATTATATTCAATTCTATTTCTAAGAAATTTATGAAATGATAAACTGCTAATAGTTCTATTTTAACATTAAAATAACATTACATTAAAACAACATTAAAATATTACAGAGAAAATAATGTACGCATATATTTTATAAGTCAATCGTGTGGTTAATTATCGGAGTAACAATATTTAGGAATAATAATAATTTACGTGTTATTGACCATTTAATGTCTATGACAATGTAACGTATGAAGTAAATGTGCATTTCTCAACATGCCAATATAATAAAAACCAAAATTTTATATTATTATTATAATTTAACCAAAAATATGAAAACATAGGAAACTTCAAAAAATAATAATAAAATATGATAAATAAAACACGTCTATCGATAAATCTACAAGAAGTTTTTTTTGTAATAAATTAGTAAAAAACATTTTTAATACAAAATTTCGTATCTGTGCTATCGACCATTGAGGAGTTCCTTAGATGTAGAATCAGATCATGCTTACCATAAAAATGCATTGTTATTGGAACTGAACCTACATGTCAACTTTCAATTCCGTAGGATAAGAGGAAGTGGTTCTAATTCAGCTTGCAAGATTTGACCTAAACCGACTCACAAACATTGCAAGCTGAATAAAAGCTTGTGAAAATGTTGAAATTCAAAGGATAATAAAAAGTAATTTTCCTAATAAAAGTCTCAACAAATTAAACATCAATAATTTAAATGTTACTGTAGCATAACTGCTATAATACTAAGAAATTATGTGAATACTTGTCACTTTTGTACGTATATCTCATAGGTAGCCCTTAAATATATCTTTAAAAAATCGATTAAAATTTTATATTTCACTCACTATAAACAAACAATATGGGAGAAGAGCGCATCCGCAGATTTACATATGCGCAAATTGTTCATATGAGGTGCTAGAGGAGGTTCATACATTCGGCCTAACACGCTCTGTCATTGTTAATTAGTCCGTGGGTAAACCTATTTAATAAATAAATAAAGTAATTAATTGATAGGCAAATGTGGTTTAAAACGTAGAAAAGTTTGTTATTTTTATTTTTATATTGTGAAGCTGTAATTATATAAAAACCATTATTTGCTTACTGACAGAAAGTAAAACCTGACGCCCTATAAAAAGAAAGTACTGGATTTCATCAGAAAATCTTTCAACTTTTTAAATTTCTTTCAAACAAACCCGAAAGTTTTAATGCTTAGATTCAAACCTTACTCCGTTAGTGTGTGCAGTTATCGCTGCTTTGACTAGTAGCCTATATCTTATTTACTGGTATCTGCCTTTGGGCGGCTGCTTTATAGAAGTATGGGAAAGTGTAGAAGTATTTAAAGTGAAATTTATTCAGTTTAGGTATAGAAAGTTGATTTAGGTCAGCCAAGTTTCATTTCAAGAGTCTACCCTTCATAACACATGTCACAATTTACATTTCCTGACATCATTCCAAAAATGTTATCAGACTTTTATTTTTGAATTATCAAAGAAATCTTTTTTTTTTTGAACAGGTGTTGAAGAAAATACCAAAGAAACGCCCCATTCAAATGGAAATGTCAACTGCCAAGGTGACAACGAAGAACTGATTTTCGTCGAGGAGAGCGATTTGTAATCCAGAGTAAAATCGAAATGACTTTATAAATAAGATACATTAATTATATAATAATGAAGTCAAATATTTCAAAATAAATTAACCGGTTGAAGTAGCTGTAAAAAAGATAAAAATTGAAAATATGTTGTGCCATTTTCACGTGAGATTGACAGTATATTGCCTAACAAACAGTTACCATCACAGAGTTATCGTGGTCTATTTTACCAATTTATGGACCACTGGGTCAGTAGGTGGTACCTATAGATAATTCGGTAATTCGCCCAGGGACCGAATGACTTTATTGCTCTATTCTAGGGGTCTTTGGCCATTAAGAGTATGCAGGATAAACATTATTCATGCCAGTAATGATAGGATATCCACCTATGAAAATTACCCTCTACCACTTGCAATATTATAAAATATACTATTAAAATGTCAAATTAGGAACACATTACAATTGATTACATTACATTACATTTGATTTGGGGGATTACATTTGATAAATTATTTTGATACCGGCGTGGCTAATTTTACAATATGTATTGACATAATTTTAGAATTTATCATTTGCTTTGGATATACCTAAAGTAAATTATTGAAATATTTCTTTATAAGATGGTGTCAATCGAGCAGCGTGTGAATACTGATAATAGCCTTGACACCGTTATGGCGTACTGTAACAGCTGAGCGCTCACAACAAAGACATTAATTATTACTATTATATTTACTTTTACTATTTCCACGTAAAGTTTACATTTTTTTTTCTCGGTAACCATGATAAATTTTGATAATTTCTTAACAAATAACACTAAAAATCGCATTACCAATTAGCTGTTGTTTTTAATCGGTAATGGTCTTGGGACAGGGTTTATAAGTAAAACTGTTTTGCACGGTATAGATAGACTACTCATTTGGTCCGGAGACTTGCCGTTATTAAAACAACATACTCAAATATCCATCCGTCAGTTTATCGTCTACTTTATACTACCCTCAGAGTTCGAGACCTCTCGAGGGCTGTGTTTGCTATTCAGACATTGATCGACCCTCACAATTTAAATTTGGCAAGCTGCTTTCTCTAAACTGAAAACCACCGCCGCTGTAATTCAAATTTAAGTATTCAAAAACTTAAATAGGTTCTATTTAATTGTGCTCAACATTGAAACCCACAATACTTAAGTAATGAATACTTTTAGGAAACATTCCCATACCATGTTTTCCAATTCCATTATGGTTTTACTATATGACGACTTTTACCATGATCATTATAAATTTAATATGTTTCAAGTTACATAGTTTGTCGTTCCATAAGTTTTTTAGAAAAGCTGCTAGTTTTGGCAATATATAGGTAAATTTTAATAACAACATATATGGATACCTATTATAGCATAAATTTTACTAATTTTAATTTTTTTATGACAAATAAAACTATATTTGTTTTAATAATATGGTTTTGAAATCTGTTCTTCCTATACTAAAACGCCATTTTTATTCCGTTGAAACTTGAATGGGAATGTTGTATGTTGTATTTTATTCAGATTTTAATGCTTTCTACGAAAGCAGCTGGTATTGTTTTTACTCATTAACAAATACACAAAAATTGAGCCTTTTAAAATAGCAGTAAGCTATAAAAAGTAGAGAAACATAGGAAAAGAGAACATATTTCATTTATTTAAATAAAATAAATGAATAAGAAATACCTAATGTGTACGTATTATTTTTATGTATTTTTTGGTCTGAATGTAATTTTTAATTAGTATTCTCAAAATCAAAACATACTTAACATTTAAAATAAAATATTAAAATACATATAATATTATTGCTCACTGCTACTAATATAAGTAGAATTAAAAAAAAAGGAAAGATTACCTTTTTTGAATAAATGTTTTTTTCCAAAATTTGCCAAAAATCTTAATGCATTTATTGCATCGCTTACTTATTCTGATTATTTAAATTGATCTTTCATTAATACTGTCAATAAAATCTTATATACGAGTAGGTTCGTAATTAATCGCATAAAATGGAAAAATTGCAAATATATAATATTTATACATTTTTTAAATTGTACGTAAATACGTTTTAATCGATAAGGGTACGAAGTTAATTATTAGAAAAAATTAATTTGGTGGTTATTTGAAATAATCGTAATTATTTTGATATTCGAAATACAAATTAAATATTGCCATACCTTAAATATGGGAACAATTACATAAGAAAATGTATTAAAAGTGTATTCAATAAAAAATCCACAAAAGTAAAAGAAACGTAGATATCTATTGATTTACAAACATTCTCATTAACCAACCCTTCCTGTATGGTTTAATTATTATATAAATATAAATAATAATATAAGAACTCTCTCATATGTATAGTAAAAAGAATAGATTCACACCTCGCTGCGCTACGAATTAAACTCAGTTTGGCAAACATACTTTTGCCAAACTGATATTTTGAAAAAGGTTTAAAAATTTATTTGCATGTAAATGTTATTTATATTTCCTATATAGGTACTTTAAATCAAAAAATAATTTATAGCATTTAGAGAAAACCTGATATTCCATATAATTACTAGCATCCAAGTTGGTTTATTCTATATTTACACATTTATGGCAATTAGGAAATATATTAAAAAAAATCTCAAAACTAATTATGTCTAAATAAATTTGATATTTTATGTATCTAAGAAGGTGTTTATGTATTCTGTATAAAAATAACCCAAGTAATGGACCATTATTTCTTGATTATATAGGTACACGATGGATATCAAAAAAATATACATTTTGATATAAATTGGAAAAAAAATGGCCCTTACATGTAATTTAATTAGTTAGGTAGCATTTGATTAAAATGACCAATTATTATTACCTTCCCTTGTAAAATCTTGTAATTCATATAGTGATAAAATTTCGTGATATATTTGGAAAATATTTTTATTTTAAAGAAATGGGCTATTTCGATTTTAGTAATATTTTATATAAAATTTTATCAATTTTTAAATAAAGTTCTAGTCAATTAGTGAAATATATTATTATAGATTTCGTCAAACTGTTGTATTTATTATCAGTAATTAAGTCAATTTCGCTACTATTGTATTTCTTAAGTAGGAAAAAATATATTGTCTTTATTACCTATTAAATGGATATATTATTTTAATTTACAAAGACCATAATTTATTATAAAATATACGCTTTTAAGCTAGTCAAATGATCCCTTAAAGGGTTTTTACATTTTATGTTATATAAGTCATAAATTGGATTTTGTATGTTTGTGAGAAATCATTTAGAAATGAATTTATATAAATAAGTACCCAACCTGGCTAAGCTTATAAAGGTATTATATTTTTCGTTATAATGTGAAAATATTATTTCAATATAGCTTTCCTTTATTATTAAATTTAATAAAAACCTGATCCAAAAAATATACTTTTTTTAATATTTACTTTCGTTGTATTTTTTTTTAATTTTATTACCAGAAATATTACAATGAAAACCCCTAAAATAATACACATATCATATGATATGCATGAATAAAATAAAAATAAAACAATTAACCTAAATCTACCTACGTAATCTCACATAAAAAATATAGACTACTGCAGGTAAATTGTTTAATAGCCGTTAGCCCTATTAATGTGCTTTTTAACTAGAGCACTCGTCATGTGGATCTAGTCTGGGCTGCCAGTCGATAATCGACTCGACTCTAACGTCTCTTTCACTCGCTGCCGACGTTTTTTAAGTCGATTTTCGAGTGTCGATCATCAACTAGACTAGCCTTCTTGCATCGCGGTAAACTAAACAGGGCATGTTGACTACGCTGCATGTAAAAATCTGAGATACTAGAACTATTCCAGAATCGGGGGGGGGGGGGGGTCTGGTGTTCCAGAACTATTTATACTATACTATTTATATTATCTTGCAGCTCACAATAACAGATTCGATCAAGGTATAATTCTTAAAGTCATCTTACAAGAGGTAGACCATTTGAACAGGAAATAGCTTTGACTATAGGTATCATTTATAAAATATTGACTAATGGAGGATCCAAATTTGAACCTTGTCAGTAAGTGCTAAAAATAATTATAAATCACAATCACAGTAACATAGATACTATTTGGGATCAAAAAACACAGGAGATTAAAAGAAACTCCAATTGGAGCAAGATGTCATTCATTATCTACTCGGTCGAAAGCCTTCTTCAGATCCGTGTACATACACAACATTAACTTGTGTATTTCGATAACTAAGCTTGAAGCCGTTGAATGCCAATAACCTTCCACCTGCCTGTAGACGAACCGCCACTGGATGTATTTCTCTGAGACTACAGTTTTATTTTAACTAGTGTTATTTAATCAGCTTTTATATTTTATCAGGACACATTTTTGATGACATTCAGAGATAAAATAAATTTATATTTTAGTGGACCAAGGATAAAATCAAAGCAAAACAGCAGTAGTACAATTCCAACGTTTTCAGCGAATGACACATTAGGCGAAGTACCTATCGTTTTCAGGGCCAATAAATAATAAATAAACTGACAAAAGATAAATTAAAGGCCGTTTTCAAAACTGCCATCAATGTCCGCACATAGAAAAAGTTTCCTCCTATAAATATCTAGGTTTAACAGCTGATTATAAACTCTGCTGGGACGAGCATATTCGTATGAATGGTAAAAAAGTGAAAAAAAAAACGTATTTAATTATTGTGGCCTAGTTGAGTAGTGCCCAAAATAATGTATTTTTGAGAGGACAGTCAGATAATCTACTAAAGTTGATTCATTCATGGTTGGTTGGTTCATGGTTATTGAAAATTTTCAACTTGTGAGCGGCGAAATACGTGGAGCCGAAGTGTGTGGTTATTTTTACTGAATAGATAATCTAATCTAAGGTATATGCCTTCAGATATCATTATTTTTACAAACTATGCAACCATCTATAGGAACTGGCATAGTACCTACCTATGTATTGTATGTACGGATGATTCCGTGTGTGCCATATCGAATTGTCATTGGATAAATCTTAATACCTCCCCATTCCTCAAAAGTATTTAATATTCTACGTTTATGCTTTGGTTACCATGATAATGTGAGTATTTATTTATATTATTCTGGTTTTAGTCTGATTTAGTCAGTACTGATTCTCGCTATGACCGCGCGGTCTTAGAAGATGTGACGTCATCAAAATGGGAACAAAACAGAACGTTTTTAAAATGCCCGACATTGAATACCTTACCTTAGTACATCAATGCTTAGTTAGGTAGAAATTTGCATAATATGTAAATTAATGTTTAAATTACTATGTCAATAAATAAATAAAATAATTCTTTTAAACCACATTTTTTTAAATTATTGTAAGTTTTAAAAAAATTACTAATGCATGTTTTACATAATAAATATTTTTTTTGGTAAAGTATAAAAAAGAGGCTATCGGTAAATTTCAGAAAAAGTAATTTTTACGTAAAATTTTTTTTTTTTCAAAAAACATCTTTTTTATTGTTAGAGGACGATCTTTTATGTTTTGATACAACTTCAACATAGTTCAAAACGCTTACAGAAATGTCGCTAGCCGCTAGAGGGCATTGTCGAGATTTAAAAAAAGATAAATCAATGTTTAACAAAACAAACTTCAAATAGTAAACATATAATATTTACTTTTTAAAACAATATTATTATCTTTTTAACAAGAAAACCTTTTGTTACGATGTAATATTACTATCTAGTGGGCAACCTTGATACTCTGGCAAATTCCATATTTCCCCCTAGTAAAGCATTTGCATTAAAGATGTCAGACGACGTATCCGTTATATAGGTAATAAATGATTTTTTGTTTTATAACAAAATAACACAATTAATGTTTTTCAAATCTAAAAAAAAAACTGGATGTAATTAATAAAATTATCAATCTCATTATAATATAAAATTAAAAATTTTAATACAAAAACATTTTAGAATTAAAGATTTTATTTAATAAGGAATAATATCTCTAAAACACAATGATTTTCAAAGTTTATTTTAAAATTTTTAGATTCAAAGTGCAGTACTTACGTTTTTTTCCGAAAAATACCAAAACATTTATATTTAACTCGCATTTTTTTATTTTTTATAAGCAATAAATGTGCGATTGGCTGATATTTGTTAATCTTGATAAAGGAGATAGGGTTATATATATACCCTATTACATAGCTCATAAACTATAACTCATCTTCACCAACTTTCATAATATAATATTTGCTAATATAGGGTGGGAGAATTATATTATAGGTATCATTATATTCAGAAACCCAATATTTGTAGAATTCGATACCGCTTTTAAGCCAAACCCTTGACTACCTATATATCATACATAATAGCATTTAGCTATCCTAGATTAAAATACTGTAAACAATAACTAATAACAATTTTTTGGAATAAAAGTGGATTGAAAAAAAACTAAAATTTCAGCAAAACCTAATATGGAGGGTACACGTATATCTATAATGGTTCAAATTATACCAACTAACACATAGTATCCAATTTAGCCTCTATACGAATATTTATGTATAAGAAGCTACTATCCTTATCCTTTGGCTGTGTCTGTCCGTCCGTCCGTCTGTCCGTTCGTTCGTTCGTTGCATCTTTCAACTCGGAAAATACAAATGCGAAAGAGTGGAATCGCAAATAGAGGCATGTAAAAGAAAAGAATATTTAGTGCCACATTATAATTATTATAAAATTATTATTATTAATATTAACTAATTGAAATATCATATCCGTGTTGTTGCATTACTAGCCGCGCATCAAAATTAACAAAAAAAAACTAAATTGGTATTAAAACTTATGATGAAAGAGTGCATAAT
Source organism: Neomicropteryx cornuta (assembly GCA_020383195.1). Taxonomy (NCBI): domain Eukaryota; kingdom Metazoa; phylum Arthropoda; class Insecta; order Lepidoptera; family Micropterigidae; genus Neomicropteryx; species Neomicropteryx cornuta. The sequence goes on along the minus strand of JAHKQU010000008.1, from coordinate 17,235,268 downwards.
TTTTTTATTTTAAGAGCCATAACGCACTCGAATTGCATTTTATGGATGTTTTTGGGGTCTACTGCCAAGATAGCTTTTCATACCGGGCATATATAAAAAATATAATTAGATTAACTGAACATTTTTGTAGCAAATTTTAAAGCTGTTTTTTTAAATAAATAATCCTATGTTTACATAAAAAAATATTGGAATTGTTAAGTTTTATTTTTTAAAATTTTCATAAATCCAACTACATATGTGACGTAAGCCTAATTTATACATAAAAATGTCCGCAATAAAATTCTACAGAAAACCTTAAACTTATATTTTTTTTAATTGCCTTATATTTTTCATGTAAAAAAAAACTTCTTTGATGTTGTCGACGGACGCTCGAAGTGCACGTGGCCGACATAATTTGCAAAGGCTGAACTTCAAGGTCACTTTACGATATACTGGCTCTTAATCTCGTCAGACCTCTATAGCCATTCAAAACGCAGCATAGCTGTGAGACGTCAGGTTCTGGTTAAATAATTTACTACCACTAAACAATGTATTATATGATAGTTACAGGGTGTCATAGCCATTCTTGTTTAAGACATATTTCCTATTTTCAAGTGTTATTTTGTGCGACGCCTTTAGCAGGACATAATTATTTTGCATGGTGTGATGCGCACGAGAAAGCGAGGTCTCGGCCGGGATCAGTTTTCTCCGTGGTCCGGACCTGGTCTTAGTGGCCTTAGTGGCCGTTGCGTGCGGAGTGCGCACGGCGGGGACGGCGCGTTAGCCGGTAGCCAGTGATTTGCCTGCGCACGTCTGCATCGCGTGCTCCTCAAATACTCCTCATATATTGGTGAGAATCCGTTGGAGTGGAAAATATCCAACGCACGGTCAGCCCGACGACCTCCTAAGTGTGCGGACACACACGCCTTTCTTTCTTTTCGCTGATTGTCTGTTATAACGATGTCAACATATCTATCTCACGACGTTTTTAAATTTTTTATGGTTTCTTATTTGTTTCTCGTATCATTTACTGTTCCGTTCTAGGGTTTTGTTATTAATATATTTTACTGTAATACTTTCACTGCATTTGATCATTGTAATTTTATTTTTAATTTCGTTCTAAATAGCCTTCTTTATGGACATGTTTGTAATCGTAAGATATGTTACCATTTCAATATACGTTACTCCGGTGTACTAAAATAAGTAATTTGGAAATAAATTTTATCTTTCGATTTATCAAGCTAAAACGATATTTATTTTATCCAAACGATAAAATGAAATTAGTTGTTGAACAACTAACTAAATGACGAAAACAGGCATGTTTTGAAGCAAAACTTTTTTAGGTACCTAGTGGATGGATTTAATACGAAACGCTCATTCGTGTAAACTCGGGGGAATGCTCGAAGGGCAAAGTCGGTTGATTTTCTTCTTATTGAAAGAGACGTGCGGAAACATTATCGAATATAGTTGCCAGTATCGGGTGATAATTTTGATAAATAAATCATTACATTATTATGACAAATTGAATCAACTTCTTTACAGACGTTTTACTTTTAGCGCGCGTGGAGAAACCACACGCGCACTGTTTTTTTTTTTAATAATACTTTTAGTTATATTTTAAACCCAAGCAGCTTGCTAGGCAATGAATTTCAAAATTAAAATATTTTTAGATTGCTTCCTTACTTTTATTTTACATTCCTATTTCAAAATAACTTTTGAAAACAATGCATCCTTTATATCACAGTAACCTAGTACACACATCTCTTTAAATCACAATGCATTATCTATGTATGTTTGGTTTTTCATCTATGTTTTGACTTTATACCAAGTTAGCGAGTATACCTAATTAAATAAATTATAAGTTTAATTTTTTGGCTTAGCTAAGTAAAAATAAAAAAAAACTATTTTACCACAAAATACCTAATTAGGTACGACTACTTAATATAAAAAAAAAATGTTTTTAAAGTACTAACCTCGGGTTGGTAGCTGGGCCCTGCGGGCGGCTTTGACCTTAAGCGCACGGCAACTCGTGCTGCAGGTCCTTCGGGACATTACGTGTCTAACCGTCCTACTCTATTCAGACAGACACACACACACACACCTTTTTAGGCATTTTTTAGGCAAACTTGGCATACTCTTTCATACACTCTTCGAGATGTGACATCAAAAGGTGGTTCGCAGCATGTCTTTGGCATCCATATGACCCTTCGGTCGATCTCAAAGAGGAAATCGTCAAGAATGGTGCGTCACAAAAATCTTTCTATTCAAAAGATAAACATTTGAGTAGGACGTACCACAGTAATAAATTTAAAATATTTTAAATTTTAGCCCCACTGACATTTCACAAGCTTTTTTCATTTATCCAGAAACAAAAACTTAATACGCTAGTCCGTCTAAAACCTAGTAACCCCCCCCCCCCCCATTTAGTAACTTAGTCTTCCTAAAACATTTGTCCACAAGGATAAAATATCTAGCTGTCAGGACGAATCTTTTTTTCATTGCTGACTAGTCACTATGAACTATAGTTTAATCGGTTGTTAGGTAATGCGCCGGAATTTTAAGCGCAAGTATGATTAGACCCTGAAACTATTAGACCATGAGCCGGTTTGCTTATTCCACCGTCTACTAAACGTGAACTCTTATAATAAAAAAAATATGTAATTTCACCTTGAAATTACGTCGAGATACATTTATATTAGCGCAATTAACATTCAATATTTATAGTTAGTTTAAAGAATTCAATAAATGATTAAAGAAATGTTTTATTACAGGTATTTTAAAATAATCGCACTAGCAATTCGATAATAACAATTCAAAAAGGCAGTAAATTGAATAAACTAAAATAAAAATATATTAAAGTACAAAAATCGATCACCAAAGTGTTATCGAGCGAATTAGCAACTTCATTGAAGTAGATAGATGTGGTTTCACTTTATTTGCTTAGTAATGTCTCTTAATGACACAAAAATCAAGGACTTGTACCTGATGGTAAGTTTTATAGACAAAAGAAACAGTATCCAATGGTTGTACCCGAGTTTCAAATCCAGTGGTAAAATTAATATAATTAAAAAAAAAATGGCAAATTCTCATTTTCGATCTTGGTCTAAATTTAATAGAATGCAGGTTATTTTGAACTTTTTACTGCTTTTTATGAATAAAAATAAATAAATAATAAATAAACCATCATATTATATCGTATACACTTTATGAGAATTCTATGAATTTTTGACTTCGTTGTTCTGAAAATACATCTACATATGGCTACAGCACCTTTAAATGGGTTTCTAAAACTTTAGAAAATAAGCTGCTATTATGAAACTAAGGGCTAGGCCATATTTTTTTCTATCTATATTTTCGAATCTACAAACGTGAACACTTTTCCGTCAAATGATGTTTCATTGACCATCAATATATTGTTTTGTTTAGGAGTATTATTATTTAAACTCTATGGCCAATCTTGTCAAATTCTCAAAGCTGTTCAAACAATTTCATGTTCATCTGATTTCCGGTACATAATAATGACAATCCGAACATAGCGCAAGAATGTCCATGGTCATTTAAAATAGTGTTGTCATAAGGATCTAGAAGACTTGCTATATCTTGCTAGTGATTATAGATGTTAAATACTCAGGAGCATATTATTATTGAAAGAAAAAAAAAAGCATATTATTATTGAAGGGCAAAAAATTTCGCTCAAATTATTCATCATCTCATTTGTTTTGTTTTTAGAAAAACTGTATTAGTTTAAAATGTCAGGATCAATAAATAATTGCAGTTAGGGGCTAGAGTAAGTACTTAATAAAAAAAAACGAAAGAATAAGTTAAAAGTTTTTTTTCCAAACGGAACCAAGTTTTTGTTTATATATTATTTTTATGCTCTATTACAACTGTGATTATTTTTACTATACTTAATAACTTATATTAAGAATACCGATACTCTGTTTTATACTAAAGTGTGCCTTTTTACTAAAATAGTTACATTCCATTTAATATATACATATATATATTTATTTGATCTTAAAGATTAATAAAAATAATAGTTACAGATAAATTAACCATTTTTTTTTAAAACTATGTTATACATATAGGTAAAAATGTATAAGTGTAGGCTCTTTTTGGGTTAAAAATCTTAATAATAAAAAGGAATAATTAACATTGCAACCTTATAAAGAATTTAAATTTATCTTACCTATCTCCTATAGCCTTATATCCTTTTAGCGTCTATACGAGTACTCATGTATAAGAAGCTACTATCCCCTTCCTTAGGCCGTCTATCTGTTGCATATTTTAATTCGAAAGTACAAATGCGAAAGAGATGATTTTTTGTGTTATAGTTTGATAAGCTCTTGAAAAGCTACTATAACCGTTTAAATCACATCGGAGGCTGATCGAATAATATAGATATATAAGATTAACGTCAACAAATTTTTAATACTAATAAATGTAGTCTGTGGGGAAGATGCCGTTAATCACGCCTAACCTAGCTGTAAGTCGTCAGGTTTTGGTTAAATAATTTACTACTACTAAACAATACATAGAAGCAGTTGATATTATAATAATATGATAGCTACGCAGGGTCTCAGCCATTCCTGTCTATATTATTATATATGTTGGTGGTTTGTATTACTGTTAACTAATAAGTGGTTAAACTATGTAAGCAAATTAACGCCAATTAATGAAATTCGATCTTTAACTACACACACAAGCATCTACCTAAATCCATTAATCATGTCGGAGGAAGTAAAATACTCGCACATTAGGGAACGGACCCTTAAATTCCTAATTATATGTTGCGCGGGGCAATAATGGCACGGTCGCTTCAGAAATGTGGCCTTTCGAAGGCAGTTTGAAGAAACTCGTGCCAATTGCGGGCTGAATTATAACCATTGCGAAATTGTTTCATTTGCGGACTATTTGCGTAATAGGGGCTATCAGATGCGACCGGCAATATTCTCGAATACATTGTAGCGTTAAAAGGACATTAATAACGGACTAAATGTGAATATTAGATGCGCATTATTACGAATAAAAGTTTATTTTTATAGTTTGTACTTTAACAAATGACTGTGTTTTACTATTATAAAAGTTATCTATTCAAAAACAGGTGTGCAATTAATGTGAAAGTATTATGAATAAATATTTTTAAAATAACAGATAATAAAACGTATTAAAGTAAAGTAAAGTAAAAGTTTATTTCCAAGAACAACTTAATGCATAGGAATGACAATTTCAATCAATGCATTGTAATGACTTTATTAGATATGTATATTATGTGTGTAGTATTTATATCTATTTATATCTGTAGGTTATTAACTTTATATATATTATAATATTTATAATTGCGCGTGATTACAAATTACAATAATGTACTTATTTGTATGTTTTTTTGTGTAAACACTATTTATTGTGCATGTAATTGATGATATAAATTAATTAATTAGTATGTTAGCGAAACACGGTCGCCTGTTCTGTACCCCTTGGACTATTCTTGGTTTTTTGATGAACTAAGTAATTAAATAATATAATAATAGTTTTATCTTTTGGTTAGATGAGCATAATAACGCAATAGTTAATGCAGTTATATAAATTTCGTCGCTGCTTTTAAAAACTTTATTAGGTGTAGGTACGTACATAAAATAATCAATTTGACTTCATATCCAGCGCTGTTATATAAATATATATGTATATAATTATTATAAATATATATGTATACAATTATATTTAATGATTTGTATGTACAACGGTCAATCGCCCGACATAACGTAAGACATAATTATTTAAGACATAATTTTATCTCAAAATACGTATCGGAGGTATAATAATTAAATCCCTGCTTTGAGGTCTACTAGCCAACTTTGTATCTACAAGAACTCACAACACTTTACGAGGATATTTGTAATCGCGAAGATTCAACCAACCTTAGTGGACGCGCCGGACAAAAAAAAATATATGTTACGATTTAATTCGCATTTAGATCTTTCGAAACAATATTTTTGTAGTTTCCTTTTTTCATTTTTGCAATTATATTTTTTTTTTCAAAAACTGACAATTTATACTTAGACCCTTACAGTTTTACAGAAATATAATTTCAACGTTGTGACATTGTGTTATCTACTTTATAATATTCTTAAATTCTCACTTATATTCATTGGTCACATTTAATATGACGCCTGAGGGGTCGTTCTTTCTTACTGAATGACGTGATCTCTTTCGCATTTCAGATACGAACATACTTGTATGATTCGCAACGTTTCTGTTATATGTTTTATTGGCATATTTTATATCTCAGTATGATAAGATAAGATGTATAAGACTGTATAAGTTGCCTAAAGATTATTTATAATATAGAATTTTGGCGTAGCAGTACATTTAAAGGCGTGTAGATGGCCGCTGTATATTATTTTTATAATAAAAATACCCAAATACTAACAAAAACTGTGCTTATACATAATTTTTTTTGGAACTAGACGTCTAGCCATCACCATTTTGCGTACTTCTGAAAAATCGCCCATACCTGCCTCTGAAACCTCTAAAGAATTTGGTTCTAACCTATTCAAACCCACAGGACTATAACAGCTTAAATAGACCTGGCATTGTTGTGGTACCTACAATTGCAAGTTTTCTTCGCCGACATTAATATTACGTTTATTAGAAGCCTTGAGTTTGAAGCAGAGAGTACTCAATACTAAATTATTTCGATTTCGCAAACGTGTAGGAAGTCGCCTTGCTGAGACTGTCCTAATAGTTAGATAAATTAGTATCATATCAAAAACTCTTAATTTACATTTGAAGAGGCTCGCCTTGGACAAATCGGGTGAACATTTGATATATAAGGTTTGATTGGCACCTACCAACAAGGGGTTTTCTGTGTTTGTAGCTCCATACTTGCACAGTATGTTTTGTTTAATAATTTAAGATCCGCCTATGGAGTAAAATCTGCCCGCAAGAACGTTAAAAAGGTACGGTTTTATTGATATTTTTTCGCGTATATATTTTGTTGAAATTTAACTATAGTAATTAACTATGATATAATAGTCCGTGTTTAGTCATATTGTTATTTTCGGTTTTCGCTAAGCAAAATATAGATGTTGTATATTATCGTCTAAATAATAAATATATTGTAACGTTACTTTCCCTCGTTCTAATAATGAACGCACAATTACGCGTAATAGAGGGGACGGTGCACGCGGCATTTCTCAAAATGGGTATCGCGGCCAAATCGAAGGTAATCTCGCCTTATTAGCTCGCACATACGCCGCCATCCCTTTACATTCCTATACATACACCATAGTGTGTACATTCTTACACTGTAAATTTATTTATTTATTTCATAGAGTTAAGATACAGAGAGTAACCGCAATCATTTTTATATACTTTATACATAGGTTTGCCAGGAGCGATACCCTCCAATTTCATGTTTATTTGATATAAACTAAGTTAAAAACATAAAAAAAAATAGTATAATTGATTTTAGTTTTTTTATAATTTTTAACATTATTTAGAACGTGAGAGAAATATATACAATTATAGTAAAAAAATATACGTACAAAACTATCTGCTATGAAAATTTGCATTTGAATAATTTATTGTTAGGGTTAGAACTCTTTTATTAATATTGTTTAATATACGATCCATTTAACTCTCCTTCTTCATTCTATAGTAATTTATTGTATATTCTATTATTAATCAGATATAAAAAGGGAAACCTGTTAAATAAATAAACTCCCAAAGAATACTTAATTAAATATGTTTCTTGAAATTTCGGAGATATACTTACTTGGGCCACTTGGGCGAGCTTGCTTGTATTATAAAATTACTTTTTTTTATATAAACACGACCAGTATTCGTGATCTTATGATCACGTGACCTAGCTTAATTATCATAATAGACTTTAGGATGCATGGAACGGTAGCACCTACTGGGAAGTCGATCAAAATTGGTCAAATCCCATTCGTGTTAAACGTTGGCCGATAATCGAAGGGATTTGGATTTACCTATATATTTCGGCTCCTTACACAAATTATGATCCGTTCCGATAGAATTATAGATATTTAAAAGGTATAATTTTGTGCACGTTTTTATTACCGTAATTGGACTATTGTTAAATCGATAGAACCATAATTTTGAAGAACTATAGGGCATTTCGAAATAGCCCATTCCACTTGATAATAAAATTAATTTATCGTTTATGTCATTATAAAAATACATTTTGATATAAGTAGGTAAACCATTATATTATAGTTTACGTGTAAGAATGAGATTGAGTATTAATAATATTTTTTAATTTGAGATATGCTGTATAGCTGTAAGCTGTATATAACAGATTGATATCTAGAAATGGAAATTAAAATAGAATTCAACTTTATGCAGGCAAGAAGAACAAGAATGCAATCAAATCTTTCATAAAAAAATAAACCTATTCTTTTGGGACTTGGGTTCCATTCCTATGTCACCACTGCAGGTTTGGATATTGGATTTTATTTTAATATTTAGTTTAAAACTGAACATTATGTTTCTGATACCTTATTTTGTTTAATAATGTTTGAATTTGGATAAATCCACTATCGTCGGTACATAGGTTAGTGATCTAGATGAGGAACCCTCGGCTCGAGCAACGTTCACACCTGACCAATTTGTAATAATCACGGGCGTATAACCGTCGACGAGTAATTAGCGTCGTGCCGACGGGGCGGGGGGAGGAGGTGGCACAAATTTCGAAACAATAAATCATAATTAAGACATTAAGGGCCGAGGGTAATTAATCTCCATGTGATGCAGAGCCATCAGCCACCCGCGACTGCACCGGTTTCAAGCGCTCCTCGGCTGAAATCGCCCACCGGTGACGCGCTTATGTTTTTATCTTGAAACTTTACTATGAAATCGTAGCTTTTTAAGAGTGCTTCTTTCGCAGCCAGGTCCCTACAAATGGTGTTACCTGTTTTTTTTCTGGTTCACTATGTATTGGTGTTTTTGAGGTTGAGTACCGTTATCCACTAATGTACTGTAAAGTAACAGATTTTAGAAAAAAAGAGGTGTTTCCAAGGTTATCGAACAATTTATATATGTTTGGGAAATTTTAAATGTTAAGTAACTTTAAAGTGCTCATTTTTTTCTATAACTATAGCTATACATTACGACATTTATTTTTTTTTCCAAAAGAAGTTAAGTTTTATTGTTTCCCCAAAAGATCCCCTTAAAACACAACGTTTCAATACGTCCACAAAACCCAGATTTCGCCCCAGATTCGCCATCTTTATATTTTATCGAAAAATATTTATAAGAGAGAAATACAATTTTGAATAAGAAGATTTATTTTATTTCGCTTTAGCCATCTTCTATTAGTTTCTATTAGAAACATTAATTGATTTATTGAATATTTATTTAATAAAATACCTCCTCTTGAAGTTAGATAACTTAAAATAAAATCTTTAATAAACTCAAATTAAAAGATTTTATGGAAAAAACATATTAAAAATTATTTATCTTAATTAAATGAACTCGTACATTCTTACTGTATTCTTTTTAAATCACACGATTTATGTTAACTTGTAATTATTTTGTATTTCATTTTATATATGTAAAATAAATTGTATTTTAGAAACTGGCAGAAAAGTCAGTGATCTATTTATTCTATTTGTATATATTTGATGAATAAAACTTGCTTCTGGCAATGTTGAAATTGTTTTCTTTAAAAACCTCATATTCTTCGTAAATGCTATCTACATCATAGGATATAATCTACGAATAACCGCTTTAAATTATCTTGAAATATTTTTCCTAAAGAGAAATCCGTTAATCTTCAACCAAATTTAACAAATTCCTGATTACCGTTCCGTAAAAATATAAATTCATTCACATGATTAAAGAAAATGTTGCCCAATTTAGTTATGACAAATGTTGTAGACAGACTAGATTAAGTTCACTATAATTTGTTACCTACACGCCTAACTAATAGTCGAAAAATCACAAAAATTATCACTTTTGTCGAAATTGTGCGAGAGAGATCCAAAGAATCTCTACGGCGTTCGTACTTCGAAGCAAGCACAAAAGAATCCACCTGTTATATTGAAGCTCGAAGGTTTCCTATTCTTCTGTCGGATCGCGTTTGTGACAGCGAAATCGAGTGCATAATTTTGGGGCGAATTCCTTAAGCAAGGCGCAAAAAGGTCGACGATTCTCATCAAAATATCAAATTTCAATTGACGCTTCGAAATAAAAATACACAGGTAGGTACTTTCAAGGTGGCCAACAGGTATTTTTATAAAATTTATTTTGTGGAAATAACAATCATCTATTAACTTTTTATTTTGACTATAAACTGTTAATAGGTTGACATCTTCATGTACACGTACATTACCGAATATATATATAATATACTCAAACGACAAATTTAATAGAATAGAATTCTATCTTACGTTTTTTCAGCCATTTGATCAACTCTATTAAATATAGAACACCGAATACAATTTTAGTATTCAGTCTTATACACTTCCCCGTAAATTTAAATTATATATTTTTTTTTTTTTTTTTTTTTTTGTTATGGAATATAAATTGGCCGATGAGTGTAAGTCAATAACCTTCCTAACTAGGTAATAGTTACCTGTTCTAAGGAAGGTTATATATGAAGTGATAAAGTGCATAGCAGAGACCAGCGCAAAACCCTGAGAAAATATAAAAAAATAATAAGGCACAAACAAATATACACACTGATATACACACCCACACACACATACACACATGAGTACAATTGAAATGTGTAATCAAGAATACTTAATATATGAAAAAATTAAATGAATAAATTAAAAAATAACAAATAAATGAATAAACAATTATTAAATATATAGGTAAATAAATATTCGATATAAATAAATAAATATTCAATATAAAAATAGTGTTATACTACATATAGTATAGAAACATATCTTATAGTGATATATATATACATTGGGCATAAACATATTGGTATGACATATCTAAGTAAGCATATTTTTTTTTTTTTTTTTTAAACATTCTAGGTAACTAAAATAATATTTTTTACTCAGTAGCTAAAGTCGCTTAAATTACAGTATTAATAAATATTATATGTTCTTATGTTATAAATTAGATGTTAAAATATTTTGACGAACAGAATACGTCTGATAAGATTTTGTATCACAGTAAAAAGTATGAGTGAGAATTTGGTACCATTACAACTTCTGTTGGCCGCCTTCTTAAATAAACTTAGAAGATGAAGTTGTGTGTACTCTTTTTAAAATATGTCATCTGTCAACATGAAAGTAATTTTTGAAATAATGGTTGTTAATAAAGTATTTTATTTATCGTATGGCAAACATGTACAATGGTGTTTTAGCTAATTACAGGTAATTTGTAGTTAAAGTTTTTTTTTCTTTTAATAAAGTAAATGATGGTTATTATATACAATTTGATAAATTAACTATACAAAGGATTAAATTTATACATACGTAGATGTAATAGATGATGATCTACAAACACCCTTAAGTTACTTACACATTAAGTTTCGTTTAATAAGAAACAATAAATATAAAAATAAAATGTTTTGTATAATATTATTTTTGTCCATTTTTTGGCCTTTTTGTGTACATTCGTCGCCTTTCCTCTTTTATTATGTAAGTTTTAGGACCTAGATAGGAGTGACCTCTTCGTCCAGAGCTAGTTTTCATTTTAGGAATATCGAGATTTTTATTTTTTTCGATTTGCTCACGTTTTAATTCATGGATAACTGTCTGCTGTGTGCCAATATTTGATTTTATGATTTTAGGCAAATCTTCATTAATCAGTTGTTATCATTAAAATTCTGTAGAAGTCTGTTTCTTAAATAATTAAATTTAAATTTAAATATCTTTGGAAGAATTATTTTTTGAAATTTATAAGTATAACTGTGTAGCCACTCGTATATTATGAACTCATTCTTAGCGCTCAAATACCGTAGCACTGCATACCGAGAAAAGTAGAAGCTCATTCTCACTGTGGCCTCTAGAGACCCTTATCGTCACACCAAAACAAAATAATCAGACTGAACAAACGAAAACAAAACAAAGGATCAAAAGAAGCGTCGCTTCGGGTCATTTTGGATACGAGATGGGAGTATTCTTCCAAGGCGTTTCTTCCGCAACGAACACTATCGATTCTGACATTTCGTTATAATCAGGGCTGCCTATTCTTACTTTTGTTTAATATTAATTAAAAAGCAGTGCGTATTTGGAGTACTTAAATAAAAATATTAATAATGGAAGAGCATTGATAAGCTATGCATAATTATCTAATATGGTGGTAGACAAGCTCAAAAAACTACCAAATCAGCAGATTTACAAATATTATAGTAGGTCTGGCACTTTTAATTTTGTGCAATTTTTTTACTAAAATCTATAGTAACAAAAAGTCACCCAGGCATCAATGGAGGTGCTAGTCCGTTATAATTTTTAATATTTTCGTTCATCCTTCTGCGGTGTGCAGAGTGGTAGGCTGACTTCGGTAGCCCAGTCACGTGACGGCTACCCCATATCGGCGCGGGGTTTACTTCCACTATATCAAATTGCCATCGAGGAGAAACCTCACCTCCCCCAGTAGATTCTCAATCTTTGGTAGGTAAAAAAGCGATGCAGAGGCATAGTATATTTTTTAAATAATTTGAAAACTTTTACCAAACATAAAACACGAAAAAAAAGTTATGTTTTATATAATAATTTCGAATATTGTTTGTAATTTGTAATTTATAATATTGTTTGTGACTATCCACATAAGAATATATTTTGTGAAATCCATATTTTATCTACGTACCTACAAATTTTTATTAGTGTATATGCAAAACTATTTAATACGTTAATGGCGAGTTGGGTAAATGGCCAAACGTGTACTGTTATTATAAAAAACATACGCAATTTGATTATTTTATTTATTTATCTAATATATCACGGCTACGCTACGCTGAATTACATGAATTTTATGAATTACAAATAATTAATTATACATCAGTTTAAAAACTATATTCATAGGAATTAAATAAGACATTTTGATTTTGCCAAGACATATGAATTACAATTTGGTAGGGGTTATATTGTAAAATGTAATTTTCTGCGTAGGTTTCCTAAAGGAATTTAAATAAAAAAAAACGCTTTCTTCGTACGATATCATCACAAAAGGTATATATCCTCTCTAAAATAATAAATAAATTACTAAAAACAAAGTCATGGTACCGCCAAATAATGATTAAACTAATTTTAACTTTAGTAATTGTTTTAAACGTGGTACACCATTTTTGTTTTCGCCTATTTGCATTATAGTGACGTTTAACGCTGGCCGTTAATAAAATCGTACTGATATTCTATCTTCTACAATTTTGGATGCCTTTAATATTTTAAAACAAAAAAAAACGTGCGGTATAATGAACGAACAATGTATTCAATAATTATTTTTAAAAAGTAAAAAGCAACTTCATGTTTGTCGGAGTAAAGGCTGAAAATGTGAATTATTTTAAAAAAACGAAATTCGAAATTTTTGTTGGTCGAAAAAGTGACAGCAACTCTCGAAAGTTGCTACCAATCGAAATGCTAAAAATGAGGTTACTTGGCGAACAGCTGGAGGAATTGATGTGCTGTGCTTAAGTTCCACTAACACTGTTTCGTGTATTGTAACCATATCAATTATTACAATACACGAAACACAAATGCAATATACGCTATTACTTTAGTGTAGGTACATTGAATTTTGAGTGTGTGGTAGTCTAGTGACTAGGGCCTTCCTTCGACTTTAGACCCAACGGTTGCTGGTTTGAATCCTCACATAGTCATACGATCTTTAACGCTTTAATAACACCATCTCTGTTGACTCTAGCACAATCAAGTATAGCATAGTATAATTATCGTACCTTCGATTATTAGAAGGTACAATAATTATACCTATCTACTTTTTGCAGGCTTTCAACATTATTGGCTAACTTAAAGATCAAATCGCAATTATATAACCTCTTGGTATCACCTACAGTTTTAAGGTCACTCACACACGTGCGTTTTAGGTTGGCACGATGGCTGTAGGAGCTGTCCAAGTAGGTAATACGATATCGTGTTATGCCTTTGAGAGTCTAACAAAAAAAAAAACAACGAACGAGTCAGTTTGAGCCGCTGCCTCGCGGCCGAATATTTTACTAAAAGTTCACCTCGTGTTAGTTTTTTGATCATGTTCCAACCATCGCGTTAAATACAGAAGCCCGTAAACGTTTTCTTTCTTGGAACGCGATATGGCCAGTGGCGGCGAAATACTTTTCAAAATTCCGATGTAGGTAACCACAGTTTTTTATTTAAATGTTTGTATTAAATATTTAATTATAAACTACCTACATAAAATAATAAAAAAGATTTATTTAAAAAAAACCATCCGTATTACAAAATAGCAAATCACAGGGCAAATATAAGTCAAATAACTATATATATATATTGTAAAATTATATTGTATTTGTTTTACATTTATTGTAGCTATTGGAAATTCAGGGAAATGGTTAAAAGAAATCAGGACTCAATAAAAAGTGATTAATAAAAAAGCAATAAAAAATAAAATAATCGTAACTGTACGTTGTGGTTAAATAGCGTGATAGGTCACTTTAGGAAGAGTGTCGACCAGACGAGGTGTGAGGGGAAGGGAGTGAGGGGAGTGAAGGAAGTGAGTGACGAGAGTGACGAAACAAAAATCTTAGAAATACAAAGATATGAATGTTATAATTATATATTGGAAAATTAGTATCCACTATCAGAATATAAATTAAAAAAAATATTTTGCAATTATTAAATTTATTTGTATCGTCTTTAGGTAATATTTATATCTAACACAGTAGCGGGATATTTTTTAACCACTTACATATAAACCTGTTCCTATAAGTGGGTTTTCAATTCGTAAATATTAGTGACATTAAATAGAAGACTAGAATTAAAAATATTTTTTAAACAATTTATTCGTACTTTAGTTTCTATTGTTCTTAAAGGTATACCCCATACTTGGTCTACATAAAATTAAAAAAAAGCAGCATAACATTTTAAAATACATAATTGTGTAAAGTTATATGTGGTAAATTAATATCAAATGTTTTTTTTCTCGAGTATTATTTTTAAAAATATAAATTGAAAATTTCCTATTAAAAAAAAATTATATTTCCTTTTCCTTAATCGTAACTTTCGGCATACCACGCCACTGGTATGTCAGCTACACTTGTCGTGTTCATTCTAGTGGAAATGATAAAATGAGCGCTGTTTGGTCAAACATAAAGAAAGCTTCGAAGATTTCGGAAGCTGTGTATAGGATACCTTAAGGCTGACTGTCTGTTATCTAACCGTGAGAATTTAAAAAGAAGGCTTTTGGAGATTCTTTTGAATGATTTGCATATTAAAAGCAATATTTTGATGGAATTCTGCTTTCCTATTTAAAGGTATAGTAAAATGAATCCTTAGTTTTTAGTATATTTTTTTTGTAAATATAAACATCGTAAAATACTCGTGAGTAGAGTTGCTCCTTTAAATGCCTCAGTGCTCATCTCCTAAGCTTGACGGTTAATTTATCAGATTTTTTTTAACAGGCTGACGGTTGCTCAGTAGAAATTCTGGAGAGATTTCCCGAAATTAATGAATATTATTTGATTGGCTGTTTAAACAACCAGGAAAAATGAAAGTGTTTTTTGTTTAGGATTTACATAGTTTATAATCAAGAAGAAATATTTCTCTTAGAATTTCTTTTAAATTTAGTAACTACACAAAATAACCCACTATCGTTTTCGGTCAGTATTATTTTTTTTTGTAAGCATGCTGGAGCGCATTTTAAATGCATCAAATGAATGAGTATCCTGCAAAATATGCAAGTAGTTTTTTGGTGGCTACTGTTGGGTTAATCTTAATATATATAAATCTCGTGTCACAATGTTTGTCCTCAATGGACTCCTAAAACACTTAACCGATTATAATAAAATTTGAACACCATGTGCAGTTCGATGTGCACTTGAGAGATAGGATAGTTTAAATCTCAAATTATAGTCGCAATTTTAATTTATCGCTAATTTTTTGTCCGTTATTATTTGGCAGTCATAAAACTGACAGATGTCGATACCTTTCGACTGGGTTGATGGCGCTAATGTCTGTTATTATTTGACAGTGACAGTTATTCGACGCAAACGTATTAAAAGAGCCCATCAGTTGGCAAAACAAATTGAATCAAGAAATCTAGCTCAAAGAATCAGGACAGCAGGTCATGCACAAGAATCTCAAGAACAGTGTAACGAACGTCTTCAAGAGAATATCATAAGAACAAGAAAATTATTATTTTCAGTCAAATGCCACCGAAAAAATCTAACCTCAACAACGCGAGCGGCAAACGTCAAAACGCAAACGTCAAAACTACGATCGGAATAATATATTCACTTACGAGATGCTGTTGCTGGAAACATCGATGGAAATTTAAATCCCAATGACATCGGTAATGCTTTCATTTTACCTTCAAGCTACATCGGCAGTCCACGGAACATGCAGGAATACATACAAGATGCGATGACTTACGTACGTCATTACGGCCGACCGGATTTATTTATTACATTCACATGTAATCCGAATTGGGAAGAGATACAAACTTTACTATTGCCAGGACAACAAGCCATTCATCGTCATGATTTAACTGCACGTGTGTTTAAACAAAAATTGAAATCCTTAATTGATTTTATTGTAAAATATACAATTTTTGGTATCACACGTTGTTGGCTGAATACGATAGAGTGGCAAAAGCGAGGTTTGCCTCATGCCCACATTTTGGTTTGGCTTAAAGATAGAATCCGTCCTGAAGAAATCGATCAAATAATTTCAGCCGAAATTCCAGACCCATTAATTGATCAAGAATTATTTGATATTGTCACTAAACACATGATCCATGGGCCATGCGGTGTTTTCAACATGACCTCACCGTGCATGGAAAATGGAAAATGTAAAAAAAACTTCCCAAAGCCACATACGAATGACACGATCACGGATATTGATGGTTATCCAACTAAATCAACTAATTCAATTGATCAAAAGAGTTTCGCCACGACTGCAAAATGACAATTATCAAATCGTCATAAAAGCCGACAAAGTACCATTAGGTGAACATGCTGGTAGATTCAACGCTCCAACTGTTGATGAGGTTGCTGTTATCATGGTTGGTGATCCAGTTGACAAAAGATCTATAAACATTACACGGCGAGACAACACTGTCAGTACGATTTCGGATCTACACCGTTCATATGACGCACTACAATATCCATTGATATTTTGGCAAGGACAAGATGAATATCACCTTAATATCAAACAGTATGATCCAAATACCGGTAAATTTGACAATTATCTATTTACTTTCTTACTGTATGTATAGATTTTAATTTCGTATTGCATTTTATTTTTTATTTTTTTAGGTGATTACAGAAATAATAAAGTTAGCTCAATGAACTACTACGCACACCGAATAATGGTTAGACAACATCAAGACAATTATATCCTTCGATATCGTCAGCTGTTCCATCAATACATTGTTGATATGTATGCTAAGGTCGAAAGCGAACGCTTGCGATTCCTTCGATTCAACCAGGCAAAACTACGATCGGAAGAATATATTCACTTACGAGATGCTGTTGCTGGAAACATCGATGGAAATTTAAATCCCAATGACATCGGTAATGCTTTCATTTTACCTTCAAGCTACATCGGCAGTCCACGGAACATGCAGGAATACATACAAGATGCGATGACTTACTCACCACTACTTTCAAAAACTTACAAAGCTCATATCAATGTTGAGCTTTGCAGTTCTGTTAAATCAATTAAGTATATTTGTAAATATGTAAACAAAGGCAGTGATTTGGCCATATTTGAAGTAAAAAACATAAATAAAAATGACGAAATAGCACGATACCAAATGGGCAGATACATTAGCAGCAATGAAGCTATTTGGCATATTCTCAGCTTTCCCATCCACGAAAGAGATCCTGCTGTCCAACATCTGGCAATACATCTTGAAAACGGTCAACGTGTATACTTCACTGAAGAAAATGTTCTCCAAAGAGCGTTCGAAGCTCCGAAAACGACTCTAACTGAATTTTTTACATTGTGTCAAAAACCTGATGTTTTTGGCCAATTCGCGAAGACATTGGTGTATGGTGATGTTCCACGTTATTTCACATGGAACAAATCCAGTAAAAAATGGGAGCCACGGAAACAAGGAAAACCACATCCTTCCATTACAGGCATATTCAAAGCTAAGACATTGGGGAGACTTTACACGGTACATCCAAAGCAACGTGAGTGCTTCTATTTACGTTTGTTATTGGTGAATGTTCCCGGACCAACGTCTTTTGAATTTTTACGAACAGCTAATGGTCGAGTATTCAATACATACCAGGATGCATGTCGTGAACTGCAATTGCTAGAAGACGATAACCATTGGGACTTAACGCTTGCTGATGCTGCGTTGACATCAACACCGAATAACATTCGTCAGTTGTTTGCAATTATTTTGGCGACATGTTATCCCTCGCAAGCACAAACTTTGTGGGAAAAATATAAAAATTGTATGACAGAAGACATCTTGCACCGAATTAGACAAACAAATCAATGCCAAAACATAGATTATACACCAGAGATGTACAATGAAGCATTGGTCTTGATCGAGGATTTATGTGTTCTTATTTCAAATTTACCACTTAATCATTATGGTATGCCATCACCTAATCGTCCAGCCACCGACTTAGTCAATACCGATTTACAACGAGAAAATCAATATGACCATGGAAGTTTAGCAACAATTATCATGAACAGTGAACCATTACTGACAGCAGAACAAAAAATTATTTATGATCGGATTATGCTGGCTGTTGCTGCTGAACAAGGCGGTTTTTTTTTCTTGGATGCACCCGGTGGAACCGGTAAGACATTTTTAATATCGTTGATTCTTGCCAAAATACGGTCGCAACAAAAAATCGCATTAGCATTAGCATCGTCAGGCATTGCGGCTACTTTACTGGATGGTGGGCGAACAGCACATTCAACATTCAAGCTGCCATTGGACGTTCATAATAAACCAGATGCAATGTGTAACATCAAAAAGAATAGTGGAATAGCTGCAGTGTTGCGGAAGAGTTCTATAATAATTTGGGATGAGTGCACAATGGCACACAAATATTCACTTGAAGCATTAAACAGAACTATGCAAGATTTAAACAGCAATAATAAACTTTTCGGTGGTGCTATCTTACTTTTGTCTGGTGACTTCCGGCAGACCTTACCGGTTATACCTCGCTCTACTTTCGCGGATGAGATTAATGCATGTTTGAAACAATCATTCTTATGGCGAAGTATTGAAACACTTCGATTGACCATAAATATGCGAGTACAATTGCAAAATGATCCATCAGCACTAATATTTTCCGAACAACTACTAGATATTGGGAACGGTAAAATAAAACTGCAACCAAATACGCAATGCATTAAACTACCAGACAATTTTTGCACTGTTGTTCAGGATAAAACTGAATTGATTCAGAGTATTTTCCCGGATATACAGAATAATTATTTGAATCATGAATGGCTTAGTCAACGGGCGATTTTGGCAGCCAAAAACGTTGATGTTGACGAAATTAACTTCCAGATACAACAGTTGTTACCAGGCGATCTGATGTCTTTTAAATCAATCGATACTGTTGTTGATGAAAATGAAAGTGTAAATTTTCCGATTGAATTTTTAAATTCATTAGATATCCCTGGAATGCCACCACATAATCTTCGATTAAAGATTGGTTCCCCTATTATTCTCCTCCGTAATTTGAATCCACCTCAATTATGTAACGGTACGCGTTTGGTCATCAAAAAGATCACCGGAAACATTCTTGAAGCAACCATTTTGGCTGGGAAGTTTAAAGGAAAAGTGGTCCTGCTGCCACGTATTCCGATGATACCATCAGATTCTACCATACCCTTCAAAAGGCTACAGTTTCCAATTCGTTTAGCTTTCGCCATGTCTATAAATAAATCTCAAGGTCAAACAATGTCCATTTGTGGTTTAGATTTGGAAAATCCATGTTTTTCTCATGGGCAACTATATGTTGCGTGTTCACGTGTTGGGAAACCGTCGAATCTATTTGTGTTAGCTAAAGACAGGTTAACCAAAAACATTGTGCACCGATTGGTGTTAAATTAAATTGAAATTGAAAGTATTTATAATTCAAAAAAAAGATATTAATGTTTAAAAGTTTAAGACTGTCTGCCTTGCCTACCTCATTCATGAGTTTAAGCGTCACATGTAATTTACTGTATTATACTGTAATATACTTATATTTGTTATAAAATTAAATGGAAATAATAAATCTGATAAATTTTTATTTTTTACCTATTGATTTCTGCTTAGTATCAAGTGTAAGAACATTTTAATTAATTGTGTTCAACGTACTTCCCCTTCAAATCTCAATCCAGTGAATTTGTATACCAACATCAACATTTTCGTCTTTGTTCGTAAATAATTTCATTGTACTAAAGGGTTATAGTAGTAGAAAGTCAAATAAGGAGATCACCATATTTTTTTACAAATACCATCTGTGTGAAAAAGCATAGTGGACTCCGTGACTGATGTTCTCTTATTGTTCCTCTTAGATTGTTTACTATAATGTAATATAACAAAAACTTTAGCCACAGCAACGCGTGGCCGGGTCAGCTAGTAGTTTATATAAATAAAAATACCTAGCGAACTTTTTTCTGTTGCCCTATAAAACTACCCCATCCCCTCTATAGTAAAAAAGTAATTTTCAATAATTTACCTTTTATTTTAATTTGTGGTTTTACGTGATAATAAATTATTTATGATATAATCTTTGGTTATGAAATCTTTTATGCCGTCAAAGATCAAGTACCTATAAATTTACCTCGAAATTATGAACGTTGTGGTTGAAATGAATAAAAAATTAAAAATTAGATTTTACTTTATATTATTATAAGTGACCCGGTACTGCCAAGCACACGAATAACTAGTGGGGTATTAAGATTTTACCACAAGCATAATATTTAAATTTACCAGCAACCACAAAAGGGTGGGCTGGCCTGATAAGTTAAGTATTATTTGCATTTTAAAGGACAATGACGACAGCGAAGGTTTTCTTTTCGGTCAGAGGCAAATATCCCCGAAGAATGGTTCCTCTGGCGTTCGACATCTGCTGCGCAGCTATTGAAATTACGTAAATCATGACGCGGTGGCCTTAAGATTACACGTTCCGCGGGGGAGGACCAAACGGATCCGCCGGCTTCTTCAGCGACACGAGACAATCAGGTCATGGGAATATATGCAGAACAATGATTCTTTTTATTGTTGTAATATTATAATAGTAAAAAAGAACGCTAAAAAATCAACTCGCATGTGTCTAATTGTTGTAGCCGAAGGATTTTAAAATCGCTTCTCGTACAAAAAAAATACTTCTTTTGTTGAGATTTTTACTTTCCGGTAAAGAATGGTTTTGAAAATCAATCGACATTGAGGTCGAAAAGTGAAATCGTTACAATAAAAACGATTTTTCGTAACTTACTACTTATTACCAAAATAAAAATTATATTTATGTAAATATAATTAAAAATTAATTATAATTTATGTATGTATTTATATTTTTGTACAAAATCTACATTTACAAAATATTAAATATTTAACTAACTAAATTCTATCAAAAAAATCTAACTGAATAATGAAATTGTATAAAAATGCTACTTTAATGATGCAAAAATTGTTATTTTTTTAAATATAAAATAATATATAATGAAAAAAACAAATTTTAAATTAAACAATGATTCAAATTGAATATCTGTTTCTAAGCATATTATATTTGATAAGGTATTTTCTTACACTAACTTATTTTTGCTTTTAATATGTTTATATATATAAAAAACATTGTAGATTAACAGCACTCAATTTATTGTCAGTTACAGATTGCTTTTCTACTCGTTTGCATTTATAAATCTTTAGCATGATTTTTTTTCTGAAAGTCTTTTATTAGTTTATGATTTATTGTTTTTTTATCATTCTATTCGTTGACGTTTTCAATCCTAAAATATTTTTTTTTTTTTTAAGAGGAAATTTCTAACTATAAATCAAATGTAGAGTTATGTGTCAAGTGTGTTTCAGTTATTACGGTAATTTGTTGGAAAAAAAAATACTTAAATATTTTTTTCAAGTATTGTAGTTACTGCTTTGTCCCTATATACCAAAACCGTCCGTGGTATATTCACACTTTTGAATATACCACGGAATTGTGAGAACTTCAGAGGTCCTTAAAATAACATGAAACCCGTTGGTTCACCCCTACATTAGCTCTGATGATCGTTTCTGGACCAAAAATATATTACTCACTAGCGTGCTCCAAGCGACTATACCATACCTATTTGTTGTATAATATTATTGGTTTTGTCTATTCCCAAGCGATGCTACGTGATTCAACGGACCTTTTGATATTTAGCGTGTAAAGCGTTTATATAACAGACAGTATTTTCTATGACACCTGTAGCTATCATATTATTATAATATCAACTGCTTTTATAAATTGTTTAGTATTAGTAAATTATTTTACCAGAACTTGATGTCTTACAGCTATGCCCTCCTACCCATAATACTCGCGCCTGTGGTACCAACTTGTGATGGGTTTCTTCATTTTCCATCTCCACTTGTGCCTGCGGTACTTTTAGCCTATTCGATGTGCTTTGGATGGCTATAGAAGTATGTTATTTTATATATATATATATATATATATACCGTTAATTAGATGATTTCTATGTTAAAATAGGTAAACACCTTTAGTTTAACATATATAAAAGTTTGACAGTACTGACATTTGGAAAATACGAATGCTTTTTAATATTTTAAGGATTGAAATTTTTTGCAAATAAAATATATAGCCAGAATGCTCAAAGAAAAATTAATACCGAAAGCACAGATAGTTGCATCGCTTGAGGTAATGCACGCTGGTTTAAATACAGGCCTGTATTTTATGAAAGTCTTTCACTCTCACCTACCTATCTGTGCGATATGATATATGTGTTTACCTATTTTAACATAGAAATCATCTAATTAACGGTATTTAAACAATACATTTTACTATTTTACTATATCTTAACGATTTGCACGTAATGTGCATATATTTTACACTTTTCTTTTTATTTTTAACCATAACGATTCATTTTCAGATAAACTACGTTGAACGTAAGTTATTCTTGTAAATATCCATTAAACCATTCACTTCTCATTCATTATACGTCATATTCGTTACATTTTCACACTTTTTTTCATAATTATTGTTTAATTTTTAAATCATTTATTCACTACTTTAATGAAAGTTTGACCGTATTGCATATCGCACAGATAGGTAGGTGAGAGTGAAAGACTTTCATAAAATACAGGCCTGTATTTAAACCAGCGTGCATTACCTCAAGCGATGCAACTATCTGTGCTTTCGGTATTAATTTTTCTTTGAACATTCTGGCTATATATTTTATTTGCAAAAAATTTCAATCCTTAAAATATTAAAAAGCATTCGTATTTTCCAAATGTCAGTACTGTCAAACTTTTATATATGTTAAACTAAAGGTGTTTACCTATTTTAACATAGAAATCATCTAATTAACGGTATTTAAACAATACATTTTACTATTTTATTATATATATATATATATATATATATATATAGTTTATTTTACTATTTTACTATATAGTTTATTATATAGACAGTATGTTATTTTTTAGGACTTTATTAAAATAAAAAAATATACAATGGCATCATGACATTCTTTCAAGTCATCATAAATTTTAATACTAATTTAGTTTTATTATTGTAAATTTTGACGCGCAGCTAGTGCAAGCCGTGTTGCAATGTTTTTGAAATTCGAATATGTTATTTCAGCTTTCTAACGTACTATCAATGTTTTATTTATTAGTACTAAAAATTGGTTAAATATAATGTTATATATTTATGCTAATCATATAACCAAAGCTAATGCGTAGATATTACCGGGTTGACTGTAAAAACATTTAAAATTTTTTTTATGAATGTGTCTATTTTTCGTTCATTTCTCAATTTAACAGCTTAAATAGTTAACTCGATATTAAAAGTGAATTAGATTATAATTTCTGTGTCGTAACACAAAAGCTGATCTTTTAAAATCGCCTGTGTAGCGGCGTTGGGGCGATGGGGTGGATTGAGATCGCGTGCGGCCTATCTGGGTCAGATGCGGGCCACTTAGGAGATTTTTTTATCCATCCGCAGATTAAGCGATGAATATTTTATTTTGTTCGGATTTTTTGTTTGTAGGGTCGAAAAAAACGGGAGGGTTTTGGAGGATTCAAAGAAAACTAAGTCAAAATTTCAATCGATCCTTTTTTGATTTTATAAAGGAATAATAACATCATTATTAAATAGGCCATAGCAATTATTGAAACTGTTTATAATCATGCAAATACTGTAATATCATAATTCAAGCGACAAGTTACTTTTATGTTGTTTTCAGCCTCCCAACTAGACGAATCAGTTCCAAAAGAGTTTGCTTAATCTAACTTTTTATAATGATAAAGTTTAATCCGTAATGAGTCATCTAGTTTATTTACAATAAAGATGATTTATTATTCCAGTGAATTTTCTTTAAATATTAAGCAAAAAATATAAGAAAAAAAAAACAAACCTACCATGTTTTTAAAACGGCATTTTTAAAGTCTGAAACTGAAACCAGACACATTCCATATAATATATATATATATTATTATTATTATTAGTTTATTCATTAAATTTACAATTATTTTATTTTATGTACCAACTAAGCCCAAGGCTTATCTGCTGGAAACCAGGTGTGTAAAATACAGATAAATTATTGTGAATGATATATGATATATGATATATGATGGTATATATGATAAAAATAGAGTCGAGGTGGATTTACCTAAGCGATTTGAGATATATGGTATAAGTAACTTAAAAAACAATAACCTAGTTTGCCTAAAATTGGTGATTTTTGTTTTAGTTTTTAAACATGAAAATGATAATTTAACCTAAAAGCTTATAAATTTTTAGAAAATTTATTGCTTTATGTTATTATTAAAATAAACTATTTTTATTATTATTATTTATGTTGTTATTGTTGTTGTGTGTTGTTGTTGTTGCTTTATGTTAATAATTCCTTTAATTTAAAAAGAAACTACATAAATTTTATCAATATTTTATACACAATTGTAGGCCGCGGTTTGTGTTATAAGCGCCGTTATACCCCTCATAGAGTTTACACCTTACTGTCAAGGCTTCTTCTCGCCGGCTACAATTTCTAGGTCAGAATCGTTCAAAGGTGTTCTTCATCCACGTATGTAGTCGCCTTAAATCTTGAGTTGGGCACACGAACAGGCCTCGAGTAGTATATGTCCTTTACGAATATAATCTGCTTATTTTGAGACACCCTTTAATTTTGAAATATCGTTCTGATATACAACTTGTTCATAAAGTGAGTCCCATGCTGGAAAATATGTACCTATTTACACCTTTAAGATTTAATTTTAAATAAAATAATACTCAATATTTTAAGTTAAATGAACCAGATACATAATCAATAATATTTTAATATTTCATAATATTTTAAATACTGATACAAAATGGTTACGTTATGTCCTCTTTTATATTAATTTGTGCTTTTATTTACATTAATAATTATTCGCGATTAAATATATTACGCATTTTTATATAACACGAGTGAAATATTTCCTTTGAGACAAAAGAAAAACATTCTGAGGTACGAACAATCTTTAATTCATGTAACGAAAAATAATAAATAAAATTGTCAATTTTTTAATTATCATGTACATATTTGATGATAAATATTTATTTCGAAATAACTTATTTTAAATGGGTAGATTCGAACACACCTGTTTATAATTAATTTAGTTCTTTTATGGCGCGTAAATATTCCAGCAGCCTACCACTCTAAATGTACTTAGATTGAGCAAAAAATAAATTCATCTTCATCTACAAAGAAAATATCGAGTCAGTTTTTTTTAAGGAAGATTACTGAAGATCCTTTAAACGCCGTTCAATTTCACTTACTCTCAATACATTGAAAACAATGAACCGCTTAACTGTCGCCCGGGGAGTAGGTGAACGATATCGATCCAGTTCGGAAGCGACGTGCTTCCACTGCCGAAACGTTCGAAATGGAAAGGTGCCGCCGCCATAACTCACAGGCTTATTGCGTATAATATGCTGTACAACGAAATCATTACCGCAAAATGTATGGCATAAATTTTTGGGCCGATTTGAAAGGTGTCCGACTGAAACACGCGCTATCGTGTGTAGCAGATTTTAGAATGCTGAAGTCGCCGAAAGGAACGCGTATTTTTCCTATAACGCGTTATATTTTTCGAGATGAATTACTTCAAACTGTTCCTGAAATGTTGGGAATGTTTAAATGTTTTCTAAGTCTTCTTATATTGGTCGAAATGAACATTCTTCCAAGATAAAACCAATGCCAATTTTAAGATAAATTTATGCTTATTTTTATTTTTATTCTAATTTGTTTATCTTTTCTTTTACTATTATCTTTTTTATGTTTGTTTTAGTTTTGGGTATTTCCTATAATGAAGTAAATTTTAATATCATTCGTGTTTGATTTATCCTACATTGTTTTTAAGTACCTATTTTATAACTACCACTAAGTGCACATAAGTGACATTGTTTTTTGAAATATTTAAAATTAATTTTATCTGACTAATATTCAATTAATATTATGTATCGTAATTTAATAATAAATAAATAAATAATAAAACTCGCTCGCTTCAGCTCGTTTAAAACGCAACTCATTGGCTTGTTAAAACTGCGGTGTTCGCGGCACCCCGCGGACAAGATTACTACGGAAATTTTCGATAACCATACGAACAACCTGCCGTTTCAGCTTGAATTCAAAATGACTTATGGCGAATAATCTGTCAAAATCTGTTGTCTCATACATATAGAAAAGTGGCCGAGAACATTCAATTCTGTGAGTGTAATGTGTGCTTAGGGGACAATTTGAACGTAATATTACAAAACGGTTATTCATATTGCACAAAATGTAATTTCAGAAATACCAATCCCTTGTTACCCCAAATAAGTCTGGGCTTAATTTCAGGACATTTCACTCAGCAGTTTTACCACAGCGGTTAGTTTTGTAATGAAAGGTGGTATAATCCTCAAAAATCACAAGTACGAATAACTTCTATTACTATACAGGAACTACCTGTTTATTTATTTAATTTATTTTTGTATTTTTTTATTCAATCCAAAACAATACATGAAATAGCATAAAACAAAGAATATATCTAGTTATAAAGCAATCTAAAACAAAACTATCTCATACAAAGCAAAATAGATTGATTGGTGTGAATTTTATCATCTCACTAGACAAGATCTGTTCTGGGGTGACACCTGCTCCAATTTTACACGTTTGCTTTACGTACTTACATATTTGTATACACATATTTTAGGACAATATTTTTTGAGTTTGACAATATTTTTTATTTATTTATTTATCTTTATTAGAAAAAACCAACAGCTTCATACAAAAAATACATTTGAAAGAACAATAAAAGCCTATGTAAAACTAAAAATAGGTTTCTACTAACAAAAAGTATTAAAAAGGAGGAGAGTTAAATGCATTTTTATAATAAATAAAAAAATATATCATTTATTTTGTCGCTTTAATAAAAAAAAATAACTTGAGTCAAACAATGTTACGCTCAATTAAATAATTATATTATGAAATATACCTACATTACAAAATTGCATTCAGAGCGATCTCTTATAATCGATATTATTTATTTTTTAAGTATTTAGGTGTCTTCCAGATCCAGATATTCGTTCGTCTGGAATGGAATAAGTCTAAAATCCGAATGATGAGTTGTTGGGCGGGACCGTTAGGGCGCCGAGCGACCGCTCAAAATTGATAGCTGCAACCGGCGCGGCGCGGCGTTTCTAATGGCGAGGTTCGCGTCACTTCGGCGGCGGCGCTTTTCGCAACGACTTTACATATGAATGCGAGGGCGGCTGTCGCGTGCCTCGCCTCGCGCTTTTCGGCTCCTCATAGACACGCAACTACCGGGAACGGGAGTTGTTATTAGCGCGGTCGCGACGAGGCTGCCAACCGCTCATTTCGGCGATCGCTTTCGGCCCGAAAGCCGGCTAATGGGCGGTTGGCTTAGCTAACGGAATATTGCCGCTTTTAATTGAGAAAACCGCTAGATGACAATGGACAGTTTTTTTGGTCGGGCGGCGCGAAGGCTCTTATTAATTTTAATGCATTATATTCATTGAACGTATGGGTACGACGTGAAATTCAATTTATAACATATTTCGAACCCCCCCCCTTAAGTTCTAATTTTACGTATATTATATATTAATATATGACTGAAAATTAATCAAATTGATTAAAATTCACTAAAGCTTGCTAATATTTAGCAATCTTTAATTTAACACAAACTGTACGATTTTTCTTCTCTTAAAAATCAATAAAATACATATATAATAATATAAATTGTATATTGACTATTTTAATAAAATAAATAAATAAAACAATAAATAAATACATTTCTTAAATGTTATATACCCTGTACATTATCCTACACTCTTTTTATAAGGTAGTCTTGAATTTAATTCGCTTTACTATTGGTACTGTCAATATTGATTTTTTATTTAATATTGAAAAAGTAAAAGGTTCTAAATTCAATGTTTTATGTTATAATTTATGTTCATTCATATTCTGAAATTTTTTTTTGCATATAGGCAATAGGGTTTTTTTCAAGGGTGATCAGACTATAGTTTCGTAAAAGTTACATCTCGTGGAAAGTAAAAGGTGATTTTTTTTTGTTAAAAACTTTTTTTATATCGATGTCTTGTACTCCTTGTTAAATTTTTAGTATTATTTTTCGGTTTTATGTTTTTAACAAAAAGTTGCTTAAATATTTACTTGGTTTCCTAAATCGTTTTGTTGACAATCCTGATTGAAATTAATATACATTAATAGAAATTAATTAACAGACGCAGCAAACAACGGAACCATAATATTTTAATTTATTTGTTGAATTTGAAAAGATGTCTGGTTTTTTGCTTTAATAGTAAATAATAATCAAAAATAGTTTAGTTTTATGTAAATTAGCATTGTCATTATTATTTTATGTTTTTTGTGCATAACGCATTGGGTTCTATGGAATGTTAAGTAATTAATAATAAAATAAATTACTATTAGAGCTTTATTTGTTATTTTTCTTATTTTCGTTTTACTGTACAAATTGTTAAATTAATTCAATTATTCAAAAAAATCTCTTTATTATTTATAATATGCAGAGGAAATATTTAACTATACTATAAGATCAATATAATTTGTCGTCAATAAGGTTTGATGGTTACTCAACTAGTCTTTAATCTGTTCTAGAGTGACCATCGTTTTGTTTCAGTGAATCGCATGTTATAGTCTAAATGTAAAGCGAATCCATACAACTAATTTCTATTATAATTAATTCTTTAGTATACACAATACCCAAATTTATTAGCCATGTAGATAATGAATGAATAAGAGTTTATTAAATATACTCATCCTTATGTACACCCCTTCGCTCATTATAAATAAAAACTATTTAATTTATAAATAAATTAATTATTGCAATTTTATCCGGGTGTGTTTTAAAGTTAACAAGGCGATGAGTTGGGTTTGAGTTGATCTTCTAGAGTATGCCATTACCGCTAAGGCCAAAAGGCACGCCATTGCCTTCTAAAGTACTTTATAACGAGACCTCAGCGGTGACTTCGGGTGAAAGTTTAACAAGCTGCAAATAATGGTTGGATTAACCCATAATAAAAATTGTATGCTAATATGTAGGCTGTCTTGCAAGTTGTGATAACGTCTCATTGATGTGCGATCGATTTTTAGGTTCGTAAAAAAATGTTTCTTTTTATATTTTTATAAAATATACTTTAAGCGGGTTTCAGAGTGTGAGTTATATGTTTATATTTAGTAGACTGTGTAACATTCTGAATCTCAAGCATCTACGGTAATGCCTTAAACACGGTGACCCAACCATTCCCGAATACTTAAAGGGGGTGTTTATGTTCCCTACTTCGCGTAAGAAATTATATTAAAAAAATGCGAAAATAATTCATCACCACATTTAATAATATTTATCAAAGCGCTGGTACAAAACGCGATCGATTTCACGTTTTGCCACGCTACGGCAATGACCGATAGAGGTCAATCACATGCGTCGCATCTGGCGGGTGCATGACAAGAAACGATTTATTATTATCACGTATAGTTTACATTTTTTTTCTCGGATACCATAATGAATTTTGAAATAACTTCAATACAAACCATGTTTGTAATCGCAGAGCCAATTGGAGACGGTATATACACTTTAATCTTTTCTTTGTTTTTTTCGTTTTTCTGCCATAGTATTTGGTTTTTTTGCGTAAATAAAAGGCCAGATGAGTATGTCCTAAAGCAGGAACTTAAAATTTCATATGAAATAAATAAATAAAATAATAACACAATGTTATTTACGTTGACCAAGTCGTCCATAGCGTATACGGTCTTTGCAAAGACTTTTTTAACGTCCATGGAAAAATGCTCTTTGCAAAATTATTTTAGTCTAGTAGCTAACAAATATTTCAAAAAAGCGATTCTGCGCACGCGTCTGGGACCGGCTTCACGGCCGCAGTCCGCAGACGACAACAATGTGTTTTGATCTAGATCGTCGGACAGGTGCTTTTGACGTTTGCGACTGCGCGGTCGCGCGCCTGCGGCGCCGAACCGTCGCGGCCCGTCAAAACGAGGAGATAGTCGCATCCCTCTCGCTCAGACCTATCGCTGCATCTAATGCGCTTTGTCCTATTCAGCTGCCTGATTGAATATTAAATTAAACATTGAATATTATGTATTTATATTGCAATAATGTTTGCAGGGAAAATACCAATCGACTTTCTGTGTCGTAAAAATAGGTATTTATTTGTTTATTACATTTATCCATCTATTACATTGGTGTATTATGTACAAACAATTACCTATTAGCCAAAAAAAAAACACATATATTATATAAAACTAAAATGTTTTAAATAAGTATATCATAGTATCAGAAATATAATTAAGTAATAATACAATAATATCTAACATAACATAAATAAACTCTTAGTTCCGTACTACAGGTTATTTAATGAAAATAACGTTTTTGTACAAAAAGGTGAAAATATAAACCATACTTACTTAGCGTGTCGGAAAAAGGCAGTAAAAAAATATGTTTTATAGTTTAGAAATATGCCCCCACTAAATTGATACTCTGTCAATACCACCTCAGTATTTTGATTAGATTAAGTTGTGTTAAGATTACTTTAGATATTGATAAAAGACGTTTGTAAAACAAATGGGCTGAGAATTTAATCGAATTTATATAGTGAACTGTACAGTAGTGCGGTCCCGCCGTGTATAAGTGGATCTAAGCTATTCAACCATAATGTCAGAAATTACCTAGTTCAAACTTTAGGAAAAGTATTAGGAGTCATTAAACTGGTCATATTTAAAATAAGTATCACCTTATAAAATCTAAAAATTATCAGCTAAGTGGTGGGTGACAAAGTGTTGACGAGCGTGTATGTAAGTGCTAAGAGTCAAACTAACGAGTCACATTGTGCGACTCTGAAAAGTTAACCTATGTTATTTATTGCCCTTAATAATAAATCAGACATGTTTTTCACAAAAAAACTAGCTTATACCTTAAGCGTGTTGTGCGTGTGCGTTAAGCGTATGATATCATGTAATTGTATGGATTGTTGACCCTAAAGGAAATCTTGTACTCAGATTTCGCATTTAGTATAAAGACTTCTTCAATTACTTCAAAATCCTAACCTATCATGTAGTATATATAACATTAGCTATAACTAGTAGCCAAAACACCATTCAAGAGCGAATGAAAAAAATGGCGCCAAAAAATTAGTGTACCTAAGCAAAGACATCTTGTTTAAATGAATATTAAAATTTGTATTTTTAAAAATATAATTTACTTAGTTATATAGGCTGATAAAAACAATTTTCAATGATTTAATATTTGAATTTTACATACATTAACCAATAGGTACATAGAAATGACATATTAAAATAACAGTACGTAGACAGTACAAAAAATAAATATGCAGAAAATATAAAATATAGCGTGGTAAATATATAAAAATGTGTTTTCAGATTTAAAGCAATATAACTGAACAAATATTTGACCATTTTTTTAAAAATAACTGTTGGTGTTTTGCTGTTTAATACAAACCAACATTTCTTAATGCTTAATTGCATAACCTATATATTATTATTTATTTGTATGTGTATGTGGTTACATCAATATTTGCTATAATGACTAGTGTAATGCATTTAAATAAAAGTGGTATTCTATAAACGTAGAGTATGACTGGAAATATAACACAACCTAAGCATCTCTGATTCGTTTACGCGTTAAATACTGGGTCTCGCCTCGTGTTGGTAACTAAGCCCTGCGGTTAGCTATAACTTTGGCCTCACATTAAGTTAATTGTTATTGTCTTAGATTACTTTGTAATTTAAAGTAAATATAAAGGATGCTGAAGGATAAATAAATTCAGTAGGTGTACTTATAGTTCGTCTTTTTCGTAAATTTTACAAATCCTTATAAATAATGACGTATCTACGGGTTTATATTGAAATACTAGTAAATTAATTTACAACATAATGGCTTTTTTAATATCATATAATATTTAAACGATATACAAAATCGTGACTATCTTAAAGAAGAATTAGTGCTACTATTACAGTAGAATTCAGTCTACAATGGCTAACCCATAAAATAAAGTAGTATTTTTTACTTAAATACTTATAAAATATGCTTTCCCATTTTTTGTTAAATAAAATAGTTGGAAATGTATATGGTAGCAAATATTGTATAACTTTTGGAAGACTAATTTTAGAAGCTACGCCGCAAAGTAGCAGTCTTCAAACCTAGTATTTTTAAATGTACACGAGAACCCTTCAAAGTAATATATGTTATAAATATGACCTATTTATAACATATATTATTTATTTGAAGGGTTTTCTTTATTAATGTCCTTATATGTAAAAAATATTTCACAATGAACGTAATAGGTAGTTATTAATAAACAAAATAAAGACCGTGAAAGTGCCTTCAGAAAAACCTGGCATTACCAGAATTGAAACCCGCACGTAAGCAGTCGAAAAGTATCACGAACAATGCCCCAGCCTATTGTGAACGTTAATAATTGCGAATGTTCTCAAAGTGTGTCGAATTTCCTACGATAATATAACCGCTGCTAAACAGTCCATCATTCTAAAGTTCTAATATTTATTATGAGGCTCATACGACTAAATATTTTATTATTTTTGGTAAAACATGTTATATGTTGGTGCTACAAAAAAAAACGTTTTGATATCTATAGTTACACTTCTGTTTTACGGTAAATTTGTAAGGGTTTCAAAGAGTATTTTAATTTTCAAGCAGGTTTTGAAAACCAGTGATAAATACCAATAAGGACAAGGACATTCTTTTAGATTATTTTTAGTGAAAACACAATTTAAAATATTGGGTACTTTATTTGTTAAAAATAGTAGTTTATTAGACAATTTCAGCCTAAATAAATAAATCGATTCGGCTATCAAAATAAATTAAAATCAATAATATCAATATTCCTTATTATATATTTCTTCAATTCACATGTTATTGTGTTATTATTGGCTTATATTGTTTAGGGAAGGAAAATAAAATAAAACAATGAAAATTTTAAGTAGGTTTTTTTTTTAATTTATGTAAAATGTTAGGTAGGTATTTTACACTCCCACCACACTACACACGCTCTTATACAAATACTTTATTTGAAACGTAATAGTTTTTTTTTCATGTCTTATAATTAAGTAATTTGTATGTACATGCCACTGGCCGATTTTTTTATATATATAATACAATGTGAATATGTCTTAAGTATCGCCGTTTTGTACATCAATGAAATAAATAAATAAAAGATACATATCCCAACATTAATAAAATATTTTTATCTCTAGTATTTTTAGTTTTAGTTCATTTTTAATTATAAATATATTATAACGATTCTACATTTTATACACATACTATCAAATATGTGTATTTCATACATTTTTTCCTATAATTTCGTAGAGACATTAGTTCCTATGCCAATATTTGAAGTTTGGGGATGTATGGGTAAATATTTAAAAAAGTATACATAATATTTGATAACTTTTGTATAGGTATTAACTTAATTGACTGAGAATGGTCAAAAAGTGGTCTATAATGGATATTATTTTAAAATGAACGATATTCTACTTTGTCAACGACTCTTTGAGAAGCGGTTTCCTAATGTTACTCCACGGCTATTCAATCACCTGCTCGTCTGACACACGGCCATACAAAAAATGACCGATGCATGGAGTGGACACCGGACCGTCTAATGGCACACTCGATGCACCTCTAATGCTGAATCCATAATGGACGAATTCATAGCAGACAAAACCGGTATCGCGGCACTGACCGGCGCGGTAGTCCTTCGTCATAAACAATTGATCGTATTTCGACCGCTTGTCTCCGATGAATAAATTTGATCCATAGTTATCACCTGCCCTTCGCGTTTTTGGTGGTTTTTTGTAATGTATTCATAATACAGTACTATTAACTAACAACCCCTTTCAGTACAATTGATTTAAATAAAGATGCATATTTGATGATGGGGGTGTAACGGATCTATTTAAATGCCCGTCGGTTTATATAGAGTATAGCATTTATATTTTATGTTAAGTTTGACGTTTTTAAAATATTTTTTAATTTTCAACTAATCGAAAAAATATCTATCTCCTTTATTTTATTTGAATACGCGTGGTCATTAGGTCAATTCACTGTAACATAGTTTTTTATTTATTTACATACGAAACTAAATATTTAATCTCAAAGAATTTGCAAAATTTCTTACTATATTTCTGATGTTTGCGTTGCGGATAAGGCGGATCTCGCTCGCACTGACAGCTCCTCTTACTCGCTAATCGCGCTCGCGTTTTGAGATTATCCCTGCTGGGGAGTCCGCAATGGCTTGCGAGGAGCATCTGTGTATTTTTTATAAACTAAAAACTAAATTCAGATTTAGTTTGGGTTTTAGGCTGATGGGTGGTAAAGTCACATTTAAATCTACTAGGAATCGTAACAGCCGATGTCATTCCCTATGTATGTAGGTATTACGTTTTCATTAAAAATATCAAAAACAGTAATAAATACATTATTCTTTGGAAAAAATCATTTTGTCTGGTTCTGAAAACAAATTGAGGTTTCCGTTTAATTCAATCATTGCAGTTTAAAATTGCTCAAGTTTTTATTTGAGGAATAAGAGGAATAAGTCAAAAAAATGCAGTTTTGAGTTATATTTAAAAAAATATGTCGTTTTTATCATTGCATAATAGTGGCTCCCAAATTTCATTTATTTTCTTATGGTTTTATAAGAAAACCCGCAATAGTTTACTTCAATATCGTAATATTATAACCTTCTCATAACCGTTTGAAACTTTTGATTTAATATTGTGAAAAAAGTGCCGTTTTGACTTGTTCCCCTTTTGAAGTGAAGGTTATGTAATTGTAGATTATTAACTACTGAACTATACCGATTCAGTGACTAAGGGCTACGCATGCGTGGGAATTTATACAGAAAATTATTTCAGTGGAGGAGATGAGGGCCTACGCGAAGAATTAGAGAGGGCAGTTCAACTAGGTTTATCGAATCGATTACGCTGTGTCAGATAGTTGTTATCTCCCTCATTTGGTCGTCAAAGGCGCTTCTGTTTCACGTGACTGTCAGACCCATCGTCATACTATATTCGCATAATGATGAAAGCAGATATTATAACCGCACATAACTGATATATGATGCCTATGGTTTATCTTGGTAGAGGGTAGTAAGTATGTTGGCAATAATTATCGTGAAATTGCGATTTGGTTTTAAGGCCTCCTCTCATAGAGACAGACAGTATACCGGACTGAAAATGATGGTATTTTGTACTTATGTAGTAACTGAGTTACATAATTATAATCAAAATAAATTAAATATATCAATATACAAGATGTTCCCGAAGAAAAAATATATAAAAATCATCCCGAAATTTAGTAATTTTGTTTAACTGCTGGTGTAAATTGCCTTTGCCGTTACATTTACATCTACGTTATTTTTTCTCGGAAACCATGATGAATTTTGATATGTCGTCGTGTTTGACGTAAAAATGTTTGAAATCGCAGGTTTAATCAGCTGGATTTTCTATCGGAAATGGTGTAATTCTGGAACATTCTGTATTTCGTGTAATCTTTTAATGGTTCATAGACGCTAAGTGTATTTATCAACTTTACTGCGAGTCCAAGCACTCATATTTTTTTTTTCTCAAGATAACTTAGGTACTAGATGTGCCTATGTTGAATATGCAATAAAATTTAAAGTTATTATATTAAAGAAGCCGTTATCTCAATAATCTGAACAGACTGTAGCAGCGGGTATCGGCAACATGGGCAGCCCCAACTGCTCGGGCGTCCCGGGTCGCCTGAGATGCCTGACCCGTTCGTCGGATCCAATCAATCATCGTTCAAGACCGCCGGCGGAGGATCTTCCCGGGATGGGAGGCGTAATGACGCAAAGGCCTGCGCCCAGATTCACAATGACCTGATGAGGTAGCTGATGATGTAAATAGACGAATATTTAATAAACTGTACGTTTTCATAATTAATTCCACATTCACATTAAGTTCACATTTTTAGAAGTAAATTCATCTTTGGGCCCATCTCACACAACTTTACGGTAATTTCGTGGCACATGTGTAATTTGGAAGCATTTTATAGTAATTATTTAAACATAGTTTTAAATGTAAACATTGCATAAAAACTAACTAAACCTCAACGATTATATAACAAAAAAACGCAACATAAACTTAACTTTATGGTTATACATATAATATTTATATAGTATATACCTATAGGTATCGATGACATTATCAACTGGATTCGATGCGCCTTAGATATAGAAATGGTAGCAACACAAACATACCTACGCGAAATTCACAGAGCCCAATTATTATGCAATCTAGTATCTAGAATAACGTGAAAGTTTCGACTGTCATATCTCGGGCCCCCGTGGTCTCATTAACTTAATATAACTGTAAATTAAGAGGGCATTTATCATATCATCATTACAGTTATTGGCGTTTCTATTGTCTTTATATCGTTTATTTAAGTTTTGGCCAGTTTTTAGGGTCCAATAGGGCGTGCACTTTTAGGTTCGTTAAACATTGTTTTTTTCCATAATATTTCTTCAATTGCTTATTTACTTGCAATTTATAAAAATGGAGCTGTTTTTATGGGTCAATTTATATAATTTGTTTTACAGTGTTTTAATAGATATTTTTAAAGTAACAAAATAAAGAGTACAGTACGTATTAAGTTATATAGGTATCTAGTTATATTTATAACATTTTAATATATTACTTAAGAGAAAAAAGAAAAATAGATATCTATTAATAATAATTTATTACATATTTGGTGTTAGAGGCAGTGCACCTCTTTGGTACAGATGTGGTCTAGTTAAGAAGAAGCATCTTATAGCAGTGTTTATCGCACTCCAACTATTCATTATTATTGATACATTTTTTTTATAATCCGCTACATAATATTAAAGCAATGAGTTTATACAATTAAAAATAATAAATAAATATGCGGGTGTTTATTTAGTTTGCAGTGTTCTTTTAAGGATAACCATAATGTTTTAATCCCTAATTGGTTTCGGTTTATTTTTTTGGCTTGTTGTTTCCGGACAGTTTGTAACAATGTTTCAGGTATTTTTTTCAATCCTACCAGTGTAATCAGACTAGTACTTTTTAGATTAAATTCCTCGGGACGTAGGGTCCCGTAACGCAGAGTTGAAAACGAGACCCTACTTCTACTTTTAAAGTATTATACCCAAAGCCTAAATAGTAAATAGAAAGACACAGGTCCGAAAAAGGTACAGCAAACTAAGGGAAACATACTATGCTGGAGTGTATAGTCCACCTTACGTCATTAGAGCGGATTTTCGTTGTGATTCGACCCACAGCCGGAAGGCACTTTCGAGCCGGGCTCATCTCGCGAACGTGCGTATGCACGATCATGAATATTCTCCTCGCGTCGTTAAGGCGGCCAAATTACACTTTTGACGAAACAATCCGAGATTTTTGTGAAAGCTGAGGGCGTCGTCGTGGTAATGTACCTTTGGTGATGGGCATGCGCGTGCCGCCGAGGCTTGGGCCAAATCTGTCCTAATTTGCTTAACTCAAGCACATTTACATCAAGAGTATGTACAGTCAAAGACACTCGGTTTACCCCGAGCAATTTAAGTTAAACTGAAACGCGTAAAAAAAAAAGATAGTAGGTACGTGTGTGTACTGATTTATGAGAACCAGCGCTTTCGTATATCTGTATGAGCGTAGGCGAGATTAATATTTACAAATACATGCCTACACACTCCGTCGAATCGCCTTCTAAGGTAAACCTTTTTTTGCCCTCGACCGTACCTTTTTTAATATGACTTATAAACAATCACTTTAAAAATAACACCAGTACGCCTGCACCGAGCCAAAACTCAGATTAACGATATTATTTTTTCGATTTTTGTTTTTTTTTTGTTGCAATGGACGTACTATGCAAATTACGAACATGTTTGAGGTCAAAAGACCAACTTTCGCGAAAAACACAGTAAACGCCCAAGCAAGTTATCCCCATCACTTTATATAAAACCAAGTAAATGCCATGAAAGTAATATCCATATCTTATATGGAAAATTATCAATAAATGGAGTAGGGCTATTTCACCGTTCAAAACAGAGTAAATACCGTTTGATTTATAACTGTGCTATTTTGGTATAAATATTTATTAATTTATTGCAAATAAACTCACTTATTGTAATTTACTGTGTTTATAAGCTACCATTACATGTTTACCATTTTACCATTTTTTCTGTTAAAGGTTTACCAAAAGTTACCATTAAAGAATATTATAAATTATTTTGTAACTGCAGCAACCACTTTCAATATGGCATTAAATGGAACTACGCTAGATTGTCACTTTAGAGGTGCATATCAGTCGTTCCATAAATTGGAGGTAGCTAATTTAAAAACAGCTCTGAAGCTAGACTACTGAAGGTTCAATAAGTACTCGTTGCTCCTTGTAGGGTATCTTGGGCTCTTGATAGCTCTTCGCGAAGAGAGTTTTCTTTGTCTGATTAAAGTTCGATCTCAACGTTTTAGTACGAAAACGTCCGACACTGTATAAGGTTCTAAGTTATTCAAGACAGATCGGTCGTAGCGATACCAACAAAATTACGATCGAATACTTTCATACGGAAAGCCTCATTTCCAAGCATTAAAGAAAACATACAATACGATCGGAGATAATGCGAATACAATGCTGAATTGATCGTTTGAAATTCTCTGAACATTGTCTATTAAGGCGCTTCGGCTCGGCGGCGTGTCTTTTTAAAATTCACTTCTGCTCCATACTGATTTCATACATTACGCGGCATTTCTCATTCGCATATGCATTGTTTCACACGAACTAATTTATGATATGCAAATGGACTTTGCTGTTATGCTGGAGTTCTGCCCCATGGGAATAGAAAACTATTCAGTTACCTATAGAATAAATATTATTTTGCAGACCTTTTAAGAACTACCTTAGGCATAGTTTGAGATTATTTCAATCGCATAAGGGTTGGATGAACAGTTGGCAGTAAATGGTGTGCAGAAAAACTTTTCTCTGCATTTTTTATTTGGAACCACATTATTTATTTTATTTTTTAATATTCTAAACAGTATAACATATTTATATCATGTTAAACTATAGAATTTAAATATAAAAAGATAATAAAATTTATACGTTTTGTATCACATGAATCGATAATGTTATTCCAAATTCTAGTATACCTAATACTTGATCAATTTTGCTATAATAGAACCTAATATAATAGAACACAACATGTGAAGGTATACACGTATAATATCTGTTTAATGAGGCTAACTTACTACGGGCGTTTTTCAAAACTCAACATTACGGGAGTTATTCAAGATTCAACATGGATTCAATACACGAATCCGAATAGAATAGATGATTAGAATACGATATACGATATAGAATTTACGATGGTTGCAAAAAATAACAATTCAGATAATACCTAATTAATATTTTCGATATAACTAATGCGCTGTGGGTTTAGAAATATAGGTTTTAGATTATATCTAACCAGAAATGAATTGGGTTAAAGTGGAATAGACCGAAATACAATGATATCCATCAATATTTTGTTGACAGGTTCACTGATAACAGCCTGCGTCTGTTAGTTTCACTTTGCAGCTTTGTATTGAGAGGTATTTCGGAACAGTGACATAGGAGTATAGGCCGACAAGTACTTGTAGATTTACGCGAGAGTAAAGAGGCATAACGCACCGTTCAATTATTGAATCGTCTCTGCTAGTAGTTTGGTGCGGATGAGCGAGAAAGGAGAATATTTTGTGGGTAAGAAAGAGATAGCTGTGTATCCTTGCTACAAGTATATCATAGATAAATTTGTCTTAAGTCTTCTAGAATGGTTTTGCAACATCCTGTAGATTTATAGATCCATTTGGAGTGATGTCGGTGCCGTTGATTAAATATTGGGAGTTTCTGATTCTATTCTATACATTTATTTATTTTTTAATTGATATTATAATAAACATTGTATCCTTTCCTGAGTATGTATTTAGGTTGTTTATTAATTTTAATTCTTATATGTTATGATGAATATGTGTTAGTGCGGTACTTTATGATAAGGTCCACCTGCAAGATTTCATAAAGGCGAGGTTCGCATTTATGGCCAAATAAAGCTGTTATTTCAGGTGGCGGCTACGGCTCTTGAGAACAAGGTTATCCAATGGAGAATTAATGGCAACACTCAATTCCAACCACTTCAGATTTGCTTCCGAGATTTATATGAGCTAACTGCCTGACC
The DNA here is from genome assembly GCA_020383195.1 of Neomicropteryx cornuta. Lineage (NCBI taxonomy): Eukaryota > Metazoa > Arthropoda > Insecta > Lepidoptera > Micropterigidae > Neomicropteryx > Neomicropteryx cornuta. The sequence goes on along the minus strand of JAHKQU010000008.1, from coordinate 17,194,176 downwards.
TCTTGATACGGGGAAATTAATTGCATGTTAAAGGAGGCTTACACTACATCGTTAGTTTAGAGATGATTAAACTTTAAATAGTCAGTGGTTAATGATGAAGTGATTTGAGTGTTTTTATTTACAATTGCAGATTGTTTTAAACCAAACACTATATTATATCAATGCTCAAATGTAATGAGCGCCAATCGCCTAAAGATTTACCAGTGGGCCACGGAAAGAGCAATGTTGGGAATGAATTTTAGAGACAAGGTAAGCAATGGGGAAATTCGAGGACGCGCTTAGGTCACGGATATCTTGCGACGAATCGCTAACCAGAAATGGAGAAATGGAGTGGGTTAGGTTATGTCACGTTGCAAGACTGACCGTCGGAAGACAAAAGTCGGAAGACCACAGCCAAGGTGGATGGATGACATTCGTAAGGCTGCAGGGAGTAGCATCTAGCTTTAAACAGCATCGAATAGTCCTTGGAAGGAAACGGAGGAGGCTTACATCCAGGAGTGGATAGCGACAGGCTGAGGAAGATTCTTAGATAAGCGCTATGTATAAAGACTAGTTTGTCCTGAACTTATTTTACAAGAGGAACATCTGATGTCATACAGTTAAATAAATATTATATTGAATATAAATATTAAGCATTTGTAATAAATATATATTATTATTTTTAAATTATCTATTATAACACTAATAAGATGTAGGTTTTAAACACACACTAAGCACACACACAAACATTTCCATGCCACAAATAATGGTACCATGCACTGTAGACATACTTCACATTATACACCACACACTACACCCACATTACACATTGGTTTATTAATGTAATGTTTTCAACCACTAATAATGATTGGCGTCCCTTTCAAACAGGATATTGTGCTATTAAATGCACAAAACTAATCCATAGCACGTGATTACAAATTACTATAATGTACTCGAACGTACAAGAAATGTGAATGTCTTTTCCTTTTGGGAAAATGTATAATTATTTCACTGTATGCTTACCTGCTAATAAATAAATAAATGTATTTATTGTGTGTGTATTTATGTTGTCAAATGCAATATTTGACAGCAAAGCGTATGAGATGCAAAATGGCCAAAGAGTAGCTTTGCAGTACGGACAATGAGAGATGGATTGTGCACCGCCATGGCGTTTAAGTTTAACCATAGTTTTATCAGCTACAAACCGGTGACAGGCACCCGTTGTTCTGCGGAACCCCGAGAAGTAGAATGAATCCAGCTTAAGGCGTTCGCTGTTAGCAATGTCCACGAGAGAGGCGTGACCTGGACCTGGACCTGGGCGCCCCGACGCCTCCCCGCAAACCAAACAATGTCGAAACCGATAATCACGATTTTCGGATCGGCCCGGGCGCAGTCAGTCGCGAGCGCAGCCGATCGTTAAAGTTCAGCTGATGCTGCGAATGTTTATTACTCGGCGCCTGCTAAATTGTGTGATGAATGGCTCGTAATGGCGGCGAGGGTCGGCTGGGACAGGGCCACAGGTATGGCACCGTGTGCATAGGGCACCGTTTCGAAATATAGCCAATCTACTTTGATTTAATATTAAAGTGTTATAATCGGCTAGTTAGACCCTGTCACCTGTAGCATTCATTTCGCTTAACTGTCAAATGCAATATTCGACAATTCAGCGAAGCGCTTGCGATCCGGGTTTATTACAAACTTTTATTTAGCTTGCAATGTTTGTTTGTGGGCTTAGGTCAAAACTTGAAAGCTGAATTAGAACCACTTCCTCTTATCCTACGGAGTTGTAATTTGACATGTTGGTTGAGTTCCGATGTTTTTTTATTCTCCTCATTGCTCTACGAACAATGCGCTGTTCTCGCCGGTACCGCGTATATCAAACGCATTTAATAAATACATAAATTGTTTTGACACTGTTCGCAAAGAAGCAATCAATAGGCAATAGAATTATATGAATAATTAATATATATATTTAAACCTGTTAAAAGCATAATTTAAATATACATGTTTAGTTTCTAACTTAGTTTTTAGTGTTTATATAAACAGTAGAAATCTTAGATTAGTATTACAAATATTTTTTAAGAATGTCAACTTATCATTAATACCAATTGTTTGTAAGACTGTTGATTTCTCCTAATAAAGAATAGATTTTTATGGTAAGCATGACCTGATTCTACACCCAGAAATGGCTTCAGACGAAGTAACTCCTCAACAGACAACAGCACAGACAAAAAAAAAATAGTAAACAGTGGGTTATTTATAGCTAACAACGCAAAATATACCTATATAAATTGCACTTATAAATACAGGGAAAGAGATGGTAAGGTGATATATTTGTGCGAATGCGTCCGTGTAGGTGATATCTGCTTTATAAAATTAGCGTACGCGGGTGCTTGAAAGTGAAAATAAAAGGAAAAGAATAGGAATAGGTGTAATGATTTCTCCAATATTTTTTGCTGATTTTATTGTATGATATTTTTTGATTGTGGAAATAGATCAACTGTGTAAAAGGGCATAAGTGAGACTGCGATAGTACAGCGCGAAATTTATCAATCTGACCTAATCTAGGCAAATACGCTTTATGTTCTGGAATGCTGATTACTGTTCGCTTGCTGTGTACGGCAATAGCCATAGAATAGGTGTCCTCAAATCATAGATCCGAGAGGCGCCGTCGCGACGTAACCCGCTTATTTGCCGCGCTTCGTCTGTTTGATGACGAAATTTGAATGTGAAAGAGTTGTACCGTAAGGCGGCGGCAGGGAAACAATCTGGGCGGAAAGTGCCCATCAAGGCAAGTGTACAATTTCCAAAATCGCTTCGCCGCTAAATAATGTTCCTATGAGCCGAAAGAAGCGAGCGTTGAATGGAGTAATGGGCTTTAGGGCTGCCAGCTGGTGTCATCTAAATACCACCCGCCTGAAACTCTTACCACCCCTTTCCCTATTCATTTTACACGTAAATAATCTTTATTTCGCGCAGGATTTAAAATCTAATTGGTAAATGTTCAAATCAAAATTATCAACAATATAGAAGGGTATAACCAGATAATGATTGTAACAAATACGTACCTACCAATTGAGAGTACGTCATTTATTTTTTTGTCATTGAGTACATGTACGTAATAACAGGTTACTGTATTTTAACATCATCGTCGTTTGATAGCATCTCGCTCGCATCCATGGAAATATTACGCATCCCGTGCTTGGACGCACGCGCGCGATTTTACACTGAAATTTTTAGTTTTTTTTAAAGAAACTTTTTTGTGTACTTTTTTTATTTTAAATAAAACTTGTTATTTTTATTTCTTTTTAACAATAGTTGTTTGTTATACTCGTAGCACGTTACTACCAAACCACATATCCATTCCTCGAGTCGGATACTGAATGTGGGGCTTCAATGCCTTTCAGTTAGAAATAACAACAATTTCTGTTGGTTTATCGTATCGACTAAAATTCATAAAGCCATGTCTGTTGTTTTTCTTTGAATACCCTCTAGTTTGTCTTTGGGACATTAGGCGTATGGACCCCATTTCATATAAAATGAAAAGTTGCGTACACATTACAAGGCTATTTGGTTATATTCCGCCATTTTGTTTCTCTACCGAACAATTTGGTAGCGCTTCCAAACACTTTTTCATGTGTACTGGAGTTCAGTCAAGCATACCAAACGTTGGTTGAGCCTACTAAAAACAAAGAATGGCTGGACTGGTTTTTATATTTGATTTGTTGGACATATCCCAACCCCCGCCCGAATAGCAGAATAACATCGGAAAAATTCACGAAAATAATAAATTACAAAGAAAAATATTTTTTTCATGCATTTTGTATAGAACGGCTTTGTATTCTGTGGAATTCTATTTTTAAAAGTAAGTTGCCTTCGAAGATGTTCATTTTGTGAGATTATAACATTTGTAATTGTGCGCGCATCAATAATTAAATTACATATCATTTTGATTTTTGTACATTTAATGAGCTTGATTAATTTTGAGTATTCTTAATAAAAAACTGAATTTAAATCAGTTAATAAGTTAACACAACCTTTATTGATCCTGAGGAGGTAAGAAGTTCGTCAGGTCAGCTTTTAAATATTGGATATGGACAGTGGATATTAAAACAGACAGTAGACAACGGTTTTTAAAAAATAATTAGCGTGTATTGATGTTACCAACCTACGAGTATGTAGGTCCTGATTAAATAAATCAGCGATTTTTCGATACTGCTGCACTATTTATGATAAATGTACTGCAGGCCAGCGAGGGAAAAAAGCACATGTTGGCAGCACGATTTATGTACATACGAGAATAAAAGAGCTGAATTATTTAGAGTTCAGCTAGTCAATATTTTGTACGCCGCTGGAGTCAAATGCAAATGACATTTTTGTTCCGAAATGATCCGTTATTACGGACTAATGAATGCTCGCTACTGTGTGATTTTTGTACTTCGAGTGAAGCAACTATGACGACCCGTCTTTAATTTGCATACTGTGGCCTATAGGTACTTTGTTCTGTTAACTGGCGTATGTCGAGTAACATTTAGTAATAGTTACTTAGTGATTTTATATATTTGTATATTTAGTATTTATAAGTAAACGTAACACATAAAGAATTATACCTATATTTATTCAATGTGTATATGATACATAGATAACATGAAGCAACATTTTTATATGTATGATTTATTCTATATATTCATTTTCATTTCATTTCATTTTCATTTCATTCATTTTCATATTCATTTTTCGTCTTAATTGTAAGTATATTGTTTTTTTTAAACGATAAATTTTGGCTCTAAATTGGTTTTAAGTGCGTAAAAAGTAATCAATTTAATTTTGACACCTTTTTCTAGCCTCTCGTAGAACAGGTTTTATTTTTAGCCTAGTTAGAGTGGCCATGTTAGTCCAAAAGTAACAATAAATGTTTGGTATTTAATTTGTCTTCATGATAATAAGACACTTTCTCGATTTATCAAATTATTCAATGGTGCGACATCTTCTTAAGCAATTATTAAAATAAATTTATACAATACTACCCATACCTACTAGTATTATGAATACGAAAGTCTGTTACGTTTTCACGGCTAAGCCGCTTAAACAATTTTGCTGAAATTTGGAATTGAGAAGGCTTGAACCCTGGGAATGGTCTACTTTTAGTAAGAATAAAATCCCTGAATATTGTATGGAAATTATTCAGGTAACATGCTAGGAAAGTGTTTTTGGGCATATTGGAAAGCAACGTATACCTATATGAAAGCAATTAATTTCCTGATTGCCGCAGGTACGAGTTGTTGGATGCCAAAGACGTCGTTCCTAAAAACGGATAGCCCAAAGGGCCTAGCCTCCAACCGGGCAACTAGCCAACAGCTTGTAAATAAATAAATATGTTAGGAAGAAATAAAAACTGTAATATTATAATATTATTTTTCCTTGACCCGACCCGAAAGCTTTATTTTCAATACATTGACGCATTTTGTTTAAATAATTACCACTATGTGGCCCAAAGGACCAAAATATGGTGCAGTAAAATACATTAAAGCAAAGATAAGATTACTATATTTTTTTATAATTAAATACCTATCTACAATGTCTACGTTATGTGACTGATACATACATAATATACAAGGATTATCTTTATAATCTTAATCTTTATTCCCATTATATTATTGCATAATTGAGTTAAAAATATAGACAATACTTAGATAGAAGGAGTAAATAAGTAATGTGTAAATCACCGCCCGGCTAAATTTTTGGGATAAGTGAGCCGGGAATAATATCTATGGCGAGAACTCTGATATCTAAAAGCTAAAGATCTAGTAGATATAGAGCAATGTGCATAATGTATAGATGTTCATAATATCATTAAGTATAAGATATCTGCTGATATGCCGGTAAATATGAGCTGATTGTTTGTTTAGCCTATCAATCCGAATGTCCTGGCACGGCTGAGCCAGTCGCTCCTGGATATGTAGCTTCCACTCAGATAACGCTTGCCTGTAAATGCTGATCTACCGTGAAGCACACGCCAGTTGTCGAAAAATAGCACACGTCCTGTAAGAAAAATAATATATAACACATTTTGTATTCCTTGCCATAAGTGTATAAATGTACCTATATCCTGGGTTCTGACCCTTTGTAGGTTATTTCCCTATATTTATGATACAAAACATATTTTTGGAGATTATTTAATCAAATTCATATTTATAAATTCAATAAAGATGGAGATTCTCAAATCGACGTATGCGTTTATTTACTTATTTTATGAAGTAAACATACATAGAGTAACCGTAATCATTTTCAAATATTTCATACACAGGTTGCTAGCACTCGATATTCTCCAATTTCATGTTTACAAAACATGCATGTGTATTTGACTGAACATGCATGTGTATTTGTGTATTTAACATAAGTTATTTATACATAAAAAAGCGTTGTACATTTACTTATTACTCCCGATTGACTTGAACGCTTTCAAATCTTTTTTTTTTGCACATGATTTATATCAGGATAGGGTGGTCCCGGTTTAGTTTAGTTTAGTTTAGTTATCCAGTCGTTAGAATATAAGAAGAATATTTTTGTGTCTAATGGTAAATAAACGTTCAACTGACCTGTCGTTTTGGTGAATAAATTTTGGTGAATAACTACCTTAAAGCACTTACCTTAATATCTAACCTTAGTTGTAAAGCACTTAATTTAAAAATCAACATATATTTGTCGGTGGTGTAGCTACGTAACCAAAGGCCCTAGTGCAAAAATGAAATTCGGGCCCTATCTAAACTGATTCAGTTTTATCAAGTAAAAATCTTGGGGGCCCTGGGGTACTACCCCACCTAGCACCCCTGTAGCTACGCCACTGATTTTGGACAATGAAACAACAAGCAACAGGCGGATTTTTCTTATGAAAAACCAACGCCTCCGTACAAACCTGGTTTAAGTTTAAACGACCACTTCCCGTAAGGGTTTTCGATTTCCTGAGCCAAATGACGTAACGCTTTATAGTATTCCAAGGTTTCATCCTCTGGCAATGAAGTAAATGGCGTTCTATCATATACGTTATAACTGTAAGTAAAAAGTTTTTGTGGGTAATATTATCATCATTTAAAATACTCTAGGTGTACATGACCACTTGCATTAATTGTTTCGTTAAACCTCATTTAAATCACCTTAAACTAAGTTTGGTAAAGTGTAAATTGATGAATAACAACAAATTTTTAACTTTACCACTACAAAATACACTTCGATGCCAGTTACAATAATAGTATATATCACTACGCTGTCATTATTTCACTATAGCATATAGAAAGGTAACAAATACGATACATTTTTTTATAAAAATGTTACCATAAATTGAAATATTTACCTATTCATTTTATTTGTTTAATTAATATATTAAGTATGTTTTTGCATAATTAAAACATTTTTTTTTATTCTGAATGTTACCATAAGTACAGAAACAGAAACAACTTATTTTACCAGAAGAAAACTAACTCAATATTTTTTAATATTACAAAAGTGGATTACTAGTGTTGTTGTTCACTTTTCTAATTTAACTCTGTGTCTCCTATAATTTTAATTATTATGCTTATTTTAAGTTTATAAATACATTTTACTTATTTACATTTTAAATATTTTAATTTTAATTTTATTAAAACTTGACCAAGCCCTCTGTAATTATCCTAGATAATTATGTTTATTTTATAACTAGAATATAAAAAAAGTAATAATTTAATTGGCAAAATTGAATAGAATCTTACCGGATTTGTTCTAAATCTCCAGTAATTTTGTTGTATCTTATTATTTCTCCAGTGTATTTGTGCTTCTGACCTTCCTCTAAATATTCGCTTGTTATCACTTTTGTGGACAAGAGATTGACGTCTTTTGGATATTTGTCGGCGAGACTTTTAACTGCCTGGAATCCATCGACCAACACGCTTTCGCCCCCCACACAGTTATCTTCTAAGCAATGGAAAACCTGTAAACTAACATTTTGAAATTGAACTATAATAATATTATAAATAGATTATAATTTAAATAAGTTGATTTGATAAAGTTATATAGTTTGATTCTTAGGACTTTGAAGACTGTGACCCTATTTTTGCACGAACTGAAGAATTAATAAATATAAAACACTAGCCGTTTAACCCCGAGCTTTATCCCGGGTTGGCAGTTAGGCCCTGCAGGCGGCTTTGACTTCGCCTTAGGTGCGCGACAACTCGTGCCTGAATTTTATGCAATTTTATGAGTTTTAAATAAACTTTATTATTCAATATTGTGTATTAAAAAACAAAAAATTAAAAAAAAAAACAGTCACGTGAAAGGTAACTCTACAACTTATTTCCGAGATTTATTCTTGCGATTCTCAATAGTTTTGGAGTTGTATCTTTCGTTTAATTGGACGTAGAAATGCAGAAACTATTTAATCCTCGGTCGGTATAAAAGAAAAATAGTTTCATCATATTTATGTGCACAAAATTACAAGATACAACTAGTGGTATTCTAAAAATAACTTAAAGTGGTTAATATAGATGGCATTATTTTTTTATACATAAACTTGTCATAGAAGATTTAAAAAATAACAGTTCTGCAAAAATGACACGCAACAGTGCTTTACGTATTAATTTCAAGTTTTAATGAAAGCATTGCAGTTCGCACTCATATTTTTGTGATTTTTTTTCTAATTTTACAATATGTAATGAAGAGATATAAATAGGGGTTTTTTTATTTTGTCACGATCGTGTTTAATCGTGCCAATTACGCTATTCTTGCGCGCGTAATTATTAAGAATATATGTATATATAAATATTTATTTATTTTGATAACGCCAAAATTACGTTCGTAGCTAACCAGAAGCCACCTATCGGCAATCCTAACTAAGTAACAACACCCTAGTTAGAAGGCAGATATGTAGTTCCACGAACTCACACCAAAAGAGGGCGGTACGGTATTTTTTAGCGAATTTTGGGTTACGAAATGATGTTAGTTATTGCTTAATACCGTAAAGAATATTCGCAAAACAAGTTTTAAATAAATTAAATAATAAATAAAAAGATAGTAGAAGGAGAAAAGTAATGATATAATATATAAAAAAAAATAATATTAAATTTTGAACAAGTACTTAGTCAAGGCGGGAGGCGTGAAGTGAGCGTTTTAGGAACCGCGGCGGTGTTCAGACGAGTACGGTAATTAGTTTTCGAATAGATAGAGTAGGTAGAGGTCTCTTACATTTTGGATCGTTTTGGGGGGTGGACGTATTTTTTTGAGTTCTGCGTGCTTGGTTTTTTTTTGTTTGGTTGGTTTTACTAATCCAACCGCATCGGGCTATATAGAAGTTTGTGGAAGGTGGAGTATATCACCAAGGGTTTCAAAGATAAAACGCAGTAGAGCCAACGTAATATTTCGGCCACGCGAATTGGTTTTCTTCTCCGTGCGAGAATCGACCCGCAGAAGCGGAAAACCTGGATGCATGGTGCACATTCCCATGATTTGCCACGCAGCAGATATACCATGGCGTGTCCTGGAGGGCCGCCGAGAGAGTAAATCCCTACATCGGAGGAAAGGCGTATTGGTCGTCTCCCCGGCGCTTACGAGGCAGGCCGAGACGTCTCCAGCCTTATCCCGCCGGACTATCCAGTTCCAGGGAGCAAAGTCAGAGAAACAGAGGTCAGTCCAGTGTTAGAAAAAAAATGGTCGTTTCATTGCATTCACTCGTTAATTTTTTTAGTTTTTTTTTCTTTATTTACATATTTAACCTCTTGTAGAAAATATAGTGACAGAGCTTGAGCTCCACGTCATTTGATTGCTTTTCAGTAAAGTTCGTTTTTATTTGACAATTAAAATGATTAGATCATCCTATTCCAAATTATAAAGTAGAATAAAATAATAGCTATTGATAGCCTATTATAAAAGATTGGCGTTGCTTTACTATGAACGCCGGCCGACTTGCGGTCGAGTATATTGCCTACCACCGAACAAGAAGAAAAGAACGGTTCGCGATGCCGGGGGAAGGGGGTCTGTTTCCTTTAATTTTTTTTTTTTTTGTTTTTGTTGTTTCAAACGGATTCAATCCGGTAGTCACTAAATATAAGATCTTGATATTTTTCTTTAATAAATAATTATACAGTAATGCTCTATAAAGTACAGATCGAGTCGCCAGAACGCCCACACCACCCAAATACATGTATATTGTCATTTGTTATAGTATGTTTCCAGCACGTTCGTTGTATTGTTTGTTTATATTTTGCCGAGGATGTAAAAAAAGTCAAGTTTTGCCATGCCATCGTATCAAAGGGCCACACCATATTTGTTTATTTTAAAATAACCCCCTGCAGGTCAAATATATAACATTTGTTTTGTTTGTTTAAGTTTTCTTTGTTCAACAATATATTGAACCGTTGTTTTGATAGTGAGTAAAGTACATACAATTTTTTTATAAATGTTTTTCGTATATTCGTCGTATATTTTAGCCATGCCGAAATGCCTTGCCACAATAGTTAAGAACATAATAGGAAATGTTTGTTTTGTTTATTTACATATTTTTTTAGTAAACGAAGTGCTTATATATATTTTCTCCGTACAATTTTTGTATGCACCGGCAGATGCCGAAATGTCTTGCCACTATAATTGAGTACCCAATATGAGATGTTTATTTTGTTTATTTACACATTTTTTTTTAAAAAGAAGTGTCAGGCTTTTATATATTTTTTCCGTATAAATTTTGTTTGCACCGGCGAATGCCGAAATGCCATGCCAGTAGTGAGTACCTAATAAATAGAGTGATAATGTTATTTTGTTTGTTTACATGTTTTCGTTTAGACGAAGTGTGATAATTTTATAATTTTTTTTTTGACGGCCATACGCCCGAATATATGCCTCGTAACATTTGATCGTACGGGCACGAAAACGTAAATAATAAAACGTCATTATGACGTAATGCCATTGTTTACAAACAGTCTTTTTTTTTTTAAGGTTAAAGCAATATATTGACCCATAATAATTTTATATGTTCTTTTTTTTGCTTTTCGTATTTATATGTGGTTGAGCTAACGTAAGGGCGTTAGTGCATTAAAACAAGATGTTTGTTTATTCATCTGTGTAATGAATTGCCGTATTTATTTGTCATAAGGCCATCCTTACGACTAAAATCGGGTAGACTTTTAATATTTTATTTCGTCGCCTAATCTAATCGTTTTGTTTACGAAATAGGTTCGTCAAATTGTAGAGTCAATTGCGAAGTTTGAAATTAATTGTTTTATATATTGGCACCACGTCATTTTATCAACATATCTCTGTATACTGCAGATAATGGCCATGTTTGTGGCATTGCAAATTTGAAGTTAAATGTTTTTTTATTAATAGTATTTTTGTTAATTTACAATATCGCTTCATAATGTAAACATTGACATGTTTGTCAAACTAAAGAGTCATTACCAAAGTTTAAGAAATATTGTTTATTTTCTGCCACATCGCCAGTATGTCGTTTTGTTTACAAAATCGGTTCAGCCGGCAGTTAAGTGACATGTTTGTCGCATTGTGTAGTCAATGTCAGAACTGAAAGTAATTATTTTATATTGCTAGTATTGGATTTTATTTACAATATCGATCCGCCATGCAGTTAATTGACATGGGTGTAGCATTGTGAGATCAATGCCGAAATTGGAAAATTAATTGTTTTTTTTTTATTATTATTGATAGTATGTTAGTCAGCTACAAATCACTTCATCGAGTACTCATTGTCATGTTTGTCGCATTGTAGAGTCGATTTCAGAATTAGAGATTAATTTTTGTTACATGATGATTATTTTGTTGTACGCACGTCGTCGCGTCACCCAAGGTCCTTCAGACTACAGGATGACGGATGTTGGTGAAGTTGTAAAGTCAATTCCAAAATTAGAAATTAATTGTTTGTTCTTTTACATGATCATTATTTTATTGTACGCACGTCGTCGTCTCATACAAGGTCCTTCAGACCATAGAACGACGGATGTTTGTCACATTGTAGAGTCGATTTCAAAATTTGAAATTATTTTGTCTACCTGATCATTATTCTGTGTTACATGCGGCATCGTTTTAACTAGGGTCCTTCAGACCACAAAACGACGGCGGTAAGCCTATTGTTCAGTTTTTTTTTTATTAGCCAATTGTTCAATTTTGTTTATTAGCCAATTGTTCAATTTTGTTTATTAGTCATTTGTTCAGTTTTATTTGTTTATAGTCACTTAGTATCTTCTAGACCATTTGGGCCCTTCTGGTTCGAATGGTCTCTCATCTGTTGCAGTATTGCGTTAATCGATTTTAATTTTGTTCAACATTTAACCTCACCAGTTTTAATCAATAAATGTACCTCTCGTCTTCTAACACCGTGTTCATCATTCATTTACCTTCATCTTGTACTTTATTATTTACTTGTGACACGGGGTCATAATGCTTCATGGGACATGACCCAGACGACCCTGAGATCTTCTTTTTTTTTTATCTTGAGCTAGTTCCATGATAGCGTCCTCTCATCTAGAGGAGTGACCGGTTATTTTTTTTTGTTAAGTCGCGGTCTGGACTAGCCAGACCTGCCATGTGACGGGAGTGAGTCAAGGCGACCTCAATCCGCGGTAGACCAGCCGGCCGGCGGAGCCATGAGAGAGGGACGAGGGGCAACCCGTGACATTGCTTGGACGCCCCGTCTGGCGCCCAAGCTCTCTTCTCCTATCATCCTGACGGGCAATAGGGGAAGTTCGTAATTTGTCTCAAATTTTACTACCATTTAAATCTGTAGTTGACGCGGTGCCCGACCAATCACGGTTCGTCCCTCGCGGTCCGACAACTCCGGCGGATCAGCTGGCCAAGGAGAGCCTGCGAGAGGGAGACAACGCAGGCGGCGGCGGCGAGTAACACCCGGACGGAAGCCGAGACGAGCTCCACCTCGGTCGGAAGCGACCGTGGTGAGGCGGCGCTCCATCGAGGGCCCTGTCCGGCCCGAGGAGTGGGCTCGGAGGGGTAAGAATCGTAACATTTTGGCGCCCAACGTGGGGCCGTAAAACGTGGCCCAGCGCAAGGATTTGTCGGCGAAGAGGTCAGAAGTTTTGTTCAATTTTTTTTTGGATTTTTTTGTGAATTTGTTGTCATTTACATATGGAGTCTTGTTTTTTTGGTCTTTTGTAAAGGACCTTTGTCGATTCTCGTCAGGGTTTTTTGCTGATGGGGGTGTACTTCTGGACATTCATACCATTACGGGACATTTTTTTGTTATTCGCTAGGAAGCGAGCAGATTGAGAATCGTCAGAAGTGGGATTTTTTCTATAATTTGTTTAGTCTTCAACAAAGTTCCACGGGGTTTAAGTGGGGTGAAAGTCTTTCAATTGTCCTTATTCATTTTGTTTTTATCAGCACAAATAACATTGTACTTTTTGTTTGGAGTATTAAGATTGGTATTATTTCGTGTAATCTTCTATTTCTATGTATATGGTGTCGCCGAGTGGCGTGCTTCATTTTGTTTTATTGTTTTTTTGCTAAGGGTCGATTCGGCAAATTTGAATACAATCTTGTTTGTTTTTTTGTGATTTGCTATGGTGACAAGGACGCGCAGGTTGTTGTAAGAAGAGGGTGAGGTTCTGGTATGTCGGATAGGTCGTTAAGGAGAGTCCAGTGGAATAAAAGGAGGGAAAATTTATTGCACGGTCGGAATACCAAGGACTCGGAAGACACTGACATGGAGTTGGGAGAAGGGACCAGTTCCCAGAGGGATGAGAAAGAAATTCATTCGACACCCATACAGAAGCCACGTGCAGGGCAAACAGAGACTCAGGAAGGAGGCCAAGATTCGGAAAGAGAGCTAAGGTTGGAGGAAACGTCATACATGAAGGTACCAGGCAAGTCGAGCAAAGCCAGAGGAGGTCGGAGAAGGTCAGGTAGAAAATACGAATCGGACTCTGACGAAGATGACGAGCCCAGTGGAAGGGTGCAAAGGTTCAACCCGAATGTACACAGGTGGAACCTGAAATTCGATGGACGCTCCTCGGTGATGGAGTTTCTGGAGGACGTGGAGGATAGGGCACGAGCAAGAAATGTAAAGCTGGACACGATTGTCTACTGCTTTACAGAACTATTGGAAGGAACTAGTCTGAAGTGGTTTCGAACTGTGAGGGACTCCGTATCCGGGTGGCGACACCTGAGGGAACTCCTCATCCACAAATACGAGCCACTCAATTATCAGGCCAGGCTGGAGGCTGACTTAAGAAACAGGAAGCAGCGATCGGAAGAAAATATGGACGAGTTTGTCACAATCCTCCGGAGCATGAACAACCGGCTTACCATGAAGATCCCGGAACGGGCACTACTTGAAGTGATAAAGCTGAACATATCACCCCAGTACAGGATGTTACTAGCCGGACATTTGGTAGACAACATCAGACTTCTGCTTCAGTTGTCTAAAAACTACGAGCAGTACACACCATCTACGTCACAGGACACGAGACAAGCAGTGGGAATCTCACCACCGACGAAAGGGGGCCGTGTACCATGGCAGACCAGAGGGGGGGCGATAGCGACACTTGAAGCGGGCCCAAGGCAAGGAGAAAGGCCAACGCAGTCGGAGGGACACTCTCAGCAAACTATGACGTCGTTACGGAGGATAGTGTGTCTGAAGTGCGACCAGCCTGGTCATGGGTACATGGATTGCCGGGAGTATCCGTATCCGATGTGTTTTCGTTGCAAGGCCCCGCTCACGACCTCAGTAAGATGCACCTTTTGCAATCCGGGGACACCACCTGCCGGACCTCGCCGTCAACCTGAAGCCCAGATGCGTCGTGTGGCCAGTCGAAGTGGAAGACAATAGGTACGAGCGAAGGAACCATGGAGAAACCGAAACGGCGTATTCTTACCATATGGTACACCTGCGACACTAATACTCGATAACGCAACATACTTCACGTCAAATAAATTCAAAGAGTTCACGGAAAACTATAAGATCCCAAATGTATTCTACTCGTGTTCATATGCGCCCCAGTCCAACACCGTGGAACGGTACAACCAGGTCATCGAGACATCACTGGCAATCATGATAGGGGAAGATCAACGGGTCTGGGACAAGCATCTTCCACTGGTGCAGCACTCGTTAAACAATTCGGAAAACGTCACGACAGGGTTCACACCCTCATACTTGATGTATGGAAGGGAAGTGATCATCGACGGGCGCTTTCACAAAATATTTGGATACAATCCGACCAGGGCAGCCGACTTGGCCATAGGAGACCCCATGCCGTACAGCATAGGTCTGGAGAAGTTAGCGGAGACCTACGACCTAGTGCAACAACGCATGCTTGCATCCTACCAAAAGAGCGCCGAGCGATATAATCTGAGGCGAAAGCGAGTGATTCTGTCACCTGGAGACGTGGTATGGGTGAAGAACCATATACAGTCCAAGAAAGCGGAATTTTTCTCCAGCAAGCTGGCCCCTCGTTTCCTAAAGTGCACCGTGCTCGCAAGGAAGTCACATCTGGCATATGAATTGGTGGATCAGAATGGAAAAAATAAAGGCATCCACCACATTAAGGACATCCTCAAGGTTGATCGATCCGACAGCCAGTAAACATACCTGACCTTTGCACAACCAGCAGCGCGAATGAAAGCCATAAGCAATCAGTGTGATAGCACTCTGAAAGTTTTGACGTTTTATTAGGTTAACCCTTATTTTATTTAATAGAGGTTTTAAAATGCGGCGCATCGATTTAAAGCGCGTGGGATCCCTTAATATCCCTGTAAAGTATTCTCTTTTGTAACTTCAGAGCACCACGTACGACATCTTCAATGTCGGGACGGTGGTGTTAGCGTTATATTAGTAATTGTTATTAAATCTTTCCTGCTGGCAAAGCATTGGCAATTGGCATGTTAATATTTTTAGTTATTATTATGTTTTAAAGCCCATAACGACTTCATGTATAACTGAGGCGTTTCCCCTTTGTACAAAGTTCTGGTGTTTATATTTACTTAACGTGGCAGAATCCAACCCGTGCGCGTGGCGCAAGGACGATGTTAAGTTTATTAGTTGAGCAGTGGTACGTTTTATGTTTTTTTTTTTTTTCTTTTCCCACTAACCCGGCCACTTGCCGAGGTCCTATGGCGTACCGTCGAGTTTTCCCCCTTTCCCTCATCGATCTACTCAGTGATCGACACTCGCTACGAAATACCACCGCAATCAGTTGCGAACCCCTACGAATTTACTGTACTCTATTCACACTATACAGACTATATCTTTTTCTTTCTAGAGGTTGATTTGGAGTTTTTTTTTTTGAGAAGTTTATCTTTTGAGAAGGTTTTGGAGAAGTTTTGTTGAAGAAGTTTTTGTTGAAGAAGTTTTTTTGGGGAAGTTTTTTTGAAGAAGAAGTTTGTCGTTGGAGTCTTTTTGGAGAAGTTTGTTGTTTGTTTCTCCCAGTTTTTCCTATCGCACACACCACACACCCCACACTGCCATATTGCGAGTATGCGCTGAAGGGCCGGCGGACCCTTAACCCCCTGCCAATAGAGCAGGTTAAATAATACGTGACACAACGCTGGTGGTTTGATTGTTCGGAGTAGCGACCGTCTCTTCGATCCTCCAGGCGTTATATTAGTATACCTGCACCTGGACCGGAGGTCCCGTGCCTATTTATATATTTCACACTTACATCGGTACACTCACATTTTACACTACGGGTATCATTGGTCTCGAAGATTGTAGTTGATTATCTCCTATCTAATCTGAGGTCATTTGAACCCATGTCTCTTTCTGAGACAGAAAATGCTTCTGTTTGGATCACGTATTCCCGTGATAATGTTTATCACTCATGTCTATTCTCAAGCCCCATTGTTTGGTTAGGTTAGACGTCATCTTGGCAAATTACACTCCTACTCGGTTGTTTTTAGAATTTTCTCTATCGAGGCGGTAATCCTCACCGTCACCCGACTAACTTTCGACTCTGAAAGAGGCGAGCTTGTAAGGTGTTTTGTTATTCTTGGAATGGAAGGGATGAATGAAGATGGCTCACGAATGATGAAGTATGATTAAGGGCCGATGAAAGGAAGAGTTTCAGAACACTAGCATAGTTTATCCCTCTGACTACATGATTTCCCCCAATCCGTAAAGTTACCAAATGGAAAATCTCGAAGTTGGTTCAGATATCTAATGAAGGTAGAGAGTCTGTCAAAAGAATTTGCAAATATGTTAACTAGCAACAGCTTATTTCTGAGTGTAAGTTGCATGCGTTCCTCGCTGGCTCAGTGATTGATTCCATGTAAGTCCACTGAGGCATGCTAGCATCTTCTTCTCCCATTTAGGCACACTCTGGATATTTATATTCAGTGTGGTTTATCCCATCGACTAAATAATAAGTATCTCCTGAGACTCCGCTTTGGAGGTGTATCTTTGGTTTAAGGTGGATTCGTTTCCAGTTAGGCTCGGTGGCTAGGTTACCGACCGGTAAGTCCGCTGGTACGAACTCATTTTTCACCCCTTACGTCAATACCATAGCGTCGTCTTCTGCTTCCTTGACATGAGCAAACACACATTACCCTTGTTTTAAGTATCATCTGCGCATAAGAGCAAGATGTATACCATCACCCTACTGAGATTCCCCCCTACGCCAGTAGCAAAGTTGCTACCAGACGGTCATCATTTTTGTTTTTCTTATTTTGTTTTGAAGAAGTTTTTTTAAGGAGTTTGTTTCTAATGGTTATGACATCGAATTTTTTTTGACCTTATCTTGTATATCCCAACGACCTTGCTCAACTAAGTTATTAGTCATGTTTTTTTTTAAACTCATTTAATGTACTTCTTTGTTTTAAATACTATGAAGAACAGAGTGGTAAGGCATCATGGCAAAGAGTATTATGGCATGGTAATAGATTTAAATTAGATAATAAATTTATTTCAGAATAATACAACGGAAGAAGTTGGTCGGAACTGTTTCAGTAGAGCCTGTTCTACTAGTACAGTACGAGATTGTGGCACAGTTGTTTTCTATATAACATGTAACTTTTGTTGATTTTGTTTCCCCATCTTCCATAGAGTAAGATGAGGTGAAGTATCTGCTTTGTTTTGTAGAAGCCCATCTGGCAAATGTTTTTTTTATCTATTTCTGTATTGAAACGACCCCCAAGACATTCTTAGATTTAAGAAGTGACAGTGATTTTTTTTTAGCGCAAAAGCGCAAAGTAATTTAACGATGGCTAGTGTATGGGCAATTTTTAAAAATAATAAAAGCCATCGAGTGTAATTATAAGGAGTGGAATTTTAATTTTAATTTTTCAATCGTTGCAGATCGTGGTCATGTGCGATCCACTGTTACTTAATTGATGTAACTCAATGATGGTTATATATACCACGCTATTGTATTTGTTCTAAGTATATTTAAGAACGGAGAAGTAATGTGAGGAGTTAAATGTGTCTGATTTTTTTTTGTCTTTCTAAGGTACATTAATTGTTCATGTTCAAGGCATTGGTAAAGCACCGGAATGGAAACCCGGACAGGCGAGCTTCTCTCGCCAGCAGGCACTTTAATGGCACCCATTCTAATGGTATGGCAAAAGTATATTGGTATCCGATTTTATAGTTTATTAATTTTTATTCCTCTAGCACCCACCTTGTGGACGAGGGTTAGGGTTTAGTGGTGTTGATCTGAGGGCAGATCAATTTCCCACTACCCGGCATGTCACGATCGTGTTTAATCGTGCCAATTACGCTATTCTTGCGCGCGTAATTATTAAGAATATATGTATATATAAATATTTATTTATTTTGATAACGCCAAAATTACGTTCGTAGCTAACCAGAAGCCACCTATCGGCAATCCTAACTAAGTAACAACACCCTAGTTAGAAGGCAGATATGTAGTTCCACGAACTCACACCAAAAGAGGGCGGTACGGTATTTTTTAGCGAATTTTGGGTTACGAAATGATGTTAGTTATTGCTTAATACCGTAAAGAATATTCGCAAAACAAGTTTTAAATAAATTAAATAATAAATAAAAAGATAGTAGAAGGAGAAAAGTAATGATATAATATATAAAAAAAAATAATATTAAATTTTGAACAAGTACTTAGTCAAGGCGGGAGGCGTGAAGTGAGCGTTTTAGGAACCGCGGCGGTGTTCAGACGAGTACGGTAATTAGTTTTCGAATAGATAGAGTAGGTAGAGGTCTCTTACATTTTGGATCGTTTTGGGGGGTGGACGTATTTTTTTGAGTTCTGCGTGCTTGGTTTTTTTTTGTTTGGTTGGTTTTACTAATCCAACCGCATCGGGCTATATAGAAGTTTGTGGAAGGTGGAGTATATCACCAAGGGTTTCAAAGATAAAACGCAGTAGAGCCAACGTAATATTTCGGCCACGCGAATTGGTTTTCTTCTCCGTGCGAGAATCGACCCGCAGAAGCGGAAAACCTGGATGCATGGTGCACATTCCCATGATTTGCCACGCAGCAGATATACCATGGCGTGTCCTGGAGGGCCGCCGAGAGAGTAAATCCCTACATCGGAGGAAAGGCGTATTGGTCGTCTCCCCGGCGCTTACGAGGCAGGCCGAGACGTCTCCAGCCTTATCCCGCCGGACTATCCAGTTCCAGGGAGCAAAGTCAGAGAAACAGAGGTCAGTCCAGTGTTAGAAAAAAAATGGTCGTTTCATTGCATTCACTCGTTAATTTTTTTAGTTTTTTTTTCTTTATTTACATATTTAACCTCTTGTAGAAAATATAGTGACAGAGCTTGAGCTCCACGTCATTTGATTGCTTTTCAGTAAAGTTCGTTTTTATTTGACAATTAAAATGATTAGATCATCCTATTCCAAATTATAAAGTAGAATAAAATAATAGCTATTGATAGCCTATTATAAAAGATTGGCGTTGCTTTACTATGAACGCCGGCCGACTTGCGGTCGAGTATATTGCCTACCACCGAACAAGAAGAAAAGAACGGTTCGCGATGCCGGGGGAAGGGGGTCTGTTTCCTTTAATTTTTTTTTTTTTTGTTTTTGTTGTTTCAAACGGATTCAATCCGGTAGTCACTAAATATAAGATCTTGATATTTTTCTTTAATAAATAATTATACAGTAATGCTCTATAAAGTACAGATCGAGTCGCCAGAACGCCCACACCACCCAAATACATGTATATTGTCATTTGTTATAGTATGTTTCCAGCACGTTCGTTGTATTGTTTGTTTATATTTTGCCGAGGATGTAAAAAAAGTCAAGTTTTGCCATGCCATCGTATCAAAGGGCCACACCATATTTGTTTATTTTAAAATAACCCCCTGCAGGTCAAATATATAACATTTGTTTTGTTTGTTTAAGTTTTCTTTGTTCAACAATATATTGAACCGTTGTTTTGATAGTGAGTAAAGTACATACAATTTTTTTATAAATGTTTTTCGTATATTCGTCGTATATTTTAGCCATGCCGAAATGCCTTGCCACAATAGTTAAGAACATAATAGGAAATGTTTGTTTTGTTTATTTACATATTTTTTTAGTAAACGAAGTGCTTATATATATTTTCTCCGTACAATTTTTGTATGCACCGGCAGATGCCGAAATGTCTTGCCACTATAATTGAGTACCCAATATGAGATGTTTATTTTGTTTATTTACACATTTTTTTTTAAAAAGAAGTGTCAGGCTTTTATATATTTTTTCCGTATAAATTTTGTTTGCACCGGCGAATGCCGAAATGCCATGCCAGTAGTGAGTACCTAATAAATAGAGTGATAATGTTATTTTGTTTGTTTACATGTTTTCGTTTAGACGAAGTGTGATAATTTTATAATTTTTTTTTTGACGGCCATACGCCCGAATATATGCCTCGTAACATTTGATCGTACGGGCACGAAAACGTAAATAATAAAACGTCATTATGACGTAATGCCATTGTTTACAAACAGTCTTTTTTTTTTTAAGGTTAAAGCAATATATTGACCCATAATAATTTTATATGTTCTTTTTTTTGCTTTTCGTATTTATATGTGGTTGAGCTAACGTAAGGGCGTTAGTGCATTAAAACAAGATGTTTGTTTATTCATCTGTGTAATGAATTGCCGTATTTATTTGTCATAAGGCCATCCTTACGACTAAAATCGGGTAGACTTTTAATATTTTATTTCGTCGCCTAATCTAATCGTTTTGTTTACGAAATAGGTTCGTCAAATTGTAGAGTCAATTGCGAAGTTTGAAATTAATTGTTTTATATATTGGCACCACGTCATTTTATCAACATATCTCTGTATACTGCAGATAATGGCCATGTTTGTGGCATTGCAAATTTGAAGTTAAATGTTTTTTTATTAATAGTATTTTTGTTAATTTACAATATCGCTTCATAATGTAAACATTGACATGTTTGTCAAACTAAAGAGTCATTACCAAAGTTTAAGAAATATTGTTTATTTTCTGCCACATCGCCAGTATGTCGTTTTGTTTACAAAATCGGTTCAGCCGGCAGTTAAGTGACATGTTTGTCGCATTGTGTAGTCAATGTCAGAACTGAAAGTAATTATTTTATATTGCTAGTATTGGATTTTATTTACAATATCGATCCGCCATGCAGTTAATTGACATGGGTGTAGCATTGTGAGATCAATGCCGAAATTGGAAAATTAATTGTTTTTTTTTTATTATTATTGATAGTATGTTAGTCAGCTACAAATCACTTCATCGAGTACTCATTGTCATGTTTGTCGCATTGTAGAGTCGATTTCAGAATTAGAGATTAATTTTTGTTACATGATGATTATTTTGTTGTACGCACGTCGTCGCGTCACCCAAGGTCCTTCAGACTACAGGATGACGGATGTTGGTGAAGTTGTAAAGTCAATTCCAAAATTAGAAATTAATTGTTTGTTCTTTTACATGATCATTATTTTATTGTACGCACGTCGTCGTCTCATACAAGGTCCTTCAGACCATAGAACGACGGATGTTTGTCACATTGTAGAGTCGATTTCAAAATTTGAAATTATTTTGTCTACCTGATCATTATTCTGTGTTACATGCGGCATCGTTTTAACTAGGGTCCTTCAGACCACAAAACGACGGCGGTAAGCCTATTGTTCAGTTTTTTTTTTATTAGCCAATTGTTCAATTTTGTTTATTAGCCAATTGTTCAATTTTGTTTATTAGTCATTTGTTCAGTTTTATTTGTTTATAGTCACTTAGTATCTTCTAGACCATTTGGGCCCTTCTGGTTCGAATGGTCTCTCATCTGTTGCAGTATTGCGTTAATCGATTTTAATTTTGTTCAACATTTAACCTCACCAGTTTTAATCAATAAATGTACCTCTCGTCTTCTAACACCGTGTTCATCATTCATTTACCTTCATCTTGTACTTTATTATTTACTTGTGACACGGGGTCATAATGCTTCATGGGACATGACCCAGACGACCCTGAGATCTTCTTTTTTTTTTATCTTGAGCTAGTTCCATGATAGCGTCCTCTCATCTAGAGGAGTGACCGGTTATTTTTTTTTGTTAAGTCGCGGTCTGGACTAGCCAGACCTGCCATGTGACGGGAGTGAGTCAAGGCGACCTCAATCCGCGGTAGACCAGCCGGCCGGCGGAGCCATGAGAGAGGGACGAGGGGCAACCCGTGACATTGCTTGGACGCCCCGTCTGGCGCCCAAGCTCTCTTCTCCTATCATCCTGACGGGCAATAGGGGAAGTTCGTAATTTGTCTCAAATTTTACTACCATTTAAATCTGTAGTTGACGCGGTGCCCGACCAATCACGGTTCGTCCCTCGCGGTCCGACAACTCCGGCGGATCAGCTGGCCAAGGAGAGCCTGCGAGAGGGAGACAACGCAGGCGGCGGCGGCGAGTAACACCCGGACGGAAGCCGAGACGAGCTCCACCTCGGTCGGAAGCGACCGTGGTGAGGCGGCGCTCCATCGAGGGCCCTGTCCGGCCCGAGGAGTGGGCTCGGAGGGGTAAGAATCGTAACAATTTCTAAGAAGGCTGACATTAAAAACGCAAATGAAATGAAAACCAAATAAACTTTAACCATTCATGAAAAGTAACAAAATCGGAAATTAAATTGTTTTATTTAATGAAACGATTTTATTCCATAAGTGATCATTCTACAATGAATCAAGTAGTTTAAATCGTTTTAGCGTTTTAAGAAAATGATACTTTGGCTGTAATGTGTTAAACGTATGAATCAGTCTTGCAATCTGAAACCATAGACCTAAATACAAAAAATCTTAGGTGGTTCGTTTCTGCAAAATACAAATTTAAAAATTGCAGTGCCGAATATAGTACCACTAAAATCAAGTCGGTTTTAAGCGTTTCGTAGTTTGGCTCGTTTCTGCATATTTGTGTCAAAGCAACGCACCAAAAGCAGGGAATTCAAGTTGTTGGCGAATAAAACCCGCATTCGACTCTACACGGCTATTATTTTTTATATTTTAGTAGAAGAATTGTTGTAACAGTTCATTTAATATTGCTATCAATCTATGAATTACAGAACATTTAATACAAAAGGATATAATACTTTATGAAACTATAATTTTTGTGACGAACATAACAATGTTACCTTTTTGAGGACACTTAAAATCAACGCAACATACCCGGTAGATTCAGTGAAGTATGTACTGTCCGTGTGACAGGCCAAAGCTAGCGTAGAGTAAGCAGTGTCTCGGTAAAGCGGATCTGTAGTTACCGACCACATCCCACCAAAGAGCGTCGTTTGAGGAGGTGCTAAGCGCCGAATTACTCTCTCTGTATCTTCTTCTGTTGGTTCCACCTGTATATACAGAGTGTTTTTAAATTCACTGATGTCTTTTTAAAGGGTTGATCTATATCAACAATCAAACATTATTCAACAAAAAGTATTGGAAAAATGTTTCCCAATTACGACCATTATAAACCAAGTATTATTTTCACTAACATCATCGACAAAGCCTACTCCATAGAGGACCAGTGAGCGCAGAAACACTTTGAGGGTCTGTTCACACTCGAGATATCTATCTCTGGAAACTTTGGCAACCTTGTCTTCAATGTCGTTTCCTCGCCAGTGCTTCACTTCGCACTCTTGTTGCGAAAGCCATGTCTGGTGATTATTCTTCAAGAAGAATTCTGAAGAGTAGGTGGAATGGTGGCCGCCTTCCCCTAAAATAACGTTTTCTATCGATTATTTAGTAATAATAAAAATAAAGTTTACATCTGATTGTCTGTACTATCTACGTCTAATTTATGATAAAATGTTTTTTTCATTTCGATTTGTAATAAATATGTTATGAATAATGAATAAATTAAAAAAATATTTCTAATCATTACACAGTAATTTTTTGCTATAAGATGTATATTAACGTGTTTCTAAAAAATATTATTTTAAATATTCTAATATATTTAGTTTAAATTAAAATAGTACACGTATTATAAGTTGGTAAATAAAGAAAAATAAAAAGATTGAAAAAAAACACTTCATTATAACGTAACCAATCCCAACAACGGGAATAATTCATAGACATTTCGTGTAATAATTTAAGTGTTTTCCCTTAGATAAGGGAAGGGCTAAGGGAATAAAATTAAACTAAGAGGATGGTGCAAGTCGGTTCGGATTACGATGTCCCAACAGTGAGTATTTTAGATGTTTTGTCCGCTCAAAATTAATTAATCTACTTATATATGAATGAAAATCAGCAAACGTATATTAATTGTACATAAGGTTAAAAAATCTTACATTTTATTTGTAATCTGCCGTCGCTCGTTTGAATATTCAGCGGTCTTATAGTTTCAGGAATATCTAGAATATGTATAGATCTTTGAAAAGTGGTATAATTATAACATTTTGTACATCTGAAAACAATAAAGTAATATTTTAGAAACTGCCTGCAACACTCGGTCTCAATCCAGACACAAACGAGCTTGGCATTTGGATACGTTACGAACTTGATGCTTGTACCAACGTTGTATTTTATGTGAAAGTTGTGAATGCTTTTTAAACAAATAAATAAGGAATATACGTACTCTTGGTGTATCATGATATATACAACCAAGTTTAAGTCCAATCTCTATATTTACAACCAAGTGAAAAATAAGCACTCATTGTTTTGGCCAACATCCTTTGCGGCGACGAGATACATATACCCGCATAGGAAATATAGAGTGCTATATGTAACTCGGGAGTTTGTCCCAATCACAAATTGATTGGGTTGAACTCCCGGTTTATTCAAATCCTAAAACCTATTATAAGTGAAAATAAATAAACGTGGACCACTATTGATCTTCACTAGAAAATGAATTCAATTCAATACAATTTAAGAATTTATTTGATTGACGATCTTATCCACCCTCATTTTTGTTAAAAAAAAGCATAAATCGACCCACAGGTTTAGACTTGATCATATATGCTCACTTTGGGGCCTGTTACTTTGCCCCAGAATGTGGTAAAAATAAAAATAACTAAGCCTAATATGCACGAGAATAAACTAACATATTTTGGAATTGGTTCAATTAGTTTTGCGGTCATGTTTGGAAAACGAAAAAACAGACTAAGATACAGACAGTCAGACATTGTATGACATATAATAATAATTATGTTAATAATTACGAATACGAACCTACAATGATCCCTGAGCCAAAAATAGTTAAAAGAATATTTCAAATCACCAATGGAGAAGTGAACTTTGGAACCATCATCAGTTTTAAAAATTATTTCGTCTAGAAAAGATTAACAAGTTTTTACAATTAATATAGATAATAATTTAAAAAAACTTAATATTAAGCTATTTTAGGTGCTCCTGTTGAATTTAATTCATACATACACAACATATTTAAGTTTAATTGTTCGATTTTTCAGACTAAAACAAACACAATTTCATACTTAAGTATCAGGTAAATGGTAATAATCCATTTTTAATAAATTCAGCTATGGGATCCGATTAATCACCTCTGATCAGACCTCCATGCAGGAACTATTTTAAAAAATGTATCTTTTGAATCCAATGCTAATTTAACTATAAAAGTTTAATAATTTAGTGAGACGATTTTCCGCTTTTTAAATAACATTGAAATTTAAATAATTAGAATTCTTTTAATTTACAGTATATATATCAAAATAAATAAACATAACATACGTAACTTATAAGGAGGATAAAAATGTTTATTTTTCCAAATTAATAAATGCATACGAGATAAAAGTTAAACAAAATATTTGTCATTATCGATAATTGACAGATAAGCAAACATACTGGACAGACCTTTGTACCGATATTCAGAAATTTGGCCGTATTTGTTTCATGACAATGAATACGATCTGTTTGAATAAACAAAATAATAATAGTAATATACATAATATTTTGAATTTTACTATAGAAAATGTATTTTTTGAAATGAAGAACTATGTGTAGGTATCTTTTGATCTCCCCAAGATTTTGATAGTGACATATAAGTGACTTGGAAACAAAAAATATTTTCTACTATTTAGTTCATTAATAAAAAATGTTGACTTTATAAAATATTTTTTTATTTTTATTTGTCTCATGATGCTTGCTTACGGACGCGTGAAAGAACAAATTATTTACCAAGATTTCTTTCAGTATTGAAAACGATAAGTTCGTAATTATAAAGTATACCTAATCATAAATGTAGTTATAAATGTCCATTTTAAGTAATTATCCGACTCATTAGCCTAATTAACCTATAAAGCGAATTTAATCATTGTCGAGTAGGCGTTTATTTTAAGCAAATCTACATCAGACATTAGTGTATATAACTATTTGTAATTCAAGGCAGGACGCAAGACAGGATACAAGGCAGGATATTTCCGGAAGTACGTCCTATTCTCTTTAATGTTGAGACAGTGGACGTCTTAAAAAATATTCGGAATTTAATTGGATATGCTGACTGACGAATTTGACTTATACCGTGATTGTTAATGTTTATGTAAATTGTATATTGTGATTAACATAAAAAAAACAGCATAACTCTCAATTTTAAACTTCATACACACAGTTTTCTCACAAGCTCGCGGCAACACTGGAGTGGCTGCCGAGCTGTCATCGGTGACAGTTGGTTTCGCCTTCGCGTACGTTCCATGAAAAAAATCTTCAGAACCTAAAATAGCTTGTGCACGTGGTTGAATTTGCTTTATCTGAATCTCATGGCTTTTGTCAGTTTTTTTATCATTTAGTTATTACTTATCTTTTTCCCATATTTTTTTATCATTTGACAAGTAACATAAAAAGCCTTCGAAGGAAAAATATATAGGACATCCAACTAAAAAAGTAATCAAAGTAAAAAGTAAAAATTATTCCACTCAAACACAAGTATAAAATTAATGTAATTTGGTATATTTCACAAACTTATTTCAAAATTATACTAATAAATATAATTATACACATAATTAGATTGAACAGAACTAGATTATATCAGTATAATACAAATACTAATCAGAAGTGGCAAAGTTTATAAGATTTAAAAATAAATTTGTTTTTTTTAAATGTAGTTTCTTTATTTCGATAACAACAAATGTTTACAATAATGAACCACCAAACTTTTTTGTATTTTGAGGTGAATGTCGCATAGTAGGCACATTAATTGTTTGTAGGGTATACACTCCTTATTTAAAGTGAGGTGTGAGAAATTTGAAATTTACAATAAGTACATAAAATACTCGATAGGAAAAGAGAATAGACTTCTCACAATTTTACTAGATGAGATATTCAGGGTATTAGAAAAGCAATGTAATATTGTGAGATTGAACCAGGAAAATAAGATAAACACTCCCTTTATTTTAGCATACCCAGACGAAGTGACAATAATAGCAAGGAAACCGTACTATTCAGGGGAGATCTACAAGATGCTTAAGCTATTATTAGGATCATTAAGACTGATAATTAAGGGAGAAAAACAAATATTAATAAGAGATACACGATAGACAATATGCACTTGAAGGCAGTGAGAGAAAGCAGAAATCTTGGCACATACATCCAATCAACCCACAGCAGTAGAGACGCGATGAAAAAGAAATGCAGCCAAGGAATGAGAATGTCTTAAAATGATAGTAAGCGTCCTAAAGAAAACACAAATTACTATGGAATCTAATAAGGCTGATCTACAAATGACAATTAAATAGAACCTATTATAATTTTTAGATTACAAGTAAAAGCACTAAACAAGTGAACAGATAAAACTGGGGAGACACGAAAAACTCATTCTAAGGTAATGTTACATATAACCAATAATATCCCACAGGAAAAGAAAATACCAGAAATATTGAAGTATAAAACAATAACAAAACGTCATACATACTACTATGGATATATTCAGAGAAGAGAATAAAAGCCATGCGGCCATGATCATGGAATCAAAAAGAAGAAAGTCAGCAGGCCAATATGGAACATAGAACGATAAAATAAAGGAGGAGATCAGAAAGACATTGACCAGAAGTAGTCAAAAATAAGCGTATATCTATTTATTTTATTTTTTATATTATATTTATAATTCTACCTCGATTCGATATTTATACACAATTCACCTCTAAAAATCATTTATGAATTAGCAATAATAAATCTTTAAACACTTACTTTGATTGATATTTTTCGTAAAAGAATTCATTTTTTACGAAAAGAAGTCTTTTAAATTCGTATTTAAACTGATTGCCGACAGAATTAAGTTCTTGAATGAATAATCAATGCACGTTTCTTGATGATATGGCCATCCTATTGAGTGATAAGTAGTTGCCATAGCAATGACCTATTGATAGGTCAAAAGAATACGTTATTGTTTCTCTTAATTAGGATAAGACGACACACAATACGATACTAATTATTCGATAATAATTATTTTATTTCAATGGAAACATAATATAATATAATATTATTGTACGAAGTTTCGTAATATTAGATTTTTTCACATACCGGCTTCAAACGGTACTAGTCTAGTTTACTAGAAAGTACTTAGGTATTTACCGATATTTATAACGAAAATCACCTCTTACAAAAGTAATGATATTAAAAAAAATAGTCGACATAGTGAAAATATTGAATAAACAATCGTTAGGTACATTCTTCTAAATTCAATCAAAACGTCCTTTAAATGACACCGCTCATTTTAAAAATAAAAGAATCAATTGCCTGGTGGCATTAAAACTAAATATAAAACGTAATCATTATGTTTTATATTTTAATAAATAGTTGGCACCTATAGTTGGTAGTATATAGAGTATCCCAAGACCATTTAATGACAGTTACATAAAATATACGTTAGTCAATAACTTACAAATTCGTAATCTAAAAGTAATTAATTATTCCAAAACAAAAAGTGTTCAATGCAAGGCGACTACTCTAAATTGTTTACCTGCTATTATAAAATTACAATTAACCACTTCTCAGATAAAACCTACTAGACAAATGTTGAATGAAATATATAATATTGTTGAAAAATGTATAAATACGAAAATAAAGTACCTTAAGACAATAGACAACAGAAAAGAAAATATTTAATAAAATGTAAACTAAAAGAATTAATGCAAAATAAACGGCTAAAATTATTTAAATATGAAAAAAATTATGTTATATTTTCTTTTTATTTTACACAAATTATAGGAACTTAGATTTTATGTATTGTTTAATATTATTTTATTATACGCTTGTATTATACAATTGTATTTTAGTTAAGATTAGGAAACCGATTTCCAATTTGACACATATATTTAAATAAAAAAGAGAACATGAACATACATCTATATTTAAATTAACAAATAGTATAACTGATATTTTGTGTTATTTAATCAAAACTGTTTAAACTATCTGTGTTCGGGACTCAATTCCATCTAGTTGAAATATTTCTATTGAAATTTTTATATAAAACACAATTAGTATAAAGTTGTCAATATAAATACTATATATTACATTGTTGGTTACATTAATTACCATTGAACTGTTGCTACTGTTCTGTACATGTATGTATTTTGGTTTATAAGAATAAATAAATAAAAAAAAATAAATATAAAGTTTAAATATGTATCAGCATATTGTTTATTATATTACACTAGCTATTTAACCGCGGACTTTGGCCTTGCAGACGGCGCTATAGTAGTCTATCGGCTCCGGCACTCGGCACTCGGGTTTGCGACCCATCTCTGAATTAATAATGTTCAGAGTAGTTTATGACAGAGAAAATTGGCACTGACATTTATGAATTTAAATATTTATATGCGAATCGCTGTCAATAAGCGTTCGAGACTGACGATACAATGACATATACTTTTGTAGTTTACAATATAGTAGAGTTTTTATTACATTAATTCAGGTTTCTTCAATTTTTATAGTAAATGCTACTTCTATGAGATACAAAACAATGTCTAGCCTTTGAAAAGAGCTTCAGTTTGCTTTATGGATCATCGTCAAAGCGGTTCAAACCGTGTAATATTTATACGGTTCGTGTTGTGTCCTCGTGAGGCGTGTTTTGTTATGGAAATATCAACGCTGACAACAACAACTGATATGCATAATCGAAGTTGACGGCCTGTCGAGTTGATGGGTTAGAACGAGATGAAAGACGCGCGGCGAGCGAAGATCTCCTAATGGGATTAAATCGCCGACCGCATTCACTCGCTTTTGGGCAGTCGAACAAAGGCCGTTGAGCGGGTGATTCCTTACAATGACTTTTCGTCTCTTTCTTATATGCTGATGTGGGTTATGAAGTGTGCAGTAAATCATTCTTTTATAAGGTTGGCTGATCTAACGCTATTTTTCATTAACTCTTACATAAGATTTCAGAGTTATTTTATTGAAATTAAAAAATGACGTGGCTTATCGTCAAGATTATGGTCTTTAACGGAAGAATACTTCTGTTTAAAAAGGAACGTGTATTTTGAAGACAGCTTTCCTAAATTATGTAGGTATATTTTCACTTGTATTCATTCGGGACACCATCTCACCTCACTCGTCATATTTACCATTTCACCTCATTATATTTACCATTCACACCACTTACAGCGCTGATTAAGTTTCAGTATTTTTTTTAAATATAAGTAGTATTTAAGCTTTCGATCTTCTGATCTTTTTTTACTTTCTTTAAGCAACTTCAAAAAAAAGGGGGGTCTCAATTCAACGTATCATTACGCATTACTCCGGATTGGCTTAAACTTTATTTCAGGGGTGGTCCCATTTTAGTCAGTTCTAGTGTAATAAGGTAGCTATTTTTTTTTTAATATACCTAATCAAATTTTAAAAATAATAAT
This sequence comes from Neomicropteryx cornuta, assembly GCA_020383195.1. Lineage (NCBI taxonomy): Eukaryota > Metazoa > Arthropoda > Insecta > Lepidoptera > Micropterigidae > Neomicropteryx > Neomicropteryx cornuta. Next base: position 17,163,010 of record JAHKQU010000008.1, on the reverse strand, counting down.
AAATCCGACTTTAAAATTAATTAATTTATAACTAAAAAAGCTAATGAATAATACAATAAACTTCTTATATATTTTACCACAAAAACGTTGAGTCGGTTGGGTTTATCGCAGTATATTTTATTTTTTTTTGTTTTTGCCTTTAATTTTTTCGTTATTAAGTATTTATAACGTTGAAAATTTACCAATTATGAATAATAAATTAATAAATTGTACATGGTGTTTTATGACTTGAACAACGCATCCATACAATCATGCTTCCTTAAAGATCACTAAATGATATGAATGGAAAATAACAGCTTTTCTGGATCAAGTATTCCATTTTACTGGCCTGACTTTATCTTTGACATACTGATTCAGTGTATGTAATATGGATTCTAAAACTGTAGGTAAGAAAATATAATGGGGAATACTAACATTCTACAAATTTTAGTATAAACGTCTTCACTGACCCATGATCAATGGTCATTGCTTTTAATCCTAAACATTCATTCAATCATAAATTCAAAGGTAAGTCAACAGTGCTTTTGACTTGGGCTCTCCTTGGTATATCAAGTTATTAATCCTAGACTGTTATCATAATACGAAGATGGGCTATCATAATTTTTTGGATCGATTTAGTAGCTTTCTTAGAATATATGCTAGGTAACTTAGCGTAGAATATTTGTCACGGACCAGAATTTAAAGTAGATCAAGGGCCAGTAGGTCAATTTGATTATTTGAGGCGTAATACTAGCTTTTTAATATTATATTTATATTTACTGTACACCTTCGTTTTCCGCTTTGATTGCCCAATAATTACAACTTAGGTTTAAGAAGGTTGGGCTAAACCAAAACGATCACGGGGAATCACGTCACAATCGCGAGTAGGTACTATATGGAATTCTTCGGCAGGGTCGGCGCGATCAGTTACATAAACAGCCTGCGTGGTCTCCATCTCGTTGGTGAGCACGAGGAATGCTGCTTATTAATGGGCGCGCATTACTCAGTGTCGGAATAGCCGACTGCACATTTACTACGGTAGCCGAACTAACACTTTCATCAGCTCGCTTTCGGAACACACGATCGAGATCACTCCTGACTGAACTAACATTTTTTTAATTACTGATATCTTGAATTTCCTACAATCATTTAAAATGCTACCAACGCATGCCAAATGGGTCTGAGTGTCTGATTCTGACTCGTGGGTCCCGGTTTCCATTACCAGTGGGTTCAACCCAACTATGTGACATTTTTCTGCTGTTTATTTATTTTATAGGTTTTCCCCTGTGCACATTTTTAGCAATATTGAAATAAGAAAAAAATAAATGGTAAGAATATAAGAAACAACAATAAAAAAAAACATTAACCACTAAAAATACAAGGAGACTAACTATATTTAAAAATAACGTTTCCCTGCGAACAGAAATTACTGAGCGGCACATCTTTACATTGTCCAAATATAATAGTAAATGACATTGTTTATTAAATATATATATATATATATATATATATATATATATATTATTTTCACCACCATCCTTCATCGTAATCACAAATCTATTATTTTTATATTTTTTGTTAAAATACCTATTTCCTTATTTCATCTAATTAGATGGTTACATAATATTTGACAATATTTTACACTAAAGAGGACAGGTGAGAGTTAAAAATGCATTTTTATAAAACTCAGCGCTGGGTTTAAACCGACATCCTGCGCTCTCAAGTACAGGACCTCTTTAGAACCTTTATAAATATTATGCTATCCAGCACTTTATCGAAATATTAAAAACTTATTCAAAATTTTTCAATATTGTCAAAGATTGTGTCATTTATCTTTTCAGGCGATTTGCCGCTATTAAAAAACAATCATCAAATATAAGTCATATATATATTAATATATATATATATATATATATATATATATATATATATATATATATAAATATATACCAATTTTTTCTTTGAAACCAACATAAATGATATATTTTATAGATACTAAATTTTTATTTACGTATATATCCTTAATCAATCTTGCGCTAAGTTGATTCGAACCGTATGAACATTACAGTAACGAGTTCTATGAAGCAATGGCTTCAGTATGAAGATTCTCGATCCATTCAATAACATGGTTATGTAATTAATATCTCATTAATGGATATATTGTGGTAACCATGCGTTTAATGAAGTAAATGTTAATTTATTACCCATCGTTAGTTAATTGTAATGTAAAATATAATGGTACTTATGACTTATTTGTTAACAAATTTTATAACCATAACCATAACCATAACTGGCCTAGGCTTCTTTACGAAATATTCTTTACTCGTTTGAGAAACTCTATAAGTGCGCATCTAACTAACACTGCATTTATATATTAGTTAATAAATCATACACCTATAAGCACACGTCTATAAACACACATATAACTAACGCTGCATTGATAATTAGTTAATAAAACACACATCTATAAGCACAAATCTAACTAACGCTGCATTGATAATTAGTTAATAAAGCATACATCTATAAGCACACGTCTATAAACACACATCTAACTAACGCTGCATTGATACTCAGTTAATAAAGCACACATCTATAAGAACACATCTAACTAACGCTGCATTGATAATTAGTTAATATAGTTACCTAGTGTCGTTGAATACATTAACCTATTTACTGTACAGCAGCAACCTTAAAGTATGAGTTTTGTGTACATATATTTCTTATATGATCAGTTTAATTCTCAGATCATTATGATAATATAGCATCAGCCACATTACAATGTTTGTTACAAACGTGTAAGTAAATTAAATCCTAATATTTATTAGCGCTAATAAAAATTTTACATATTGGTTATAATTATATAACTGTCATGTGTAACGCTTTTAGCGTGATTAATATGGATTTAATTAGATTAATGGAGTTAATCGGAGAAATGGATTAATATTTTACGATAATACATCCACCATTTTTCGATATGGATTTTCAATAAGCATAGATGAGAAAAAGAATGCCTTTTGGACAAGCACTGTTATGCGACTTGATTAAATGTGATCGGGAGTATCCAAGCGCAAATGATTATTCTTGTAATGGAAAATCATATTCGTTTGTTTGACTAATTATCTCCTGTTATAAAATACATATGAATAAGAAACGTACGCAATTAGGCATAGTTTGCACAAGTGTTGTATTGTATGGGAATCACAAGACCGAACTGCTCAGGTTTTATTAAAATTCATTTCTGCTCAGTAATCACAAGTGTTTCATTTCCTTTACAAAGCATATTAAATATTACTCAATACAAAAGCCCATATATGTTCAAACCGATGACTATTGTTTGCCGCGACAAAGTGTGTGGATCGGTACATATTACGCCATTGCAGATGCTTCTGTTTTCCCCGTGTTTCTAATTAGCATTATTATCTGCGAATTGCACGAAAACCTGGAAAACAACTATTATCTCGACGAATACAATTAATTTATACTCATAGGTGTATAAAATTGTTTGATAAATATTAGCAAGTATATCGACAGGTATATTTGTAATTTATAAAATATTAAACATAAAACTTAATGTAAACCTGTCAGTTTTTCTAAATGTTAGGTTTAAATAAATGCATGTATGATCATTTACTAGAGACGTTCTGGTATTATTTACTACCAAATACTCATCAAGAATAGTTCAATACGTCCTCTTCATAGAATATTACAGGTAGCGTGTGGTGCAAAGGTTGGATCGCTGTCCGAATAGACTTTGAGGTTTGAGCTAATAGACAGGTTACTCATCTAGGAGCATTGATAAGAAACATTACTAGTACCTACTGAGGTTGTAAATAAAATAAAAAAAAAACGAAATATTTCGTCCCTAATTCAAATACAGGCAAAGGTACAGCGTGTTTCTAGAAGCACAGAAGAGTTTCAAACACCACTAACGTGGTTCGGGGGTCGAACGCCTCCTTGGTAAGCATAATATCCGCTAACATTGAATCCGCTAGTATACCATATATTTATAAAATAATTTAAAATTTTTCTTAACTCAAAAACATTTTCAAAAAACCGTTTATATAATATGGGTGTGATTATGTATCTATCTCACTCAGTGTATATATAGATAGATGGTAGACGAACAACAAGAAATTATACGTATTACCCATATTCATTTTGACAGATTTTTTAACACCATCCACATTTAAATCTACTATGCCTTATTTAAAAATATTTCAGAAGTAAGCATTCCTAATATATATATGTAATATCCTCATGGACTTATAACTGGTAGGAATTATTTCATTTTCTGTTAATGAATTAAATTACAGCTGTTACGGCCTTGTGTAAAGTCGCCTTAGATCGCTGCGAAGGTGACAGCGTGTGCAAGAATATATTTTTTTTTTGCAAAAGGGTTCGCAATTGCTGTTTATATCTATTTGATTGTAACCTCATATTTCAATTTTGAATTCTCTGTTTGGACCTTTTGGCATTGTCTTAACTTTAAAAAAAGTTAAGACAATTTGAATGTTTTTGCGAAATATAAATTATAACGTGTCAAATGACTAATGAATAAAAAAATCTAAGTATTTTTGGCTATTGAGATGTTAAATTATATTTTAAATACAATTTAAATATTAAAGTATTCATAAATAATATTTATTGTACTAAATAAAAAAATATATCATAAAAACTTAGACCATTGGCAGAAAAGTATATATAAAATATATTTTTATATTTACTTCTACGGCAACTTTAGAGACCCCATTTGTATCTAAAAAATAAATTCGACAACCCGTCCTTATTTATGGCCAGTTTAGTTTAATATGCTAGTAGATTTCAAACATGCGATTTTTCTCAACCATATTTCTACGGGCATAGTGCCACCCACGCTGCGCAGGCGCAGTGACCGCGCAGCACAATACAGCAATCAGAGTCGCGCAATTGGCCCGCGCGCGAGTCAAATTGTATCAAAAGTCACAAACGCGGTTGAAAAGCGGCGTATCGTGAATAACTAAATATAAATCTCCGACGATTCGTTCACGTCACGTGACCTGTGACCTGGCAGTAGTTTCGACGACTGCCAAGAATTCTTGTGTACTGTTAAAGTAGCATTTAGGTATGGGTACCCTTTCGTATCTAGCGAGGTGGGTATATAAAAACAAATGATGTGTTGAGTACCGGGACTCACGGTTAAGATGTGTAAACGTCAGCATCTGTGAATGTAATTAAATAATATTAGTATTAGTATTCTTGTCACCACCACGTTTATATATACAACATTCTACATACATACACGTTAACGCTTTTTTACATTCTATACCATAATAAGTATACTCATAAATTACAACACTCACACCTATTATAACTTATATGAATACCTATAGATGCTAGTTCATGATCTTGTGTTCTGTTAAACATATATGTTATATTGGAAATGCCTTTAGTCGGCTTAAGTTGTTGATTAATTTATTTTTATTTGTCTTTATGCATAATTGTATGCATTTGTAAAAATTAAAGAAATAAATAAATAATTGAACGATGAAAATGTAAATGTGATATGAGTATAAATATATCGATGTTTCATTTATCTAATTAATTGCATACCAACATTTCCTATTCCAATTAATCAGGTACTTAGTAATTGAATGCTAGCCTCCGTCCAGTGGTCTTTTGCACGCATCATCTCGCATCGTGTACCGTTACCAAATCGCAATTCACTCCACCTCGAAATTTCTGGGATCCCGGTATTCCGATACATTAAAATTTATTGAATACATAGCAATTTCTAACTTTTTCTGACGCATTCTTTTTCTATGAAATTAGCATATAACGTACCTACCTTGGAACACTTATTTAAAATAAATTAATAGTAAAAAAAAACATTTTTAAAACAAGCTTTCAAATGAGTATACAAAATTTCGTATTTATGCCATTCCTGAGTGCAGAATCAGGTCATGCTTACCATAAAAATGCTTTTTCATCGGAACTGTCAAATTTCAACTCCGTAGGATTAGAGGAAGTGCTTTTAATTCAGCTCGCAAGATTTGACCTAAACCGACATACAAACATTGCAAGCTAAATAAAAGACAACACTACACTTGGACTTTATAGCATACGACCGTATGATTTTGAACGTTTAGAAATCACCTCGAACTGTCGAAGTAACAAAAATATATATAATTGTAAATATTGTACCACAAAAAAAAAATCTTTTAAGAAACGTTTGTTTTTCTTAAAATATGTTTTATACTCTGAATTGTGTTCGAATAATATTTATTTATAATATATAAAATAATAAATAGGTTTCCCGATGTGCAATTTTCTCACAAAAGAACACAAAATACTGAAATAAAAAAATCAAGTAATAATAAACAAAATAATTAGGAAAAAAAATAAAGAAATGTTAAAAAAATATAAAATATGATTAATTCGACTGGCCTTCCAATTAGTCCCAATTGGACTATACTTACACAATAGCCCTGAACATATAAACAATGTTTATAATAGTAAATTGGTATACGGACCTGCTTTATAAACACGAGTGTATATTAACCTAGCATAGAATACCTTTTTTTAAAAATATAATTATTTTATTTTTAATTTTAGTTATTATTTTTTTTATTAAATCATTATATTTTGAAAGGTGACACTGAATTAGTTGTCGATATGCCTGAAAGGACACCGGTAGATATAAATACATTCTGTATAAACTGTTACAATAGCAAACACAGTCTACCTTGGAACAGCCGGAAGTCTAGTGAGGTATGGCTAATTGTTAATAATTATTATGGTGAATAAATAAAATAACTACTCGCAAACAATGCTTACCACAAATTGACGCATTCACACTTTGGTAACAATAAATTGTTACTGTTTGACATTTACAACCGTTGCTATCAATCATAAACGAATGGTTGGTTGGTGGAATATTCTTTGCCATCAGTAAACGTGAAGCGGGCAACCACAAATCGTGAATGGCACGAATGAACTTCATGGTTGCATTTTAACATGACGAGAAGTGATCATGTGAATACCAGTTAAGCGCCCATCAAATGATTTCGTCTGCTTGGCTAAACGGCCGGCACGTGGATCACCTTTCGCTTTGCTTTATTCCGGCATCAGGAGTGCCAACTCGCGGGGCGGTCTTTTCGGCGGTAGCTAAATTCACCGCCTTTGTTCCAAGGCTGAGAACTGTGCAATTAATAAACGCATTATTTGGCATACATACCTACGCTACAAAGCGAGCTTATTGCCGTGAGACAATCTATACCAGCTAACGCAGAAAAGTCATATAAATAATTACATTTGTCAATATTATTTATTTTTTGTTTATTTTTATTTTATTAGGTAAAAAACATCGTATTAACATGAACTTAAATCGAAACACAATGACTGTACATCGTGTCCTAAGACCATTCCAGATAAAAAAATCCTGCGATTTCTAGTATTATTTGTTAAGAAGCTTTGTATTCATCATGCTAATCGAGAAAAAAAAAATGTAAACATTACATGAAACAGTAAAAGGATCTCGAAAAATTTATCTCTGAATATAAAGGCCTGTGCCCTCGCAGGCACCCAACACCCAAGCTCTGTAGTCCTAACTGTTGTCTCCGGTGTGGTTTTAGGCAAAGGTTTAATAACTTTAACTAGGTCTTATACAACTTTTTCGGTCCTACTCAACTGGACCAAATGTGCCTGTCCTAGAGTCAGGGGAGATGGTGGTAATGAAGCTTTAAAAATAGTGAAACGGCTTAACCACTAGACTACCACGATCACGTAGTAATTACAATTGTAATCTACTATTAACTCATTTAAAACAAAGAATGAAAAAATATAAATAAATAATATACTCAACTGTTATAACTCTAACCATACTAAAATACATGCACTGTCAGTTTAGTTGGATGCTAAATCGATTAAGCATATGTTCTAAAATTTACAATCTAGCAGATAGCCGATAATAGACAGGCAGACAGACATAGTGTCTAATTACCTATAAGTTAAACCTTGAAGTATTTGGATGTGTTCATGCCGAACGCGTGTTTGGTCAGCGACCACTAAACTGTCTTGGCGCAGCCTCCGTGATTGATAAATCTTGATACCAGCCGTGCGCTATCGCGGTGCGCATGCTTGGTAAATGTTGTCCGATACTGCATTGTGGCTATTTTGATAAACGCTATTCAGTCTTTCGACAAATGCCACGGGCCGTGGACTAGCATGTCCAGTCCGCGCCTGAACGCTTCGGACTCTCTCCCCGAAAGCAAATGCATTCGAACCCAGAACGCTAAAAGCATACACGATTGTAGAAGCTACATAACTTTTGTACTTTTTGTATGCAACCCCGTATTCTCTGTTAAAAGCGGTAATGTTCACTAATAGTTCCGTAGTTTTCGACAAAATAATTTTAACTTAATAATGTCACTGGACATGTGTTCTTTCCACACCTAAATATTTCTTAAATTTTAAATAAAAGGCCTTAAAAAACACTAATCTTAAACTCTTTTAACCAACTTAAAAGTAACGGAGGAGTTTCCCAATTCGATCCGTATGTTTTTTTTTTTGTAGTTTATTTATTTTTAGATGGTACTCTAACAAAAGACTGAAATATGTTAATAATTAATCTTACACACCAAAGAAAACAAAACTATCAATATTCAAATAAAAAGAGAACACCACATGCTTATGAAAGATAAAACACAGATTTGTAGTAATTTTAATTTATCATCTATTTGAATTTGCCTCCAGAGTGTACCAGGTGACATTTGATTATAACATTAAGCCTTGTATAATGGTGTGTAGGCAATGTGTCAGTGGCTAGCTAGAATGAAGGTAGATTGGAAGATTTTTCTTGAATAACTGTGGGTGTTAAGATAAGTAAAAATAACTAATAAAAAGAACAGTGGAATAACCAAACGTATTTTATTCAGTTCATCCTGATGCCCACAGATTATAATAAATAGAAACAATAAAAATTATACATTATGTAATACATACACTACAAATATGGATATTATATGATCAAATATAAAGATAGTTATATTGGTATATCATCATATATAAATAAATATAATGTATGAAGGTATGTTTATTGATTACCCCGAAACGGCTCGAGCGATTTTGATGATTTTGGAAACTATATGTCTCTGCGGCGATTTCGGCGTTTTGGTGGATACATTTTTTTATTCTTTACCAACAAACGAACAATATGAAGTTTGATATACTTAGTTTTTCGTAGGGTTTTGGTTGTTTATTTATTTATTCTTTATTGCCAAATCCAACAGTATTAATATTTATAATTACAAACAAAACTTATTACTAGTAAACAAAACTAATTATGGATTTCGGACATTTTACATATTAATATTAGTATAAACAATTTGGAACTGGAGTGAAATTTGGAGTGTTCTTAAAATATATGTATTACATACGTATACAGTAGAATTTTTTGATGTGTTATGTGTAATTTGTGAGTGATGTTTGCGGTAATTGTGACTGTGTGTAATTTATATGTATATGTTAAAATTAAGTAATAAATTAAGTATGGTTTTAGTATGTATAGAAATAATTTATGATGAAGGTAATATAAATATAATATGTATGTATATTCTATATGTAATTGCAATTACAAGTACTTATATGTTACAATTAAACCTTAACAACATAACAATCTAACAATACAATTAGGTTTTATTTGTCTTTACTATTAATGATATTGGAAATCTCTTTTTTGAATGATAATAAGGAGGTATTCAATATGTCAATTTTTGAAATATCGCTATTGTTATAAAGGGAACAGATACGTGGTATGGTATGAAGTCGGTTTTATTTTACGTTTTTTTTTTTAGTTTTAATTATTCCTAATCAATTACTATCTTCAGGAGGTTTTTGTGAAACTCCCCGAGCCCACCGCGTCGCGTCGGCGCGTCACGTGTCCATGTGTGCGTGCACGATTATAAATATCGCCCGATTTATAATCCTTTTAACAAACGATATTAGCTTTATTGAACGCGAATATGACTGATGTTCTTCTGTCCGAGGGTCTGAGCTGCCAGCGCTGACAAAGACTTCAAAGATTTCATTTTCCATGCGTCTGATTTGAATGTATGCGAGCCGCCCTAACTATGCGTCGGTATTGAAAGTTATATACGAACTAATATGTGTAGCTATGAAGGTAAGATTTTATACACAGGTTTGATCCTCCGTACACAGAAAATTATTGAAACGCGAACACCCGACCAATAAATATCTCGACATTCCTAAAATGAAAACTAGATTTGATAGATCTACACAGGTCCTAAATCATACAACTTAATAAAATTGGAATCCGCCAAAAAGATATTAGTGAAATGTCTAAATATTGCATAAAAAATAATAACCAGTCGTAACCTTTATAAATATTTCTATGTATATACAGTAGTATACAGTAGTTAAAGAAAATAGAATTTAGTTATACAAAATATGTCGGTAATACGATTATGAATGAACGAAAAACTTACCTATTTAAATAAATAACTAATTTGTACAATTAAAATAGATTTCTACAAATATATAAGAAAATAAATGACGTTACTATTTTTTATAATATTACAATGAAGCCGAATTACACAAAAAGATATACGTGTGTAATTATTTATATTACATAAATATATTTTTCTAAATCAATATCAGGAGGACGTGCATGTTTCGGATCTTAATATCCAGCGAGGCTAAAAGTGTCGAGGCAATATGGTGAGAAAAAAGCGTTGTTTGTAGAACATTTTGGGGTACGAAAAACATTAAGCACTCTTAAATATTCCTAGTAGTAAAATTTAAGCTATCGATCAGACTTGGAATCCCTCTTCCAATTTTCCAGCAATCGGTATTCATTATTCAGTATATTTATTTCAAGAAACAACTTTCCAGTTGTGTATGAAAGGCAAAAATGAGTAACTTAAAACAAAAGTAAATAGAACAATAACAAAATACAAACAACAATTCAGCCATCATACCTACACTTCATACACAGTTATTCAAATATATGAAAAATAGATAGCAAGTAAAAGAGCGTAAATATTGTATAAACTAAAAAGTATAATCTTATAAAATTTATAGAAAAAAAAACAATAATAAAACAGTAAATGCAATAAAAATTAAATAAACATCAATTAAGGTCATCAAGACTGTACAAAGTTTTTTAAATCGGATATTTTTTCAATGCAGTCTTAAAGCTGTGATATTTTTCTGACGTTTTTATATTATTGGGGAGATTATTAAATAAATCTACCCCCCTATAAACACTTGTATTCTGAAATTGTGTTGTACGAGCTTTAATCGGTTGAACATAATTGTTTTTGTGTCGTGCGAATGAACATTGCTTTGTGTAGAAGCAGCCTCTTTCTTTAAGAAAAAATCACAAAGGATTTCGTAGATGAAGATACCATATCTTGTGAGAATCCCGAAGTTCCGAAAGTGTGATGGGTAAGACACACAAATCCAATTTATATGAAGTGTTTTTTTTTGTGGTTTAATAAAAATGTACCTACCGCTGTTGATTGAAATAAGCATGTGAGACTTAAAGCAAAAAGCTTCCATGCACAAGTCTACTCGATCTCGACCTTCAAAAGCAAATGAGCACATAATTAGCGTGCAAGTAATCAACGCCTGTTATGCTAATGAAAGGGCACTGACGATGGCCACAGCCGATTGGTCCGCAAATTATACATGAGGCCAACGATTGGCTGCGAGCATTACATGGCAAATTAGTACCTAGCTATCGTAAGAAGGGAAAGCTCACCGCTGGCTGAGCTTTGACAAGGGGGAACTTTTATGGTTCCAGATAAGAGAGTCAGCACGCGCGTCACTTCCGCGACACGCCCCATTCTCAATCATGGCATTTCGTTTCTCTTTTATTTATGCGTCATTTTCGATTATAACGCATACACATTTTAATAGGGTTGGTCGTTCGTTAATTACCTATTTGTCTCACTATGAAACTTTTTTGTGGGGCGTGGTCATACATCGTGCTATCTCGTCTGACGAAGTTAGTTTAGCTAAGCTTGATGAGACACGAGATATTTTCAAAAAATAGGATAATATTGAAAAATAGAATCAATCTGTTTTACAAAAATTAAATTCAATAAGATATTTGGGTCCAAAGTGTTGATTAAATGTATTAAAAAATACTGATATTTAACTGATTTATTACTGATAATTCTATGGAAGCGCAGACAATTAAAATATATATATATATATATATATATATATATATATATCTAGTAATATTTTTCTTCTAACTCTAGATATAAGAGAGCCAACACGGTATCAACTTTAATATAGAGAAATGACCGAGTAGAACGGCTAAAATTGGGTATTTATACGAGCAATATTACTAATTATTTTTGAGAATAAAGCTAAGAAAATTATAATGAAAGAAATCAGAATAACTGCTTTGATAATCAAATAAATATATTAATTGTCAGGAGTCCAAAATGTTTAATCATCAAAAAACATGAAAACAAATTTTGCAGGAAAAAATAAATGTACCATAAAATTCCTCATAAAAAAAATTAAGCTAATTATACGAAGAAAAATAAGTATTCTTATAAATTACTAAATAATGAAAATAAACAATTACGCTTTTATTCTATACATTCATCTTATATTGCGACTTCTTTATGCATTGCAGATACATATTATCGTAGGTACAGTCAGGAGCAGCACCATAATATATATATTTTTTGTAAAATTCAAATAATATACTGATGCTGATACTGATAGTAATAATATGCTACAATATAACAGCCAAAATATGTTTAAAAAACGAGCACACACAAAAATATATATATTTTAGAGGTTCTTTATAAAAAACTGACATTTACCTTGAAGATTAATATAGAAATATGTGATCATGAATTCATTTAATAAAAGGAAAAAGTATTTCATAATAATAACCTCAATTCAATTGTGAGTATGAAATTAGTGTTCATGCTGTATCGAGTTTCGCTTCATAATAACAAAATATAAACATTTTTTGCAAAACAACAACTCTATAATAATGAATTTGTATCAAACTAATTGCTCATTTCCGTCTTTTTTTTTCATTCGAAATTTCTCCCAATAGGGAAGTAACTATGTTCCTCGAGGCGATTCATCGATATTAATTATGCATTCGTCTAGATGCCAGTGGGAAGATTACGCCATCAAAACATGCATTACGTTTGGGGCCTCTTTGTTACGTCCCGTGGACACTTAACGATTTTTTAATTGCTATTTAGCTAACCGTCTGTTAAGGAATCTTGGTATATAAATGTATTCGAAGCAGGTCCCTCAAAAGGGTGAATCTATTGAGACAATATTGTCATGAAAGCGCCTTTTGTGTTTCATATTTTAGGGTTCGGCACTATAAAATGGTAGAATGGAAATGGTTATAGTAAGAAATCTCTGCAAATCTGTCGATCACAAGATCGTGTTAAAATCTATAGTAAGTGATGAGTATCGAATCGTTGATCGGCTTTAAAAATAAACACATGCATCTGCTAGGATATTTGGCATGTCTTGGAAAATATCGTATATGGTGATCATTTTTAAAATAATTTTATATTTATTTGATTTTTTTCAGTTTAAATATTTTATAAAATAAAAAAAATCTACAGAAATAAAAAACACCCATCCACTCGTTCTTGTTTAGTAACAAATTTAGTTAAAAAAGTCGAGCATATAAAGACGCCAGAAATAAAACTATACCAAAACGACTCCTATTATACTAACTATACTTTTGAAAAAAACTATAGCATATAACCATATTTCTTAAATGTGACTATAGGACTATACATTTTAGCAAATCTATATAATATGTATGCGATTTGATACGAACATGGATATATTGAGTAAATAGGGAGTAATAAACTATTCATCGCCTCATGATAACCAGGGTTTAGGACATAAAAAAATGTCAATATAGTAAAATGATACTGGTTTAATGTTCGAGAAGTAAGTAACCTATCTAACAATAGAAAAGTTTTATGATAAAAAAATTATATACAAAATAACTTGAAAACAAATGTTAACTATGTTTTTTTATTATTTACGAGTACTTCATATAATAATAAAAATACAAACAATTAAAATTGGTTATTCGTTCTTCGTCATAACAGTATGACGAAGAAATGTGAATAAAAATATAAATATATATTAGACGTAGTGTAATTATTATTAAAACATGATAGTTATTAAACATAAATTGAAAAGGCCCGAAAGTGTCGCAAAAAAAGCACCCGATGGGAGTCCTGGCACGCGGCAGTTGTCCGTAGACTTTGGCCGTAACCACGAGAGGAGTTAACGACCAGAACTATCTAATTAGGACACTTTAGGTTCAAAGGCCCCACTAAATCAACTAAATTGATATGACGCTAAAATTAGCATCGATTTCCCTAGCAGATGATGATAGGTTAATGGCTGTTTCGTAAAATATACTGTATTACACTGTTACTGTTACTGTTGTTTTATTTTACTGTTTTTTATTTTATTTTTATGTATTTTATTTATTTTTTTTATTTTACATTTTACATTTCCCAATATTTTAAAGGAGATATCACTATGTAATACCTCTATATTAATCATTACATATCTTTTGATTAATTTTGTTCTGACGAATCTGATTTTGTTCTGATGTTCTGTTTTCTTGTTTGGTCGAATCTGACGTAATCGTCAGATTCGACCGTATACAAATGCGTTATTAGCGTGTGTTGTTTACCTTAATTCTCTGCAATTAGTATGAAATCTAACGTTATAAAAACACGATTATAACTTGTTTTTGATTTTTTTTTTTGATCCTAATCTTCAGTTTTAATATTTTCATGTAAAAATAAAACTTTCATACAAGATGGCATTAATAATATTAACAAGTATAAGATGGCATTAATATTTATTTTTGCTCGACATTGATATTGAAGACTATTGAAAAAGGAACATTTGAAATCGCCCAACTTCACGGCTCGTAACTCATTCTGTCAATCAGTTGTCAGTAGTATGAACGTTTAATTTAATGTTATATCTAAAATATGTTATAGATAAATTTTAGCTTTCTGCACTTCTTATCCATATAAACTTTAACTATGCCAAATCTCACACTCCTCCATGCGCGCAATATGTCTTAAAAAGACTTTTCTCTTCACATAGTAATATAGTGTAGAAATGTGAATGTACTTTCAAAACCTATTTGAGCAAATTGACGGAAGCCACTGAGAGGGCGCCTTGTTTAAGGTAGGTAGCTAAGGCAGAAGCTAAAATGTGATTTTACTATATATAAAGCGGGTTAAAGAAAGTGTTCAGCCGAATGCAGATATGCTAAATTAACATTCACTAATTGATCGTCATTACGGTCGCTTTAACAAAACGCAAAACAAAAGGGGCTCCCTAAGGTTGAGCGCTTATTATAATAAACACAACTCCCTTAAGACGTTCGTTATCATCCAACAACATCGAATTTTCAATGTAATCATACGCATCTCCCAATGAAAAGGACATAAGTTAAGCGGCGCTACTCATAACGCTTCCCTTCTGCTACAATGCAGGGCTGATAAAAAATAACTATTTTAAAATCAGACCCTGTTGTACATGTTTCAGTTTTAACAAATTTAAGTGCACGATCAGGATAAAAAGGTACGCAAGATAATAGGACAGTAACTGATTTAAAAAAAAAAAATTGACAGCCAATTTCGATTTTATATTGTCGGATAATTTGCTAAAAGTTGATTCTTCATAGTAAGCGGTTATGAGCATTTTTACTGAATAGGTAATATGTATATTATGCCTTCAGATATCATTCTTACAAACTATTTATGCAGCCAACTTTAGGAATTGGCATAGTACCTATATATTGCATTACACATCAGTAATAGTAGTAGTAGTAGTAGTGCCCTAGTATTTTGATGATCATTGAATAGATCTTAATACCTTCACATTCCTCACAAGTATTGAATATTCTACGTTCGTGTATGTGCTTATCACAAAAATGTAAGTATTTATTTATTTATTTCTGCATTTAATAATATACTTAAACTTAAATAAGCCAAAATATTTTTCCTAGCTAAACGGTCGCCTATTCTAAGAAATACATTTTTTATTAGATATATTTATTGTTCTGTAGCTTTTGTTGAAAACATAAAAAGTAATAAGAAATAAATATTGTAATAAATATATATTTTATTACAATATTTATCGTGATTTTTTGGGTTTTTTTTTTGAGAAAATAAATATACTACCTCATTCCCGAAGATATTTATAGAGTTTCACCTTTTTTGTGCTGAGCAGTTGGATAAGTTCGGCGAATCACGCGAATCTTTGAAAATTGTGCGGCTCTGTGCGAGGTCGTTTTGTGAATACGCGTTCAAGTTGTGAACACGTTGAATTTGAGCAAATCCTGATCAAGCCATTTTTTAACTTGATAAGTTTCTGTTTCAGCTTTTTCGAAAGTTTCAGACCACGAATCCTCATAGAAAACAAACGTGGAATCATCAGCAAATGTAATTGCTTCCTCTAATGTTAAATTAAATTACTAAGCATCCTGTAGTGGTGATAAAGCCTAAATAGATTTTGAGTATTATTTTCATTGGGCTTACGTCAAAAGCACTTCAAAACAGCTTCTTTAATGGAAATCATATTTATATCTCAAGAAACCTATGTAGAATGTCTTACAGTGATTCTTTACCCAGTAAAAAAATACTTCTTTAAGGTTTGAATCTGATAATATCTAATTTCCTAAAAGAATGACGAACGCTTTCAAAACTTGCGACAGCCCTGCAAAACTTACCCACAAGACGATGTGAGACGGCGATAACGCGGGGCAGTTAGGGGAACACGCGTACGAATATTGTGTCAAAAAGCCCCCCCATTTTGTAATGACGCGAGCTGAGGGGCGACAAACCGTCCGGCTAATTTATTTATATAAATACAATAGCCCCCTCGCTCTACCCGTTTTCTGTAGGTACCCCTGTTATTTCATTATCCTATATAATGGCGAAACATTTGCGCCTCGGCCGACGCTGGGAATTGTGGTTAGGTATATATATAATCATGGTCGTTTTATATATGAACTTACTGAAGCTGTAATGAGTTTTGAAAGTTGTTTTTTTTAAATACCTGCAATGCGTATTTTATCAAACTATTTGTAGACATTGAATCTGTTTCATTACTCCGGAGTTGTTATTCTTGTAATACCTGTGTCCGATTAAAATTAATTTAAAATATATATTTATCTTATAGTAGTAATTTTATATAGTAATTAATTTTATTTTATTTAGTATAGTAAGTAATTTTATATATTTTCTTTGTTTAGTTTTTTCTGTATATTTAGCCTATAAATTATAAGTAACACAATTATTAGAATGATATATTTAATAAATGTATATTGTATGTAATATAATATATTTTATATATACAGGGTGTCCCAAGATCATAGACAAAAATTTAAGGGGGTGTATATGTTCCCTGTTACGAGTAAGAAATTATATAAAAAAATGCAAAAATATTTGATACCCAAATTAATTATTTTTTAAACTAAATTTGTGTAAAATCATAATTATATTCGCACCGCTCGGGATAAGAGGTCCTTCCCCCCCTCTCCCCAACCCCTTCTTACCTGAACGTGCCAGCGCCGAGGCCATGCACCGACCGGACGCGCCGTCATCCCGACTATACTACGTTAAATTTGTTTTCAAAACGAAGTTAATATTAACAATAAAGCCATAGAAAGAACGTAACTCATACTCATATAACTAACTCCTGGAGTTATAAAGAAAAACAATCCATAATAAAAGTAGGTACTTGCCGATTCACGGTTCTTTTTTCAGTATAGAAAACTCACAAATAAATAGACATAAAAAGATTAAATAACACATTGTCACACACAACACATTGTAACACAACACACACATTGTGGCACACTTCACTGATTACACACGGTGGTAGACAGTTAGGTATTCTGCCTGCAAAAAACAGCCGACCTTCGGGCGTTGGCAAACTTGTGATCTGTGGGGCCGTCTGATGGTGAACACGTACTTACACGTACTTAGACATACTGACAAAAGTTTACTGCCACTAATGCATGGGCAATCCCTATTAATTAAGGATTTTGTTTTGTCCGTCGCATATTATTACGTATTATCGGAACGCGCGCGCGACAAAAGCCACACGTCGCCCTCTCACAGCGTCTGATGACACACTGATCCGCTTAATTCCGCTTAGGGCACTTCGAAAGTTTCCGCATGTTTCAGGGTCGAGCGTGTAGTCGCTTTACATGCTCGACCCTGAAAATAAAAAGAAACTTCAACATTTTTTTTCTCGAAAACCATAATGAATTTTGATATAGTTTCTTAACAAATAATACTAGAAATCGTAAGACCTATTAGCTGTTTTTTTTTTGTCCTATAAGCTTGGGGCACCCTGTATATGTATATAATAGTATGCACTATTTATTATATGTATTATATTTTGTATTTATGATATTTATCCTATGATCCCCTTTGTATTAGTAACGTCTCGGGAACGTAATAATATTTCATTTTTTCTGCAACTTCCTTTTGGCTGCTCTTAGAACAGGTTTTTTAACCTAGTTAGAGTAGCCATGTTACTTCAGAGCAACGATAAATGACTGGTGTTTAATTTGTCTATATTATATTAATTTAAGTCATTCAGGGTTATTATATCATTTATTGTTGTAACATCTTGTTGTAACATGTTGTACCATATTGAATAAAATAAATAAAAATAAAAAATAAATCTTTTATTAAAAAACATCCGTCCATATTTACAGAGAAGCGTTTCTAAAGATTATTTAGAAACCAGGAAAAGTTAACCTAGAAATAACTGATATGTTAAAAAATTATAACTACCTATTTAAATATAAATTGTCTTGACTATATTAATCAAACGGTAGCGGGTTCGAATCCACTTTAATATCCCCCCAGTCATAATATTTTTAAGGCTTCGTCACTATCTCCCATGACTAGCAAAAGGAATTTAATTTATTCGACTAGATTACAAAAAGTAATGACGATTCGTGGCAATTAATAAAAAAAAAAATTAATGATTATCTAAACTTCTGTTTATTCGTACATTTCTCCCTATTTCCATTTTTATCCTAGGCGGTAAAATAAAAATTATACTTCGTGTCAATATTTTAAAATATTATTTTGAGCTATGAGGATCGCTAAATAATTTCATGAACCAATACTAGGATATACAGGATGTCCCAAGACCATACCCTATAAAAAAACAGCTAATTGGTCTTGCGATGTTTAGCGTTATTTGTATAGACGATATAAAAGTTTATCATGGTTGCTGAGAAAAAATAATGTAAACTTTACGTGAAAATAGTAAAAGGATCATGTCATGAAATAGTGTCTTTGTTGTGAGCGTTCGTCTGTCGCCGTACACCGTAACCGTGTCAAGGTCACAATTAAAAAATAACTTTGGGGATGTTTTTTTTCGTATTTTTTTATATCATATCATACTCATAATAGGTTACACATAACAGCCCTTAAGTCTTCGGGAATGGTCTTGGGACCACCCGGTATTATTAAAGCTACTTTAATAAACGCCTCTTTTGCTACAATTCATCCACTTAAGGAGGTAAGAGAAAACTGTACGATGTAACACTGTAACGGTCGCTTAAATTATGATGTTTGTGTGTTTACTAATTATTTTACACTATTTAAACGATGTAATATTATTTATTCAAATAATAGTAAAATTAATAAATAAATGGCATGTATATATGTAGGTACAAATACATAATATTTTTTTATATTTACGCCCGTCATGTCACACAAAAAGCTTCATGTCGAGTCGGATAGCGACATGTGTTTGTTACCTGTCGTCTTGGCGTACTTGCTTATTAGCGACACAAAAGAGTCGTTTTGTCAATACAAAATGATTTTATACGTAGGCATATGTTTTCCCTTTATGCTGTTGCATGTTTTATATTTAAAATTTTAATAAACTTTATTGTGACGAAGCCTAAAGTGACCGCAAAAAAATCCTAAGCACAACAAATGAAACGAACTGCGTTTAAAACGAAAACCCTACTTCAAAATATATTAAATAATATACATACAAAATTATCTGCATGACATAAAAGTTACGAAATAAAAGTTATTTTTTGTTCATTGTTACCGTACACTAGACCTTACTAATGCATGCAAAAATATATCCTTTATCGCCTAAGCCACTGCGAAATCGCAGTGAGGGAACATTATCGAAAAAAACAAAATCGAAACGAAAACCTCCTTCTTTTTATGTAGTCGGTTAAAAATTAAATAAGTCCCTAATGAAGGATACTTTATGGACTGCATTTTATATCTATGTAATCTACAAAAAATATTTCAAAATACTATTAGGTTTATAAAAAATATATGAATACATAGTATAAAATAAATAAATAGGTTTTTAGATAAAGCATTTACTTAGACGCTATTAGTCATAGGTACGTGCAGATCAATCCCCTTAAAATGGCAAATCTAATCAGTATTATCTGAAAAACTTAATCACATTACGTACTTAGGTAAAAAAAGTAATTGTGATAATACAGTTATTACACTCTCTACGCCGCTTATTTCTCTGTAATTTTTACTTACACAATGTAAAGAGAAATGCATTTTAACACTGTAAACACTACGATATCTACTAATGAGTGGTAGATGTTTTCAAACAAACGGAATTTGAGCAGTTTCTTATTTACCAGGTTAGGTTAGGTCTTATTAGATTAGATACTTAGCTTGCATGATTAGATAATGTAAATGTGCAATGTTAGTGCAATTAATGAAAGAAACAGTGCAATCCAAACTTTAAATTTAGGTTTACGATTAACCTGGCAAGAAATCTTCCACACAAAAGAAACTGAAGCTTATATGAATTAGTATAAAAAATATTTTTATAACGGTACAATCCACAAAAATATTTGATGGATTGATGTTCGTCCTGTCACGTGGCCCGGCCGTTGTGACTGATGGTAAGTACCACGTTCACGGTATGTTGGGAATGCAACAGTTCGACGTGGACCTGCAGGTGCCCGCGCCGACTGCGCCGCCCGCAATCGAATTTGAATAATCCGCGGTGAAAAACAATCGGCGACGATCGATCGTATCGGCCTCGAACTGACGTCACTAAATAACGTCGTCTCAATCTTCGTTAGCGGTCTGATTTAATTATTGGCTGGAAACTTTTTGTAGGGCGCGCGTTTTCGCCATACTCCCAGTAGCGTGAGTAGCAGGGGCGTGCCGCCTGCAAAGGTGTAAAGGCTATAGGCATTGCCTATCCTGGTAAAAAATAAATCATCTATAATCTAAGTAGATAAAATATATTTCATAATAACTGGATAAAACAGAAAAATCACCAAAATTATATCACGCCGTAAGCCGTTGAGCTGCCGTTGAGTTGAGCAGAAGTCGATTCGGAGTCGAGCCGAGCCGTCAGCGATGCCAATAAGCTCAATGTTTTTTTTTTTGTAAGGGGCCATAGAAAGAACGGGAAAGGGCAATGGCTCATCAAAACAATAAGTGCGAAAGAGAGCCCTATTGAGACTCCTGAATATCAGAATATCGGAGTCAAATATCACACATATATGGTGTCTTTTAAAATTAAAAAAGGCGATATTATAACCTAAATTATAAGAAAAATGTATAAAACCTTTTACTGTCAGCACAGTAAAGTTAACTCTTACACTTTTGATAAAGTTTTGTATTTTAAAGATGATTGCCTAGAAGCTGATATATTTTGCGAATTAGATGTCCACATTCACCGAGTACCTAATTGTAATGAGGTTACTGGGATTTTATGGTGACACCTGCACTTTTAATTTGTTGATATTTTAATCAAGTGTGGGTGTTTTTTTAGCTTACAGAGGACTTTAATGTACTGGTTATGAGCCTTAAGGAGGTATACTGGCATAGATAATCTTTTTGCGAGAATCCTATTATATGTACTTTGACTAAATTATCGAGTAACCTAATAACCTAATTATCTAGTAACAAACAATATTTACCTATAGTTTACTACATGCTTTGGATAAGTGCCTACATTGATTATGATTAAATATTAGGTATTCGTGTATACATAATTAAGCCTAACCTAATAACTCCATTAAATATGTAGGTACGTTGCATAAAACCACCCGTAAGTAATTATGATATCATGACAGATGACTACTTATAATAAAAGGTCGTTTATGCTCTGCTCAGTGCTCATGTTCACTCGCCATTACACTATTGGCACTATATGATAATGGATGTCAACGGATGCACAGCTTAGTAATTAATATATTGCTATCAAGACCGCATTTTACAAAGGACTATTGTTAGCCAAGCTAGCCCCCATCACGTTATATGCATAATGTTTCAATTCACAATGGTCCAACGCCTTCATTTAATGTTATAACAATGCCTTTATTTCCCATACCTACTAACTACGTTAAATTGGGGTAAATTTGACGTAGTTTGTTAAAAAAAAGTACAAAAAATTACAAAAAATACAAACAAATGTAATTATCATGGCAAAAACATAGTTTTGGCCGCCAGAAACTCAAATAAAGCTACTGCACACCCATAATACAGTTTTATACAAATGTAATATACAAATATTTTTTATACAAATATATACCTAATATATGATGTGTATTTTAAACCCCATTGCTCTTAATCGTGTGTTCGTTTTCTATCCGTTTTCAGCTAGGAAAGTTTAACTACCGTAAAGTATTACTTGAAGTTTACTTATGTACAAGGTCGTTACAACCAATGTTTTGTGACCTAAGTTGAGTGTGACAGTAATGAAGTTATTTAGGAAGTTAAGTGGGGTTTTATTTCTTCTATTATAGACTTTTAAAATTACTTTTTAATGAAAATAATAAATAAATATGTTACCGTTAATATGAGATTTTTATTTAATTTATAATGTGCACATTAACTGATTGATTGACTGGTTGGTTGAAATAAGATATCTAATTAATTTAAATTGTATATTACTTCTTAGACAAGGGTGTAAAATTTATCTAAGTAAACATATTTGATAGCACCAACCATTGGTATCAGGAGTTGGAAAAAGTAGTTTTCAACATTCAAAAAATCATACATCTCATAGCCACAGGATCAATTCCATTCAAAATGATAATTGTAGGCTTGATAATTGTAACTTTTGTTTGAAACAATTTTTGATATGAGAAATCCTTGCCAAATGTTTCTCCGATTGGGTTTTTCGTAAGTTAAACATGTGAAACGTTTTTACATTTAAACAACATTGCTGAAAAAGTTAATTCAAAGTGTACTCTCACTCCCTCACTCAATCTTCTCACTGATAGAATTAAAGCTTTCAGGAAAGTTTCAGAAACTACTATAAAATTTTAGAGATATATAGAAGATTTTGGAACCTTATAGAATAATTCGAAATCTTTCGAATGTTCGAAAAGCTTCCGGTTCCTTTCCTAATTTGCTGGAATGTTTGAAAAGTTTGAAGAACTATGCAGAAGTAAATGGAAGTGTCCAGTATATTATATAGTATAGTATATAGTACAGTATAGTATAGTATATAGTGCATTAGTATATATATCTGTCTTATAGTATGTATGTTTGTTTGTATGCATTTAGATACATTCCGTATATATCCTTATCTATTTATGTTATAATTAGGTACGTGGATTTTTCAAATATTTCGATGCGGCAACAATACTTTTTAATTATTAGACAAAATATCTTCCTTAGAGCAGGTGAAATCTGAATTAATTTCAACTCTTAATTGGGAGCCACTAAATAGAAGGCGTTTCGAATTCAGATTAAATAGTTTATATAAGACTGTAAGGAATGAGCCTGCTAAGATTCCAGCTCTCTAAGCCTCCTTATATTGGCTGTAGTGACCATCCTTCCAAAATAAAACCTATCTTGAGAAAACGGAACATTGGGTTCAATTCGTTTCTTTCCAGAACAATTCGGCAGTGGAATACTCTTCATAGGTCAGTGTTTGATCCTTTTCCTTGTTCCAAAGCTGTTTTTAAGAGTAGGCTGCGAGTTGTTAAGCATTCATTTTTTTTCGTTTTTTCCTCACCTACTAAACTCAACAGTATCACCGGAGCTAGCTCCTAAATATTGTAATTACTTAATAATAATAATAATAATAATAAAAAGCCTAGTTAGATAGGATATTAATATTAACATTAACATTGTTAGGGATTGTAACATTGTTTTTATAACATTTGTAGGAATTAATTATATAAAATAAATCTCGGACAGTTTCAAAAGCTTCTGGAAAGTTCTACAGATTAGTGGAAGGTGTGGAAGCTTCTTGGAATGTTTGAGAAGTATGAAGAATGTGGTTGAAAGACATAGGAAATTTCGGAATATTCCTTCCTGGACAGTTTCAGAAGGTTCTACATAATTTGTTTTTTAATATTTTTTTTTAAAAACCATTGTCTTTTTGTATATAGAAATACGAACCCATAAAATCTCTCACTATTCCTGAAATTGACATGAATCAAGTTACGTACCTAAAGGAAAACAGTAATAATATATTTAAATCTTACTAATGTAGCTTGAAATAAAACATCAAATGTCTATACATCGAAAGAAAGTTTGATACAAGTTCGTTCAATTGAAGAGTGCCTATCTCTTACTTTGATCCGGTAAAATCTACCTCCGCCTTCGGTGTGCCGAAAGGGATTATTTAAGATTATTACAGTTTTGGAGTTGTAGATGTTCCACAAATAGGTGTGCTTGTCTCACAAACCAATTTCTATCTAACTATAAATGTCACTAATTTTTAGATTACCCCAATAAGTAATCAATTCAGTGTCGTAATTGTAAAAATATTGTAACTACTTATTGAGTTAAAAAGAAATTAATTTCATTAGGGTAAAGACCTAAAACTATTTAACTACTTAACTTAATATTGTGAAAATTAACAAACGAAAGTTTCAACAATCAAGTCATGTTTCATTAAAGAAAAGAACCTATCATCTTCACATTAAGTAATGCTTGGCCGTTAATCTATAGATTATCTAGGGCATCCGCAGAATAACTAAGTAATCTGTGAAGCATAACTATTTTTCGTACTTTCTCGCGTAGTTAATCTGCACAATAAAAAGATTTTCCGAACATTAACGGAAGCATATAATAATATATATTAACAATACGGTGTATATATTACGGTACACCGTATTGTTAATATATATTATATGTACCTAATAAAAATTACTTCGCAACGCTGGACTCAAATCGGTTCTAGTATTTCAAGTACACTCGTCAATATAAAACAAAATATTATTAACACCGTATTGTTAATATATATTATATTATTATTATATGCACCCAATAAAAATTACTTCGCAACGCTGGACTCAAGTCGGTTCTAGTATTTCAAGAACACTCGGCAATATAAAACAAAATATTATTAACACCGTATTGTTAATATATATTATATTATTATTATATGTACCTAATAAAAATTACTTCGCAACGCTGGACTCAAATCGGTTCTAGTATTTCAAGTACACTCGGCAATATAAAACAAAATATTATATGTACCTAATATAGATTGGTGTATTTTTTTTTGCCGGTAGGTACATTAAATGACCACCATGTCACGATAGAATGATTCAACAGTAAATATTGTAGGGTAGAAATCTATAACGTGTCATGTCACATACGCATTAGATATTCGAACGAATGCGAAACGCGACTTTTGTCTATGAAAAACTAATAACATAGAGAGGCATAATGTACAGGCAGTGTCACGTAAGCATTAGTAATTATGGCACAGGCGAGCGTCATTAAGTTGGAACGTGTATGATGGAAGGTAGGAAGTTTTTAATAACGCGTGCAAAAGAAGAAACTCCGTGCATTCAAATGAATTTCAATGCGGTGGGCGAATAATCAAGCTAAAAGAACAAATAATAGGTACCATATTTGGGTACCTATAACAGTAACTTAAGGCGCGCCAACATTATTAATTACCTATATTTCAACTACATTTTTGATTTTAAAATAAATATGATATTTTATAAATTTCTAAATACCGATTATTACATAATATTTTTTATACACACAAAAAAGGTATTAAAAAAAGAAACTGACAGTTGTAAAATAAACAGAGAGTTGTTTCATTACACTGAGAACAAAATTCTGTATACTTTACAAGAAATTTCTGTAGATATAGTGACAGCTAAGCCGTTTTGATATATATATATATATATATAAATAGAGATTTGATTAATAAGATGCTTAAAACACTCAATACAAAAAAAATTTTTGGTAATGGTATAATAACTAGCTATACATAACGCAATAAGAAACCAAATTAGTTTTTAATAATAAAATTAACAATTTCAATATGATTTTCAGAAAGTGTAAATTAAGTACTTAACACATTCTGATAATATAATAATACTGTGATGCAAATAAATTAATTGTCAATATGCGGTACTTAAGTAATGTTTATCACATTTTGGTAGTTGACACTTTTGATTACCCGTTTAATACCCTAAGCCATCTAACTTCAATTATATATTACATATTTATCTCACTTTCACAAAAAAATACACTTAATACCATCGATAGTATAGTCTATACGAGTTATTTACTGTAAAGTTTACTCGTTAAATAGGTACTTAAAATATCTGTCGCTAGGGAAAATTAGAAATCTATAACGATCTATGTTTTATTAATAAAATGAGGAGTATTATATTTGAAATTATTATTCGCCTTAAAATAATGGAAGCGCGTAAATACTGTTAAAGAAGGCTATTATGATATAATGGAAGAGTAGAATCGAATGGAAAAACTGTCCTCAAACGCGACATTACGATCGAATAATTAGTGAACATGCAAACTTTTTTGCGATCGATGGACTCTTAAATTCATTTGTAATGAGTCAACAGAACCTATAGCGACAGTTGGCGATTGCTACTAAAAAATTGACTCGTTCTTGTGTGAGAACTGAAGAATATAAATATTATATACACAATTATATATTTATTTGTATGTAATCAAATAATATCCATATTTACATTTCTATTACATTTCTATTTCTATTTATTTTCTATTACAGTCTTGTGGATATGTAATACCTATATTTATATATATCAAATAAATCTATCTAACGCAAATAAAACGTCATTTTCATACCTACATTAAACTTAATACACTGTCATCAAAATCTCTCTTTTCATCACACACACGCACCCTCAAACACAAACACGCACCCTCATCCACACACACACACACATACATCACATGCTCCTCATACGAATGTAGACCTGCGTGTTTGTATTTTAATAAATTTAATAAATGGATTTGCATCAATTTAGTTTGAAGTCTTCATACCTACTGTAAAAACTGTATAATGTTTGTGAATATGTAGGAAATCCACAATCGGTTTTGTTATCTGCTTAATTCTTAATTGTTAATGTTATTGTTTTACTGTGTGTTTTCCCATAAGAAAATAATTAAATAAATAAATAAATATTTATAGTGTATGTGTAATATATAATTTATATTATTTCTATTTAGTATAATCTGTGTCTTACCATTTAAATGCATGTGGTGTTCTCTTTTTAATTAAATATTGATAAGGTTTTTCTTTTTTAAGTATAAAATTAATGTAAACATGTTAAGTTTTCAATATTTTGTTGGAGTACCGTATAAAAATAAATAAAATAAATACGCTACCGGCTACACAAATGGTTTTCAGATGCAAAAAAATACAATACCCACGAAATAAAAAAATCAGTGCGTGTGTGGTAGTACCACGCGTGTTAGAAGCAAAAATTCCGGGAGGAAGTTGATTTAATTTGTCATATTATGTGTCAAAATGAAATACTCCCAATACTAGTATCTACGTTCAATGTTTCTGCAAGTGTAATTATAAAAGAAAAATCGTTATCCAGAGTTTAGTTGAATTAGCGTGTCGCATTAGATTCGTTTACTACTTACTACATAGGAAAAAAAGGTATAAAACCTAACCTATTTAATTATTTAAAAAAAAAAATCTTTTTCGTGTAATTATTTATTCTGTGAAACTGCTGGTTGTAGCAATACATGTACAGTAATCGTAGGCCATTTGTATTTAAACGGCCGTGCTATAGGGGGAATGAAAGCATATGACATGATATCCAGATGGAAACCTTTTGAACAGAAAACTTACTTTTTGATTTATTTCTATCCGTCCTAGATTATAGCGCTGAAAAAAAAAATATATTGCAACCACTAAAAATTCTCTATTTTGTGCAAAAAAATATTTGAAATCTATAGTTTTTAAAACCTTTTTTGAAGTCGGTTAAAAAAACTATTTTACAAAACTGTTTTTTTAACAGTTCTCAGTTTAATTTGACTGTTATTAGGTTCTTAAAATTAATTATGTATATTTAATACGTCGTACCTATATTATTTTTATTAACGGCAAATAGGCTGACATAATGAGTCCCACAGATATTGACAATATTTCAAAATTTAGAATAGATTTATAAAAAAAAGTTGTAAATCACCTGCCACAAACGGGAATCAACCACGCCTCCCTGGTTTCAAATCACATGTTTGTTTTAAATATTTATTCGTTTCTCGCTCCAATTAGTCAATCAGGCCTTTTTAACAGGTATTTTTGTCAGGTATTTTTGTAACTTTACATTCTCTGATGACACACACTGTTAAATTAAAATGGTTTTGTTTGTCGTTCGGAGTGACACTCTAGGCATATCTTAATATATATAAATCTCGTGTCACAATGTTTGTCCTCAATGGACTCCTAAAACACTTAACCGATTATAATAAAATTTGAACACCATGTGCAGTTCGATGTGCACTTGAGAGATAGGATAGTTTAAATCTCAAATTATAGTCGCAATTTTAATTTATCGCTAATTTTTTGTCCGTTATTATTTGGCAGTCATAAAACTGACAGATGTCGATACCTTTCTACTGGGTTGATGGCGCTAATGTCTGTTATTATTTGACAGTGACAGTTATTCGACGCAAACGTATTAAAAGAGCCCATCAGTTGGCAAAACAAATTGAATCAAGAAATCTAGCTCAAAGAATCAGGACAGCAGGTCATGCACAAGAATCTCAAGAACAGTGTAACGAACGTCTTCAAGAGAATATCATAAGAACAAGAAAATTATTATTTTCAGTCAAATGCCACCGAAAAAATCTAACCTCAACAACGCGAGCGGCAAACGTCAAAACGCAAACGTCAAAACTACGATCGGAATAATATATTCACTTACGAGATGCTGTTGCTGGAAACATCGATGGAAATTTAAATCCCAATGACATCGGTAATGCTTTCATTTTACCTTCAAGCTACATCGGCAGTCCACGGAACATGCAGGAATACATACAAGATGCGATGACTTACGTACGTCATTACGGCCGACCGGATTTATTTATTACATTCACATGTAATCCGAATTGGGAAGAGATACAAACTTTACTATTGCCAGGACAACAAGCCATTCATCGTCATGATTTAACTGCACGTGTGTTTAAACAAAAATTGAAATCCTTAATTGATTTTATTGTAAAATATACAATTTTTGGTATCACACGTTGTTGGCTGAATACGATAGAGTGGCAAAAGCGAGGTTTGCCTCATGCCCACATTTTGGTTTGGCTTAAAGATAGAATCCGTCCTGAAGAAATCGATCAAATAATTTCAGCCGAAATTCCAGACCCATTAATTGATCAAGAATTATTTGATATTGTCACCAAACACATGATCCATGGGCCATGCGGTGTTTTCAACATGACCTCACCGTGCATGGAAAATGGAAAATGTAAAAAAAACTTCCCAAAGCCACATACGAATGACACGATCACGGATATTGATGGTTATCCAACTAAATCAACTAATTCAATTGATCAAAAGAGTTTCGCCACGACTGCAAAATGACAATTATCAAATCGTCATAAAAGCCGACAAAGTACCATTAGGTGAACATGCTGGTAGATTCAACGCTCCAACTGTTGATGAGGTTGCTGTTATCATGGTTGGTGATCCAGTTGACAAAAGATCTATAAACATTACACGGCGAGACAACACTGTCAGTACGATTTCGGATCTACACCGTTCATATGACGCACTACAATATCCATTGATATTTTGGCAAGGACAAGATGAATATCACCTTAATATCAAACAGTATGATCCAAATACCGGTAAATTTGACAATTATCTATTTACTTTCTTACTGTATGTATAGATTTTAATTTCGTATTGCATTTTATTTTTTATTTTTTTAGGTGATTACAGAAATAATAAAGTTAGCTCAATGAACTACTACGCACACCGAATAATGGTTAGACAACATCAAGACAATTATATCCTTCGATATCGTCAGCTGTTCCATCAATACATTGTTGATATGTATGCTAAGGTCGAAAGCGAACGCTTGCGATTCCTTCGATTCAACCAGGCAAAACTACGATCGGAAGAATATATTCACTTACGAGATGCTGTTGCTGGAAACATCGATGGAAATTTAAATCCCAATGACATCGGTAATGCTTTCATTTTACCTTCAAGCTACATCGGCAGTCCACGGAACATGCAGGAATACATACAAGATGCGATGACTTACTCACCACTACTTTCAAAAACTTACAAAGCTCATATCAATGTTGAGCTTTGCAGTTCTGTTAAATCAATTAAGTATATTTGTAAATATGTAAACAAAGGCAGTGATTTGGCCATATTTGAAGTAAAAAACATAAATAAAAATGACGAAATAGCACGATACCAAATGGGCAGATACATTAGCAGCAATGAAGCTATTTGGCATATTCTCAGCTTTCCCATCCACGAAAGAGATCCTGCTGTCCAACATCTGGCAATACATCTTGAAAACGGTCAACGTGTATACTTCACTGAAGAAAATGTTCTCCAAAGAGCGTTCGAAGCTCCGAAAACGACTCTAACTGAATTTTTTACATTGTGTCAAAAACCTGATGTTTTTGGCCAATTCGCGAAGACATTGGTGTATGGTGATGTTCCACGTTATTTCACATGGAACAAATCCAGTAAAAAATGGGAGCCACGGAAACAAGGAAAACCACATCCTTCCATTACAGGCATATTCAAAGCTAAGACATTGGGGAGACTTTACACGGTACATCCAAAGCAACGTGAGTGCTTCTATTTACGTTTGTTATTGGTGAATGTTCCCGGACCAACGTCTTTTGAATTTTTACGAACAGCTAATGGTCGAGTATTCAATACATACCAGGATGCATGTCGTGAACTGCAATTGCTAGAAGACGATAACCATTGGGACTTAACGCTTGCTGATGCTGCGTTGACATCAACACCGAATAACATTCGTCAGTTGTTTGCAATTATTTTGGCGACATGTTATCCCTCGCAAGCACAAACTTTGTGGGAAAAATATAAAAATTGTATGACAGAAGACATCTTGCACCGAATTAGACAAACAAATCAATGCCAAAACATAGATTATACACCAGAGATGTACAATGAAGCATTGGTCTTGATCGAGGATTTATGTGTTCTTATTTCAAATTTACCACTTAATCATTATGGTATGCCATCACCTAATCGTCCAGCCACCGACTTAGTCAATACCGATTTACAACGAGAAAATCAATATGACCATGGAAGTTTAGCAACAATTATCATGAACAGTGAACCATTACTGACAGCAGAACAAAAAATTATTTATGATCGGATTATGCTGGCTGTTGCTGCTGAACAAGGCGGTTTTTTTTTCTTGGATGCACCCGGTGGAACCGGTAAGACATTTTTAATATCGTTGATTCTTGCCAAAATACGGTCGCAACAAAAAATCGCATTAGCATTAGCATCGTCAGGCATTGCGGCTACTTTACTGGATGGTGGGCGAACAGCACATTCAACATTCAAGCTGCCATTGGACGTTCATAATAAACCAGATGCAATGTGTAACATCAAAAAGAATAGTGGAATAGCTGCAGTGTTGCGGAAGAGTTCTATAATAATTTGGGATGAGTGCACAATGGCACACAAATATTCACTTGAAGCATTAAACAGAACTATGCAAGATTTAAACAGCAATAATAAACTTTTCGGTGGTGCTATCTTACTTTTGTCTGGTGACTTCCGGCAGACCTTACCGGTTATACCTCGCTCTACTTTCGCGGATGAGATTAATGCATGTTTGAAACAATCATTCTTATGGCGAAGTGTTGAAACACTTCGATTGACCATAAATATGCGAGTACAATTGCAAAATGATCCATCAGCACTAATATTTTCCGAACAACTACTAGATATTGGGAACGGTAAAATAAAACTGCAACCAAATACGCAATGCATTAAACTACCAGACAATTTTTGCACTGTTGTTCAGGATAAAACTGAATTGATTCAGAGTATTTTCCCGGATATACAGAATAATTATTTGAATCATGAATGGCTTAGTCAACGGGCGATTTTGGCAGCCAAAAACGTTGATGTTGACGAAATTAACTTCCAGATACAACAGTTGTTACCAGGCGATCTGATGTCTTTTAAATCAATCGATACTGTTGTTGATGAAAATGAAAGTGTAAATTTTCCGATTGAATTTTTAAATTCATTAGATATCCCTGGAATGCCACCACATAATCTTCGATTAAAGATTGGTTCCCCTATTATTCTCCTCCGTAATTTGAATCCACCTCAATTATGTAACGGTACGCGTTTGGTCATCAAAAAGATCACCGGAAACATTCTTGAAGCAACCATTTTGGCTGGGAAATTTAAAGGAAAAGTGGTCCTGCTGCCACGTATTCCGATGATACCATCAGATTCTACCATACCCTTCAAAAGGCTACAGTTTCCAATTCGTTTAGCTTTCGCCATGTCTATAAATAAATCTCAAGGTCAAACAATGTCCATTTGTGGTTTAGATTTGGAAAATCCATGTTTTTCTCATGGGCAACTATATGTTGCGTGTTCACGTGTTGGGAAACCGTCGAATCTATTTGTGTTAGCTAAAGACAGGTTAACCAAAAACATTGTGCACCGATTGGTGTTAAATTAAATTGAAATTGAAAGTATTTATAATTCAAAAAAAAGATATTAATGTTTAAAAGTTTAAGACTGTCTGCCTTGCCTACCTCATTCATGAGTTTAAGCGTCACATGTAATTTACTGTATTATACTGTAATATACTTATATTTGTTATAAAATTAAATGGAAATAATAAATCTGATAAATTTTTATTTTTTACCTATTGATTTCTGCTTAGTATCAAGTGTAAGAACATTTTAATTAATTGTGTTCAACGTACTTCCCCTTCAAATCTCAATCCAGTGAATTTGTATACCAACATCAACATTTTCGTCTTTGTTCGTAAATAATTCCATTGTACTAAAGGGTTATAGTAGTAGAAAGTCAAATAAGGAGATCACCATATTTTTTTACAAATACCATCTGTGTGAAAAAGCATAGTGGACTCCGTGACTGATGTTCTCTTATTGTTCCTCTTAGATTGTTTACTATAATGTAATATAACAAAAACTTTAGCCACAGCAACGCGTGGCCGGGTCAGCTAGTATTATATAAAAAGAGTGAGTTTCCCCTTTGAGTCGTTCTTTTTTAACCGTAAAAGGGCATTTAAGGAGACGGGGGCAGAAAAAGAAGATTGAAGAAGAGAAAAACAAGAGATATTCACGTCGGTGTAGACGGACACTGAAGTCGTAATATGTAGCGTCTGCTTGTCACTTTTCAAAACAGCTGTTCCATTAAAATAATGCAACATGTGTTTCTCACGTAGTTGCTACTGCTTTACACGAATATTTTTTTATTATTTGCTTTTCTAAAACTGTCTAAAATCAATCGTTTATTAGTTAAACGTAAACGTAACAAATTGTGGTGTGAAACGGATGTAAAAATAATATGATCGATTTTTGGGTGACCGATCAAAAAAAGCTGTTTTACAAAACAGTCGTATCACAAAACAGCTGTATCACAGACAAATGTATGAAGTTTGCTTATTTCAAGATAATAATAATGTATCATCACAGAGAGAAGCGTGCTTCTATTCGCTTTTCCTAGGTTCCTGGTTCTGGTATATATTTCGTAAAAACGATCTGATTTGAAATAAATTTTATTATATTGTTATGTTTGTTGTTGGTTGTACGAGATTAGCAATATTTTTTATATAAAAATAGCCATTCTGATCGTAAAAAATATTAAAGTTGATGAATTTTGATGCATTTAGTGCCTAACCTATTTATTTATTTTTAGCTTTTCTTAGTAAGAAAACGAGAATATCGCATAGATTGTTTATATTAAATCAAGCTATGTTTTTGTATTTTACCTCTATGAGTAGATGTGTGTGTGTGTCTGTATGGGATCGTAACCGAAATAGAGCTCGGAAAAGTTTTGAATTTGAGAAATAGCTTTACTTCAACACACGCTATAAGATTTACTATCACATAAAATGAAAAACTACGTATAGTTGTTAAATATTATACATTTTATATAACGCAATAACTTGTTTAAAAAATCGGACAGGCCGCCAAAGTACCCGTTTTTGATTGCGAAGGGAATATTTATTCTTAAGGACTTTGCCAAATGAGGAAAAATGAGAACAAGTTCTAATATTGTATTGTATTTTTGTATTAAATGTAATACCCCCTACGCCTATGCTACTAAATATATCTCGACTTTGAGATGGATAGCGAAACGACCTATCTCGAGTAACGTAGGCTTTCGAGCAAAACTCAGGGTTAAACAGTTAGATTATATTATATGTCATTAACATGTCATTAAGAGCATTCCTTTTAGGATGTTCATCTATATCGACATTCATACATTGATCATTAAAAGTTTTAGAAAACTGTTTCTTAATTACAAGAAAAACGATTTTAAAGTTGTATAGAAATCGTTTTAATGTTTGAGAACGCGTGGCGCGAGCTCGGTTAGTGACCTCTGAGCGGGCGGCTCGCGAAGATCTCAAACAAAGGTTTTTAATAAATATAATTATCTTAGTGAGTTTTTTTTTTTTGCGACCGGTTTAGTTATCGACCTAGATCAACCTCCTAAAAGGACCACCCTAAATTTAAAAACATCTTGTATAGTGATTTTTGTTCCATATGTACTTAAATAATGGGTTCCACGTTTAATGCTTAAATTGGGAGACCGAATTACCTCTTGGCTTGTTTATATCGCCCTTAAATGCGGCATTTCAATCAGCGACCGGAGGTCCTGTCAGGTGAACAGTCGCAGATCAGTCGTAAGTCGTAGCAGACGGTCGCAGGCCAATGCCGTGATAAATAGCGACGTTTTGCGAATAGCTTATGATACAAACCCACTAAAATTAATTAATACCGTTAAACTAATGAGTTCGCGAATGTAATTTAATGTTTCCGCCTTTCTGCATCAACATTTTGGCTTAAAAATCATTTGTACATATACACTGTCGAGCTATTTTTGCTTCTAATTCACTTCATTAGAAAACTCATTAACTCACTTAGAAAATACATAATGTGGATTATAGTCTTGAACCAGGTCATTATAGTCACACTATTTTTAACGCTTTGTTACCATCTCTCCTGACTAGTACAAGCAAATTCGGTTTAGTTGAGTTTAGAGGACCGAAATAATTTTATATAACTTTATAGTAATTATTAAATAAAACTAATATGATTCATTTAGTTTTCACAAGTCAGAAACAATAAAGTCCTAAATTGTTATTGGTACAGGTAATAAAAAAAAAATATCCCGCTCATAATAATTTGTGTATTAGGAAACAGGGAACATAGTTATTAATGTAAAAACTGTTGAAAAATTATGTTTTGACATTTAAAGATGCAGATATTTATCTTATTTGTTCAGTGGTATTATTGCGTTGAAAGTCTACAAGTCTTTTTAAAATGTAAGATAATTTAAAACTACATTGATACATTTTGAACATTCTGGTTTAAGTCGCAATCTGATATGTATTGCCTAAAACCCACGAGGATCTAAATACAGTGTATAGAGTTTCGACCAGCTGGTAATTAGAACAGCCTACGTGGCATTAGTAACGAATATAAATACGCCCACGAATTCACCGTAATGAATGCCTTAATTTGAATATTTGGATTTTCTATTACAAATATGCCGTCATTAGCGGGAAACTTTAAAAGCAAATCGATGTTATTTTCCTTCGAATGTTCATAATTACTATTCGCGGTTGACATGGTGGGCCTATTAAGTACATTGACTTTAAATAATAATTAGAAAATCGATTTGTTTAAGCGTTTTATGAAATTTACCTATGAATTTTCTTCGCTATTTTAGGAAAAGTTTGTTTCAGATTTTTTTCGTTTACATAGTAGGAACTGTTACGAATTCCTATACGAAACATCGTTTGAGATCTTAATTGTACCGAATAGTAATCGGATATACGCGAATGTCGCTAGTCCCACAGTTACGTGGGACCAAAAAAATAGAAAACGTTAAAATTTCACACAAATATTTAAAACAGCTGTCTAAAGAGCTGATAAATTTATGTTTAATCACAGATTTTTGTCTACAAATACTATTTTCATCGACCACAAGAAACGAATAAACATTTTAATAAGTTGATGAATAATTTAAAATAAGATAAAAGCTTCAATCATTTTTTCAATGTACCTAAATATAAAATAAAAGACACATGAATATTATGAATATTATGATTTTATTACTAATTTTTATTTTATTGTTTCTTTATTACCTTTTACTTGCTTGACTTACCTTACCTATGTCGATTTGACATGCTAATTAATTTCTGAATTCGGCATTTGACTGCTGTTGGAGCCTTGTTAGGATAGAATATTATATATTTAAATTCAGTTTGTTCTTTTGTACTTATGGGTAATTTATATTTCAACTTTAATAAGAAGCTCGTTAGTAAATTATGTGTTTCCTGGCTAAACCGCAAGCAATATTTCCTTAGGTGTAAGAACCCATTCAGGCCTTCACACGCACGGGTACCTACTAATAAGGTGCTAAGAAGTGCTAAAATGGGTTCAATTTGCAAAAGAGCACGATTTGCGCCTTCCTCAAATTTTCATTCACTACTCGAACGTCTACTTATCAGCGTCTAAACTGGATAACAGTCCAATTATTTGAAAATGAGCTTCTCAAAAGTATACCACTTGCAAGCAAAATCATTTGAATGTGTTTTGTATGGAAACAATATTTTAAAATCGTTAGTGAAGCCATTGTGCGACTCGAAAGAAACACTTCGTTAAAGACGGATTCACTTTCTTTTAAATGAGTCTTGAGGTTTTGAATAGTTATGTCAGTTCACGAAACATAAGTATCTTAATATTGTTTTTTGTTTTTAAAATGGCTGTTTTATTCAAACCTTAGAGAGTTATATAAAACAACACAAAGAATTTAAATATAAATAGATTTCATGAAATATTTCAGTGTCAATAATATTACCCGGTAAAAACAATTGACCACATTATAAACGATATTTAAATTGGATTCATATTTTCGAAAAATTCAACAGCTACAGTGACTTTTAAAGTTAATTTCATTACTTGGCACGCAAATCTACATAATTGTATGTACCTAAGACGTATTTTAGTGTACATTTTACTTTTAAATCTACCTATCTACAATTATATTTCAGAGAAAATCATAGCATTTATTTCGCGGTTTTATACAAAATGTGTTCATTACAAACATCTGGTGCATTCGTGATAGCTCAGCATTTAAAAAGAACTCCTCAAAAGATAAAGTTATAGATTCAACACCGTAACCACATCTCAAGCGCGGGCCGCGGGCGGAAAAGATCTTTGCATTGATTGGCATGTGAATTGTGGCCACTCCATTGATGCGACCGCGTAATTATCGACCCAACATCGGCGGGCCATACTCGCGTCTCCAATGCAATATGCATCCAGGCGGCATATTTCCAAAACCACGCAGGCACGTCCGTCCTAATTAATTTAATATTAAAACTACACATTAAAGCTGTGTTACTAGAAATAGAGAATAAAATAATGATCAAGGAGGTACCTAACTTAACCAACCTACCTCTTGTTTTTAATAATTACTGTAACCTAAATCATTTACTACTACTCAAAATTGCTAGTGTTAGAGGGTATCTAAATGGTATGATTATAATGAGCGGTCGCTGGTTTGAGCACGAGCTCAAACCAGCGACCGCTAAGTCAATCGTCAACCAAGGCTACTAACTAGGATGACTGACCTGTGCTCTGATTTTTACATTGTTTTTTCGTATAATTGAAGTACCTCACCTAACTCACCTCCTTCATTTTATTCGCCTTTCTTTGAACGTAATTTGCACAATTTTCAGTTTGCATCATTTTCTTTGTACTATTTGTGTTTATTCCGCGCGTTTTTATAATCGATATTCTAAGGTGTCAAGTTCGAGAATTTTTGAGTGTATTTTTCGATTTGATTTGAATATCCTCTGGCTTCATAAATAGTAATTAAGAATAGTTTTTTATGTAGGTATAATAGTTTTTTTTTTTAATTTCACTAAATAACCGTTTATTTTCATCGCTATTCGTGTTATATCGCTATCGTGTTCGTGTACAAACTGTGTAAAAAAAACAATAATTCAGTACCTACATATCTACGATGAAGCATCATAAGAGCAGATTTTGTCACTTTAACTTTCCAGCGAAGGTAGGGTTTGGAAATACGCGGGCCGACAGAAGGCCGAAAAAATGGAAAAAACGTCCGGTCTAAAGACCGAAACGCGCGATCCACGCAACGCGGTTTCGCCGCGCATTCAGCGAACATCAAAACTCTGACGTTTTGAAGCAGCGATTGTTTTGTTGATCGAGCGCGCTTTATTAAAATGTCGATTTATGACGTCTACCCTACATAGACAACGTAAACGCAATAATATGCCCTATTACCAATTTCGCCGTTATAATTCGACCACATCACGCCTTAAAGACAAACTAGGTCTAAGAACGGAAAAAAAATGATAAATTTTTGTATCGCTGGTATTTTCGAACTCGCTAAGGATATCAAGACCAAAAATACCTTACAAAGGTAAAAAAAATACCTTTTAAAACCTCACCTCAGCCAATATTTTATTACATATATTATGCACCGTAGCAGCAAATTTAAGCTACTGAAGTGCAATAATAATCTTACAATAGTTATAGACCACTTATAATACTTAAAAAATAAAATAATCTAAAACAATACCTAGTAGGCATTACGACAAATAACAGACAACGCAATGGTACGCGAAATATTATTTTACCAAAGTATCGTTAAATAGCAACAAAATAATCAACGGTTCTCAACATGTTCTGATTTCCCAAACTTTTTTGTGTCGTAGACCCCTTGCCATGTTTTTCGGTTTTGGGTAGACCCCCCCCCTACTTACCTGATATTGATATTTTGCACTTTCCTTTTCAAGATTCAGGAAACGAATAAACGTATTTGTCTCACATTCGTATTTATAGAGTGACGAATTGAACAAGTCAGTGCAAGTTCGCGAAGCTCTGAGACTGCACGTATGCTTGTAACAAGATGATACCTCGTATACTGGTATATCATATATGTGCAGGTTTTTACATGTTCAAAATGTATTGCGACCACAAAGCGAATGCCTACATCCTACAACTTACACAATTTTATAAACATATATAATATTTTTTTTACTTCAATATTATAAGATAGTATAATGTAAGTAAATAGGTACTATCAGTGTATTTTTAATTCATGGGCCCCCATTTTTTTTTTCGTTGGCGTAGACCCCTTGCAGGTTGTCATAGATCCCTGGGGGTCAATATATACCACTTTGGGAATCACTGATCTACAGGTGTATTTATATTCACTGATGTCCTTTTAGGGGGTTGATCTATATAAGTAATCAAACTTTAATGAGCAAAAAAATATTGGAAAAATGTTTCCCAATCACGAGTAAAACTTTTTCTAAATTTCAAAGAAATCGTTTTAATGTTTTGAGCATGGCGCGAGATCAAGGAAAGATTTTGCACATGCGCCATTCACGAAGCATTTTGAAGAAAAACAAAGTTTTTTAATAATATAATTATTTTAGTATGAAAAATAGTTTTTTCGAGATTATAATTTTTTCGTGTGACCGGTTTAGTTGTCGATATAGATCAACCCCCTAAAACGACATCAGTGAATATAAATACATCCTGTATAAGTCGAACTATAAAAAAGAAATCAATTATAATAGGTAAAGCTGTTTATATCCAAATAATATAAGATTCATGTATGAGAATCTTCTATCCCCGTCCTTTGGCCGTTTAGGTCACATCGAAATCTGGTCAAATAATACAGATATTTAATATTAAAGTCAACATTTTTTAGTATGAAACTGACATATGACAATAAAATGACAGCGCTAATTATTGGGGCGCGATCATATTCGAATTTCAAACATATGACAGCGCAGCTATTGGAACGTTTTATTTATTAGTGGCCAGTTGGAATTAATATATTTTACTCATATATTTATGAGCGCAAATAGAAATATGTAAAAGAACGATCTGTTACGTTATAATTATTATAAATTAAAATATTATGTCCGCGTTTATTTATTTATATATTTATTGTGGTTACACAAAAAAAAATGCACATAATTCAGGTAATGACGTAAAAAAGAATATTAAAACATATTTAACGAATTTACATAAAATAAAATAAATAAAAAAAACATCTTTAAATTTTAAAAAAATATGAAATACACCAATTTAACTTATTATACTTTATTTATATAGTAAGTATATACTTTATAGATTATTTATACATACCAGAAAAAATTTAAAATAAACCGAATTAACACGCAACTAAACTAGGAATTTTGTTCGTGGTTTTGTGCGTTCGTATAGAATTTGTATTGGTGTTGGTATATAATTGGTAATTGGTATAATTGGTATATAATTGGTAGACAGCGTTGCAAAACTTTTGCCGAGTTATTGAAAAAAGGTTAATTTGGGAGAAGTTACTATTAAATAAATCACAAATTCAGTAAATAGAAAGGGAAGGCGGTTGTTTCATTACTATCCGTAATTGAAAAAATGTCATCAAAAAACCATTATACCTGTTTTTGTTATTTTTATCTGTTCAACCCATCACAAGTTGAAGCCACAGACAGGCACGAGTAATCTGGGGGAAATGCCTTCTATGACGCTATGTCAGGTTCTGGTTAAATAATATACACTACTAAACAATCTATAGAAGCAGTTGATATTATATGATAGCTACAGGTGTCATAGCCACTCTTTTTTTTAAATATGACACTTTGGTTTGAATAGGACCTTAAAAATCCGGTAAGAAATAATAATAATATAAAAATGTCTCGTCGTTTCAATAATATAAAAAAGTTATATAGAATGTTTTGTCTAGTAAAATGTTTAGGTTTAACAGATTAATGCGATTGAAATAAATAAATACAAATGATCCGCCTTTATTAGCGTGCAATGCCTCGAAACACGTTCAATACTCCGAAATGGGTGTCGCGGAGTGCCAGTAACCAGCAGCCCGACTTGTAGTGCAGATAAGCCTCGCGGCCCGTATATTAAGCCGTCTGCTTCGCGGCCTCCGCGCGGTCCATCACTGATAACTCGCCTTAAGTAGCGGCCGAGAGACGAACGCGGCTGCTAGGCCGGCGCACGATCAGCGCCTCTCCAACTGCGTTGCTTCAAAATGATCCTTTGTCCACTTAAACAACAAAGTACACAAATTCAAAGGCCTAAGAAAAAAACTGTACTGTGTGAAATTGAAAAAAAATATCGATATCGATCTATATCGACCAAAAATGTTTCTCAAATACGAGAAAAGCGACTTCAAAATAAAATATAAATCGATTTAATGTTTGAGAGCGCGGAAGAAGGTATGGCGGGAGAACAGAACGCGGCACTTCGAGGAAAAACAAAGCTTTTTAATATATTCTTTTAATTATCGATATAGATCAATCTCCTAAAAAGAGAACCCCAAATTAAAAAACATATATATCTATATATATATATCGTTATTAGGGTAATAAGCATTTAAATATTTATTTATTTTTCTTAAATGTACCTACGATGTTTTTCTTTTTTGCTATGATGCAAAAAGTTAACATTTTGACGATAGATACCTATATTAAGTTATATATTTTGTAAAAAATATGTGTATACTTACATCATACCTACATATACCAAATCTCAAAATAGTGAAATAGTATAAATATTTTTTTAATAATACATTTACCTTGCAAGTGTGCTTAGTAAAAAAACTTCGATTTAAAGTTTGAGAGCCGCTCAAATTGACTGCGCACAAAGGACTTCAGAAGTGGAGACATAACTCAGATCGGATACGAGATAATGCAAAATAAAATAATTGTCGTCAGTGATTTTAAGGATCGCCATAACTCA
Organism: Neomicropteryx cornuta; assembly: GCA_020383195.1. NCBI lineage: Eukaryota > Metazoa > Arthropoda > Insecta > Lepidoptera > Micropterigidae > Neomicropteryx > Neomicropteryx cornuta. The sequence goes on along the minus strand of JAHKQU010000008.1, from coordinate 17,120,696 downwards.
TTTCGTCGCCGCCGAGCAATACTAGCTTCTCGGCCGCAGCTGAGAGGGTTCGATTTCGAGTGCGGCCGTCGAGGAGTTATCAGCCTTACGCTTTTTTCCAATTAGGCCGGGATGTTAGCGTTTGATATATGTCTACGGTCGAATCGTTGTCGTGTCGAGACTTGCCTCTAAATAGCAACATTCTCAGCTAATCGGCTTCAACGCCTCGGATGTGTAAATTGGACCGCATTGAGTTGTATGAAACTGTTGCATTGTGTTGTGTGTTGTTGTTAGACGTATTGAGTTGTATTGTGTGTTGTTGTATGATTCATTTTAACTTCTATACATTCATGTATGCGTAGCTTCTATCCCCGTCCCGTCAATCTGCGACAAATCTTCCGACAAGTCTTTCGAGAACTCTTCCGAGAATTCAACAACGAAATTCAACTCTTTCGAGAATGTCATGATACCATTGTACCTAAGTTTTTTTTATTTTTATCTACTCAGACCTAAAAAATAACTCACTTTCTTCTCTATGGCTATCCAAAAAGCACATCGAAGGGGCTACGGCACCCAGCTGTAAGACTTCAGGTTCTGGGTAAATCATTTACTACTACTAAACAAAGCATAGAAGCAATTGGTATTATATGATAGCTACAGGTTGTCATAGCCATTTTTTATTCATTATCAAAGAGAGCCATCATGATAAGATATTGTTTTTTTCGTGGGTTAAACAGAAGAGTGTTTGAACTCAGATAAAACCGTGGGTGAGTTTGTGTAATTCAGTAGAAGGAATTTCTGCAATCGCTAGTCAATAAATAAAACGATCACGGCCGGCCATTTTGAACGTAACTTAATTATTTTTTTTTTTTTCTTAACTAGCAAACCGACGCAGTCAAAATTACGAGTATGAAAATCTAAACTCTAAGGTCAGTATTACATAGGTACCAAGAAAGGAATGGAAGAATGAAACAAATAACTAAACAAAAACCAATTTGTAATAAAAGACTATATTTAAGAGGTCTAAAAGCAAGAAAACAAGTGAGGTATGCAAGGACGGTTTTGCAATATTGAAGGGGTTGTGCGGAAAGCACAAAATAAGCATATTATATTAATTATAGGTGGATATATATATATATTAGGATTTATGATTTTTAAAAGGGTTAAACAAGATATACAAATAAAAAAAATATTTGCTTATTTTTTTTTTTAATCGTTTTATTACCCTTGAATATGTAACTAATAGGCGCATGTTTGTTCATTTTGTATGTAAAATGATTCCTCGTTTTTCTTGGTCGAAGAAGGTCCAGGAATGTTTCTTGAATCTCCAGACTGCTCCTTCAGGACTTCAGAAACACCAAATCAAATCACCATTGCCACATGTTTATTTACGTAAAACACCTTTAGTTGAGTTAGATTTAATTTAATTAAATATTATATAAAATAGTTTACAGAGACTTAGACTATAATCGACCTGAAATTCGGCAGAGTAACAAAGTGTCAATGCGAAATCTACCAAGATGAAATCTTGCAATATTAGTAAATTCTGAACCTTTTCATCGATAGAAAATGTATTTATTATAAAAATAATTAGATACCTAATAACATCTAATAACAGTTAAATAATAAAGAAATTAACTGAGAAAAAAAAATCTGTATACACTCTATGAGAAATTCCTGTAGATATAGTGACAGTTAAACGTTTTGTTGCGCCTGCAGTTCGATTCTGGTTAATGTTATTTGTACGCACAAGCGAACAAGTCTTGTAACCTTAACAGATTATTTGGTTAACGTCACCAAAGTTTTTAGTAGGCGCAACCAACGTTTGGTATGTCAACGAACAGGAGACTATTTATTTATTTCAGGAAACAACAGTCAATACAAAAAAAAGTTACAATAAAAAATAATCAAAACATAAAGCCAACTTTAATAAATAGAAAAGTACATTCAGGGGCGAGTTGGTATTACGAAGTAGGAGGGGTTATATAATTACCAAAACACGAAATATACCGAACATTATATTAGAAGCTATAAATAAATACTGCAAAAATGAAAGAGAATAATAGTTTATTAGTTTTTCTGTTTAAATTGCGATCCAGAGTATTTATCGTAGACTGGTAGCTAGCTTATTTAAACCACATCGCAAAATTCAAAAACGTCCTGATACTATCGTACCTACCAGATTTATGAGTATGAAGCGGTACGTGTTTAAATAATGTATTCAAATTGCTTATGGTTAATATCGCCGGTGCATGCATGCTACTCGCATTTGCTACTAGGTAATACCTGGCGGTCGGGAGGTCTTCCTTGTTATGTCACTGCATTAATTCTTCAGTGGGAAAACAAGACGCCAAGTTTGCAGTTCGAATACTAGCAATCACATTAAATAGTAACCGCAGGGCCGCCCAGCAGTTCGGCCTAACGAGGCGTCGACTAAATCATTTATGGCGCGAGTCTGATTGACACGTTGATTATAAAATCGAGCCCTGCAATATCGACAATGTGTCCGACTGATTTCGCTGAGTATTGCTCGGATCGTACGATTGTGACATTTCAGATTTTATTTATTGTAATCATATTTTCTATTACACACGATATTTACAGCGATTCTTAAAACTATGTTACACGATTTAAAAACTAAACAATGGTAATTTATAAAATCTATGACCCATAGGCGTAACTAGCCATCTGACCTGTCATTGCGACTTGGGATCTTTTAAAAAGTAAAATGAATGTTGATAGAAGCATTTTATATAAATAAAAACTACGTCTTTTTATATATAAAATGAAAGAAAATCTATATTATAACAAACGCCTTTCAAATACCGCACACCTGGTTTGCGAATTTCGGAAGTCGATAAAAGTCAGCCTAGCGAGATCTAAGGGAGGAAGGAGAGGCGTTTTAAGGCATTTTAAGGATTTTTACGAAAGAAAAGGCCTAGGTACTATTTCTGAAAAGATTTCACAATTTTGTCCAGAAGATAACCAACCCTAGTTGGGATCCCATGACAACTCTCCCGCTTGCAGCATGTATCTGCCAAGCCATTTCGATAATACCTGCATATGTACCTAACTGCTTATGTTACATGCCAAGTGCTGGACTCGAAAGCGCGTCGCTGTTAAATATTTTAATCTGAGACATACGAAAGTAGAAGAGGCGTCTCGTTCCCACTAATTACTGGCGCGCTCGATCGCACGAGAGCACGAAACAAAGGAGTGTGGAAAAAATCAAAATGGCGGCGAATGGAGAGCAGAGGGCGCCATTTGCATAACCGACGAACCGTGGTAGCGCCGAGAACGCAGCGAGCGCGCGGCTGCCCTCTGCAGAGGTACCCACCCACCCACCTAGCGATGGCGAATTTGCATAATATAAATCGGGGCTAATGTCGCATGCCTGGTCAAACTGGCCAGCGCCGCTCGCAAATCGACGCCGCAGCGGAGCGGACTGGGAAAAGCGATTTGTTTTATTTTTCATGGGAAAAGTGCGCTCGGCTAGTTCATTGTCTTCAATGAAATCTGTTCCGTCTAACACAAAAGATAGAATCAATTAAAAGGTTTATAAATAATACCTTCTATCCACATCTAAATTACATACTAGTGTATAAGGCCGTAAACGGCACATGTAATCATTCAGAATGGCACAATAATAAGTCCCAACAATAAATGATATAATATCACTGAAAAAAATTAAGTGATTATCATATAGACAAATGAAATACGAGTCATTTATTGTTACTTTGAAGTAACATGACTAATCTAATTAGGTTAAAAAAACCTGTTTTAAGAGCGGCCAAAAGAAGGTTGCAGAAAAAATAAAATACTTATTGGGTACGTGAGATGTTACTAATAAGAAAGATCATAGGACAAATATCGTAAATATAAAACAATCATACATATGCACAATAAAAAGTGCATATTATTATCTAAAAATTACATAAAATATTTGGATTTATTAAATATATAATTCTAATATTTATGTTGCGTATAGTTTATTATGTTACAAATATATAATAAAACTAAACATAAAGAAAATATATTATAGACCATATTATGTTAGCTTTCTATTGTAATACGCTGCTCACCAGCTTTTCAGGTGCGATTAATACCTAACTTTAATATTTAAGTAAGATTAAGAGCAAAGATTTTTTTTTTGACACAGTTATATTCATATCTAAATATATTAATACTATTTTCTATTATGTACTTAAAAAAATAAAACATTCAATCGTCCTATAGGTCATACGTTACAAACAAAAATTAGGGTGTGCGTATTACGTGAATTACTCGGGATGTGTTTGCGTAGAGTTTTTTTATCTGTAATATGTATTTGTGAGAGTGTAACCATCAGGAGCGACTGCAATTGCGTTTTTTGTATAGATTTTTTACCTTTTACTGAGAGGAAATATATTAATCGTATTTAATTCGTGGTTCCAACAAAATTTTTATTAATACGATTCCAACCTAATCTCTTCTGGCTCGAGGAGATGGTTGCTTAGAAGCTGCTACCTTTTGTAGATGAGGGGCCCACATTCACTTAGTAGGTGTATAGGGGTTTCTGGGCTATCTTGGATCTTTTGGCAGAATCTGCACTTGTCATGGGTCGATAGGCTCAATTTGCGCAGGTGTTTGTTCAACTTACAATAGCCTTTTAAGACTCTGATTAGGATTCTTAGTAAGTTCCGGCTTAACTTCAATAGCTCAGAGAGTCTTTTTGCGAGAATCCTACTATGAGTTCGTTGGCTTGCTTTTGTCCGGGCATTTCCTGCCAGTATCTAGTCTATGCCTGTGTCTAGCCTAGATATTTATCAGTCTGCTGGTATTGCTTTTAGCATGCCACTGGCCGGTTCTGGGCCTATCATAGGCATACTAGCACCTTTCTTGGCCAGCTCGTCTGCTTTTTCGTTGCCATCAATGCCTGTGTAGCCTGGTACCCACATAAGTGTAACCCTGTTATGTGTTGCAAGGGTGTTACGTAGTTGCACACAGTTTAGCACTAGCTTTGAGTTAATAGTATTAGAGTTGGTGGTCTTCAGAGCTGCTTGGCTGTCTGAAAGTACGTATATGATTTTATTTTTATAGGATCGTTCGATGCTTTCATGAGCAGTTTCAATTATGGCATATAACTCTGTTGCAATATGGTGGAGTGATTATAAACTAAATAGAATAGTCAAAAGTAAGCAGTCTATTATATTTTTTGTAAATAATATTCTAAACATTTATTATTCGTAAACTTGCAGATGCCGTTAAAAGCTTTCTCGAAATTAAAGATTACTATGTTCACCAGCGGTAAAAGTTTATTTAATATGTTTTTCTAAAACACTTTTTTTAAAGCGAATTATTGTGACAGGTTAAATAGAATTGTTTTTAATATGTACAAATCTGCGATTAATTCTGAACAATAAACATCAGCGTGAATGCTAAGAGAGGGACCTACCCATGGTTTGTCGGTCGCATCTTCTGCTACGAAGGTGTTGTTTGTCACGGTCAACCGGTTCACGAGGGCAAGTAAGGCAGATAGAGTACATAAACGCACACAATCTATTCTCTGTTTCTACCTCGCACAATGTAAACTGCTCAAGTACGAATTTTGCCGCGCCGACCAGAATTTTTTTTTTTGTATACTTTTTTTAGTTTCTAGTCCGCTCCTTAGCAAGATATATTAATATGATGAATTGCGTAGCATGCCGGCATTTTTGCCGCCAGTCACCGTCTCGCGCCTCCTTGCGCCTCCTTCTGCCTCCTTGTGTACCTACCTATATCGTGAAGTTATAAATCTAACTTAACCTACCTTTCTTTGAAAAAACTAGATAAAATTTCATCTAAGCTACCACCCATTTCTTAGATGTTACTATGTTTTTATTTTTTACTTCAAATAAAGATATCATAGAAACCAAGAGTGGCTATATTAATGTATGGTAACTATTTTACAATATTACTATTGCTAGTCGGAGGGCCTCTATATGGAAAGTGAAGGAACATCTCGCTTTTTTATATTTACCATAGCTAAGAGTATTATAAACTCTATAATATATATGATCTCGAGCACTGCAGGCACAATTAATCTGGGGACTGAGGCAACCGTCAATGCTGCCTGCAGGGCCTGGCAAGTATAGATTTTACCATTAATGTTCTTTAAAACAGTTAATGCGCGGATTATCTGGTTACTCTGCAGATTAACTACGCGAGTACGTTAAAGTACGAAAAATGGTTTTGCTTTTGCAGATTACCTTGTTATTCTGCGGATGCCCTGGATAGTCTACACATTAACATCCAAACATTAGGTAATGTGTAAATAATATTAGTTAATTTTCAAACATGACTTGATTGTTAAAATTAACTTTCATTTGGTAGTTGCAATTTTCACAATATTAAGTTACGTAGTCAAATAGTTTTAGGACTTTACCCTAATGAAATTAACTTAATTTAAACTACATAAGTAGTACAATATTTTAAAAATTACGACACTAAGTTGATTACTTACTGGACAATCTAAAGATTGGTAGTTGCAAAAAATTTTGGAACATTTGTGGAACATTTACAACTTCAAAACTGTAATAACTTTAAAAACAACAGAAACCCATTTGTGCTAAGTATTGAAATGTAGAATAACGCTTTTGTCTCGTTCCCTTAAATATTTATTCGCACAGCAATTTCGTACTCTAACGAAACACCCTAAGTAATTTGCAGATTAACCAGTTAATGTGTACAATATCATCTCTCTCACATTAACGGTAACATAGATATAGTAGGGATTTCTACTGATTCTATATGCTACCAGTATTTCTCATTGGCGTAGATATCTATACAGCGGATAAAAAGTAGTAGATAAGTATATTATTTTTCCGAATTTGTTTGTTTTCGAAATGTCATTCTATTAGTCAATATCAAAGTCAATGAGATTTCCATGAAATTAATTATGGCAGATACAATCGAACAATTCATGAACGTATTTCTTCGCTTCTAAAATCCCCGTTCGAATTTACCAAACAAAGAACTGATCATCTGTCAATAAACCTCAAATCGACTCTTAATCGAGTCGGGCCATCGATTGCAATTGCTTCGAACTTTTGAAATCGATCTTAAATAGGTACGTAGTTGATGTCAAGCAACGCTTCCATGTGATGCTAAAATCAAAAAGGTTTGAGTAAACATATATATTTTTTTTCTTCTTCAGACCCTTTTATCTATCCAAGTATAAGTCATACAAAAAGGTACTTATTGTTAAAATATAAGAAAAGTATATATAAATCTAGGTTATTTTCTCAAAACTAATACGTAAAATGGACATAAATATCGCGGTTATATTAAATTAGGTCAAGAGTTTTATTATACCTATATTTTTATATTGAATTTTAGTAGTGTTATATTTAAAAATTCAAATGAAATATTTCGTTCTCTTTAAAACTTTCAATACGAAAATAACACTTAAATTATATTTTTAAATTTTGGGCTTTTTGCTCAGTGATCTGACGTCAGCCAACGTTCAACTTCAGAAGCTGAGGAAAAAACGTAATATCCATTGATAGTGGGATTCAATAGTTCAGGTCATATTCACCTTTGAGAATAATCTTTAGTATTTTTCTCGGAACTATTGACTTAGGTATTATATAATGGGACACATAAACTACACGTATACTTTTCTAACTATAATGAATGGCTAAAATAAGCTTAACTACACATACTGACAACAATAAAAAAATAATACATTATATATTATACATATTGGGATAACATTACCTGAAATCTTTGTCTAAATGCGAAAAGGCACATGAAATCGAGCCATTTGGTGAACGCAGAGGCCCAAACTCTTAACGGAAGTCTCGCAGCCTGTTATCGGTCTTTGATTGATTCCTTTGTTGGCACAAACTGGTCGTCATCGAGATGAGCACAGAGAGGAGCACATTCCCAGAAATACTGCTCACGGGACGAGATTTTACATACCTATTTATGTACGAATCTTAACCGGACTAGCACGCCAAGAAAATCCATACTGAATGTCTTTAAGACAATATAGGGCAAAGGCTTTTCGAGTGACATTTTAAAAGTACATATTTATAAAAAAAATATAAATAGACCACATATTTCAAATGATTTAAAGCGCAGTTTTATAATACTACAGAGGAGGAAAGTTTAATAAGAAAAAGAGACTTATACTATGAAAATGATCATCAAACATTATTACTCTAAAAAATATTTCACTGCCTTCTCATGCCTTCAGTGGTTAAGCTTTAAAAAAAAACTCATAAAGCGAGCCGCCAAATAAGACAACATATCAATTATAACAACGGTCCCACAATTTAAAAACGGAAACTTGAATCCGCAACTGAAAATCACGGGGGTCTTTTATATAGATCATTTCTTAGAGTGAGAGATCAATCTCCCTGACCAGTTGAGATATATGTATATATGTATAGATATGAAAGTAGAACAGGAATACAGAACGACGGAGAGTCCTTGTTTTCCTTAGATTTGGTCATTAATGCAGTAACTACGACAGACTTAGAAAAAAACTACCGAAGATTGGTTTATGAAAAGGCTTCGAAATGTAATTTTAACGCATGTTGGTTTTTTTTACCTTGGACTGATTTCCTGAATGAAATCTCATCTTAGAGGATATGAAAGAAAAACAGCTCAAACGGTTCGCGATACTTTGAACTAAATTTGACATTGGTTTTAGAAAGCAAAAAATTAAGAATTAAGGTCTTATAATAAGGCGAAAACTAGTGGTATATGGCCATACGAGTATATCTAAATTTATTCATGTTACTTTCGGATTACCGCAGGGTAGTCACCTTGTACCAGCGTTGTTTATTCTATTTTTAAATTATATGTATATCGGGCCGCTTTATCAATTCTCTTTTTTTACTCTTCACAGATGACCTAAAAATTTACATTAAAATATCTTCAATAAATTATTTCAATCATCTGTACGAATATTTTAAGGCTAATGAGATGGTAATAAACTAAGTAAGTGTAAGGTTTTATCATTTACAAGGCACGCTAATACAATCACATCTAATTATGAGTTTAATGGGTTATGTTTAGAAAGGGTGAATAATTTTAAAGATTTCGGTATAATTTTCGATTCTAAACTTAGTTTTAATGTCCATATTGATTATATAACCTCAAAATGTTACGAACTTTTAGTCTTTCTTCTTCTTGTAACCAAATCCTTTAAAAATCCTACAGCTGTCCGTACAATATTTTTATCTTTAATACGTAATAGATTAGAATACGGTTCAATTATATGGAACCCTTATTCAGCGTATATTCATAATGACCTCATCGAAAACATCGAAAAAGCTGCATTATCGATTATAATCTTTGAGCGATCGTCGCTTAGTGATCGACCTTTCGTTTTCAAATACCCTATTTTTAAACAAAATCTACTCTCCGGCCATTCGGTTCCATTTTAATTTCAATACGCCAACAGAACACGTAATTTAAAATAAAACCAATGCCCAATCAATATTTAGTAATCTACTATATTATAGAGTAGGTACAAGAATATGTATGTATTATCATTTCGTCTGGAACGCTTTTTGACAGCGATTCAAAAATAAATTTTGTGTCATATTTTAATTCATAAACGTCAGCGTCAATTTGTCTGTCATCTACTACACTGTAATTATAAAATTATTAGAGATGAGTCTCATCCCAAATGCCACAGGCGCGAGTCGACGCGTGCCGAAGGCACCTACAGAACCGCCTTGTAGGCCTAGCTATCAACCCGGGCGAGACCGGGGTTGAAAGTTATTAGAAGGTATAGCAGGATAACTTAACCGGTGTCACAAAAAAAAATATAATTTCGAAAAAAAAAACATAATAAAATAATGATTTATTAAAAATACTTTGTTTTTCTTCAAAGTGAAAGTTTTAAGTTTGAAGTTGTGTTTCTCGTAATTAAGAAACATTTTTCTAATATTTTTTGCTGAATAATGTTTAATTGTTGATTTAGTTAGATCAAAATCCTAAAAGAAGTGCCCTAAATTTAACAAAAATATATACGTAAAAATAAAAATAAATAAACACTAAAAATGTGAAAAGTTTCTGAAACACTACACCCATACATTACAACATAAGAACACATTTTGCCGCTTCCTGTGAAATTTTTCCAGAAGTACCTCAAATATATTTCGGCAAAGGACGGCTGTGTTGACCTAACGCATATTGATTAAATAGATAGTATTATTTTAAAATACCTACTATAGAAGCGTCCTTAAATCAAAGTGTACTTACTCCACTTCATAAGGCTTCCCCTCAAATTTAATCGCGACTATTAACATAATGACAGCGATTTGGAATCACTCCTATGGATTCAATTAAAGTAATTATCGGCTCAACGCCTTGGAGACCAGCTCAGGTCCGCAAAGGCCAGTAAACGACTTATCAGTGTCAATCATCGCCTTGTTAATTGTAATCCTCGCTAATCCTGGCTGCGGAAAGATGTCAGTACCTTAATGGCGCTATACATTTCACAGAAAGCGGCGTTTTCAAATGCTTATTAGCACGGGTCGATTTGATTTCCGTGACACGTACCCTAACCTAACAATTACTGATTACAAAAGGCAGTTAAATATATTTAAATGTGTTTTGTTTATTGATATCGTAAAATATGTCATATTAGGACAATAATATTAGTATCTGTCATATTTTAAATTATTTTAGGTTAAATATTAACTATTAGATGTTTCTTGACAATCGTGAAATACAAGGCAATCGTTTAAGCTCTTCAGAATATTTATACAATACCATAGTTAAGGACAGAATAAATAATTCTCCATTTTCTAGCACTATTAAAAATAAAAAAACTGTGTTCTTTAGTGTAGTCAATATTTTTAAAATTGGCCTCCTACTATTGGTAACAACCTCCAGGTTGGCCACTCTACATTACAACTTGTCTATTTGAGTTGTTGGAAAGTTGTCAACCTAAACGAGTGAGTAAGATGGCTGAGATCCTGTTCATCGGCCATCGCTGTTCTATGTGAGCTGGGAGGAAAGATGGTTGCTGTTCAACATAATTCTAATCTATTATCTAAATTCCTTAAAACTATAAATATTTTTTCCAGAATATATTTCTTCAATCTACGATATCCTACCTATTCCTATTCTATTTTATTCTACTATAATCTGTCAAGAGCCCAAGACAACCAAGCATTTCCCACAATTAGAAGAGAGTAGGTATTTATTGAACCTCCCACGAAATCAATAGTCTAGACCCTTGCTACGGAGATGCTTTTAACTTCGCTGCCTCCAAATTATGAAAATACCTAGCCGCCTAATATATTTGGGCATGAATTATTTTCACATTTTTTATACAATTTCTTACACGTAATGGGTAATTTAAACACCCCCTTAAGTCGGGAGTGGTCTTGGAAGACCCTGTATAGGTATGTAGGTCATCAATTTACTACTTCTTACGATAATTTTGTTCCGAAAGAAAAAACCCATATTAATTCAGCCATATAAAGTTGGTCAGGTACTTAATACGTCGAAATACCTACTTATCCATCAAGCAGGCGAACCGACGAATGAATAATTCATGTAAATTATAGTCACGAACGTAAAAAGATTCCAGAAAATAGCGTACTCGCGTCTTGTGGGCATTCCCCCAATGAATGCTTTCCACTGGTCAATACAATGCCCTATTAATATTCAGGGGTAATGTAAATCACTACGAACTCGAGTAAAAGTTTAGCTATGGCGTGGGTTTGACCGTGCCCCGGCCACCCCCGTACTCTCCACCCCCATCAGTTCCCACCACTTCTCCGTAACCAGATACGAGAACCAACCCTCACGCGATTACCGCCAGAATAATAATAATACCTACCTAGAGGTACTTGCTTGTTTGTTTGTAGGGAGAAGGCACTTTTATATGCAAAGAATTCGATGGGAATACGAGTGTGCAGGTATTCCCATTCAGGTATAAGTGAATTGTATTATCCGACGTTCGAAAATTCTCTGCGGTTTAGTAAATTAGAGAAATGGCTTAGTAAAAACTTTTTTTCAGACGGCCCACAGAGTAACAAAAATAAACATACCGAGAAATACAGTGAGATTCTGAAAAAGTGCCTGAAAAATATTCTGAAAATAAACCTATAATTTCAGAACCTTACATAAATAAAGAAAACTGTATACTCGTATATAAATTTTAAATAAATTATAAGAAGCTAATTTTTAAATAAATAATGTAATAAGCTACATGTCATTTCTTGTTTTAAGTCCCTGTTAAGTCTATCAAATAAAGGCTGGTTCTATTGCATTAATATGTAGTTAGTGTAGAGGAAAATATTTCTTTTTTTTTAAATAAATTATGCTTAAAGTTATTTTTAGTCCAATTAAAATAAGCTAAATTTTCTTGTGTTAAAGTCAGCTAACATCAAGATTACTACGATTTTATTTACTGACTCTGAGTGTGAATAGTAAAAATACATTTTTAAAAACGAGCTTTTATTTAAGTGCTTGAATGCGTTTACAAAATTTCGTGTCTGTGCTGTCGACCGTCGAGGAGTTCTTTTCGGTTGGAGCCATTCCTCGGTGTTGAATCAGGTCATGCTTACCATAAAAATGCACTGTCATCGAAACTGAACCAACATGTCAAATTCCAACTCCGTAGGATTAGAGGAAGTGGTTCTAATTCAGCTTGCAAAATTTGGCCTAAGCCGATATACAAACTTTGCAGGCTAAATAAAGCTTGTAAAAATGCACCACGCCAATTACGCTCATCGCCTTATCACACGACTCGCATGAATGCACGCGTCGTTGCTTGTGTCAAAGAACGTGATTTGATGCCTTTTCGAAATATGATATCGTGTAAAAATTTTCATACTAATTTGTATGGGAAGCTTTCTTCCCACGCTTTTGTTGAAAATCTTCGGGTTTGAATGTTGTTTCAAATGATCCGTTTATTGATCGGGAACCGCTCTCATGAACCGCGTTGTTCGTTCTGATCCGAAACTGAACGGCGTGGAGATGTTTCCTTTGTCGATCCGTTATGTTACTGATGGCGGTGTGTACTCGTATGAGATGCCGTATCTTTCGAAGTAAAACTTCTTAACATTATACAATTTTCGCGAGTCGGCAAAGCTGTCACGTTTATTTTTTTTATGTATAAATAGAAGCATTTTAGTTTTTATTATACTTCATTTTCATTACGCGGCATTGATACACGCCGTAAGTGAAAAATTTGCTTTAAAATTTTACCCATGGAAAAATTTTTTTTTTACAATTTTTTAAGATGTGTTTTTTTCTAAAATAATAAAAAAGTGACTATAGATAAAAAAAAGTAGCCTTTGCATTGCATTGCATTGGCCTTATTGTAAATATATCAAAGGAAGAAGAAATTAACATGGTCATTCCCTCAATACTGTATGACTGGATATAAACGATTCAAACTCTCATAGTCTGACTATAAGTTCTTGGCCTGATCGCATGATTACGACTCATGGAAGGCAACCATTTATCCTTCAGTTACTCCGACGCTGCTTAAAATTCAAATTAATATTCTGAGACTCATTTTCATACTTTACGACGTGAATAGGTACCTAACTCTAGACATCGTTTTAGACGTAGGTTTAGTCGAACCAGAGGGTGCTGAAAAAGTATAAAAATGGAGAACTTCGTAATTAAAATAAATAAAGATTTAATAAAAAAAATATTGACAATAGAAATAATGCAAGACTTTTGCAGTTCTAAGAATCTTTGGTATTTACCACTCTGATATTTTAATAAATGCCACTTTGGTATTTATTTAAAACACGCAATTTTCTGTATTTCTCGTACATAGTACCCTACTAATTAAGAATTACATATATACAAATATTGTATACTAAAAAAGACGAGTTAGAATCAAAAAATGCTGTTTCTTAAAACTCTATTACTTAACTCTTTTTGACTCTAAACGAGTGTCGTCTGCAAATATGACATGAGGAATACAAAAGTTCTGTACATGCTTTCTCAGAAGCATGTACAGAAGTCCATATTTGAGTAGGCAGTAGGTGGTCCTGCTCAAATAAAGAATGGAACAATTATTCAAAATTGCTAAGATGTTACATTTACCTGTTAATTTTTTAAGTAAAATTCACCAGTTGCGAAATATTTACACGTATATAAAAAAATGTTGCGCTGCACTTAATCATATATATCTTTTACCTCCTTGTACTTGTGCCTGCATAAAAAAATTGAACGTAAAACGACCGGCTAATAGACCCTAGAGGACCCGTAAATGTAGACAACTTTTGGGGAACGGTCTCCAAAATTCTTAGGTAAAATGTATAATTTACCTCCTGTCAACCTAAAAGAGGTAAAAAACTTACAATATAATAGAAATATGTAAATTCAAATAAGATAAATTATTGAACATAACTGTCTTAAAAATTATTTACTAATTTTGACACAAAACAAAATAATTTCTTTTCAGGTAATATAGGTATGTTTTTTTTAAATATTTGATTGTACTTAATATACAAAGCTATAGGGAAATTGATCGATGTTAAACTGTCTGAAACTACCCGCCTGAAAACAACAATTATAACTAAACCAATGGACATAAATCTTTTCTGTTTATCGTTTTGTGATAATACAAAGCCACATTATAAACAGCAGAAGCTCCTCGTAGCCAACACGCTCAATTCCTCCTAGCCGCCCACACATGGGCATCTACGATTTCCTGTTTCCGTAGGCAGTAGCGTCGCTACGCCTCGCAGACGCAAGGATTTGCTTAATTTTCCCGCTCTTTCGATTTCAAAGGGCAATCCCCTATTCCTCTATAAATATTCATGGTGGTTTATTTCGTGCGGGCGACGTGTAATGTATTCATTCCTCGCCGTATAGAGAAGTTTTTGCTTTTATTTCTTGCGGTGATCGTTATGCGGAGCACATTGCAGTGCTAGTGTACGAGTATAAACATTTGATTATACTACAGACCCAGCTAAATACATTTACTTGTTTGTAGATATAAAATAATTTACAAATTAAAAGCTGCTATGCCGTGCAGCTGCGTACCGTGTGCTCTTCAAAGCTCAAAAATTAAGATATAGGAGATTTTTTTATTGTAAATAATTGTGCTAACACTATTGGAAATGCAATTATACAATTATGCCTTAAGAACACCTTGGAAGAAAATGATTTATTTCAGAATTATTCCATAAAGACCTGGCTTCAAATATAATCTTTTAAATTTAACCTACCACTGGTATACCTACACGTCACAATTGAAATTATATAAAAAAGATATTTTGGACTTACTTCCTTTTATAGATTTCTTAACCCAAATTTAAAATTCGTGTTATTTAATTTCATTGACGAGGTGATTTGATTTTTTTCCGAAATAATCACTTTTTGGGATAAAGATAATTAGAATTTTTAATGTTTAATTCAGTTTTTAATTTACTTTTTAATTTTTAATTTCATTTATTTTACAAATAAATTCGTTTATTTTTATTTTCCGTTCATAGTTGTTTGGTATTAGTATGATAACTTTCAATTATTTTAATAACGAAAAAAAAACCAATCTAATAAATAAATATTTTTTACTATTATATACATTAATAATAAAAATAATTCAATTTGCATTACTAAAAAACTATTTTTTTTGACTTAGAGGTTGATCAAATAGTTATAAATAAATAAATTAAAAAAGTCAAGTGGTTATAAAGAAATAAATTAAAAATGACACATTTGAAGTAGAACTTACCTCAATTAGTCAATGTTTTATCGTATGAAACTTTAGGAAAGGTAATTTCTAAGAGCCTCTGTGATCACAATAGAATAAAATAATTACGAATAGATTTAGTTTTTTTTTTATTCGGTACTCTAACAAAATATTGAACATATAAAATGTTTACATTAATTTTAGAGACTTAAGTAAGAAAAACCTTATCAATATTTAAATAAAAAGTGAACTCAACATGCATATAAAAGATAAAATATAGATTATACTAAATAGAAATTATATAAATTACATATCATATAAATTATATACATACACTAAATACGGATATTATGTGACATATATAAATAAGATGTATGAATATAAATATGTATTTTTATATTTTTATCTCGGAAGCAATTCAAAAATATGCCTTTTGAATTGACTAAGGCTATCATGGAAAATGTCAATGCGACTATCTCTATGTAAGGTATTATAAAGACGACAGATGCGAGGTTTTATTTTATTAGGTTATTATGTTGTTATGTGATATAGGGGTTCTAAACAGATCAGGGCTCTTAAATTATGCGACGTCGTATTAAACGATATTTTTCCTAAGCACGTTTTTTCTACCTTATAATTAATGATTAACTGCATTCCGTAATAATATTCGTATTACATAATGTAGGTACCTACATTAGTAACTATCCTCTTCGAATATTATGAAGATTACAATATATTATTAGTTATTACACATATTTTTAAAGATAATTCAAAATTCTAAATTCAAACATAAACTTCTAGGTACCTAATTCGTCTAAAAATCACTCAAAAGTTTCCAGTGCTCTAGGAAAGGCTAAAATAACTAATTAATGGGTATCGTGACGATCTTTATCAATGCAACGACGTGTCCTCTTGCAATGGGGAATTGTTTGTGCGTACATGGTATCCGCACAAACACTTCCTCCTTAGGGTCCTTCATTCCCGCGGAATAAAGGACCCGCTTTCCGCCTTTCCACTACTGTAAGATGCACTTCGGGATTCGGGATCAATACACTACGAAATTAAAATGCGTAGTTAGTGCCCAATGCTGAAACTGATTTTATTTTCGTGGACGACGGCGACGCAAAATACAATAATAAAAACACAGTTACTTAAATCGACACATCGATCCATTATGCGTCTTTTACCAGATTCCAAATTCGCCTAGTATCAGGATTATATTTCGGAGTAGCCTGTTAATTAAATATTCATTATTTATTAATAGTATTTTCCTAACAATATGTGTAGCTAGTAGGTACTATACCGCACACGGAAGTAACTCGGATAGCTACTCGCAGAACAAATGACGCTCCTCAGACAATGCATCGCCATTCCCTCTCGACAGACAATGGACTGTTCTTATTGTTGAAATATTTAGAGCTGCTCTGATATCTGATGAGTAGGTATCGCATCTGCTCTACGCCATATGTGTATATGGAACCCTTTAGACTCTAAATAATTAGCCTAGCTCCAGCATAAATCACTTTTACGCTAATTGCTCTAATGAAGCGCTTCCCAAAAAGGATAGGATTTCTTTGGGGCTTTATTACGACCTATCATTTTTATTATGGTTTTAATTAATAATATAGGTTAGATTAGATAATATAGGTTAAAAAAAATACATTTATAAACATTTTTGAATTGGGTTCTTAAAATTAGGTTTTCCTTAGGTGTCAATGCGACTATCTCTATGTAAGGTATTATAAAGACGACAGATGTGAGGTATTATGTTATTAAAGGCTATGTTGTTATGTGATATAGGGGTTCTAAACAGATCAAGGCTCCTAAATTTTAGATTTTTGAGCATAGGGTCTTGAAAGCAATTAAGGCGAGGTGATGCGTATTTATTACGTAAAGATTTACTATATATTGTTTACTTCACATCTATTTTAAATCACTACTTATTAGTGGACCTCAATTTGTAACCTATTTTAAGTAAGAAACGATTTAAAAAGTCGAAAAAAAAAACGCTCAAAAATTTAATATATTTGTTAACAGATAGCGTAAGTTCGCTCAGCGCCGATATATCCACGAGCACGAATACTACCTAATGCCGCGCCTATTGACAATGGCCTTGACACCGCTACGGCGTACGACGACAGCTGAGCGATCACAACAAAGACGTTATTACATGGTCCTTTTACTGTTTTCACGTAAAGTTTACGCTTTCATTCTCTTGGTAACCATGATGAATATTGCTATACCGTCTTTGCATATAATCCTAGATATCGCAGGACCAATTACCGTGTTTTTTAACGGGAATGGTCCTGTATATAATATGCTATTCTTTTTTGTGTAATTAATTATGGGTGAACAAAAGATAAACATTTTAGGATACTATTCTATAAATACCATAACTTAAAATACCTAAATAGGTATCACGCCGGTAAGATATTTTTTATTTTATACTAAAATCTCCGTTTAAGAAAAATCTGAAAATAATACTCAATGAGAAAAATCGCATATTGTTCACTGAGTGTGTGTTTTTTTTTTATTCCCACCCAATTCTTTTAGTCGTGTATGTAATACACAATATTAAATTATTTATAAATTAAAAAAAAAATTACGTAGGTAGATGGATACCTACGTAGGTACATTTAATCGAATTGATAACATTCAATAGTAAAATTAGTTTTCCATTGAAAAATTAAAATAGTAAACTAAACTCGATTTCTTAAGCAGCACCACCACCATATTATTATTATATTTAAATTCATTTTATAAAATGGTCGAACCATTTTATTCATTATATAAAACCGCATTTGTCTATTAATGGTGCAGTTTACTAATTATTAACCAATGTGCCTAAATATATAAATAAAAGTAATATGTAAATAAACACATTAAACTATAATAATAGATACCTTCATTAAAATAGAAAAAAAAAATTAAAGTAGTAATACATACACTAGGTACAAAATCGTACCTACCTG
Organism: Neomicropteryx cornuta; assembly: GCA_020383195.1. Classification (NCBI taxonomy): domain Eukaryota; kingdom Metazoa; phylum Arthropoda; class Insecta; order Lepidoptera; family Micropterigidae; genus Neomicropteryx; species Neomicropteryx cornuta. The sequence continues at coordinate 17,102,093 of JAHKQU010000008.1, read as the reverse complement.
AAAAGAAATTGTACTGTATCAAAATTAATAAATATTTTTTAACAATGTTTAATAATTTGTCTAATTTGAGTGTACCTGTTTCTATTAGAAAATTATTTTTAAGTTTTTTACCTCTTCTAGGTTGACAGGAGGTAAATTATACATTTTACCTAAGAATTTTAGGGCTCGTCGCCTATCTGCATTTTCGGGACCTCTTAAATATTTACGACATTATTATAGGTATTAAATTTTTGTTTAAGATTTTAAATTTAAAGAAGAAACAATAAAAAATTGCCAACGAAACCCGTCATCTAGCTAGCACTGGCTGTAGTCCGACCCTCACTCTTCACGTTACAAATACACCGTGGTCGGGGCCAGCTTAGCTACGCCCATTTCCCCCACCCCGCCGCCGCTTCGCTTACCTCGCCCGCCAATCGGAATGCGCCTCGATCGGTCGGTAGCATTTTAGTGCAGCCAGTGCAAATAGAACAAACAGGGCTGTGACACTGTAGCTATCATATAATATCAACCGCTTCTATAAATTGTTTAGTACTGGTACATTATTTAACCAGAACCTGACGTCTTACAGGCATCTTCCACCAGACTACTATCTGTAGTACCAATTTGTGATGGGTCGCTTCATTTCCTATCACCGTGCCTGCGACCATTTGGATGACCATAGAGGCGACAGTGGGTTATTTTTTCTTGTCCCGAAGAACGAAATAAAAAAAACAAACTGGTATCATGTCATTAATCATAAATTTTAACGCCAAATTAGTTTTTTGTTGTAAATTTTAATTTGCGGTAAGTAATGAACCAATACGGACATAATTTTCAATTTATAATAAATATAATGTGGCAATGAACATAGATGAGTTTGTATTAATTTTAACTGGTCAGCTGTGAATAATACGTCAAGTTTACTTTTGAAATTCGAATGTGATATTTGCGCTTTCTATCGAAATGTCATATTTGATTTATTAGTACTTAAAGTTTGTTGACTTTTATGTTATTCATCTATATTATCCGACCGGCCTCCGATGTGATCTAAACGGCTATGGTTGTTTTTCAGAGCGTCAATCTACACACAAAAAATCAACTCTTTCTTATTTGAACTTTTCGAATTGAAAGATGCAACAGACAGCTTGTTGATAGTAGCTTCTTATACATCAATGTATGTATAATAAGCCATGTTTTATTAAAAAAGAGCATATTTTTTTCATCCGTCATTATTATTTTTTTTCATATTTTTATCATACCGCAGCCATGTTACGTGATTAATAGTGAAATAAACATCTTTATTAATTATTTATATTTTATCTGTCATGTCTATGTGTAGGTGCCTTTTAATCTCCTACAAACCGTAAATGTTTTTAATATTAGCTGAATAAGTACCTGACTTATTTTTAAAAACGTACTGTGATAAGTAGCTACTGTTTATATTAGGCTGAAGAAAAGTGTTCAATGTTTAATAGATTAATAGTTGTATAGTATACTGAATACACTGTACTGTACACTGAATAGGTAGCCGTGGTGGTATTCTAGTAGTTGTCAAAACGTTTTACTATTAACCTAGACGTTGCTTCATCACCACCATCTGCCGCCAGCTTAGTTTATTATGGCCCCGAATAATTTGTTGGTATTATGGCTTAGGTCAAGGAAATTAAATAAAATGCTTTTCACTGAATACTTAATATAATATGTAGAAAGCCTAAAAGTATTTAGCTACATAAGCGTGATAAAACCCAGTAATAACAGTTAAATTCTTACCTAATAATTTTTCACATTTTGCTTAAAATATCTATCTAACTGCTATCTAGGTAAGTCTGTATATGATAACTATATAATTTACCTATTTCTATGTGGGTTTTTAAAGTATTGTAGAATTAATATTGTAAATCCTAACTCTAAACGTAGGTAGGTACTATACCTTTATTTAGACATGTTAAATCAATGTAGGTAAGATTGTGTAAAATGAATTTTGGTCCTTAAGCAAGTTTGAGTTCGATTTATTCACTGATGTCCTTTTAGGGGTTTGATCTATATCGACAACTATACCGGTTTCATGAATAAAAAAATAATAATTTCGAAAAAAAAAATGTTAATGGTCATTTCCCGATCTCACGGCATGTGATCAACCGCCTTCTCAAACATTAAAACAATTTCTTTGAAATTTCGAAATCGTTTTTCTCGTAATTGAGAAACATTTATCCAATATGTTGTGCTGATTAATGTTTGGTTATTGATCTATATCAACCCCAATGTTTCTGATGTTAGGTAATTTTATGATTATAATGTTTTACGATCATTTAATATATGAAATACGTTGGTCGGTACCTACCTCATGACTAAAATAAAAATTAAAAGAATTAAATATGCCATATGAATAAATGTGCATCGTTTATTTGTGTCGTATTCAAGCGATTCAATACTACAAAAGGAATTCCTGGAGCGGGACAGGTGACCAGGCGACCAGGCGACAGTCTGTTGTGAGTCCATTCAAATAGCCCTTCATAGTCTTCGTAGCTCTGTCCTCGTATCATATCTTGACATGTAGCACTATTTAGTGGGATTATCATTTGAATAGGTCAAGACTCCACTAATTATGCACGCTTATTCTTGTGGAGAGAATCTATAGGTAGGTAGGTACTTGTATAGTAGGCTCATAAAAATATGTTTGAAGTTATTAGGTACATACAATTTATTTATTTCAGGAAACATCAGCCGATGCAAAATAATGTTACAATAAAAAACAATCAAAACATAAAACCTTTGAGAGTTTCCTCCGAACTCAGGAACGAGGTTAGGATTAGAAATTAGGAGGGCTCGGGGAACTTATATAATTACCTAATACAACATACAGCTTAACTGATTTTACATATACATATACGAGTACAACTCTATGGTTAGAGCGAGATGGAGCTCAACATGCTGTTATATATGAATTCTGTGGATAATTCGTACTCAACCAAGATAGACGGAATGTCTCATACTGGCAATAAAATTTTATCTAAGGTAGGCATGTAACATATGTTTAGCAGTATTTTTCATATCAAAATAGACACTTTACGTCAAGTATTTTTTTTTAACAATATATTTTGGGTTTTCGTAATTATATCAGTTTTATTAACTATTTATGTTTTTATGTATGTACACGTTATAACAATATTATGTTTCTATATGAGGTTTGCAACTGCTAGACGCTTTTGAAGTAGAATGTAGGAATGAAAATAGTAACTGTCAAAATAGAAAATGCTGCTTACTCGCTTTTAGAACGTTTATTTTTTTTTCAGGTAGATTTATAATAATAGAATATTTCATAAACCTTGTACAAAATGACTGCAAAATCTGCTAGGCCAGAAAATATAGAGTAGATTTGATTAATTAATCGACTCGAAGATAAATAAAGAAATATAGATAACCTTAGAAGTAAGGGTAAAAATGCACGAATAGTGAAAATAGAAGATTTTCTTATGTTAAATAGATAGGTAGGTATATATATATATTGTGAAACGAAGCCTTATTATTAAAAAACATAAAAATAATCATAAAAGCTGAACATAAGTATTTATATATTTTTTGACTTCTATTTTTTGTTAGGTAAGGGTTGAATTGTTAGTGCAAGAAAAAATGGGAAAAAATACACAAGTCTATTTATGTGAAAGATATGGGGGTATTCGATGTTGATCGGATATTAGTCGGAGAATTTTCTTTGAGCATAATCTATGTAAATAAGTATGCTCTCCATACGAAAGTAAATAAAGCTATTCAATAATGTATAGATAATATTTTCTTGAACATTACAATAGTGTAATAGAATGACTTCGAACTCTTAATTTGGTTTGCGGCTGCTATACATTCACTCCGTTCCTGCTACTCTCCACCGGTGGCAGTACGGAGAGACCAGACCACACACGAGGATGTTCAGACAATAGCCACCAGTCAAATACACGGTGACTGAAAGGCAAAACCGCGTCATAATGCGACCAACAACTCGACGCTATATTCATATTTAAATGACGCGTCGAACCAAAAAGGCCTACGATCGGCCAGGCGATGAATTGGGCGAGAAAGAAGCGACAAGGCTGACAACAGGCGATGAAAAAGTTGTAATTCACAGACAACATCTCCCACCCCATCTTGTTGACTTATTGTTGAAATTATTCTTTAAATTAACAAAAAGGGCCTTATACCAATAAAGGTTAATATTGAGAACTTTACAAGTATACATAAGGTATTTATATTCACTGATGTCATACTAAAATAATTATATTATCAAAAAACTTTATTTTTCACTAAGGTCACTCCCACTATATATTCAACCCGACCTCACACTATATATTCAACAGACTTCTCAAATCATTAAAATGTTTATATTTCGAATTCGTTTTTCTCATAATTGGAAAACCTTTTTCCAATATTTTTTGCTCATTAATGTTTGATCGTTAATATATCAACCCCCTAAGAGAATTTCAGTGAATATAAATACATATATATATGTATGCGAACACGAATGTTGTATGTAAAAATTTTGACTGTTGGTAAGTTCGTGTTACATTATGCAGGCAAGTTATATATAGTTAGATAATCACTATACTATTATCACTGAAAATCACCATACAAACCTAACCTGTTAGTAACCTATGTCGTGTGTAAGTTACTAACAGGTTAAAACCTACCGATGTAGATTTTGTAAATATGTTTCACGAGTGTAGTATGAAATACACGATTTCTATATACAGGGTGCCCCAAGCTTATAGGACAAAAAAAAAACAGCTAATAGGTCTTACGATTTCTAGTATTATTTGTTAAGAAACTATATCAAAATTCATTATGGTTTTCGAGAAAAAAAATGTTGAAGTTTCTTTTTATTTTCAGGGTCGAGCATGTAAAGCGACTACACGCTCGACCCTGAAACATGCGGAAACTTTCGAAGTGCCCTAAGCGGAATTAAGCGGATCAGTGTGTCATCAGACGCTGTGAGAGGGCGACGTGTGGCTTTTGTCGCGCGCGCGTTCCGATAATACGTAATAATATGCGACGGACAAAACAAAATCCTTAATTAATAGGGATTGCCCATGCATTAGTGGCAGTAAACTTTTGTCAGTATGTCTAAGTACGTGTAAGTACGTGTTCACCATCAGACGGCCCCACAGATCACAAGTTTGCCAACGCCCGAAGGTCGGCTGTTTTTTGCAGGCAGAATACCTAACTGTCTACCACCGTGTGTAATCAGTGAAGTGTGCCACAATGTGTGTGTTGTGTTACAATGTGTTGTGTGTGACAATGTGTTATTTAATCTTTTTATGTCTATTTATTTGTGAGTTTTCTATACTGAAAAAAGAACCGTGAATCGGCAAGTACCTACTTTTATTATGGATTGTTTTTCTTTATAACTCCAGGAGTTAGTTATATGAGTATGAGTTACGTTCTTTCTATGGCTTTATTGTTAATATTAACTTCGTTTTGAAAACAAATTTAGCGTAGTATAGTCGGGATGACGGCGCGTCCGGTCGGTGCATGGCCTCGGCGCTGGCACGTTCAGGTAAGAAGGGGTTGGGGAGAGGGGGGGAAGGACCTCTTATCCCGAGCGGTGCGAATATAATTATGATTTTACACAAATTTAGTTTAAAAAATAATTAATTTGGGTATCAAATATTTTTGCATTTTTTTATATAATTTCTTACTCGTAACAGGGAACATATACACCCCCTTAAATTTTTGTCTATGATCTTGGGACACCCTGTATACCGTATAGGTTTCCGAGTACTTGAAATAAATCATGTGAACAAAACATTTACGAATTTAAATATTACTGATGTTTACGTATTCAAGATAAATCAGAAAAATGAAGAAATTTTACAAAAATTTGACCTGCTCGCGTTCCACGGCGGTAGTCCGCTTTGAAGTGAGCGCAGCTTTCGAAACTGCGGGCAACATGGCATGCTGACCTAACGGGCCTCACTTTCTTTGGCTCGTCAGCCCTTCGGGTCTAACATAATCGGCTCCTTTGTTTTATTCAAAGGACCTATATAACTTGGTCACCGTCACCTAATTCTTGTTTCAGGAATACTCAAGGACAAATGCAGTCCTGGCAGCCGTAGGACATCATAGCTTAAGAATGCAGATTCTTCCACTTCCGCAGGAGGGTGCTTTAGTCAGACGATAGAATCTCTTTTTAGGGATGCCGTCATTAAGATTATTTTAGATAATGATCGCCAGGTTGCTGAGCGGATATGATATCAGAAGAAGAAAAGAAGAACAAGCGAAAAGAGTCATCTCGAGTGCCACAAGAAAGTCCTATGCTCAAAGGAGGTTTGAAAAAAATATTTTTTAATTCTATACTGTTACAAATATCGACGACTGTCATCTCCTAGAATAACCGACGGTAGACTAGTCCATTCTATTCTAGATCATTCCAATTATTCATCTTTGCGCAACTCCCCGAAGAACTGGTTCCGTAAGTTTTGCTTGAGGTATTCGCCGTTCTCGAGAAGAGCGATGGAGGCTGCGGCTGCTAAGTGACTTTCATTGCCTCGATATCTTCGGGAAACCACTGCGCGGCCAGAGGGGCTAGTCTGGCAATCGGCAATCGGAAATCGGTAATCGAATCAACTGTGGGTACTCGCCATCTCTTTTTTCCTACGGACGCCGGCAGCAATGAAGAGATACCACAGTCGGGTCGATTGTCGCTCGACATTATAGACTAGGCCTTCTGCAATATTCTGCACATGCTCGCATGTAATTGATATCATACAGCAATTCTTTAGGGACCATTTGCATTAAAAAACGGTTGAGGAGTCGTTGGATCTATTTGCACTACACAGAAGGGTGGATTCAGAAGTCTCTCGGGAAGGACACACGGGGAGAAAAGAGCCCCCCATGGAGATCACCCCATCCTATCTTAAGCGGGTGGTCCGGAAAAATTTAAAAAGAAATGATGCCTAAAACAAAATGTTAGGCTATTTTAGATCCTAGTAAAAATAGTTTGAATAGTGTGTTTTGTACCAGTATTTTTTCAGTACCGGTTATGCCATTAATTCGCAATATTGGCGATTGTTTCTTCCCTAATTCACGTTTTCAACGCTTAATCACCATCAATTTTTTTTGGATCTACACAGGCAGATTATTTTAAATTAACAAGATCCACTGCATACTTCGTAAAAGAACCTAGAATATTACGTATATATTATACGTAGATATATCTTTCAAACTGATCCGTAACCAATCAACTTACTACTAAACAGTACATTAAAGTATGTTTCGTTAATTAATTATTTTGAGCAGCTTAATATTTAATTTAAAACAAAAATTAATACCCACTTCAAAATAAAAATATTAATGTTTGTGTACCTAGGTAGGTTAATTAATACATGCTTAATCAAAAATAATTAAAGAAAATTTAAAAACAAATCATTATGGTCAATAAAGATTTTAATTATATCCTATATTAAAAAAAACAACATAAACCATAGTAAATAATAACATTAATAATAATTAAAATAAACACGGGAGAATTTATACCATGAACTTATATCATATAGGTAAAGGTACTCCGTATTTTTTTTTAAAAAACACCTAGGTAAGTATAGACCAATATTTTTTTGTTTTATTACATTATTTTTAATTTTGCTAAGATTCATTCAGAAAAAATATAAATCATAAGAAGTCATGTCTAAGTAACTACCTACCTAGCTACCTACCTACCTGCCTGTCTAGGTACTCACTTAGAAATTAGGTACGTATCTATAATCGTTGTTTTTTTTTATTTGTCGGAAATAAACGCGTAGTTATATTATTTATATAAAGCTATTATAATATAAGTGTACAGTAGGTTCCTTAGAATTCTTACTTTTTAAATTACCTACCCTCCTCCTTCTCTTCCTTAATATGAAGTTGCAAATATCTATTATTTTTAACTTATTGGTGGTAGTCATATTTAGAAACTAATTTTTATTATTAAGATCCTAAGATTATCATAATTGATTAAAAACATGAGTTTTATGGATTATTACCTATAGGGGTACAAGAATTAATTCCAGTCATTGCCTAGTTCGATTCGAACGTCGCTTCTAACTCTCCCCCTAAAGACGACATTTGGGATCATCACCGAAACGTCGAAATTATTTGTTGTATATTAATCCTTAAAATTCAAAAGTTTTTATTTTTTTGAATAGCCTTATGTCACCGGCTCGGCGGACGGGGGAGTGTTTCTTGAAGAAGGTAATCGACTCACCTTCAATAGAAAATCGGATTAGCCACATTAGTAAACAAACGTCACGTTACCGGCGCCTCTTCCTCTCCCTCCCACTCACTGCACTTCCCACTCGCGTGACAGAGACGTCGGAGTGGGGCGCTGCCGTCTCTTTCGCCGGCGCGCTCGCCTGGCGATTTCAATATGTCGTTCGCAGGCGCGAGCGGGACGGCGAACGGCGTTTTTTAAGAGTGCAAATGCGAGGCGCGCATCGAGCCGACGCCGTCCCTCTCCGACGGCGCTGTGGCCGCGGGCGCGAGAGCGGGACGGCCGTATGTGGCGCGCCGCCGTGGGCGCAGCGGAAGCCTTAAGGTTAGGCGAGTCAGTGAAGTCAGTGGAAGCGCCGCTGCCTGATCTTCAGTGTTCAGATTAAGCTTCCTCGATCGGTCGCCTCGGCGAATCACTTTTCTCAATATCCGTAATAAATTCAACTTCGTACGAAAATCACAGTGAAATCTATTAATTCCGCCACCGAACTTATTTATTTTTTTCAATTCGTTCAGATCGCAGCTTTCATTATTGGTTTTTAGAGAAAATGCGTGTTATTTAAAAATGACTCAAGTGTAATAATAGGTAAATTATTCGATACTGTGTAGGTAGATATAAACATTGTGAACGAACGTTTGTGATAGTTTTTTTATTAATTAACCACGTACCTGTTTTCGTGTTAAACGGTGAGTAGATTATTATATATTTTCATTATATTTATTAACAAACAATACAAATTTATTAGCGAATTATGATGTATTACGATTTACTAAAACGAAACGATGGTCACTCAAGAACAGTTTAAACTCTAGTTGAGTAACCGTCAACACTTATCGAGAATAATTATATTGTTCTTATTGTATTTTATCTATGTAGTATAATTAATAAAAAGAATTATGGTCAGTATTTGACCCTGGTTTTAATCGTAGGTTGCGAGTTGTGTAATAATCATTTTTCCTCACCTACTAAACTCAATAGTATCACCGAAGGTAACTCCTAAATATTGTACAAAATAAATAAATAAGTATAATATTAATTAAAGTAGCTTTTCTTTTTTTCTCAGAATATATCATATTTTTAAAGCATATTATTATACGCCTACTGTAGGTACCTTCCTAATCGTATTATGAATATTTAATAACATACATCATAATATAATTAATAAAAGTTTATTCAGTTTGTATTAACACACTCGTACCTAATTACAGATTTATTTTATGTATCGATATGTCTAAATAGGTATATGTGTTTTTTAATACAATTAATATACTTACACAAATATATTACGCTTTTTATAAAAATCAAGAGACGAGAACCAAAAAGAAGTTATTAGACCAATATTTAACAAGCGCTTGCATATTGTGTGTATATTAAAATAAACAATGCAGTTAGATATAATCAAAGCCTAAGAAAAATTGGTAAATATTAGATTTTAAAAACATAATATAAAGAAATAATGTTATAACTTACCTAATTTTTATTTTCTTTTTTTTAAAATTAATCAGGTAAAACAATGCTGGTATTAATTGGTACTAGGCCACTTTGGCATAAATTTTTGGTATATATATATATATATATATATACGTACCTATATTAACTTAGGTAAATAATTAGTACAATAAATATTTAAAATACTTAAAAATAATTATCCTAGTCTACATTAAATTGCAATGAATAATATATAATATAGCTACACAAATTTCAAATTCTCGGAATATATTAATTATATTCCTATCACATTAATTAATCAATTTTTATTTTTTATTAGTAATATTCATTGTTTTTTTTTAATGTATTTGTTGCCCCGTTAGTGACCTATAAAATAAAAATATTTAAAATAATAAAAATTAAAAATATATTATACATTAATATCTATTTTATAATAAAATAAAAATATAATACATGTATATTTTTAGTTTTATATTTTGGGTATTTTTATTAAGATTTTTGTATTGGCATAATTACGTACTTACCTACTATTTTTATTTAGTAAATTTATTATCATTGAGCGTTTCACACTATTGCAACTTTTAAAATTACTATAATAATAATATAATATAAAATAATTACAATATGTTAAAATAATAATATAAGATTTTTTTCAAAAAAAGCGTCGGATATGAACACAAAGCTAAAAGTAATTGTAATTAAAAAGCTAATTAGTTCCTGTCACCAATAAGTGGATTGCAGAATTCCGGTGTAAACCGCGGACTTATTAACTGTTTAAAGCTAGAGCTGAGTTTTATATACCTAATACGAAATAATAATACGAAACATGTTCTCAAGCGATTTGCCGCTATTAAAATAGTATCAATTAACATCCAAAATAATGTTATTATTAAATACCCATAGTTACTAAAACTTTCTTTATTTTTATTAACTAACAACTTACACGTGCAATCATATTTTGTATTCACAATGCTTTATCAAAATCACATTTTTTATAAATATGGTTTAATTATTTATTCTCATATGTTATTTTTAATGACATCATTTCCTGTTTATGTAACTTAGCTCTGGGCTTAAAAACAAGCCTACAGGTCCGCTTCGATCACAAGTCCTAGGACTTTTAAACGATTACCATTTTTTTTTGATTTGGCTTTAAATCTAAAACTGTTAAATATATAAAATCATCCGTCTTATATTTACAAATAAGACATGTGATTTATTTTATCAGGCGATTTGCCGTTATTTTGAAATACTTGTAGTATCTAATATAACTATAATATAGGAATATATAATATTATATTAATATAAAACTAAAATAATCTTATATATATATCTAATATAAGGTATAACAAAAAATAGGAAATATCAAAACTCAGTAGGTAGCGCTTTAATCATTGAAAAAAAGAAGTCAAAGTAAGGAGAGGGGGGGGGGGTACATTTTTACAATGAAAGCCGGGAAAATTGAGAATAGTAAAAGACCAAAAAAGCAAAGATTGGGTTTAACAAATAATCTTATCCAGCGTACCTACCTATCTTACTTTGGCAGTGTCACCTTACCTTACGCTGCCAAAACTAATCAAATATATATTCCTAAAGATTATATGTTTTGTTCAAGCATTAGGTGTTCTGATCTGGTCAGAATTTTGTTGAAATATGACACCCTAAACTATACAAACCAAAAAAAAAAACAATAAAAAATGACACTAGGACTATAAAATAATTCTGACTCATTAGTCATTTTGAGTCATTGCTCAAAATAGGTAATACTTTTACTTACACGAAATTTGTAAGTACCAATGATATACGAGAGCAGGTATTTCTTTTTATAGACTGGCACCCTGTGAATGTGTTAGTGTTATCCCGTGTCGCAAATATAGACCCGGAAAATGCGACGAAACACCGCAACTTACGAACAGACGCAAAGGCACAAAATAACCCACTGAATGTCAAGTGTCAAGTGTCTTAGTGATATATTTATCGTCATAAATATATTCATAATAACATCAAGAATTATTTATTTACATTATTATTATTTACAATGCAAAACCGAAAAATAAAGAAGCGAAAATCAAATGCAAATTTGAAAATTTTACCCACTTACAGGGCACTCGGGGCTTTACCCCTAGCATATAAAGTTAAATTTAAACTCATAAAAAAAGAGATCAAGCGAAGAAGAGCTTATAAGCCGCGTGGACTTATGGGCTCAGAGCAGTGCTAATCGCCCTTATGTTTTGTATTGATTTATTTATAATTATAATTTACTTGAGATTATATAATTATTATAAAGAACTATTCCTTAAAAATAAATTGAAATATTGAGTTTTTTTATCAGTTAGCAAAAATTGATTATTTTTCTGACCAAAATAATGTTGGGAATACGTCTAAAGCGTGATGTATTAATTATTTATACGTGATATATATAATATTATTTGTATGTATGTTTCTAGTAATATGTGATTATTGAATAGGTGGCGCTCGTATGATGCTGGTTTCTGGGTCCGCGGTGGCCGTCAGCTCGTGTTCGCCGGCATCCTGCTGCGGCGGATGGAAGATGGACTCCGCCGCCGCACCCTCGTCCGCCCTGATGCCCAACTCCATCGCCATCTCGCCGACTGGTAAGCCGCGCAGGTCATTGACGGCCTACTCTATTTAGATAAGATGTTCGGCATGACCATGACAATGACCCTCTGGCAGTATTTTACCTCCATCTTGTGTAGAAGTATGACAAAAATATTAACAGGAAAATTGCTTTTTAAAGGGTTTAGAAATATGGCGTGAAAAATAAATATTTGCTTTAAAAGTAACGAATGAGGAATGCAAAAAAACGACTAGTAACTGCAATATCTGCACAAAGATACTTCAGTTTATTAGCGCCTCGAATTTATGACAATGAATATTTTCTGGAAAACAATATTTACTTAAGCTTTTTTTGAATTTCTTTAATAATCTAAGTTAGTATTTACTTATAAATGTATATATACTATACTTTATAAATGTATAAAATGTGTTACGATTTTTTTTTTATACGAATACCTAAGTATTTATATTTAAATGTTATAACGTATTTTTATTTGTAATATAATAATATTATTCTTCAAGATATGTATTCAAACATTCACAAATTTAATATTCCATTATCTTAATATCGTTTATATTATCAACTTATTTTTAGGTTTTATACATATTATATCTAAAATTACAAAATTATAAGAAAAATAATTACCCATGACTACAACCTATAGAAAATAAATCGATCTTAGTACGGGCATTACTCGTTAAAATAGAACTTAGTTTAATAACAAATAAATAGAAATATATTTTTTTCAGAATAAATTATCTATAAGGTATTAATAATTGTTTCCACAAAATTTATTATAAATCATTTAAAAAATAGATATTTAAATCATTCATTTTTAGAAAATTAGTAGACTCATAATTATAAGGTTTTAAATTATTTGTGACATTAAATTCTCCAATATCCATATATACGAAATCTAGTATGTCGTTCTTTCAAATATTTTTATTGAATTATTCGTTATATCAATAATTATGTAAGTAAATTTAAAGTACGCTAAATTATATTTTTTTATGTTATATAGCATATTTTGATTATTCAATGAACAAAAAACCTTTATTATTCCCTAATATTTACTTTAGCAGGAATATAACCGTTATAATTTAAAATATCCCCCCAAAATACCTTATATTTTTATTATTATATTAACAGATATAGCTGATGAGTCTGTTTCGTTTCTGTTACTGAGATAGTTGAATATCAAGGCAGTTCTTAAATTGATGGATGCTGTTTGCTCTAAAAACCGAATCCTGCAGTTAAAATAATTTCTTGAAAGCTCTCTCTTTAAATGAAATCTCTTAAAGTGTGGGAGGTAATACTTCATTTAAGCAATTTTAAGAAAGTGTATAAATACCTAATAATTATATACTATTTATGTCACAGACATTTAAATGTTTTCTTTTATTTTATTTTTAATTCATTTTATTTAAAATATCTAATATTTTTAATCCATTTGAAATCTATTCACATACATTATATTGGAACCATAACACACACTGTAGACATACTTCACATTACACACCATACTCTACTCTACACATTGTTTTATTGATTTGATGTATGTTTTGTACATTTTTCTGGCCATATAAATGTAGTACTAGAAAAGTATCCTGTTCTATCGTTGTATTTTTACGTTGATAATAAACAAATAATTCTGACCAGACATTGTATATTTCCTAATGTCAAATTAATGAAATAAAAATATCAATAGTTTAGCTTCATTGTCTGTCAAATGTTACAACTTATGTAGGTAGTTACTCGGATAGGTCGGTACTAGTACCTACTAGTAGATAATATTATTACGCGAAGAAAGAAGACACAGTAACTGCTTCGTGTTTCTAATTATTGTGTTTAGCGGTTCGTTCGCCCGTTAAGAAAGGAAACGAAACGGAGGCAGGCAGGCGATCGGTTACTCGCCTGTCAACTGTCAACTGTCAACTGCTACTGTCTCGGCTCTGTGCAGCGCTTTTGACAGACTGAGTTATAGCAATTTTTATTCTGCATTTCACTTAACACTCCCATAGTAAGGCGAATAATTATTTATTTCAGTGATGCTAAAACCGAAATTTGATACATAGATTTTATCAATTTTATTTACTTTTATTCTATTCACTGTAACTGCACCATTACTTATTTTCGCAATATTATTAACAGAACGATTAAGCTACATTAATGAAAACGTGGTTTTACAGGGATGTTCCAAGACCATTCCCTTAGACTTAAGGGTGTGTTTTTGTTCCCTATTACTTGTAAGAAATTGTATAAAAAAATGCGAAAATAATTCAAATTACTTATTACTAAATTGACTAAATTTATTAATTTTATCGAAGCGCTCGTGTAAATTCCAATCATGTTTAAAATCGCAGGGTCAATAAGCTGGATTTTTTATTGGTAATGATGTTCTAAAAACCTATATCTTTTTTAATGTGATGCAGCTCTGCGATTATTACGAAAGGTTATAAAGAGCACCCTTAAAGTTTAGAATAAACATATGATGGATCTTACCATAAATTATACTTTATTTTGCAATTATAATTGACAGCACACATTTCATACCTAATATATAATTGTATTAGGTACGTTTACTTAGTATATTTTTAAATTATTCGCAAACTCATCAAGAATCTCATAGTACTCGGAGAAATTGGTTTCTTCTTCCGATCCGTACGACCAGATCACGGAAACACACGCTCCTATTTAGGCGATTAGCGTATCGTACCGACTTTTACAAGTATATATAATCCGATTGGGAGATCAGTCGAATTATTAAATTCCATTTCAGCGGAGTTTGACATATTCGTTTGTTCGCCCGATAGGATTAAACATATGCTTTCTTTTACACCTTTGTGAGATAAGCATGAATTTGTTCGCCTGGGAGCGTTATTTTTAATTATACATTTGTATTTTACTTGAATATTTGTGATTATTTTTTCTTTCAGTATTATAATTTTTGGCTTATCTTATGAATTAAATATATCCGCAGGGAAACCTGTTAAATAAATAAAAAAAGGTGGTACCTAACTAGGTAGATCGACGAAAACACATATCTAAATATAAATATAAAAATTTGTCTATTGTTATTTTTTTCTCTAACTTTGATTTTGATAGGTTTTTACTTTTTACTTTTGGTTGTTATCTATTTATTGATTTTGCATTTTATTATATTGTTTTTTGTTTTTCCTTTTTCTTATTGATGTAACCCTTTTGAAACTTTTATACTGTAATATAGAATGTTTTTTGTTTTCAACCACAGAAAAGGCACCGTCTTTGTGGGGAAATGTAAAGGTGTTTTGTAAAAAAATAAAAATAAAGTTTTATTAAAAACAAAAAAGGTATATGTTAAAAATAATAATATTATGAAAGTTGTGTTACCTCTTTGTGTCCGCTGTGCGCATGTTTGTTTGTCTGCATGAAGCGACGCGACGCCGCGTCGAAAAAACGCGCCGATCTGACACGCGAAAGTCGGCGGCCATCTGCCGCGGGTCGGGTTGCAAACGGCGCGGAGGTCGCGAAGAGCTCGACGGGCGGACATATCGGACGGCAGATTTGGCGAAGCGAGAGAGTTCGACCACGTTCGACATAAAAAAACATACATATACTAATGATATTTAAATTCGCCGATGTCCTTTTAGGGAGTTTTACTATATCAAGAATCAAACGTTAATCTGCAAAATATTGGCAAAATGTTTCCCAATCACGAGAAAAACAAAATCAAAATGAAAATGATTTTTTTTTCAAATTTATTATTTTTTTCTGGAGACTGGTTTAGTTGTCGATTTAGATCCACCTCCTAAAAGGACATCAATGAACTTAAATACAACCTGTATTTAGTGAATATCCCGTTTATAATAATATTTAAGAGTTTGGAGTATATGTACGCATTCTACACATTATACCTTCCTAATCCCAAACCTTATTACTATTGTTTTAAATTTAGTTTGTATTGTATTGTAGTTTGTAAGTAATCATTTTTCAATAAAAAGCGTGATTGATGTCTATTAATGAAATTATTCAAATAAATACGTATTACCGAAATAATATGTAAACTATTCTTCTAAAAATTATACGTTTCATATCAAAATATTTGCATCATTAAAAATGCTATTTTTATCCGTTTTTTTGACAATGATTAATATATATATATATTTTAAATGCACACGTTTAAAATTCTTTATTCTTCTTTTACTCGTATACAAGTGTTTTACTCGGATTTAATTTTTGGTTCATATTGCAGTACAAAAAATATGTAATTATGAATACAATTAGATTTAAGTATTCTTCTAAATTATCAGCTGTAGATACATATACACAAAGTACAGTAAAAACACGCAATATAGAAAAGGTTCTATATTTCAGATTGGACCGCAGTTTTAAACGTAAAACCTATTGCGTCCCTATAAAATGTTCTTAACTCCGAATCTCTCCCGACCTGTATATTATTTTTTTTTAAATATACTTTTAAAATCTTTGATTCTCTTGCATACAAGTTTTTTGGTCTTAATTTATTAAGGGGTTCCACAATTATAACAGTTAATATTCCTAACTTTGAAAGAATAATCCTAACCTAACCTAACTTTGGAACAGTCTTTTCTGTATGTAGTGAACGAAAAAACGCAATTCTACTCTCATAAATATTTAAACCATTTATATTAATGGCTTATTCTCAGGAAGAATTATCCAATAAATGGTTCTTTTGGAGAAAAGTCATTTCGTGATTCTTCCCGCATTTATTTTTTATTTAAATAGGGTTGTAATATCTAGAATAATATAAACATTATAAAACTCCTCAACAATATAAAATACTAATTATTAATGCACGTAAAATTACTTTGTTTAGTATTTACATGCGATAAACTGTCGAATTGATGATTTATATGGTTCTATATTGAATT
Source organism: Neomicropteryx cornuta (assembly GCA_020383195.1). Taxonomy (NCBI): domain Eukaryota; kingdom Metazoa; phylum Arthropoda; class Insecta; order Lepidoptera; family Micropterigidae; genus Neomicropteryx; species Neomicropteryx cornuta. Next base: position 17,084,956 of record JAHKQU010000008.1, on the reverse strand, counting down.
TATTATTATAATGATACATACAAATACTATTTATTCTAAGGTGTAATTATAGGTCTGCAAAGTGTTCTTTATCGTTCATGTCTTAATATTGGATCGCATGCTTGGATCGAATGGTCTTTGAACCGCTGAACCGACCACTTAATCACGTACAGTTTGAGAAACTCAACCTCCAGCCGTCAAAGGTAAAGTTTTAAAAATTCACTGCGTTTGCCTCGTAAATATGTAATACGTTTCATAGTAATTTTGTGTGGGTCATTTTTTCCAAGGGTTTTTCATCACTGTTAAAACACAGGAAAACATTTTATTTTTGTTATGTACCCACATCTTTTTTTTCACCTTTATATATTTTCCATGGTTTACTGAACAAATTTAAAAATTATAATTTTTTATTCCAATATTTTGTAATACTTTTTAATAGGTATATACAAAAGTCTTAAATATATTAATTTCAGGCGAAAAATAAGATCTACGGTTTATTAATAAAATTTATGTACGTATTGCATGGTATTGAGAAAAAAACTTTTAACGACAAATTTTGAACAGACAGTTGTCGCATTGAAGAACTCACTATGTTCGCGGCTGCATTGAAATGGGTACGTCATATCGCCAGATTCACCGACGATCGATGGACCAAAAGGTTGCTATTAGGCAACCACCGTCACATCATTTTTTTCAAAAACCCCTTTAAGTCTTCGGGAATGGTCTTGGATACTGTATAATAATGACTGCTGGTTTTCTTAACAAAATAAAACAAACTCACTATTGGTTTTCATAATGCAAATTGAAAGCCTAAAAATCAAATACATTAAAGGCTCACACTGTGATATTACATATATAAACCGATCACAGGATTTAGGGTTAGAACTTTCCGAAGTCCTGAACAGAACCTTCTGTCCTAAGTTAAAACTGAAGTCCTTTACAAAACACAAGTTTAGTAACAATGCCTTTAGGTTATTTATTTAATTCTAAGTCACAAAAATACTAAGCCAAACATACAATTATTAAAAAAGTACATTTTTAAAGATATTAACGAATTATAAGTAATTCCCTACTACATTTATAAACGAAAACATTCTGATGATATTTTTTATTTAACCTAACGACTGTCGAATTTTGAATGTCAACATTTCAAAAATAGCAGTCTAGTGTTGAACTAAATGAGAAAAAAAAATGATAAACTCAACGATTCATTGAAGACGTAGTTTTAAAAGTATTTTTCATCCATCTATTTTTGATATCCTTGTTATCTCCATGAAATTTGCCATGTACTTAACTAATTTTGGTTTGTATATATAGTAATTATATATTTATAAAAAATCACCGAAGTTGGATATAAAGACATTTACAATATTTTATTCGCTTTGGTATATTTTTTGACGATTTTATACACTAATATCAATAAAAGATACTTGTTCACATTTTAAAAATATCTAACATTTTTTTCTAACACAGTTGTGAAAAAAAATACTTTTTCAGAAATGTCAGAAGGCCAGTCGAAGTGACCGAAAACAGAAGAAACTTTGAAGGGCAAAATAAAATATTTGCAGTATATCGAATGACTTGTCATTAATTAGTTCATTTTAAATGGAATGCATTCATTTACAGTAATGCCAACTTTACGTTTATTTAATCGTTGGTCATAAACAAGAGCGATCGGCCGGATATAGGCGAAAGCCAACCGTTTGGCTCTCGACATTGGCGAATGGAGGCGTTTACTATAGGCGAATGCCAACCCTTCTCTCGATACTGTGTTCCGCTAATGTTTATTTGTTCAAAGTGTGAGTATGATGGATATCCATATATGTTATGATAACATATCCATATATGTTATGTGAGTGTATAAGGTGTTTACAGTAGGGCTGATTGTGAGTATGTAACCATTAGGGATAAGTGTATTTGTAATATATCAATCCTGTTAAATTGGTGGTTGTATAGGTGTATAAATATTGGTTTTCATAGACGCGTCTTTTTGCAACCCCTAGCGATATCCTTTTTTTTTAGAAGGTTCAGTAGCTTTCTCTCTCTCTCGCTCCTCTGTGCCTATACCTAGCAGTCAGCGGTTCGCGCAGTGCAACGCGATGCGCGCGCCATGTTTAATTCATGCCGCGTTACCGTTCCGGCGATATCGTGTGCGTTGAGTTAGCCTTCGGCGTATGTAGGTAGGCCTCGCGAAAAAAAACCGCGCGACCGAGTTGACAAATCGCCGCGTCGATCATATTCCGTGCGCGCATCGCACCAATTCCATGCAATAAAATAATAAAACCTGGCATGCCGGCTGACTGGGAATCGCGCGATATGTCCAGCGTTGCCAGCCGCGTGTTCGGTTCACGTATCGTCTACCGATTTCTACCAGCAGGCCGTTTCAGTAGTAAATAAGCAACTATTGTATTTTTCGTCAGAGACAAATAAAAAAGTTTTTTTTATGAGGAGTTCCTCCGCTTGGAGCCAATCCTGGGTGTAAAATCAGGTCATGCTTACCATAAAAAATATAAAATATAAACATAATTTATTGCATATGTATTTATTATTGTTTAATTTTAATAATGATGTAAATAAAAAATATATCTTACGAATAAAAACTAATAACTATTACATATGAGCGATTATGCCCATGCCCATGTATGTAAAAGTATGTGATAACAAAATAAATTCGTTGACTCCTATATTATTAAAATGAGTCTACCTTATAGTACGTGCAAGTATAGATATGCAATTCATTATTCTAAGAAATATTAAAAAAAAACAATAATAAATATATGTAGATGCGTCAGATATTTCTTAAATTATTATTTTTTTTTTTAATTTATATTTTCGAACACATTTTATTATGTACAGGAATTAAATAATATACATATTATTCATTTAGGACAGTAGTTTGAAACATTAGAACAATTCTAGATGATAACTAGGTAAACGTTAGATTTAAATATATCCAAATAACAACCTAACTAGCTTTAACATAGGAATTAAAATTCACTAAAAAGATTACTGAAATATTCATGTTAAAATAAATACAAATTTATTTTAGCACATTAAGAAGAAAAAATTAATAGTAAATAACAAGACCAATTTTTCACACATACGTGGACAGCTTAAAATTCCTAAAATGAATACAGGTTTATCCCTAATAAATATTCTTTAATTCATTTTTTAAATAGCCTTAAATTATTTATTAATTTTATATTTTCCGAAAGTCTTTTATAAAAATTATGTCCCATATACATACTGGTATTTTTTAATTTATTGGTACGAGGTCTAACAGCTTGTTTGTATTCATGCTTAAGTCTTGTACGATGAGAATGAATGCCCTCTTGTGTTAATATTAAATCTCTGTTTCTTATTATTACACTTACCGACAACTGTTATGAAATGAAAATAAATAAAAGAGTTGTTCGATAATTATTTTTGATGTCTGATCTTGTGATTGTTGTTTTAATTATTTGAATTGAATGTTTTACGTTATTTTAATTAACTAAGTACCATTATTTTTAATGGTACTTGCTTTTGCAAGTCGCATTGTTTGGTTCTCAATTTTTTTGTTTTGTTTAGTGCACACGTGAGTTTCGATAACGTTATCTTTGAAAACCGCCCAAATAAAAAATTACTACCAAAATGAATAATTTATAATTATACACTAAACTCGCAAATAATATACCAACCCCCGAAATTACATATTAAAGGTTGTTTTCGCTACATAAATTATTGTATTCACTTTAATAATTTGATATATATATAATAAGGTTTTTCTCATTATATTCATAATTAGTTGAATTATATAGGTATCACGCATTTGTATTTCAAATAAAGAAATAAATACATTTTAGTAATGATTCCCTCGTTTGGAAAATATAATTTTATTTATTTTATTTTATTTTTCTTTATTGAAAAATCCAACAGTATTAATTTTTATAATTACAAACAAAACTTATTACTAGTATACAAAACCAATTATGGATTTCGGACATTTTACATATTAACATTAGCATAAAAAATTTGGAACAGTGTTCTTAAAATATATATAAAATCTTAAATATATTTATCTTTACTATTGATGATATTGGAAATCTCTTTTTTGAGTGATAATAAGAAGGTATTCAATATATCGATTTTTGAAATATCTTTATTGTTATAAATGGAGCAGATACGTGGTATGGTGCTATTGTTCATTGACTTAGTCTGATAACGGGGTATGCGGAATAATTCTTGCTGCCTAGTTGATCTGTAGGGTACATTTATATTTATTTATTAATAATTCTTTACAAAATAGCATAAACCCCGCATAATAAAAATAAAATGTTTTAGAGTCAGCAAATTTTTGGACAGCTCTTATATTGTTATTGCCGATTTAAAATTAATTGTAGTCTCGGTATAATTGTAAGTGAAATGCTGTTGGCAACGCTGCAATCGAATTGCTTGCCCGCGGATACGGTCTCTGCTTTTTTCGTCATTTCCTTTGTATCGAAGAGTATTCGCCATAAAAATACCGCTTGAATCCTACCACTGCATTCCAGCATTGTTTATTACACAATCTATCTAACTGCACCTTTATAAAACTTAATATACTGAACACTATGTTTTATTTTATAATTTAAATCAGAGAAATGTAATTTGTTTAGTACCTATATACGCCGTGTCCCAAGACCATTCCCAATAAAAAAAACAGCTAATTGGTCCTGCTATTTCTAGCGTTATTTGTTAAGAAACTCTATCAAAATTCATCATGGTTACCGAGAAAAAAATGTGCGATCCTTTTATTTTTAGAAATAGAAGTACATATTATATTTTTATTTTATAATATTTTTATTAATAAATTGGCATTTATAATTACACGTATTCTTAATAATAATTTTAAATGAATTCCAAATGTATTTTGATGTTAGATATTTACAGAAGGTAGTAAAACTATTAGGCGAAACATGGAAGTTGAAAACGAATGTCAATTCGAATGTTTGTAAACGTCTCTCTCTCTTTCTCATCTATATTATCCTCACATGTTCGAAAGAGCTAGCATGAAATACAGATGCAGCTTGCATTTGTGTTTGTGTATATGAATTATGCTTTAGTAATCGTAACTGCTAGGATAGTTGACGCGTAGTCCAGCGTCCTACTTTTCAATAATGTTACGTACCTATACACCTCCTTGCATTTTGTCAAGTTTGAGTGTATGAGAATAGACAAGTTGAAATACTATTAATTTAGAATGGTCATAAGTAATTGTAAATTAAACATTTCAATTATTTAAAATTATAATAATTATAACATACTAGAATATTCTAGAATACGGTTTAATATAATGTTTATGTGATAAATACTAATAAAATAAATATGTGTGAATTAAAATGAAATTTTCTTAGCGGAAGTGGAAGTGCGGAGTTGGTCGTTCGTTGGATGCATTTCATTCGCTTTTTCCATTGTCTTTCCAGCTGGGCAGGTGCATCGGCGCAGTGCTCTTATATTATGCAAAGCAACCCGACGAACTCGATCTCGCGATTCGGTTACTAATGGAGACATTTCGTCGTTGGCTCCGAAAACGAGACGAGAAGAGACGTTTTTACGGCATCGATTCGGTTTATTTATTAAAGCGACGGCATCGAGGATCTATCCCAACAACCATTAATTAACCCAACATTGTGTGGCTTTTAATTTAATTTCGGTCTGTTTCGAGAATTTCAAAGATTTTACACCGTCCTCCAATATTCGGTAGCTACATGACTACATCATCATTATTGTAAATCATCTGCCTCTGTTTTTTTTAAACAGAAATTTAACTGGATTGCATTTTTTTGCATAAAAATAGGGTTTAAATTTATAAAATGTTTCTTGAGGTAGGCCAAAAAGCACATTTTAAAAAACCTACTTGAAATATTGACTATGATAGGTTGTCTTTTGTTTTGTATTTTATATTAATTTCTGCCTAGATTTTTATGTCAGCCATTTTTATTTAAGCGTTGGGTCGTCCTAGAAGAGTACATACCTTTGCAGTATCGTCGTTATGAACGGAGAATTTTATAGACTAAAGTATGTGGACTATATCACATGAGAAATTAGAGCAACCATTCGTGCAAATAATCTATCATTTTTAACGTGACCTCAACATACAAAATACAATTATGTCTAATTTGTAGGTCTATAATAATTTAGGATGTAAATAGTCTAGATCAGGGGTGCTCAAACGGTCGATCGCGATCGACCGTTCGACCGCGAATATCTATATATACTACGGTACGCCCTACCTAGGTAAGTAGGGTGTATCGTGTATGTACGACAACCCTGCATCACACACACTTGCAGTCTCTCAGAGTCGATCGTAAGTAGTCTAAAAATATTGAGGTAGATCGCCAGCAGTTCAAGTTTGAGCACCCCTGGTCTAGATGTTCATATAAGTAAACAAGAATGGCTTCACCCGCCACCACCTGAATCACCTGCTTCTATATTTTTTTTAATAGAAGTAAATTATTTAACCAGAACTTAACACGTCTTATGTCTAGGCCCATTAAACCTGGTACCTGTGGTGTCAACCTGTGGTGGGTTTTGTGCTTTATTTCTTATCTCCATTTGTGCCTACACTTATAGTACATTCAATGTGCGTTTTGAATATCCATAGAGGCGTTAGTTGATTATTTTTTAGGTCTGAGTAGATTAAAATAAAAAAAAAACTACTATGGTATCATGACATTCTTTCAATTCATCGTAAATTTTAACATCATTTTAGTATTTTTTTTAAAATGTTTAGAATAGTATATAAATACTATTATGAGCTTAAATACATAAATAATAAAATGAGAAAAAAACGTATCTACACGATGATAAAAAAAACTATACATAAAAGTTAAAATAACAATTAAATTTTGAGCAAAATACTATATAAAATTATTATACAAATTATATAATATAAAAAGATAATATCGATAGATATTAAATGTAGCTATTTGATAACATTTCACCGAAACTAATTAATACACGTCCAAACTACAATTGTCTACTGGTTAACGGATGGTATGTATATTTTGAGCTCTTTTAACAAATCTAGACCGTATGTTTGAGATAACAAAATATTTCTGGATAATTTATTTTCTCTCTGAGAAGCTTTAGAAAATGTTATGAAATTACCGTCTCGATTTACAGATTACATATCGAATCTCGTCTACGAGTAGAACGCCGGATCACAGATAAAAATATAGCTGCTTCTGCAGTGCTTGTAAAACGTTCAGAATTGACCGTTCTTTTTTTATTGTAATGAATGAAAACTTTTACGATTTCCGCGCTCGCCGATGGTGCGATGCGTTGGCTTTAATGAACTCAGCGAACAGATAATATCTTTAATAATCGCCCCTCCAGCCCAGCAGACGAGTCTGATAGCTTTTTAGAGCCATCGTCGCCTCGCCGAGGTGGCCGTGTGCACAAATTAACATCTTAATGCACAGAATGTATTAATTTGCGTTATTAATTAATTGCTCAATTTAGAAAACACATTTCCCCACGTACGTTCCGTCGTTCACTCGTGGGCTGTACGGCGGCCCCATTCATCGAATTTATCGCATCTCATACAGGGTGTCAGCGCTTTGATCTTGATGAACATAATTTGATTATGTTGCAGATTATTTTGGCAGAAAGTGGTCTATATTAGGCACATTAGACCACTTTGCGCCATAATCTTTTCGAGCTCAACAAAAAAAGGTCATTGCAGTCGGATTGTTGGATTGTACAGTTCGATTCTGATTAAAGTTATTTGTAGGCACAAACGAACGAGCCTTGTAACCTTAACAGACTATTAATTGGTTGCTGAAGTTTTTAGTAGGCTTAATCAACGTTTGGTATGCCTGACTGAACGTACACATAAAGCACTACCAAAATATTCACTGAAGAAATAAATTGGCGAAATAGGTGGGAAGTGCGAGGTGTGTTTGCTGCGAGTCTACTACTAATTGCTTGGTTGACGTGCCAAAACAGTCTTGTAATATGTACCCAAGCGCATTGTTTGGTGACTTAACAAAACTATATTCTAATGTGTACACAACTTTCATTTTATATATAGTATACATTAAAATAAAAAAAAACATACCGATCGAATTAAGAACCTGCTCCTTTCTTTGAAGTCGGTTTAAAAGAATTACTGCTTTAAAAAAAATACATTATCGATGACCCGTAGAGATGTTGACATGTTACCTACTGCGGGTATCAGATCGATGTTAGGAACATGCTGTATGTTTGGCCATAAATTGTGTTCGCGCATGAATTATCAATTACACTTGTAGAAACAACTCAGCCTTATCGACTACCTGTTTGTTTTGTATTCATTTATTGCCGTTTTTGCATTCAGAAGTAACACCTGCAGGAAGCCAAAATGGCGTCGAAGCACATGTCATGTGCTTGTTTACATAACAATATCAATTTCACCATTCCTGTGAAAAAAAATTTGTGAAAGCACTAAAAATGTAACTGAAGCATTTGTTTCATCTGAAATAGAGTCATTATGTGCAGGAGAAAATACATTAAGTTTAACACTAAGTTTATTTAAGTTTAACTTTCCTTATCCTCGTTTATACTGTTAACTGGGCTGGTGGCCTTGAAGGTGGGTTGGCAAGACTTCAATCTTACGATAGTCCATTTCGACCACAAGTTTACCATAGCTGTAAAGTGCGTAATATCAGGCACTCGCGTACTCGCGTAGACACTTATATATGTTCTTATTTGTAGATGTAATTCTTGAGAGTAATCCAAAAATTTAGTATGCCAAATGTAGTATGTAGTAGTTTTTAGTTTTAGATTTTACCGAATTTCCTTCGGTTTTGCATCAAAACCGAACTAAATACGTTTGATTTGGAATATTAAGTTTTTGGATTGCTTTGAAGATTTACTCTCCTGGTTCTGATGAGCGGCGGCAAGCGTACGGCGATTTGAACATTTATTTTTATTTCTTCCAACCAGAACTACTTAAACGCGAAGTCATGATACACTCCAGGAGATTATAGAAGCTGTGTTTCGCTAAGAGGATCTAAAGAGGGAGAAGAAGCGCTGCACCTTTTCCAGAGACTTCTTTCGACGAGCGTACTGTTAATTTTAAATCATAGGGGCCACTTCCCGAAAGCACTCTTCTCTATCTCGTCAATTGCGTTCAATTTCATCTAAAGCCGGTCCCAGATATGTGCGCAAATATTTATAAAAATGCACAAATACTTATACATATTTACACATGTATTTTGTCTTTTCTTTGTTATTCCATTTAAGAAAAGACGAAATATGTGTGCAAATATTTACAAATGTCCTAAGCATTTATACATTTAATGTCATAGCATTTAATGGATCTTTGCAAATATTTCCACACTCATCTGGGAACGGGTTATTGGCTTGTAAAAGGGGATAAACCCTGTGACGTTAAAAGATAATATTGAAATTTAAAATTAATGTATTTTAAAAAACATTCTGAATTTGCATCTTTATGAAATCGACTATGGCCTGTAGTTTTATTTTATTGTTTCTTGTATTCAGTTAGTAAGACATTTAGTACGACGTTTGTATAGATAAATTGACTGAGTTGAGTGATCCTAATCAGGGTAGGATTTCAGAAATTTTCGCCCCTAGGCCCTTTTATTACAGCAGCCGTTTTAAAAACTTACCTACGTACTATTTATTTATTAACGTTTTCTACGAAAAAAAAATGTTAAATGATTATTGCGTACCATACTATATATGGTCATAGGTCGTTTGTTTAGATCACACAAGACCACCCTCGCAAGATCAAAATTTGAAAATGTTTTCTTAATCATTTATATTGTTGGTTAATGAAATTAGAAATAGTTCAGTTACAGTTCTTATGGTAGGTACATATTCAAAATAACTGTCGCCTCTTTGTCGCTGCCGCACCTAGGCACGTGCCTAGTTAGAAATCCGACATTGATCCTAACATCTTGATCCAGATTATTCAAATGAAATCCTTATTAAAGTTTATTCATTCATGCACAAGGTACTCAAATAAAATTACCTTTATTTCAATACAAAAGTCGTGCTTCCATGCCCTAATCTGATTTAAATGACGTCGTTGACAATTTAACGATGAGTTTACAGTAGAAATAAAGGTTTTCGATCGTCCCCTTGCACATTCGTCATTCACAATGATGCGCTATAAATCTTTCATTCAAACGTCTTATTAAAAATGACTTTGCCTTCGAGTGGATGATAGGTTGTGTGGGCAATGTTTGCTGACAACGTTGTAATCTGTGTACCCTGGATAGGTAAATGTCGCATTACTTACCCAAAGCATCACTGCATTTTGTAACCATTATTTATTTGTAAAACAGGTCCCCCGCGCACATTAATAATAAAAAAAAATACAAGACAAAACGCACAATGACCAAATACTTAAAAACAACAAAAATCGCAATTAACACATAGATAACAAATATATAAAATAGAAAAAAAAAATTAGAAAATAAGATGTTATTTTTTTACTATACAAAAAAATTTTTGAATTAGGTACAATATAATCTACCAAATTGCCATGCAATTTATTGGTATCTAAGGAAAGTGCTCTCGTGGCTTTAGCTTAGTTTGAACAAGCAAATTTAAGTAATTATAACATATTGAAAAGATACAAGCATTTTTTTTTAAATACAAAGGGAATGCTGTTTTCCAATTGTTGCGTGAACTATAAGGATGATCTATGCATCCGTGAATGAATTTATAAAAATAGAGTAACATTATAATACTTCTACTACAACACTAACAATACTTCCGTAAATTTGACAATATATAAGATTTAAACACGTTGCGAAACACACATAAATCACGCAATCAAAAATAATGACGTCCGGATGTGTGCTGTGAGTCACAAGGCCGGTTTTTTCTTATTCGCGATTATGAATTGACCTGAATATTAGGCGTTCACCGATTGACCTGAAATGTCACAAGCTGATTTGAAGCCGCTGTTTAAGATACAGAAGATTAGATCTCATCTTTTTCGTCAACGATTTCGCATCAATAAACCTGAAATTTTACACTTAAGTGATATCGGTCAAAAATGTCCCATATACGTTTTACAAGATTTTATTTAACTCTCAATGTTTGTTAGACTGTTTACGTCAAGTCTTGCAAGCTGAATTAGAACGACTTCCTCCGAAGCTGAAATTCGACATGGTGCTTCAGTTCCGACGGTAATGCATTTTTATGGTTTTTATGGTTAGCATTTAAAATCTTGTATTAAAAATGTTTTTTTTTACTAATTTATTTAGGTTTAGGTATAAATCCGTCCCTATTTTAAGCGTTGATTTGAAGAAAACGTTATTATAACACTTTACCTTACAGCGTAATAAATAAAGTCTTAAATCGTTCAAATGTTCACTTCTTTTAAACCACATGCTTATAAAAAAATAATATTTTGAAAACCTAGTACACTCGTCCCTGTGTTTATGGTCGCACCTCACATTTTGACGAAGCCCCGTTAGACATGCTCTTTGTTCTGGACATTTCAATAGACTTAGACTAACCCTTTGCAATCATACAGCTAATTCAGCCAACGGGCTGTCATTAGGCACCAGGGCCGGAATGTCGCCGGACCTCCAATTGAGCAATTTGCCCCATCCGAGTGGACGTTACACACTATCACCGGGGTTGGGGATGGGGGGGGGGGGAGGGGGTAGCATCAAAGCGAACAATATTCAACATTTCGCTGGCAGCACTGCCGTGTCGGGTTACAATGTGGAAACCAGTCTCGATCACGTGAGCGCGCATGCAATTTATGGCGTTTTTGAAGAGACGCCCTTTGATCAGAAAAAGAGCAACAGTGTAATTATACGAAAACCACGAAATTTGAAAATGCACCTCGGATAAGTAATTTATTTATTGAAAGAAAACTTCTTTATCCGCATACGAATTTTCCTGGACAGCGAATGAATATAATTAATGCGTGGACCTTTCTCAAAGAAAAGTTCGACACTGCAAATGGGTATCTTATAAAAAAAAAAATCTTACAATACAACAAAAAAAAAAAAACAAATACAATACAACAATACAATACAATACAACAAAAATCAATAGGACAAAAAAAAAAAAATACTAGCGAATGCATAATAGAAATTTTGTGTGCTAAAAATATTTAAAATCCTTTGAAGTCATCAGAGAGGTAAATGTAGATTTAAAAGACATTTCAACAAGGACTAGGTCAACGAATTCGAGAACATGATTTCGGTAATGATATTACAAATATTACACACATCCTTGTGTAGGTTATTATAGTTGAACTTGTATTGAATTGATTGATGTAGAATTTGGTATAGATAAAGTGGAATACCTGAAGAGGGTAGACATTTTTTAAAATAACCACATTAATTCACATTAATTTATTTATTCACGTTAATTTATATTACACGAGTGTGTAACGCGTGTTGTACCTGTGTGTTGAATTCAAGTTACCAAGCTACTGGTGATATTTCACCAAGTATACTACTTATTTAGCGTGTATTCATTTTTTCCCCCTTTCAGTTCCAGTGTCACCATCGTCATCGGCAGGTGGTGGCACGCCATCGGGTGGTGGAGCACCCGGTTTGTACTCCGGTGGAGGTGGTCATCCATTATCCTCTCTCCTGTCGCAGCAGAGACTACTTGAGCTGTCCAGGTTCGGACTGAGGCATTATGACCTCGCGCATCATGTACTGAGTCAGCAGGGTGCAGTCACTAAGCTTCTTGGTATGTACTAATATTTATTAAATACCTTTTTAATGATAAGTTTTTAATTTATAATGTTAATAAAATCACCAACAACAGACGAATGAAGTCATTTTATTCTTAGCAATTTATTGTGAAGATCAATGTAGGAAACGAAACTACGAGATGTAATTTTGGGACAATTTTTAATAAAGCTGTGATTAAGATACTTTGAAAATGACTTTGTTTTGTAAAACTAAATAAAAAATAACATTCATATTGGCTCAGGATTCTTTTTCAGAGTGATGTAAGTAAGCTAAAATGTCTCGTATAAATATAAAACTTAAAAACTAACTAAACTATTATTATAAAACTACCTATATTCATAAAAAAAAACCTAATATAAAAAAATATAAAACGGTTAAATATAGACAATATTATGAAAATTAAAATAGCGCATAGCAGATTATATCTTCCATAGCAGATTATATTTAGATTGTACTAAATAATATTAACTGTATTTTGGTACAACCCTTATTCATAGTACCTAGAAGTTTCCTTTTAATATATTTTATCAATAACCGTGTGAAGAAGAAAATTTAAAAGCATGTTTATTATATTTTTCCAATAAATCGCTTCATAATAATAAGTATTTAATTTATAATATTTTAATGGGAAAAAATTAACATACGTATCTGATATTATCCGTAGGCGATAGGCTGGCAACGGCAATTAGTCATTGCAATATTTCATTGAAGGCAATTTTCAACGAACCGCTGCGGCTTATTGATCAGTGGCAAAATTAACTCCGCTGTGAGTTATTAGCGATAGGAGCGAGTCAAGTCGCGTCGCTAATATTTCATAAGACTGCTTCAAAGTCCAATGATTTGATCAGCTTAAGTGCTGTGCATTCGCTTGCTATTATTATTCAGTATTAGTTGCAGGGTATTATGTGAGCTGATCACAGGCTAATTTCCCTCAAACGATCGCCGGTGCCGATTTACAGCGAATAATTTCTCTAGAACATGCGTCTTTTTCCCACGGGTCTGCGTTACACTATCAATCATTTATGATTTTGCAATACATACTTGTTTCGTATAATAAATTAAATATATAAACCACAATAATATAGTGTATATATCATATAATAAGAGTATATTATATTAATAATATTTATTCATTATCAGAACAATCATAATAATAAAATCATACTCTCAGTGTTGGAAAAACGTTGTTATTTAAATTAAGAAATGTTAAATTAAGAAACATTTCCATATTTTTGGATGTATGTAGATAATCTTATGAAAGTGTACAATTCACCAAAAACATCTGATTTTTCAATTGTTTAGGATTTATTATTGTCATCCTGTTGTATACTTAGGAAAATTTGTATCGTTTTTCAAAATTTAATTTTTTATTCAATATAAGCTCCTAGTCATTAGGTTTAGTAGTGGTTTTAAATAATTTAACTTGTATGTAAGTATAATAAAATTGTTAAAAGTATTAGATTGATTAATCAGTTCAACATATTTACATTTATCATTAGGTTATTTCATTAAAATTAAAATAAAACAAAACAAAAAGTCGGAAATTATTATATTTAATATGTAACGAAAATATTTTTATTATTTATAATTGTAAAAGAAAAAAAGATTTGCGCCTCCGTAATTAGATATGGCGTCAAAATTATCGGATTTATTTTAAATAAAGCTTATTTAGACATGAAAGTTTACATTATGATTAGGTAGTAATACATTGTAATACTATTATAATATTTATTTTAAAATATATTATTTTATTCAGTGGACAATCTTGTCGCAAGAAGTAAGTACGCAACGAGGCGCGTCAAGTGCCTGGAGTCTTTTTTTATCCGGTCGAGACCGTTCCCAGTCAATGGTTTCTCGCATTGCATTTGGCGTCGGCCGTCGGATGCTAATAGCGCGGTCAATGTGACGCAAAATTCCTTTCAATTCGAAACCAAAACATGGTTTTTCAAACTTTACTAACCTACCGTTTAATGGATTTAACCAGAAGCTGATTATCCTGTTTAAAATACATCCACTTTGAGATTTTTGATATGTAAATATTTATACGCGGATTTATTTATCTGTCAATGACGCTTTATGTTAGTGACATAGTGTGTCAAATCGAATTAGTGCCTGGCTACCATTATGGATTTAAAATCAAGTTTGCTCTTAACATAAGCGACGAACCAGGCAGTTGATGTAAGGATACAGATTTATTGCAATGCATTCATAGACGAACGTTGTTGCGTACACATCCTAATCGCGAGTCCCGGCACACTTTTTTTTTAGAAGTCTGCTGTATTGCTCTAATTCTATAAAAAAAAATGAAATATATTAAATTTATTGACTGAAAAATACTAACTTTTTTTATTGTTTTAATCCAACAAATTTTACAAATATTTACGAATTTTGTAGCGTATTAACTCTCAAATATTATAATTTGCTCCAGAAAAAACACCGGTGTATTAAATTATTATCACTTTACTAGACATAATGCCTGTATCGATGCTTGATGCATTTATTTGTTTGGAGGTGCTTACTCTTTATTATTTTTGATTACTACTCATTTTTACATTTCAATGACATACCAATACAATTTCATTTTTTTCAGAAATAAACAAACAGCTATAACATTATAAATATTCAATTATTACAATACATATTTAATGTATATTTTTTATGCACACACTGTCACAAATATAACTAAAATCTATACATACTAAATATAAAAATAAACAAAAATGGGCAGTAAAATATGAAATATTATATAATTTAAAATAAGTTGAATATTATCAATATCATGGTTTATGTTATATAAATGCAGTAATGCTACATTTATATATAGGTTTAGATTATGAAATTTTAATGTTTTTTTCGCAACTAAATGCAAATTTTAAAAATAAATAAATATGAACATATAAATAATATAAAATAATGTTTAGTAATTTGTTTACCAGATTCATTTCGGTTATTAAAGTTGTACGTTAATTTTCTTCACGAAGGTAGTGTATGCCGAAAGAAACTTTACACGAGACGATTTTTTATTATGGGATAAAATAAAACAAAATTTTATACCATTACGATTTCTTTAGGCGGACGGACAGTTTATATGGTTTCTAACGGGTTACTGAAAAATAATTGATCTGAACCAAAGAAATCGAAACGTTGAAGTAATTCAATTAATCGATATCGACTTTATGCGCAAGAACGAAGACATCGACGAAATGCTAATGAAAACGCGGCACCCGACAGCGAGGAGGCGCCTTAAGTAACACGTCGATGAGCGTCGCCTTCGCGCTCCATTCGGCGGGCGACTTTTAGACGGAATGCGAGCGACACGCAGCGAGCGCCCGATTCGGCGTCGACAGGCCGACAGCGAACTCAGCGCCGCTTCACACGACAGCATATCGGCCCATAGGCGTATAGAACGTCAACCGACAGCTGGTCGCATCTATAAAATTAACTTATTATCCCGACTTGTTGCATGGATTTCCTATTTATATAGGCCTCATTAGCCTGATCATTTTAATAAATACCACCTTTTTTAACATGGTAACCAAACTTGGGCAGAACCAAATAAAATCAGAATGCAACGGCAAATCTTTGCGAATACATATTTCATACAGTTGATAAGAGTCGGTACATGTATGTGTTCTGCACGTGACGAAAGCCTTCGATACACTTTAAGCAGTGATAATGATAATAAAATGATAACAAATGGGATTTTCGGGTTCTACGGAATGCATTTAAAATCACTACTGCCCTTTTAAGAGGTCGATCCAATAATTCTGCAAATAAGGCAAAGATCTACGTCTCCAATAACTGTCAATAATACAGATTTTTTAATATGATTCTATTAATATTTCTGAAAGTTAGCCTTTATTCCGTGCCTATAATAGCATCTTTCGGCATGTTTCTACAACGGTTAAAAGATTAAAAAAGTTTTCGCTATAGTGCAAATTAATAATTAATACTTTTCTAGTGAAAAAGCGAAAAAATATTATTATCCTAATAAAATTTCACAATTTTTTTTATCGTCCGTGTAAAGCTAGTAGGAATAAAGTTTGCAATATTTACTGGGGCCGTAAAAAGTAGCTTCACATAATTCTCGATACGCCGAGATGAGGCAGATCGATAAGTACTTGTGCGTTTATATTATGACTCTTTTTGATATGATTCGAGTACAGTCGACTCGCAAATAGGTATTTGTATTTTTTTACTTTGCGGGTCCAAAGTACACTTATATATTGTCTAATAAATTTAACTTAAGATATTGAAATCTTATAGGAAAATTAAATGAACCATATTTTTAGCAACTCCCAAAATTCCCAGAATTTAAGTGAGCTATTCACAACCAACAGCTTCTTTAATACGTAGATCGTTTGACCCAGCGGACGCGGGTTCGATCCTTAGATTATTGTCATACCATTTTTAACACTTCAAGACTCCATTACAAGCAACTTTAGCCTAGTTCAGTACGGTCAGAATAATAGTATGAATAAAGTGCCTCTCTCGATATCTTCGGCGTAAGTAGATTAGAGGTGCATTAGAGCTGCAGTCTGGAGACAGAAAGTAAGCGTCAGCTTAACTGACATGCCACGTCCTTAAGATGTTTCCCGACGAATTCTAAGGCTTAAAGCGCCTACATACCTATATGCTACAAAAATGCGAATTTTACAGGTTTTCAAAGACGTTAGGAGAGATATGAGTAATCTAGTTTATTTACATTAAAAATAATTTATTATTCTAGGGAATTACCTAAGGATGTTTCTTTGAATATTATGTAAATAATATTAAAAAAAAACCAAACCACTATGTTTTTAAAATAGTATTTTTTAATGTCAATAGCTTCGGAAACCAGAAACATTCCATATGAAATAAATATATTTTTATGATGGGATAGAGTCGAGGAAGGATTTACCTATTCGATTCGAGATACATAATATAACAACTTAGAAATAAAATAACAAAGATCACAAAAAATTTTGTTTTAGTTTTTAAATATAAAACTGGTAA
Organism: Neomicropteryx cornuta; assembly: GCA_020383195.1. NCBI lineage: Eukaryota > Metazoa > Arthropoda > Insecta > Lepidoptera > Micropterigidae > Neomicropteryx > Neomicropteryx cornuta. Next base: position 17,067,275 of record JAHKQU010000008.1, on the reverse strand, counting down.
TTTTTGCCAAAAGTTTTTAAATATTCAGATAATGTAGGTTTTTGTGTTATTGTTCTAAAAAAATATCCAGTGTTTTTCAAAAAAAAACTATATTTCATACAAAATGGTAGGTCGCGATATGTGTTATAAGCGCCGTTATGCCCGACATAAAATGTACACCTTTCCGGTCATCGTGCAAGGTCATTCGCAGGCAACAATTTGTAGGTCAGAATCGATCATAAATGTTCTTCGTTCACGTATGTAGTCTCAGGTGCGCTTTCTAGTGAGCCGGCAGAAAGTATCTAACGTGGCATAAGGATCTAAGAAAATAAAAAAAAATAAATAAAAGAAAATCGTTTTTTTTTTCAACTGTACCTGCAGTAAGAAAGCGAGTCGCTTCGGTTTGTGATTATAGACGAGATCCTGTTAAAAACGCAATCGCTTTGATGGTAATCGCTCCGTCCAAATAAATAAAATGTATTGTAGGTATCAATCAATTTTTTAACGTCCATGGAGGTTGCCAGTTGATGTAAAATGGGACAGTTATTTGAGATCGGAATGTACGCAGTTGTACATATGTTTATTTATTTTATATAGGTGCTAATTTTTACTTGCATCCTGACCTAATTTTTACTTCCGAACCCCATGGACAAGGAAAATATTGTTATCGGACGAATCTGACCCCCCCTCCACTTTTTTCCCTCCCGTTTTGAGGTTACCTCAATCCATTTTGAGTATTTTTTGGAATGACTACCGAATGCGTGTGTTTTTCTTAAGAATACTGTTTGCTGTCTAATTTTTTTTAAATCTAAATGTGCCAACAAAGCACGCAATCTAAATGCGTTTTATACACTGATTTGTTTCTTAAATACAGATTTTTACTCTCCAATCCCTTCAATCCATACCATTTGTACAATAAAGTAATTAATTGATTCCCTTTGATTAAATAAATTTCATTTCTATTAAATTTATAGATATAATTATATATGTGGTAAATTAGTGGTTAACGTGTTAAGTTTTTGTCCTTTATAAAAAATATTTAAGTTCGCACGATTTGTATAAATTATATCTAATTATTATATTGTATTAACTACTTCAGAAAAAAGAAAATCTGCTTCAAGGTTTTTCTAATGAATGCCAAAAATACCATTGCTTGTTACAAATGTCTACAATGTGGAGACACTAAAGTTAGTGGACGCTATTTAGTTAGCGGAAGAATTATTCTGATTCAAAAACACAATCTATCTTTTACTTGAATATTTTATATAATAATCATCTAGATGATATTTCTCGATTTCAAATCTCCTTTTTTCCCTATCCAGAGTAAAAAATTAAAAATATATATATTTCTCTAACTATCCGTAAAGTTACACTTATTTTTTATTAAGCATAATAACAAGTAACCATGGTAAATTATTATTATACCACCGTAGATGGCAAGTCTCAAATACACGTTTCATAGCTTTTCTATAGCTAATCACAAATGTACAAATCAATTGATTCGGCGCTGATGAACACCGCAGGAACGGCCACTAACGCGGATCGTTAGAATTGCCTGTATTAATCGAGACTAATTATTATTGTAACTCGAAGCCTAATTGCTATAGCGTTTACTCCGAGAGGCGCCCTGCGTCTAAAGCACCTACAGTTTATTAGTAATGTGTGTATTCCGGGTAAGTGCAATTTCCCTTGTGGCGTCCGACTATTACTCATTTCCGCGATGCGGCGCCAGATAGTGGGACCAATGCGCCTGATATCCCGAAGAAATGTTCGCTTTTTACCCAAACGCCACTAATAAACGATTGCGATGTGAGGAATTATCATAACAATGGGCCTTTGGACGCGTGTATGCGAAATTTAATAAGATATTTTAACCAAGATATGAGATCGCTATACTAATGGCAACACGGGGCCACTCATTCGGCTCCCATAAAGTTTAAGAGCCCGCAACCAAATCGAATATTTCTAACAATAGATTCTTCCCAATGCTTATAAATTACTGGTTGGTCCATTCTTGGAGTTTTCTTCGTCTATTTGGGACCCTCATATTTCCTATCTAAATTCTGACCTTGAAATAATTTAGCGTTCATCGAGCAGACCTGTGTTTAGGCGCTTTCGTGTATTTGACAGTCCGTCGAAATTTTTATCTGACCCTAAATGGGCGTAAAATATGAAGTCCTATTAATTTATTTAAGGCCTACTTGAAGCTTGAAGTGAGCAACTTCGGAAATCCGTCTTTATCGGACAAAAGGACCATTCCCACAATTTTTAGGAGGAAGAATGACGGTTTCTATTCTTTTTCTCTGCGTATCATTAGATAGTGGAATAATCTCAACTTCAAACCATTCCCTAAGACCCCTTCCCAGCTAAGAAAATGGATTTAAAATTTGCTTAAAAAATAACTTCGTTGTACCATCTGCCAATCAGCTATACCAACGGAGAAATAGATACCTCTAGGGTATATGTAATTTTAAATAATAATAATTATTATTATATTTTAGCGACGATCGTGGTTTCGTCCTACGCCTTTCGTCTTACGTGTACGTGTTACATGAATGTTATACGTATAACACGTAAAATAAAATAACACTTCTATAAAAAATAGGTATATAATACATATTTATGGTTTTCGATTTATTTAATATATTTAAAATTAATCGATGTTTCGACGGTCCTCCTTTAATATCGAGATGAAACGATTAGAAGTGGTGTATGTATTAACCTGCTAAACTTACGGATTTACTTAATGCCTATTATAAAACGAGAAAACCACACAGGACGCATAGGAAAATATTTTTTTACGCTGGCTCCCGGCCTGCTCAGTCGCTTAGTCCAGAGCGCGACTATCGTTCGGATTTTACCGTTGGAGTTTTGAAACTCTCGCACGGAACATATTGTTCACAAATCGTTCCCGTTCAGCGCGCTCTAATCTCCATATTACCTCGATCGCTTCGATAATCTCTTTTTAGTAAATTATGTATCTTTCTTAAACTCCTAATTAAGCCATCAAAAAAGATAATAGCTACATTTTCCTGTCAAACCATACACACTTCAAACATTCTAATTAGTGTGAGATCAATAATATCTAAAGCTGGCCTAGTTTTTAAGGTTTCAAAAAAAAAAACGTAGTGAAGCCATCCGATGTTTTATTCTAAGCCATTTATTATAAATAAATGTTTGTTTTAATTGTTATAAATATATTCCTATGAATGTAGTTATATTCCTAGAAATATTTGGCGTATTTATTTTTATCATTTTATGCACACCATGTTGGCAAGCAGGTACATAATATATATTTACAGAATAGAATAAAATATTTGTATATCGGCAACCATTCTGCATCCATTTACTCACATAGGTACATAAACGTGATCACTTTTACTTCAGGTAAATAAATTGAAATTAGTTACCGATTTTTTACCACATTTTCCTATAAAACGTCCTACAGAATAGTAACGCCCACTATGTGGGTGGCATCTTGCATCCATGTCAAGTTGCTTATAATTGGTATAATCAAACTATTTTTTGGTACTTTTATTTCAAAGCCGTTCATTCCATACAGAACTGTCCTGTCAAAATGTTGCCTTAACGGTTTGCTAAACGTTCTATATTCGATTTCCCTCCACTACGCACGGACGAACGTATGTAATTTATTTATTTATTTATCGTTTATTCGGAAAACCAACAGTACAATATATGAAAAAAGAATGGTACATACAGTACCACAACTACCTACTACTACTACTACTATTACTACTATTACTACTACTACTTACTATTTTATGATTATTTTTTTAATTGCATAGCTTTAGCGACAAAGTACTAATTTTGCCTATGCGCCGCGACGGCTTCTTTCGGTGCTCGTCCAAGGCGATGTAAGCATTGCATTGCTGAGCCAATTATGCCTCATTATGACCATGTCGATTATTCTCGTATACCCATTGAATTCTTTATATCCAATGACTCTTTTCCTTAAGAATTACAACGTTCCCTTTTTCCTTGTGACTAACGTACGACAAAACCAACCGCAAATTACTTTTAATTTTAGGCGACGTTTTTTTTTCGGTGACCGCTTCGCGACACACATGATTTCTGTCGGTTTTAGTTGAACCCACAAGTATTCCGGAAATTCGAAAATTGTACCCACGTTTCCGACCAAAATTTATCTACAAATTCCTATGATGTGATTCGATCATTCGGATTCGTAAATAATATAAAGTTTTTCGTATAAGAATTAAATTTTCTTTGAGGACGCTCGGAGGGGATGTGCTCATTCGACAAAATTCGTCAGCTGTGACGTTAATTTTTGGATATCTGTTACGTTAATTTTATTTCTAAATAAAGTAAATATTGTTAAATGCAGGGATGCCAGTATGGGGTGATAATTTTGAAAAATAGATTAAACTTTTTTAATAAACAAATTTAATCAACTATCTTACAGAAGTTTTACTTCTAAAGCGCGTGTCGTGCCCACAGATACATTTTTTTTTTATTAGAAGAATTATACTGTAGGTGCTATCAGTACGAAAAGTTTTTGTTTTGCAAGAATGTTCAATATAATAAAGAAACATTATTACCTACGCATTTATTTATTTGGTAAGTAAAAAAATAATGCCTTCGCATCCTGAAGTCAAAATAAGGCACCAGACCACATTAACAACATAAGCAGTTAACAATAATTCGATAAAACTTTCATATTTTCAAACATGAATAATTAAGTGAACCATATCAACACTAGCTAAACTATTTTCCAGTTGACCTAATACGCATTTAATTTTGGCTATTGGTGTAAGAAGTTGATATAAAGTGCAAATTATACAATAGAGTAAAAAAAACGAATATTATATAAAACAGAAGACAAAAAACGCTTCAATCCTTCACTTCGGACGCATTAGGCGAACTTTTTCCGATAAACTAGATATGAAATGAAATACTCAATAATCTCCAAACTTTATCTCTAAACTAAAACTTTAAATGCGTGAAAATGCGTAACTGTGTGAACGTATTCAAACTTCCAGTTTTTCCAAACATTAATATTTTTCATACAAAATCTTGTTGAATCTTGTTTTGTTTCAAAACCATGCGGACATACAAAACAAAGACTGAACGTGGAAGTAAACCCAAAGACGTCTTAGATAGAGCTTGTTAACATTTTTTTTTGATCAGCAAACGAATATGTGATCAAATGAAAGTGGTGAAAACGACACATTTCGTATCGAATGAACTGAATCGTATACTTAAGTTAAGAGTTCCTAGTGATGAGTGTGGTTCAGTGCATAACATGCAAGTTATGTGGGCCCGTGCAAATGAAAAATTAATATTCTATGAATGCGAAAATTGCACCTCTTATTTGAAAGACTGAATAATTGATAGTCTGATAATAAGTTAATATTAAACTACAATTAAATAAGTTATAAAAACTTTGCTCCAAGACTGTATGTTATATGATTAAAACAAATAAATATAAGTTATAATTACTTTGTTCCAGGACTGATCGTTAGACTGTTGATCTTTAAAATTAGTAAAAAGTTTTCTAGTTTTGTTTTAAAAAATACTTACTATAAGTATTAAGCTTAAATATTAAGTTGTGTCAAATGTTTAAGGACTGATTGTTTAAACTTTTTAGAAGTTCAACTGTCATAATTGTCATTTTTTCAATATAAAAAAAATACTATTGCAAATATGTTTTTTAAAATCCGATTTATCCGTTCATTTTTCACTAATTACTTCATAGGTCAAAGTACCCCCAGTATTAAGTCAACCAACCCCAGGAATGGGGTAGATTGACTTATAGTTCGCGTTCTACAAAATGAAGCTTGTAAACTATACCTGAATTAATTTCGATCTTTTTGTTATTTTTTCCAAATCTTAATAGTTTATATAGTTAATAAAAAAAAAATAATACACACGTCTAAACTGATATTTGGTCAACCATCCCCGGTCTCCCCTACTAAAAATTTGTTAACGTTAATGCTTTATATAATTCGACCAGCCGTCGATGCAATTCAAACGGCTATGGTTGTTTTCATACGCAAAAATTCAGCGTATTTGTACTTTTCGAGTTGAAAGATGCAACATACGGACGGGGATAGTAGCTTCTTATACATGGACGTATCTATGGTTAAAGTTCAATTTATGGTAGTTAAATAGGGATATACACGCATCACGCGAGAGCTTTGAAATGTGTGGCAAGCTTTATTCGTTTCGTCGAGACACCGGAGGCCCGTCCGCAGTTGTACCGACGCGACCACAGCGTTTGCGTTTGCGTTTGCGTTTGCGCGGTAATTGAGCGAACGCACGTAATGACGCTTTCGGGTGCCGCCGGCGGCGATCGCTTCATAGTGAGTCGAACTCGCTTAAAATAATGAGCGAACGACCCTTTCACGAAAGGATCACGCTTGCCTATAGGTTGGACAGTTTTCCGTGTCGTGTTTCTCCACTTCTCAGAGTATATTTTATATTCAACAACCCTAAACAAAAGTCTTGCAACTCGAATATTGTAGCTCAACTTATTTTTTGGCCTTTCTTAATGAGAGCTGATTGCCTAGAAGCATACAAGTTATCTTTCGGGTGCAATTATTTAGAAACAAATTTTAGGAAATGTAAGGGGTGTTTTTTTTAGAGGCGTGGTTTTCAATCTGGCACTACTTTTTTCGTAGTTGGTGGTTTTGACAGCTGTCACTTGATTTATGCTCAGTTTGGTTTGCCATTTCATAATGAATAGACTTACTCCTGAACAACGTTTGCAAATAGTGCAAATTTAGAAAAAAACACTCTACATTTTTTTTAAATCACTCTAAAATAAAGTAAAAATCGCGTCGTGGGCCTGTGGCCTGGCCTCCAAGATCGTGCGATTTAACACCGCTGGACTATTTTTTGTGGGGTTATGTGAAGTCGCTTGTCTACGCAGATAAGCCGGACACGATTAACGCCTTGGAAGAGAATATTCGGCGCGTTATTGCTGACATACACAACTGCTGACTTGCTGCAAAAAGTGGTTGAAAATTGGGCCTCTCGGCTGGAATTTGTTCGAGTCAGCCGCGGCGGCCACTTACCCGAAATCATTTTTAAAACATAATGGCAAACCCTTATCTTTATAATAAAACTAAATTCTTAGCCATAACATCCAATTATATGCGTTTTATCTCTTCTTGAAAACCACGCCTCTAAAATCATCACCCTAGGTACTTACCACAAAAAAAAACCTTTTATATGGACGAAAAACCATGATTTTATTTAGGCAGGTATGTTTGCCAAATGCCAAATTGATCAATTATTTATTATTTTAACCTATTTATATTTATTAGGTTTAGTTGATTTTATAGCTATATATAATAGGTAAAATAGTTTTGACCCAATAAAACAAATATTCCTTTGGCCAAATCAGATTTCATTATTGATCGTATTATACGAGTATGTAGTCGCCTTAATGAACGTTTTCTGCACTTATTCGGCGCTCGCCCTTTAATTTTCCGAAGTAATATTTAGGTATATCAGGCTTCAGAATATGAGTCGATTATGCATAAGGCTGAATATATATGCAAGTAGAAGAACAGACGGCAAATTCCGGCGGCGCGACCAGTGCTCAGGCACCGGCGATAATTTGACTTCCATGCTGTTAAACGCATAAGCGACCAGATAAATATGCACAACCTTTCATACGCATTCTCTCCATTAAATCGACAATAATTCGAGGCAATTTACGCAATTGAATACGATATTAACAATATAGAGAAGAAGGAATAAGACTCGGTCGCAGAGCGAAATGCGCTTTCGAATGAGATGTCTCCAGTAACAAAGCAGGGTAGACATTAATTCATGAAAGTGAGAGGCCGTAATTTCGTATTAATTAATATTAACTGCTAATTATTAATTAGTATTTAGGACACCGAATAATATGGGTAAATTTACAGGGGTACGCCAAGGAGGGATCCGCGACATTTAAAAACATACTGTTTAAGTGAGAGGTCGTAAATACCTAACAAAACTTTCTTGTAACCAGTACCAAACAATATCTGTAGTATTCAAATAATCGGCAGATGCATGTTTAAATGAAAAGTTATGTACACCTTATAAGACTGTTTTGTTACGTCAACCAAACAATCTGTAGTAGAGTCGCAAACACACCTCGCGCTTTTTGCCTATTCCGCGAATTTGTTTGTCTACTCTACCGAATAGTCGAATAGTCTCAGACATTCCAAACCTTGGGTTGAGCCTATTAAAAACTTTTGACAAAACAAATAACTTTACAATGCTTGCGCCTACAATCACTACAGGAATTTCTTGTAGAGCAAAGCTACGTAATATATTTAATAAACAATTTCAATAATTGAAATCGCCAAGAGATGGTATTTTTAATTTGTTTGTTTATGTAGTTTCAAAGAACAAAATAAATATGACAATTAACAATTGAGTCGTTGGTTAGAGTCTTGAGGCTGTCACGTCACGTTCGTGACATAGACTTAGTCTTGGGTCACGACAAAACTACACGAGAATTCATTTTATTCTCACACAATTCATTACTGCAATTTATGTGGAATTTTAGACACGCGGAATAATATAATTCTCATGGTCTTAAAAACTTAATTTTCAAATAAAATACATAGTAGGCACTTATTAATATATATACATAAGACGACAGAAGAAGATGAAACCTTATGGTTCTGGTTGTAATCCGTAATTAGTTTCGGCTAGGTTCCAGTACTTAACTAGTACTTACCATTTTGAAATTATAAAGTATACTAATCACAATCCAGTAAAAAAAAATAGCTGTTATTGTAAACATTTTAGTGTTACTAGTTATTTATTCTCAATATTTCGAATTGTAGCTGTTGTGTACGAGTTATTATGAGTACTTTTTTTAGCTTTTTAATAAAATATATTTTATTTTAATGAATCTTTAAAACTTAAAAGTGAGCCTAATGCTACCTACTACTTACTACCGTTAATACCGGCTTGGGATACGAAAATACGAGGCCTTGTATGGTTTGCTGCAAATCGAATGTCAAATGTTTTCGAATGAAGTATGTTTTTCGAAGATTCTAAACATTTTAGTGTCGCTAGACAAGTGTAATTAAATGGCTTTCTTTTACTATAAATCTTAATATATATAAATCTCGTGTCACAATGTTTGTCCTCAATGGACTAATAATAAAATAATGGACTAATAATAAAATTTGAACACCATGTGCAGTTCGATGTGCACTTGAGAGATAGGATAGTTTAAATCTCAAATTATAGTCGCAATTTTAATTTATCGCTAATTTTTTGTCCGTTATTATTTGGCAGTCATAAAACTGACAGATGTCGATACCTTTTTATTTTATGGGCGATTGTGAAGAGCGCGTGACGACTCGGTGCCAGTATAATTTTATTGAACAAGCAGAGGAAAGAGCAATTGTGATATTATTGGAAAATTTTTTAGAAGATCACAATCAACTAATTCAATTGATCAAAAGAGTTTCGCCACGACTGCAAAATGACAATTATCAAATCGTCATAAAAGCCGACAAAGTACCATTAGGTGAACATGCTGGTAGATTCAGTCATAAAACTGACAGATGTCGATACGGAACGGCACGGAACATGCATGCATACAAGATGCGATGACTTACGTACGTCATTACGGCCGACCGGATTTATTTATTACATTCACATGTAATCCGAATTGGGAAGAGATACAAACTTTACTATTGCCAGGACAACAAGCCATTCATCGTCATGATTTAACTGCACGTGTGTTTAAACAAAAATTGAAATCCTTAATTGATTTTATTGTTAAATATACAATTTTTGGTATCACACGTTGTTGGCTGTATACGATAGAGTGGCAAAAGCGAGGTTTGCCTCATGCCCACATTTTGGTTTGGCTTAAAGATAGAATCCGTCCTGAAGAAATCGATCAAATAATTTCAGCCGAAATTCCAGACCCATTAATTGATCAAGAATTATTTGATATTGTCACCAAACACATGATCCATGGGCCATGCGGTGTTTTCAACATGACGTCACCGTGCATGGAAAATGGAAAATGTAAAAAAAACTTCCCAAAGCCGCATACGAATGACACGATCACGGATATTGATGGTTATCCAATGTATCGCCGCAGAAGTACTGAGAATGGTGGCCACACATTTACAATGCGACTGCCGAACTTTCCAAATCAAGTTGAGTTTGATAATCAGTGGGTGGTACCATACTCACCACTACTTTCAAAAACTTACAAAGCTCATATCAATGTTGAGCTTTGCAGTTCTGTTAAATCAATTAAGTATATTTGTAAATATGTAAACAAAGGCAGTGATTTGGCCATATTTGAAGTAAAAAACATAAATAAAAATGACGAAATAGCACGATACCAAATGGGCAGATACATTAGCAGCAATGAAGCTATTTGGCATATTCTCAGCTTTCCCATCCACGAAAGAGATCCTGCTGTCCAACATCTGGCAATACATCTTGAAAACGGTCAACGTGTATACTTCACTGAAGAAAATGTTCTCCAAAGAGCGTTCGAAGCTCCGAAAACGACTCTAACTGAATTTTTTACATTGTGTCAAAAACCTGATGTTTTTGGCCAATTCGCGAAGTATGGTGAAGTATGGTGGCGTGTATGGTGATGTTCCACGTTATTTCACATGGAACAAATCCAGTAAAAAATGGGAGCCACGGAAACAAGGAAAACCACATCCTTCCATTACAGGCATATTCAAAGCTAAGACATTGGGGAGACTTTACACGGTACATCCAAAGCAACGTGAGTGCTTCTATTTACGTTTGTTATTGGTGAATGTTCCCGGACCAACGTCTTTTGAATTTTTACGAACAGCTAATGGTCGAGTATTCAATACATACCAGGATGCATGTCGTGAACTGCAATTGCTAGAAGACGATAACCATTGGGACTTAACGCTTGCTGATGCTGCGTTGACATCAACACCGAATAACATTCGTCAGTTGTTTGCAATTATTTTGGCGACATGTTATCCCTCGCAAGCACAAACTTTGTGGGAAAAATATAAAAATTGTATGACAGAAGACATCTTGCACCGAATTAGACAAACAAATCAATGCCAAAACATAGATTATACACCAGAGATGTACAATGAAGCATTGGTCTTGATCGAGGATTTATGTGTTCTTAGTTCAAATTTACCATTTAATCATTATGGTATGCCATCACCTAATCGTCCAGCCACCGACTTAGTCAATACCGATTTACAACGAGAAAATCAATATGACCATGGAAGTTTAGCAACAATTATCATGAACAGTGAACCATTACTGACAGCAGAACAAAAAATTATTTATGATCGGATTATGCTGGCTGTTGCTGCTGAACAAGGCGGTTTTTTTTTCTTGGATGCACCCGGTGGAACCGGTAAGACATTTTTAATATCGTTGATTCTTGCCAAAATACGGTCGCAACAAAAAATCGCATTAGCATTAGCATCGTCAGGCATTGCGGCTACTTTACTGGATGGTGGGCGAACAGCACATTCAACATTCAAGCTGCCATTGGACGTTCATAATAAACCAGATGCAATGTGTAACATCAAAAAGAATAGTGGAATAGCTGCAGTGTTGCGGAAGAGTTCTATAATAATTTGGGATGAGTGCACAATGGCACACAAATATTCACTTGAAGCATTAAACAGAACTATGCAAGATTTAAACAGCAATAATAAACTTTTCGGTGGTGCTATCTTACTTTTGTCTGGTGACTTCCGGCAGACCTTACCGGTTATACCTCGCTCTACTTTCGCGGATGAGATTAATGCATGTTTGAAACAATCATTCTTATGGCGAAGTGTTGAAACACTTCGATTGACCATAAATATGCGAGTACAATTGCAAAATGATCCATCAGCACTAATATTTTCCGAACAACTACTAGATATTGGGAACGGTAAAATAAAACTGCAACCAAATACGCAATGCATTAAACTACCAGACAATTTTTGCACTGTTGTTCAGGATAAAACTGAATTGATTCAGAGTATTTTCCCGGATATACAGAATAATTATTTGAATCATGAATGGCTTAGTCAACGGGCGATTTTGGCAGCCAAAAACGTTGATGTTGACGAAATTAACTTCCAGATACAACAGTTGTTACCAGGCGATCTGATGTCTTTTAAATCAATCGATACTGTTGTTGATGAAAATGAAAGTGTAAATTTTCCGATTGAATTTTTAAATTCATTAGATATCCCTGGAATGCCACCACATAATCTTCGATTAAAGATTGGTTCCCCTATTATTCTCCTCCGTAATTTGAATCCACCTCAATTATGTAACGGTACGCGTTTGGTCATCAAAAAGATCACCGGAAACATTCTTGAAGCAACCATTTTGGCTGGGAAGTTTAAAGGAAAAGTGGTCCTGCTGCCACGTATTCCGATGATACCATCAGATTCTACCATACCCTTCAAAAGGCTACAGTTTCCAATTCGTTTAGCTTTCGCCATGTCTATAAATAAATCTCAAGGTCAAACAATGTCCATTTGTGGTTTAGATTTGGAAAATCCATGTTTTTCTCATGGGCAACTATATGTTGCGTGTTCACGTGTTGGGAAACCGTCGAATCTATTTGTGTTAGCTAAAGACAGGTTAACCAAAAACATTGTGCACCGATTGGTGTTAAATTAAATTGAAATTGAAAGTATTTATAATTCAAAAAAAAGATATTAATGTTTAAAAGTTTAAGACTGTCTGCCTTGCCTACCTCATTCATGAGTTTAAGCGTCACATGTTATTTACTGTATTATACTGTAATATACTTATATTTGTTATAAAATTAAATGGAAATAATAAATCTGATAAATTTTTATTTTTTACCTATTGATTTCTGCTTAGTATCAAGTGTAAGAACATTTTAATTAATTGTGTTCAACGTACTTCCCCTTCAAATCTCAATCCAGTGAATTTGTATACCAACATCAACATTTTCGTCTTAGTTCGTAAATAATTTCATTGTACTAAAGGGTTATAGTAGTAGAAAGTCAAATAAGGAGATCACCATATTTTTTTACAAATACCATCTGTGTGAAAAAGCATAGTGGACTCCGTGACTGATGTTCTCTTATTGTTCCTCTTAGATTGTTTACTATAATGTAATATAACTAAAACTTTAGCCACAGCAACGCGTGGCCGGGTCAGCTAGTAATATTAATATAAATCACGTGAAAAGGCTTTAAACAGGTCAAATAAATTATTATATAATATTATTTACGCTTGTTACTACTATTATATTCTACTACAAAATAAGATCACAAGACTTTAGAATTCTTCTAGAGAAGTTAACTATTTAATTTAAAAAAAAAGTATTAAAAGATCTTTTCAGCCTTCTAATGTTCCTTATCTAATATAACGGGTAGAGAAATGGGAGTTTCTTAAATGCCCTGAAATTCACCCGCTAGGGTAAATTCCAATCACAGAGCTCGGGTAAATGTGATTGGAGACGTGCACTTTTCGACTGAAGTCGGACCCCTTTCTACGGATTTTGTACTTCTGCAAAGGTGTACTTTGTAAAAAGACTTAACATTTTTACAATATATTAAATTCATTTTTCGCTGCATTGATTATTATTGTATTCTCCGACAAGTTTGTTTTTGAACTATGCTGCCGAAATACAAATGTTTGACTTCCTCTTATCCTACACCCACCCAGTGAGGTCAAATTTTCTATTTGTTGTAATGGTTCAAATTCGAGTGCCTACACCGATTAGTTTAATAATATCGTTCGACCGGCGATCGTGAAGCGATAAAATTTTGCAAACGGCACGCCGGTAAGACCGTTTTAGGAATGTACGCCGGTTAATAGTTTACACTCGTTTACTCGCTCGACTTCCGTATAAATATTATAGAGTGAGCGGGCGTGCATGATAAGAGTTCCAGGCGCATTCGCAAAACGGCCCGAGCACTGCGACGGCTCACGACGCGGTGCCGCGCGCCGCGCGCCGCGAGCAGCTCGCATTTGATTGATAGGTAAATTGGCCTGCAAAACACGGCCGTGGAATAATCAGTAACAATTAAATGCAGCGTAAAAATAATCGCATGATGATAACTTATTATCGTAAGTTGAGAGCGAGCCGGGTACTGAGATGCTTTCAGCGCGCGGCCCGCCGAACGATCGCTAGAGAAAAAAAATAATTCTATTTAGCTTTAGAGTAATTTGTATCACATCACTGTCGCTAGTGTAAAATTGGTATTGCAAAATGCTGACTGTTCAAGTGAGCTGGAATAATCCGGAGTCTCACACTTGAAACACATACACACACTGTATAAAAAACACTATTCTGTACTCATAAAACAAAATAAATTACACAAACTGGTGCCAGCATTAAAACCTTCAGTTAAACACTAAAAGCTGCCCAATTATCACAACTAGTTGGGCAGTTTTTAGTATTATATTTATTTTGTTGCATGTTATGAATTACATGTGTACACGGGAAAACGTGCACATAAATAAATATACAGGTATGTGTTATACTTAGTCTTCAGGCGAGGACATCGCAAGGAAACGAAATTATAACCGCTCATTGGCTATAATTATCAACGCATGGCCTTTTTCCACGTATCTATGGGCTGCTTATAATGCTAATTGTGTATATTAATGGAAATAAACAGTTTCCACTTTTGAACCTGCACTTGCACCTTGTTTGTCGTGGTTTGTTGGTTTGATACTAACATATCCGTTATTGGCGATTTTATTTCTTGTTTGCTATAAGTTGGCAACTACGCACATTTACCATCAGATATGTACTATTAGGACGTGATTAGAACTACTTTTTATTCTTGAAACTATTTGTTAAACCAGTCTAATAAGGTCAGCATGTGTGGTGATTTGTATGAATCTAACGACGTTTTTAAGAAACGCGGTGAAAAGCTTTGGGCTAAGTTTTTGCCTAATCTCTGTGACTACATTCATAGAATCTATTGCGTGTATTTAGGGGCTGTTACGGATAATACGATCTCCGATAGTGGATGAAATTTATGTTCGATTTTAGCAATAAATAGGTACGTACATAAAATAAAATATATGACCTCACATCTATGAGATTATGGGTACCTTTTCACTCGTAGAAAAATGTCATGGTTTAAATGTTTCTGTTTTTTTGCATACTACGATTGCTTATATATTACCATCCCTTCTTGTTCTGTCAAAGATCTCGCATATGTGGTATCTTTTTCGTGTTTTCGATATCAATAATTAAAAACAAACAACGTACTTTTATTTACTTTTTAAAATTAGTTTAGCTCTTGGCCGCGCGTCGGAATTTATTTCCCCGCGCGTACCTACGCGCCGCTAATAACGATAATTGTATGCGGCGTCGGCGCATCGTGCTCATGTATGGCTGCGTTGCGACGCGACGCGAATATGACGCGAACACAACGCGAACACAACGCGAACGTCGAGCGAATCGCGCTATTATTTGCTTAAAGAGCGAGGCGTGCCGAATGACGAGTTTCACAAGATCGCCGCGTGCCAATGGGCTTCGTATAGATTATTTGCCGCTCTATTGCGACGCACGATCGCCTTAAGGCGGCCTTGCATATTATTTATTATAATTTACCCACATAACTACTTAAAATATAAATATAATATCTCAGCTTTAAAGGAGAACCTTAGGGGTGAAAGTAAATATCTAATCGTTTATTTCTTGGACGACGTTATTTTATCGCATGCAATCCATCCACACCACTCTAGAAATAATTCAGTATTAAATTTTACATACATAATGTTCCTAGATCATTTCCGAACACTTACGTGTAAGAAATTGTATAAAAAATGTGAAAAAAAATCATGCCCACATTCATTTTATACAATTTTTTCAAAATCCGGTTAATGATCCGCTAATTGTTAATACTTTATGAACAAGTGTGCAATGCAAAGTCACTGGTTTTAAAGATGTTGGGTGCGATCCTTAGAAACTATAAAAAGTGAATATCAAAAGTACCTAGCTACTTAATTAAATGCAGGTAGGTGTTATTTTAAGACAGAATGGTCCTAGATTAGTTAAAACTTGAGAAACAACACGGAAATATATTTGGACGCAAAGACCACTTCCAAAAAATAATCTTTTTTTAAAATGAAAGCATACGGTTTCCATGTCATTTTCCACATACCATCATATAATGGAATAGTTTTAAGTGTACGCGTTTGAACCTTGCAAGAAGAACTCATCCCAGCTAAGAAATTAAACATTTGACCAAATCCGTAGTTATTAAAAAAAAAACTTTCACCGAACCGAACCGAAGGGTCAATGACATGACCTTATTGCACGACTTACTACATAACCAGATAGACAGCTTCTATTTGCTAAGCAATTTGCGCTCGAGGGTTCCGTCGCGTCTAACTCGAAATAGAGATTTTTTTTTGTGCCTAAGTGCAATACGAATTACGCAATGAATTTAGCTATGAACCGTATTGGTAAAACATATAACCACAATTTCAACGAAATAGACTATTCTCGTCACCACACACATGCCCACATATATATATCATACATACACATTAACACACTCTTACATTCCACACCCTATTATATTCACAGATTATAACACTCATACAATGTTATCACTATAAATTAGATCCTAGTTCGTTCTGTTAAAAGTATATGTTAAATTGGAGATGCCTGTAGTCGGCTTAAATTGTTATTTATCTATTTCTATGTTACTGTCATTATGTATAGCTGTAAGCATATCTCATACAAATAAATAAATAAATCTTTCCACTTTCCTTAAACCGAAATAGGTTCATATATGCTAT
This sequence comes from Neomicropteryx cornuta, assembly GCA_020383195.1. Taxonomy (NCBI): domain Eukaryota; kingdom Metazoa; phylum Arthropoda; class Insecta; order Lepidoptera; family Micropterigidae; genus Neomicropteryx; species Neomicropteryx cornuta. The sequence continues at coordinate 17,050,523 of JAHKQU010000008.1, read as the reverse complement.
GTTTAGATGTGTCTGGTAAAACAGAACATTCCTAATGAAGTTATAAAAGCGCGTAATGCAGTGTGTCGAACACGAACTGTTTATAGCGCTTGATGGGCGCTCATATAAGGTCTATTAGGGCTCGCAATAGGAGCTATTAGAGGCCGATAAAATACACAAATTGTTTTGCGAAGCTCTCACCACATAATTGAAGCGATGGATATCTTTAATTGCAAACCCGCTCCAACTCACTTCACTCCAGCTTCTTGGGTGAACAGTAATTAGATATATCAACGGATGAACAGTTAAGATCTCGAAACGATCGCTGTGTAATAAATAGCAAGTTCGCGTTCAATATTATGGCTATGGCCACGTTGGCTTTACCAGTAGCTGAACGTTAAAATAAATATCATTAGTTACCCTTCACCTAAGAAAATACTTATTTACCATTCAGTTATACCATGTAGTGTTTTTGTACTAATATTTTTTTTATAATGTCAAATTAAAAGAAATAGAATACATAAATACAAATATAATATTTTTTATTTCTTTTTGAAAGAATTGCTATGATCCAGACCATATACAATTAGGAGTCAGGGTATATGTTAATATGAAGCGTTGAAAAAAATACTATGGGCGGATTCGAACCCGCGACAGATGGGTTAGTAGTCAAACATCTTAACCACTTAACTACCACGATCACTATCAACATTAAAATAAAATAATGTACATAGTTTAACAGCTCTGCTGTGTGCTGATAAAGTCGCTAAAAGTATCAATTGAGACATTTCAGTATAAAAATACTATCTTCTTTATTCATTTTCCTTAAATTGTTAGTCTTTACACTTTTATAATTCTTTTTATTTAATATTACGATTCTGCCATTGTATTTATTTTCTATCGTTCTATTAAAATAATTATATTTTCTGTTAGGTTATTCCTCATTTATCGTGTTTTTTTTATTTTATTTTTTTATTCAAAAAAAGACAATGTCTTTTTTTGTATTATATTATAATACATTAAATGGGTTCTGGCTAAAACATGGTTTTGGCTGCCAGAAACTTAACTTGATGACAAGTCTTACAAACTACACGTACTAAATTTACATACATTTTTAATTAGATAAAAAAGAACCAAAAAAAATAGCATCTAACACACAATTAATATTAACACAAGTATAACACAAGTAGATTACTATACAATAATCCTATTGATATTTAATCAATAAGTCACAGCGTGTACTATAAGTAATCTTTGAGAGAAATTTTATAATGGTTATTGATGGTTATGAGACTCAATAATAGTTTACAGGCTAAAACTCATTTTTTTACAAAATTAATCATATGCATGGTAATTTCTATGCCCTTAACCTCATTAAACACCCTGGATATTTTTTTACACTTAAATACAAACCAGCAAACTTAAATGCAAACGACCATATTTATCTAAAAATAAATAATATTTTGAAATAAATTGTCAAAAATAACAACCATGTAAACACGGGCAATTCTTAAACATTATCTCAAACGTTAATTTATTAATTTCCTTTTTTGCTTCTGTTAAATAAATCAATAAAAATGCAGTTTTTTTTTATTTTAAGACTTGTTACATTATAATACAAAAATATTATATCCAAAACAATACAAACAAGTTAGTTTTAACTGCTAAGCAAGTGCTACCAGCATCCAGGATTTATCATTGAGTATCAGTTTACACTCAGTCTATGCTTTTTATTACCACGGTGACAAGTTACTAGTCTAGATTAAAATGTAGGTTTGAGACGAAGCGTTAAAAGAAAGATAAATTGAAATTTGTACCATGCTAATATTCCGTTATCTTTATTATACAATTGTTGTACAAAGTACAAAATAAAATACAGCATAATACATGATTGTATCTACCTACTTTATAAATTTACTTGTAGGAAATCCTACACCCTATAAAACTTTAAAGTTCCCCTACTTGATTTCGGTACGTACTGTATGCGTTGATAAGAACAATGCATTTTATTTAGTACCTAAGACTGTTGAAATTGGGTTTTCGCTATCCATATTCAAATCTCTAAATTTATAAAAAAAATAAGAAAAGAGACAGAATATCTTTATTATGAGCAAAATCTTCTGCAAAAAAAGTTAATAATTTTAATAAAATTGATATTACATATCGCAACTGTTTCGTGTTATAGAAATGGTGTTTACTCACGCATTACTTATAACCCAATTCATAATAAATAAAACAAAATACATAAGCACGCTGAATACCTACTTATAAACTGTTTAACACATTCGTACAAGTTTATTAAAATTAAAACAACAAATTAGGTATATGGTTTTTCCTAAATGTTACGGTAAATCTATTTGTAATTAAATAAATAAATAATATTTATCAATGACAAGTTATTCGATTGTTCAAGCCATCCCTATATCCTGCCGCTGCTCAAGCGATCGCCGATCACCATAAACTGGCGATTCAACATGTAAATTCATAGAAGTGACAAATCGCCCGACGAAAGCAGCGGAGTAGGGATGTGTGTTATTACGGACGATAAACGCGGTCGCGCGCGTTGATTTATAAAACGCCGCAGACGTGCAATTAAAAAAAACGTACGATCAAAGCGACGGGCGCTACTTTTCGATGGCGGTCGAAGTGTGAGCCGCTGAAATAGCGGCATCAGATCGGCGCTAGATAGAGCGGCCTAATTAAGGGTTTTCGATGGCCGCCGAGTTCATGCGGAACAATAAATAATAGATATGATCTGGTGATGAATGCAATGCTACACCTGTTGCCCGGGGATATGCTCATATTTTTTACCCGAGGTAAAAGCCTTTGAATTTAAATTACGAAAGGAGAGTTTTATAATAATATTAATTTCCATAGCCCACTTAAGCATCAGAAAAATTATAGCAATTTAAAATTGTATTACAAAATGTACAGTCAAAGGCACTCGGAGCTTTACCATAAGAATTTTATGTCGAACTAAAACGCGTAAAAAATAGATAGCATGTGAGTGTGTACTGTATCTATGAGAATACACACTCATCTCTGTATGAGCGTAGATGAGGTTAATACCTACACACTCTGTCGAATCGTCTTTCAAGGTAAAGCTTCGTTCGTCCTCGACCGTATAAACAATTATAACACAATGTTTTTATACCATTGAGGTTACCTGGTCACTAAAATGTGTACCTTTATTTTTTGTACTATGTAGTATTAAATATATATACCTACTTATTTTATTTTATAGCTGTACGTACTTACCTGAAGTTTTTATCTTTGTTTCCGTTTCAGTTTTTCAATGCCAAAAGCGACTTTTGTCACATACAAACACATACACACAAACTGGTGAAGACACTGTCTTCTCTGCTGGTATATTTATAATACAATACAATAATTAATGAATACGTAAAAAAACAAATAATAACATCTTAGAAAATACAATGTATGGTGAGGGAATTACATATTTTAGGTGAAGCATCTGTAAGCACAATTTTAAAAAATATTTGTTTAATGAATTAAAATATCACTTTTGTTTTCAACTAGATTTCTCGGTAAATACTTTCAAGATAGATAAACATTATTTTTATGCTATATTTGTCAATAATTTATTATAAATATTTATCACAATGAATTTTTAGAGAGTAGTAATATTTTAAGTCGCATGAAATGTTAATAATTTATTGATATTTAGACTTTTTTATGACATTTTTGTACCATATATTTTTTGAAAACATAAAATCAAAATTAGACACAACATTCATTTTCTCATACCATTTTTTTCAATGCGTCAGTCCATACAATAATTAAAACCAATATTAATCCTAAGAGACAGCAAACAGATGCAAGCAGCCCTAGCAGTTTAGATCCACAATTCCGCCCCACAGCCGAATGCTCACAAGGCCTCGGCCGCCGCGGGCCGATCCAAATTATCGTACTCCCGGCGGACAGAAGTGTCGGCGCTACCGAGCGGGTGGGCGTGCCGGGACACTTCCCGATTTATGGCCGGGACCGCGCTGTGATATCTCCAGCGGGACGGGACGGGACGCTCGAAAGAATCGTATTTATTAGTATTGTGGTTATTATCGTACGTGTCCTGGTCCCTGCGCCCGCGCACGATAAATATTAATGAGCGCAACCGACATGCGGTTATTATCGATTGCTCAGGGCCTATGGAGGCAAAATCGGGATCTAGGGAGCGAGTGGGCGATGCGATGTGTTGCACTCGGATATTCAAATTATTTATTTGTCGTCTTGCAGATGCCTAACTAGGCTGTCGCCTGTTTTAAGAACGTCATTAGATGAAATATAGCAAACCCTTTGTCTTACATTTTTCTTTAAAAAAAAAGGACAAAGCAGTCCACGCAAATGCACATAAATTTGATCAAAATAAATGTAAAAAAGAATCCGGTTAAAAAATCATCGCATCGTGTATGACACGAATAAACCAACCAGCTGACGTCATTATTCGAAGTGTTGATGACGATCATTTGGCGCTCGTTATAAGCTATTAAGTTCCTCCGGGAGCGGTTTAAGTTAAGGCCAACGAACTGATTCGCACACCGTGTGAATGAAATATGTAATTTTAAACGATTAAATGCCCGTTTCGTCGATTTCGTTTGTTGACTTTATAGCAGCGCCGCTGCTAGATTGCTATGATATGCACAACTGCAGAGTTGTAGGGCTGAAATCCCTAAATGCTTAGAAAAATTTATATCTTTTTATGGCCGTTTTTATCTGATAAAATAAGAAACCTTAATATTACTTATAACGCAAGTATAGCCTTGAAAAAAAAATGTTGTTTGTTCTTTATAATAGCGGTTATTTATTAATAATGGTTTGATAAATTAGCCCACTAAAGCCACTAACCACTAAATTATTGGTATTAGCCACTAGCCCATAAAATACAGATAAAATTCTTAAAATATTCGTATATTAACAAAAATTGGTTGAATGGCGCGCAAGGCAATCAAGGTACCCGATAGAAAATAACACGTTAACAATTATTAGTAAAAATTCTAGGTATTTTTTGTTTGTTGGATATACTTTATACTTTTTGCTTTTATACTTTTACCCAAATTCAAATAAAAAAAACATTTAATAATGTTATTAAAAACATATTATTAATTTAAATAACTTTCACGTATTTTTTATTTTATGATACACACAATTGCTAAAATTTTACGAAACATAATTCTTAACATTAAAATACATTACTCAAAATTAAAATATTCGGACTTGTTTAATACGAATAATACTAAAAAAAACAATGTTAAAATATAGTTAAAAACAATAATTTATCCATAATTATTTTTAGGCCGTAATTGCAAGTCTACCTACCACATATAAAAATACTAAAATAAACTTAATTTCATAAGTATAGTATGACTACTTATAAAACACCAACACAACAATTTAATTACATATACATAACGTGCTCGTTCACATTAATCTTTAATGGTGATGGGCCGTAATTACTGCAATCTAGTATACGCCCTTCTGATGCTGTTGCACAGTGGCGAAACTTTCATAGAAGCCGAAAACCAGTTTTTTTTTTAACGAAAAAACCGTAAAAAGAACTTTTTTTTTAATTTAGTTAGATTGTGAAAAATGTTTCTACATATGTAGAATGAACTTTTAGCTCAATAAACTTTTGTCAGCCCTGCGCATTTATTTGTCCCTTTCGCACAGTTGGTGCGCATCTCGCTCGCAATTATAGTGTCGTTTGGTTGCTGTCGCCAATTTCATTCGCTGACGCGCAAACAAACGCTACCATCTACTTGAATGCTATCGAATGCTCAACTCGAAGCGGCGCTAACCATCGGTTTGTATTTCAGTTAAGTGCAAGCGTCTGTCATTTTGTGCATACACTCTTTTATTAATACATTACGGTCTCTGTGATGTATTTATATGCTCTGTATGAAAACGTACCTAAAATACTTACATACCACAAAAAAGATTTACATCGGATTAATATTTAAAGCTTGTAAAAGCCTTTCATGGGCACGTAAACTCGCAGCATCGCGATTCTGTGTGTACAAGAACAGCGTGGAAAATATTAGGCATATCACGCGGAGTGAGCATCTGGTCTTTGACTCTCATATGCAGAATCTAGAAGACCACAGAACCTTGGCAGACATGGCACTTCGTCATGAACTTCTTCGTGAACAGTTCTCAAAGGACATACATGCATCGATTTGCGAGTACCCTCTCGTACCATACGCGCCTTTAATATATTCCAGATTTCTTCCATCAATAAAAGTTCAAGTCAATCAGGAGTAAAGTAAAAACGTATGTAAACGCATTTGCATACACTCGACCAGATATATAGTTCACATACGTGCACTTCCCCACACACTCTTATCCAAAGCTTTTCACGTAACAAGCGTAAACATCTGTTCCATGGTTTTACCAAAAAAATAGGTTTAACGAATGTCTATGTTATTTAACACATAAAACATATTAATTATCGCAATTTCGCTGTATGTTTACCTAATCATTATATTAATCAAATAAATAAATATTTACAGACCGCTGAGGAGAAAGGTCAATGTTTTCTGTTTTAGCTAAGCTAAACAAACAAACCTTTTATCGTACATAATAATATGTGGTTATATCTATGTGTCGATGATTTTCAAATGGACACCATGTTAAAAAATAAAAAGTAATCATCAGCACACAAAAACTGAATTACTCAGCATTTGTACCTTACGAAGATTAATAGATAAAGTGCAGAGATAAAACAAACTACTACACCATATTAATATCGTCTTCAGTAATTAAATATTATATGTCCGTCTACTAACACGAAATAAGAAAACGATGTTATAAGTCTTTTTATATTAGAAAAAATATAAATTCATTTATATATATATATATAGAGTTTGCAGTTTGCAGTTTGCAGTTAGAGTTTGCATCTCCTGTCTGGTCTCCGCAATATGACGTGTACAAGAACAGAGTGGAACGCATTCAAAAAAGATTTATTAGACATATCGCGCGCCGCGAGCACCTGGAATTCAGCACATATGACGAGATGACTTATTATTTTCATATGCAGACTCTCGAGGACCGACGCACCACAGCGGATATGGCACTTCTGCACGATCTACTGCATAACAGAATAGACAGTCCATATCTGGTATCAGGTATCAACCTGCGAGTGCCTTCTCGCACCACGCGCGCATCTACTCTGTTCCAGGTGCCAAGGCGCAGTGCAAACTATGCCAGAAACTCTGTTCTGTACCGTTTACTTAATACCTACAACACGAAATTCGGCGAGGTTGATGTACTTGCCCTAAATCGTGGCGAGTTTCTTTCAAAAATCCGGAGTATTTCATGCCAATCTGACTCAAAATAAAAGCGTTGCATAATAAAATTAATTATCTATGCGCAACACATATGATGTTCATACATACAAACATGCACACACACAGCCACACACCATCTCACACAACCACACACCCTCACTGACACTTTTACACCGTACACACATACACCTTCTAAAGTAGCGTTAAGCTCAAAATATTTTGTACAAAGGCGTAAGCTTTAATTGGCCTTATAATTAACCCTTTGTAAAATGTATATACTAATATTGTTACGCTGTATGCTTACATGTCAATAATAAATAAATAAATAAATAAATAAATAAATAAATATATTGTCTTCTAAATAAAATAATGTTAACGGAGTGCTGCTTCTTTTATGGGCTAACTTAAAGAGCGGGTACTCTACCTTATGATCCAAATTGTACACTTTTCTTTTCTTTCTTCTCTTTCATACATTGTAATGCACGTCCTTACAGTGAAACCTATACACACAATTAAAAAAAAACTGACAGCTATGAGAAACGCTGCGCAAATAGTTCCGTGTATTTTCTGCAAATTTGGCAATAGCTTAATCATTTTTGAGTAATGAAACATCCTGGTTTTTGTTTGTATTCCTGAAGGTTAAAATAAAAACAATGGTAAGGAACCATCTTTGACCATTTTCCATCATCATTTTAAGTGTGCGATTTATTCCAAAAAAACGTAATTTTAACAACAGTCATTTATTACGATGCAAACTATATGCAGCCAAATTTAATAATAATTAAATGCATGGTAGAATAATTCACCCGAAAAACTCACAAAATGAGTTTTGCTTTGCACGCATTATTTTCTGCCGGCTAAAGCAATAGGCAGTTGTTCCAAGTTATTCGAAGACACCTTCTGAGAGTGAAGGCGCATTTCTTCAATTTCTTGTTATCCGCCGAATCCGCGCACTCATGCATTATTTAGCACGGCTGCTGGCAATTACGAGCATATCGACTTGCGCCATTTTTAATTCTCGTGCAGTTTTTGCCCATGTGATATGTTCGTGTCGATCGGGCGGGTGGTCTTTGGCCGGCTGTCATTGAAAATCTATCGCACAATTAGCGCGTTTCTCATTGGTCTCATTAGGCTCACGCAAGTCGTCTTCTTGCACACTAATTGCACATTTTTTTCACATTTAATGACGAATCAATAAATTTTAATAGATCTCCATGAACACATCGCAGTTCTTCTAAATTCTTTTTATATTAAACTTATAAAGTATAGCCCAGATGAATAGATTACATATGAAGTATTCCTAGTGTATGCCTATTGCCTATGTATGACCTTATTGTCCTACAACCGAACCAGATGCAGTCTAAAGAAAGGCAAGTTGATTAACCGAGTGGGCCATAAGTCCTGTGACGTCCTGTAAGTTGACATAAGTAGACGAAAAATGAAATGACAAAAGTGTCGTTAAAAAGCAATAAACCAAGGTTTATTGCTACTCCTAAACCAAGGTTTATTGCTGGTCCTTGGGCCAAGGCCCAAGGGATAACGATTTAACAATTAGCCCAGTTAAGTATGGTTATTATACATAATGTATTGATTTTTGACATTATTATAAATAAATAAATTATATAATAAAATAGGTTTTTGGTTCAACAATGCGTAGTCCGCCAATACGAAGCGGTGTCCGATAGAAATCACAGCGTTCGTCAAACTATCCGGAGCGCATTTGAAGCATGTTTATGCTTAAGCAATAGTAAACCCGACGATCAGAACATGTTGAGAATCATTGATTATTTTACTTTTTTTAACGACACTGTCATTTCATTTTTTGCCATGTGAGGCCGTAGATAAAAATACTACTTCATTTGAAGTTACCTAAATAGATTAGATAGCCAAATATTTATAAAGGTACTAAAGAGGTCCTGTACTTGAGAACGCAGGATGTCGGTTTAAACTCAGCGCTGAGTTTTAAAAAAAATCATTTTTAACTCACACCTGTTAGTTTCTCTATAAATATTTGGCTACCCTACGCTTATCAAAAAATTAATAAACTTTTCTAAATTTTTCAATACTGTCAAAGACCATTTATCTTTTCAGGCGATTTACCACTATTAAAAACCAATCATAATATAAAAATAACAATAAATTATCCAACAGATGAAATACTAAAAGAATAAATACTTTAATCGTGAATAGAGGTCGTGGTGGTCTAGTGCTTAAGGAGTTGGACTATTGACCCAAAGGTCGCGGGTTGATTCTAGGACAGGCACATTTGGCGTAGTTGAGTAGGTCCCAATATAATTGTATATGACCTAGGACCTAGGTCATAGCAATTATTTAAAAATAAATAAACAATATAATGAGTAGCATTATATGGAAATATATTTGAGAAGCGCAGGTCTTTCAATTTCCTACCTAGTTATCAGCCAAGATTTTGTGGTCCTTTTTTAAAGTTTAACATAGATATTAGATTTATTTATGAAACTAAAATATCTTTGTGCAAAACTTGGTCTTCCCGGTTATGTTGCAGGACGTGATCTTTAATAGTGATCAGTATTACATTGTATATATTCTATTTATTCGTAAAATATTACCATATGATCATAGTTTAAACATAAATTTTAATAACGAAACATTAGACATACTGAAATAAAGTAGGTACCTGAAAAACATACTGCATAGAATAATATTGAATATGCACCAATCAGAAGATGTTTTTATATTATTTATTTAAATTTAAAGGTACACTTCGACCTCCGGGCCTGATTGGCGGTAGCAAACCTAAAGTTGCAACTCCGGCTGTCGTCTCGAAGATAGAACAGTACAAACGGGAAAATCCAACCATATTCGCATGGGAGATCAGGGAGAGACTCATTTCGGAAGGTATGTAAAATGGGTATAATAAATATTTATTAAAATCATCAATGTTGTCAAAATCAGGTAACATGGCTGTGGGGACAAAAACAGAAACTCCACCCACCCTCCGTCTCAGCTCTGAGTACCTACTAGTATATTTGTGTATGTACAACTACATATAACACATATGTGACATATACAGGTGTCCCAAGGTCAATCCCAATAAAAAAAAACAGTTAATAGGTCCTACGATTCCTAGTGTTATTTGTTAGGAAACTATATCAAAATTCATTATGGTATTCGAGAAAGAAAATGTTGAAGTTTCTATTCTAAATCATGTAAAACAGATATTTTTCAATGGCTCCTCCCTCGGATAACTACGTCACTGGGTCACTAGGCCGCAGTCAGTCAAGATCGAGGTTAATGAACTGCCGTGTTGTACGAAACGCCCTATTAGGGCGGAGCTAAATGATTGCTGTCAGATGCCATTGGTTAAACAGAGGTCGGTCTAAGAAGAAGGGGTAACTCCTTTCCCCTTCTCTGGGGTTGTAAGAGGGATGCTATTGGTCGACAGATAATATTGATTTATCGATTGATAAGATCGATTTACACCAATTTTATTACAAAAATAATAAATTTGGTGATGAAAATTTTTCGCATTTTGTTACATAATTTCTTACTCTTAATTGGGAACTTAAAACACCCCTAAAGTTTGTGGGATTGGTCTTGGGACACCCTGTATACTTAACCATACTTACCACTTAAACCATACTTAATTTATCACTTAATTTTAACATATAGATACAAATCACACACACTCACAAATCATCGCTCACAGCTACCATAAACACCACTCACAAATTACACATAACACATCAAAAAATTCTACTGTATACTTACTTATATAATATTCATGATCTATATATATTTTACGACCACTGTTCCACTTTTTTTATGCTAATGATGATATGTATAATGTCTGAAATCCATAATTGGTTTTTTATACTAGTAATAAGGTTTGTTTGTAATTATATAAATGAATACTGTTGGATTTTTCAATAAAGGATAAATAAATAAATATATGTGAAAATCGTTAGAAAAATGAACGCAAAGTGTGTTGCATTTACGAATATGCGAGCCGTTTAGATTTATTTATTTATTAAACAGATTGCCCTATGTACACATTACAATTAAAGTAAAAAATAATATGCTAAACATCAATAAAACCAAAAAAAACAAATAACAATAAAAAACAAAAAATAACTAGAACTAATCAGGAAAAATACCACGTTAAAAATTAAAATAGTGCCTCCAGGCAAATAATACCAAATAAATAATTTACGCTGTTCTTACAAGGGTGTAATAGAACGCAGATTTTTAATCCTATTGGGCGAATATACAAAAATATCAATCAGAAAAAAAATGTAAACTTTACGTGATAATAATAAATCGCTCTTGTCCGAACGAACGAAAGAGCAAAGGGAATTTACACCAAGCGCTTTAGTAAAACGATTAAATATGGTGAGTAATTTTTATAAAATTTCGTAATCGTAATAGGGAACATAAACACCCCAATAAGTCTTCGGGAAGGATCTCGGGACGCCCTGTGTATGACATTAGTGGCTTGGCTTTATTGGCACCAAGTCATAACCTTACATGTCGTGTGCCGGCTTCGGGGGTTTAGCGTGAGCGCGAGTAAACGTTTTGGTGCCTCGCGATGTTCACAAATTCGTTAATTGGATGAACCAAGCAAGGTCGGCGCACGTTTGCGTTCGGTTCATTAGCGACCCTAATCCTCTTATCGTGATATTTCACTCGAACTGTAAACAATCCAGCCAGTTTGCCGAGGCGGGAAAGAGACGCGACGTGCCGTCATTTTCGTCGCCTTAGTCACACTCTATCTCTTTCCTGGGCCGCGTTTTAAGTCCGCTCCTCGGATCCGGTCATTCGTGATATCCTATTATCAAATTTCTTTACATGCTCTTACATTAATGCACCGTTAGCATTTATGTTGAAAGAATACTTATTGAGGTTCATATTTTATATTTTTAAGGCTTCTGACAGCATTTTTGGTCAGCCCAAAAGCACGTTAAATAACGTTATTTATTAATATATGTAATTAAGGTTGTTCAATGAACCTTTAAGGTCTTAATTTCGTTTGAACTTATGAAACATTGCATAGCTCAACAATAATTATTAAGCTGCATAACCCTATGACCTTCCAACAAATAATGTTTACTATAATAATATATTTTTTTTATATAGATAAGGTACCTATATATTATTTTATATAGTATATTTCTTGTACCTGCCTGTATGTCTGTTCGTCAACAGTTATCGATGTCTATAAACGGTCGTAAACTATCAAACCTTAAATTTTCGAAATTATGTACTATTTCTAAAGCATTTTATTGATATGTAAATTTGTCATTTTGTCCTATACACCGTGTTACATGACCATTTCCGATAAAAAATCTAGCTTATTGGCCCTGCGATTTCAAACATGATTTGTTTTGACCTCATATCATGTTTAAAAAACATTGTAAACTTTACATGATAATATGAAATCGCTTTATTCATAAGTTCGGTCGCTAGCGAGGCCGCGCCGTGCTGGGTCATTGATCGGCCTTGCCGAGCGTCTGCGATCAAAAAGGAAATTTACACGAGCGCTTTGATAAAATTAATAAATTAATAAATATTGCTGTGCTCGCAAGTTGCGTTTTTAGATAACTTTCAAGTTGACTAGTATGTTTGGGATACCCACCTATATTTAGTATATATATATATATATATATATATATATATGTATATAGTGTTAATAATCAAGTTTTTTAGAAAATATGGGTCTTGACCTCTTGAAACTTACTGGGCATTTCAGAAGATATTTTTAATTGAATTTATGTTATTTTTTGAGTGTAAGTATTTTATTAACAACCAGCATTTTTACATTAGAAGTAGATTTTGTGAAGATTATATAATGCTTTCATATGTTGGTAGTTCGATTTGTTTTACCGCTCAGCTAAAAATAATAATATCCAACATTTTAAAAGGTAACCTTAGTAACCTTTGTTGTCAAACTCGGTAATTGGCAATTATTATTTAATAAATACATAGCTCTTTTGACATAATTACAATAAATATTATTCGTCATTATAACTGCTTGGTGTTAATATCATGGTAACCACATCTGAGCAATGTTTTTTCCGTAATGATAAAAATTTGTTTTATATTGAACACTACACGCAATAATTCAAAACGCTATTTAGAAATATGAGTATTGTAATTATAGTGATTCCACTCTAGAGGACGCAGATAAATATGTCATTATATACAATGTCCATTAAAATGAATAGTCAAACGTACATATTTGTTATATTCTGTTTATACTGTATGATGTCTAATATTAATTTTATTACATTTCATTGTTCATCAAACAATGCTGTTCACATGCCTTTTCGTATATTTTTAATGATTTTACCATTGGTCAATCATTGTGTCATGCAATATTCAATGACGTAAATTAAAATCTAGAATAATTTTTGTATTTTCTTTTGAACGCTTTAGAATTATTTTAATAAACATTGAAATTAAAGATTAGTTATTTTCAAAATAATTTTAGGATGCTTACATCATTTTTTAATCTAATATCGCCAGTATTGTTTATTTTTGACAAGTATCAAATTTAATAATATTGATTTTTAAAACTAATAGTGGAAGGATGAAAGCGTCTGACATTTAGTTATTATTATGGCAGCTGTATCATATTGTTACTGTGGTAGCGGTAAATAAATAAAGATATATTTATTTGTATGTAATCATATAATATCCATATTTATAGTGTATGTATTATTACATAATATATAATTTATATTATTTCTATTTAGTATAATCTGTGTTATATCTTTTATATGCATGTAGTGTTCTCTTTTTATTTAAATATTGATAAGGTTTTTCTTACTTCAGTCCCTAAAATTAATGTAAACATGTTAAAAATAAATATATATAAAATCTAGACGATGAATTCTTAATTTAAATTCACTTAATATAAATCGCACATAAATAACTCAACTATTCACTCATTATGCAAAATACTGGCTCTTTTTACTTCTTTTTGTTAGTTTCCGTTCTAAAAAAAACTTATTTAAAGGAAAACCTAATATTTCATTTGCTCCGCAAAATAATATTTACTTTTATTTTCATTTTATGAATAGCTGCAATCATTTTTACAATCGAAACACGCCAGTTTTCTGTAATTCACGATAATTCTTACATATGTAAAAGATAACTAATGTAACTAATATTCAAAATTAACCATTTTTCTGTGATTGTATGCTTTATTTTAATGTACCGATATCATACAGCATACCGAACTATAACATAGGTACTTATATAGTTTTAAAACGACATTTATTAGGTTAATTTTTTGTTTTTTAAAAATTCGCAGTGTTTATAAGCTTTTTTTTAGTTTAGAAGTGGATACACCGTATTTTTATATGTGCATTTTATAATCACCGTTACAATTATTTGTCTATTAGTTATCTCAGAAAAGGCTTTTTTCACTGGAATCCTTATAGGAAATCAAGATAAAAGTCATAAAACTGAAATGAATAAATTATAAGTGGAAATAAAAAAAATATAGATTCGAATCGAGATGAGCTACGTATACGATTTAATTAAATTCGAAATGAAGACTGCGCTCCGAAGCACTCCGTTATTTCTGCGATCAAAGGGATTAAAGTGATATTAACAATGGTTGAATGTAATTACTCGTTGAGGATCTGTTTGCGATGGTCAGCTCCGAGGAGTTGGTACTCCCAGGTCGGATCAGTCGCCAGGGGCGGTCCGCGTCGCACAAAAGCGTAGCGCCCATCATCCTTCAGCCCGCGATAATTCATTACAACGAAATAATGGCGAAAGAATTACAATAATATTACGCAACTCATCGACACTCTGGTGATGTGAAGCCGCCTTGTGCCACCACAAAGCCACGCTCACAGGATATCGATTCAACGAGCGATTATTTCAAAATTAATATTCGATTCGATTGAAATTGGACGGAGTGAAAATTTATGTGTCCGAACTGTACCCACTTACAAATAAGTTGCCACTAGGTTGGTACTCAACTACTGCTCATCTGTTTCTTTATTTATTTTCATGATCTATTTATCTATTATTATTAATTGTACAAACTCATTGGCTTAATAGTATGTAGCGGATTATAAAAAAATGTATGAATTACAATGAATAGTTGAAGCGCAATAAACACCGCTATAAAATGTTGCCTGCCTTCTTAACTAGACCATGTCTGTATCATTTGTCCAGAAAGTTTTTTATTTCGTTCTCCAGCGGATACAGAAAGCTATCCAAAACCTCCCACCTCCTCCTTTCATGTACCGCATCATTTGCGGAACTATTGTAATTTTATCAACCTTAAAAGTAACTTTTTGGGTGCGATAGATTGAACCTGTACAGGATTTAGAGTATGTTTGCTGGAAACTGGTATCCTATTTTATTTTAAATAATTGCTATGACCTAGATCAAATACAATTATTTTGGGCCCTGCTCCACTAGGCCAAATGTGCCTGTCTTACAGCCAGGGGAGATGGTGTAATGGTATGGCCATGTGCGGATTCAAACCCGCGACCTTATATGGTTTAAGTAGCTGAGATAGTCATTTTTCTAGGGTAGTTCCTGCGCAGTATTTTAAGCCTGACTCTAGCACAATCACATTTTGCCTAGCTAATTCATACCCAAAATTATTATATATTATTATATAATAAATAGCAATTCCTGGAAAAAAATCTAATATGATTTATTTTTAAAATACATAAAATATTGTAGTTGCTTAACCTTACTAGCGAAATCTAAAAATACTGCGCTTGGCCATAATGACTACCAATATATTATATTCAAACTATTATTGATTATTATTATTTTATTAAATATATGTGTATAATAAAAAAAAACTATTTTTAACAATATTTTTAGTTAGTAATATCTTTTTTAGTTAGTAATACTTTCTTTCCCGTGTTGTATCTATCAGCATTTATTGGCATTATTTTATGAAGTGATAAATCTTCTATCGATTTCCATTGAATATCAGCCGCCAATAAAAGTCTCTCGGGAGCACTCATCTGATAAATCTGACATAATGGAGGCAATTTGTACGGCAAACGCCGGAGGATCTTCGGAACAAATTGGCTCCATCAAAGAGCTTGCATTACTTAGGTACATCGATACCTCCTTAATATTCATCAGAGTATCGATACGATCCCCCTAGCGCCCCCATCGCCCCTGCGCCCCGAGTGTCACACGGGGATCCATCATAAGCCGTTCGTGTGGCATTTTGGGCTAATGTGAATCACACGCCCTGCATATCATGACAAATAGCCTCGTTTGACTTAAATTGAGCACATATTGCCTAAAGCGAGGAAGTAATTTCTTCATCACTCGCGTAACTCGCGTAACTCGAAAAACTCTGAAACTCAGTTTTGAATTTATTTAACTAAAATAGGAATATAAATAATCTATCCGTTGAACCTATCCGCCCTACTATGATCGTTAACTTTAGGTATACAGAATGTTTTTAAATTTAGGGCACTTCTTTTAGGATAAGATCTATATCGACAATCAAACTTTAATCAGCAAATAATGTTGGAATAATGTTTCTCAATTACGAGAAATATAACTTCAAAATTAAAATAGAAATAATTTTAATGTTCGAGATTGCGGTTGAATGCATGGCGCGAGAACGGTAAGTGACCCCTGAGCTCGCGGCTCGCGAAGCACTTCGAAGAAAAAAGTTTTTTAGTAATATAATTATTTTAGGATGTTTTTTTTCGAAATTATATTTTTTTCCGTGAGGCCGGTTTAGTATTAATCTAGATCAACCTCCTAAAAGGAGTGCCCTAAATTTAAAAATATCCTGTGTGATTGTAAATGTATAACTAAAAGTATAACTAATGTACATAGTTACTATGTTCAATGTTACTATGTTCAATGTTCAGTGTTACTATGTCATTTATTGTTCAGACTTTCTATTGTACCATAATTAATAAATAAATAAATAAGTAGTTGGTGAAAAAAATTATACTTAACTATTATTTTCTACTCTATTGCTTTTGTATATACTATAAATCCGATGCCAACTTCAAAAATATCACTTTTCCAGGATCGATCAAAATGTGATCAAAAATCGTAATCTTTGAATATTGAACTCTAGATACATATGATAGATATGTAACTCTAGATAGATATGTATCCCTGCGGCATTCTACGGTCGGCCATTTTGTATTTAATCCGAAACCTTTGACTTTTCTAGTTCGACGAAACAATAAAAATGGCGGCGGTCTCTAATCCGTGTCGCTGCCGGTGTCAAATGTCCAAGCGGTGTATATTTCGGCCGCGGGAGCGCCTTGCCTGTGTAAAGTCAAAATAACGAATTCAGCCATCGTCGTCACGATACATGACTTTTAGTAATTACCCTGAACATACAAGTAGGCCTGGGCAGTTGTGGGCAGCCTTTAGTATGTCACCGACCTAGGGATGTCAATTACATTTTTTTAAACTTTTTACATATCATTTTTTTTTTATATTTATACATAGTTAAGGAAAGGATGAAACATGAGAATTATCTATCGGAACATATCGGAATTAAATTTTATTAATTATTTTTTTATCATCCGATGAATAAAAGAGTAAGTAAAAAAAAAGAAGTGAGAGGGGACGGAATGAAAAATCTATGAAAAAAAATGAAACCACGAATAACATCCTAAACGTACAATTTCCTTTGTCCAATAGGTTCGGGACTGAACTGACATTGTGTACATTTACAGATAAAAATTGTAAAGATTCCGAAGCCTGAAGGGCTGAATTCTGTGGCCTGAAGCGACCCATATCTAGAGTTGCCCGGGCGTCAGATCTTAATTTTAAAAACAAATTGCAGTTGGTTCCAACTTGAAACCACCTTCAAATATTATTTTGAAAGCGTTAAAGAACGTTTAAGGATCATTTTGACAATATTCTACTAACTCAATGTGATTTGACACTGTTTTTTTTATTTATACGAGTATATATATCTATTTCGGTGCATTTCATATAAAGGCTGTATACGTTCATTATATTCAGTATAAATGGATTAAAATGATTTCCAAAATGTTTCATTATATTTGTGCAGAAAGTAGGGATTATTATTTTAAGGAAGAGAAGAACGAAACAATATATAGGAACCTACCTACTTAGGACTTCAATATTCCAGAAAAAAAACCATAAATATAAAATAACATAACTTTAGAATAATTTGAGAACTGGAATAGTGTTAATTTCATTTATATTATTTAAACATTATATAGGTTACATTTTAAAATAACCTGAATATGAGTCGTATAGAATCAAAAGCAGCAATCTGCCAAAATTATAATTTTAGGGTTTTGTATCGATTTTGAAACATCTTTATTCATCTTCATCTTTAGTACAAATTGAAGCAAGAAATAATAATCTAAAACAGCAATCTGACCCTATAAAGCGTGTTTGAAATATTAGGAATCAAAACAAGCAATCTGCAGCCACGTTAGACATTTATTTATTTATTTATTTGTATAAGAAATCCTTACAGCTATACATGATGACAGTTACATAAGTAACTTATGTTACTAATATTAAATTATGACATCATTGGCAACATGTTGGAAACAAAAACAGCAATTTGCCCAGTTTCACAGATAGCATTAAAAAACAACAGGAATTAAAAAAATATTGATGATATTAAATTTCTAGATGTAAATTGCCACAAAACACATATAATGCAAATTGCTGCATTTGATTCTATACATCTTTATATAATATTCCATTTATTTATTTTAAATAGACACACATATGTGCATGTCCTAAAATAGTTTGTATAAAATATAATATAGGAATTGTAGCAAGTTTCCATTCACTTTCCTGCCTTGTTTTGTAAGGGTGTGATGTATTTTTTTCCGTATGTTTCTTTATCTTTGAATAATACAATTCATTTTGAAAATGTTCCAATGTACAGCCCTGTGGCACGCCTTAGAAAATACGCCGATCGCGTTTCTGCGCGCCGCCCGGATGTGAACTCGCCTATGCCTAGTCCCACGAAGCCTCGCGCACGGTGATCGGTTTTCGGGGGACCAGAGCAGGCACAGCAGAGACACGGCCAATCCCACGGTACCCCCCAATTGCCCCCGATGGTAATTGCAGACACGACTATGTATGCTCACCGTACAATAATTGACGAAATGATTACACGTTCGACACGTGAATTTAGGCGTGACCATTTTAATATTTATCTAGCAATCTGTCGATAGTTACCTGCCTAACGAACCACTTGCGGATGAATTGCTTACTTTTAACATATTTTGTTTATCATATGTTGCTAGGTTACTATAGAGTTATTTTTAATTGATATTAATCACTTAGCTGGTACATAGCATTTTGCTTTAAGAATTATTTAACAGAAACATTTAGCACTATCCTAAATTCACCCCACCATCATATGTTTATCGTCTCAATGATGAAACTTTTATGGAAAGGTCAAAACATAAGTTTTTTTGCGATTATATTTATGTCGCCCGAAGACCGAATGAGATAATTCTAAAATGTCTTATATTATTGCTTATGTGGTGCATCATATCTTGCATATGTATTGGTGCAATGAATATTATTGAAAAATAAAAATAATAATTACAAATGAATCGGCGATTTGCAAAAAGGCTCTATTAAAAAAAAATACATTAAGAAAACAAACTACAGCACATTTTCTAAGAAATAGGTAAAATAATCTATCAAACTTCATATAATAAGAAAGTAACTGTTTCTGGGTTTTCCTCTTTCTAAAATGTGTTTTTTCCAAAAAATCAATTAATTTTTTCCGTATTAAATTATTCTTATAATGAGGTTACCTAATCAATTTTATTTACTGATTATAACTCTTTACTCGGTGATACATATCAAGATTATTAGTTTTATTTACCGCATTGAGTAAATTGGATATTCCTGGTATTATTAATCAATTTCTCGTCATTTAAAATGTCTCAGAACATCAGTTTAGGGGGGCGTGGTGCGCACACGACATGGCCGATAAAAACATCCATGAAAATTTCTGAGTGCATGAGCGATATTTATTGATAAGATTATTTATTTTCCGAGACATACAAAAGACAGACGAGACGTGATGTACATAGGAATGACATATTAGTTATAATACATTGTTGTATGTTAATACAACAATGTGGAAACTAAAATACATGATGAAGATTATAAAATTTCAAAATTAAATTTTCTATAGATCAAGACCGTAATAAGCTGATAGCACTGCAGGCGTCCATATATTTTCCGTCCGTGAAATGGCACAACACGCTGAGGAAAGCTTGGATTTTACATAATAATTGTGCCAGTTAAGTTTAAGTTTAACCTCAAGCAGTTTAACCTCAAGCTAAAGAGTCTTTGACATGTTTAGTGATATCCTGTTAGCCTTAAACCAATCTTCAAGTTCATTGATTGCAATGTCTATTTTAGTATCAATCTCGTCCATTGTGTTGGTGACAATTACCCCACTGGTGTAGTCAGCAAACTTAACAATTTCCGCACTTGATACGTCATTGGTCATTGGTCTAAGGTCATTGGTATATATTTTAAATGTGGCCCTAAACTGGATCCCTGTGGAACACCGGTGTTAATCGAACTAATGTCAGATTGTATTGCAGTTTCGATTTCGTTTTCCTTCTTCTAATTAGGACGTGAAATGTTTTTTTATTAGATTACGAATTTAATCTTTTATTTTAAGTTTATTTTATTTTAATTTTATCTTTTATTCAATTTCTGAATCGGTTGAACGACTTCCGAAAATTTATCGTCTATTTGGAACAATCTTACATGCTGTTTTCAGTGTTTTACAATACAGTCGTGTAAATTTCTTTTATTGCCACGTGGTTGAACTACGTACATACTAACACGTAATTAATTTTTTTTTTCTTTATTCAGGATATATATATTTTTTTTTTTTGTTATTTATTGAGATTTTTTGAAAGGTTAATTCGTTTTATTTGATTTTGATGAAAAATATAATGAAGCGACGTCCGTGAAGTTTTTAATAGCTTATAGCAATATTAAAAATATACATGTTTAAAATAGCTACATACTACAGCAACTCCAAAACAGTATTTTTTTTTTCATAGCTACATTTTTTGAAGTCAATACTTTCCTTATCTAAACGATTCGGAAAATACGAGTATAAGATCAAAATATCTATATTTTTATAATAAAATACATATGTCTTGTTCTGTGTGGGCCACCTAGTTTTTAATATTAAACTTTGCATTCCTATAAGCATTTTAATTGAGACCTATATTAAATGCTTTTAGTTTTTTAATGATGTCCTTATTCAACCTATATGTTTCACAGATGTAGGCACTAAAGGTCATCGCACGATAAAGTTTTACTTTAAATTTTGGACATGACTCTCTGGAACATACATTACTGGCTTTCGAAACATTTTTTAGTAACTGTAAATTATAGCAAAAGTATATGCTAGTAGTAGTAGTATAGTATGTTAGTAGTAGTATTCACCATGGCAAAACAATGAACGATGCAATCGCATTTGCAGATGTACAACCGACATTAATTTTTTTATGCTCAAGTTGCTAAACGTTCTCAAACATTTCGCTTCGTATCGAAGGCAATTCGTCGCGCAGCACGTCGAAAGTAGTCGATTTCCGCTGGTCGATTTATTGAGCATTCGAATCAAAGGAAACCTCTTCTAAGACGCCTAAGAGTGTAGACATACTAGTTCATTTATAAAAACGACGCATTATGTAACTATCAGTTTAGAATGGTGATATTGCTAACACTGTATATGTTTAAATGTTATTTTTTTTATTTATTGCTTTATTATTCGAATAATCCTAAATGACACACTTTAAAGTAACTCATACTTAGAAGTAAAAAAAATTGAGAAAGGTAATTCTAATTCATTATTATTTATATACAATTGTGATTTAAATTATTGTTAGATATATCAAAGAATATGTCTATCTTCAGCAAAAGCCAACGAAATAAATAGCATTTTATTCATTCCAAATATGAATGAGGGTATTTTTTGCATTTGACTGCGCAACTTTCAGGTTAAAAAAGTCAAAGATAATATATATTCCGTCTACCCATAATGATTTTGCCCTATTACCTTTAGTAAATGACGTTTTTAATATGCTGTTGTTATTGTACGATATTAGGAAAATATATCGGTGCGCTGGTGTGTACCTATCCTCTTTTCGGCGGTAGTTAGCGGACCGCCATTGAATTTTACAATTGTCGGGGAAGGTAGGTCATACCTATTGAAAAGCGATCGTAGTTAATTCGTTACGTCATATCGGAAATATGCCTACCGGAATCACGAAGTCAATATAGAAAGGTTAGGATTAGGTCGATTTGAATCAACGGTATAATTTCACACTAATGATCTCGATATCAATGGAAAACCTTGATTAACTTTTAAGGTTATAGTAGAAATTTGTTGATCGTTTTAAAAATTACATATTCACTTGGGTGCAAATAAATGAAGCCATTCTTCTATTTATACTATGAGGCTAAATATTTCGATATCGGTTTGTGTTAGCGCTAAAAATCATGTTAATCAACAACTAACGAAAATTATGTTTTTGTAAGATATAAATAACCCTTTCACAATAACATTGATCAATGAAATAGAAGCCATAGCTTATTGGGGGACTGTTACATTTATTAATAATCAAAAAATTATGTTAACCAAAATCAAAGATAAAACAAATTATTATTTTTTAAAATAATGAAAGTTAAAATGAATCACTAAATCATTACCAATCAAAGTTAATGATTAAAAAAATTAATGAGGCTAATATCTTAACTGACTACATATCTTAAATTAAATATGTGTAGATACCAGCATACATATTTGTTTTCCACTACGGTGTTATTGGCGTGGTTCGGTACATGTGCGACAATTTGTTTGTACCGGCGCAGAAGTCCGCAATCCAGTTCGGTGTTGGAACGTGCGTCAGAAGTAATCTCCTGGACCCCTGCAGTTCCTTTAGACCACTGGAAAGGTGTGGCTGCCAGCGGGTGTCCAAGGCCACAAAGCCGCTTACGAGGGACGAAACCAATCGCGCCTGGAGCGATTCTTCGTGGGAATCGCGTAACGCTATTCTGCTAGTAGGTTTTGGAATCATCAGTAGGTTCAATGATAACTTTGAATCGAACAGTCCCACAAAAAGCCATTGCTTCTATTTTTATCGTTCAATCTTATTGTGAAACCGGTTATTTATATTTTACAAAAATATAATTTTCAAATGATATTAATAAATAATCTTACCAGTTCACAAGCAGTGAGTGATATATTTTTTAAGCTTAAGTAACAGTAGCAGTCGAAAACAGCAATACGGTTGACACTAAGATTAAAATATTAGTGCTAGTGAAATTAACCTTCTAAAAATGATAAATTTTTCCTGATATCCCTTTGATATAAACATTTTAAAATTTTCCCCTTATTTTGAAGAAGACTGAAGAAATAAATATAACCACTTTTATGGTTAAGTCACTGAAATTATATTGTTTGATATAAATATTAAAGATTGAAAACCTATGGGTGGGTTGAAAGATAAAATGGTTATAAGTTCATTGGTCCCTTAGAATGATGAATCAAATCATTTTCCAAAATTTAAACCAATCACAGAACAAACAAAAATCATTAAACCACGACACAAATAATACACATCCAGACACGTTTCATTATGATAAAAATTATGGTTTGAAATAATACAGGGAAAATTCTTATTCATTTCAGTGATCCAGATAAAAACAAAATATCTTAGCCTTTCGTTGTCTGTCTTAATTTGTCAGATGCCTATATCGGATAGTTATAGAACGTTGAATTAAATCTAGGAAAAATCATAATAGTAAATCTCTTTCTAAAACATAAAAGACCGTGTTCTTCAATTATTGCAAAATACGAAAATGTACAAAATATTAATAAAAAAAAAACAATCCATGCTTTTTTTTTTTTGGTTAGCAACACGTAAGTAGTGTAAAAAAATAAGTATTTAAAAGTAGTATAAATTAAATGATATAAAACCTTGGTATGGTTTACTCATCCCTAAAATCCAGTAGGTTGCTATTTTGTATGTAGCCTTATAGGCAGCACAATTTAATAACAATTATACAGTGGTTATTGTCATATCTTTTGGAGTAAAAAAATGAACATTAATAGAAATGGTGAGAAAATATTTTAGATAAAGATTTTTTTATAGGAAAAAATATACATGTATTTGGCAAAGAACCCTTAGCATGGCAACTAGGTTCATTGGTAACCGATTATGAATACAATTTCCTACAACATTAATATTTCAGTATTAATCTGGATCATTATAAGTAACATCGATTCGTTTTCTACATAGTATATTCGATTCAAAATTAATCAAAAGTCACTTCCCCGAAATTAAAACCAGATCGTATCGAAAGTCAGCCGCTTCGCCTGATCTATAAATGAGATAATTTGTCAAATCACGCGCACGTCAGCACGTATATTAAATGCTTCCTCACAAACCATTGTTTAAATCAGAGCTGCACGAATTTATTTAGGAAAGTTGCCATTGCTAAGACGACGCAATTTATCTGCACTTTTAACAATTTAGCAATTAGACAATAGAACTTTTAACAATTTAACAAAACGTATAAATTTCAACGTCTGAAGGTTAGTTGTCCAAAATAATTATTATTATTGGCCAATATTTTTGGTTGGCTGGGCCAACCAGCCAATCGTCCGATAAATTATAAAGTGTGGAGTGTTATGGCCAACCAACGAACCGTATATTTTACAAAAGTAATTTCATACACAACTTTACAAATGCACTTATTTCTATTGTTTTACATATAACTAAATTATGTTCAAACTGCTTTGCTTCACAGAATTCTAAACACTTACCTATAATTATATTTTTGATTAATTGAGATTTTTGACATTTTTTATAAGAGAGATAGCTGGTTTAAACACATCACACGCACACACACAAACACACACCCTTAAACTCTCAGTACACTCATGCACAATTTATTACATACAACTCATACATGTACTTCGTTTTAATATTAGTGCATAGTAGGTTTTTCTTTCCTTTATTTTCCTAACATACAACTCCTTTCATAATATATAGTGGCTATCATTCTTCAATTGTCTAACTCTAAAACCTTTAAAAATTGTAGTTTTTTTAATTGCTCGTATAACTGTAAGAATTTAAAAAAGAGTAATTTCACCTGTGAGGTATTTCGTGCGCTGTATCCTGCTACGGTTCAGAGAGACCACAACAGCCCTGTGCCTCCACGCACCGCGTGAACAAACCACACAAAGCAGTCTATCTTCTCCCTGCTGATTAGTCAACAAGCGATAGGTGGCCCTTACAAATCACTACCCGTGTTATCATCCTTTGTTAAGGAATATATTTTGAAGACCGATTAAAATTCAACGATAACTCTCTTGTTCAGATCGTAACGAGACTTCAGGTCCACGCGCGTTGGTCCATTTTTAAAAATGTTTCGGAATGAGATATATATTTTTTTTAATTTATTATAATAAACAAAAATATTCTATATCTAATCATTATCCTACATCACATATCATACCTTACCTTACCCCACTGGTGTAGTCAGCAAATTTAGCAATTTCCACACTTGATACGTCATTGGTCATTGGTATATATTTTAAATGTGGCCCTAAACTGGATCCCTGTGAAACACCGGTGTTAATCGAACTAATGTCAGATTGTATTGCAGTTTCGATTTAGTATTCCTTCTTCTAATTAGGACGTGAAATGTTTTTTTATTAAATTACGAATTTAATCTTTTATTTTAAGTCATTCAATTTCTGAATCGGTTGAACGACTTCCGAAAATTTCGGAAATTTCGAAAATGTTTCGGAATGTAATATGTTTTTTTTTTAATTTAATATAATAGACAAAAATATTCTATATTTAATCATTATCCTACATTACCTTACCTACCTTACCTTAAATAAACAAAAGTTTCGAATAAACTTTCTCGGACCTTATCAGAGTTACCCTAAAACTAACCTAAAACACAGGACATGCTATCCGGACCTAACCTGCATGCTAATTTAAGTAATACGCCTATAAGTATAGGCTGATCCCCACGACTTAAATTTAGTGTTTTTATTTTAATTTTATGAAAAACTATTTTTTTGTTAAAATTTATGAGCATTTTATGAGCAATGCGAACAGCGACGTTTTTTTTAATTTGTTAATATTCATAAATATCGCAATAAAAAATAATAAAACGAATAATACAATAAATAAAGGCATGTTTTTAGCCGTTATTTGGTCTAATGGCGTTATTACGCGATTATTTTTTTAATAAAAAAATATAACTCATTAGAATGAGTAATTTCGGTACATAAAGTTTTTTGATTCGAGAACGTTTTATCGGATATACTTGTTTAAGCTAAAGAAAGGAAAAACAAACTGGGTTTTTTTTAATAATTCTTAAATTTTAATAAAAAAACACTTAATGCATTTTTACACGATCACAATACTGCGTCCTCAGGAGGAAAACATTAAATATCGTGCAATTACTTTATTTATTTAAACTATATTTTCATATGTGCCTAGTCAACGTTCCCTCGCTACAGCCCTGATCGTGATATTGCCCGTCATTTAGGTTTCAATCTGACCATTGGAGGCATTTCTCCGAGTTAATCGAAAGGAGATATTTCTAAATAGATCCCGTCGGCGGATGCTGGAGCCGCGGTTGCCGTCGACGGATGATGAGGCGGGAGTTTTTTTACTACTCCATAACGAGATGTTCTTTTATTCCTTAATTTGGGTCATCTTTTTGGGACCATAATAACTTCGCGGGACTAATGGGAGGCACAATAATGAAATAAACTTTACGTGTGCTATATGTTACGTTTATATCATTTTAGATTTCGATATGAAATAATATTTTTTAAAAAACGACATGAAATAAAAAAGTAGTCTGATAATAAAGTACCTATCCAAAAACCGAAATAGTTTTTACTAACGCTCTTCAGGTTTTTATAACTTATAATTATGTAATTGTAAAATCGAGGGTCAAAAAAGTAAAATTTTGGTATAATTTTCTTAGCGTATAAGATTTCGAATTCATTTAAATTTTATATTATTCCATAGGTAAGGGCCTAAAACTTATCTAAGGAAACTTTTTTGATAGCACTAATAATTGGTCCTAGGGGTAGGTTTTTCAAAATTCAAAAAATCACACTTCCTTTAATAGGCACTGAATTAAATGCAAAATAAAAGAGTGTACAAATACAGCGTCCTTTAGGCATTTATTTTTGAGCTTTGCTGAACGGAACGCTGTCAATCGCATGGTCATCCTTAATGAAATTCGAGTGCACTGCAGATTTAACGAGTCATAATTCTATCCGAAATGCATCTGACGTGCAGGAACAGAATGCGCGCGTCGATCCGCGGAGACGAGAGAGGGTTTCGCGGAAAAGCGGTCCATTGTTGGAGTCTCTCGGAAACGCATCTTGTCTCTAAGGCGCTTACGGCTCACGATTGAGAACAATCCTTGACAGACCGCTTTATCGTAACGCCATTTATAGCGAATTTTCATTTTACATCGTGCCGAACAAAGTTAATCGTAACCGTACAGAACTAGTTGCGTTTCGCGTAATTGAACTGAAATGAAGGCGGTATTGAAATGGATTGAGATTTTTTTATTATATCTTTTATTATTACGATTTAATCGCATATGGGTTTGTAATGTTTGTATATGTACATCTTTGATAATTAGAAAAAAATCTTGTTTGTTTAATCCGAAGTATTTCATGCCGACCTGATTCAAAATTCACGTCGCCCGGCGTAATACTAACCATGCACAAAATGCGACGATGTGTAGAGTCCTGAGCGCATATAATGAACAATTCAACGCAGTTGATATATTCCAAGAGAATAAGGGTTTATTTATGCGTGAAATTCGTAGGGCAAGTTATGATAATATTTAGTGTAAAATGTATAAATAAATATTATATTCATTAAAATATGAAACATACGTAAGTTTATTTTGTTATTTTTTTAAATTATTTATTATATCGCTAATAATATGTAGGTTTATATACACGCACTAAACACATACACAATCACATCACACACACGAGCGCGCGCGCGCAAACATGTCCCTGCCACAAATGGCACCACACTCCACACACAATACACAATACACAATATTTAAGTTTAATTTTAATTTGTTGTTGTCAACCATTTTCATGTTTGGTACATTTTTTTGGCCATGTAAATGTAGTGTTAGAAAATTGTCTTCCTGTATCGCTGTTATGTACTTTTCAAAATAAATAAATAAATAAAATTAAAACGTTACATATTAAAAATTAATTTATCTATACATAACATATACGACGTTCATACATACATACATACGCTACACACAACGGCGAGCGCCCTCACTCACACATTCATACCGTACACATCACGTATGCACCTTCTAAAATATAGTTAAGCTCGACAAAGTTTTAAATACTATTTACCTGTTTATGCATTCCATAGGGGTGTGCACAAACGCGACTGCCCCGTCGGTGTCGTCGATCAACCGGATCCTGCGCAACCGCGCGGCCGAGCGCGCCGCCGCGGAGTTCGCGCGCGCGGCCGGCTACGGCCTGTACGCCGCGCCGCCGGCATCGGCCGCGGCCGCGGCCTACGCGGCGGCGTTCCCGTGGCCGCCGGCCGCGGCCGCGGCCGCCGCGGCCGGCGCGTGGCCGTCGGCGCTGCACGGGCCGGCGGCGCACGGCTCGGTCGCGCACTCCATGTCCGCTCTCGGCCACCACGATGCATTGGGAGGGGGGTTTTTGTCCTCGCCTGGCAGAGGTTTGATAGGTAACTTTTCACCTTTTTACTTATTATACAGGTGTCCTAAGATCTTTGCCGAAGAGTTTTGTTTAATCTATTATGAGTAAGAAGTAAGAAATATATAATATTTATTAACAGATGTTGTTAATGCGCTCAGTGCGCGAATTCCGATGCCGCGCTGATCGATACATATAAAAGTACAACAAAGAAGTTAATAAGTAAATGATACCTCTTTTTAAGAAAAATAATCCTTTCTTTACTTTAGTTATAAATATCGAGTCGTAAATTGTGAATTTTGACACTACAATATAGTTTGATAATGTTCATATTCCGTTGCAGATTTCCCAAAAACCATAAGTAGAATCACTTTTATATGCATGATGAGTTTATAGTAAATTTATCAAGGATCCAACCAACCAACCAACCACAAACTTTACCAACCAACCAAGGGTACCAACTTTTCATGTATCTTGAATAGTTTTCTGTAAAGTTGGAAAAAACCGCTATCAGAGGTATGGGGAGATGAGCTCACCTAGAACGGGGGGAGTATCGATAAAATTTAACATCGCTCTATAATGAACGTATTTTAATTGATAAAATAACTCCATATATTTTGCCAAAGTTTGAGCTAAAATGACCGAACAATTGCCACCGTTACGGCGTACGGCACAGCTGAGCGCTCACACAAAAACATAATTACTATTTTCACGTAAAGTTTTTTTATTTTTCTCGGTGACCATTATAAATGTTGATATAGTTTATTAACAAATTACTAGAAATCGCAGGACCAATTAGATGTTTTTTTTATCGGGCAATGGTCTTGGGACACGGATACTTTGCTTTCTTATTTAAATTTAAGGAAACTAACAACTCAAAAATAGAAATGTGTTTAAGAATTACATTAATTCGGCGATCTTCTTCGGGTCACTTTTGAAGCAGGTTTGCAAACTAGTAATTATTAAAAATTTGATTTGTTTTTTATCATTTTATGTTGTGGACTTGTTTGTGACCTTTCAATCAATAAAAAACTAAAAATACTCAATAACAAGAAATAAAATATGAATATAAAGACAAGTGAGTAACGTAAATATTATCTTTAATATATATCTACATACACGTGTAAGTATGCCTTTAAAAAAATGTAGACAACTACCAACATTTATTGGTAAGTAGGTAAATATACCTACAACGATTTTAAAAATTACGAGTTTAAGATGCCTTTAAATAATTATCTTTTATAGAAAAGAATAAAATAAAATGTTAAGAATAAATAGAATATTAAAGGTCTAATTGCATGCTATAAACGAAAATAATTTAAATATAAAATTGTAAATTTCATATTGGTAACTGAAACATTGAAATCGATGTATCTAACCTAATTAAAGGCCATTAAATATCAAAT
Source organism: Neomicropteryx cornuta (assembly GCA_020383195.1). Lineage (NCBI taxonomy): Eukaryota > Metazoa > Arthropoda > Insecta > Lepidoptera > Micropterigidae > Neomicropteryx > Neomicropteryx cornuta. The sequence continues at coordinate 17,020,086 of JAHKQU010000008.1, read as the reverse complement.
TAAGCATCTCATTTGCATAAGGAATTATATTATGTAAATATTGTAAACCTAAAATTAACGCTAAAATTAAATTAATAAAATTAGAACCACTTCATAGTATCCTACGGAGTCCAAATTTAGGGTTCAGTTCCGATGACCATGCATTTTTACGGGTTGCCTCCAGGCGAATGAACTATTTAACGGTCAACAAAATTTTGTAAACGTTTCAAGCGCTTGAATAAAAGATGGTTTTTAAAAATGTATTTTTTTATTATTTTTTTATTAAACAGAAAGATATTTACCTGTGGAGCTGCCAGTTTTTAGCTGTAAAGAAAGGTTACATCGACATGTTCCACATGTTTGTTCCACTGCTCCTCGAGTATGGAACAACATGACCTACAACCTACAACATGACCTACCTACAACATGACCTACAACCTACAACATGACCTACCTACAACATGACCTACAACCTGCAACTGAACGCGCCGAGGAAAATGGCTGCGTTTTAATTGCAATAATATTTTTTATCAGGGACTTACGTTACACACATTGATCGGCTGATTTGTTTAGTTCACTCGCATGCTGACTCGCTTGCGCATTCGGCCGAGTAGCGTTATAAGCGACAACTTTTATCTACTAATGTGCAAGTTTGTGTCTGGGTCAATTGTAAAACGCATTTGCTAATACGATCTCACTGAATCACTTTGATTAAATATTGTTGGTCTTTTATATACTTAAATATTCTTTGCTTTAATTAATATACTTTACTATCTAGGAAGTCCTAAATAGAATCACCTATAGTTACCGTTTTATTTTCCATAGATGTCGACGGCGACGACTCTGGCTCCCTTGATGGTGAGCAGCCCAAGTTTAGACGGAACAGAACCACATTTAGTCCCGACCAGTTGGAGGAGCTGGAAAAGGAATTTGAGAAATCCCACTATCCTTGCGTCTCCACTAGAGAACGACTCGCATCAAAGACCTCGCTTTCGGAAGCCAGAGTACAGGTGAATATTTATTTAATTTCTTACTTACACATACCTACTGCTAAATAATAAATTTAATCAAACAAATAAATACTGTAATAAAAAACTTTACACCTATCACAAAAAAATATATTGTCTGCTTTTTTAAAAAAGTTTTGTTTAAAAAAATGTACTAAATCTAATGTCAATGTGAACCACTTAATGAAAGCAGGTGTTTATAAAAAAATCAGCAAGTTTAGACTATCGGAAGTGGTTGAAAATTGCAAGATTAACGCACAGATAAACAGAGGAGCGAAGTTTAATTGTTATGCCAAAATCTACCTTGTCCAAAAATTTATGTACTTATACCTTTTAATTATGTATGAAATATTATTAGTTAAGAAACTTAACAAAAGGACCTGTCGACAGTCTCTGACTAATGGGTCCTTGCTTATTTTATTGTAATAAAAACTATGATGAAATAAACGCAGTTGTTGACGGCATTGACCTAAACTGAACTGAAATAAATTCTTGTAAACACAAATAAAAATATCTATAATCAAATCAATAAAATCGATAAACCTAACTCTTATGTATAATAATTACTAACTAAATAAATTTTATTTTTTTTTATTTTATTTATTTCGAAAGTACATAACAGCGATAAAGGAAGACAATTCTCTAATACTACATTTACATGGCCAAAAAAATGTACCAAACATGAAAATGGTTCACAACAACAGATTAAAATGAAGCTTAAATAATGTGTACTGTGTGTGGAGTGTGGTGCCATTTGTGGCAGGGACATGTTGCGCGCGCGCGCGCGTGTGTGTATGTTTATGTATGTGGCGCGCGTGTGTGATGTGTCTGTGTGTGCGTGTATATAAACCTACATATTATTAGCGATATAATAAATAATTTAAAAATAACAAAATAAACTTACGAATGTTTAATATTTTAATGAATATAATATTTATTTATACATTTTACACTAAATATTATCATAACTTGCCTTACGAATTTCACGCATAAATAAACCCCTTTTCTCTTGGAATATATCTACTATGGAATTTGGTTTGTTTGGTTATTAACTCATAGAATCATCTAATTATGTGAAAAATCGCTAATTGCCTAATGGTGTCATTTTATTTTAAATATACTTACTTTAATTTAAAAACTAACTTTCAGCAAATTTCACTTCTTATTTTGGATAGAAAAACGAAAAGAATGAAATTATTATACAAAGGACGCTTGTTTCGATACACTCACTATGCAAAACCTTAGCAAGCGAGCGGCGAAATTCCCTCACTCTTGCATCTCACTCTTGCATCTCAGTCTTGCATCTCACTCTTGCATCTCACTCTTGCAACTCACTCTTGCATCTCACTCTGCGGCGAAGTCACGCCTTTGGTCTCGTTCGGAGGCGTGGCTTCCCTTATCAGCTTTAATGCCTACAGAATTTGCTTTGACATTTTCCTTCGATTCTTTCACAATTTTTCGTCACAATGAAAAATATATGAATCAGTTATTTTCAAAATATAAATATTAAAATTGCCGAATAATTAATGATTAATAACAATTTATTTATTTATTAAGAGAATTATAATCAGCGAAAATGAACCAAGTTTATAGTTAACATTATATATATAATATGGCCAACAAGTATATTCCGAGATTATTTTATTTTTAAGTTACAGAAAAACTTTCAGCTAAACATACAATTATTACAATAAAAACATTAGAAAATTTATTACAAGTTTCACAACAACAGTATTATGATTAACAACTTATTTTTGTGTAATTGTTATAAATATAAAAATACAATACCTAAGGTTGAACTAATGCTTAGTAATAATCATTAATTATTGTCTATTAAATTTTTTTTATTTTAATATTAACCTATATTTTTCTAAAATTTAGATATTATTTATATCACATTTATTAATTATAGAATAATGGGTAGATCCCTAAGAATTATTTAATTATATAAAACTGCTCCAAAAGTTTACTGATCTGAACGATTAGAATCGATACATTCAAATGTATCTACCTATAGTATAGATTATATAAAGAAATTATATTTATAGTTTTGAATGTTTTTTACATTTCAAATCCCTCAATCCCATCCCAATAGTAACATGTCAAATAACTTAGAAAAGGATCCTTTTTCCCAAAATAATTTATTTATCAATATCAAAGAGCAACAAAAGATACAAAACAAACAAAATAATTTTTTTTTTCAATACTAGTACAAAGTACAAAATTTGTAGTTAAAGCATATACTCGAATATGATAGCTTGTACCTACCTAATTTGTATTTTTTGCCTGTTCTTAACTATTTCTTTCTGTATGTATGTACCAACACAATTGACAATGGAACTAATTCTGCATTACTGACAGGTTTGGTTTTCCAACAGACGCGCGAAGTGGCGCCGGCACCAGCGCATGAACATGCTAAAGAGGGGCGCGAGCGCCGATGGCGCCAGCCAGCGCGCGCCGCAGGCGCAGCCGTCGCCGCCGCCGCGGGGCCAGTTCGCTTCCACCCCTGGCTCGCCGCCTACGCACCGTACTATCGGCGCGTCCAGCTTACTCTTGCAGATGGGTGGAGAAAATAGCGCCTTCAAGGCGCTGGTGCCTTCGGCGCTGTTGGCCGCGCAGTCGCTGCACATGGCCAGGAGCTATGACTCCGCTTCGGACTCAGACGAGGAAATCAACGTCAACGACGAGTCCGACTGCGAGAATGACCACAGGAGCTCTGACGCTAGGATTTATGATGAAAGGCGTTATCGATCCAGATCGAGAAGTCATGAGAATGTCCTTAGAAGAAGCGATAATCCGAGGATCTGTGATAACCCCCCGACTGCTGGCGATTCCTGCCAACCTCTGCAGTTGACAAAGCACGATCGTTGATCACATTTTATTAACTGTTTAGGTTTATTTAACTGTTTTGGCTGTAAAATGAAGTGACAAAATGTCACCTTGTAATAGACTGTATTATTGGTAGGCATCTAATCAACTTATACATTCCTATTTGTAATTTAAGTACTTAAATGTGATAATCACATTGTTCGATACACGGCATAATTTATAGGCATAACTAGAAAATTGTAATATTTTTCTTCTAGCAACCAAATTCTAATGTGTAAATAAATCGTCATAATGTGTCATTATTCATAATTTACCTAATTACTAAACAAACAAAATGTATTTGTTTAACAAATAAATAGAAAACAGGTTGTTATGTATATTATATTAGTTTAAAATAAAAAAAAAACACCACTCTAATATTTCTCAATAGAACACGAGAACATCTCTATCGTTAAGTGCTGAAAAATTCTATACATTTTTTATGTAAATAAATCGCTCATAGAGGCATTATCAAAGACTTATAAGTTACTAAAATATTTATATTTCAAAAGCGCTTCGAGTAGGTATAAAATGACGGTATAGGTATAAATTATAATAATGATCATGTAAATAGCTTCATTTCTCAATACCAACTTGATTGGCAATTACGTTTTGTCGTGCCTAATTATATTTTACCTCCAACGCTTGACATAATGTTATTAAAGCTAAACGCTGGTATTTATGTATGATTATTGTAGTGCAAATCGGCGAATAAATATGGGAATATCACATAAATTGCTGCACATTTAATCAGAAGCTACTACGCGCGATTTAATATTAAATGAGCAAATCCTATTGATTATAAATTAGGGAAAAAATGTACAAAAGCATGTTGGTTTAAAAATGTTTTTTCTGTTATAAAAATGAAGTAGAAAGACAAATTGCTGTACCTATCTAAAACAGTTTTCTATGTGACATACGTTGTTTATAATTCTAGGCAGCATATACCTACTTCTTAAGAATTTAGAATGATTTAAATGTTACAAATTTATGATATGAAATACTGCTGCATCCAGTACCTATATGCTGATGTTAAATGCTCTAAATAGTTAGGTTAGGTATAAAGCAACAAGAAGTAATTTAAATTTAAACCTACAAACACAAAAACATAAATAAACAAACAATCAAGAAAATTTTGTTGGAAATTGGCTGTTGGTAAGATGGTATGTTTCTAAAAATAAGGCTCGATAATAAATTGTAGTGTGTTTACTACCATTATTGAGGAGTACCATTTCGATATGACATATTTATCATATGTCAATTATTTAGTGACGTGAAATACAGTCGATAATTTTTAAATATTGAAATTAGGTTGACAGACTTTCATGCACACTGCCTAACTATTTACTGGTATTTTCAATTATTCAGAGCAAATATTTAAAGATCATATGTATTCTTAAATTAAATAAATAAATCTTTAATTTAATATAGAAGTCAATCAGTAATATTATAATCTTTCTGCTTTAAAGCAAGTTCAAAAGTTGCTAATTTCAGTAAAAAAACTAATGAGTTCATGACGATTACTTCGATAAAGACAAATCAGAAGCATTAAAACTTAATAATTTTAGGATATTAGAGAAACCTTAGGAAATCCTTTTTAAAGTTTAACATAATATTTATACACCGTGTCCCAAGACCATTCAGGATAAAAATCCAACTAATAGGCCCTACCATTAGAAACATGAACGTAGTTTCTGAGAAAAAAAAATAAACTTTACGTTATATTAAATCTTTCTGGTCACAAGTCCGTTCGCTCGCGAGGTCGCGCCGCGCTAGGTCATTGACCAGCCTTGGCCGAGCGCGAGCGAGCAAATGAAGGAGCGATATATACAAAAAGGGAATTAACACGAGCTCTTTGATAAAATGAATAAATTTGGGTATGAATTATTCGCGCATTTATATACAATTTCTTACGCACAAAAGGGGACATAACACCCACTTATGTTATCGAAAATGGTCTTGGGACAACCTGTGTATAGATGTATCGACCCCCCTGCCGAGGTTATATATTTTCCTGGCCACTGCAGTTTTACTAGCTAAATATTACTTTCAAATTATTCCATATCACAATGTCCCGTTTAGACTACATAAGTATGCATACCATTAATAAAAATAAATATCAAATGTATATGTAATCAATTATAATTCGGGTTCCCTAAATTATTTTTAAAGATTCTAGATAAAAGAAAATACATTCTAGATAGGTACCTGTAATAATAATATTATATAAGTAACTTAATTTGCGATAATTTTGTAAACATGCTTGTAGTAATGCTTTTTATACAATATGTTTATAATTTATTTCACCGTGGTACTTAGATGAATGTAGTTTTAAATTGTTACGTGTTATTTAAATAAAATTATTAATTATATTTCAAGTCAGTCATGGTGAAAGCCGTTAAAAGGCAAGCCTGTCTATTTTTTAATGTTGTATAATACAAAAGTCTGTTTTAAATTAAATGAAATATTTTATTTCCCAGTAAATTTTTGTTTTTTTTTAAATGTGTTTACTGTAATATGGAGTATAAAACGTTGTAATCGATTTAATTATTTATTTCATTTTTATAAGAGCATCCCATAAGTAATAGAGAACTTTTTATAAATAAATATTTTGAAAAAAATATGGTGTTTTATCATTATTTACTTACAGGTTGTAACGAAACGATTAAGCAATAACGAAGAGTTTTTATTTTTTTGTCGTAAAATATACCTACCTACTCATTTAGACCATTCATAAGATCGTCGCTGATCTATTTCGGTAATTTTTATTGCACCCACACCATAAAATTCACTGTCAATTTATATGGAACAAAAAAAACTTGTGAGCTTTAATTTTTTGATTAATGGTAAAATTCTTCAAATTACATGGTATCACCATTACATCCACTTCAATGTTGCTACATTATTGCTATGATTGTTAAAAAAATCCAACACTATTTTAATCTCCCTAATATCGACAAACAGCCAGAGCTTGTCTGCAGGTGGGTTCCGAAGATAGATGGTTAGTATGGAAAATGTAAGGAAAACATTGGCTTAATACTGAAAAGAGGACCAAATATCTATGATTGGGTAAAGAAATCAGAGTTGTTTTTTTTCATTATGAAAAAGCGTCAACTATAGTGAAAAGGGACATTTATGAGAACGGTTAGGTAAATGCCCGTAAGTTGACTTTGCCCTTTTTTTGTGTTAAATGTGGCCAAAAATAGTAGCTCTTTTGAGCAAATCAAATCAGCATGGAAAAAAGTGCATCAATGCAAGGGTGTTGCATGTTAAAAATATTTTTCGAAACCTTTAATGGAATATTATATAAAATAAGTTAAAAGTATAGTTGCAATAATTTACTTGGTTAACTACAGAGTTACTGTTTTAGAGCAATGTTTACCACCTCCTTTGCTTCACAATTCGCAAGGTTTTTACTAGCGCAAGTTTTAGTAGCATCATGAACAAAAGTTTTCAAATTCATACCCGAATCACCCCTTAACATGATATAGTTATAGATGTATAAAATGACCGTCCACAATTATATTAAAGGTACTGACGAAATGTCATCATGCGTAGGAAACATTTACAAAACAATCTACCACAAAATGTCTATCGTCTGATTGTGTATTCATGTATGTGGTGGACACAATAAACACGTGGCCGCTACGTGCATGTCCGTAGTGAAACATCATCCAACATCAAAAAACTTTGCATTATAATATGCTTTTAGTTAGGGGTCATACCCATATCAAGTGGGATTCGGATCAATCCTTAAAGAAAGACAGTATAAAATATAGAAAATACCATTTTCGATTAGTTGCAGTTGGTGAGGCAAACGGGAAAAAAACATTTAAAGTACATTTCATGAAACAAGCGGATTTAAAAAAAAACAGACTAGTTTACACATAATAAACGACCCAGGTTTACAAAGAAGCCTTAGTTATTGCACAATATACAGCTGATTTGGAGGTAAATATGCCTTTTTATTAAAACATTAAAAAAAAACAGCATACTATCTCTAGCTTACCATAGACCACTCTCTATTCGTGTGGCCAAAAAAAGAGATCTAATGGCATTGTTGAATTTTATACTGGGCATATTATTTTTTTTACATTAATATTTATTTATTTAATTAACGCATATCACTACATTGAAAATACTACAATGAATGAAATTTTATGAAAAAAGTAGGAAATGTAAAAAAAAACAGCAATGAGTGCAAAACTAGATAGATACCGTGAGAATGCGTTAAAATGTTACGTAACTAAGTTACGATTTGTTCTAAGGCAAACATTAAGTGGATATACTTAAGTGACGCGTACTGTTAATTCGTACACGTATGCCTTTGGTTCCAACCATGGTGGTGGTTTAGTATTATTAACCAATGTTAATAATTAAACTAGTAAGAATCCATGAAATTAAAAAATTAAAATCTATATAACTCCAAATATATGTCTATCTATTATCTACTTAATACATTATATTTTACATGTAATATCTATATGATAAATATAATCACGGATTTATAATATCACGCTTACTAGAGATACCCATGGTTATCTCTTTTACTGATAACATGTATAGTTATATATTCATTTATATGTTATATATATAGTACATATACGTTTATATATTATAAATTATGTATATATATATATGTGTGTATTTATTTATAATCGCTTATTTATTATATAAATATATATATACCTTTATTATGCAAATGTTTACAAATTTGCAATATTTATTCTTATAGTTTATTTACGCGTGTAACTTTTTCAAAAGTTTTCCTTTCAGTTAATACCGAAATAATGTCAGATTAACAAAAATCGACGGTCACTGCCTTCTTTGGTACAGACGGCGTCTAGTTAAGAAGGCAGGGAACATCAGGGCAGTAGGTGCTGGTCGCTTGTTGGTTACATTAATTGCCATTGAACTGTTACTACTGTTCTGTAATGTATGTATTTTGGTGTATAAGAATAAATAAATATATATTAAGACGTGATGGGAAAACTTGGTACCCTTTTTTAAGCATATCGAGCTCTCGGAGGAATGTGAGATTTGGCATAGTTAAAGTTTATAGGGAGGAGCTAAAAATATCTATAATATGTATTACAAATACATCAAATTTAATAAAATAAAACATTCACACAGAATGAGATTCGAGCTGTGAATTTTGTCAATTTCAAATGTTTCTTTTTCAATAGGTAGTCTTTTAATGTCAATCAAAAACAATTATTGATGCCATCTTATACCTCTATAAATGTCAAGGCTCCTATTTACACAAAAAAAATAAATCTGTCAATGAATTGTTTCAAAAAATAAATACAAATACAAGCTGTAATTGTGTTTTTTTTTCAACTGTTTCCATCATTTAATTTTAAATATCATAGTTATTATTGCAGAGAATTAAGACAGACAACACACGATAATGACGTATTTGTACACTCTCGTAATAGAAAAAAAAAACAATATATGCAATGATTATAGAGGTATAGGTACTCACCTAATTATGGGAGCCTTAATAACACTCAAACTCAAAAAAAAAAAATATATAAATTACGGTCGAATTTTGACCACTTAGCGTGCACATCATATTAAATACATATTAAAACATTCAGTACAGAAGAGTACAGGGATAAAGATGCAGTATAAATACTTGCCTACTAATTCTAGTATTGCGAAGTTCTTTTTGTGAATATTGTAATCAATATTTTGTTTTGTCTATTACTATTGCTTTTGTTTAAAAAATAAATGTGAACTGCTTAATAACTTTCTTTTCATTTTCCTATAACTTATCTAAGTCTCAAATTATAATAATATGCAATAAGTCTAATTTAGAATGTAAAAGATTTTACAACTTTTACATTGCAAAGAATAGTTTTAAACGTAAAAAAGGCCAAGACTTAGTAAGCATAACATCGTCAGAAGCCTCTTGACTCTGATTTACTTTGATGTGTATGGGCTTAAGTAAACTTTTTTTTTATAATATTAATAGTTTGAGAAATATTTTTAGAAAATAAAAGAAGATTAATCAACTCTATTATCATCAAAAAAATTTTTACTTTCTATTTCATCCAAAACTAAAAATTTGACATTAGCTCCTTTCTTATCAGCAATAATGGCAATGGTTTTCTTATGATAAACTGTATTTTGGAAGTCTTACAAAATGTGCTTTTAGCAATTACAGGAGCTGTACAAAAACCAAATTAAGAGTTTTCATAATCTTTGGTATAAAAACTAGGTCCAAAGTACGCAGCTGCGTTTCTATTGCGCCATTCCAAAACGCATTTCTTCAGCATTTTTTGTAATACAAAATTAAGCAAATGACCTAACCTGTAAAATGATTTAAAAAAAAAACTATGTGAAACTACTGAGAAAAAAATCTTCTACGCCCTACAAAAATTCCTGTAAATATAGTGACAGTTAAACGTTTTGTTGGGTCTGCAGTTCGATTCTGGTTAAAATTATTTGTAAGCACAAACGAACGAGTTTTGTAACCTTAACAGACTATTTGGTTACCGTTACTAAAGTTTTTAGTTGGTTATACCAACGTTTGGTATTTACATAAACAATCTGCTCTGTAGGCGCTACCGAACTGTTCGGTAGAGAAACAAAATGGTGAGATAGGCAAGAAGAGCGAGGTGTGTTTGCGAGTATACTACTGATTGGTAGGTTGGCGTAACAACTGGCGTTGGTAGTATACAGTCTTGTAATATGTACGCAACTTTTCATTTGAATGCTGCATCTACGAGATTAATTGTCACAGGTTACAAGAAAGTTTTGTCGGGTGAACGATTTATTAATGTACAGGAGTTGGTTTGTACAGTCTGTTAAACAGATTGAATACACTAAACAAGGATTCCCAAAATATTTTGGGCAAGCGACCCCTTTTCCAAAATGAACTGATACCTCAGACCCCCATAGCCAAGTTACTTTAAAAATCCTATCTCTAGTATTTTCCTATTGTTACAACTTGATCATGATTTCGTTCGTGTTAAATTGCGTATATCCGTCAAATACAGAGCAAGTCAAAAGTTGCCTGAAAGACTTGTACGAACTTCTCACCGCTTATTGACTTGTCGAGTTTTTCATCTTGTACGAACTTGTGAACATGCTACTAAAATATTAGTCATTCTTATTACAAGTTGGTACACGTAACACAACTAATACAGTATCTTGAAAGTTTCAAATAAGAACTTGTGTTAAGTAATAGGAGTCGATTTTTAGACCTCACGACCCCCAAAATCAGTTTTCGATTATGTCGACCCGTGGGAAACCGATTTCGGTATATCGATCCCAAGGGGTCGACATAGACCACTTTGGGATCCACTGCACTACAATATACTTCAGTTGGGCCTACTAAAATTTAGTAACCACAAGAGTTAACTCAGAGCTCGATATTTTTTTCAGTGTACCTAATTTTTCTCAAACGTCAAAGGCATTTAAGTATATAATATTGTCTAATGTGTTAATTATTTTTGAATTCTATAAATGCTTTATGAGATGGATGTCGAAAAGATAGTTTCATAGGCTAGACCATTAAATTTTGCACATTAGGTGTAGATTCTGTTCATACCTTCCTTATTTGTACCTCGGGCGGGTATTACCATAAGAAAAATGTAATTATTATAAAAATATGATTTTAAGGAAGATGGATTAAAGAGATCTGCGTGTAATGGACGAATAGAAATTCAGTTAAAAATAAAAAAAGTTCAAAAACGAAAAGGATCCAAATGAGATGTGTGTATTTGAAATACTCGTAAAGGATGGAAGATGGAGTGAAAAATAATAAAGGTCCCATAAAATTACTGTGGTACACCTGTTTGACACCTGTATCAGCCCATAATGGTCTTCGCTGCGGCCGCAATAAGGCACTCCTCTTTTTTTCGAAAAGCTGCAATCTGTTAAGTGTATGGTATTTATAATTTAATAACATCTTTTGCAATTATTAAATAATTACATCTCGCCGGAAAGCAATATGAACGACGTACTTCGGCGAACGACGCGTGCCGACGCTTTCAGGATGGAATAATTTAAAACTTACCACTTTTCAACATTCGAAACTCGTACAAATAATCTGGTCATTTCCTGTACGATGTGGCCACTTTTGACAGCTGTTTTTATTTGAAAAACTTTTTAGATTATAAAGTGCAAATAAAACTAATCAGGTACTCTAGCATTGAAAAATCACATCGAGACACATATCTACTTTAACATTATCTTGGCGCTGACAACTATTTAGATTAACATCTAGAAACAAAGAAAATGTATAATAAAGTTTAACTTTAATATACGTTGAATACATTGACTATAAAAAAAATATATACATTTTTTTTTATTTTAACATATTTCAACCCCCGCCTCTTTAAGATAATCTGTCAAAACACCCATGCATGTTCCCACAAGGAGCAGAGAGTATTTATAGCACCTCCCACGACATCAAAAGTCTGATTCGGAGGTGCTTTTAAATTCGCTGTCTCCAAATTATGCACTTACCGCCACTGCTAAAAACAAACTAGCATAGTTTCATATAAAACTAGATGTCGAAAATGGTTACTGCAGTTACAACATAATTCAAAAATAGTTAAATAATTCTTTCCGTATATTTTTGAACCCTCTTTATCCTTGCGTTTACATTGTGTTATTTTAGTTTATGTAGATTTCATTAGGAAAGCTACCTTTTGCTATGGGCACCTTGCAATTACTACCGGAAAATGTCGACATATCTTCGCGTTTCACATCCCCTAGAACCCAAAACCACCCTCAGTTTAAAAATTTATACAACTATCTACCTATCTAATCGCGGTAGTCTAGTGGTTACGGCGTTGGACTATTGGCCCAAAGGTTGCGGGTTCGAATACGCACATGGTCATACCATTTTTAACGTTTCATTGACACCATCTTCCCTGACTCTAGCTCAAGAATATTTGGCCTAGTTAAGCCCATTTATTAAGAAATTTAAAAAAAAATGTAACTACGAAAAAAATTATTTTAATTTTACCAGCATATTTTAATAACCTCCGGTGGCTTAATATTTTATATAAAGGAAACACACAAAAATAACTACCTTTAAAATACAGAATAATATGTTACATATATTTTTAAATATGGATATTTTGTCCCCAAATAAAACATTTCATTTTTTATTTCTCAGTAACAAATATTTTTATTTTAGTATCTTTAGTGACTCTGGTTTAGTTTATGCTTCTGAGTATATACTTTTTTTACACGGGTTTTACGGGTTTTTCATACTGACATCAAAGTGTAAATATTCCGAATAACAATTCCTCATTCGCTTGCGATAATGTCTAGACAGACATACCTATTTAAACATAATATTTGAATACAACATTTAAAAGCATTGTAGTTTTTGGTCGAATATTAAAATAAACCACGAGAGGGATCAGGCTTCTTTTTATAGGTAGGTACTGTTAATGGATGTCGGTCTAAACTTAGTTCTTACAATCCTGACAAATATTATGCACTTAACTAAAAACGTGAGTACAAATCAAACTACATTTTTTAGAAAGGTATAAGATATAAGATATAAGGTATAAGATATAAGGTATAAGAATATAAGATAATTTTATGAGTACATATAATAGGTTGTTAAAATTGTTAAAGAATTGATGAAAAGTGTACTTCCTTTTCTTTCTTTTTAATTCTACCGTCTTTCCTTCCTATTAGTGGTACGATTTTGGATTTCAAAGATGAGTTGTGCCGCGATTACGAAAGCCAAACATTACCACTAAATGCTAATTAATTTGCAATAAAAAGTTATTGCCTATTAAAACGAAACTAATACGATATTAATCATCATCCTCAAATAACAGATTCGTATAAAAAATCAAGCGAGCACAGGTAGATCGTTAATTAATTAGGAAGTTAAAATAATGGTAGAGGTCAGCTTCTAATTAACTGTCGCCAAACAGAGAATTTATTGTCTTACAAACGAGCACGTCTGTTTTAGGCATTGCAAATAATATGTCGTAAGGAATTTAAACGGAACTTTAATTAATTCACTCGTAAGCTGGTCAGGCGCCTGGTGCCTCTAAATCACGGTAGTTTTCTACGTTATACTCGTAAAGTACCACGATTTTAAGGATTAAAAACTGTTTTTTTTATATTAATTTATATATTGTAAATATTAAGAACTGTTATAATAATTGCCTAACTCATGACATATAGGCAAACAGCTATTGAGAAAAAAACCCTTCTATGCAATACGTTCATATTAATCGAAAATATTTATGCATAGAATGCTTCAGTAGTAATGACTTCATCGTTTTTTATTTGTTCAGAAATTATCTTTAATCATCATACTATCAGCTTTCTTCAGTGTTACTTTTTTCTAAATGTGATATTATTGTGTTCTTTTTTTCGTCCCATATTCGCGTCTAACATTTCATTTGCACATGCGGAGCATAGCTACGCGTGCAAATAAAATGTTGGGATTCGTGCTCCATCTCATCGAAATCGAAATTCATCTCGCTTTTATACTGCACGTTCGTGAGGAGCATATTGGAGTATAGTTCCATTATCTGGAGTCCTCATGAGGTTACTTACGGTAATATCCTGGAGGTTATTCAGAGGAGGTTCCTTAGATACCTTCATCTCCGTAGGTATGGATATTATCCAGAAATGTTTCCATCAGCATTTGTATTAGGGATGTTAGGCTTTAACACACTCGAGTTTAAGCGGCAAATCCATACGTTGTGTTATTTTTATAAGGTTATTCGCGGTTTCATCGAGAATCCCGTAATACTCGGTGATATTGGTATCTTTGTTCCGGACCGTCGTACTAGAGCGCGGAAGCACACGTTATTTAAGCGGTTAGCATGTCGTACCGACGTATACAAGTATAGTCCGATTGGGAGAGCAGTCGAATTATTAAATTCCATTTCCGCGGAGATTGATATTTTTGTCTGTTCGCCCAATGGGATTAAAAATCTGCTTTCTATTATGCCGTTGTGGGATCGGCGTGAATTATTTATTTATTAATTTGCATTAATATTATTTTAATTTTTATAGCATAGTATGTTTCATGTTATTGTTTTTTGTTTTTAATGCGTTTTGTTCTTCTTTTGGTAGTTTAATTTGTTTTTACTTTAATTATAATGTACATGGGGAAACCTGTTAAATAAATAAATAAATAAATATAATAATCAGTTTTGTTTTATTTGCAAACTAAGTTTACTTGTTTTACTTGCAAATGTTTGTATAGAATTTCGAGCGAGAAATTTTAAACATCAGATCAATATATTTGTAATCTGCTGCCCCCAAATCCTATAAATACATTTCTCTTTTTATAGGTAAATTTAGTTCTTGAATTTAAGTTTATTTATGATATTCGCAGTTCATCAGGAACAGAAATATAATTGATATCAATAATAGTTTGTAAAGTTGAATACAAATAAAAGAATTCTTATTTATTTATACATATTTGATGAACGATTTCTTAATATTTGATCGTAAGAATTTTATACAATTTTGTTCAACCTACGAGACAACTGCAAGTACCTAGAGATTGTGTTAGCGGAAATATGTCTAGGTTTTATGTTATTTAAATATTTTAGCCGAATGTAATGTGCTTCGAGGATGTTTATGAGGTTAGTCTGATAACAACAGCTTTTGAAGAAAGTCGTTGATATTATTTTGATGGGTCTCTTCTTTTTTGAGGTCTTTGTTTAGAGCCTTTGTGGAGTTGCGAACAAGATTGCTTTCTTCTATATTTAAGTAAAATATGGTTCCATAAATAGCATACAGGCGTAGGTCATGATGGGGCAAATTACTGTCTTGTATATTTAGTAGTTAATGTAATATAAAGTATAATGAGAAGTGATTTCTTTTAAGAAAACTTTGCATATTAAGTATTAATTTATCTATACACATGTACGATGTACATACGAATACCTGCACTCATTCACACAACGACAAAACCCTGACATTTCTCTACCACACATACACATTCTAAAATATAGTTAATTCATCATAGTTTTTAAATATTATTTACTACCTATAAACTAAATAAAAGCGATTCTTAGATAAAACTTCATCTGTGGAATTGGCTTTGTCTCGTACTTCTCATCTACTCAAAAAAGGTCTTCTTTAAATATATATGTATGTTAGTGTTTTTTTAAACGTAAAGAATTGCTATGACCTAGGTTATAGACAAATATTTTTACTTTAGGTTCTGTTCGTGGTACGAGTTAGAGGAGTTACGGTGAGCGTGAAAATTTTACGACATAAGGACGCGAGACCACTGGGCAATAGGTAACTACTAGACTAACGAAATATTGTAATGTGCTTTACAAAAAAAAACAACAATTCTTACAAAACGTTCCTTTATCGGCTATTATCTCCGGTGTCCGTTGGCGTTACAGCCTGCATACTTACGCGTGTCAGATATCATCAGCTGGGGAATAAATTCACGTTGGCCCGCAGCTTTCCTCAAGGTCAAGCGCTTCACGGTGAAACCGTACCATAGCAGCTTTGTGTATATTCGACATCAAAATCGGTTTTACAGTTTCTACTATTGTTATTAATAAATACGTATGTATTTTACTAGCTAGTTTTATTTCATGTTTTTTTCTCAGGTTGGTTGTGAAGTAAATGTGTGACCCTAGTTTTAGTAGAAAGATCGCAGCGTCAATGCATATAATTTACATAGACATCAGTGTATGACTTATATGAATGTTTATCTCAATTTAAATATTGACGTTTTTTTATTTCTTATCTCCTTTTCACATTCATTATTTTATTGGTAAGAATATTTGAAATTTATCCGTTTCGTAAGTTTTTAGTTATTAGATATTTTTAAAAGCCAAAAAAATAGTATGGCGAATATAAAATAAAAGTAACCTACTTACCTACTTACAATATTTTAATAATAGTTTTTTCGTTTTCTTGGTTTTTTCTAAATAATGCAGATATTTTATTTAAAAGCCGAATATTTCTACCTTAGAGCAAAAGAAGTTTCTACTTAAAACTTTGTGACTAAGTCTAATGTTTTAGTAACCGCTTTTATAAATACTCATTTTCTGTTCATAATATGTAATATGATTTATTAAGTATAATAAAAATATAATTTCAGTTAGTCTAATGATCCTATGACAAACGCGATAAAAGAAATTCTCTTAGTGGTGTATAGACCAAAGCCATTATAAAATAGGTGATTGTAGATATTATTCTTATATTAAACAATAGGTAGATACTGAAAAATAGGATAAAAACAAACAATCTTTCGTAGACTTATTAAGGAATCTTTTAATTTAATTTTTAATGTGTAGTTTTAATTTTTAATGTGTAATTTAAATATTTATTGGAATTTAAAATTTGTTAATTTCATTACTAAATACTCGTAGGTACTTATCTGGGTAATTCTTTGTAATTAATATATCACATAAAATTCCATTTGAATATAATAAAACTCAAATAGTAAGTTCAATAACTACGCAAATTTAACGCGTATATATTTAGGCATATTATCTATCACGGGCATTGTTTGTAATTGTACAATAATTTCTTTATACCTCTGTTGCCTCAGATTATAAAGTCAAGTCATTAGTCTAATCTGCGTATTTAGAAACACCAAATTAGGAGTGATTCTAAATAACATTTTTCTAATTAGGCAAATTCTCCAGCACATACTAATTGGATAGCGCGTTTGCTTTATTGATATTGTCAGAATTCTATCTTTAAGATTGAAATCTTCCTAAAAAGTTGGCAATTAAGTCAAATAAACGACCAGATTGATCCTTTTAAATTCTACGCAATAGCGCATAGCAATAGTTAAATCCTTGCAGAATATTGCACAGTTTATAAAATGTGCGTATTAATAGTGTCTATTGTAAATTATATCACAAAAAAAGTATTTTTAATGTATACCAAATGTTACAAAAAAAAAATAATAATATTTAAATGGCAATTTTTTGTTATTCAAAATATTTGGAAACATAAAATCTAACTAAGTAACTGCATATATTTACGAATTTTAAGTGTCTGAAAGTGGAGTTCAAGTTTTTTGATATTTTAATAATTAATAATTGTTATACACATATATACTTGTATTTACATTAAAAAGGCAAGACATTCTCATATACGAAAAATGGATTCAGAAATATTTAATAAATGCGTAGCAAATTCAAGACAAAAATTAAATACGTTTTAAGTACACTTGGTCAAACAAATACTCTTATATTAAAATACAATAAAAAATGAACGCAAACATAAAAAAAGTTAAATAAACAATTTTGTTGAATAGATTAAATTATATAAAAAATATTATTATAAATAAGTACGATAGCCGTGCATTTGAATAAAAGCGTAAGTATAGGTACTTACAATAAAAACAAAAAGTACATAATATAATTATGAAATTAAAAATTTAAGGAGTTCGAAACCCGGTAGACCTCTCTTTATAGTTTTTTATTGAATCGTTTTACAAATTTATATTCTCGAAGTTTGTTTATACCAAGAAGGGAAACATCTTATATCATTGATAACTACGTTAAAGAATTGTTTATATTCATTTTATTGCAAGGGAATTCCGAATTGCAAACTCATTGGTTAGTTGTCAAATTTTGCAATTCCTTATTGGTACAAAAAATAGCACAAATGGTCCTTTATATTCCTTAAAAAACTATTATGGCTAGTGTTTTAATGAATATTATTTATACATTACTAAAATTTTATTTCCGTTGGCGACTGTACACTCAAAACAAACAAAGAATCGATAAAAAAATCAGATCGGATCGATTTTAACGTGCATTTAAATAAAATGGTAATGATATGCCCCAAATTGGCTAATAATAAATCATTTTTTGCTGCGGCTGGCTCAACCCCATCCGACTAAATTATAATTTATAGTTACTGTTTCCGCTCGAAGCGGCATTCGGCCAACGACCGCCTCGTAACGAACACTTTGAGCGCGATTTGCCTACAGATCGGATAAGTTGTAAGTATGTTTGTGGCTTAGAGGTTAATTTTTAATAAAATAGGAAGTAAAGGGCCATAGTTTGTTACAAATAAAGAAATTACCCGATTACAGATTTCTAACAAAATAACTTATAATATAATAGATTAATGTCGCCGTCTGATCTCGCGACATGCGTTCAACCGCCTTCTCAAACATTAAAACAATTTCTTTTTGCTCGTAATTGGGAAACATTTTTGCTGATAAATGTTTGATTATTGATTAACCCCTCGAAAGGAATCATTGAATTTAAAAACACTCTGTATGGCTGTGTTTTTTATTTTTTTTTAACAGGTTTCCCCATGTACACATTTCAGTTCGTAACACACAAACAAAAAAATATAATACTAAAAAAAAACACATTAAAAACCAAAACCAATACCAATAAAAAAAAATCTAAAAAAAAAAAATAACGAACAATAACAAATAAATAATTCAAGTTGACCTCACAAATTTTTTTAAGTAATAGAAAGCAGGTTTTTAATTCTATTGGGCGAACGGACAAATATATCAATCTCCGCGGAAATGGGATTTAATAATTCGACTGCTCTCTCAATTGGACTATACTTGTACACGTCAATGCGACAAGATAATTGCCTGAATAGCGTGTGCTTCCGGGATCTGGTCGAACGTTCCGTAACAAAAAAACCAATCTCTCCAAGTACTATGGGATTCTCGATGAATCCGCGAATTTTGTTGAATGTGCAAAAATGACTGTTTTAGTTGAGGGTATATCTGGTCTACTATTCCGGTGACTTGTCTAGTATGATGGACGACGTCAGCATTCCTTGCGGTTCTCACTTTCTTGATAGTTTTACCCCTTCCCTCGCCCCTCTTCGTGCAAGCGAGAGAGTTAGACGTGAGAAGAGAAGAGAACGGCGTTGTATCATTAACAAATTGCTGGCCAGGAGCGGCCGGAGCTGATGATAAAGATGTCCGAATGCTATCCGCAAAGACACGACCTGCTCCTCGGCCAATAGCAATAAATTGGGGCACTTTTGTGGTCCGTGCGACGCGCTTTTCGATGTAGTCTGCGCCAGACGAGGTGGCATAAACGCAAAGGCAAACTCAAAGCCCCGGCCGAGACGACCATTCTCCGCGTCCCACGTCATGGACCGCCAGCGTTTAGTGCCAGTTTACACCTACGTCGCTTTTTACCCAGCCCGAGACGTAGATAACGAAGCGATCACGTAACGCACAGAATTGCGGATTACATACGGCGTACAAAAGTAATCGTAGGGTGATCACACATTCGTCTGCCAATCCGAAATAAGGACGGGAACTGGTACATTAGCGCGTGCTCGTGAGAGATAATAGTGGGAGATTGTCGTCTCACACAAATCTTCGCGTGATTAAAAGGCGCAAAATCGACAATATTTATCTTGTATCTATAACCTAGAAATATCTTTCCGGTTATAATTTGGGCCTTTCGAGAATTCGATGGCTTGATTTGAACGTAGCTTTTTCAGTCGGACCGACGTGCTTACTATTGCCGAATTTGAAATTTCAATGCTTTTGTAATGCGTTATCTTCTCATGAAAATGGGATGTGATCTCTTTACTACTGATTATGAAAAAAATCTCAAACTGGATGAAATTCTCAATTCAATGTGTAGGTATGTTTATATTTAAATTACATATTCACTCATTACTCCGGATTAGCTTGAGCTTTGACAAATATTTTTCATTTTCCAAATTTCTCTGGTTTAGGGTAAGTCCCTAAAACTAAGTTATACTTTCGAAATCTTTTCATAACGAATTATTTTATATTTCACAATACTAAAAGAATAAAACAAAACTGGCTTCAAAACATACAAGATGGATTTTTTCTCATGCTCATGAAAAACATCCTTTTATACTTCATACCGATCAAGTTTTGTTCTACAAGTGTTTCAGTATATCAAAAAAAGTAAGTAAAAAACAACAGAAAGCAAAATTCTATCAGCGTTTAAACGCATAGTTACTCCTAACTGGGGCCGGCTGGCGTGCGATAGAATAAAACTTGTTCAATTTGGTGTGTAGAATAACCCTATAAAAGGATGTGCATGAGAAAAAGTTCACTCTGGATATTAAAACCAAAAAAAAAAAAAAATACAATAAAGCTCTTCTCATAACAATAAAAAATTCGATCCACCAAAACGTAGCAACAGAGATTTGAAATTTATACAAATTCGCTGGATTATTATTCCTAGTAAAAATATTTCGAATTCGTTATCTTTGATTTTGTTTGGTAACCTAACGTTTTCTTTTTGCAAAACGCCCATTGGACATTAAGACGGCCCTAAGCGCCTATTGGACGGTAAGTGTGTTATGCCTTTACTAGTCCGAGACTTTTGTTGCTGTATGGAATTGGGATTCACGGTGGGTTACTTGTTTCAGGGCACTATATTATTGTTGGAATGAAAGTTTCCCATAGCCAGTTTTACCTGCATTGGGGTTCCTCCGTCGTCAGCGAACTTGATAGTTTGCTCAATTCCTGGGCCTGTTGACCGCGTGCAAGATATGCTGAAGGAAACTCCTGCGTTCTAGCTAAATAATCGATATATGTATTTATTAAATTTGATTATAGATTCTTACTTTTTTTACATTGTGTTTATTGACTTTTAAAATAAAACGACTTAATTACTTTAAAACCTAAAATCGTTGGCATGGCTGCAAGATTTGGTTGGTATGAAATAAAAAATAAAGTTTTATATAAAATTTAGATTATTATTTTATCGACATCAATAAAGATCATATTATACCTACTGAATTCAGTGCTAGATTTTATTTACTGAATCTCCATTTAGTAATTGTTAGTATAAAAGAAAAATAATAGGGTATTAATATTGAGTTTCGTGGTGATATTCTTTTAGGTCTTAAATAATGTGCAAGTTTCTATCATAGATTCATAGATGCCTGCCATACTATGTGTATGACATTGCCAAACTATGACAAGACGTTGATCAACGTAATTTGGCCAAAATATAATTGACATGTAGTGTAAAGCAGAGTTAATCTGAAACGGTGTAATGGTTGGTGCGTTTTATTGAAAAACATGACTGCGTTTTTATTGATTTTGAATTTAAATTTAAAAGATTATTCGCTCGTAAAAAAATGCTCGGTTCAGCATTCCACCAGAATAAAGCTTATTTTGTTTTATATTTATTTGGTTTGCTATCTGCATATGTATTATAAACTAAATATTTACAAAATACATAAAGTTTTTATGTAAAAAAATGTAATGAGCTTTCCGTATCTCCACGCCTATAAACTCTCTACACGAACACCCTTAACAGATAAACATTTTCGCTGACGCACACCTTATTACTAAAATATAAAAATAAAATAATATACCTATACAAAAAGAAAAACGAAATCTCTCAAGCCAATCTGTAGTAATGAGTGAAATTACCATAAAAAAAATATTTTAATGTTAAAACGATGTCCTAAATTATGTATTTAAATGTAAATTGAATGTATAAAATCGTAATACTTAGGTACTTCTTTTCCACATGGCAACTATTTCAAAATCCAAATTGAAACATGAAACAGCCCTCGAATTTGGTATTGTTTGATGTTTGACAGCTTACAGCTGACAGCTGACAGATGACATTCAATTGAAATAACTTTTTTTTAGAGATTTGGATTGTAGACTTTCAGCCTAAATTATGTATTTATAGCTAACCAACAAACAACGCAGGTATTGAAAATAAAATTAAAAGAATGTTCATAGTGTGGTCCGTTACCCTGATGGCCCAGTGTTAGCCGAATTGACAGCCTCCAGGCCATCATTCTATTCTATTTGCAAGGTTGCGCTCAGTTAGTGACCCTCAAAGATTCCATTTGGGCAGAAATAAATCGTCGCAGATTAAGCCTTTCAGTTCTACTGATTGTAGACTGCCATCCTGACAGCGCACGCCGTACGATCAAACACAACGAATCGGATAAATGTTACTTAAATTTACCACGATACATTGTAATTTAATTAACTTTGGAAATGCAATTAGAGAAGTAAGGCCTAATGAAGCCATTAGGTGAACGATCGGAGACATTAAAATATTGAAACACATCGCGATGTCCGATAGTGTAAATCGATTATAAAACATTTGAATTTAGTATAATTATAGCGATCGGAAAAGGGACAATTTATGTGAACTCGAAGCTGATTGGTCCAGGTTTAGGTTTGTGGCCAAGTTCAGTATTTCGACCGTTCAGAGTTGTGCCGCACAGGGGAGGCACGTGTTATTAAATATATATGCATATAACAGTAAATATATATGCATATATATATGCATATAACAGTACAAAAAAAAAATCCATTTGCCACTGGCATTGAAAAACATATGTTATTTTTGAGAAGTAAATTATAATGAAAAATAAAACACAATAATTGCTTTATTAGATAACAATAAAAAGAAGCCCCCCAAAATGCTTAACCATATTGGAACCGCGAAGATTCGCGAAAAAATAAGCATACCGTCATATTACTTTAAAAAAAGGAACTATAATTAGTTTCTTTTTTTAGGTAATTTCAGGTTTTTTTATTAATTTATTTAAATGTTTATTTTTCTCTCTATAATTAGAAATAAAAATAAACATTTAAATAAATTATTTATTAAATTAATAAAAAAAACCTGAACTTACCGATAATCCATAAAGCTATCTTTGTCTGTTAGCTAAGTAACAAACCTAATGTGACCTAAGTGTATTTGTATAAAGACGGATAAAAAAAAATACATTGATGAATCGCACTATATCTTAACAGATGTCTTATCTTAAATATGTATGTAAGTACCTACTCTATTTTCTTTTTAAATTTCATTTCCGAGGGTAGTTATTATGTATATATATATTTAATAGTGAGGGGGAAGGGATGGGGATGAAGTGGGGTTTCAATCTTTTTGAAACTATTTTTTACCTAAACTTTACCAGTATTAGGAAAAAATATCTAGATACGTTAAATTTTGGAATAATAATGAGGTAATGGTTCATTTATAAAAATGATTATTCGTTTGATAAGTGATCATCTTGATTATCCCTGGTTAATCCATAGTATTAGTAAGGGGTTGGTAGAAACGCTACACCACCGTAATCTTTTTGCCTGAGATCATCTTTCGAAACTCACCTTTCGACGAATGTATTTATTTATATTTTGTGAATAAGGTGGGACAGATAAGATTTCACCGGGCAGATTTAATAGACTATGTTTTGTACCTAACTGAGTGTTATTTTAAACATCTATTATTAATTTTGTTCGCCACTGGCGAAGCGGATATTGTTATCTTAACGCGCTTCCATACAAGAGAGTCGCTCCGTTCGACTGCCGGCCGTAAATCTCGCGCCGAGGCGCTTAGCGCTCGTATCGGCCGCGGTCAGCGGTGCCGTGGCGCTGTCGGCACGACAATGACACCTCGAGCCGACGTTTCGACAAAGCCATCCGCACCGTTATTTGTCACCGTGAGACTCTTAATTGCCCGTTCCAAATCAGTAATTTATCGCTCACCCTTTCGCAAGAAGCACCCTGCCTATCGTGAGCGTGAAATTGCCACTATCAGTAATTTTATCTGCTGGAAATCCTAACTTCCGTTCAACTTTTTAAAAAGTATATTTAAAAAAACATGTATATATATATGATTTCCTATTAAAATAATTTAAATTAATTATAGTTAGAACACAGGTGGCGATTTAACATAAAATATGTAGTTTTTATGTTCACAAAATTCGTAATTTAAAGATCGCGAATAGCGCGGCAACACCTTCCAAAAGATAACTCAGCGCATTTAAAGAATTTTGAATAAATAACACATGCATCTAATTAGTCATAAACTGGTCATAATTGGTCTGATGATTTTATTAAATGGTTTTATTAATTATTAATGTGCCCTGCGCATACGTGTCATCTATTCGATAATAAATAAAAATAATTGTGACAAATTATTTACTGACCAATTATGATCAATTTGTGACCAATAAGAAGCATTTTTTATTTATTTGATATTCTATAGATGCGCTGCTAAGTTCTCGGAGGTCCAAAAGATATTTGTTAAAATGTTATGGCATTTTTTCGCACTGAGCATACAATATGGTAATTTTTGAGTAAGTATTTTTCAACCAGCTTCTCATCACAGAGAGTAGAAACTCTTATGACAGTGTAGTTAAATAAATTTGTGCAGCCAAAAACTTGTGTTTTGTAACAGATCAATTTTTTAGATATTGTTTTTATTCATTATTCGGTATTTGGTTTAACGACTAGGTAAACGTTGCCATTGTTCTTTGGATAAAAAACCCATTGTCACCTGGTTACGTCAAAATGGCATGTATAACGATTGATTTAAAATTCCTCTCAGACTAAAGAAGTATTTGCAATTTTCCGTTTCTTCAGTTTTTTTTAAAATGGCGATCTTTTACCGGCTACATTTTTTTCTCTATTTTACGGCCATCATTGTTCTCATTTTGCGTTATATTTAGGTTTTATCAATGTGCGGTTAAATGTTATCGAAATATTTTTGTACTAGATATACTCCTATTGCCTAATAAAAAATAAATGTTTTAAGCAATACGAACCAGTTTACAAATGACAGACTTGAGATGCAAGCTAAAAGCAGTTCTCGAAAAGAATGGATAAGGTCGAACGAGACACGTCGCAGGACTCGGGACTCGGCCGACTGCACCGTGTAAGACCATACCGTTGAGATAAAGAACAAGATCTCGAGAACTAATAATTAACCTAAACAACTTTATTTGGTGGCGGCGACACGCCAATGGGTAAAGCAACGGCTCGTGGACGCATTCAAAACAACAAATGATATATTTTCAAAATAAAATGATTGTTAATTTGTCACGTGTATACTTTTAAATAATACTTTACCGCAAATTATATCTAAATGTTAGAAATATTCTATGTACACTAATAAAAGTGTGAATAAATTTTTTATGGTGTTTTTATAATGACAAAAAATTATGAAAAGTGTGCTGTGTTTCTTTGCCTGTAAATTCTTAATTAATCCAAAAACTCCAAATCCAATGCAACTTTGGTCTAAAAAAATTAAATACATTTTATGTAGTACTTATAACTTTTGCACGGTACTACCTGCACGGTGTAAAAAAAGGATGGAACATAAATAAAATTACGGACTAAATTACATGTTTTTCGTTTTTAAGCTGAATACTGTATTTTTATCTCATAATTACCGAATACACTATCTTCAATTAATTTAAAACGTTTTTATAAATATTTACGTTTTATAGTCTTTTTTCTTATATAGCGATAAGCGACTTAAGGAGGATTGGCAATTAAAATAGAGTAAAGTTAGGTTTTCTGTCGATAAAACATTTCATTGTAAATCTACGTCATTGACACTGTGATATGTATGACTATACAGCTCTAATTTGTCGCTTCTAGCAAATGTTCTTAGACAATTTCAATAACTTGACTCAATCACAAGAAATTGCTTAATATAATAGATTTTTCTTAGATCTTCGATACTGTTACCTCCTTGTATTCCAGTGGTGTTCTTTCCGGTGTGCACCTGTTATTTTTGCTAGGTACTTCATTAATTCTTGAAATTTTGACACCTCTAGTGTAGATTTCAAAAATGTAGATAGGTACTAGAAAACGCTTGGTATAAATTTGAAAAATAATGATTAAGTGAACCTTAAAAAATCATAAATAGTATAATTTTTAAAAAAATGTAATTTATCTAGAATCTAAAAACATCAAGAATATCCACTTCTTAATTTTACATAGTTTAATTACTACAGATCGCGAATCTTGTCTACAAAAATATTTTCGTCGTTTATTTATTATATAGAAGCTTATGTTCTTTTACGAAGGAAGCACTTATTTCAAGAGTTTATAGGTACTTCACTATGTTGCCTTGTTATGAAGTCATTGATTTTACAACGCCATCTCGCGGCGAATTTAACTCGTCCAATATAAAGTTGCCCACTGCGTGCGCCGCTACAAGTCGCTACAAGTCGAGCGGAGTGGGTCTCGTAGTTATCGGCGCTTTTATGGCACCCCGAGGACTTTATCTGCTTAATAAACGGCGTCGAGATGCTCTCTCGCCGGCCCGCGTCGGAATGGATCCAGTTTAGCCCCAATAAAGTCCGCTTTAATGAAACATTTGTGGTCACACCTTGGAAGTTTTATTGTGGGCAGCGATGATCGCCTAATAATTTACGCGACCTGTAAGCTTCGGACGAGATTAAGGCGTTAGAGCACTCGCATACGATTAGGACTGCCCTCGGACGGGTTTTTAAAACAATTACGAAGATAACGTGATTTTTATTTATATCAGTGCATAATTTGAGACTACTATTTTTCCATAAAAAAGCGATGCTCAATAGATTAAAATAATAAACCGATTTAACCCATTATATGCCTGATTACTTTCCTATTCTATGTTAATGTGATGTTAACGGTATAGCACTGCATTTTACATTATATAAATAGTAATATGTCGAAAATAAAGTAAAATATACCAGAACAAACGCGTAAATTAAAAAAAAAACGCATTTTGTAAGCTTTTTCTAAGAGAAATTAATAAATATAAGTACCTCAATACATTAGAAAACCATTATAAAAATCTAGCGAAACTAATATATAAAAACTATACTTGCAATATAAGGGTGTTGTGTATTTTCAACGTGGAATAGATAAAGGTACCAACTATCCTAACCTTTTTCATGTTTAATTCGGTTTATTTTACGTTTTTTTATTTTAAATATTAAAGGTAGATTATAGTATTTTTTAAATGTTCGATTTTATTTTAATTGTACTATTCCTGCAGTGATTCGTTTATTAAGAACCTGATACTTAAAAGATAACTGTTTCAACAATAGACTATGGTTTTTTATATCTAATAATGGTGCATAAAAACAAAAAAAACGTGAATGTCAGGACTCACGGTCAAGATGTGTAAACTTTACAAGATGTGTGGCTTTTTTATTCTAATTTTATGTATTTTCTTTTTCTCAATTCGGGGAATTCTTCAGGCGATGTGCATACATAAGTAGCTTGAATTTACTCACAATGGTTTACGGATTTGATAGTCAAAAGCTAATCAAAAAGATGTAGGAATCTATTGCAGCTACACATAACGACGAACTCGAATTAACGCATACGTTATTCTCAATTCTCAATTAGCTTAAAAGGACAATAATTGGCACAGCGCAGTAAGAAGGTACATCTCACCATGACCATGAAATAAGACCCAATATTTACACTATTACAGTTAAAACCACACATTTCCTTAAAACCTTCCCCATATTCTTTTGTGTTATGGTGTTTATATACGTAATCAATTATCACATTGTATAAATAAAAAAATCCAAGAAAAACCAATTTTTTATGTAATAATCAAAGGCAATTATTTTATTGTTAATGACAATTGGTACAACTAAAACGGTCATGAATTGAAATTCCCTTTAAAGCCCTCGACGGTACGCCTCGACCTGGGATGGCAATTTAAAATTTAAAGCGTTTTAAAGAAAAAGTAAATTAGTACAAAAATCCAGTCAGTATCCAGAATGTTAGGAATGGAATCATTGTTGAAACGTAAGACACTGAAATGTTACGACTAATTCAATTAAAAATCGTCCAATTAAAGACAAGTTTTATTTACATCCGAACACGACCGGCTTCTATAAATAATATAGATTGAGCCATTAAGATGCCAATTTAGAAAAAAATGCGTCGGCGGTGCGCGAGCTTTTTGTAAGTTCGCTTATTTTATCTCACAATTTAACGCTCGTAAATTAATCGCTCGACAGTGGAACTGCCGCTAGTTAGGATTCCTTAGGAAGATTTTATTCACTTAGCTTAGGTCTTTAAATAATTCACAACATTTAATCATGCACACCACAACATGACTCTTTATAAAGCAATTTAGAATTTTTCACTATTTCTAAATTGCACAAATATAATTAGTCATTAAAGTTATGGTTATTATTATATTAATTTATCTTACAGATGTATGTAAATTAAAACCTACATAAGTTTGAAGTTATTGGTGTGTGCCAAAATAAAATATCAGAATCAGAATCAGAATTCGAATATCAGAAATATGAAAAACCTGAACTAACGAGTACATATTCATTTAATATTTTTTTTCTACACTCACAAAATTTGAAAATTTGCACCCGCAACAAGAAATTTGCTAATTGTTCAGACTTCTTACTAATAAATAATTGTTGTTTAGATTTAAGCAAGAGATGTAAAAATTTTGCTATGATTACAAACAATTTGGCGTCGTGGGTGAACAGCTGTCGAAATAAAACGACGTTACCTGAAAATTTGGTATTATATTTTGTTGTTTTTACTTGTTACCATTTTAATTTGCTGTGATTTTAACAGCATTCAAAAATTATTGTAGCAATAGCAATATTATGTTAAAGGTAATCAAAAATTATCGACAAATTAATATCATTGACAAATAAATTATGGTACTTGCAACCAAGTAAGTTTAACAATAATCGATGTGTAACTTTAACAAAAAATATTGCTGTCACTATATTAATCATACTTTATGGTTGCCATACCATATTTTGGCTGCCATTACCATATTTATTTTTCAGTGTTATGATAAAAGTTCACTAGGTTTGAATTAAAAATATAAATTGAAATGGAATTTCTGTTTCGAAGTCTTTCAAGAACTGACTGACCCTTCCCTCAGATTTGACACATGTATGATAAATCAACCATTCAACGTAGGGTCTACATTTGTCATAGGCCCAAGCGTTTTCAATGCGCTTTGACCTACGTAGGGTTATAAACCCTACCCTCCCCCGAATTTCCCCATCTTTATCTTATTTTCAAAATTATATTCAAAATAATCACAAAAATAAACATTAGGTTAAAAACATAAAATTTGTGCAGCCCTATTGACGCATTAATATTCAAAGTGTGTTAATTAAATTGGTTTTGACAAGTCCTACTGAGTTTTTGTATTTTTTAATGGTTTTAGGCCATCTGTTTGAATATTATTTTTTACATTAATACGACATAACACGACATTAATACGAGATATTACAGAAAAAAACCTAATATTTTTTGTCCAATATCATCTATTTTGATTGTCAAATCTTATTTGATCTCAGACTGTGGTTAAAATTATTTTTTAGAGTAGATAAAGTGCATATATTACCACTGGTATCTACCTAGGCTCTCGGTCGTTTTAGTTGTCTTAATTTACTTACAACTAAATAATTGCCCTCAACTATTGATTAATATAATAAAACCAGAATATTTACTACCAGCTGTAAACTTTTATAAATCATTTCATAATATTTTGAATGTTTTATCCATAAAAAGCAAATTGCGTGATAGTCATCGTAAAAAACGCGTGGGCTTATGATTTATTATGTACAGTCAAAGGCACTCGGAGCTTTGCCGCAAGGATTTAAAGTTAAACTGAAACGCGTAAACGAAAAGAGATAGTACGCGCGTGTGTGTATTAAATTTATGAGAACCACCGCTTTCGCATCTCCCTATGAGCGTAGATGAGGTTAATATTTATATGTTCTTGCCAGGAATCGATATGCATGATTGCATTCGATACATTTTTTATCGGTTTATATCATTTTAACATTGTATTGGTAGCAAAACGCCTAAAAGCTATTTTCTCTCTGGATGCGGTTGCCGTCTAAGTAGCAAAATGCTTAGGTAAATTACATTTGGTGCATTGAATTACAATTAGTAGGTACTTACTACCTAGAATAATCTACCTACCTACCGATATCTTGTTAAACCTTAATCTGTGTTTGGTTTTATTAGCTATTTTAGTATAAAGGGCTTTTATTCTTTAGTAGATATATTTTTGCGGTAGGTAACACTCATTCTCATTTTTTTTTACTATTTTTCATATTGGAAAATTTAATATGCCGACCTTTTGATTTGACGACTATTTAACTTGTCGACCTACTGATTTGTCGATCTTATGTCCTGTCGACCTTTTGATTAGTCGATATTTAACTATCGATGTTTATAAATAATTAAAACATTTGTATTCTTTTTACTTGAAATCAGAATAAAAGTATAATTAGGTTTTATTAATAAAAGTATTTTGTTCAGAAAAGAAAAAGTGCAAATAATGCTCAGCATTATTATATATATAAAAAATAAATAAATAGAAAATATTATGGTGAAACTAATAAAACAGGTTGAATTTAATAATGACCGCATTACTCCTGTTCGAGTTTTGTGTCAATTATGTAGATGGTTATCGCGCCGAGCGGCTCGACATGAAACTGCCTAAAAGCCAATATACCTAAATATCAATCGAAGCGCGTTGACTCCGCTGATACGGGCGAGTAGGTGCCTACTATGCTCTTTAGTAGTTTACATAATTATTACATCAGGTGACGATTTCCTCGCTTCTTGATCGCTGGTTTAATCTATCAATTAATCTCTGAGTAACGCATTAACGAATGCGATTGTTAAGAGAACTGAGAATTGATTCCGCTTTATATCAAAGTCCATAGACCTACTAACGGTAAACGATTATAAAGTCCTAATAAAGATAAGTTTATAGTGGACAAAAAAAAAAACTAACACTCTAAAACCTGACCAGTTATGACCGACATGAGCTTCTATAATAATGTCAAAATGTACATGTTAAAATGGCACAATGGCTTATATAACAATCCTTAGATTAACCATATTTTTGCTTCAACACTTTTTTAAAATTTAATTATTTCTTATTTGGGACCCTTTTTAAATCAAGTAATTTCTTAATAAACAATTTTTATTTATTAGTTGTATATATTACATTATTGGAGGCAGAATAGAAACGGAAAAGCTTGTTAACATATTTATAGGTTCACTCATTGATTTCTGCGTTGAGAGTGCTTGCTAATAATTTGACAAAACATGAACAAAAATGATGAAAACATTTTTTTTTTAATAAACAGCTCAGCGTAGATAATTAAAATAGAATAAACTAACCAAAACACGCAAACCACGGTAATGATTAATATTTTGAATCTTAAGAACCTCGGTAATCCAAGTTAATTGCGAACATGGTAATGATGAAAATTAGTATTTTTTTATAATGTTTTGAAAGTAATGTCAGCGAAAAGACATTTAAAATATGTGAAACACAATAAACTAACTAAAACACGCAGTCCACGGTAAAAAAAACTCATATCTATAATTTTTGTTTACGCTAAGCCTAAATACTGCGAACGTATGTTCTTATTTATGAGTATTTTATTTTTTTTATGTTGGCCTTGTTCAACCTATAATACAAATACCAAATATTGAAAAAATTTTTTTTTTAGAATTAGGCATATTTGTACAGGGCCAAGATCATCGTAATTAATAAAAAAAAAAGACTGCAAAACCATTTACGGCAAATGATCCTATTTTAAAATACTAAAATTCAATACAATGATTAAAAAAATACTTTTTATAATTATATAACTTATTTGTTTCGAACTAGGACATAAACATATATTAGGGGAAAAATTGAAATGTTCGTAAGACGTAAGACACTACGTAATACAACCAAATAGTAATAAGAACAGTTCTATCATAATGTATGTAACGGAATCGCGAAATATCCCTTTGAATAAGCCACATGTAACGCAAACTTGTTTTCTGGCAATCTAGTTTCGGTCACTGCGAGGGGTATTCGGGGAACATTATTTTGTTTTCTGGGTTATTTTTCCTTAATTATAAAAAAAACATACATTTGATTCAGGAAGGCCCCTTACACTTTTGGGTATTCCGCTACTGATGTTTTTTTTAAATTATTCATAACTTTATTTAGTTTGGTGTGTACTTGTATTGTTTTTTTATTGGGTGTAGAAAAAAGGCATTCTTCAAATTCCTTTGATACCGTAGGAACTACACAAGGAAAAAAACATTGTTTTTTCTGTTAAGAGTTTGTTTTTTTAAATGTATTTTACCTTTTGGAAATGAGATATTTGTTGTTTTTTACCTCGATCCTGAGGGAAATCCTTTGCTTTCCATGCAACCCTAGTCCCCTTACCATTGGGTTTATAGTTCATTTTTTTATTTTATTTTCTGTGACTTGAGTTCACAGTGACTCCATTTTTTTAATAAAGAAAGTATAAACTTACCTTGTTTACACTTACTTTCATAAATTAGATCGCACATCGAAAACTACTTACAATACTACTTTATGCTACACTACATTACACTACACTACACGACACTAAACTACAGACTACATTTTTTACTATTCTACACAATAACAACACTGTATTTATTTTATTAGCGTTAGATATCTCCTTTTATGTTCGTTTTTTTTCTCTCTCTTCTTTTTTTTGTTTTTCTTCTCTGAATCTCATCTATGTACTTACAAATTATAAAATAAATGGAAATATATGTTCGTGTAAATTAAAAAAATAAAATAAAAAGATATTAGTAACCTTAGATTACTGCCCTTTCTGCTCCGTATACTTCGCATTCAGGTACATTTTTATTGGAAACAGATAGATAGTCCATCTTAGGACAGGTGTTCAGCACCTAGTTAGATGGACACGGTGAAGTTTCTGACATGCCACTAAGTGCGAATTTAGATGAGAGGAGATGTATCTCATTTTCTCTTTGTATGTTTATAGATAAAATGTTATTTTTTTGTAATAATTGTATGTCTAGCTGTAAGTTTTTTCTGTGAAAATAACAATAAATAAAATAAATAGATTACCTATGTAGGTCGGAGCCTCGCACAGTGTATTGATGGAAGGTGATGAAGCGTCAACATATGATAGATTTTATGCGGAACGGAACCACTTAACAACTGAATCGGCGCGGAACGTGTGTCACTGGCCGTAATTATTCGATTCGCATACAAAGTAAGCCCCATGCAGTCGGGCGCTGCGGTCGCCATCCTGGTTTACGAGCGCCGACACCTCCGCTACGCCCCGCCGGTTATGCTAATCCGGTAGGCGAACCGATAACTTTTTATTATGTCCAGCCTCCGCCGCGAGATGGCTCTGCGCACAGATTGCGCATGTCCAGCAGTGATCAATTATTCCCGTATTTTACTCCTCAGATAATCAATGTTGTTACACTTTTATGTGTACTTGTACTATATAGTATTATGAGTTTTAAATAAAATACAATATAATTGTTCATTTTTCGACCTGAAACATTTACTAATCTACAACAAATAAAGCCTGCCTTAGTACGGGCGCTGCCTAGTAAGGTAGTTTTATAAAATATGTTTGTGTACTTTAACTAATAAATAAATATTGTTTATTGTTATTAAAGCCAGAGTATGTTTCGAGTTGTTCGATTAATATCGATTCATATTTGCAAAATGCAATAGGTGCGGTCATCGTATCAACAAACGTTGATCCGTCAAATAGCCTGTCGTGTCGATGCGACTTGCGAAGTATAGTTCGATTGGGAGCCCAGTCGAATTATTAAATTCCATTTCTCCGTCGCTTGTAGCGTGTTTTTTTCTACATGAGGGCGTTATTTTGAATTATATTTAGATTTGAATTGAATTGTATAAATAGGAAAATTAACGAGAGAGATAACCAAAAATTTGTCATCGTCTCCATACTGGCATCTACCTATATTCAACAATGTTTCCGCACGATTATATATTTAAATAAAAAAAAAAAAGCGACAGACCGCGCAATGACTTTAGCCGAGAGAGAAATAATATCATCTCCATGTTTCGGGCATGTCGC
Source organism: Neomicropteryx cornuta (assembly GCA_020383195.1). Classification (NCBI taxonomy): domain Eukaryota; kingdom Metazoa; phylum Arthropoda; class Insecta; order Lepidoptera; family Micropterigidae; genus Neomicropteryx; species Neomicropteryx cornuta. Next base: position 16,985,626 of record JAHKQU010000008.1, on the reverse strand, counting down.
AATTAGATTCATCGTCTGGATAGGAAAAAAATGTGCACGGAGTAAAGGAGTAAAGATGTTTTACTTAAATCGTATTTAAAGTAGCGGTTTCGCACTCGAACTCTGGTCCTGAGCTCCCTGGGATCAGCCGAGGGCTCGGGGCTTGAATGCTAAGTACGCAGGCGCGGTCGCTGATTGTGTTCGCGCGGCCGCTAATGAAAGCTCACCTGAAAATATGCATCGAGATTGAGAGATATATCATTTTCATGCCGCGCATTTGCATCGCGAACGCGGCGACCGGCGCGACTCTATTTAAACGCCCACACTCTCACACACCACGCATTCTCTCCCGGCAATGTTCATTCATTTTTATTTTAATAATAATAATAAATATTATTATTTATTCTTTTCATTTACAGGCCATATAATATTTTACATTTCATTATATTAAATCAGTTGTAGTAGTTTACAATACATAAATTTTATCATAATAATTTAGGTAATCTATCTTCATTATGTATTTAGTGTACAGTAACAGTACTAAGCGATTTTTTTTATTCGTAGGCTGCTAGTGGTCGTGTACCCGCTAGTTGCCAGGCTAAGAGTGCTATTGCATCAGAAAAACCTGTTTTGCAATGTAACAGAAGGGCGTATAAGTTGTAGTAATGTTGGCGCATTACTTAATATTAAAAAAAAACTTATTTAAGTATTACTAAAATACTAGTACAGTGTAGTGCTCTATTTAATTTTACTATTATATAATGTTATTTAGTGTAGTATCATACTAATCAAGTAAAAATAATAATGATAACATAATATAATATCATTATACAAGTATATTTAATCTTTAACGATTGTTTTCATTTATAACTATGTTTTTCCTATTATTGGTCGGATTTATTTCATTTGTTTGAAAATGCATAAAACTGTAATTATTATAAAGAAACAGGAGTAGATCTGAGTAATCTGTTGGTTGAGCCCAGCGGTCGCAGGTTCGTATCTGCACATTATATTATTTATACGTTTCATTGCCAAAATCTACCCCTAAAACAAGCAGATTTCACCTACACAAATACGAGTATATGATCTAGGTCATGACATCGTGGTGACATAGGGTTAAAGGTGTTTGACTTCAGCATTCGCGGATTCGAATACCCACTCAGTCATACCATTTTTTATGCTTAATTACCACTATATTTTATGACTCTAGCACACGCACATTTGGCTTAGTTGAGTGTGTAGGACCCAAAATAATTGTATATGACCTAGGTCATAGCCATTCTTTAAATTATTTTCACAAATAACTATTACAGTAGGTACTTAGACTTAATTTTACATTAATAATTCATTCATTAATATCAACTCTTTTAGACATAATTTCTTTAGAAAATAGTTATAGGTATATTAAAATTACTCCATTAGACATAATGCCTGTATCAAATTGATATATAAATGCATTATCTACCTAGGTACCTACATAGTTATTTTATTTGGATTTATCTAATATTTTTATTTTATTTTCAGGCCAAAAAGAAAAAAGCAAAAAGTAAAGTTTAGTATCCTTAATAATTATTTTGCATTTTGAGTTCATATCAAACGCAAATAAAAGTTGTCATCAAAAAAATATGTCATTGGTCACATATATCAGGCGGTTTACCATTACCCGAAAAAATGTTTTATGTTTTGTAGTTATATTTTATATCGTCGTTTCTGTTTAAATCTTTATTGTAATAAAGGTACGTGTTTAACAAGTAAATTCTGGCTTCGTAGGGTCAAATTGCTAACAATTTATGCTACTTGTGAGATCCGATGGAACGTGGTTAAAAAAAACACGTGTCTTGTTAAAGTCATGATTAGTAATAGCGTTCATCTTTTAACTTTTTAACTTTAACTCATACATTGAGGTATAAGAAGCTAAAAGTTATCCCTGTCCTTTGGCCGTCTGTTGCATCTTTCAAATCGAAAAGTACAAATGCGAAAGAGTTCAATTTCTGTGTCTAGATTGATACTCTTGCAAAACAGCCATAGCCGTTTAAATCATATCTGAGGCTGGTCGAATAATTTCCACAACATAACATGATAACAAACACAACATATAACAATAAAGTCAAAAATATGACAGCTGGCTGTTGAAAACTTGAGGAAGTATTATTTATTACTGGCCAGTTAAAACTAATACGTGCGCAAATGGAAATATGTAAAATAATGTGCAGTGCTACATTATATTTAATATAAATTGAAATTAATATTTCCGTGTTGTTTCACTAGCCGCTCGTCAAAATTTACAAAAATAAAAAAACTAAAATGATGTTAATCTACTCAGACCTAAAAAATAACCCACTGTCGTCTCTATTGCTATTCAAAACGCACATCTAATGAGCTGAAATTGCCGCGGGCACAAGTGAAGATAGGAAATGAAGCAACCCATCGCAAGTTGGTACCACAGGCGCGAGTAGTCTGGTCGGGAGGCACATGTAAGACGTCAGGTTCTGGTCAAATAATTGACTACTTCTAAAAAATCTATAGAAGCAGTTGATAGCTACATGATAGCTACAGGGTATCATAGCCGCCTTGTTTAATTCTAATTCGCTTTATCTTTATCTGGAAGACATTTTCTAAATCGATCTTGGTTTGGTGATCATCGTTGGTTTCAGCCTTTCTTAGAATTTTCAATTGTCTATGGCAGGCCCGAGTACGAATTAAACTCCACAAAGGGGCTTCACACGGAGAGTCTAATGCGGTGCACAGGCGTGTAATGCGACTATTCAACAAACTTAAACCAATTTCTAGGAAAAACATTCTATTTAATCAGTCCTTCACGCCCAAAGTGAGCGGCGCGCTTAAAAAAAAGACAGCTATCTATCGGTGCCATAATATACCTAGTTAGTTATATCGCCACATACCATAATCGTTAAACTTACATAAATTACAATATTAATCATAAAAAAAATGCTTTTATAAATAAATTAAAAATCGCTAGTATTATGGTTATTTCGCGATGCAGTTAAAATTTGATAAAATATTTGGAATCCAGAATGTTCCTTACTTAAGTTAGTCGATAGATATTAGATATACAAAGTTTGATATTCTATATAATAGTTATTACATACTTTAAATTTATTATTAATTTTTTTACTGTTATCAGTTATTTTTTATTCTTACAAGCTCACTCATCCAAAAAGGGGTCATAAGAATTATTGCAGAAGGCTCAGCTTCAACAGATGACGAAAAACTTAAAGGAATTTAGGTATGGTTGGCACTTTAAATAAATAAACATTATAAAAAATAAAATAACATAAATAAAATTAAAAAAAATAAACAAAGTTTCTAATATTTATTTTTCAAAATAATATTCACAGGACATTACAATGACAATCACAAAGGACAATATTTATTATATTAGGTATCAAAAAATATATTAGGTTTAACAAATTGTTACAAATTTGATTTTACTTTCGTTAGTTTATTTCTGAGTTTTCTTTTTTCTTCCAACTCCATTTTTAATTTAATTATTTCCTCGTCGACTTTCTCAATCGATGCATCTCCTTTGCTTAACGAATGATCGTTTTTCTTTGTTTCCTTATTTTGTCTGGCCTTATCAGCGGCATATGTTTCTACATTTGATTTCAAATCCTCCAGTTCTTTCGCTTCTTTTTGCTTGCCCTGACGTATCGTTGACCTTCTTTTCTCAACTTCTTCTCTCATTTCGATTCGCATGGCCACAAGTCTTTCTTGAAGTTCTACAATCGACATCTCAGTAAATAATGGTAAACCTGACGTAGCAGTCAGGTCAACAACTTTTTTCATTTTCGCTTCTTTGGCTAACATATTCAACGCCTTCATTTCATTAATTAAATTTTTTCTCTTTTCGAGTTCCTCTACTTTAACTTTTACGGCAGCTTTAATCAAATTTTCAGAGTCTTCTTTGGTAGCTTTCGCGATTGAATGTTTCTTTTCTAATGTTTGTTTCTTTGCATCCGTCGCGCCGACCAGAATACTTTGAGCTTTTTCTATATTTTTGCGAACTCTGTTAGTTTCTTCATCATACCATGCTTTTAACTTTTTATCCCATTCTTCTTTTTCTTTCATAAAAGTTAAAAACTTTTTTTTGTTTTCATTCAATAGTTTTTGTTTTGCTATGACCGCTTCTTCGTAAGAAAGAAGACCCTTTAAATGTTTTTCTTCGATTAATTTCATTCTTTTTTGTTCATTTTCTTGTCTTATTTTCTCTTCAATCTGTTCAGAAGTTTTACTTTCTAAAGACCCCAGAAAAAGTGAATCAAACCATTCTAGTTCAGTCCTTTGCAATGTTTCCACGTGGTAGCCGATTCTACGCAATGTTGACTTTGTATGTTTCGTTGGAACGGGTTTCAGATTACTTTTTATTTTCTTAGGTTTATCTACTAGAGTTTGTAAAAATTTCTCTTGTTCGATCATCTCAACTGTTTTCTTGAATTTCTCACTTTTCCCTTTATTTTGCGCACAATTGAATTGCCTTTTTTGGGCATCACTAAAAAGTTTCTTTGCTCTAATTTTATTCTGTTCTGATACTTGCTTAAGTAATTCTTTTATATTACAAGTGATAGGCCGTTTATAAGTTTTTCTTAATTTTACCACATTAATTTCTTTAATTTCACTAGGTTGTTTCGCGAGCTTCTTGGGACGATGGAGAACTTTTAGATCAACGGGAATAGTAGGTTTTCTTGTATTGGCTTCTTTGACACCACTACGATGGGAATCATATTCTTCCCATAAATCTTTCAGGGAATCTTGCCACTCTTGGTAATCATGTATTATCGTAGCTGTTACGAATGACTTATCATAAACTTCACAGCCTATTTTAAATAATGATTTGAGACACCCTTCGGATACAAAGAAATTCAAAAATCTCTCGCATAGTTTTTTACTTAAATTATATATGGCTTTGTATAAGCTATTTTTATGGTCACAATCAAGATTAAATAAAACGCAGTAAATAAATACCACTAGTAGCATTCTCTCATCATATGAAAAGTCATCAGCGAAAACTTGCGTTAACTTCCATAAGAATTCTTTGTGCCGCGTGATACCCAAAAATGTCTCTATTAACCAAACGCTCTTAGACTCCACCATACTTTCATCCATATCCTTCATACATTTCTTCAGAAATTCTTGAGGAGTAATATCGGTATCGTTGTAATAGTCAGATACTATTTGGGCCATCTTCCTAGCATTTACCGATGTATAGTAAAACCGCTTCATCCTCAGGCCGTCCGAATTTCGACGAGTTTCCTTACAAGCGTCAAACGACAAATTTTCCTACGAATATAAAATAAAGTATGTCGCGAAAAATTTATAAAATGCGATATTCAGTTAAAATGTCAAATCTAAAACAGTTCACGGGAAATTGCAGCTCTTTTGTTTCGAATTATTGATCGTTACACCTTGGTTCCTTTCGAATTATAATATTTTTATTCGGCAATGGATAAACTGTAAGTATATTAATTAATTTATCAGTGTTATAAAATACAGATAATTTGTATATTTTTAGCACTTGGCATCATGTACTGCAATGTTGATTTATAAATTTAATTATAAATTATAAATTTAAGCTGTATCCAATTGAGCTGTCGAAGAACTATCATTCCACGTATGCAAAAACATATATGTACCTATGCACACAACAAAACACACGTAAAATACACACAACTTAAAACATTTGAAATAAACTATACACAAATTAAATAACCACTAAATTTTAATTGGAAAAATATGTAATATTTTTAATGTGATATTTATTAATATAAAATAACGGCTTATTACTTTATGTTACATTATGATTCGGAAGCTGCATTATAGATTTTTATATTATTAAATATAAAAAATATCCCCTCCCCCCCCATTCCATGCGACGACAGTGCTAGTGAAGTATGCTGGTATTTAAAACCTAATTAATTATTGTTGCCGAAAGGTACTCGATCACGATTCGCGAGTCACGCTCGACTATAGCCTTTGTAGTCCCAGCAAAAATTGACGCCCTCACAAAAGCCAAAAGCTAAACAGAAAATTAATTTCACATTAAGTGGCACAAAACAGCTCCGGGCGCCATTATAGCATCAAACCGTTCGCGGGTCTGTTGGCGGCTTTGTGAAGCTTAGTTTGATTTGTTGAAACGAGCATTCGTCCTAGTAGTCGTCGTTTAGTATTAATATATTTTTAACGTACCATTTTACGAATACATAGTAGTTATAATTTTAAGTATCAACTTTGAGCATAAGGACAGATATGAACCAAAAATTCACAAGAATCTAAGAAAAAGCATGTTCGCAAGGTAATTAGGAGGATAAACTCCTTAGCATTAGGAGGGAGGGATTAGGTTAATGTTGAGATAAACTGACTTTTGAGCGTCCGGTAGAAAATGAGCTGAGATTCGTAAATTGACTTGTAATTGACTGAATTCTGGTCTAGTTAATAGTGAATTTAATAGAGAAAAAAGATATAGATATCAATTAATTGACCCATCAGGCCGCATTTTCGTCTGCAAATGAAGACAGATAAAAAAAAAAGGGTTTTAAATTCTGAATTTCTTTAATAGCTAGCCGAAATGCGCAAGGAATGTCAGTAGTTTCAATATTAAACAAATAAGTATGAATACGTCATTATTTTATTACGATTGATGCGTCAATATGACTTCACTGTCATTTCGTCAATTTGGTGGATCAGTTTTAAAAAGTTTCTTGTATTATTTTTTAGTTTTTAAAATTTTATTTTTTAAAATTTAAAAGTTTATTTTTTAAAATAATTATTTCGCATTTTGATCTTTCTCTTAGCTACAGAAGCACATAAGGTACATATCTTTAATGCAGCGCCATAACATTTTAATTTAAGGAAGAAATCCCCCTAAGACGCAATGTGTGACTTCGGTAGGCAAACTCGAACGGTTAGCTCAAAAAACATAAAGGACAATGTAGTAGCGAAAATATCATCACCTAACTATCAATCATTCAAACACGAAACTTTTATTAAAGGCCGGCGCAGAGTCGATAGTGATGGGTCGGCGCACAAAGTGCTGACTCACATCGGGCCTGTTAAAATATAATAATAATCGAGTTAAACGAAATCATAAGGGCTCTTCGATTAAGGAATGTTAAACGGATTCCCTCGTCTTCTTATTATGCCGAAACTTATTGTTCAGCCTACTGACACGCACCTATTGATCTTTGTAATGAGCTAGGCGCCTTTGTTGTTAAAGGGCTCGATCGAATCTAGGAAAATTGCGCTGTTAAATTAAAAACAATATTTATCTACCCTCGTTCGATTTTTTTTCTTAATATATTATCCCCGCTTGTTATAAATTGGCAATGCAAACATTATAAAATTTTCTACAAGATCAGCAAGTGTAAATCACAATGCAAATAGGTATCACAGTATAAAAAATAATTTTGTTTGGTTTTTTATTCAAAAATTGTCAAAAAAAATTTTTGAGACCGTTTTCCGTTTTTAATATATGAACTTACTTAACGGTTAAATTACTTAGTATATCATTTAATACTAGATTAAATAAGCCTTGATTTTCAATAACAAATTAGCTATTTAAATCATCACATCATGCTCTCACGATACTGATAGATATATCGAAAGAAACTGAGAGAGTCCAACAATAACATTCTATAACGCTATTTACATAGAAATGATTTATTATAAATATTAAGCTTAAAAGCAGTAATACGATCGAAGTGATTTGAAAATATGAAAAACCAAAGCAAGTATTTAAGTTTTTTTTGTTTTTGAAATAAACAATTAGGTAGGCAATTTATTATTTATTTATTTTATTTGCTTACCTGTCAATAAATAAATAAGTAATGATATAGGCAATTCAGATAAGCTTTGAACAATAATAGGCTGTGTACACTACAAAAAAAAACACAAAACTGCTGAGCTCGAAAGTAACAATTTTAACCACCTACAATATTTTCGAGCTAATACGGAATCAAGGTAAAAAAAAAATTAAATAAAAATAATGTCGGGCATGCACTTTCTTACACTTAATAAATTAAACGAAAAATTGATATTGCTACCACTCAGACATTTTTTCAAGCCTTTTTCTCTGTATGACTATGCTAACTTTAAAAAACCTATTTCCGTTTATGTAATCTTGATGAGTTTTTTTTTGCGAATACGATACTTTGGAAAGTTTGATAAACATTCTAAGCAAGATCAGGAGAAAAGGTTAGCTAATACTGACTGACTATTAGGTAATGATTCGTTTAATATTAATGTTAATAATTGCCTTTATAGGTAATGACAAAACGTAAAATAGCTGTAAATAAATGTGTATATTTTTGATATAGGAATGCAAGATATCTTTCCGCGCGTTTCTGTTTGGATTGGGTGACACATGGTGTGATAACCTCCAGTTTCTCTCTGAAGAAGGAATAAATTGGTCAAGGAAAATATCATGGGGATGAAAAAAACATACCCTAATAAGTTTCAGAGGGTTGGATTTGCACTACAGCCTTACCACGGAGTACTGAAGGAGTATTTGAGCAAGAAAATTTAACGGAAAGATCGCGTCATAAAAACTATAAAAATAAATGACAATATAAATCGATGTATTTAAATTACTTGACGTTAATATAGGGTAATTTTGGTTAGGAAATTAGGCTACCGACACCATAAAAAAATATGAAAATAAACAAATGAAGGAAATCGGTTATAACTCTAAAACTACGAGCGCCACTTAATTGGAAATCACTGTTTAATTACGTTTATGTCCAGCCTAACAAAGGTATTATAGAATCAGGAGCCGGCTGTTAAAATAGAGTTCATATTTTTCGGGAAATTTCATAAAAATTACAATATTTTTAACATTTTACGGGCCACGATTTTCACATTGATAATCTCTGGCCAGACGATATCTTACCGAATCGATATATAACGGTACGCCTCGGCAAATATCAAAAGGCTAGAGTCTACGGACAGAAACGCACAAAATTAAATTCTTACTCGGGATCCTAGGGTCGTAAATAACCGGTTGCAGGGCAAATAGCTTTTAAAGGGGTTAAATAGAGGTTGTGAAGCGTTGTTTTTGAAGGAGGAAAAAAATAACGTATAACGGTTACGGGAGAAGTAGATGAGTGAGTGACGCTCTGACGAACCCATAAATTAGTCATTGATTCCAGATTTGGAGATAGCCGCCCACAAGGTGGAGTCAAGAGGAAAAGAGATAAAAAATGAGAAGAACTGAGGTTAGACTGAAACAAACATACAGGGGCGTTTACTCAGAGGAAATACAGACTCGCAGATGACAGATTATATATTAGAATTAAACCAATGACGAGAAAATATAAGGCAGACTATATACTGACTCGAGAGAGAGATGGTTTAATGACAGAGTGAAAGAGACGGGATCAAGTTAGAAGAGTACAACTCGGCACTGACGCCAAGACGAAATACACGTCCATACAAAAAAGTAAAAGTTGAGGGTTGAGCATCCCTGCCAGCCATTTTAATAGGTCTGTGCCATGTTCTTGTCATATTTTTATGATAATAACCAGATTTAAGACGTCGTAGCCCCATATTTTAATGGGTTTAAAAATCGATAAATTTTTATAACTTCAAATTAATATTAACGGGTTGACCAGAGTACATGCAAGTCTGTTTATTGAATAAATCAGTCAGTAATTGCTAGATTCGTATTGGTTAAAGATGAGAATCAATTAATTTAGACCCACCTTTCGGAGAAGGGGAACCGAGGTTATTTAAATGAGAACAAAAGAAAAAATGGGGATTATTAGTTCGGGATTAGTACGCAACGGAGCTCCGGGTTCAGAGTCTTTCCACGTCGGTCGATCGCGATATATTTGGTTATAAATTAACTTAGTAGATTCAATCGAAACTTGGTGAATATTTTTTAAGTGTTAAATTCTAGTCAATAGAATATTAAATTTTGGTTTGTTTTTGAACCATGAAATATTGTTTTATAGTCCTAAAACCGAGCGATTACTTTAATAAATTAAAATTAAATTATTTAATAACTTAAATAATCCAAAACAAGAAATATAGAGTCTTTTGAATCTTAAACTGCCGAAACAAAATAAAAATAAAGGTGTGTTAAAATTAAAAGAAATATAAATAAATATGTACTTAAATAAAACCATTTAAAAATTATATAAAGAATATATAATAAAATACAATTTTATACGTATAGAGTCATCCTAAAGAATTTACGCGGTACGCAAACGTATTATAATAGACGCGAAAAAAACGAGGTTCTGCACTTGTTACGTAATGTCCAAAGTTCGAATCCGGAAATGTCAAAATTAAACCTATATATTTTTGTAATTAGTTTCCAAAACTGAGACCAGATTAATAACTAAAATAACCAAATACAAGAAATATAGAGACTTTAGAAAAATAAATAAATATATAAAATAATAAACTATTAAAAGGTATTTGATTTAAAAAAAAAATAAACTATAGAAGTAAATTTTGTTAATTAAACTAGAATAAAACAAATAGTGAAACGTATAATAAAAAGAAAAAAAATAATAAATTGGTACAAGGTATTTTATCAAAATATAAAATATAGGAGTTTTTCTTGAAAACTAAAACGTTAAACTATTGAAAGGTATTTTATTAAATCCTAAAGGTTTATGAAGGGATATTTTATAATTAAAATTGAAACTCAAATTAAACTTAGAAACCCAAGCTAAAATGTAAAGTTATAGAAGGATATTTTGTTATTTAAAATTAAAATCAAATAAACATTGAAACGTGACATTAAAATTAAAGGTTTTTCAGGACCATCATTCTTTTATCTAAAGAATTGGAAAAAATAAGATTTCGTATTAAACCCCAACAGTTTAGAATTAATTTTTTTTCGAAAATTAATCCCAGAGCGAGACTCGATTCATGAATTATAGTAATTGATCTAAAACGAACACTAATTCATACTTTATTAGTTGAACAAAGTAAAAATAATTATTAAATAAATTCAAATAAAAGAAATAATTCATTTTATTCTAAGTCGAAAATATACGTAAGGGTTTATATCTGACGGTAAAAGGAACAACTTAAAGAAAACGTCGGGTAATCATAAAATGAAATTATTGACGGAATTAGGAAAGTGGTATTAACATAAAATTCAAATTTGTGCATGCCGATTCTGTGTCAAAAGGTGTTCATTATAATTGTTATTATATATAAGTAGGAAATGCATTGAGGCCTAAGTGCATTTCAATCGTGTTGTGTTGTTATGTGTAGTGATTGGATTTTGGGGTTAAATTAGAACCTAAGCTTTTACAGGGTGAGTCTATTAATATAGATGTATACTTAATTATGTGAACTTCAAATGCTTATGGCAATTTATTTGACTCCTAAACCAAGCTGAGTTTGTTTCATAAAGTCGTTGAGTTAAGTTTTAAATGTAAATGTAGTACATACCTATTTATTTCATAAAAAAAAGGAAAAGAAAAGAGAATACTTATTTGTAAACATAAATATCAGATCTATATTTAAAACAAAATCTATCAATAATAAAGGTAAAAATTATAGGAGTTCGAATGACATAGTTTACCAAAAGTTTATCAATAAAATAAATATTATTTATATAAAATAGACAAAGTTTGATCAACTGTTAAATTAAAATAATTGTGTTTAATATATATACTTTCAAACAGGGAAGTTTCACATAGTTGAGAATAGATCAAGCATGTTAGTGTAAATATTTTCGAAATTTAATATAATATATTATTAACAAAATTGTATCCATAATTACACAATACATGTACACGCACAAATACACACACACTCAACTGTCATAGAGAGTACATGTTACACGAAGGAATCCTAAATACGCCAGCGGAGTATATATAAATAAGCGAATCACGGCCGTGTAATAAAATAAAAAAAAAAAATAAAAAGATTGTTTTGTCTTCTATATTACAATTAACAAACACCCTATAGTTGCGCGCACAAACATAAAAGAAGGTGATATAAATAAACGATCATTTAAAATGCGAATTATTCATACATCCAATAACTAAATTGATACATAGCCAAATTATTAATTCTTTATTGCAAAATTATAAGTCTGGATCTGTTGGTTTTCTGGAATTGGCGGGGTGAATTGCTTAAAAAGGGGATTATATGAACATACATTTAATACGGACGTGACAATATTTGACAGAGAAAAACCAAATAATGCCTTCTCCGATGAGAGTGGATGCGTCTGGATGGAAAGTTTTACTTCACTTTTTCCTGCCTACCTAAGATAGAGGAATCGGAATTTGCCAGCTGTTCTGGTTAGGTTTTTCGGCTCTGGAAGACAAGCAAAAGATAGATTCACGACCTATCTTCATCATATGTCAACTCTCTAATAAAGCCCACAGCTCTAGCATAGGATGTGCAGAGTACAGTTGGACCCTGATTAAGTTTTGACCATCGTGGGATCCCGCTTATGCCAGAGAAGTTAACCCTTCCTTAGGACAGCATCGGTGAAAAGTAGAATCTCCTATCTATCCAATAACCTTCATTTCGAATCAAGTGCGAGTCGGCCTTCCGGCTACACTGAAATTTAAAACTATTCCATTTTACCTACGCATCGACTTAATTCGTGGATCGCTATGGTCTTATACGTGACAGACAATGAGGAACTAAATTTTAAATTAAAAATTTGAGTGACTAGCTTCGCTGATTGTGGAAGATTACAATAGATCTAGATGTCTAAATAAATAAATATAATATTATTAGCACCAGGGAAAAATAATAAAATATATGTAGTGTTAGTTAGGACAAGAATAAATAAACAAATGTAATATTATCAGCACCAGGAAAAATAATAAAATATATGTAGTGTTAGTTAGGACAAGAATAAATAAACAAATGTAATATTACCAGCACCAGGAAAAATAATAAAATATATGTAGTGTTAGTTAGGACAAGAATAAATAATAAAATGTAATATTATCAGCACCAGGAAAAATTATAAAATATATGTAGTGATAGTTAGGGTAAGAATAAATAAATAAATAAATAGATTCAGGCAGGACCTGTTCCTATATCACTTTTTCTAAGCTAATTCCATCCAGCTTAGAATATCCTGAAGCTGATCAAAACATGGTAAACACTGACATTTTGGAAGTGTATCCCACCTACCATTGTAAATTACAAACCCTGGAAATCACATTTAAACTTCAATGTATTAGAGCATCAATTCGCTCAAACACAATTGGATCAAACTACCTTGACATCAGTTGGACGCGGGACTTTATGGGAATGTCACGTAGGCTGACTTTCTCCCTCAAACATATATGATACTTCGCTCATAGTTCTTTGCCACGGAACCCTGTCAGTTCGGCATAGTAAAGTACCCAAGGGCCTCACAACCCCTACATCGTTGGAAACTGGGAAACACATGCCTCTGACATTGCAACTTCGAGCAAACAACTAAGGATATACCACATCATCTTATGTTCTAATCAGTTAATTCTGTTTAGAGCCACCGAGCCGGCCTAAAGCCATTCCGTCGAGGACTGCATTCAACTGTTATAAGGGTTTTTCAACCTTTTGGACCTATTCATATTCATAAAACCATGGAACAGCACTCTTTGGTGGTTGGTTTAAGTGGCTGGGGGTAGGGGTGGTTATGGAGCCCCAGCCTGTCCCAAAATAAATACCCATATCCCAAGAATCCTGCACTAAAACAAAATAAAATATTCTCATAATAATAATTTTTTTTTACGCGAATAAGAATTTAAAATAACAGAAAACAGTAGCTAAATTAGTGAACAATAGATACTATGATTAGTATAACAATAATAAAGCGATGAACGAGATAGCAATTTAAAATACATACATAAATAAGATTAAAATACATACATAAATAACACATTATACGCTGTAATGAAAGAGTCAAAATAAAGAATAAATACATAAGTACTAACCACCGAATTAAACGTCATAAATTATATCAATGTACAAACATCCACATAAACTAATAGCATTTAAACTGAACCTAATTAAAACTCACATAAGGTAAATCATATGTGGATAGAGATAAAATAAAATATATTAATAATATTGACATGCTATAGCACATGTGTACTGAAACATAACACAGACATATTTATTGTTCAATACAACTTCATTATAACCTAACAGCATGTATTGGTGTAATCAACTTTTTAAAACAGGTGAGACGACAACATATTCATTGCGAAGCAGGAACACAGAAGCTGTTCTGTGTCAAGAGACACAGCCATGACAAGGGTTCTACGATACTAGATGAACACCATTTTTACCAATTATCCTTTAAAAACATGTATCATTTTCAGAGATTATGTCATGCTGCCATCGTAAGTAACTAAATTGTTTTTTTTTGATTTATTATTGTAATTATTTTAAAGACATGTGTTTTGAGACATCAATCTGAGTAAAACTATTAACTTTAAACAGAGCATTCTGCTTGCGTTTAGGAAGGGAAGTGGGTTCTTGGCCGACTGATTGTGGGGGTGGTCGCTTTTCTTGACTGAAGGGTGAGCGCTTTCTCGCTTTTAGTCCGCCTGGGTTCATCTCAAGTGGCGCGCGTGACCGAGGATTCGTTAAATTAAAGGGTTTCTGGACACAACTAAATAAGGGATCCTAACTCTAGATGATCATTGGCCATTCTAAATAAATAATATAAGAAACGATAATAAAATATTCATTATTTGTAAAAATAGGCATCGTAGAATATATTTTAGCTAATAAAATGATTGTATTTATATATATTACTGTATTAATGTGCTGTATTGTATTTATATTATTATATACGGTTTCTAAGTAATTTAAACGATGAATAATATTCATAAAAATTGACTTTGAGTTCAAAATTTAAAAGCGTTAAGAGTTATCCGAAGTCAGTTGATACAGGCAAATAATACAAACAGTCAAATAATTATGGTTAAAAGGAATAAAAAAACTGTTAAATATTAAAACAATATTACCATTACACAGTAAATTATGTATATTCAATATAGGTAAAACCAAAAGGTAATTTAAATTAAGTTGTATGAGTAGCGATTTAAAAATTTTGAATATGGAACGTAGGTTAATGGTCGCTACAAATAAATGTTTATTATTTTGTATTTATAGTTCTATCAGAGAACAGAAACCTTCATTATAGTTTAAAATGATAGTATAATAGCACTTAATGTCCAAACCAAACTAATAGTTTAATAAGATTTTAATGTATTTACTTTTGCATATGAGATTACCTAAATAAGTAATAGTATATGATTATATATGTACACTTATGTATGAGTATGTGTGTGTATGTTTATGTATGTTTTACATACTATAAGAGAAACAAGAATGTAGATAGGTTGTCAACAGTTATTAAAAATTATGGATAAATTAAAGAAATCTCGCCTCGCTTCAAAAAAAAAATCTACCAAGTTGTATTAAAATTACATTAATAAATAAATAAATCTGTCAATTTTCTTTACTATACTACCAGAAATAGTATTATATAGTGTGTCAAAGCAATTTAGAGTCATTGAGTCAAAAACAAGAATAAAATAATACATCAAATATAGAAATAACTGATATGACGGTTTTTCAGCGGAATCAAACAAATAAGTAAATTAGGTTATAACAATTAAATTATTGTAGGTATAAGAAGTAGTCCAGGGTTTAGATTTGTAGTTCTAAACTGTAGCTTATACATAATAGCATATACTATATTTGCAAGAATTTGAGAAATTCATTTAAAATACTAACTTTTCATGTGGGCGAGCGACCTGATGTCAGAACAAACATATAGCAATTTGCTCTCATAACATTCAAAATCTAAACTAATTTAGTTGGTTATGATTAGGATAGAACTGCTAAATCATATTCAAGAAAACCCAGTCACAAGTATAACATAACATTCCTAAAAATAGAATTTTTAAGTTCTCTTATGTCCCGTCCCGTAGAACGTAGATTAGCAACATGTGAATATAATAAAGAAATTCATATTTTAAAGACTAAATGTCAGATCAACTATAGTAATCTAAACAAGAAGGAATATTTAGAGCCTAAAGTAATTAAAAAAATGAATAAAAGAAAACAGATTTATTTTGTAGACATTTGCGTTTAATATAAGAAAAATTTGCATTAAAATACACTTTAACAAGTAAAAATATAAAATATTTAAATTAGTAGATTATACTGACTTTACAGTAACTATAGATAATTCATTTGATTGATTTTTACTTTTCTAAATGAATTTGGTGAAAAAGAAATGACAAAGTTGAAAAAATACAGTCTCCATCGGAAAACAAAACCATTGTAATATTTATTTTTGTAAAATAGGTATTAATTAGGGAAAAGTTAAAGATATCTGGAATAGCATATAAGAATACCATAAAACTTTTGTAATACAAACTAATTTGAGCTATTAAAGAATTACAATTTGTATGACAGATGTATTTAGCTGACATTTTTATAAAAAAACATAAAATTATTGAAAAATTGATTAAAGAATAATGAAGTTTAATATTTTATATAGTTGTGACATACTAGATTATTAAATAATACAGGATTCAATAATAAAATACCTTTAGACACAAGTATTTTGTGTGAAAAAAAAATATTAAATCAAGATAAAAAGTTGATCGTAGAACATTCTGTTGATGCGTTGAATTGAAATTTTAAATTACAATAGGTTATCATTATAAAAGGGTAACTGGCTTTTACTATAAAAAAAAATTAAAAGGGGATTTTAGTCAGTGAGATATTGGATTAAAAATTTATAAAATAAAACAAATTATAAAATAAAGTCAAAAGAAACCTGAAGGTGAGTAGTTGCACGGGATTACAAAATAACAGCAGATGAAGATAACCAATTAAATCAGGCCGAGTAAAGCGTTGAAATTTTCAAAAACTTGATTGGGCGTGGACTGACCTGTAAAAGACAATAAATAAAGATAAATTCCTGTGAAAGAATAATTGACAGATAGTGGGAAATATATGACTTAGGTATATATAACTGACTTAGGTAAATATATTGTCTGTAGATATGTATAAGAAAATGTGTGTATGAATAGGAATTAGGATATATAATTATAGTGATGATGGTGAAAGGAGATGATGTTATGAGTGAGTTATGTAAGAATTTGATAATAAAAAAAATAATAGGTATGTAAGAGTGTAAGATCAAAGCACATGATTTGTGTGCATATTATTTATATAATTGTATAATTGTATATATATGTAGTTATATAAATTAAAATATAAAAAAAAAATAGGTATATAAACTAAACAGAAACAATTTAAATTAGTTATTTAAATGAATGTGTCAACAAATTATTACAAAATCAAAACAGCATTTAGTACACCAAATAAGTAATAGATGTATAGGCATATGTATGTATGTATGTATGTATGGGCGTGGGTAGATATGTTATGAGAAATCATTAAATACCTATCGAAAAAAAATTAAACTCAAGAACAAACAAAAAAATCATAAACCACATTAATTTACATATCAAACGTTCTTGAACAAATAACAACAAAGTTAGTATTTATTAAATTTTCTAAATAACGTTTCTCAACAGAGCTCAGATGTTTAATTTTTTTTATAACTTGTATTAAACAAATAGCTTTCTAGTTTACATACATTAATTGAAATGTCTATTGTACATTTAATGTAGTGATTTCAGTAGAAATGATGGTCATTTAAAAATCTCCTATATGCTGATTTATTCAAGGAATATTAAACAAAAACAATTAAGAGAAGAAATAAAGTGAAAATAAACTTACGGTTAATTCCTGTAGACTGTAGCTATTTACTAGGTGACTAGGGCGTTTAAAGAACATAGCGATGAACTTTATTGAGTCACGTTTTCCTTCGTCTCACAAACACAAAATGGGTTAGATGCTTGGTTTATTTTATAAATAAATCTGAAATGGAAAAAAACAACAAACATTTAGAATATAGTTAAAGAACAAAATGGAAAAAAAAAATATATAGGCATACTTGTTCGAAGTATTCGGGAATTTTAAAAATAATACTAAATCGAAACAAAATGGCAGACAACGTTAGAATACTATACAAAGACAATATAATAAAGACAATATAAAAGACAATATTAGAATCTCGGCAATAAAAAAAAGAGCAAGAAATAAGGTTACATTAATAGCGATTAAGTACGTATCTACAGAGAAAGCAATATCAAATGAAAATGATAATAAAAAAATCTAAACAAAGCCATTTAAAAATATTTATATATAGAAACACTTACCTTTTCGATGACGAATCTGACGAGCGTGTAACTTGGACGTCAACGTAAACCATAGTTAATTAGGACGCAAAAGTTTAGTTTTAAAAAACAAATTTTGAAAAAGAAATAAACTATAGGTAAATTTCTCAAGGAATAAACCATAAGCAATGCTTACGCGTCGGTCGTCAAAAGGTAATGCAATGCCGAGCTAGGGATAAGGGGTCTAAGCACATGTTGGGTTTTTTCCTTTCAAGCCCCAAAAATTTCAAACGAAATGGGACGTTTAGGAAGGGTAAGGGTACGAATACACCAGTTTAAAATCGAGCGCGTTGAAGTTAAAAATTTTGCTAAAGTAAAAAAATAATAGAGAGACGTATTCTAGTATGAATGTATTTCTTTATATTGAAGTAATTATTTTTATTATAAATTTGATGTTAATTAATTTTTTTTTGAAAACAAATAAAGGAACATACTTATACATTTTAAGATAAATAGTAACTGTTTAGCAGTCCAACAGATAAATAAAATAAGTTTTGACGGTTTTTTTTTGTTACTTATAAAAATATTGAAAAATAGCATGCTAATTTTCGATAGCATATAACATGTCTTTTTCGAGTAGCTGTCCACTCCCAATTAACCAAAAAAGATATTAAAAAAATTAACTTGGTAAATACACTAAAGTACAACTGCGAAAAAAAAAAAAACGAACGCTAAATATATATGTAAACATAGTAAAGGAAAAATAGATAAATAAAAAATATTATAGTTTTTTTTATAGCTTAAAAAAAAAAATAACGCTGTCATGAGTTGGGTGTCTGTCTATCGGTGTGTGATTTACAGGCATGCAGTAAAGAACACGTGGCGATGGGTAGATTATTCAAATCTGATCAGTTAAATAATACTTGTAGCTCAATATTTAAAACAAAGGCGGGTTAGTTATACAAAAATAAATAGATAAATATAGAGGTTCCATAATAAATATACATTTTGTATGTAACGACCTTGTAAAACTGACTGAGTTTTTTTTTAAACTGTAAAATATTTTCGAAGAGGTACACATTGTAAGCTTATCATATTGTTTCATAAGTAATTAATTAGCTTAAATTTCTACCGAACTTCTAAACTTAAATTCAGCAAAGGAATGATTTTAAACATTTAATGATTCTAAACATTCGCCGGGACAGCTTGTTTAAAATAAATGACATTTCTAAACTACTTATATAAATGTTTATTAAACTAAAACAAAAAAATAAAAGACTAGAACAGGCTGGTGTGTGCGAATCTTTATTTTTAGAAAGCTAGTACCGACCCGAAGGCGCGACCTTATCCTGAGAGGCGCGTGACATGTTGAAGTGATAAATTCAGACCTAGAGGCAGGTCCTTCAGTTCTGGGAAGTTTACAACATAACGTAGACTCTCGAATTTAAGAATAGATGAAACCCAGATTAGATTCAATTTAAGCTAAAACTAGATTTTGAACGGCAAAATATTGCACATTTAAACACGTTCTTAATATGATCAGATGAATACAAAATAGCAATCAGAATAAAGTATTCATAAATAAATGATATAACATTTACGTGAATAAAATAAAATAAAAAAAAAAAATAATGCATATAGCTAAGTATAGTTAATATTTAAACATAACACGACAAGAATTAAATATGACAACCTGTAGCTATCAATTAATATCAATTGGTTCTATTCAATATCAGAATAGTCAAACTAATTCCAATGGATAAATTTAAACTCGTCTGGAATGTTTGAAACTAATAACTGATTAATAACTGTTAGTAAATGGAGTTATGAAGAACAGTTCCCTTGAATATATTAAATAAATATATTAGATAAATAAATAACTTACCTAAAGGCAAGCTAATGTGATCCAAAATTAAATAAATAAATAAACCTAATAATAACTATCAAATAAAACTAGTTCAATAAATGAATAAATGAATTTGTGTATGTATAGGAAGGAAAGGGGTAAAAAAATAAATAAATATAAGAGTGTGTAAGGGCGTATAAATATGTATATATATATATTACCTTCATTGTATGTATCACAATTTTTTATTTAATATTTTAAAAAAAAAAAATATGCAGGTACTGACCAATAAATGGTTTTAAAAAAATAAATCAAACAAGAATCGCCAATTTCTCTGAGCATAAAATACGTTTAGTGTGCCATAAGACTGCCTCACTGCCTGAATAAGCGTGCCTTACTCAAGTTTTATTTTCATATACGCAAATAAAATTAAGGTATTTATAAAATAAGGTAGGAATTTTAAATAAATATTCTTTCATAAGAGAATTGGTTTTTTTTATTAAACAGAAAATAAGAGATATTAAAAGTCATCAAATGCCATAAACATTAATATAGAAACGGTCAGGTAGGAATTTTTTAATTTTAAAATTGGATTGCTGTGGGTTGATGTTTCGAAATACATGTATATACTATTCCAATTTTTTTTTTGCATGTGAAATTGATTGCCTTTTGACCGGATCTGCATGAACAAGTAATACAGAGATCGAATATGTCTACATATACATATATGAATGTACTAAATAGCGTGCTGAAGGTAACAGGGACAAAAAAACAAAATTACGTATATTAGACACCACAAACAGATATAACAAACGGAAATTTGGCCTTAACAAAAAAATATAAAGTAACGATAGATGGTAAGAAAAGAAATATAGTAGGTTAAAACGAAAGAAACTAGTACGAAATATATTATTCGATTGACAGGAACCAAGTAAATATTACGTCAAGTGAAACTTAAGTTTGTTGCGACCTTTTTAAAAAACAAACAAGAAAAAAACAAAATGCATGCGGTTCGAAAATGAAACCAACCACTTGAGGATGCGACGTTCGCGAACGTATTTTTTTTCTCGTTCTCTATGACATTGCGTCTTTACGGCTATTCTAGTTATAGGGTGTTTCAAATTTAAAGATAATATAATTAATAACAAAATTAATACTTACTTTTAGTAATTAGGAAGTAATATCTAAATAGTCTAAAAATTAAAGACAATTTAAACATAAACAAACTTTATATTAAAGGTTTATATTTAAGAAAAATACTAAACGAACACAAAAAAAAAAAATATATAAGGGAAATCCATTTATAATAAATATATACATGAATAATATAAATAAAAAAAAAAGATAACTACATAAGTTATAGTTAACATAAATAGAAATATTAAAATGATAATCCAAATTTTTTTTTGGTTTATTTATAGAAGCATCGGATCCCATAGACCTTTTAAATCCAGTGTAGTGAAGTGACAATATTAAAACATAAGTGGAAAAGCAGAAGACTATATAACCGAAGATTTATACGCCCATATAAATACATTTGTATAAAAAAAAAAATAATAAAAATGTGTGTATTGCAAAAGTGGCTGGGTAAGAGGTATGCTCAACAGCTGTTCGAGGAGGTGGACGAGTCACAATGGCATAAATATCTGAATGGATATGTCGACATTCAGGACGTGCGGCATAGAGTGACGGAGGTAATCAGATTTTGTGCCGGAGTTAACGTGGAGGTTGTCGACAAGCAGGGCCAAGCTTGGAGGCTGGAACTACGGGTCAGAATGTCATCAGACTGGGGGACCTGTGAGGGATGTAGGTGGTACGAGTATGATAGGAATCAAAGGGTGTCCTTTGCCCGGATGATCCATGAACAGTACCAGCGATGGTTTGTTGATACATCCGTCGCGTTTGAAAGGTTGGCCTCGAGCGCGAGCGTTTATGGAAAGGCGTTAATATGCGAAGCATGCGGGAGGAATTTATTCACCTACAGAGCTAGGGAAAGGAAACTTAGATGGATCTCCTCAGGCTTGTCATACCCAGGGCTTAAATAAAGAAATACATATATGTATATATGGATATAAAAAAAAAAAAAAAAAAAAGAGGGTGAATTTAATTAAGTAGATTTAAGTGTAATATTTACATATATTAAGTGAAATACTTAAGCCTACCACCTAAGTGAAATACTTAAGCCTACCACCTAAGTGAAATACTTAAGCCTACCGCCTAAGTGAAATACTTAAGCCCTACCACCTAAGTGAAATACTTAAGCCTACCACCTAAGTGAAATACTAAGCCTACCACCTAAGTGAAATACTTAAGCCCTACCACCTAAGTGAAATACTTAAGCCTACCACCTAAGTGAAATATTTAAGCCTACCACTTAAGTTGAAATTTATAAGCTTATCACCTAAGTTGAAATACTTAGCTAGTTTTGCACCAATTCACATTATAATTACGGTTAGACGAGAGTTGGTGGTAATAGACGGTTGGCCAACATCGGAACGGGCGAGAAAATTGCAAAAGGGGCTCGATCCATTCTGTATTTTTCTTAACATAAGTTTAATTACAACTAGATATAATGGTGAAAAAAAAAATGATGAATAGTGAAGTGACTAAAAAAAAAAAAAAGGAATCACCATCGTAAAGAAAAAAAAGAGGAAGAAAAGGAAAGGATAAGGAAGACGTGAGACACCGGAGGTCTACATTTATATTTAATGGAGGCAAAGAACTTGTCATTTCACAAAAAGATTCTATCCCTCCATTGGGCGACTGTGATAACCTCCAGTTTCTCTCTGAAGAAGGAATAAATTGGTCAAGGAAAATATCATGGGGATGAAAAAAACATACCCTAATAAGTTTCAGAGGGTTGGATTTGCACTACAGCCTTACCACGGAGTACTGAAGGAGTATTTGAGCAAGAAAATTTAACGGAAAGATCGCGTCATAAAAACTATAAAAATAAATGACAATATAAATCGATGTATTTAAATTACTTGACGTTAATATAGGGTAATTTTGGTTAGGAAATTAGGCTACCGACACCATAAAAAAATATGAAAATAAACAAATGAAGGAAATCGGTTATAACTCTAAAACTACGAGCGCCACTTAATTGGAAATCACTGTTTAATTACGTTTATGTCCAGCCTAACAAAGGTATTATAGAATCAGGAGCCGGCTGTTAAAATAGAGTTCATATTTTTCGGGAAATTTCATAAAAATTACAATATTTTTAACATTTTACGGGCCACGATTTTCACATTGATAATCTCTGGCCAGACGATATCTTACCGAATCGATATATAACGGTACGCCTCGGCAAATATCAAAAGGCTAGAGTCTACGGACAGAAACGCACAAAATTAAATTCTTACTCGGGATCCTAGGGTCGTAAATAACCGGTTGCAGGGCAAATAGCTTTTAAAGGGGTTAAATAGAGGTTGTGAAGCGTTGTTTTTGAAGGAGGAAAAAAATAACGTATAACGGTTACGGGAGAAGTAGATGAGTGAGTGACGCTCTGACGAACCCATAAATTAGTCATTGATTCCAGATTTGGAGATAGCCGCCCACAAGGTGGAGTCAAGAGGAAAAGAGATAAAAAATGAGAAGAACTGAGGTTAGACTGAAACAAACATACAGGGGCGTTTACTCAGAGGAAATACAGACTCGCAGATGACAGATTATATATTAGAATTAAACCAATGACGAGAAAATATAAGGCAGACTATATACTGACTCGAGAGAGAGATGGTTTAATGACAGAGTGAAAGAGACGGGATCAAGTTAGAAGAGTACAACTCGGCACTGACGCCAAGACGAAATACACGTCCATACAAAAAAGTAAAAGTTGAGGGTTGAGCATCCCTGCCAGCCATTTTAATAGGTCTGTGCCATGTTCTTGTCATATTTTTATGATAATAACCAGATTTAAGACGTCGTAGCCCCATATTTTAATGGGTTTAAAAATCGATAAATTTTTATAACTTCAAATTAATATTAACGGGTTGACCAGAGTACATGCAAGTCTGTTTATTGAATAAATCAGTCAGTAATTGCTAGATTCGTATTGGTTAAAGATGAGAATCAATTAATTTAGACCCACCTTTCGGAGAAGGGGAACCGAGGTTATTTAAATGAGAACAAAAGAAAAAATGGGGATTATTAGTTCGGGATTAGTACGCAACGGAGCTCCGGGTTCAGAGTCTTTCCACGTCGGTCGATCGCGATATATTTGGTTATAAATTAACTTAGTAGATTCAATCGAAACTTGGTGAATATTTTTTAAGTGTTAAATTCTAGTCAATAGAATATTAAATTTTGGTTTGTTTTTGAACCATGAAATATTGTTTTATAGTCCTAAAACCGAGCGATTACTTTAATAAATTAAAATTAAATTATTTAATAACTTAAATAATCCAAAACAAGAAATATAGAGTCTTTTGAATCTTAAACTGCCGAAACAAAATAAAAATAAAGGTGTGTTAAAATTAAAAGAAATATAAATAAATATGTACTTAAATAAAACCATTTAAAAATTATATAAAGAATATATAATAAAATACAATTTTATACGTATAGAGTCATCCTAAAGAATTTACGCGGTACGCAAACGTATTATAATAGACGCGAAAAAAACGAGGTTCTGCACTTGTTACGTAATGTCCAAAGTTCGAATCCGGAAATGTCAAAATTAAACCTATATATTTTTGTAATTAGTTTCCAAAACTGAGACCAGATTAATAACTAAAATAACCAAATACAAGAAATATAGAGACTTTAGAAAAATAAATAAATATATAAAATAATAAACTATTAAAAGGTATTTGATTTAAAAAAAAAATAAACTATAGAAGTAAATTTTGTTAATTAAACTAGAATAAAACAAATAGTGAAACGTATAATAAAAAGAAAAAAAATAATAAATTGGTACAAGGTATTTTATCAAAATATAAAATATAGGAGTTTTTCTTGAAAACTAAAACGTTAAACTATTGAAAGGTATTTTATTAAATCCTAAAGGTTTATGAAGGGATATTTTATAATTAAAATTGAAACTCAAATTAAACTTAGAAACCCAAGCTAAAATGTAAAGTTATAGAAGGATATTTTGTTATTTAAAATTAAAATCAAATAAACATTGAAACGTGACATTAAAATTAAAGGTTTTTCAGGACCATCATTCTTTTATCTAAAGAATTGGAAAAAATAAGATTTCGTATTAAACCCCAACAGTTTAGAATTAATTTTTTTTCGAAAATTAATCCCAGAGCGAGACTCGATTCATGAATTATAGTAATTGATCTAAAACGAACACTAATTCATACTTTATTAGTTGAACAAAGTAAAAATAATTATTAAATAAATTCAAATAAAAGAAATAATTCATTTTATTCTAAGTCGAAAATATACGTAAGGGTTTATATCTGACGGTAAAAGGAACAACTTAAAGAAAACGTCGGGTAATCATAAAATGAAATTATTGACGGAATTAGGAAAGTGGTATTAACATAAAATTCAAATTTGTGCATGCCGATTCTGTGTCAAAAGGTGTTCATTATAATTGTTATTATATATAAGTAGGAAATGCATTGAGGCCTAAGTGCATTTCAATCGTGTTGTGTTGTTATGTGTAGTGATTGGATTTTGGGGTTAAATTAGAACCTAAGCTTTTACAGGGTGAGTCTATTAATATAGATGTATACTTAATTATGTGAACTTCAAATGCTTATGGCAATTTATTTGACTCCTAAACCAAGCTGAGTTTGTTTCATAAAGTCGTTGAGTTAAGTTTTAAATGTAAATGTAGTACATACCTATTTATTTCATAAAAAAAAGGAAAAGAAAAGAGAATACTTATTTGTAAACATAAATATCAGATCTATATTTAAAACAAAATCTATCAATAATAAAGGTAAAAATTATAGGAGTTCGAATGACATAGTTTACCAAAAGTTTATCAATAAAATAAATATTATTTATATAAAATAGACAAAGTTTGATCAACTGTTAAATTAAAATAATTGTGTTTAATATATATACTTTCAAACAGGGAAGTTTCACATAGTTGAGAATAGATCAAGCATGTTAGTGTAAATATTTTCGAAATTT
The DNA here is from genome assembly GCA_020383195.1 of Neomicropteryx cornuta. Classification (NCBI taxonomy): domain Eukaryota; kingdom Metazoa; phylum Arthropoda; class Insecta; order Lepidoptera; family Micropterigidae; genus Neomicropteryx; species Neomicropteryx cornuta. The sequence goes on along the minus strand of JAHKQU010000008.1, from coordinate 16,959,493 downwards.
AATATAATATATTATTAACAAAATTGTATCCATAATTACACAATACATGTACACGCACAAATACACACACACTCAACTGTCATAGAGAGTACATGTTACACGAAGGAATCCTAAATACGCCAGCGGAGTATATATAAATAAGCGAATCACGGCCGTGTAATAAAATAAAAAAAAAAAATAAAAAGATTGTTTTGTCTTCTATATTACAATTAACAAACACCCTATAGTTGCGCGCACAAACATAAAAGAAGGTGATATAAATAAACGATCATTTAAAATGCGAATTATTCATACATCCAATAACTAAATTGATACATAGCCAAATTATTAATTCTTTATTGCAAAATTATAAGTCTGGATCTGTTGGTTTTCTGGAATTGGCGGGGTGAATTGCTTAAAAAGGGGATTATATGAACATACATTTAATACGGACGTGACAATATTTGACAGAGAAAAACCAAATAATGCCTTCTCCGATGAGAGTGGATGCGTCTGGATGGAAAGTTTTACTTCACTTTTTCCTGCCTACCTAAGATAGAGGAATCGGAATTTGCCAGCTGTTCTGGTTAGGTTTTTCGGCTCTGGAAGACAAGCAAAAGATAGATTCACGACCTATCTTCATCATATGTCAACTCTCTAATAAAGCCCACAGCTCTAGCATAGGATGTGCAGAGTACAGTTGGACCCTGATTAAGTTTTGACCATCGTGGGATCCCGCTTATGCCAGAGAAGTTAACCCTTCCTTAGGACAGCATCGGTGAAAAGTAGAATCTCCTATCTATCCAATAACCTTCATTTCGAATCAAGTGCGAGTCGGCCTTCCGGCTACACTGAAATTTAAAACTATTCCATTTTACCTACGCATCGACTTAATTCGTGGATCGCTATGGTCTTATACGTGACAGACAATGAGGAACTAAATTTTAAATTAAAAATTTGAGTGACTAGCTTCGCTGATTGTGGAAGATTACAATAGATCTAGATGTCTAAATAAATAAATATAATATTATTAGCACCAGGGAAAAATAATAAAATATATGTAGTGTTAGTTAGGACAAGAATAAATAAACAAATGTAATATTATCAGCACCAGGAAAAATAATAAAATATATGTAGTGTTAGTTAGGACAAGAATAAATAAACAAATGTAATATTACCAGCACCAGGAAAAATAATAAAATATATGTAGTGTTAGTTAGGACAAGAATAAATAATAAAATGTAATATTATCAGCACCAGGAAAAATTATAAAATATATGTAGTGATAGTTAGGGTAAGAATAAATAAATAAATAAATAGATTCAGGCAGGACCTGTTCCTATATCACTTTTTCTAAGCTAATTCCATCCAGCTTAGAATATCCTGAAGCTGATCAAAACATGGTAAACACTGACATTTTGGAAGTGTATCCCACCTACCATTGTAAATTACAAACCCTGGAAATCACATTTAAACTTCAATGTATTAGAGCATCAATTCGCTCAAACACAATTGGATCAAACTACCTTGACATCAGTTGGACGCGGGACTTTATGGGAATGTCACGTAGGCTGACTTTCTCCCTCAAACATATATGATACTTCGCTCATAGTTCTTTGCCACGGAACCCTGTCAGTTCGGCATAGTAAAGTACCCAAGGGCCTCACAACCCCTACATCGTTGGAAACTGGGAAACACATGCCTCTGACATTGCAACTTCGAGCAAACAACTAAGGATATACCACATCATCTTATGTTCTAATCAGTTAATTCTGTTTAGAGCCACCGAGCCGGCCTAAAGCCATTCCGTCGAGGACTGCATTCAACTGTTATAAGGGTTTTTCAACCTTTTGGACCTATTCATATTCATAAAACCATGGAACAGCACTCTTTGGTGGTTGGTTTAAGTGGCTGGGGGTAGGGGTGGTTATGGAGCCCCAGCCTGTCCCAAAATAAATACCCATATCCCAAGAATCCTGCACTAAAACAAAATAAAATATTCTCATAATAATAATTTTTTTTTACGCGAATAAGAATTTAAAATAACAGAAAACAGTAGCTAAATTAGTGAACAATAGATACTATGATTAGTATAACAATAATAAAGCGATGAACGAGATAGCAATTTAAAATACATACATAAATAAGATTAAAATACATACATAAATAACACATTATACGCTGTAATGAAAGAGTCAAAATAAAGAATAAATACATAAGTACTAACCACCGAATTAAACGTCATAAATTATATCAATGTACAAACATCCACATAAACTAATAGCATTTAAACTGAACCTAATTAAAACTCACATAAGGTAAATCATATGTGGATAGAGATAAAATAAAATATATTAATAATATTGACATGCTATAGCACATGTGTACTGAAACATAACACAGACATATTTATTGTTCAATACAACTTCATTATAACCTAACAGCATGTATTGGTGTAATCAACTTTTTAAAACAGGTGAGACGACAACATATTCATTGCGAAGCAGGAACACAGAAGCTGTTCTGTGTCAAGAGACACAGCCATGACAAGGGTTCTACGATACTAGATGAACACCATTTTTACCAATTATCCTTTAAAAACATGTATCATTTTCAGAGATTATGTCATGCTGCCATCGTAAGTAACTAAATTGTTTTTTTTTGATTTATTATTGTAATTATTTTAAAGACATGTGTTTTGAGACATCAATCTGAGTAAAACTATTAACTTTAAACAGAGCATTCTGCTTGCGTTTAGGAAGGGAAGTGGGTTCTTGGCCGACTGATTGTGGGGGTGGTCGCTTTTCTTGACTGAAGGGTGAGCGCTTTCTCGCTTTTAGTCCGCCTGGGTTCATCTCAATGGGTTTGCGTTAGTAACTTCCAAACTACTAAACCAATAAAACAAATCAAACACAGAAAATAAAGAACTTTTATATTCTACTAAATAACACCGAAACGAGGTCATATTTTATACCGTTGGCTCAAGACCACGAACAACACGTTATACTTAAAATTTGCTATCCAAACAAGGGTTAAACCTACCCGAGTTTTTTAATTAATTCATTTTTTATGTTAAACTATATGATGTACTCACGTTTATGTACAAATTGTTTTAAAACGTATATCGATTATAAGTTAATTACGGATAAAAAAAATATTCATATAATTTAAAATAAAAAAATATTAGTATCCATTAGGTTTACTTACCTTACATCTAAAGAACCATTAGCATTTCAATCCTTTTGTTAACTGTTGGCAATGTTATGACTATTATGTAAAGTTTTCTTTTTTAACACTGGACTTTAACAATGAGCGACAATATAATGAAACTGAGTACGATTACTATTTTACTGTGTTTTGATGGGTAAGTATTATCATCTCCTGCAGTGTTCAACTTCTAAAAGTAATTTCATTCGGTAGCAACGATTGGAGGAAACCAATGCCCTTACAATGGGCTAAAGGTCTGAAGAATCGTCACGTCGACCGCAAGTTCCAGTAGTTATCCAACACCGCATGACTGCTGGTGGGGTTCAGCAGTATCATTAATCACAATTACTTAAGGATCTTAAATGAGAAATGCCCATCTCTTGGCCGTACCTAATTAGGTGCAGTGTCCATTTGACGGAATGTAAGGTGCCTAATGCGTTTTAAATATCCCGTTAAATCCAGAGCATAAAAAAAATAATAAATATGATGTATGTAAAATAGGTATACCTAAAATTTACATTTATGTTTATATGATTAAAATATTATTTTAATATTTGAAATTAAGTGCACCGAATTCCACTGAAAAAAAATAACAAAGCCAAAAAACATCATAAAAATAATTTTTCCTACTAATATTTGTCAATTTGGCTTATAAATTAACATAAATTATAAACATTACACGTAATAACTTTAAAGACAAAATAAATGAAGAAATAAATTGAAATTGACTAATTAGGCATTTGAGTAAGAAAGATAATTAGAAATAAAAAAGAATAATATCAAAATATTATTCTCTACCAGAGTAGGTATTTAGTTTTTCAAAAGTTGTTCTTTTCAAATAATCTCTTATAATAATATTTATTTAAATTAATATTTTTTTTAAAAAAATAATGTGAAATTTACGGATAATTGGGTACCGGGTGTAAAAAAAAATAATCCTGATGTTTGGGAGATGATCCCATGTCTCGTCTTCAGGGGCTACGCTCGTAATTCAACTAATTACCGCGTCTAGGTAATGGAAACACCAAAGTGAGCCACTTTTTAACAAACCAATGTTGGTATGGTCTATCATTTCATTTCGGTTAATCACAATAATAAATAATATAAAAAAAACAGTTTCATACAGTCGCATTCGAGTAAGTAAATATATAAAACGCAATACCTACCCGTCCCGGATTCGAGGAGATATTTTTTTACCTTAAAAAAAAATGTATGTAGATTAGGTACACTTAAATCTACCTTACCTATAAAAAGTTAGTAAAGATCATCGGGACTTTTCAACGCATACGCAATACCTTCGGGTGATACAACTTATTTGAAATCCAACCATTATTTCCCAAGATTATCACCGAGGACTTAATTAAAGTTAATTAAGATACAGAGATATAATTAATAATTTTAGAGAAAATAAAACCTTTTTTTATATTAGAATTTAGTTCGTTCGTGTTATAAATGTATTAAGACCATATTTTTTTATTTAAAGTCGTAGTAAAAATTTGAAATCTAATATTTAAAATAGTATTCAATATTTACTTTGTGTTTCGCACGTATCCTACTCTATGCAAGTCTAACGAACTATGCAAAGCTGATGATTTCTATAAAAAAATAATATATATATAACTGACACTAACGCTGCCACCACCATATTATAAAAAAAAACCTATTATAAATATAAATAGTTGCCTATTGTTTCGCCGGCATTTTTAAAAATACCGTTAATAGCGCCAATGTATGAAGTTGCCGTAAAGCCGTAGAGGCGTCGAAGATCAGCTAAAAACATTGATTTACCTTGAGTGAAGTTGGATTTATTACTCTTAGCGTGATTAGGTACCTACCACACGTTAATGCTCGTATTTTACATTCTTATTTATTTGTTTTTTAATAAATTTATAATCAGACATAGACAATAAGTTACGATTTATATTTGAGATACGGATCTTACAAATTTAAGATTGAATAATTATTTAGTACCTAATGTACTATTTTTATTGATGAATTTACTCTCAATTTGACAGTGAAAAAACAACGAATATATTACGGTCTTCCTAAGAATTGTGAAAATAAGTCACGAACCTTATATTCATATAAGTGCCATTCTCATGAAAGTCACATTTTATATTTAAAAATTTTCAAGCTATATTTATAGGCTCATTGGTTGACTATCATTAGTAGTTTACTTAATCCTCAAAAAATAAACTTTACATCAATTGAAATTTTTCTTTCTCAAATTTTAATATCTATGAAACCTTTTGTCTGTAAATAAGGTAGTAGCTATACTAAAAATATAACATTTATTCTTGTGGAGATTTTGCCTTCTTTGTAATGTTAGATTATTTAATAGATTTTAGTGTTATATTACCGATATTGGTAATAAAAAAAAAAAGGACAAGAATAGAAAAAGTCAATTAATAATTGCGTATACAAAAAACAGTTTTATATCGAGTATATTTGTTTCTAACATCTTTAAAATCGAGATAGACAGTCAATGCGAATAATAACGTTTAAAACCTCGTAAGATATTTTGGATTAATTTAAATGTTATAAATATTAAAGAAGTGTAAAATAAAATATTATAAATGTGACTTGCCTTTTAGTATCCCGAAATTGGTTCATTTCTAAAAATTTGCATATTACGTGTTAGAATATATTTGTTTAGGAAGCTAAACATGACATTTAATATCACTAGTTATTACTCTAAAATTTAATACAAAATATTGTAGCATAACATCGAAAATGTAATGTTTTTAAAAATATAAAATATCTGGGTTTTATTGGCACACAATGCCAACAGTTCCATATCTACATGTTTTCATCCCTCTTTTAAAAGCCCCTTTTATTGAAAAACATATTTTATATTGTAAATTAAAATTTGGGTTTTCTTTTAACATAATTTTTCTGCGAATTTTCCAGTTTTAATGAAATTCAAATTCATATGGTTAAATATTCGCAATAGAACGAGAATAAATTACTATACCCATTAAAATAGTAATATAATATTTTACATGTAGGACATGTAAACATCTTCATAAACATGCTAAATCTACGTATTTTTTTATGAAATACTTTTTTTTTGCGATTAGTAATAAAATAATATATTTTGTTAACACAAAGTCATAAGTGGATCAAAAATAAAGAATCTTATCGACGTTTTCATTAAAATGTAGCTATCTCATACACAATACTCTTTCTCTTACTCTTTCTTTATGCGAGGCGTACCTACTTTTTTTTGCTATTTTTCTAACGACTGAGATAAAGACTTAAAGTAATAGAACAGTTTAAAGAATAAGAAAAGTACTGTTAATTTATAAATGAGGATGTGATAAAGAAGTTTTGATAATACATATGCATATTTTTATTATTAAATAATGAAAATCAAATAATAACTAAGAAAAACATTATTATTAGTAAATAAATGGCATTTTTGTTATATTGAACGCACAAAACGCTGAGACATGAGTTGCCGAACGCGCTATATCTGGCCTAGCTGCGTGACCCGGCCAAGCAGGATCGAGTAGAACATGTCTTAAAAAAATTATCTATTATTTTTATTTGTGAATCTATGATCTATTTTCATTTTTTATTAAATTTAATGAATGGATCGACTATTGGTTGCCGAAAAAATAAAATAATATAAGTCGGGGCGTATTTTAACAGTTACAGAAGAAAATCCTCGCAATTAGAAGCGCTCCTGATCGCCCTTCATTTCACCCGCTGCCAATACAATGATTAATCATTCTGAATAGTACGTCGGGTCCTAGGTAGGGTGACCGGATTACATGGGATTAGGGATACATTTCTATCAAATTTAATTTGTCACTGCGACCAATCATTATAAACTGATATATTATTAGTCAAAATAAATGATTTGCTCAATCGAAAACTTTTACTTTAAGCGAGCTTTTTTCATCAAAATAAACTAGGGCGCCGCTTTACTTCGCTGTGCATACATTGGAGCAGAGTTTAGTATATAAATGTAATTCTTCATAGGGATTACCATTTAATTTTTAATAATTCTTTGCGCAATCAAATGTATATGTTTTTGGTATCTATGCACAGAAGCCATTGTCATGGTCATTTTAAAAAAATAATTATCAAAATCGGTTTTGTAGTTCTAGAGCCTTAGTCCGTGAATAGAGTGACATTTGAGTCACCACATGAGAGCGGAGCGAGCGTAGCGAGCGAAGCTCCAATTATTTTACACACTCTGCATTTGGTTTAATTAAAGTTGCATCAGGCTCTAAATTTGCTTTTTAAAAGTCAATATTTTACTTTAATATAAAGTGTTCCACAATGTAACCCAACTTACGGTCGGTCTTATTTTACTACCTACTATCCTATTACCCTATAAATCACATTATATACATTTAGCGACGTACTATGATAATATTTATTATTTAATGTAGTCTTTCCATTCTTCTCTCCTTACCACAGCTGTCTTTCCTTACCACAGTTAAAGAAATTAAAAGAGATACCCGCCTTTTTCACCGTGAACGATGTGGTGCCATCCACGCACAGATTCCGAATTTCTATGAGCTTTTAAACTTTTTATGTAACAAAATATAACGTGCCTTAAAGAATAAGAGTTTCATAGAAATATTACTAGCTCAGCATTAACATAATCATTTGAAATACAATGATACTTTTTATTATATAGATTTTATACAATTATGATGTTATTCAACCAATTTGAAGTACTAAGTGAGCTTTTTGAGATCCCATAATAAATCAATTGAATAAAATTAGTTTTTTTAAAAAATGTAGAAAGATTATTGGTTACCTACAACTTTTTATTGATTAAAAAGAAAACTTATCTGAAATATGTTTCACGTTCTGATCTTGCAACAATTTCCTAATTAGGCAAGGTACATATATTAAACAGAGTTTTACACGCTGGAAAATATTATTAATCTTTTTGCTTTATGATTACGAAATTTTAAAAATGTTTTTATTTATTATCTTGGAGTCGAGTTGGTGACAGCCTGGACGCCCTAGGGGCACCAGCAAAAAAACATTGAATGGACAAAAAAGAAACGTTGCGATCGCACTTACACTAAAGAGGAAGAAAGAGAGAGATAGAGGCGCGCAGGCCTCGGCTGAGTTCGTCGGCACGATGCGTTCCAACAAAACACAATCGATTGGAAATTAATCAAAAGTGTAACGAGACCATGCTATTGTTGGGTCAAGCTACATGAAACTAAATGAAATCGTCGCGTGTCGTTGAGTTTTCGATAATATAGCTACATATGAAAAAAAAACGGCTTGATAACTATTAATTTAAATTATTGCAGAAACGATTATAATTAGCAATGACATTTTATAATTAAATAAATTTCACTTTTAGAAAAGTAAGTTGACAGAATGAATGCCTGACTTCCCGTGTACCATTAATAAGATGTACTAATAATTCAAATTAGTATATAGGAAGTCCCAATGGTTTGTTCTGTATTAATTATTTATTTATTTATCTACATACAACACCATATTTTTAGTACAACATTTATATGGCCAGAAAAATGTACCAAATATAAATATGGTTCAAAACATCAATTTAATAAAACAACGTGTAATGTGCGTGTAGTGTGTAGTGAGTAATGTGAAGTATATCTAGTATGTGGTGCCTCTATTTGTGGCAAGGAAGTGTATACAAAACATACATATTATTAGTGGTATAATAAAAAAAATAAAAATAATAATACATATCTATTACGACTGCTTAATATTTATTATATATATAATATTTATTTATATATTTTATACCTTTACATTAATTATTATTATAACGTTAAGAATTTCATGCCTAATAACCCCTTCCTCTCTTAGAATATATCAATTGAACTGAATTTTTCATTATATGTTTTGTGCATGGTTAGTGTTACGCCGGGTGATGTGAAAATATTGGGTGTTTCTGGTATTTCTGTACGGAACTTTGAAAGGGATACTGCCAATCAAGTACGTGCTATCGAACTTTTCGGTAATGATACTATATAGAAAAGCCATATCTGCGAGAGTACGCCTAAATTCAAGCCTGGTCATGTTATAATGATTAATTAGCGTAAGAAATTGTATAAAAAGTAATTCATGCCCAATTTTTTGTAGTTTTATTAAAGCGCTCGTATAAATTCCATTTTTTAGTCAATTAGCTGCATCTTTTCATGGTGAAAGTCTTTGGACAGGATGTATAACAAAACACATAGAAAGTATTTTATATTATATTTAATACACATTAAGTTTATTGACGATTTTAAGTTAAGATTTTAAGTTGACGAGTTTAAGTTTAGTATTTATTATTGACGATATAATATATTTTATGACTGTTATAATTCTACTATAAGCCCTGATACACGTACTTTAATCAAAGTTTACTTAAAAACAGTTGTTTGCGCTAACCAAAACTTTTTTTTTTAAATAGTGGCTTGTAATAAGATATTACAATAGAAAAACAACCTAATTCAACTAAATGCCCATTACTTTGAAATTTTAATGGAGGTAATTTTTTTCCAAGATCTATTTTTAAACTATTTTATAAGATTATGATTCGTAGCACTTATTATACCTAAAACATACGAAAACTTTGTCATTTTGAAAGTACCTTACATTGCATGAAAACACATTAATCCTACTAATTTAACCCAGTAAGTCCGCTATCCTGATGTCACTTAATGGTTAAGAAAATACGCCTGCTCGTAAGATAGGCGATGATGAGGAAATCATTGACTCATTTTAAGCTGCATCCGGTATACAGGATGTCCTAAGACATTTTCCGAAAACTTAATGGGAATTTTTTGTTAGGTAAGGAATTATATGAAAAAAATGCGAAAATAATACAACCCCATTTTTTTTTTTAACAGATGGTGTAAATTACCAGTCTTTTAGGTCAGCGAGTAAAGCGTCATTACGCGCGAATTCGATTAGGTTACCTTAACCGCGTTACGCTTACATTGCTCACGCGGCGGCGTCCGGTGACCGCATCAGCTATGCGCGCTTAACATAGACGTTATTACAAGAACTGTGCAATATTAATAACGTTCTGTTTATATTTTTTCCGTTATGAAATTTGATTAATCGTCTTTACAAATATTCCTCGAAATCGCAGGACCAATTAGCTGCATTTTATATCGGGAATTACAAACAGTTACTACTTACTAGTTACTCAATATTATATTTTATAATCGATTCCTTGAGTATTGTCCCACTTAAATGTATTTTTTTTCTGGTTCAAATATACGGCGCATAAATGCCCTTTTATCATATACAAAAGAAGATATGTTCATAAATAAATAAATATACTCGTGCATCTAAAATATGACAATACCTAATGTATATTTTGCCTTCTTAAGTATTAGAAGCATATTGAGGGTTTCAAAATTTAAAACGGTATGTACCATGGCATATTTTTAATTGATTAAAATCTAATAATGCGAAATTTCGGTTTAACGTTGTCGATTACTAAATTTACACTTGTTTATATCTAAAACTTTATGTTTTACTCGTCTGTATTTAGAAGTGATGCGCGGCGATGGCAGCAGTTGCAACTGCGGGGTTCCGCACCCCGTGGTGTCATAATCAAGCGCAACCTAATAGTTTCGCTCTGACTTGCACTTATATTCCACCCGGTATAGTGACTGCATGTTGTAAAATCGATTTATTTTGCATATTCAAATAAGTAGTTGCCAGACAGGTATACTATCAAAATATAATAATTAGTAATTTTGAGGACACGCTTTGTTTTTAATATTGCTTTTTAATTTTGTTGATTATTTAAACATTTTTCTTCTATTAAGTAGATACTATATATTATAGTGTATGTGTAGTTTGTGTGTATGTTTCCATTATTACTTTTAATACTTCAACATTATTAACAAAAATATTTTGTAATGAGATCAAAATATTTTTATTTTTCCCTAGTCATATTTTTGTGGTTTTTAATATATTACTAGTTACTATATACTAACTTAAATATCAAACATTGGTCAATAACTTAAAAATCGTGTATAAACAGATACACATACAACTATTCATCTTCTCTCAATATAACACTTATACTATAAAATACTACCAAGAAACAAAACCTACCAATGTCCTGCAAGCAACAGTCATATGAATTACATATTTAGAAGTAATCTTTATCTACGATTAATCTTTATTTGAACTACAACTGTTGGGCTCTGTGACATAGACAACAAACAACAACAGTCACAACAAGTCATTAAGTGACAACAGTCAGCAATGTCACTTTAATATTTTTCAAGAAAACTATTATAAAACCTCTCTAATTTTATCTAAATTACGTCTATGAGGTACTGTATTTTTTCTCGAATAAAAGTATCATATTTATCCTCAACTCTATACACCGGCTTACCTCCTTAAATATTTTGAAGTAGGTACTTTTAACTCTAGGTAATATGTGTTTTATATTATTATAATTTTTTCGATTAAATTATTATTCGATAGTCATGTACATTCCTAGTTAGCTTCGAGTGCATCTGTGTAACCACAAAAGCACCCCGCCTTTGTGGCGTGTTGCACACCTTGTAAACCCCCTCGCCCCTTGACTCGACGGATCACTATAAGAAAATGTATTCTTCCTTTGAATGCGTGAGTATGTTTGCAGTAGACGAGATCATCAGCTAAATATTTTTGCCTTTATTATGTTTTGTAGCTACTAGTACTACTTTGGTGTGTTTTATGAATCACAAAAACTTTACCGATAAAATAAAAAAAATATATGTTTTTAATATTCAAAACAATTTTTTTTAAGAGAATTTAGATGTTTAAAAAGATCTGTAATCTAAGATTTATGCGTGTTGCCTTAAATAGCTCAATTTTATAAAAGATTCTCATTTGTAACGGTCGGGCTAGTAGGAATGTAGTACATTAATGTGATAACAGTTGAAATAATAATTCATATTGCAGAAGAAAAAGTCGTACAAGGACTTACTACTTAATAATTAATTGTGTTAATAATAATTTTAGGGAACCGTATTTTTTAATGTTTAATAAACCATTACGATTAAACACATTTACGATATTATCGGCGACATATTTTTGTTATTTTACGACACATCTTAAAAACATTACCCTATTATGATAATCTTAATATATATAAATCTCGTGTCACAATGTTTGTCCTCAATGGACGGCTGAACCACTTAACCGATTATAATAAAATTTGAACACCATGTGCAGTTCGATGTGCACTTGAGAGATAGGATAGTTTAAATCTCAAATTATAGTCGCAATTTTAATTTATCGCTAATTATTTGTCTGTTATTATTTGGCAGTCATAAAACTGACAGATGTCGATACCTTTCGACTGGGTTGATGGCGCTAATGTCTGTTATTATTTGACAGTGACAGTTATTCGACGCAAACGTATTAAAAGAGCCCATCAGTTGGCAGAACAAATTGAATCAAGAAATCCAGCTCAAAGAATCAGGACAGCAGGTCATGCACAAGAATCTCAAGAACAGTGTAACGAACGTCTTCAAGAGAATATCATAAGAACAAGAAAATTATTATTTTCAGTCAAATGCCACCGAAAAAATCTAACCTCAACAACGCGAGCGGCAAACGTCAAAACGCAAACGTCAAAACTACGATCGGAATAATATATTCACTTACGAGATGCTGTTGCTGGAAACATCGATGGAAATTTAAATCCCAATGACATCGGTAATGCTTTCATTTTACCTTCAAGCTACATCGGCAGTCCACGGAACATGCAGGAATACATACAAGATGCGATGACTTACGTACGTCATTACGGCCGACCGGATTTATTTATTACATTCACATGTAATCCGAATTGGGAAGAGATACAAACTTTACTATTGCCAGGACAACAAGCCATTCATCGTCATGATTTAACTGCACGTGTGTTTAAACAAAAATTGAAATCCTTAATTGATTTTATTGTTAAATATACAATTTTTGGTATCACACGTTGTTGGCTGTATACGATAGAGTGGCAAAAGCGAGGTTTGCCTCATGCCCACATTTTGGTTTGGCTTAAAGATAGAATCCGTCCTGAAGAAATCGATCAAATAATTTCAGCCGAAATTCCAGACCCATTAATTGATCAAGAATTATTTGATATTGTCACCAAACACATGATCCATGGGCCATGCGGTGTTTTCAACATGACCTCACCGTGCATGGAAAATGGAAAATGTAAAAAAAACTTCCCAAAGCCGCATACGAATGACACGATCACGGATATTGATGGTTATCCAACTAAATCAACTAATTCAATTGATCAAAAGAGTTTCGCCACGACTGCAAAATGACAATTATCAAATCGTCATAAAAGCCGACAAAGTACCATTAGGTGAACATGCTGGTAGATTCAACGCTCCAACTGTTGATGAGGTTGCTGTTATCATTGTTGGTGATCCAGTTGACAAAAGATCTATAAACATTACACGGCGAGACAACACTGTCAGTACGATTTAGGATCTACACCGTTCATATGACGCACTACAATATCCATTGATATTTTGGCAAGGACAAGATGAATATCACCTTAATATCAAACAGTATGATCCAAATACCGGTAAATTTGACAATTATCTATTTACTTTCTTACTGTATGTATAGATTTTAATTTCGTATTGCATTTTATTTTTTATTTTTTTAGGTGATTAGAGAAATAATAAAGTTAGCTCAATGAACTACTACGCACACCGAATAATGGTTAGACAACATCAAGACAATTATATCCTTCGATATCGTCAGCTGTTCCATCAATACATTGTTGATATGTATGCTAAGGTCGAAAGCGAACGCTTGCGATTCCTTCGATTCAACTAGGCAAAACTACGATCGGAATAATATATTCACTTACGAGATGCTGTTGCTGGAAACATCGATGGAAATTTAAATCCCAATGACATCGGTAATGCTTTCATTTTACCTTCAAGCTACATCGGCAGTCCACGGAACATGCAGGAATACATACAAGATGCGATGACTTACGTACGTCATTACGGCCGACCGGATTTATTTATTACATTCACATGTAATCCGAATTGGGAAGAGATACAAACTTTACTATTGCCAGGACAACAAGCCATTCATCGTCATGATTTAACTGCACGTGTGTTTAAACAAAAATTGAAATCCTTAATTGATTTTATTGTTAAATATACAATTTTTGGTATCACACGTTGTTGGCTGTATACGATAGAGTGGCAAAAGCGAGGTTTGCCTCATGCCCACATTTTGGTTTGGCTTAAAGATAGAATCCGTCCTGAAGAAATCGATCAAATAATTTCAGCCGAAATTCCAGACCCATTAATTGATCAAGAATTATTTGATATTGTCACCAAACACATGATCCATGGGCCATGCGGTGTTTTCAACATGACCTCACCGTGCATGGAAAATGGAAAATGTAAAAAAACTTCCCAAAGCCGCATACGAATGACACGATCACGGATATTGATGGTTATCCAATGTATCGCCGCAGAAGTACTGAGAATGGTGGCCACACATTTACAATGCGACTGCCGAACTTTCCAAATCAAGTTGAGTTTGATAATCAGTGGGTGGTACCATACCCACCACTACTTTCAAAAACTTACAAAGCTCATATCAATGTTGAGCTTTGCAGTTCTGTTAAATCAATTAAGTATATTTGTAAATATGTAAACAAAGGCAGTGATTTGGCCATATTTGAAGTAAAAAACATAAATAAAAATGACGAAATAGCACGATACCAAATGGGCAGATACATTAGCAGCAATGAAGCTATTTGGCATATTCTCAGCTTTCCCATCCACGAAAGAGATCCTGCTGTCCAACATCTGGCAATACATCTTGAAAACGGTCAACGTGCATACTTCACTGAAGAAAATGTTCTCCAAAGAGCGTTCGAAGCTCCGAAAACGACTCTAACTGAATTTTTTACATTGTGTCAAAAACCTGATGTTTTTGGCCAATTCGCGAAGACATTGGTGTATGGTGATGTTCCACGTTATTTCACATGGAACAAATCCAGTAAAAAATGGGAGCCACGGAAACAAGGAAAACCACATCCTTCCATTACAGGCATATTCAAAGCTAAGACATTGGGAAGACTTTACACGGTACATCCAAAGCAACGTGAGTGCTTCTATTTACGTTTGTTATTGGTGAATGTTCCCGGACCAACGTCTTTTGAATTTTTACGAACAGCTAATGGTCGAGTATTCAATACATACCAGGATGCATGTCGTGAACTGC
Source organism: Neomicropteryx cornuta (assembly GCA_020383195.1). Classification (NCBI taxonomy): domain Eukaryota; kingdom Metazoa; phylum Arthropoda; class Insecta; order Lepidoptera; family Micropterigidae; genus Neomicropteryx; species Neomicropteryx cornuta. The sequence goes on along the minus strand of JAHKQU010000008.1, from coordinate 16,944,085 downwards.
AATTGCTAGAAGACGATAACCATTGGGACTTAACGCTTGCTGATGCTGCGTTGACATCAACACCGAATAACATTCGTCAGTTGTTTGCAATTATTTTGGCGACATGTTATCCCTCGCAAGCACAAACTTTGTGGGAAAAATATAAAAATTGTATGACAGAAGACATATTGCACCGAATTAGACAAACAAATCAATGCCAAAACATAGATTATACACCAGAGATGTACAATGAAGCATTGGTCTTGATCGAGGATTTATGTGTTCTTATTTCAAATTTACCACTTAATCATTATGGTATGCCATCACCTAATCGTCCAGCCACCGACTTAGTCAATACCGATTTACAACGAGAAAATCAATATGACCATGGAAGTTTAGCAACAATTATCATGAACAGTGAACCATTACTGACAGCAGAACAAAAAATTATTTATGATCGGATTATGCTGGCTGTTGCTGCTGAACAAGGCGGTTTTTTTTTCTTGGATGCACCCGGTGGAACCGGAAAGACATTTTTAATATCGTTGATTCTTGCCAAAATACGGTCGCAACAAAAACATCGCATTAGCATTAGCATCGTCAGGCATTGCGGCTACTTTACTGGATGGTGGGCGAACAGCACATTCAACATTCAAGCTGCCATTGGACGTTCATAATAAACCAGATGCAATGTGTAACATCAAAAAGAATAGTGGAATAGCTGCAGTGTTGCGGAAGAGTTCTATAATAATTTGGGATGAGTGCACAATGGCACACAAATATTCACTTGAAGCATTAAACAGAACTATGCAAGATTTAAACAGCAATAATAAACTTTTCGGTGGTGCTATCTTACTTTTGTCTGGTGACTTCCGGCAGACCTTACCGGTTATACCTCGCTCTACTTTCGCGGATGAGATTAATGCATGTTTGAAACAATCATTCTTATGGCGAAGTGTTGAAACACTTCGATTGACCATAAATATGCGAGTACAATTGCAAAATGATCCATCAGCACTAATATTTTCCGAACAACTACTAGATATTGGGAACGGTAAAATAAAACTGCAACCAAATACGCAATGCATTAAACTACCAGACAATTTTTGCACTGTTGTTCAGGATAAAACTGAATTGATTCAGAGTATTTTCCCGGATATACAGAATAATTATTTGAATCATGAATGGCTTAGTCAACGGGCGATTTTGGCAGCCAAAAACGTTGATGTTGACGAAATTAACTTCCAGATACAACAGTTGTTACCAGGCGATCTGATGTCTTTTAAATCAATCGATACTGTTGTTGATGAAAATGAAAGTGTAAATTTTCCGATTGAATTTTTAAATTCATTAGATATCCCTGGAATGCCACCACATAATCTTCGATTAAAGATTGGTTCCCCTATTATTCTCCTCCGTAATTTGAATCCACCTCAATTATGTAACGGTACGCGTTTGGTCATCAAAAAGATCACCGGAAACATTCTTGAAGCAACCATTTTGGCTGGGAAGTTTAAAGGAAAAGTGGTCCTGCTGCCACGTATTCCGATGATACCATCAGATTCTACCATACCCTTCAAAAGGCTACAGTTTCCAATTCGTTTAGCTTTCGCCATGTCTATAAATAAATCTCAAGGTCAAACAATGTCCATTTGTGGTTTAGATTTGGAAAATCCATGTTTTTCTCATGGGCAACTATATGTTGCGTGTTCACGTGTTGGGAAACCGTCGAATCTATTTGTGTTAGCTAAAGACAGGTTAACCAAAAACATTGTGCACCGATTGGTGTTAAATTAAATTGAAATTGAAAGTATTTATAATTCAAAAAAAAAGATATTAATGTTTAAAAGTTTAAGACTGTCTGCCTTGCCTACCTCATTCATGAGTTTAAGCGTCACATGAATCCAGTGAATTTGTATACCAGCATCAACATTTTCGTCTTTGTTCGTAAATAATTTCATTGTACTAAAGGGTTATAGTAGTAGAAAGTCAAATAAGGAGATCACCATATTTTTTTACAAATACCATCTGTGTGAAAAAGCATAGTGGACTCCGTGACTGATGTTCTCTTATTGTTCCTCTTAGATTGTTTACTATAATGTAATATAACAAAAACTTTAGCCACAGCAACGCGTGGCCGGGTCAGCTAGTTATATTATAATAAACAATTTGTACTTTTATACTATTTAAAATATTTTAAATCGATTGCATTACAGGAAATTGTGCACAAAAATTAATTTCGATGAAAACACAAGCGATTTCATATATTAACTTCGTTAAGAAATGTCCAATCACACGAGAACTTAAAGTTTATTGGCTATAGTAAGTACTTTTAGGAATCTTGATATTAAGTTGATATTATTAGTTATACTATTTATGAGCAGAAAATATTGGGTGTACTGTAAAACCATATACACCGTTACTACAGATACAACAAAAAGTTTATCACTTATACACACCCATGTGTTCATAGAGCACAGTGAAGTCAATTTCGTCAGTATTAATTGAATTGATTAATATAGGTAACCCATCTATTGGCCTATTTAATGAGGTGTTGTGGTATTTCAATCATGACGCCTCTTATTGAATAATGCGTGAGGGGTTTTACCGATTCGTTGCGGCATTAATCGCTCACCTAAGGTCGTTTTAGGAATGGCTTTCGACTGTTATATCTTTTGCGTCTAAACCAAAGCAAAAAAAAAAAAACTAACTATCAGAGTTGGCGAAAGTTATTGTCAGGGTTAACGATGTTATGTTGAAAGAAAAAGCAGGTGATTGGTTTTTTTTGTTAGATGCATAATGTCGAAGATATAAATGCCTGAAATATATGATATAGAGAGATATTAGTAAAAAAGAAAATATTATTAAATTAAAAGTCTAGCAAAATGATCATTAATCTAAATTGCTTAGAAAGGCTTTATATATCACAACGTTACAATGTTAAACAGAAGTAGGTTAAAAGGTCTTAAATAAAAGATGAACCGGAGAAATGAAAAAAGTTGCAACATAATCCTTAAAATCTATTAAATTTTCAAGAATCCTAATTATGTTTGAAAATATTCCATTTAGATCTAGAAAACAAGTCTGCAAACACCTTACTTTTAAGAACCGTAATACCTTTTAAGAACCTTTACGTAGTTTCCAATATGGATTACAAATTTTATAAATATTTTTTTTAAAACTTGTATTCCTTGTGTATAAATCTTGTATTTTCGCCGATAGTTAAGTTTAGGATATATTCAATTTTTAAGAGACTAAAAATATGAGTATATCAATTCAGTCTGTTCCTTCGTTTGTTTTTCGTGAACTTTCACTAATTATTCGGCGATATCAATAATATATTTTTTACATATCATATAGGGATTTGTTTGGTAGTGGGAAATATTAGTTTTGCAAAGTTACATCAACATTCCAATTTCGTTGTCATGTCATGTGCATACGTTTTAGGTCTTACCTTACTATGCATTTCTATGTATTTCTCGTTTTTTTTTTTATATCGAGATAGATTTTATATTTGTATTTGCTTAATTTCTACAGTGCGTGAAAACCATTACTAAAACGGCCAATGGATAAGAAAGAGACGCGTATATCGCATGCGCTCGCCTCGCAGCATTCTCTATTTTTTAATTATCGGCCTGTCAAAATGTTGGCAATTAAACACCTGGAGGCACGATTAATAGTCTGGAAGTGTTCGTTGGCTTTTGCCTGAAGTTTACGTTCAGCAGGGACGATAGTTAATCGGATGAAATCGCTTTAATAGAAATAAAAATAACACTATTGGGGGCGCAGTAATGAAAACAATAATTCAATACAAGTTAGGCTTATAAATCAAAACTTTATTAGCGTAGAGACCTAACTTCGTGAATATAATATACAGGCTGGCAAATCTTCTAATAGACAAAACGTTTTTCCAATATATTTAGCTGAATAATGTTTGATTATTGATATAGATCAACTCTCCTTAAGGCAGTGATTTTAACCGCTTTTTATTGTTAAAAAAACGATCCACTAAAAAGTCGGCCCGGCCCAGTGACATGGTTTATCAGCGCTGAAGTTGCATACAGCGTGCTGTGTTGCATAAGAAGTGTCATCATTGGAGGATCTTCTTCGACCACTTCCTTTCGGTCTGTCTTGCCACGTGACCCGCTCAGCGCCATTTCTGGCTGGCGATTCCTTGCGAGATGCCCGTGATCTTAGTGCGACTTCGAATTTCCTCATTGCGCGCTCTGTCCCTGAGACTGACCCCTGCTACTGTCTCCAAGCGGTATACACGCAGGACTCATACATCGATGGGCATTGTTGGGTTCTGAGGATACATCCGAGCCGAATGCACCCACGTAATATGTGGCCATCTCCCATTAAAGTAGGTACCATTTTTTTTTAGCTGCCAAGTAACGGAAGCTAATTGCATTTCATCATTTCCTCCGACATTAACCCAAATCCCGTCAATACTCATTAGCATCCCATTGTTTTTGCCTCGGAAATTCGTCTCGCGTCTGTGAGAACCCCGAACGCGTCTGTTTATATGCAATCTGTCTCCTTTCGCCTCTCCGCGCAAATATACTTCGCAATGATTAAATGTGCTTCATTCAGTCGAAGTGTTAAAAAATCATTTCTTCACACTTTTCGCATACAATTTGGCCGCAGCTAATAACCACGTGTCTCTGTTATTTATCGCCGTGAATTTATAACCGAAATCTTTTTTGACAACGTTTGTCGACGGGCTGCTGGCGGCTCCGCAATCTGCGCTCTATATTTCGTTAGCATCGCAACCCGCTTGTCATTACTGCATATTAATGAGTCGGTTGCGGACGAAGTCGCGGCGTAATTGCCGTCGCGGCGTTTTTTTTGCCGCGTCGACCGGAATATCAATTAGGAAACAATTAGCGACGGAACACCGCTTATGAGCGGCGCGTCGGCCGCGGCGGGCGGATTTCGGTTTACGCCCTGCGCCCCGACTTTTTGCTCGGAGGGGAAGTGCGTTCATACCGCGTACTCCCCTCCAGTTTTAGCGTGTCTTTCATCCCGTCTTTTTACACCAGAGATACTCATTTATTTATTTATTTATTCTTTATTGAAAAATCCAACATTATTAATTTTTATAATTACATACAATACTTATTACTTAGTATACAAAACCAATTATGTATTTCGGACATTTTACATATTAACATTAGCATAAAAAAATGGGAACAGTGTTCTTAAAATATATATAGATTATGAATATTATATACGTATACAGTAGATTTTTTTTATTAATAAGTATTCATCGAATGAGGTGTGTCATAGATAAAACCGCCCTAAAATGAACATTTATAAAAACCTTTTGTTTTCAATGCAAAAACAAGCAACCTGTGTATGCATCTTTACTGCTTTTACAAATTTGTCTGAAAATACTTGAGTAAGGGGTGGGGTTTCGGCAGGTGGTATTTTTTTTCCTTCATCAGGGAGTCTCTGTACCTGTAAAATGAATTTGCTTCTACGGAAGTATGGAGATTTTGCTTGGTATTCACAGTACCGGTTTTCTAATAATTTTAATCCACTGATGCAGAATTGCAAACAAATAATTTTACATGGGGAATATCTGAAAGTGGTTCTTCTTAAATCAATAAAATTAGGTATTACCATTATCTTTACTTAGCCTAACCTATTTGTAGATCTTACGTATTTCCTAGATAACTTTAGTAATCTTTTCAGGATTACTGTAGATTTTACTTTTCTGAATGTGAATACAGACGCGTTCCTGACAAATCTTACTGCAGGCTGATCACCGAGGCAAAAAGTACTAAAACTTTTAGACATAAAAACAAAAATTCACAGCGAGTTACAACGACCAATATTAACTTTTATGCAAGTGAAAATTTACGACTAAACTTCTAAAAGAAAAATGTAGTAGAATTTCTTCGGACACAAATAATTTATAATAAAATAAGAGTGATCTTTTATACATTAAATGTATATTTTGCTCTCTTATCTTAAACTTTCTTCATTTATTAACCAATAAATGAAGAATTTATTTTATTATCTTTCAAAATAAATATTTAATTATCAAAGTAAAAACTGCAAGTAGCTAAAAACCCAAGTTTTGGTCACTCATATTTTGGTACCCAAGAATTAAAGTTACCGATATACATATTCAATAAATATGGCCTTAAAGCATAACTTTTGCTATTACAAATAGCGAAATGTTATTTCAGGAATATATTTTTAATTGCGTTATTATGCTGTTATTAAATTATTTAAATGAAGATGTGTCATTACCATAAATTACCTTAATACGAAATCTGCTATCGACTGAAATTTATATACAACTAATGCGTGGGCATCTGCGACTAATAGCAGCACTGTGAATCACAGACAGATAGGTTCAGATAAACAGCCTCTCGTACATGAATCATGCATCAGTTAACATGCATAGTTGCTCAGGACTAGGTAACACGAGTCACAGCCCTAGTCACCTTCTTTATTTCTTTGATCAGAGATTTTTTGGTATCGCTGAAATGCATGTTCTAGACATAGCAGGCGCTGAAACTATAATATAATAACAATCGTGCTCAAATTTGTAACTTAATATTGTTGCTAAACCTCTGCATACATTAAGCTAATACCATAGATTATATTTAATATTATGAACAGGAAATGAACCGTTTTTCTCAACGTCCTTATTATAGTAATACCACAAAAAGGACGTCTTTATTGTAATACTCGTACCATAGCATAAGGTCAGAACCGTTTAAATTGAATCTCTGCAACTGTTTATTGATCGCGAAAAAATCGCAATAACCGAAATAACAGCTGGCAGTAACCAGTTATTTTCCGGTCATTATCGAAATAATATCGTACGGCGTGACCAATCGATCACTTCCCGTATCTGTATACGAGTATATTCACTAAGCTTCCGTTTAACGTTTTTTTGTTAGTCGATTGTGGCGCTTTTATTTATTTTGTATTATTTATTGTTTAACATAAAAATAAATAACAATTAAATAGGTATACAATAGGCATAGTATTTAAGTAGAAATAGTCTATTAAATAATGTTTACAACGTGATCATATTACCATTAGGAGTATATTAAGAAGACCGAAATACGAAACAATTTCAGAAAGCCATAAACCAAAATAAAAAATAACCTAACCTACGACTAACCTAACTGAGCTATGGCCGTACAAAGGTGGCCATTATTTGTGAATAATCAATCATTCCCAGAAAAAAAAAAATCTCAAATAAAGCAATTATTTATATTAATTTTGTACAATTTTGGTTGTAATGAAAATCAATCGACATCGATCATACCGGTATATATTTGATTATTTTCGAGGTCACGAAACCCAGAACAAGTCAATGTTCTGGGTTAAAAAAAAACTGGTTGTTGTTAAAAATGTAAGTTACTTAAAAACTAAAAAATGTTTGGGCAAAATTGGTTTTAGTTGGGGGAACAACATTTTTTGGCTCAACTTTATTACTTTATTACACACACAATATTACGCGTGTGAATAACGATATGTGTTTGTATAAACGTGTCCTATGTGTATATGTAGTATTATCATAATGTATTTGTGGTCTACTAGTAGGCAATATTTTCGTTGAAAATATATAAAATTAAGAACATAATATGATATTGGAGGTATATAAATATTATGTGCGTTGTATGTATATTGTTTTGCTTTTATATTTGTTATTTTTAATACTTGCATATAACTTCTCTAACGAATTAGACCCAAAACTGTTTTTTTCTAAGCGTATTACTTATATATAGAAGTTGTGGTATTGCAAACATAATTTTACGTCATCAAAAAAGTTTAATTTTATTTCCGTACGCTTTCATCTTTCTTTATTTCATGACAAAAGAAATACAATTTTTAATTGCATATTTTAAAAATATAACCGTAATTATGGTTGACTGTAAGACATCTCTCTTATAAATAACAATAAGCCCGTCATTGTATAATTGTAACTGAAGTGTTAGCGTCTTGACGTTGCATTTTTTTTTCATAAAATACAGGCAAAACGATTTCCTTTTCTCGAACATTCCAAAGCAACAATGTATCTCGGAATCGAATCAAAATTTCCTTACATTGAAGGCGGTTATAAAATGTCGATATAGTTGAGTTATTTACCACTCTGCAGAAACACAGGCCTGAAAAATCCACACAGGGCGTGAGATTAAATCGCGGTCATAATTACATTGAATGAACGAAGGTAGGATGAATAAATATTACAAAACTCACTAGATCCCGGGCCCTAAACATATTTATAGTATCAGTGCGCACTTGTCATAGTCAGTGTAAAAATATCATAAGTACTATCTAAAGTACTTAGATATTTTTGTAAGAAGGTACTTCAAGTATCAAAATGACGTATGTAATGTTAGGTTAGGTTAGCTGTCATTTTTAAATTAATTAATTTGACTTTTAGGAGCTTGTTGGAAAAGAAGATTTAAATATATATAGTAAAATCAAGTAATACATTATAAAGATTGTGATGGACTCTACCGTGGCATATGTCTGGGTCTGATTCTTATGTCGGCCATGTAGTTAGTTTTAAGTTTATTTATTTTTTTGAGCTTTTTAATTTTTGGTTCCGATATTCCCATCTTAAGTGGATACACAGATATGTAGTTATTATAATAAACCTTTTACTTTTGCATGACATGAAATATTTTTTTACAATTTTTATTGATGATTGTAATCTCGGTTATTTTCCAGTAAAATATGCATTTATTTACTATGGTCACCCTATCAGAACTAGAAGCTGTGCTTTGCTTTGATAGCATTAATATTTGTTTTTTATTTTATACAACAAATATTTTTTTTTTATTTTTTATCGTTTACCTGCTAATGTTTTGACTGATATTACATCTGTGATTTTTATTACTAATTATTTTTACTAATATTATATCTTGATTTTAAACTTAATCCCACCTCCTTATTATATAAACTTAGCGGGTAAATCGAACTGTAGGTAGTTTAGGTGACAGATACGACACCTTAACTAGGCTCTTTTATCTGTTGAAAAATAGGTGACATCTCACCCTAAGTCTATTTTTCTCCCCAGTTGTCTGTTAATAATAACTAGTAATGGCTTGGGTCAGTCAGGTTAGGCTTAGTAATTTTTTCAAATTTCGTACCAGTATGCATACTTAAATAAAGAAATAATAATTAGGTTATGTATAATATAGGGTCAACTAAAGAATAAAAATAAGCGAGTGAATAAGTAAACATATTCATATCAATATTATATGTAATGATTATACAATAAAGTAGGTAATTACATATATTTATGGATGTATCCTTTTTTTTGTTGGTTTATGATAAAAAATATCTTGATTTTGTGAATGACCAGTAGATTTTCAACTCCTAATAGAAAACAGTGCTACGCTGTTTATGAGCGCGGTGGAGTGATCTGTCTCCGTTGGGCGCTTTTCGTCAGGACGACCGCGACGTCCTGCCCGGCAGTAAAAACTACATTTTGAGTCGCCATTAAAAGTCCCTCCTTGGTAGCGTTTTGTTCAGGCTTTAAGTCTTTAATTAGTCGATCGATTGATTTAGCGCTGCCATTAAAGTGTGATCTCGAAGGAGCGAGTTTGAATCTGTCTTTTTTGTCCGTTCACATCGTCGAGCGGAGTATAATTCAGCTTTTTACATCTTTGATTTGTGTATTGTTTATGATTAAACGCTCGGTTCGTGTAATGCTCGCAGTAAATTACAACTAATTACCTAGTTACATACATTCTGCAGAAGTGTACCCACTAAAAATAAAACTATGTAAATGTGTCCAAAAAAGAGAGAAAAAACTATAGGAAACAAAATCCTATTCGCGTTTAAACGCATGGTGACTTCTCCTGGCTTCAAAATGCATTTAGATTGCTCGCGGCGAGCTAACCGAGCGTTTCCTGCGATATTATTTATTTTTTATGGAAAATATATGTCACAATTAAGAAACTTATAGAACAAAACTTGTTCTTCAGTTTAGTTTGTAGGTCTATAAAAGGAGGTTAACAAAAAAAAAAAATGTTTTTTAATTACATACATATATTTTGGATAAACACTAATTTACAAATAGCAGATTAGGAAAATGGAAAAGTATATGGAATAACAAAACACCTGATATCTGATATAGATAAAACTCCCGAATGTTATGAAATATATTTATATTATATCAAAAGTTAAGAAATTTAAATATCTGTGTTCTTATATTAAAACCAATATGCTAGGTCCCTCGTAGAATCAACTCAATCAAAGCACAGAATGCAGAATGCGAATGGAAGCATTTACCAGAAGAATCATTTCTCATGGAGAATATAACTTTCAGTTTATTTTTAGTTTAATAATAAAATATATCTTTTTATTAAACATAAAATAGAAAAACGGCACATAATATCAAATGAAATACAAAGATTTTTTTATAATAAAATTGAATTCTAAGCAATACTGTAATATAATATATAAATAAAAATATTTTTACAAATATTCAACAAACTTAGAAATTCGACATTTTCTGAGACATAAATAAAATAATTAGACAGACAAACATGAATAAAATATCTAAGGAAGACCTAGAACGGACAATATATTAAAATAAAATTATGTAAGTAGCCTAAACCAATATTTTTTATAGGCCTAGGTATAATTTTTAAATTTCTTCATAAATAATTCAAAAATCATGTTTCGCAAGCCCCTTCGATTTGAAATTCCTTTCAGATTTTCAGACATATGACATTATAAGTTGCAAAATAAAAGAAAATTTTTAAATATTTTCCAAATTAACTGATAGGATATATCGGTGTGATATCTATTATTACATTTTTTTTAATAAACAACCAATAATATTTTAAAAATTTAACCTTAGTATTTTATCGCGTTCGCTTTGTAGGTCTTAGATTGTTTGCTTGTGTGTGATTAGGTATTTTTAAAATGTAATACAAATTGTAAAAGTCGACTCGATAACGGCCACAAGGCTTGCTTGGAAAATTTATCGTCGACCACAAAAGTTTGATCACAACGGACCATTCATGTTAATTGGCCCGAGCGCTTTGCCAAAGCTGTTAAATATTTATTGTTGCCTCGGTTTATGATCAATATAAAGTGACAAATGGTTAATATAAAAATCTGACCATTCAGCCGAAACAAAATCGAAAATGGCCATTTATGCATCGATAATCACAATCGAAATAATTAATGTCATTATTGTTAATATTATTACTTAATTAAAATATTTAGGAGCTAGCTCCGGCGATATACTATTGGGTTTAGTAGGTGGGGAAAAAAAGGAACAAGAAAAAGGGTTAAATACTGACCTATGAAGAGCATTTCACTGGCGAATTGTTCTGGAAAGAAAATAATTGAACCGAATCCGTTTTCCCAATATAAATTTTATCTTGGCAGGATGATCATTACGACTATCTTATAGACTTATAGAATTGGGAGCTTATAGCAGACCAGGCAGCTTCGTTCGTCATAGTCGTATACAAACTACTTAATCTGAATTCACAACGCCTTCTACTGGCTCCCAATTAAGAATTGAAATTATTTAAGATGGACTATTATTAGATGGATGAGTTGATTATTTATATTGACTAAAACGCCTAAAGACTTGTCTGTTTGCTTTTCTCTGAACTTCGTCTTTAAGACATTGGATGTGAGGATCCCACACTACTCAGCGGTTTCAATAATTTTAGGAACCTAATCACTAAACATATATTACTTATTCGAGTTTTGTATATACATTTTAAATTGATTGAACTTTTTTTATTTTTATAATAAAATTGAATATTAGTTTAAAATAGCTAAGGCATAAAATATTTTTGAATATGCCAGTGCTTTTTACTTTAATTATAAAATATTATGTTTAATTTATATTCGTTTTGAAATTGCACCCAAAACAAAATGATTTTTCTTAATTAATAGACCCGAAGTAGTACTTAATTTCGTAAAAATATAGTATAACCCAAAGTACGATCTTACGATAAAAATATTTTATTAAACCTACTTATGCATAAAAATATTTTAAATAAATAATTTTATTTAAAATATTTCAATAAACATTTTTCATGTCAGTACTTTTACGAAGAGAAAATTTAAGACGATGATGGTTAAAGAGGATAGGTGTTGGTCTATAGGTTGCTAACCAATATTATTATGAAAAAAATGTATATTTCTATCCAATAGATGGTATAGCTATATAGGTACGTGTATATTCCGAAGACGTTATAAATTAGAAATCTCTAAAACGTTTAAAAGATAATAACACAAGTTTTATACAATAAGTCTAATTTGACCGTATTGAGAATTTCAATAAAAACTCTGTTTACCCCTGTTTTTATTTGCATTTTTCATATTTGCAATATAATAAAAATAATCAATTTAACGAGTATTAAGACAAAATATATTAATGGTTGCTGAACTAATTAAACTATTATTATTCTTACTGTCTCTTGCGTAATTAATGCTTTTGGTCATGCAAACTTTAGCCGAGCGTAACGTAGCGAACGAACAATAACTTAAGGAAACTTACTAACAATAGTTTTTCGAATAAACGATTGCTTTTAGTCACAGTGTTAACTTAATTAACGCTAGACTACTTACTTATCGAAGTATTGATTTGTTTATACAAATTTAAGAAGTGGTAGAGTGACATGCGAAGAAAAATAAGTGAATATTACTACTTAAAACAAGAAACGCATTTCTATTATTTTACTATGTAAATGTAAATCTACAAACGTCAATCTATATTTTACAAAACTTTTTTAAACATATTTTTATATTATTAAAATATTTAATTTTTGATACATTCCTCATATTTAAAAGATGTTTTATTACTGAAATATTTACTATAAGCTTCGCTCCGCGACCATTGGCAATCACGTTGGCTAAAATAATCTTATTGACGGCAGCTCTAAAATGAGTTTTCTTCATCTGGCTAAACCGCTTCAGCAGATTCTTGACCATCATGTCAGTCAACCTGGATTGCGTTTACCAATAATTTTTAATGCTTATTGTTTTAATAATTTCCTCGTCTTTATTAATTTTCTTCGAGACATCATTTCGAACTTAATCTGTCCGACTAATATGAAACATGCGTCTGTAGACCCACATTTCAAAGACGTCCAGTTTTTTTAGGTACTGTGACACAAAAGACAGAGCATCGTATTGACCTCATTTGTAGATGTAGAATACATTTTTCAAAAATCCAAGATTTTTTTAAATAAAAGTCTTTCAATAAATTTTACCCACAATAATTTAGTTATTTGTTAGCTAAGACATCCTTTGCATTGCTGGTGCATGAGATGTTTTTTTCATAGTTTATACGAAGAATTAAACTTGTACACAATACACACGTTTTTTTTTAAATATTAGTGCAAATGAAAACCTCAATTTTTCATATTTATGTCAACACGATTTTATTTAATATAGGTGTGTTAATCGACATTCGATCAAAATAGAAAGAGGGTATCCAAAGTTTGCCGAGGTCTGACTTTATTAATCCGAATAATTGGACTAGGCGCTGTTCAAAATATTTGATAAAGGTTCACCCGGAGTACGAGTCCTTTCCGCTCGAATCCGAATCGAAAGGGTTAGGTAATTGACTTGCGTCACGCGCATTAACATCTTTAACAGGGCTGTACATTTAATATATTCAAAACACGGATTTATGTCGCTCATGTTATAATCGTGATCTGATTTTTACGTGAAGTGTTTTGTAAATATATATATATATATATATATTTGATGATTCTTTTTTAATGTCAGCAAATCGTCTGAAAAGATAAATGACACCATCTTTGACAATATTGAATTTTTTTTAAAAAGTTTATAATTATTTGATAAAGTGCTGGATAGCATAATATTTATAAAGGTTCTAAAGAGGTCCTGTACTTAAGAGCGCAGGATGTCGGTTTAAACCCAGCGGTTTATATTTACAAATATTATCCTATCCAGCACTTTATCAAATAATTAAAAAAAAATAATTTTATTTTAATATTGTCAAAGATTGTGTCATTTATCTTTTCAGGCGATTTGCCGCTATTAAACAAGAATCATCAAATATAAGTCAAATAACTTTACAACTCAATTATACAATTATAAATATATATATATATATATATATATATATATATATATATAAAGTATATACACATATAATCAATAAACCTAATCGTTTCTAATATCTGCATTTTGATATGATTTAGAGTTAAAAGCATAATTTAACTATACATGTTTAGTTTCTAACTTAGTTTTTAGTGTTTATATTAACATTAGAAATCTTTGATTAGTTTTGCAAATACTTTTTAAGAATATAAACTTATCATTAATACCGATTGTTTGTAATACTGTTGATTTCTCTCAAAAAAGAATAAAGAATATCTAAAAATGGCTATTTTTTACGAATTTTATTTATTGTTTAAGCGCCAACCCTAGCTTTACCAGATCCGCGACGAAATGGATTCACGCACGAAAAAAGCAAAGCAAACAAAGATTAGAGCGTATCCCGGGGCAGGTGTATCCAGCAACATCGCCGCGCCTTATCGATTATCTAGTAGGAGAGAAGGAGAAATTTAATTGCTATTATTATGAAGACTCGATCAAGTAGAAGTTGCGCGTTGGCGAAAAGAGCGGCGTAATTGCACGCTTCCTCCGCGCTCAATCTTCAACGGCAATGCGCACATTCCCAAGAACATAATTTAATATCGTAAACTTAATACAATTTACTATCGAGAAAGACTTCTTTAAGTAAAAATATGAAATACATATAGCCTGCAGATTAGGATCTTTGAACTTCTCAACGCCACCACTAACAATTATCTATAAAATTGTTCATCGTTGTCTTACAAGTTTTACTCAGACTGATTTATAGTGTTTGTTTTTAGGAATTGCTTCATAGACATATACATCATATAGATCATATACATTTATTTTTGGCTTTACTCAACTAAGCCAAATGTGCTTGCTCTGGAGTCAATGGTTTAACAACATTTTGTGTGCTCTGCTAATAGAGTTAAGATAATGTTAAAAAACCCCAATAAAATATACCATATATGTCCATAGTGCGACATAAATAGTTTACCTAAAAGAATGTGTACACTATACAGGTGATAAGGACAATATAAAGTGAAGAATTCCTTTATCGAGGTTAGCCCAATTGACTATTAAAAATAGATAAAGCTAAAAAAGAATAATATTAAAATATATTAAACGAATTTAAATAAAGTAAAAAAAAAAGTTTTAAATTTAAACAAAATTAGAAAAAAAAGAACATTAAATACACAAATTGAATCATTGATTTTTTATATATTTAGAAAAAAAATAACATAATATATTTTTTTCCGTGGTTTTTGCATTGCTATAGTATTTTAAAAAGGTGTTGCAAACTTTTGCAGAGTTATTAAAAAAAAAAAGATCAATTTGGGAGAAGTTATAAAGACAAAGAAATAAATCATAATTTCAATAAATAGGGAGGGATGGGGGGGGGGTTGTTTCATTTCTAGCCACGCCTCAAAATTTACAAAAAAAAAAATTTAAACGGTTTTAAAATTTATGATTAATTGAAAGAATGTTGGTGCGAGTAGTCTGTGGGGAAGATGCTGTTAATCACACATGTAGGGTCGGTTTAGCTGTATGACATCAGATTCTGGTCAATGTATAGAAGAAGTTGGTATTATATGATAGCTACAGGATGTAATATCCATTCTTTTATTTTTTAATAATATTAATAAGACTTGAAAGTATAAAATACTACTACTAGGTATTACTTACCAAACCTATAATATCGCTAAAGTTAGGTGCTCAATATTGTCATAATCTAACTTTATTAAATGAAAAAATCTTATTTTAAGTGTGCGTTATCATTAAGGGATATAGGGCCGTATTTAAAAATTGGAAATTGGCATAAGAAAGACATTTATCGTGGCGTCCTACTCTATCGTTGACATCACGACGGATTCCGACACTGGTGTGAAGAGAGAGCCGTGCACACAGCTATTGCATGCTTCTTCTCGATTTGTCGCTGGTTCCAATGCGGGTAATCACAAAATGATTCATTTTGAACTATTGAAACACATTTTAAAAAAAGTAATCAAGAATGGAAATTAGTTACCTTTATCTCTATATGTTTTTTTTTTCAATAATCTGCGACTACAAATGGCTCAAAAAAACCTTACAAATATAAATATAGACAAATATAAATATCGTAGGATTATTTTTTTTACTGATCACACAGAATAAATTTACAAAAAATACCCAGGAATGAAACTGGACAAAGGTTCAGGGTATTCAATTTCATTTTTTTTATCTTTGTAATCATCATCACTTCTAAGAAATCCATTAGGTATTTAAAATGCAAAGAAACGCCAACTTACGACTGTATGCCCTTAAGCCTTTTATTCTAGCGTAATTCTTTGAGTATATACCAAAAAAATAAATTGCGTACAAAATAAATGTAGCAGATAGCTTATCCCTGAAGTGGTTAAAAGGGGTGAAGGAAATGCGAAGAAAATAAAACACCGAAACGATATTATGGAAGTATGTAATTATATTTCGTTTGCAGGTGACCCTCGTATGGAGGCTCGTCAAATCGTATGAAATTAATCTAGGATTCAGAAACAAAGAAAGGTCCGCGCAACAGCTAACGCGTGCCCCAGTCGACAATCTGTTATTTTTTCTGACTGTTATTAAAAAGAACCAGGCTGAAGTGAAGGACGTGCATTAAGTGCTCCTTACCGCCCGAGGAAAAAACGAGCAGGTGCCCTTAATGTAATTAGTCCGTATCAAAAGTAGACGACTTCACTTATTGTTATTTTTAAAATAATCTGCATAATTTCGATAAGTAAAATGTTAGGGAAAGTAAATTCTTATTTTTTAAAAAAAGAAACAGAAAAAAAAAGAAATCTGGGTCACAAAACGTTTTATGTTCGCCTTGCAGCAGTTAATTCGAAAGAAAATATACCCTAGGTAACAATACTATGAGAGGGTCTGGTTAACAGAGCAAGCGAACTTATTTATTTATTAATAGCGTCATTTACATGCACTCATAAATATAACAGCAAAATAGTGTTTACTATGAGGAAATAGTGTTTATTATGAGGAAGAACGTGTTTAAGGTATTTTTGATTCGATCACTAATGAAAAACTATTACCTATATTCCAAAATCTCTACTATATCTTTTCAATTTAATTACAAGAAGAACCCGGTTACTTTGCACAAGGCAAGTGATTCTGAAAGGTATCATTAAATGTTTCCACCTGTCATTCTTTAGAATTTGTCATATGTCATATTATGATAATGAGTGCATACTAAAATGAGTACCAACCCGTTTAAAATACTTTCTAATGAAAATGATCGCAATGAATATCAGTTTCAAAATAAATGGCAAAGTGAATCTCTAATGAATGAAGACCTTCTTCGACTTGTGCCTACATTAATGGAAAAGCAACGTTCTACTTCAGAATTGTAAAACCGTTTTATGTTAGGGTTAATTTTAAAATTGCGAATTAAGGTAGTAATGAAAATTGTTATTTTTTTTCATATTTTTATTTAAGATATTGTGAAATACGTAATAATGACGTTTGCTACAAGAAAAAATAATAAGTTTTATTAAATCGCTTTAAAATTAGTTTTCAAGGTACTTTTCACGGAACTTTTCCTGAAAATATTTTTTTTATATTTATCTTATACATTAAATAATTTTAAATAAACTACTTTTTAAGATATTTAACACATTTTTTTTAAAAATAACGTTTTCTTAAAAAAATACAAGGCGTACGGTATTAAGCTAATTATAATTATAGAATTTGTTATTATTATTAAATGTATATTTTACCGACAAGACAAAAAATAAACAAAATATAATGCAGTACTGCCATTATAAGTGCATAATCAACGAAGAGTACCTATCATCTCCAAAAACATTTAAATTAAATCATAACTCCAAAATGGTTGAGAATCTAACAAATATTAACTGAAACTTTTTTTATTGCAAATGACCCCTTCTACCATCTTTTAAAGTTTTGTCCATTATTTACATCTTCTATATAACCTAAAGAAAGCTGGTGGCTTTTCCCTGGGTACTAACTAAGTACTTTGCTAAGTTTAATGATGTAATTATGCAAATTAAATAAATTGCACATTTTATTTTTTCATAGGACATTCTTTTACATTTTTTTTTTTTTTATTGAGAAATAAAGTTGGCCGATAAGTACAAGTCTATAACCTTCCTGACTAGGTAAAAGTTACCTGTTCTAAGGAAGGTTATATACAATATAACCTGAAGTGAAGTACCTGAAGTGAAGTGAAATGAAGTGACCTGAAGTGAGTGGGGAAGGTGAAGTAATACAGTGCATACAATAGACCAGCGCAAAACCCTGAGAAATATAAAAAATATAAAAAATTACCTAAGGCACTTTGCCTACACACTTTTTATAATTAGACTATAATTGCCTGAAAGCAAGTAAAAGCAATCACCTATAAATTCTTTCATTCATGATTAATTCTGTAACTACTGACCTAAATTTCATAATGATCTGTTTATTTTTTCACATTGAGATCAGAAAGATCTGAAAGTATAATAATCCACAGTATAGCAGACCTTTGTAAATAGAATATTTACAAATTGAGATAATGTTGTCACAGAGAAATCGCTCTGTATAGACACCGGAGTCCATTAAGGTAAGTTTTTGTTAGCATGAATTGTATGCGTACTCTGTAAAAAGTTTAATTTTTTTTTTAAGAAGGCTTAGTTTTTATATTTTTTTAATTGGTGTGATTATTACATATTTGATATAAACGTAAAATAAAATTGTATAACGCCAGTGTTATCACCTAAAAATACAAAAATCTGTCTTTGAAATATACTTTCGGAGGCGATGGGATGGGATATCTTTTTCTTGTGTGAATATTTTTATGGAATAACTGCAGAAATAAAATCTACGCTAACGTCAAATGACTGTGATAATACTATTTTTTATAAACTTTTTTTAATCCTAACAGACAAATAAACGCAAATATTTTTTCTTGCCTCTGCCATAAAAGCATAATTTAAGATTTGTGATTCAATCAAAACAATGCTTTATGCGAGACTCTTGTTTGGAAAATACGAACAAATAACGGAGTAGGTATTTATTTTTTACAAGTTTTTATTTAGCTTGCAATGTTTGTATGGCGGTTTAGGTCAAATCCTCGAGCTGAATTAGAACCACTTCTTCTAATCTTACGAAGTTTAAATTTGACATGTTGATTCGGTTTCGATGACAATGATTTTTTATGGTAAGCATGACCTGATTCTACACCCAGGTATGGCTCCAGACAAAGGAACTCCTCACCGGGTAAAAAAATGAACAAATACTTCCCGGTAATTACCCCTTTCCCCGGCATCAGACGGCAAGATTACGCTGCAGTCATTTACGAATATTGGATTGTCCTACTATATTCATTCGCATAGCTCTTGTGATTTTATCGATGCTTTTTTGAATAAATAGTGTGCTGTCTGGAGGGTAGCTGATGCCTCTTATAAGCCGTCATTTGGCGGCAAACACACATGCCTCATAATAAATGAGACTCATTTAGACGGGTCTACGTGTAGGTGAACCGTGACAGATTATTGATAAGTGTATTCTGTGCCGCACTTTGAATAATAAAACGTTTTGGTGCAAATACTTTCCCTATAAAGGCGTAGGGTAGATAAATCCACCATATTTCTGTGCTGAATGTGTAGAAGGCGTCTTTTTAAATTCTGTAAAAAAACCTTATAGAGGAATTCAAATGTGCCGATAAAAACCTACACAGGTAGATGTATATAAATTTCCAAAAAATAAAATTTTAAATTTCCTAAATGTGTTAATTTCTATTTCTTTCGACAAATCAAATAACGTACTAATATTTATACCCATACGGTTTTCCAATTCCAGTTTTCCTAAATTTATATGTAAATGAACGTTATAAGTAACAACTAAAAAATATAGTTAAATATTTAAAAAAATATAACATATTTCGTGTTTATTAAAAAATATTCTTCTTTTTATATATAATATTTTAAATAGTAAAATAGACCAATGATATATTATATGAGAATAGGCGTTTACAAAATATAATTCTATGTGAATAAAAAAAATGTAAATTATTATATAGTTTTTTAATGTAAAGCTCTGGAAACTAAAAAACTAAAAAGAAAAGAAACGAATTTTAATTAAGTAGAACCTAAAACCGACTTCAATAAAAAACTAAAATCTAAAAAATTACAAACAAAATTATACTTTTTATCGTTAGTAGACAATAAAATGTCAGTTGAAGTCAGCGCAGTAACAAACCGATGCAACTTCAGCGTAAACCATGTCTCTTAGAGTCAACTACAAGCAACACAGAAAAAAAAATATTAAAAATAAAATAAAATAATATTCAAAATCGTTTAACCAATTCGACATGATATCATTTTAAATGAAAAACTTTTCATTTATTGCTTTTAGCTTACACTAGACAATAACTAAAGTAAAATGGTTACGATTTTTAATACTCTTTAAATAATATATTATTTGATACTAACCCGCGCCTAATTTTGGAATTATGACTTAACATTATAAATAAATAAATAGGTGACCCAATTTACAGCGATTGATATTTATGAAAAGTCGATTTGCCCAGGGAGATCAACGACAAATTCACGAATCTACATCAGAAAGGCTATTGCGGAGACTTCTGATTGAACATTCACGTAAATTTTATAGACCAGTCAGATTAGCCATATTTTTGTAAAGTTTTAAAAAATTAATATATATTTTTAATTCAAATACAGCTGTGTGTGTCATAATAAATATATAAATACATAGTTAGGTATATGGTATAAATAAAAACAAAAATGTGGCGGTAGATCTCTGCAGATAGGCCTAATAGCTAATAATAGGTAAATTGGTAAAAGTCATACGATATGTAGAAGGTAGTTAGTTTAGTCTGGGCACGTCCGTGTGAACTTACGCGGTCGTGTTTATCTGTACCGCCGCCACCTCCGTCGAAGTATCCTCAATCCACACCACGCGACGGCGGTACAGCCATCCGCAAAATTAGGGATACAAATATATCTGCTAAATGGACACAGCACATCACATTATCTAGCTTTCTGCATTTTGATCTTATTCTAAGATTCACTTTTAAAAAATTGACACCAAAACCATTAGTTACTTTATAAGAAGCTAGAAAGCGAATTTCGCTAATGCTAACCTCTGACCTGTGTAGGAAATTAAATTAATAATAAAATATTAAAATCGTTAACCTTCAATATCAAAAATACTAAATTGACATTGCAAACTCATCGCTACCACGTCGCGAAAATAAATGCCTGTACTCGGCAGCTGACTCACCCGCACTGAGTCGCTCACGCACATACGGACATTCCAAACGTTTTTCTTATGTATTATATTTTTTGAAATCCAAGAAAACTTTACCCGTAGCAAGGTAGATAGCGTACGTATTCTGTATAAAGATACAGAGTGTTCCAAGAGTGTTGCAAGAAATTGTATACAAAAATGCGAAATGCCCAAATTTGTTAATTTTATCAAATCGTTCGTGTAAACTCCCGTTTTGCTCGCATGTGCTTTGCAGGGCCTATACTCGGTGCGGCGCGCCTCTCTAGTGACTGAACTTATGTCAAGAGCGATTTCATATTACCACGTAAAGCTTACAATTTTTTTACTAGGAAACCATGATGAATTTTGATATGAGCATAAAACAAATCATGTTTGAAATCGCAGGGCCAAGAAGCTATTTTTTTTATCGGGAATGGTCTTGGAACACGGCGTTAAAATAAATAATGAAGACCCATATTTTTATTATTTAGGTACCTTTAAAATGTACCACTATAATTATTTTTATAATTAAATATGTACTTTAATGCATTTAAAAAACAGTTAAACCAAATGGCTAAGGAATTTCAACTATAGAAATCAGTACCTCCTATGATTTAGTACAGCTAATAGCTTGCTAAATATGTTATTTTGTAGCTATCGCAAGAAAGAATGCATCGACCAATTATAAGGATATTTGTTATTGTACGAATGTACCTAATGATACATCGGTAGGCAAAACAATACACAGAAATTAGACCTAAATAATCGAGAACGAATATTAAAGTTTTTCCCTGCATACAAACGCGAGATAGGATCATTATTTATAAATAAATAAATAAATTATGATCTCTAATTTTGAGCATGTGGTAAGAAAAGGCGATTTAGGCACATTTATTTCATAGATCATTTAATGTAACTTCATGCTATGGAAGTATTGCGGCCGAGCTTACAAAAGCGTTCCAGAGAGTCAATCCTAAGTCGGAGGCAAAGAGCGATCTCGGCGCCAATCAAAGCGTCAATCACGCGTTTGACAGGTTAAATGACGTTGCGTGCCGTCATGCGCCCGAGCGCGACCGAGCCGCTGAAACCCTGGAAGATGGCTTCTGGATTCTGGAGGCGAACATTAGATAAACGGGATAAGCTGGAGGACCTTTTTTCGACCAAAATAGACAAGTATTGGTAAGCTTGCGAGTAAAATTGATTTTTATTCTGAAACATCAGAGGTGATTATGATACCTATTATTGTAGGGTTTCGTAAAGTAGGTAAATCAGTATAGACTTTAGGTAAATTGCGTTTTATTTAAACATCATGCACACAGCAAAATTACCTATCGGTGTCTCAACCAGATTAGTTGTTAAAGGAGAGTTGGTGTGAAGAGGGGAAGTGAAGGAGGGGGTATCATGAGTTGCTTGAAAACAACTCTATCCCAAGTAACCTCATAAAATAAAATTGTTAGTTGATGTGTGAAGGAGGTACCTATATCGTTAAACTTTGTAATGTTTATATTATTAATCTTTGTATATGTATGCAAGAATAAATCTAAGTTTACTTTTGTGATGTTTTTTGTTAATTAAAACAACGATTTATGAAAATATACTTAAAAAACCGTGAACACGAGTTTTTTGGCTTATATATATTATAATTTGACCTATGTTCATATAAATTATTCCCGAAAAGAGCCTTTTGGTGTGCGCACGCTATCGCCGAACGAAACGCAACGAGAAAGATTGTTTAGTAACCTTTACCTTGCACATATTTTCCTAGGCGGTAAATGAATCTAATGCGACACGCCCTTCGACACGCTAAACTTGCGAAAACGCTCAGAGGTGATGGGCTCTTTCGGGAAAGCCGTGTAAAACTGTCATTATGCAGTTGATGCCAAATTTAATCAGCTTCCTTGAAGATGTTTTACTTCTAACGCCTGAGGTGTCAAATGTCCAAAACAGTCACATGACTGACGCCGTGTTTTCCAAATCAACCAATGTCAACCCAGCTTCAACAAGCGCCAACATGCCGTTTGGATTTGTAGTAGGATGGAGTGGACGTACATTGTACCAATCCAAAACACCTCAAATGAAAGGTCATACTTTGCCAGTTAGCTATAATTATCCAAAGTTGTTAATGAAGGGAATGAATAACAAATTTCTTGCACTATTTTATTTGTAAGTTTTCTCATTGATATATCAAATTTATGTAGGAATGATTTAAACTTGTACGAGCAAATATAAAATAAAAAAACAAGGTGTTTTAATATAAATAAGGTGTTAGGTGAATATTTCATTGTTTTCGTTTTTTTTTGTAGGGTAATTTTTTCAACAATGAAAAAAATGTTATAAATGGCCCTCTATTGTCAAAAGCTTAAATTTGCTAGATCACAGCGGTATTTTACGAACAACATACGTAAGTTGCGCATTATCCCACAGATTGTAGTGTAAATAAATTTAATTTTTATATTTGGTTTAATAACCTAAATATGGATCTACTTCTGCACTAATTTATATTTTATATTTAATCATAAATATTTAATTTTACTCATAAAAAATAATAAACCCAAACTTATCGGTTACTTGATCATTTTTGAAAAAAAAAATAAGATTTAAATCACAATATTTTATAAATGTAATAAACAATATTATTTAAAATTTAAAAATGAACATCCTAAATTACATTTGTTTTAAAATGTGGTTACTGCTATCTATGACTGGGTACAAAACATACGTTGTCGACTCAATAAATATATAAGGTTTAAAGGTTAAAACACAGATGGCAGTGTTTCTTTTTTTTCGATTACTTTTATCATTTATATTATGTATAATTTTTAAAGACTTTTTTTCAATATTATTTTTAATAATATTATATTTAATGTTTACATAGTAACATAATTACGATAGTAGATAAATCTTTTTGATATTAATATTCTGACAGTATGATATGACATAGTTAAGAACTAAACTATTATTGCATAAAGGTATTGATAGAATTCTCTTTTTGACATAGATTTCCTAAGTTATTAATATAGTTTTAGTAGCCAAATAAAAATATGAGTAAACTTTTAGTGTCTATGCATACTATTTCACTAGTTTCGTATTAATTTGACACTTTTATGAACTTGGTGCCCACTAACTTGATAAGGCCGTGTGTAGGTATGTATGTTGGCTTGGGGGGCAAGTCCCTGGAAAAGTAAAAAAATATTACTCCAAAGTATATACACCGTGCCCCAAGGCCAATCCCGATTAAAAAACCAGACTTCCTACGATTTCAAGTACGATTTGTAAAGACGATATATCAAATTCATCATGGTTTCCGAGAAAAAAAACAACCTTTAGGTGATAATATTATACGTTTTTTGTAATACGTCGATAGCTGATCGATGCGGCTGCAACTAGGTCATTGGGCGCTCTACGCGGACAAGGTACGTCGCTGCTTAAATGAAAGGTAATTTATTTATAAAAATTTGGAGATAAATTATTTAACTATTTATAGAGCGCAATCACACCATTAGTCTATTATCTTATGTTTTCAGTGTTTCTAAATGTAACGCAAATTATACTCAAAAAGCTCGGCTTCGCAGAATTCTAAATAGGTAATTTTGGTGAAATTGACATTTTTCATCTAAGCGTTATAGTTTTGTGAAGTCTGTTAATGAGAGAGTCAGCATGCTGGTTTAAACATATGACACGCACACACACTGCCAACCTTTCAGTACAATCATGCACACTTTATTACGCACACTCATAGATGTAATTCTTTACAACTTGCAATTTCGTTTTAATATTAATTGTATAGTAGGTTTTCCTTCCCTTTATTTTCCTAACTTCAAGTCCTTCGTACCTTATATGTAACTACGTTTAATCGGCCTTTTTAATGATTTTTTTTTGTGTTTGTACCTATATATTGTAACGCTGTTTGTAATTCAAATAAGTAAATAAATTATAAAGTTTTAATTTAAGTTTAAAAAAAATGTATTCCTGCGATGCCGGAACGATCAGCTAGTATAAAATATTTATAATATCATCTTATGATCAACAACAAATTGGTGTGACGTAACCTAAAAACGAGAAAAAATACTATTCTTGTCAATTAAATTTTAATCGAAACGAATGAAAAAGGGGAATTGAGCGACGGCGCCGTGGTCAAATAAACCCGGCAATAAGTCACGACCCGTCACATTTCATTAGTTCGTCCCTCCGTCCAGGGCTGCGCCACTCCCAGAGTGAGTGTGGCGGTCATTTACCACTATATTTCCGATTACAACCAAAGTAATTGTTATAGTAGAAATGGACGCTCCTTTGTTTCTATGCAAGAACAATCAAAGTGCGTTTTATTTTTGAGATATGAGATCACGTGAACGAAGAACGTCTTGAACGATTCTGACCTACAAATCGATGCCTGCAAAAAGAAGCCTTGTACAACGAACGGAAAGGTGTAAACACAAAAAATGTTCTATAAAACATTGATAGCATTGTCTTTTTTTTTTGAAAAATAACGAATATATTTTTTTAAATATTTTTTTTAACCTCACAAAAATAGATAATATCTGAATATTTAAAAACTTTTGGCTTTTATTATCATATTCAAAAACTAAAACAAAAATCTTCAATTTTAAACAAACTTTGATGTTCAAATCATTTCCTCCTCGACTTTATTGTCATACTTAAAATAAATGTACTGTTTTTGGTTTTAGAAGCGGGTGGCTTTAAGAAATGCTATATTATGCTATGGTGATTTTTTTTTTAAATATTTGAAGAAATTTGTATAGGTTATTATTTGCAAGTATAATAAGTTCAAATGAAATAGACAGTTTGGGTGCGAGCGGGACAGTTTGATCGCCTAAACCGCACGTTGAGGAGCTTATTACCACTAATACGCGTACTTCCAGCAATCCCATAAAACACCGATGATATTTGTTTGGTTTATAATAAAATTTAATAGAAAATATTTGTATTAAGTTTTGTGAAGAGTTCGTACACATGATGATACAGGTGTCATGGAACCATGCAACAATGTTTTGTTTGTTTTTCTGTGCCTTGTTGGAGTTCAGACGCGATCGCACAAGGTAATAAATAAGGTGTTTGACGTATCTGGACAAATGTAGCTATCTGCATGCACGCCATACTACATAATGTAGGCGCAGACGAATTACGTTATCCCATAAAAATGAGATCCTGTTCCAAGCTACTGTAAAATAATATAAAAATACTATACGAGGGTAGGTGGTTTTTATTAATGTTTCTTAACCACCTAAAAGTAGCTAGCGACTTACATACCAAAGAGAATTACAGTATTAATAAGTAGCTATAAAATGTTTCTATAATACTTACCTAGTTTTTAATTATAGTTCGAAATTGTTTTTTTTTAGTTTTATTTTATCAAATAATTTATCAAATAAAAAAACATTCTTGACCAAATACAATGGTCAATATAATTTTAATGCCCTCTATAAACTTAATTCTACTCCGAATTCCAACTTCTTGAACACAATTAAATGAAATTTTTCAAATTTAATTTCACCAGAATGAAATTATCTTCTTCCAGAACTATTTTTGGAACAGCTATACTGTGCCGAATCTGTGCTCCACCGTACTTAAATTGTCAGTATATTTATGGCTATGCAAAATAACTTTTTTATAAATAATTAACAAACATCCAGAATTCTAAAATCTACAAAGAGTAGATCAGAAGGATAACGTCTATGTCGTCTCTAAATCATTCTGAGAATTGCTTTTTGGGTTATCTCTAAGGGAGCAAGAATTGTTTTAGAACAGTCTCTCCAGTTAATGACCTTATGTCAAAATGAGTGAATATAGTTTAGACGACTATGAATATAACTTAAATGAGTTATGAAAATTAATCAAAATAACGGAGACGTCTTTAATTTTAGTTTCAATATCTAGTATGTTTCTTTTATTATTTTTAATATTCATAAATCTTGATTAAATAAATTAAAAAAAAAGTTAATTAAACATTTAATAATAGTAAGACTTGGTAACTCAGAAGGAAATAAAATGTGTAGGAACATAATATATACATCTATATAAGAGTGTCTATTTTACTTTGTAGTTAAGCTACAATTCCACTTTTTATTTCACTTAAATTTACAGTTGAAAATACATGTCTAAAATATGGTCCACAATAATGTATTTTTTAAAACACATTAGGTAAATTACCTTACAATTATTAATTATCCATTATCTATTATATCCCACACGTTGTTTTAAAAAGTTATTACGTCATATTATAAACAAATTTGAATATTGAACATGTATTTAATGATAATATGATTAAATTTGAATATTAATGAAATAATTTACCTAACCGTTATTGTAAAAATACCGTTTTTACCAACTGACGTGTAATATTTGATGTTTCGTATGATGTTAACTGCATCGATACCTGATGGACCAACCCGCTGTGGATATCGACGCACTTAAGATCTATAATTCGCTTGCCTCGATGATTAAAGTGAGCATTCTATTTATTGATAGTATAAATTGAATAATCCGCATTCGTGCCAGCCCTGGGCAAACAGCGCGAAGCCAACCTGCAAAAAGACGTCGAAAACCGGCGAAATGATTATATTGTTTTTGGTGGACGTCGCAACGCGTGGCCAGGGTCTTGCGGGCCGATATATCAAGGGCCGACAGCCGGTCATCCATTCTCATTGTCTTTGTCTCCGGCGAGGCTGTGGTCCTTCGCCCGAGCGGTATTAACTCCAACCACTAACCTCAACTATCCCGGAATAACCTTTCATATTTCATAAGCAAAAAATTGACAATGGTCTAAGACAATCGTCTACATCAGAGGTTCCCAAAGTGGTCCTCATGGACGCCCGGGGGTCCCTGACAGGAAAAAAAAATGGGGGTCCACGAGATGTAAATGGGGGTCCACGGACCGGAATCAATGAAATTAAATTTAATCAAAATAAAAGGGTTTAAATAGGTCGAAGTAAACATTTCTTAAATTTATGTAACAAAATATATTTGACAAATTTTACGTTTCACATAGTCACATCACATCAAACACGCTCGTAGACAGTCAAAAAAATTATCTATTTTTTTTAATCGTATGCAGGGTGCTTTATTTGTCGCGTGGAGACGGTTCATTAAACTGCAGTCATTACCAGCAATGGTTCAGCACTGAGTAAATACTACTTGTTCAGTCTTGTTCGATTTATGAGTATAAATAGGTGTGCTCAATCCTGCTCATATGTTTTCTGAGATTGAAAAGGATGATTGGATTGAAAATTAGTTAAAAAATATAAATTGATCATAATCAAAGTGAATCGAAATCATCGTGTTTGTGAGTGCCTATGAAAAGTAAATACAAAACTCCATGCATATATTTGTGGTCACCGGAATAAAATTACTAATAAGCTTAATTTTGATTTATGGTCAGATATTTTTTACCCAAGATTTACCCAAATACTAAAAATAAATGCAGGCAGTATAGCGTTGATTATTTAAAGTACGGCTTCATTCCTTCCCCGTCGGACAACCATCTGGCCATGAGTCTTTTGTGCCACAGAACGTTAAGCAACGACTCTGTGAAACCATCCAAGCTGGATGAACATCTAAAAAAGTGTCATCCTGATAAAAAAAAAGTAAAAACATTGAAATAATAAAACATAATCTAAAGAGAACCACGTTGAATAATATGTTTGCTACAACGTTAAAAAGAGATGATGATGGTTTTCGAGCATCTTATAATATCTCACGCCTCATAGCAAAATCAGGAAAGCCCCATACTATCGGGGAACAGCTGATTTTACCAGCTATTGAAGAGGTTTTAAAAAATGTTTACATATACCTGCACATGACACACTCAAAAAACTTCCTTTCATTAATAACACAGTTCAAAGGCGTATTGATGAAATAAGTCATTATGTTGAAACCTTCTTGTGTAATTATCTGCAAACAACCATTTCGCTATTCAAATTGACGAGTCTAAGTTACTTGGTAATGAAGCACTATTATTGGCGTATGTTCATTTTGTTATGGACCAAAAAATTTGATTTGTTCATTTTCATTAAAAAAAAACAATAAAGATAAGAATAAAAAATAGACATATTTTTTTTATAACTGTCCACTATACAAAAAAACCTATAATAATGTGTATATATTTAAATTTAAAAAAATTAGAAAATATCACTATTAGGCATCCTGAAGGATAAAATAGGGTCCACGGGGAAAATAAGTTTGGGAAACATTGGTCTAAATTGATATTAATTTTTTTCTTCATCCAGTGATGTTATCAAATGCAACGTCATATCAAGTCTGAACAAATTGAACTGCCTTCTTTAGGGCCGACATTTAGTCTAGTTAAGAAGGCAGCGAACCAAACGCTCACATATACAATATTTTTTAATATGTAGGTATACACGAATCTGTAGCCTTATAAAATGGGTATTTAATTGTTTTTATTAGATAAATAAATAAGTTTTTTTCGTTAAAACATATTGATATAGACAACAAGAAATACACCAATTATTAATACTATAAATACAAACACTAAAAAATACACACTATAAATATTATATAAGTTTTTGTAAGGAGTTATCAAAATAAAAAACCCTCAAAAACAATATCACCCCATTTGCAACAGAAACTTAACGCCACATTTTTGTTTCGTTCACATTGTGACGAGTATCATTCTATATTCTTTGGGGACACATTAGTAAATATAGTACAACTTATATGACAAGCTAATATGTCAGTGTTTTTTAGATATTTTAAATTAAAATGCACACTACTATAATTCTTTTTTTTTTGGTTGCATTTCATTGTCCTATTGATAACAAAATTGACAACGGTTACTGTATGAAATTCCGCGTAACTTCCGTCGATAGCAAAACGTATGAATTGATGAAAAATCGAGAAAAAGGACTTGCTTTAAAATCTGCTTGGATTGTTCACGTGTTTTGGGTCTCCCACTCACACACTCGCTTGCGGATGCGCGTGCCGTGTATATAATAAAACACCACAGCTCAATAAATAGGTATTTTACTTTTGATAATAGGATAAATAAATTAATAAATCCGTTTTGTGGCATCTATTACCAAAGATTACCTAACTTCAAAATCTATTTATGTTCATATTACGGCTCTTTAACCGGTAGATGGCGATATTTTAGAATCCGTGCCGATCATTGAACATACTAAAAGTTACATCTTCCTCTAACACATTGAGTTTTGGTCTGCGCGATTGAGTGAAAAAATATGCACCGCTCCCGATTCTCACCACACTTCACCCCTGCGTATGGCAACTCACGTTTTTACTAGTTTTTACCAAAACTAAATGCGTTGCTTAGAAAACGATTACTAGCTTCATGAGGCGTGCACTGCGCGTTCATGTTGTATGCCGGTCTATTTTAATCGGGAAGTGCCCCTCCGCCTAATGAAAACCGATAACGAGCGTCCGAGTGGTATACAAAGGGTCAGCAGCCGACGCGCCGCGCGCCGCCTGCCGGCATGATTGGTGACTTGAATGAATGAAAGGGTCAGCCGATCCGACTGAACCACGCTTTAATTTTGTCGTATCAGCTATTCTGAATGCGAAATCAACTGGATCCGGCATTCAAACGCTTTCCATGCTCTGCTGGGGTCACCACGTGACGCGTTAAATTTATTATAATTGCGAATAAAACATCCATCTTGTTTGACTCTACTTAATTTAAAAGCAGTACCTTCTCAGAAAACGACTACTGACTTGAAAAGTCACTCAAGGGAGAATCCAGAAGTCTTTCTCGGGAAGGGCACACGGGGCGAGGGGAAGAGTGAGGGATATGATATTCCCCCACCCGATCCTTAAGTGGGCGGTCAGGGACCTCCCCCCAAAATGAGTTTTAGGTTACTTTTGAGAATCCTAGTAAATATAGTTTGAAATTGTGATAACCTCCAGTTTCTCTCTGAAGAAGGAATAAATTGGTCAAGGAAAATATCATGGGGATGAAAAAAACATACCCTAATAAGTTTCAGAGGGTTGGATTTGCACTACAGCCTTACCACGGAGTACTGAAGGAGTATTTGAGCAAGAAAATTTAACGGAAAGATCGCGTCATAAAAACTATAAAAATAAATGACAATATATATCGATGTATTTAAATTACTTGACGTTAATATAGGGTAATTTTGGTTAGGAAATTAGGCTACCGACACCATAAAAAAATATGAAAATAAACAAATGAAGGAAATCGGTTATAACTCTAAAACTACGAGCGCCACTTAATTGGAAATCACTGTTTAATTACGTTTATGTCCAGCCTAACAAAGGTATTATAGAATCAGGAGCCGGCTGTTAAAATAGAGTTCATATTTTTCGGGAAATTTCACAAAAATTACAATATTTTTAACATTTTACGGGCCACGATTTTCACATTGATAATCTCTGGCCAGACGATATCTTACCGAATCGATATATAACGGTACGCCTCGGCAAATATCAAAAGGCTAGAGTCTACGGACAGAAACGCACAAAATTAATTTCTTACTCGGGATCCTAGAGTCGTAAATAACCGGTTGCAGGGCAAATAGCTTTTAAAGGGGTTAAATAGAGGTTGTGAAGCGTTGTTTTTGAAGGAGGAAAAAAATAACGTATAACGGTTACGGGAGAAGTAGATGAGTGAGTGACGCTCTGACGAACCCATAAATTAGTCATTGATTCCAGATTTGGAGATAGCCGCCCACAAGGTGGAGTCAAGAGGAAAAGAGATAAAAAATGAGAAGAACTGAGGTTAGACTGAAACAAACATACAGGGGCGTTTACTCAGAGGAAATACAGACTCGCAGATGACAGATTATATATTAGAATTAAACCAATGACGAGAAAATATAAGGCAGACTATATACTGACTCGAGAGAGAGATGGTTTAATGACAGAGTGAAAGAGACGGGATCAAGTTAGAAGAGTACAACTCGGCACTGACGCCAAGACGAAATACACGTCCATACAAAAAAGTAAAAGTTGAGGGTTGAGCATCCCTGCCAGCCATTTTAATAGGTCTGTGCCATGTTCTTGTCATATTTTTATGATAATAACCAGATTTAAGACGTCGTAGCCCCATATTTTAATGGGTTTAAAAATCGATAAATTTTTATAACTTCAAATTAATATTAACGGGTTGACCAGAGTACATGCAAGTCTGTTTATTGAATAAATCAGTCAGTAATTGCTAGATTCGTATTGGTTAAAGATGAGAATCAATTAATTTAGACCCACCTTTCGGAGAAGGGGAACCGAGGTTATTTAAATGAGAACAAAAGAAAAAATGGGGATTAGTGGTTGGGATTAGTTCGGGATTAGTACGCAACGGAGCTCCGGGTTCAGAGTCTTTCCACGTCGGTCGATCGCGATATATTTGGTTATAAATTAACTTAGTAGATTCAATCGAAACTTGGTGAATATTTTTTAAGTGTTAAATTCTAGTCAATAGAATATTAAATTTTGGTTTGTTTTTGAACCATGAAATATTGTTTTATAGTCCTAAAACCGAGCGATTACTTTAATAAATTAAAATTAAATTATTTAATAACTTAAATAATCCAAAACAAGAAATATAGAGTCTTTTGAATCTTAAACTGCCGAAACAAAATAAAAATAAAGGTGTGTTAAAATTAAAAGAAATATAAATAAATATGTACTTAAATAAAACCATTTAAAAATTATATAAAGAATATATAATAAAATACAATTTTATACGTATAGAGTCATCCTAAAGAATTTACGCGGTACGCAAACGTATTATAATAGACGCGAAAAAAACGAGGTTCTGCACTTGTTACGTAATGTCCAAAGTTCGAATCCGGAAATGTCAAAATTAAACCTATATATTTTTGTAATTAGTTTCCAAAACTGAGACCAGATTAATAACTAAAATAACCAAATACAAGAAATATAGAGACTTTAGAAAAATAAATAAATATATAAAATAATAAATTATTAAAAGGTATTTGATTTAAAAATAAAAAAAATAAACTATAGAAGTAAATTTTGTTAATTAAACTAGAATAAAACAAATAGTGAAACGTATAATAAAAAGAAAAAAATAATAAATTGGTACAAGGTATTTTATCAAAATATAAAATATAGGAGTTTTTCTTGAAAACTAAAACGTTAAACTATTGAAAGGTATTTTATTAAATCCTAAAGGTTTATGAAGGGATATTTTATAATTAAAATTGAAACTCAAAATAAACTTAGAAACCCAAGCTAAAATGTAAAGTTATAGAAGGATATTTTGTTATTTAAAATTAAAATCAAATAAACATTGAAACGTGACATTAAAATAAAGGTTCTTCAGGACCATCATTCTTTTATCTAAAGAATTGGAAAAAATAAGATTTCGAATTAAACCCCAACAGTTTAGAATTAATTTTTTTTCAAAAATTAATCCCAGAGCAAGACTCGATTCATGAATTATAGTAATTGATCTAAAACGAACACTAATTCATACTTTATTAGTTGAACAAAGTAAAAATAATTATTAAATAAATTCAAAATTAAAGAAATAATTAATTTTATCCTAAGTCGAAAAATATACGTAAGGGTTATATCTGACGGTTAAAGGAACAACTTAAAGAAAACGCCGGGTAATCATAAAATGAAATTATTGACGGAATTAGGAAGGTGGTATTAACATAAAGTTCAAACTTGTGCATGCCGATTCTGTGTCAAAAGGTGTTCATTATATTTGTTAATATAAGTAGGAAATGCATTGAGGCCTAAGTGCATTTCAATCGTGTTGTGTTGTTATGTGTAGTGATTGGATTTTGGGGTTAAATTAGAACCTAAGCTTTTACAGGGTGAGTCTATTAATATAGATGTATACTTAATTATGTGAACTTCAAATGCTTATGGCAATTTATTTGACTCCTAAACCAAGCTGAGTTTGTTTCATAAAGTCGTTGAGTTAAGTTTTAAATGTAAATGTAGTACATACCTATTTATTTCATAAAAAAAGGAAAAGAAAAGAGAATACTTATTTGTAAACATAAATATCAGATCTATATTTAAAACAAAATCTATCAATAATAAAGGTAAAAATTATAGAAGTTCGAATGACATAGTTTACCAAAAGTTTATCAATAAAATAAATATTATTTATATAAAATAGACAAAGTTTGATCAACTGTTAAATTAAAATAATTGTGTTTAATATATATACTTTCAAACAGGGAAGTTTCACATAGTTGGGAATAGATCAAGCATGTTAGTGTAAATATTTTCGAAATTTAATATAATATATTATTAACAAAATTGTATCCATAATTACACAATACATGTACACGCACAAATACACACACACTCAACTGTCATAGAGAGTACATGTTATACGAAGGAATCCTAAATACGCCAGCGGAGTATATATAAATAAGCGAATCACGGCCGTGTAATAAAAAAAAAAAATAAAAAGATTGTTTTGTCTTCTATATTACAAATAACAAACACCCTATAGTTGCGCGCACAAACATAAAAGAAGGTGATATAAATAAACGATCATTTAAAACGCGAATTATTCATACATCCGATAACTAAATTGATACATAGTCAAATTATTAATTCTTTATTGCAAAATTATAAGTCTGGATCTGTTGGTTTTCTGGAATTGGCGGGGTGAATTGCTTAAAAAGGGGATTATATGAACATACATTTAATACGGACATGACAATATTTGACAGAGAAAAACCAAATAATGCCTTCTCCGATGAGAGTGGATGCGTCTGGATGGAAAGTTTTACTTCACTTTTTCCTGCCTACCTAAGATAGAGGAATCGGAATTTGCCAGCTGTTCTGGTTAGGTTTTTCGGCTCTGGAAGACAAGCAAAAGATAGATTCACGACCTATCTTCATCATATGTCAACTCTCTAATAAAGCCCACAGCTCTAGCATAGGATGTGCAGAGTACAGTTGGACCCTGATTAAGTTTTGACCATCGTGGGATCCCGCTTATGCCAGAGAAGTTAACCCTTCCTTAGGACAGCATCGGTGAAAAGTAGAATCTCCTATCTATCCAATAACCTTCATTTCGAATCAAGTGCGAGTCGGCCTTCCGGCTACACTGCAATTTAAAGCTATTCTGTCTTACCTACACATCGACTTAATTCGTGGATCGCTATGGTTTTATACGTGACAGACAATGAGGAACTAAATTTTAAATTAAAAATTTGAGTGACTAGCTTCGCTGATTGTGGAAGATTACAATAGATCTAGATGTCTAAATAAATAAATATAATATTATTAGCACCAGGGAAAAATAATAAAATATACGTAGTGTTAGTTAGGACAAGAATAAATAATAAAATGTAATATTATCAGCACCAGGAAAAATAATAAAATATATGTAGTGATAGTTAGGGTAAGAATAAATAAATAAATAAATAGATTCAGGCAGGACCTGTTCCTATATCACTTTTTCTAAGCTAATTCCATCCAGCTTAGAATATCCTGAAGCTGATCAAAACATGGTAAACACTGACATTTTGGAAGTGTATCCCACCTACCATTGTAAATTATAAACCCTGGAAATCACATTTAAACTTCAATGTATTAGAGCATCAATTCGCTCAAACACAATTGGATCAAACTACCTTGACATCAGTTGGACGCGGGACTTTATGGGAATGTCACGTAGGCTGACTTTCTCCCTCAAACATATATGACACTTCGCTTATAGTTCTTTGCCACGGAACCCTGTCAGTTCGGCATAGTAAAGTACCCAAGGGCCTCACAACCCCTACATCGTTGGAAACTGGGAAACACATGCCTCTGACATTGCAACTTCGAGCAAACAACTAAGGATATACCACATCATCTTATGTTCTAATCAGTTAATTCTGTTTAGAGCCACCGAGCCGGCCTAAAGCCATTCCGTCGAGGACTGCATTCAACTGTTATAAGGGTTTTTCAACCTTTTGGACCTATTCATATTCATAAAACCATGGAACAGCACTCTTTAGGAGGTGGAAAGTGGCTGGGGGTAGGGGTGGTTATGGAGCCCCAGCCTGTCCCAAAATAAATACCCATATCCCAAGAATCCTGCACTAAAGTAAAAATAAAATATTCTCATAATAATATTTTTTTTTAACACGAATAAGAATTTAAAATAACAGAAAACAGTAGCTATATTAGTGAACAAAAGATACTATGATTAGTATAACAATAATAAAGCGATGAACGAGATAACAATTTAAAATACATACATAAATAAGATTAAAATTTTTTACATAAATAACACATAACACGCAGTAATGAAAGGGTCGAATTAAAGAATAAATACATAAATACTATCCACCGAATTAAGCGTCATAAATTATATCAATGTACAAACACCCACATAAACAAATAGCATTTAAACTGAACCTAATTAAAACTCACATAAGGTAAATCATATGTGGATAGAGATAAAATAAAATATATTAATAATATTGACATGCTATAGCACATGTGTACTGAAACATAACACAGACATATTTATTGTTCAATACAACTTCATTATAACCTAACAGCATGTATTGGTGTAATCAACTTTTTAAAACAGGTGAGACGACAACATATTCATTGCGAAGCAGGAACACAGAAGCTGTTCTGTGTCAGAAGACACAGCCATGACAAGGGTTCTACGATACTAGATGAACACCATTTTTACCAATTATCCTTTAAAAACATGTATCATTTTCAGAGATTATGTCAAGCTGCCATCGTAAGTAACTAAATTGTTTTTTTGATTTATTATTAAAATTATTGTAAAGACATGTGTTTTGAGACATCAATCTGAGTAAAACTATTAACTTTAAACAGAGCATTCTGCTTGCGTTTAGGAAGGGAAGTGGGTTCTTGGCCGACTGATTGTGGGGGTGGTTGCTCTTCTTGACTGAAGGGTGAGCGCTTTCTCGCTTTTGGTCCGCCTTGGTTCATCTCAAGTGGCGCGCGTGACCAGGATTCGTTAAATTAAAGAGTTTCTGGACACAACTAAATAAGGGATCCTAACCCTAGATGATCATTGGCCATTCTAAATAAATAATATAAGAAACGATAATAAAATATTCATTATTTGTAAAAATAGGCATCGTAGAATATATTTTAGCTAATAAAATGATTGTATTTATATATATTACTGTATTAATGTGCTGTATTGTATTTATATTATTATATACGGTTTCTAAGTAATTTAAACGATGAATAATATTCATAAAAATTGACTTTGAGTTCAAAATTTAAAAGCGTTAAGAGTTATCCGAAGTCAGTTGATACAGGCAAATAATACAAACAGTCAAATAATTATGGTTAAAAGGAATAAAAAAACTGTTAAATATTAAAACAATATTACCATTACACAGTAAATTATGTATATTCAATATAGGTAAAACCAAAAGGTAATTTAAATTAAGTTGTATGAGTAGCGATTTAAAAATTTTGAATATGGAACGTAGGTTAATGGTCGCTACAAATAAATGTTTATTATTTTGTATTTATAGTTCTATCAGAGAACAGAAACCTTCATTATAGTTTAAAATGATAGTATAATAGCACTTAATGTCCAAACCAAACTAATAGTTTAATAAGATTTTAATGTATTTACTTTTGCATATGAGATTACCTAAATAAGTAATAGTATATGATTATATATGTACACTTATGTATGAGTATGTGTGTGTATGTTTATGTATGTTTTACATACTATAAGAGAAACAAGAATGTAGATAGGTTGTCAACAGTTATTAAAAATTATGGATAAATTAAAGAAATCTCGCCTCGCTTCAAAAAAAAAATCTACCAAGTTGTATTAAAATTACATTAATAAATAAATAAATCTGTCAATTTTCTTTACTATACTACCAGAAATAGTATTATATAGTGTGTCAAAGCAATTTAGAGTCATTGAGTCAAAAACAAGAATAAAATAATACATCAAATATAGAAATAACTGATATGACGGTTTTTCAGCGGAATCAAACAAATAAGTAAATTAGGTTATAACAATTAAATTATTGTAGGTATAAGAAGTAGTCCAGGGTTTAGATTTGTAGTTCTAAACTGTAGCTTATACATAATAGCATATACTATATTTGCAAGAATTTGAGAAATTCATTTAAAATACTAACTTTTCATGTGGGCGAGCGACCTGATGTCAGAACAAACATATAGCAATTTGCTCTCATAACATTCAAAATCTAAACTAATTTAGTTGGTTATGATTAGGATAGAACTGCTAAATCATATTCAAGAAAACCCAGTCACAAGTATAACATAACATTCCTAAAAATAGAATTTTTAAGTTCTCTTATGTCCCGTCCCGTAGAACGTAGATTAGCAACATGTGAATATAATAAAGAAATTCATATTTTAAAGACTAAATGTCAGATCAACTATAGTAATCTAAACAAGAAGGAATATTTAGAGCCTAAAGTAATTAAAAAAATGAATAAAAGAAAACAGATTTATTTTGTAGACATTTGCGTTTAATATAAGAAAAATTTGCATTAAAATACACTTTAACAAGTAAAAATATAAAATATTTAAATTAGTAGATTATACTGACTTTACAGTAACTATAGATAATTCATTTGATTGATTTTTACTTTTCTAAATGAATTTGGTGAAAAAGAAATGACAAAGTTGAAAAAATACAGTCTCCATCGGAAAACAAAACCATTGTAATATTTATTTTTGTAAAATAGGTATTAATTAGGGAAAAGTTAAAGATATCTGGAATAGCATATAAGAATACCATAAAACTTTTGTAATACAAACTAATTTGAGCTATTAAAGAATTACAATTTGTATGACAGATGTATTTAGCTGACATTTTTATAAAAAAACATAAAATTATTGAAAAATTGATTAAAGAATAATGAAGTTTAATATTTTATATAGTTGTGACATACTAGATTATTAAATAATACAGGATTCAATAATAAAATACCTTTAGACACAAGTATTTTGTGTGAAAAAAAAATATTAAATCAAGATAAAAAGTTGATCGTAGAACATTCTGTTGATGCGTTGAATTGAAATTTTAAATTACAATAGGTTATCATTATAAAAGGGTAACTGGCTTTTACTATAAAAAAAAATTAAAAGGGGATTTTAGTCAGTGAGATATTGGATTAAAAATTTATAAAATAAAACAAATTATAAAATAAAGTCAAAAGAAACCTGAAGGTGAGTAGTTGCACGGGATTACAAAATAACAGCAGATGAAGATAACCAATTAAATCAGGCCGAGTAAAGCGTTGAAATTTTCAAAAACTTGATTGGGCGTGGACTGACCTGTAAAAGACAATAAATAAAGATAAATTCCTGTGAAAGAATAATTGACAGATAGTGGGAAATATATGACTTAGGTATATATAACTGACTTAGGTAAATATATTGTCTGTAGATATGTATAAGAAAATGTGTGTATGAATAGGAATTAGGATATATAATTATAGTGATGATGGTGAAAGGAGATGATGTTATGAGTGAGTTATGTAAGAATTTGATAATAAAAAAAATAATAGGTATGTAAGAGTGTAAGATCAAAGCACATGATTTGTGTGCATATTATTTATATAATTGTATAATTGTATATATATGTAGTTATATAAATTAAAATATAAAAAAAAAATAGGTATATAAACTAAACAGAAACAATTTAAATTAGTTATTTAAATGAATGTGTCAACAAATTATTACAAAATCAAAACAGCATTTAGTACACCAAATAAGTAATAGATGTATAGGCATATGTATGTATGTATGTATGTATGGGCGTGTGTAGATATGTTATGAGAAATCATTAAATACCTATCGAAAAATTAGACTCAAAAACAAACCAAAAGTAATATTAGACCTCCATTAATTTACATATCAAACGTTCTTAAACAAATAACTCAGAAGGTGCATTTCTTAAGTTTTCTAAATAACGGTTCACGACAGAGATCAGAGTTTTATTTTTTTATTAATCAAATAGCATACTAACTTTCATGTTTTAGTTAAAATGTCTGTTGTACATTAATGTAGAGTTTACAGAAGGAAGGGATGTTCAGTTGAAAACCTCTATACGCTGATAAATTCAACGTGAGAGAAAAGCAGGAATAGAGTTAAAATAAACTTACAGATATTCTTAGTAGGTAGCTCAGGGATTCGGTCATCACCATCATTACATTGTCACCATTATTACAGTGGTTAAAAAACGTGGCGATAAGATTTTTAAGTCGGGCCTTTCGTTTCACAATTATAGGGTGGATCTTCATCTGCTTTATAAATAAAACTGAAAAAAAAAACAACAAACATTTAGAATATTATTAAAGTATAAACAAAAAAAAAATATATAGGCATACTTGTTCGAAATATTCGGGAATTTTAAAAATAATACTAAATCGAAACAAAATGGCAGACAACGTTAGAATACTATACAAAGACAATATAATAAAGACAATATAAAAGACAATATTAGAATCTCGGCAATAAAAAAAGAGCAAGAAATAAGGTTACATTAATAGCGATTAGGTACGTACCTACAGTGAAGGATATACTAAAATAAAATGATAATAAAAAAATCTGAAACAAAGCCATTTAAAAATATTTATATATAGATACACTTACCTTTTCGATGACGAATCTGACGGGCGTGAAATTTGAACGTCAACACAAACCATAGTTAAATAGAACGCAGAATATTATTAAATTTAAAACAAATTTAAAATGGAATAAATATAGGTAGAGTTCACGAAGGAATAAACCTCAAGCAATGCTTACGCGTTTGGCGGTCTTGGGATAATGTAACGCTAGTCGGGTTTTAGTTCTTGGGTGGTTAGCACATGTACGGTTTTACCCTCGCAAGAAGGGACAACTTACAGGAAAAAATATATAAGGGTACGAATACACCAGTTTAAAATCGAGCGCGTTGAAGTTAAAAATTTTGCTAAAGTAAAAAAATAATAGAGAGACGTATTCTAGTATGAATGTATTTCTTTATATTGAAGTAATTAATTTTATTATAAATTTGATGTTAATTAATTTTTTTTGAAAACAAATAAAGGAACATACTTATACATTTTAAGATAAATAGTAACTGTTTAGCAGTCCAACAGATAAATAAAATAAGTTTTGACGGGTTTTTTTGTTACTTATAAAAATATTGAAAAATAGCATGCTAATTTTCGATAGCATATAACATGTCTTTTTCGAGTAGCTGTCCACTCCCAATTAACCAAAAAAGATATTAAAAAAATTAACTTGGTAAATACACTAAAGTACAACTGCGAAAAAAAAAAAAACGAACGCTAAATATATATGTAAACATAGTAAAGGAAAAATAGATAAATAAAAAATATTATAGTTTTTTTTATAGCTTAAAAAAAAAATAACGCTGTCATGAGTTGGGTGTCTGTCTATCGGTGTGTGATTTACAGGCATGCAGTAAAGAACACGTGGCGATGGGTAGATTATTCAAATCTGATCAGTTAAATAATACTTGTAGCTCAATATTTAAAACAAAGGCGGGTTAGTTATACAAAAATAAATAGATAAATATAGAGGTTCCATAATAAATATACATTTTGTATGTAACGACCTTGTAAAACTGACTTTGAGGTTTTTTTTAAACTGTAAAATATTTTCGAAGAGGTACACATTGTAAGCTTATCATATTGTTTCATAAGTAATTAATTAGCTTAAATTTCTACCGAACTTCTAAACTTAAAATTCAGCAAAGGAATGATTCTAAACATTTAATGATTCTAAACATTCGCCGGGACAGCTTGTTTAAAATAAATGACATTTCTAAACTACTTATATAAATGTTTATTAAACTAAAACAAAAAAATAAAAGACTAGAACAGGCTGGTGTGTGCGAATCTTTATTTTTAGAAAGCTAGTACCGACCCGAAGGCGCGACCTTATCCTGAGAGGCGCGTGACATGTTGAAGTGATAAATTCAGACCTAGAGGCAGGTCCTTCAGTTCTGGGAAGTTTACAACATAACGTAGACTCTCGAATTTAAGAATAGATGAAACCCAGATTAGATTCAATTTAAGCTAAAACTAGATTTTGAACGGCAAAATATTGCACATTTTAATACGTTGTTAATATGATCAGATGAATACAAAATAGCAATCAGAATAAAGTATTCATAAATAAATGATATAACATTTACGTGAATAAAATAAAATAAAAAAAAAATTAATGCATATAGCTAAGTATAGTTAATATTTAAACATAACACGACAAGAATTAAATATGACAACCTGTAGCTATCAATTAATATCAATTGGTTCTATTCAATATCAGAATAGTCAAACTAATTCCAATGGATAAATTTAAACTCGTCTGGAATGTTTGAAACTAATAACTGATTAATAACTGTTAGTAAATGGAGTTATGAAGAACAGTTCCCTTGAATATATTAAATAAATATATTAGATAAATAAATAACTTACCTAAAGGCAAGCTAATGTGATCCAAAATTAAATAAATAAATAAACCTAATAATAACTATCAAATAAAACTAGTTCAATAAATGAATAAATGAATTTGTGTATGTATAGGAAGGAAAGGGGTAAAAAAATAAATAAATATAAGAGTGTGTAAGGGCGTATAAATATGTATATATATATATTACCTTCATTGTATGTATCACAATTTTTTATTTAATATTTTAAAAAAAAAAAATATGCAGGTACTGACCAATAAATGGTTTTAAAAAAATAAATCAAACAAGAATCGCCAATTTCTCTGAGCATAAAATACGTTTAGTGTGCCATAAGACTGCCTCACTGCCTGAATAAGCGTGCCTTACTCAAGTTTTATTTTCATATACGCAAATAAAATTAAGGTATTTATAAAATAAGGTAGGAATTTTAAATAAATATTCTTTCATAAGAGAATTGGTTTTTTTTATTAAACAGAAAATAAGAGATATTAAAAGTCATCAAATGCCATAAACATTAATATAGAAACGGTCAGGTAGGAATTTTTTAATTTTAAAATTGGATTGCTGTGGGTTGATGTTTCGAAATACATGTATATACTATTCCAATTTTTTTTTTGCATGTGAAATTGATTGCCTTTTGACCGGATCTGCATGAACAAGTAATACAGAGATCGAATATGTCTACATATACATATATGAATGTACTAAATAGCGTGCTGAAGGTAACAGGGACAAAAAAACAAAATTACGTATATTAGACACCACAAACAGATATAACAAACGGAAATTTGGCCTTAACAAAAAAATATAAAGTAACGATAGATGGTAAGAAAAGAAATATAGTAGGTTAAAACGAAAGAAACTAGTACGAAATATATTATTCGATTGACAGGAACCAAGTAAATATTACGTCAAGTGAAACTTAAGTTTGTTGCGACCTTTTTAAAAAACAAACAAGAAAAAAACAAAATGCATGCGGTTCGAAAATGAAACCAACCACTTGAGGATGCGACGTTCGCGAACGTATTTTTTTTCTCGTTCTCTATGACATTGCGTCTTTACGGCTATTCTAGTTATAGGGTGTTTCAAATTTAAAGATAATATAATTAATAACAAAATTAATACTTACTTTTAGTAATTAGGAAGTAATATCTAAATAGTCTAAAAATTAAAGACAATTTAAACATAAACAAACTTTATATTAAAGGTTTATATTTAAGAAAAATACTAAACGAACACAAAAAAAAAAAATATATAAGGGAAATCCATTTATAATAAATATATACATGAATAATATAAATAAAAAAAAAGATAACTACATAAGTTATAGTTAACATAAATAGAAATATTAAAATGATAATCCAAATTTTTTTTTGGTTTATTTATAGAAGCATCGGATCCCATAGACCTTTTAAATCCAGTGTAGTGAAGTGACAATATTAAAACATAAGTGGAAAAGCAGAAGACTATATAACCGAAGATTTATACGCCCATATAAATACATTTGTATAAAAAAAAAAATAATAAAAATGTGTGTATTGCAAAAGTGGCTGGGTAAGAGGTATGCTCAACAGCTGTTCGAGGAGGTGGACGAGTCACAATGGCATAAATATCTGAATGGATATGTCGACATTCAGGACGTGCGGCATAGAGTGACGGAGGTAATCAGATTTTGT
This sequence comes from Neomicropteryx cornuta, assembly GCA_020383195.1. Classification (NCBI taxonomy): domain Eukaryota; kingdom Metazoa; phylum Arthropoda; class Insecta; order Lepidoptera; family Micropterigidae; genus Neomicropteryx; species Neomicropteryx cornuta. The sequence goes on along the minus strand of JAHKQU010000008.1, from coordinate 16,899,691 downwards.
GCCGGAGTTAACGTGGAGGTTGTCGACAAGCAGGGCCAAGCTTGGAGGCTGGAACTACGGGTCAGAATGTCATCAGACTGGGGGACCTGTGAGGGATGTAGGTGGTACGAGTATGATAGGAATCAAAGGGTGTCCTTTGCCCGGATGATCCATGAACAGTACCAGCGATGGTTTGTTGATACATCCGTCGCGTTTGAAAGGTTGGCCTCGAGCGCGAGCGTTTATGGAAAGGCGTTAATATGCGAAGCATGCGGGAGGAATTTATTCACCTACAGAGCTAGGGAAAGGAAACTTAGATGGATCTCCTCAGGCTTGTCATACCCAGGGCTTAAATAAAGAAATACATATATGTATATATGGATATAAAAAAAAAAAAAAAAAAAAAGAGGGTGAATTTAATTAAGTAGATTTAAGTGTAATATTTACATATATTAAGTGAAATACTTAAGCCTACCACCTAAGTGAAATACTTAAGCCTACCACCTAAGTGAAATACTTAAGCCTACCGCCTAAGTGAAATACTTAAGCCCTACCACCTAAGTGAAATACTTAAGCCTACCACCTAAGTGAAATACTAAGCCTACCACCTAAGTGAAATACTTAAGCCCTACCACCTAAGTGAAATACTTAAGCCTACCACCTAAGTGAAATATTTAAGCCTACCACTTAAGTTGAAATTTATAAGCTTATCACCTAAGTTGAAATACTTAGCTAGTTTTGCACCAATTCACATTATAATTACGGTTAGACGAGAGTTGGTGGTAATAGACGGTTGGCCAACATCGGAACGGGCGAGAAAATTGCAAAAGGGGCTCGATCCATTCTGTATTTTTCTTAATATAAGTTTAATTACAACTAGATATAATGGTGAAAAAAAAATGATGAATAGTGAAGTGACTAAAAAAAAAAAAAAAGGAATCACCATCGTAAAGAAAAAAAAGAGGAAGAAAAGGAAAGGATAAGGAAGACGTGAGACACCGGAGGTCTACATTTATATTTAATGGAGGCAAAGAACTTGTCATTTCACAAAAAGATTCTATCCCTCCATTGGGCGACTGTGATAACCTCCAGTTTCTCTCTGAAGAAGGAATAAATTGGTCAAGGAAAATATCATGGGGATGAAAAAAACATACCCTAATAAGTTTCAGAGGGTTGGATTTGCACTACAGCCTTACCACGGAGTACTGAAGGAGTATTTGAGCAAGAAAATTTAACGGAAAGATCGCGTCATAAAAACTATAAAAATAAATGACAATATATATCGATGTATTTAAATTACTTGACGTTAATATAGGGTAATTTTGGTTAGGAAATTAGGCTACCGACACCATAAAAAAATATGAAAATAAACAAATGAAGGAAATCGGTTATAACTCTAAAACTACGAGCGCCACTTAATTGGAAATCACTGTTTAATTACGTTTATGTCCAGCCTAACAAAGGTATTATAGAATCAGGAGCCGGCTGTTAAAATAGAGTTCATATTTTTCGGGAAATTTCACAAAAATTACAATATTTTTAACATTTTACGGGCCACGATTTTCACATTGATAATCTCTGGCCAGACGATATCTTACCGAATCGATATATAACGGTACGCCTCGGCAAATATCAAAAGGCTAGAGTCTACGGACAGAAACGCACAAAATTAATTTCTTACTCGGGATCCTAGAGTCGTAAATAACCGGTTGCAGGGCAAATAGCTTTTAAAGGGGTTAAATAGAGGTTGTGAAGCGTTGTTTTTGAAGGAGGAAAAAAATAACGTATAACGGTTACGGGAGAAGTAGATGAGTGAGTGACGCTCTGACGAACCCATAAATTAGTCATTGATTCCAGATTTGGAGATAGCCGCCCACAAGGTGGAGTCAAGAGGAAAAGAGATAAAAAATGAGAAGAACTGAGGTTAGACTGAAACAAACATACAGGGGCGTTTACTCAGAGGAAATACAGACTCGCAGATGACAGATTATATATTAGAATTAAACCAATGACGAGAAAATATAAGGCAGACTATATACTGACTCGAGAGAGAGATGGTTTAATGACAGAGTGAAAGAGACGGGATCAAGTTAGAAGAGTACAACTCGGCACTGACGCCAAGACGAAATACACGTCCATACAAAAAAGTAAAAGTTGAGGGTTGAGCATCCCTGCCAGCCATTTTAATAGGTCTGTGCCATGTTCTTGTCATATTTTTATGATAATAACCAGATTTAAGACGTCGTAGCCCCATATTTTAATGGGTTTAAAAATCGATAAATTTTTATAACTTCAAATTAATATTAACGGGTTGACCAGAGTACATGCAAGTCTGTTTATTGAATAAATCAGTCAGTAATTGCTAGATTCGTATTGGTTAAAGATGAGAATCAATTAATTTAGACCCACCTTTCGGAGAAGGGGAACCGAGGTTATTTAAATGAGAACAAAAGAAAAAATGGGGATTAGTGGTTGGGATTAGTTCGGGATTAGTACGCAACGGAGCTCCGGGTTCAGAGTCTTTCCACGTCGGTCGATCGCGATATATTTGGTTATAAATTAACTTAGTAGATTCAATCGAAACTTGGTGAATATTTTTTAAGTGTTAAATTCTAGTCAATAGAATATTAAATTTTGGTTTGTTTTTGAACCATGAAATATTGTTTTATAGTCCTAAAACCGAGCGATTACTTTAATAAATTAAAATTAAATTATTTAATAACTTAAATAATCCAAAACAAGAAATATAGAGTCTTTTGAATCTTAAACTGCCGAAACAAAATAAAAATAAAGGTGTGTTAAAATTAAAAGAAATATAAATAAATATGTACTTAAATAAAACCATTTAAAAATTATATAAAGAATATATAATAAAATACAATTTTATACGTATAGAGTCATCCTAAAGAATTTACGCGGTACGCAAACGTATTATAATAGACGCGAAAAAAACGAGGTTCTGCACTTGTTACGTAATGTCCAAAGTTCGAATCCGGAAATGTCAAAATTAAACCTATATATTTTTGTAATTAGTTTCCAAAACTGAGACCAGATTAATAACTAAAATAACCAAATACAAGAAATATAGAGACTTTAGAAAAATAAATAAATATATAAAATAATAAATTATTAAAAGGTATTTGATTTAAAAATAAAAAAAATAAACTATAGAAGTAAATTTTGTTAATTAAACTAGAATAAAACAAATAGTGAAACGTATAATAAAAAGAAAAAAATAATAAATTGGTACAAGGTATTTTATCAAAATATAAAATATAGGAGTTTTTCTTGAAAACTAAAACGTTAAACTATTGAAAGGTATTTTATTAAATCCTAAAGGTTTATGAAGGGATATTTTATAATTAAAATTGAAACTCAAAATAAACTTAGAAACCCAAGCTAAAATGTAAAGTTATAGAAGGATATTTTGTTATTTAAAATTAAAATCAAATAAACATTGAAACGTGACATTAAAATAAAGGTTCTTCAGGACCATCATTCTTTTATCTAAAGAATTGGAAAAAATAAGATTTCGAATTAAACCCCAACAGTTTAGAATTAATTTTTTTTCAAAAATTAATCCCAGAGCAAGACTCGATTCATGAATTATAGTAATTGATCTAAAACGAACACTAATTCATACTTTATTAGTTGAACAAAGTAAAAATAATTATTAAATAAATTCAAAATTAAAGAAATAATTAATTTTATCCTAAGTCGAAAAATATACGTAAGGGTTATATCTGACGGTTAAAGGAACAACTTAAAGAAAACGCCGGGTAATCATAAAATGAAATTATTGACGGAATTAGGAAGGTGGTATTAACATAAAGTTCAAACTTGTGCATGCCGATTCTGTGTCAAAAGGTGTTCATTATATTTGTTAATATAAGTAGGAAATGCATTGAGGCCTAAGTGCATTTCAATCGTGTTGTGTTGTTATGTGTAGTGATTGGATTTTGGGGTTAAATTAGAACCTAAGCTTTTACAGGGTGAGTCTATTAATATAGATGTATACTTAATTATGTGAACTTCAAATGCTTATGGCAATTTATTTGACTCCTAAACCAAGCTGAGTTTGTTTCATAAAGTCGTTGAGTTAAGTTTTAAATGTAAATGTAGTACATACCTATTTATTTCATAAAAAAAGGAAAAGAAAAGAGAATACTTATTTGTAAACATAAATATCAGATCTATATTTAAAACAAAATCTATCAATAATAAAGGTAAAAATTATAGAAGTTCGAATGACATAGTTTACCAAAAGTTTATCAATAAAATAAATATTATTTATATAAAATAGACAAAGTTTGATCAACTGTTAAATTAAAATAATTGTGTTTAATATATATACTTTCAAACAGGGAAGTTTCACATAGTTGGGAATAGATCAAGCATGTTAGTGTAAATATTTTCGAAATTTAATATAATATATTATTAACAAAATTGTATCCATAATTACACAATACATGTACACGCACAAATACACACACACTCAACTGTCATAGAGAGTACATGTTATACGAAGGAATCCTAAATACGCCAGCGGAGTATATATAAATAAGCGAATCACGGCCGTGTAATAAAAAAAAAAAATAAAAAGATTGTTTTGTCTTCTATATTACAAATAACAAACACCCTATAGTTGCGCGCACAAACATAAAAGAAGGTGATATAAATAAACGATCATTTAAAACGCGAATTATTCATACATCCGATAACTAAATTGATACATAGTCAAATTATTAATTCTTTATTGCAAAATTATAAGTCTGGATCTGTTGGTTTTCTGGAATTGGCGGGGTGAATTGCTTAAAAAGGGGATTATATGAACATACATTTAATACGGACATGACAATATTTGACAGAGAAAAACCAAATAATGCCTTCTCCGATGAGAGTGGATGCGTCTGGATGGAAAGTTTTACTTCACTTTTTCCTGCCTACCTAAGATAGAGGAATCGGAATTTGCCAGCTGTTCTGGTTAGGTTTTTCGGCTCTGGAAGACAAGCAAAAGATAGATTCACGACCTATCTTCATCATATGTCAACTCTCTAATAAAGCCCACAGCTCTAGCATAGGATGTGCAGAGTACAGTTGGACCCTGATTAAGTTTTGACCATCGTGGGATCCCGCTTATGCCAGAGAAGTTAACCCTTCCTTAGGACAGCATCGGTGAAAAGTAGAATCTCCTATCTATCCAATAACCTTCATTTCGAATCAAGTGCGAGTCGGCCTTCCGGCTACACTGCAATTTAAAGCTATTCTGTCTTACCTACACATCGACTTAATTCGTGGATCGCTATGGTTTTATACGTGACAGACAATGAGGAACTAAATTTTAAATTAAAAATTTGAGTGACTAGCTTCGCTGATTGTGGAAGATTACAATAGATCTAGATGTCTAAATAAATAAATATAATATTATTAGCACCAGGGAAAAATAATAAAATATACGTAGTGTTAGTTAGGACAAGAATAAATAATAAAATGTAATATTATCAGCACCAGGAAAAATAATAAAATATATGTAGTGATAGTTAGGGTAAGAATAAATAAATAAATAAATAGATTCAGGCAGGACCTGTTCCTATATCACTTTTTCTAAGCTAATTCCATCCAGCTTAGAATATCCTGAAGCTGATCAAAACATGGTAAACACTGACATTTTGGAAGTGTATCCCACCTACCATTGTAAATTATAAACCCTGGAAATCACATTTAAACTTCAATGTATTAGAGCATCAATTCGCTCAAACACAATTGGATCAAACTACCTTGACATCAGTTGGACGCGGGACTTTATGGGAATGTCACGTAGGCTGACTTTCTCCCTCAAACATATATGACACTTCGCTTATAGTTCTTTGCCACGGAACCCTGTCAGTTCGGCATAGTAAAGTACCCAAGGGCCTCACAACCCCTACATCGTTGGAAACTGGGAAACACATGCCTCTGACATTGCAACTTCGAGCAAACAACTAAGGATATACCACATCATCTTATGTTCTAATCAGTTAATTCTGTTTAGAGCCACCGAGCCGGCCTAAAGCCATTCCGTCGAGGACTGCATTCAACTGTTATAAGGGTTTTTCAACCTTTTGGACCTATTCATATTCATAAAACCATGGAACAGCACTCTTTAGGAGGTGGAAAGTGGCTGGGGGTAGGGGTGGTTATGGAGCCCCAGCCTGTCCCAAAATAAATACCCATATCCCAAGAATCCTGCACTAAAGTAAAAATAAAATATTCTCATAATAATATTTTTTTTTAACACGAATAAGAATTTAAAATAACAGAAAACAGTAGCTATATTAGTGAACAAAAGATACTATGATTAGTATAACAATAATAAAGCGATGAACGAGATAACAATTTAAAATACATACATAAATAAGATTAAAATTTTTTACATAAATAACACATAACACGCAGTAATGAAAGGGTCGAATTAAAGAATAAATACATAAATACTATCCACCGAATTAAGCGTCATAAATTATATCAATGTACAAACACCCACATAAACAAATAGCATTTAAACTGAACCTAATTAAAACTCACATAAGGTAAATCATATGTGGATAGAGATAAAATAAAATATATTAATAATATTGACATGCTATAGCACATGTGTACTGAAACATAACACAGACATATTTATTGTTCAATACAACTTCATTATAACCTAACAGCATGTATTGGTGTAATCAACTTTTTAAAACAGGTGAGACGACAACATATTCATTGCGAAGCAGGAACACAGAAGCTGTTCTGTGTCAGAAGACACAGCCATGACAAGGGTTCTACGATACTAGATGAACACCATTTTTACCAATTATCCTTTAAAAACATGTATCATTTTCAGAGATTATGTCAAGCTGCCATCGTAAGTAACTAAATTGTTTTTTTGATTTATTATTAAAATTATTGTAAAGACATGTGTTTTGAGACATCAATCTGAGTAAAACTATTAACTTTAAACAGAGCATTCTGCTTGCGTTTAGGAAGGGAAGTGGGTTCTTGGCCGACTGATTGTGGGGGTGGTTGCTCTTCTTGACTGAAGGGTGAGCGCTTTCTCGCTTTTGGTCCGCCTTGGTTCATCTCAAAATTAAGCTGCCAATTTTTCTAGACTAGCCGTTGAGCGGGCAGTTTCAAAGACCTGGCAATCAATATGTTATATCTGCCCAACCAATGAATAGCCATCGCTTATTATCGGACAATTTACATACTTATAATAATATAATCTTAAACAAAATCCAAATAATGTAGGATTACTTATCTTATAATTAAAATAATACAAAACGAATTATACATTTTTTTTTTTTTTTTATTTTGAGTAATCACCGCATACAACCCCACGAAGGCTGGTGCCTTTTCCGTAGGTATCTTAACAATTAAACATTAAACAATTAAACAATTAAACGTCTCAATATAATGTCTTATGACTATGGTGACACTTTTCACGACAGCTTAATTAAACTAAAATTAAAACACTAGTAAATTAAAACACTAAAATTAAAATAATTAGCTTAACTTATACAATTTAACAATTTTTCCTAATCCTAAAATTTGTGCGATGATTATCAGCGAGCGGGGAAACCAAAACTGCGAAGAAGCTATTTCCCTTAAAAGGGATGAGGGACGAAAAAAAACAAAGTTTTGTTTTTTTCCGGGCGAAGTAGGGAACCGCATAAGCGGACTTATTTTTATTACGCGGACCCAGCAGGCTGCTCTGGTGGGGCACCCGGCCCTACAAGGACTGTCCAAGTTAGAGGGAGACGAGACTTTGGGACTTTGCATTTGAGGGGGGGGGAAGCAATTACCCCCAGCGCCCCCTCTCTGGATCCGCCCTTGAAGTCACCATCTTGATTCGATATCAAACCAGTGAGTGCGATAGTGTAGCACATACAACTGTAATAAAGACAATATTATTATTGTAGGCAGTTTTCCCCCACCTAAGAAAATAAGGTCATATTCAGTTTTTTTTAATTATGTTGCTGTTCGCTTTAATGCACGGTCGTTGGTAAATGAAGCTTTCCCTAGAAAGGCGACTCGACAGAGTATGTAGGTATATTTATGTAAATATTAACCTCATCTACGCTCATACGGAGATGCGAAAGTTGTGGTTCTCATAGATACAGTACACCAAGGGCGTATCCAGAGAGGGGGTAGTGAAGGAAATCCCCCCCCCCCTCCTCCCGAAACAAGAAAAAGTGTGAGTTGTTCACTGTCACATCATTGGAATAACAATGTAATTAAATCAAGGTAATATAATCATTAGCATATTAATTACACATTAGAGAGGAAACAATCACCAATATTTCAATGTTGGGAAATATAAATAGTGGTATAAACCACTGTTCAAACTATTTTTACTAGGATCTAAACACGCTCAAAAGTAGCCTAAAATTGTGTTTTAAGCCTCATTTACTAAGGTGATTGATTATATATGTGCAATATAATCTACCATAGATATCTAATTAAAAAAAGGTTTTAAAAACTGTAGTATGGTAACCCTACGTAGCAGTATTGCGTTTGGCCGACTCATATTTTCAGTTTTTTTTTTAATCAATTCCTGACCAGAAGCATGGGGATGCGTCTGACCCGTCCATGCTTTTGTTTGTATTGCCTGTAACTCATTATTGCGTCCACCGAGTTCCATGTTTTTTTTTTTATGAAAGTATATTTTTCTAAAATAGTTATTATTAGGTGTAAGCATTTGATAATTTGGCAGTCACCTTGGATTCGCTATATTTAACATTCAATATTTTTTAAAATGATTAACCTGAATTTTCAGTGGAATTAATCCTAAAGCAACAACCTCTATGATCATAATCTAACTGCGCCACGCAACAAGAGGTACTTATTTGATTTTAATTATTTCAATTACCACTATTTATTATAATAATGTTATAATGCAAATCATTTACCCAACTTAGCTGTAGTCTGTTCTAAGTATGACATTTTAGTAAATATTTCCAAACGCTGTGTATACGCGTCGAATATATTAATTATTAAAAGAGTACGATATAAAATAAATACCTATGTGTATTGATTTTTTTCTCATTCAATCCCGACAAGGATAGTACCAATAGATAAAATAAAAGTGGAAATGACGCAATTAAAACTTTATAAAAATATATATATATATAACTTGGATAGCAATAAAAAGGTTTTGGACATATTTTTAGGCTTGGTGAAAGCTTTCGAAAGACATAAAATATTACTGAAAAAGCTTTACAATATAAGTAACCGCGGCATTCCGCGGTAATATTAATAGGTGTTTTACTGAATCCCACACTAATGACTCACAAACTAATATATAAATGTATTTATTATTATTAAAGTACAATTTAATATTATACATGACATTCAAATATTTTTGACCTTAAATACTTGTAAATATTCATTAAACCATTCACTTCTCATTCATTATACGTCATATTAAAATGTATATAGTATTAGCACGCTGTATGCTTACATGTTAATAATAAATAAAATAAATAAATAAATATTCGTTACATTTTCACCGTTTTTCATAATTATTGTTTCTTTTTTAAATATTTTTTTTACTACTTTATTGAAAGTTGCATAAGCTCACAGATAGATAGGTGAGAGTGAAAAGCTTTCATAAAATACAGGCCTGTATTTTAACCAGCGTGCATTACAACTTTAAAATATTAAAAAGAATACGAAAAACTAAATGTCAATATACAGTCAGTATACTGGTATTATTACTATATATAATTATATTACTATTTACTTATATTATTATATATAATTATATTATTATTAATATTATAATTACATTATTTAATTATTTACTATAGGGTGATGTTTTAGAGGCGTGGTTTTCAAGAAGAGATAAAACGCATATAATTTGATGTTATGACTAAGAATTTAGTTTTATTATAAAGATAAGGGTTTGCCATTATGTTTTAAAAATGATTTCGGGTAAGTGGCCGCCGCGGCTGACTCGAACAAATTCCAGCCGAGAGGCCCAATTTTCAACCACTTTTTGCAGCAAGTTACAATAGCAATAACGCGCCGAATATTCTCTTCCAAGGCGTTAATCGTGTCCGGCTTATCTGCGTAGACAAGCGACTTAACATAACCCCACAAAAAATAGTTCAGCGATGTTAAATCGCACGATCTTGGAGGCCACGCCACAGGCCCACAACGCGATTTTTACTTTATTTTAGAGTGATTTAAAAAAAAATTAGACGGATCTTTTCTAAATTTGCACTATTTGCAAACGTTGTTCAGGAGTAAGTCTATTCATTATGAAATGGCAAACCAAACTGAGCATAAATCAAGTGACAGCTGTCAAAAACACCAACTACGAAAAAAGTAGTGCCAGATTGAAAACCACGCCTCTAAAAAAAACACCCGCTACATCCTTATGAATCTCATGCAATTGTTTTTTTTCCTTTTAAATAAGTATACAAAAAAAAAAAATAAAATAAAAAAACAAAGAATGTATACAAAAATAAAAAATAAAAATAAAAAACAAACAAAAGAATAAACGAATAAAAAACAATGAATTAATAATATTTATACAATTACACATATCTGCGTATTATTAGTAATAAATATTCATACATACGAGTAATGCATACATATTTGAAATATCAATACTGGCATGTATAACAATATATAAATAAATATTATATAATTCACAGTTACAATATAATATATTAAAATATTAAATAATATAATATTGGCAATAAAAGAGTTTGGTAATAAAAATAATTTAAAATTCCTTTAATACTATATAAATTCCGTTTTAATAAATATTCTTTCATTACCTATTTGAAGTATATCAATAAATATAAGGTTTCTGATTCGTTTTGGTAATTTATTGAAGAAATGAAAACTCAAGTATTTACTAGTGCTTTGAAATTTAGAGGTTTTTGCTTTGGTGGGCTGAACAAACAAACCTTTTTGTCTGGTGTTGTGCGAGTGGACATTTTCATGTTTATAATACTGATTTTTATTTCTAAAAAATTCACACAATGTTTCCAGAACAATAATATCATACATAGTCAGAATTCTTAGCGACTTAAAAAGTGGACGACAAGGTTCACGCGGCCCAAGTTTATAAATAGCTCTGATAGCTTTTTTCTGAAGTTTAAAAATGTCAGCGGCGTGTGGTGCCGCACCCCACATTAAGGGCCAGTGTCATGTAAAGTGTCCTTGAAATTCGACTTTTCGAAGTGATATCGGCCGAGCATCCCCCCGCACCGCTAAACCTACCACCCCCCGCTACCGGACGGGTGGCAGGCGGCGATGTCGCGAGTCCGGCAAAGGCCGGACTCGCGACATCATCGCGTTGCATCGTTATGCAGGGCTGCACCACGCCATTTTTATATTTAGTACGGTTATTTTGAAATGTTAAAACTTTTTATATAGGTACGTTATATTTTAATTATATACTAAAATTATAGAGCAACCGATTAACGGGGTTTAACGGGGTTTCATTGTATGGCATAGTATCCTATAATATATCCCATGCGGCACATATTATCATTTAATTATCGATGAAGACTATGAATTATATTGGTGAGTGTAATGACTAAAAGTAAATAATATGTTCAAGACTTCCCCTTTATAGTATCACTCAAAATTTTGTAGTTTTCAGCGATTATGATATAAATATTTTTTAATAAATAGAAAATTCAACCCCGTGCATTAGTTTTTGTGCGATGAGCTTTATATAAATATAAATAAAACTATTTATTTGTTATATTGAAAACTATTTATTAGACAAATCCGATGGTTCGATGAGCTTCATTGGGAAGAACCGTCAAAGAAACCCAACAGCCACAAACATTCAATATTATTTTTACCATAAAGTACACAAGTAAATTAATTTTGTAGAAAAAAGGAGAAGAGGAATAAACTGATATTCCCCTCAGTCCCAGCCGCAGTACCAGTGTTGTATCACATGAAAAAGAAAAAAAATATTAGTCATAGTTTTAGAAAGTCATCACGAAGTTTATAATCAATGTTTTAATTTAGACTGCTGCTCGACATGGGATCACTTAGGGGGATAAAAATATATGTAAGCATATTAAAATATTAATATTGTGATAATGTTATTGATACAGGTATGGACAATTACATTAGGATTAGATTAAGATATTACGGGCAAATTAAAATTCTGAAAAATTCAAGGACCGATTGGTATATACAGGAATTTCGGTTGAAACAGTTAATGGGTTTCCTTGATCTATTAAAATATATTTCTCAAATTCATCTAATAAGTTATTTTCTGTATCTGTTTCAAAATTATCCATGTTATTATCTATATCTTGTTCTAAACTATCTACAATGATATTATCTGTATCCTGTGCATTCTTAAGAATATTAGTATTATTGGAATCAAGACATCTTTTATTAATAGTCGGTGGTTTACGTACACCTCTCTTTTTATTAGAACTACTATTTTTACGTTTTCTTATTGCATCTAGAATGTACTCAGGATCTCTTATGGGCATGTTTCGATTACGACGAGGGTCGACTAATTCAGGTACTTTTACCTGTAATTTCCTTTCTTGTTTGTGTCGGTTTCAAACTCTGCATCTTGAACTACCTCAAAACTTGCAGTATTACCGTTAAATACCTGCGGTTTAATATTTTAAAAGTTTGAGTATGTAATAATATTACCGAACTAAGGCTATCGAAAAAGTGATGGGAACACTGCATTATTTTTACATTTCCGAACATTGGTTCTATATTTATTACTAATATAATTCAAAATGCACTTGCGGCTATCAAGTAACATTGACGTCGACTGATTAAATTCTATTTTTATCTGATTTTTGTGCCCTGTAAAGGTAAATTAGGTTGCTCAAAATTTAATCAACTATATTCAACAACATCACATGTTTCTTATATATAAATCATTCATTTAAGTAAATCAAAATTTATATATATTAAATTTTCCAAACGTCAGTACTGTCAAACTTACTAACTCGACAAAAAAAAAAGCAAAAATATTGAGTAACCTATTACTCAATATTTTTGCTTTTTTTAGATAGGTAATAGGTAGATACTTCTTTTGTTGCGTCAATATTGCTTGCTGAGACATCCGAAAACGATCTGTAAAAAAAATATTTTGTTAATATAACATAGGCATATAAAATAAGTAAGCTATTTAGCATATATTTTACTTACACATCGCCGCGCGACAGCCCTGATCCGTTTGTCGTGCGAAGTTCCGAGGGAGTCGAATCGTCATTTTTGGCTTCATACACGCGGGTGTTATTTTGTCCAAGAATCAAACTTACGATCGAAAACGCGCGAACAAAAATAAGAACGCAACAAGCACAGACCCCGCGTCCGTTCGTGTCCACCGTCAAAGGCGGAATGAGAGAATGTACGAGTCCGTCCGTCGACAACATCAAAGAATGAACATTTGACAGTTTTTTGTTTATATTTAAAATATAAGGCAATTAAAAAAAAATCTAAGTTATAGGTTTTCTGTAGAATTTTATTGCGGACATTTCTATGTATAAATTAGGCTCGCGTCACCTATTTAGTTCGGGATATGAGAATTTAAAAAAATAAAACTTACCAATTTCAATATTTTTTTATGTAAACATAGGATTATTTATTTAAAAATCCAGCTTATAGGTTTTCTAGAAAAATGTTCAATTAATCTAATTATATTTTTTATATATGCCTGGTATGAAAAGCTAGCTTGGCAGTGGACCTCAAAAACATGCATAAAATGCAATTCGAGTGCGTTATGGCTCTTAATATAGCATATCTTAGATGGGATTCGAATAGCGCATGATGCACCGATTTAATCGCTGTGACATCTATGCAGGCCCTGCTTCTTCGTATGGCGTAGCAATCCGACGACAGTTTTGATTTTAGGTGTTCCATGTGTGCATGCCAGTTTAATTTATTGTCCAAATAAACCCCGAGAAATTTAACTGAATCGCGAACTATACCTAAAGAGAATACCTAAATAATATGAGAGTGTCATAGTGAAAGCACAAGGTTTTGACGGCACTTGACAGCAACGATTTATTACTGTACTTCTTTCTGTGTTTACAAATATTTTAGTAAAGTATTTTTTACATAAAAACCAACACTGATATGTTTACTATTCAATTTAATTCGTTTTTTAACGTAAAACTAGTTAAATCTACCATTGGCTTATAAATACCAAATAAAATAAACTGCACAGCAATAATTCGCCTTTTACACGATACTGCTAATTTGCATGTGTCAAAGAGGAAGAGTTAATTTATGAGCAACGGAATGCTTTAATTATTGGTAACGCAGAAACTAAAACATAACAGTATTTACAGCGTACACGATTCAAAAGCACGACACAGCGTCCCCATTTTAATTATGAAATTCAAGCTTGGCTAGTGGTAGGCAGTTAATGAGTGCGTCGTTCGTTTAGTGTTCGCCCGTAATTATAGTCGAATTTGTCGATGCATTTCCGACATACTCGTTGCTCTGCGAATTTGCTAATATAAAATGAGAATAGTTTAAATATATGCTATTAATTAATCAATACCATTTCATCCATCCTAATAAATGGCTGAGATATTATCTTGATACCAACCTGATAATATGCGCCTTGATAAATCACAAATTCATTCATGAAGATAGTGAAGCCTTTTCAGTCATATCCTAATTTCGAATAGAAACATAGCAAAAATATTACATAACAATAATTTATAAGGTCGAAAATTTCCACACAAAGGTACAAGTAAGTTTCTCACGCTAGTTTTACATACAATTTTAATTACGAGATTTCCGTTGTTAACTGTTAATATTTGAATGCTACAATAAATTCATATCTGTTTAACTTGTCACAAACAACATGAAATATTTATTATCAATCCAAATTAAAGAAAAGTAGAGTAATTTCCGACTCGAAAGCTACATGTATGTTTAAAAAGATTTCATAAGGCAAGCGGAGATGCAAACACTAGACGTTAAAATAAAAAAATAGACTATTGTTTTTAAGCTTTCAAAGTTTTAAGTAATTTATATTTAATTTACAATATTTTTTTGATGCCTATGATAAGAAGAACGTAGGTATGTTTGTATTTAATAAAGTAGTGAAAATCAATGACAGCATAGCCGTTTCCAGTCAATGGAAATGAGATTCCTCAAATGGGCGAAGAATAAGATCAGGAGTGATCGAATCAGAAATCAAACTTTCAGGTCGAATCTTAATGTCTCATCGCTCCAATGCACGATTCAGGACTTTCAGCTAATGCACATTGGTCAGGAGCAAAGTCTGTAAACGGTAGAGTGAGTAAAATACACTAAGGTTGATTTTTTCTTAGGTTTTGCTTAAAACATAGAGGCCGTTTAAAGATTGGTTAGCAGACAGGTGCACAGGGAAATAAAAAGAGACATTGTTTCCCTATAGAATTTCCTTTATTTTGTAGAAACGGTCTTTGCGTCCAATATATATATTTAGAAGGATTTTTAAACAGAGGACCACAACAGAAAAGTATGTAATACGCAGGCAAAGGAGTGTCTTGATTCGTCAGCTTATCGAAGCGTACGCCAAATCCGTCGACTTATGGATAACCAGCATTTACGGATGTAGGGCAGGAAACAAACTGTTACATGTATCGTTAAAAAAAAAAATATTTTAGAAAAAGAAATCATATAAATACCGGACTCTAGAAAAAAGCTATAGTCGTAAGTATATACATATAGATAAGACTAGATTGTTTACAGGGAAAATAAAAAACCGTATTGGTATCAGCAACGCACATAAGTTTGCATCCGGATTCCTTATTTAAGTACACCTTAATCTAATTTAAATAAATATTGTTTTTGAAAATAATAGTTGATTCTTAATTATCGTTTACACTTTTTTGTTTTCGTCTAGCCTTTTTATCAAAAACAGCCAAATATCAGTTTTTAGTTTTCTCGTTCACAATTGTTTTTTTTACCTATTATTTACCATCGTTTTTAGTAATATTTGTAATAAGCATTTAATTTTGACACTTGAATATTTATTTATATGAATTTTGCAGTTGCTTCAAAAATTACTGTCTATTTTTAGACAGTTCGAATATTGAATTTTGATAAACAAAAAGATATAAAAAATGAAAAATGTTGGCTGGGGTTCTAATTACCGTAACTAGTTACGTTGAATAAAAATAAAACTAGTTGGAAAATATTTTCGATTTAATTGTTTTTTTTAGTTTAATAACAGTGCAATAAAAGACCATATCACAAATGAATAACGATTATTTACAAAAAAAAAAAGGCATTACCTATTGTGGCAGCTATATTAGCAACCATTACGTCGGAAGAAGAGCAGTTGGAATAAGTAGAAAAAAAATATTTATTTATTTATTCTTTATTGAGAAATCCACAGTATTACATTTTTACAATTACAAACAAAACTTATTACTAGTATATAAAACCATTTATGGATTTCGGTCATTTTACATAATAACATTAGCATAAAAATTTGAACAGTGTTCTTAAAATATATATAGATTATTAATATTATATACGTATACAGTATTTTTTTTTTTTTTTTAAGTTTTATGTGTAATTTGTGAGTGATGTTTGTGGTAGTCGTGAGTGTGTGACACTTGTATGTTAATAAAAATAAATAAAGTAATAAATTAAGTATGGTTTTAGTATGTATAAAAATAATTTATGATGAATGTGATAATAATATAGTATGTATTTATGTATATTCTATATGTAATTGCAATTACAAGTACTTATATGTTACTATTAATCATTAACAACATAACAATCTAACAATACAATTAGGTATATAGGATTATTACAAATTACAAATTACAAATGGAAATGATAAAGAGACAATAGCAGAACATTTGTACATATTTTTTTAGGATCCTTACTTAAAAAAAAACCGACCTCTGATCCTCGTAGATCAATGATTTATAACGTTTTCTAAAATAAATTTATCGACTAAAAAACATCGACAAATTGCGACCCTTTCCGAAATACCGGTCTATCATATATTTCCGGTTGATGCATTTTTGATGTTTTTTTGATGTGGGCTTCAGAAAACATATGAAAATTCCTTCAGCTCGTATCGGATTGAACGCCCAGTAATCATGACTCCTACGGAGAGGTTTTGTGTGCCGGAATCATTTCGACCATTTTAGACCGGAATATTTGTATCTATGTTCCAATATTATCAAATATACTTTACACCTTTTTTGTGGTTTTTTAAGTAGACTTGCTAGGAATAGTCTAATATAATATATTTATTGGAGGAACACTCATTTTGTCGTATTTAGCGCCTAGCATTAGTATTTAATAATGATAAATATATATATGTATCGTTTCGGTCCTTATTAAACAAAGCAATCCTGGTTCCAAATAATCCTATATACTACGAAAAAATAAAATTACGTGGTAAATCGTCGGTGAAAATATTTTAAGCCCAATTTGTCTTTTCTCAATGCAAACTTTTTATTGAGATGTATATAAATTGTTGTATTTGATTTAAGGTTCGCATTGAATAATATATTTTGTAATTTATGTTTCTTGTATTGGTGAATATTCAATTGTTCATGTTTTATATGTTTTCTCTTCCATTAAATAATATTCATGATAATTTGAGTCCCGGTCAGAACTCCGACATTTGGCGGCACGCTCCCGCTACATATGAATTTATGATTTTTGATAAAGGCATGGCTATTGTTGAACATAGTATTAGACTACAAAAGATCCGGCACAGGACACGGGATAGAGATGCAATGAACTCCAGCCAATTCATGCGAATATCCTTTTAAATGCGAGGCAACAATATTTCATATAACTGTTCGCTGGAGAAATAAAAAAATATTACTAGAAATTAAATATTACAGCAGCTTTGTAAAGGTTTTGACCACTTTATTTTGTGTCGTCCGTTGGCCAGTAAAATCATTTATTTTTATTTTATTTATTCAAGTACAATACGATACATAAAAACATTTTTTCAGCGATATGTACCTAATAAATATATATATATATATATATATATATATATATATATATATATATATAATTGAGTTGTAAAGTTATTTGACTTATATTTGATGATTGTTTTTTAATAACTGCAAATCGCCTGAAAAGATAAATGACACAATCTTTGACAATATTGAAAAATTTTGAAAAGGTTTTTAATTATTTGATAAAGTGCTGGATAGCATAATATTTATAAAGATTCTAAAGAGGTCCTGTACTTGAGAGCGCGGGATGTCGGTTTAAACCCAGCGCTGAGTTTTATAAAAATGCATTTTTAACTCTCACCTGTCCTCTTTAGTGCAAAATATTGTCAAATATTATGTAACCATCTAATTAGATGAAACAAGGAAAGGATGATATTTTAACAAAAAATATAAAAATAATGGATATGCGATTACGATGAAGGATGATGGTGAAATGAGATAAGTTTATGAGTGATATATGTATGAAGTTGATAAAAATAAAAATAATGGATATGCAAATGTGTAAAATTAAAGCACATGATTAGTGTGCGTATTATTTATATAATTGTATAACTTTACTTCATCGTAATCACATATCCATTATTTTTATATTTTTTGTTAAAATATCATCCTTTCTGTATTATCAACCTACCTGTATTATGTACAGTTTCTGTTGGGTTACCACAAAATATAAATTATTTAAATAATTTCATGTAGAAATAACCCTTTATTCTTGTTTTTTTTTAATTGAATGTGTACTATTCAAAAATATATTCCAAACAAACGCCGCGTTACCTGATCAGCTGTGTTATTATTAAGTCACTCTTCTTAAATGCTTCTTTTACCTGTCAAAATCTTAGCATTGTTGGACTAAGAAATTCTAAAATTTGACAACGCCAATACGTTTGCGCTTTGGAATGGCTCACGAGCTCAGTTGCTCGCTCCGAGCGAGCAACGCGCTAGGTGGGAAACTTTGACGCGCCGATGGCCGTTAAAACGCTTAAAATGTCAATGTGCCCCCGGACTAATTTATGCGCCCCCCGGCGGCCGTTATTCGCGTCCAGGTGGCGCCCGGACTAATTTCATGGGACGTTTGGCGCGCGATACACAGCGCAACGCTCCTTAATGTTTATGGGACCTCTTAAGAAACTTAACTTAAGTAACTCGCTCACGGATCGTTGAGTCCGTCTTCGTTTTAAATAGTCAAAATGTTATGATTTCATGTAATCTAGGTTTATTTCAAAGAGTTCCAGCCATTTGCCGGAACATTATTATAACTTTACTACATTTGTTTTCAACGAGCTATGATTTCAAAGTACCAATTCATCGATTGAAATTTTATGAAAATGGATCTAGTTATATATTATATTTTATATAATTATTATTAATTTGTTTTTGCGATAAACACAAAATAAAGATATCAATTAATGTTACGTGTTAATATTATAGGTAAGAATAAAAAAAAATATCAAATATTTTTCACCTGCGAGAGTGAACCGTATATAACGATGTCATTAACTAATGGCTTCTAAAAACATACTTTTTGCATGCGACTCAAGCATAGCTTTTTATTTGGTTTAATTTGTCTTGTTTTCTTGGACAAAAAACAAGCACATTCTTAGATGTTGTTTTGATCAATATAACAAAATACTAGTTTAGGGTTGGTGAAAGTTATAGTGATAACTATATTATTAAAAATATTACAAACACACAATACATATATAATTATATTCGAAGATAATGTCAGATTTTTAATGTCAGAATTAAAATCTATGTTACGCGATGGGTAACAAACGTTTATTTGATTTTTTACGTTTGGTGATAATAGAAAATGGACAGTTTTCGTATGGACATTTCTCAAAATTTAGTTTACAAAATATATGGTAATTACGCGTCAGTTCAAAATAAAAATTGCTCTTGGTATGGTATTAAATTTATTTTTTCTGGTCAATATACTAATAATCATTTTAAAATAAACAAACAGACAAAACCTATATTTATTAAAAATTATAAATATTTTATCTGTAGTGAACGGAGAGGCAAGATTAAAAAATATATTGTAAAAAGTTTTTATTCACTGCACGGAACTCTAAAATTATATATAAAACTTCAACTACGTATAGTATAAACGGGATAGTTCCTTCTATTATTTGTGGCTAGCTTAACTTTTGCTCGAAAAAATAAATTTGAAGCCATATTTAAAAGAATAAATATGAATAAAAAATATTTTAGCATTACTTAGGAATTTTCTTCTAAGTATAAGATAGAAAGTTTTGGAAAGTTTGTTATGAAGTGAGGTGAACTTTTAACTTGAAACGTGACGAAGCACCACCGGCAATGTTTGTGCTTTGAATTAAGCAATTACAAGTGAGATTAGAAGGGGTCGCAGTACTCAGGCGTAATTTTCTCAATTTTTCTTCTTTTCCGCAAAGTTTGCCTCCGAAGAAGGATGTCGGTAAAAAAGGACGCAAAGCTTTTTTATTTAATATATTAAGGGGGCTTAAGGTAAAGTAATATTTAAATTAATTTGTTCTGTTTTTTGTAGGTTTGAATGTTTTTATTTAAAAAATAAAAATTGCTATTTAACCCAAATAATATATATGCCGCTCACGGCGCGTATATCCAGTTAATTAATTAAATTTAAAATTTTTGATGCTACCAGATGACTCATTGTTATTAAAATACGGCATTGTTGACGGCTATAGGATCAAAGGTAACAAAATCAAAACTGTCAAAATTCGGATTATATGATTCTACCTAAAACGCACCGACGGTCGAGTACCAAATTTAACTATTTCCGATTGAAAAAATGTACTGAAAATCGGAAAAAATAAAGATTCAAACATAGCAAAATCCGTCATGCTTTGGTATCAAAATCCATTTTAATTAATCGGGGGCTGTAGTTTATAATAATTTTATTTACTAAATTAGCAAATTCCGTCTCAAACAGTTGAAATGTCAGTTGATTAGAATCAAAAGTAACAACGCCTACAAAAAATAATATTAATAAAATATCCCTAATTTTAATAAAAGGAATTTCAAATTGTATTTCTTCACTATAAAATCATATTAAAGTACAGTGTCATAATGATTGATGTAGGTACCGATAAGTATTAATACTAACTATAATCCGCGTCAGAGTGCCTCTAGAAAAATTAAGGAATGCTAGGGGAAGAAGGAATTTAAAAAATTATAGGGAATAGTAGTTTTAGTTCTTCGGCTGATTTTAAATAATCCCAATCTCAGTTCTGATTTCGACCTTCTGTAGTGTTTGAATAATTATTTTTCAAAAATTTTAAACTAAAGTCAATATTTTGTATATAATATATATAATAGATAGTAAATAACTAAATTTTGCTCTGAAAAGTCTGAATATTTATAGTATAAAAACTGGAATGCTGTAAATTATACGCGAATTTAGTTTCTAACGAGACACGGTTATTTATAATAATGTTTTAAGCAAGCAAAAAAGTGTTTAGCTATTAGCCTTATTTGATGCACGATATATGTAGAATTTTAAAAGGCTAATAAAAAATGAAATTTGCACTAATGAATTAACAATAACAAAAATATTTTTTTTGTTATATGCTTTTTCTCTACAACATCAAATAAACATTGGTTTAAAATAATTGACCATTTTTCTCAATGATAATTAATTTGTTAATTTTTTGTATCATTCATTGTTGTAACATCTTCTTGTCCCATTATGATAATAAATAAATAAATAGTTTTACGTAGTTTGATTAGTTAATAAACATATCGATTACAGTTATAATAAATTCCTTTTATATTTACCACATGTTTTCCTAACGTCTGATACGTAAACATGTTTTTACTAAAACTATTTATAGAACCTAGTATACTTTTTGAAATGCCTGTAATCAGGTTTAGCTGTACCTTTCGGAACCAAAGAAAATTTTAGATTTTTTTACATATATTATTTATTATCCCGTCTGCCATTTTCGAAATAACCTGATGATGAAAGACTACATCCGTACTGTTGCATTACTGAATCAGAACTAAACAAATTGCCAATTACCCGAATTTATCGCCATAAAAGCAACGCGTCACAAAATGAACGTAAACCGTTCGTCACCGAATCGAAAACATCTAACAATGTGCGGTTTACGGTTTATTTAAAATGGGGTTATTCGAAATGATTAAAATACATTAATACAAAATACAAATAGAAAGCACGAAATATATTTATTATCGTAAAGTTAAGATGATGTGACATTTTATTTTGCTTTGAAATTAAATAATGGCTTGTCTTGATATGACATCTAATAATCACCGCATGAAAAACAATCCAGAAATATATAGTTATAAAAGGACATATTTAAAAATCGCAAAGGCTTAATGCTTCAGTGAAATGTTTTATTGTATTTTAGGTCCTATTAAT
This sequence comes from Neomicropteryx cornuta, assembly GCA_020383195.1. NCBI lineage: Eukaryota > Metazoa > Arthropoda > Insecta > Lepidoptera > Micropterigidae > Neomicropteryx > Neomicropteryx cornuta. The sequence goes on along the minus strand of JAHKQU010000008.1, from coordinate 16,877,353 downwards.
TAATATATATATATATAGAAGCTACCATCCCGTCCTTTGGCCTTCCATCTGTCCGTATGTCTGTTGCATCTCTCATCTCTTGCATCATCATTTTTTGTGTGTAGATTGATGCTCTTGAAATACAACTACAGCCATTTACATCACATCTGGCTGGTCGAATAATATAGATATTTAACACTAACACAAAAAAATAATAGTTTTAATAAATGAAACATAGAGAGTTCGATAGAGCGCTCAAATATCATATTCGAAATTCAAAAATATGACAGCTCGGCTGTTGGAAATTATTATTTTTTAATGGCCAGTTAAAATTTAAACAAACTCATCTATGTGGGGAAATAGAAACATGTAAAAGATTCAGTGCTACATTATAATAATTATTATTTTTATTATTATTGTTATTATTAGTAAATTAGTAGTCCCACAGGTGCGAGTAGTCTGGGTGGGAGATATTTTTAAAGATGCCTGTAGGACCCAGCTCGACAAGATATTGTTTTCGACGAATACGTGCATACTAAAAATATTTCTTTGCCGTAGTTTTCCAGTAATCTGACCTGTTTTGAAAAAGTCTTATACCCTTACATCTCTCGAAAAGAAATAGAGGATAATATTATTAAAAAGGTCCTATTCAAAATATTGTTTGTCAACGAAAAATAAATCAACCCGTTCAAATTTAAAATGTTTTCTGTTTTGGGTAGACGCTCGTAAAAAGAATAATAAAAAAACGGGTTATGAAATATCTGTGGTACTCTATCCAGTGTCAAATTAAGATTTTTACTACCGTTTAGAAGTTAAAGGCCTACGGATGGATGCTGTCTTATCATAACTGTTTTTTACCATTTTGGTCCGGTAAGGCCAGTTACACACGTATGCGGTTAGGTTGTGTGAAAGATTCCTTTCACACATCCATATTAGGTTACGTGTTTTCGTCCGAAATACAGTCTCCTTATGAATAGTGATCATTATAGAGAGAAGTTGTAGTCATAAACTGTTCATTTTATCAGAAAACTTTCAAAAAATAATAATAATAAAAAACATCCACCCGCTATCACGTTAAAACAGTACTTGACACGCGTTCGCACCTCACAGAAGCCTGTTCGTATTGAGGGAGTATTCGGGTAGAAATCTCCGCACCGTTTCACACTTGTCGGCGGCGACCGAAAACGAATCGAACCACGTAGTATGAAACTAGCCTTACAATGCGTTCGGTAGGTAAGTCATACGAATGATGTACATCTTTCCTGTTCTTCAACGCGAGGCGATAATTGTCTTGAAAGGTCCATTGCTAGGATTGGAGTAGGGAAGCTAAATGACCTGGACTGCGGCATATTCAGATGTCATCGCGGACCCGGTCGTATGTGCCCGAACCTGACGGCCTTCGGGGCCGGCTAAATGACCGATGGCGGTGTCAGCGCCGCCGGAATCACACCCCAGGTGGTAATTACTATAACTGTCGGTTTGCGAATGAAAAAGAGAATCCGGCCCAAAAGCGCCCCCCCCCCTCCCCCTTCCGGTGGACATTTTTTCATGCTCCGGCAATTAGGCCTGTCCGGCGTCCGATGCGAGAGCGTGCCAATTTGTCGGCTCTGTCGTCGGGCAATTCCGTGTCATTAAAATGTGTACCGAATTTAAAACATTCTGCCGAGGATATGTTTACTAACATGTATATTTAGTTGAAACGTCGAGCATAGTTAATTTAATTACTCTTTGCTGTTCCTCATGTTCGTCGAGGAGGATTGCTGTAGGACAAACCCTACGAGATAATCCGAAGAGGTCGTGTTTGTGATAAAATTAAACAAAAAAAAAAGTTGAAAGTCCTAAATGATAAATACAAAACAGAATATAAATATTTAATCAAAATATAATTGATTATATAAGCTATTTATTATGCACAAGTGAGGATAAGATTGAAATAAACATAATAATGTAGTTTTAAGAAAAAATATGCGGCGTTTTAAAATGGCAAGTCGCAAAACTCATAACTAACAGATGGCGCTATTTACCGCGAACAGGCAAGGGGACAAACGTCATCTGTCATACTAAAAATAATACATTTTTATGTTAGGTTGTATGATACTTGCTGGGTAAGAATCATCCTCCACAAAATGGCCTGAGCAAAAACACATCGGCCTTCCTATTTTTAGCCCAATTTTCCACTTTCGACATTGCCTTAGATCTTTTGGAAATAGATAGACTACCAGTAATGACATTCGATTTGTAGTTCCTTTTTCATCTGCCCAAAAGTAATTATTGCCAAAACTCCTACATATATGCAGAGTATGTAAACTGTCTAATAATAATAACGTGATTGATATAGTTAGTTGTAATTTGAGTTTAAGTGTCAAATTTCTAAATGTTTAAATGTCTAAAGTCCTTTTTGTCTATCTACCCTTTTTTTAAAAAAATATATTAAATCTTTGTTTCTTTAGTTTTAGTTTTTGCGAATTACTGTTTACACTTTTAACAGTGCAGTTATATAACAACATTAGTATCTTTTATGTATTTTTTCTGTTTATTTGCCAAATAAAATAAATAAATATTCACAATATTAACACGGCCCATGCCCAGCGTAATACATAAAATAGTATTCTTATTAAGATTTTGAATGTTAAAATATTATGACTAAATTCGATTAGGAAAAAAAAAATATGACGCCATTCCTACACAAGTGTCAAAACTTAATCAATCTTCATTATCTTCGCACTTTTTGACGGACGAACTTTTTTACGGCGAAACTTGGATCGGGACTTATTTAGCGGTAGGTATATTTCAGCGGGTTGCTCTTATTGGTCTGAAATCGTGGATTTACTGCTGATTACATGGAAAATTGTGGAAGGGATTTATCACGCGAACGAAACGGAAAAGCAAGTAAGCAGGTGCTCTTTTTGGGCAATGAAGTTGCTCATCAGATGGCCATCACCAGCTGTCTGTCGGCCACAATATTCTAGCTCTTACATATATTGATACAACTATTAAAATTCGACTTTTCAATTTTTTTTTTTTTTAAATGATGATCCTATGATCTTCTTCTAGCGTTTTTTTTAAACGCATTTTTAACCTAGTTAGAGGGCCCATTTTAATCCAAGTTATCAATTGAATGGCTTGTGCTTACTGGAATTATGATTAATTTAATAATAAAATTACTTTATTAGAATATCTTTATTATTATATTAAATAAACAAATATTATGTATTTTTTTCTTAATAGTCTAAAGTTTTTTTAAATATTACAATCTATTTGAGTGAACTACAGAAATATTTTAATTTTGTATATTCTCCCATATTAAGATATTAAAAATATAAAGAAATGAAGATGACAGTTAAAGAATTTCTCTTAAAGTGGTCTCGGCAAAAGACATCCAGAAAACTATGCTATCCTTTAACCTGTAACTCAAGGAAAACTGACTGGCTATCGCAGTCCTGGCAAACGAAGAATTTCAGCATTTTTTTTTTAGAGCTGCCAACAAGCCATGCGATCGCCAACGCTCGCTGAGCGGATATAGTTGATTTTTCAGCTGTACATACAGCAAAACTATTAAAAGAAATAGTATTAAATAAATAAATAAAAGGTTAATATGAGTAGGTACACATTCCTATGAAACTATTATAATATTTATTTATTTATTTTATTTATTATTGACATGTAAGCATACAGCGTAACAATATTAGTATATACATTTTACAAAGGGTTAATTATAAGGCCAATTAAAGCTTACGCCTTTGTACAAAATATTCTGAGCTTAACGCTACTTTAGAAGGTGTATGTGTGTACGGTGTAAAAGTGTCAGTGAGGGTGTGTGGTTGTGTGAGATGGTGTGTGGTTGTGTGTGTGCATGTTTGTATGTATGAACATCATATGTGTTGCGCATAGATAATTAATTTTATTATGCAACGCTTTTATTTTGAGTCAGATTGGCATGAAATACTCCGGATTTTTGAAAGAAACTCGCCACGATTTAGGGCAAGTACATCAACCTCGCCGAATTTCGTGTTGTAGGTATTAAGTAAACGGTACAGAACAGAGTTTCTGGCATAGTTTGCACTGCGCCTTGGCACCTGGAACAGAGTAGATGCGCGCGTGGTGCGAGAAGGCACTCGCAGGTTGATACCTGATACCAGATATGGACTGTCTATTCTGTTATGCAGTAGATCGTGCAGTAGATCGTATAAATATAAATATATAAAATTGAATGTTATTGTTTGTGTCTGAAGCATTAGAACTCAGAAACAACCCGGCAGATTTTGCTACTTTTTTTTAAATGTTCGTAATAGTTTGGAGATGGTTTTTAGTTGCTTGGCAACGGAGGTACCATACAAGTATGTAAAACGGTCTTACTGGAATCATATTAAAATCATTATTTTTTTCATAACTATGGCCCGTCTCAAACATTAAAACAATTTCTATTAAATTTTGAATTCGTTTTTCTCGTAATTGAGAAATATTTTTCTAGTATTTTTTACTCATTAATGTTTGATTGTTAATATAATGTATATGTAGAATTTATTATATTTTATATTATATTGTGTTTTATATTATATTCTGGTGATTGTCCCTAACCCCTAACCCCCAACCCCTAACCCCCAACCCCTAACCCCCAACCCCTAACCCCCAACCCCTAACCCCTAACCCCCAACCCCTAACCCCCAACCCCTCCTACTTCCTGGTCCCGGCCTCGCTCCCGAATGGGTTTTCTATTTTTTTAAGTTTGGAGGAAACTATTATTGGCTTTGTGTTTTAATTGTTTTTTTGTTTATTGTAATTACTATGTAAGCTGTTGTTTCCTGTAATGAATAAATATAGATCAATCCCCTAAAAGGACATCTGTTAATTTGAATACTGACTGCGCAAATTTTTAAAATAAAAATTGGGCATGCGAAGTTAGCATCGATTTAGGTCAAATATATCATTAATTTTTCATTCATCATTAATATCATACAATTTTTTTGTTAGGAAAGATTGTAACTACATGTTTTGAAACTGTCGATAGAAAAAAAATATTGCCACTAAAGGTCAAAAAATCTCTTTCTGAGTTGAGTTTGTAGGATGGACAGATTTTATGGTCTCTAGCGTTGGTTGTAACAGCTGGGCGCTGAACTGCTCGACATTTTGGCAATGAACCGAGTGGCGGTAACTGCGCAGCGAATAAGTTTTTGGCCTAATCCAAGGAGCGAACGATACACGAGGGAGCCGTGCGCCGCGCCGGTCAGAGGGGAGGAGCGGCAACGCGGTTTTCGGATAAATAGAAAATATTGGCGAGATTAGCGCGCGCGCACCCTCATTTTTCAGGGCGCAAATAACGCCGGCCATTCCTTCCGGTCGCCGCGGCGCCGTTGTGTCATTAACGCGGATAATGTTATTTATCCGTCAGCACAAATATATACTCGTGTAGGACTTCGGCCGAGGCATTCATCGTCATTTGCTTACAACTATTTCGGACATTTTAATGGGGATAGATATGGAAATGGTTCGAGCATGGTAAACATTAGACGAAGTATTAAAATAACAATCTGGTAATGTGAAAATGTATATTATATTTATATATATTTTAGTTATATTATATATTATTATATTTATGTATTTATATTGTATTATTTATCATATAATTGTTATATAATATTATGTATAATATATTATTATTTTCGTTATTACCAAAAACTCACCCCTAGAAGTATCTACCAAAAAAAAGCCTTGAATGAAATCAGGTTGCTAAATTTATTAAAATTAATATTTAGACAATTACACATGGATAGTATTATTTATTTATCGGAGCGGAGCGAAGCGATCCGTGGAATCACCTCCAATAGCGAAATGTTTATTCTTTATTATTATTACATTATTTAATTAATAACTTAGATAGCACCAAAAATAGTAATAAGGTAGTAAAAATCACAAAATCACATAGTTCATTTAAATTCAAAATTCAACACAATTCGCATTTAGCGACATATCGGAATCTTCACCGTGTCCATCTAACTAAGTGCTAAACACCTGTCCTAAAATGGTCGATCTATCCGTCTGTGTGGTGTCATATCAATGATTTCCCCGCCAATTTTAGAATTTTAAAGTTTTAATCGAATCTATAAGACAATTACTAGGTCTGAATTTTAAAATAATGATAATAATCATGTTGTTTTAAAATATTTTCTGTGGGAAACACCATGTACAAATTTTCGCGCATCCTCTGTTCGAATTTTAGAAAAAGATTTATTCATTTGAGGTCTGTATTTCTGTTTTAAAACTGTCATTTAGCTCGTTTGTTTACAAATGCCAAATAACCATAACCTTATCTACATAATAATGTTTTTTTATATACACGAAATATGTTATGATTTTCATAAATAATTAGAAATATTCTATCTTTGAACAGACAATCCAATCATTTTCCAAACATATCGCATGTCGCCTTAGGCGCGGAGACATTTTTCATGCTACTAAATCGAACAAATCCAATTAGAGTAAAAAAAATGTGCGACGATCCAAGCGACAGATAAGAGTGGCCGTTCGGGCGTTTGCCGAGGGGCGTTTTTACGGCGGCGGCGGCGCGTCGCGACCCCGCATCAATCAAACGCGTGAAAGATAGGAAATTACGAGTGTGGCGGTCTCCATTCGGGCTTATTTGGGACGTGCGCACACCACTGGTCGCCATCACGCCGTAAGAGATCTTTATCCTGATGTCACACAATCAAATTCACACGTGTATTCGTACACACGACCACTATCATTCATATACAATCTGGACTTGACCGCTAAAGAGTAGAAACAAAGACTGAAGTGAATAGTGCAGCCTAAAGGCACGTTCACATGGTGTCTCTTTCTTTAAAATCGCATATCCATAGTTGCGGTAATAGGCTACTAAGCTTACTGATATGCGCTGTCACTTTTCCAATGAAATTGCGTAATTGGTATACCTGTAAGAAATTATAGTAGAACTTTTCAAAAAAAAATAAAAAAATAAATAATGTGACACTGAACATTCCTTTAGAAGATGCAACAGACAGGACGAAGATAGTAGCTTCTTATACATGAATGTACGAGGTGTGATCAAAGGTGACTTTTCAAATTTCGCGGGTTACGCCCGTTCGATCTTCGATTTTTTTTATGTTGGTACACTTGTTTTTAACATCTGTGAAAGGTTTGAAGAGTATAGCATTTTTTGTTTGTTTGTGAGAGGTATTAAGGTTAGAAGTATTTTGCGTGCTCGGCGATTTTCTACTGTCGAAAAATAAGGATCAAAGAGTTTACATTAAATTTTGTGTAAAAAATAGAATCAAGTGCTCTAAAACTCTTGAAATGTTGACAGTGGCATACGGTGAGTCTACTTTAAGTAAATAAAATATTTACAAGTGGTATAAACTCTTCCAAGAAGGCCGAGAAGACACCAATGACGAACCTCGCTCTGGACGCCCGAGCACGTCATCAACTGATGAGAACGTTGAAGAAGTGAAGAAAATAGTGTTGAGGAATCGTCGAATTACTATAAGAGAAGTTGCTGATGATATCGGCATTTCATTTGGTTCGTGCCAAGCAATTTTAACGGATGTTTTGGGCATGAGACGTGTGGCATCGAAGTTTGTTCCCAAATTGCTAAATTTTGACGAAAAGAACCGTCGCATGAGCATCGCTCAAGAGTTGTTGAATGACGTCAACGACGACCCAGATTTACTCAAAAGGGTCATAACAGGTGACGAAACATGACGTCGAAACTAAGGCTCAATCGTCCCAGTGGAAGCAGTCACTCGTATAGAAGCTAAAAGGAATAATTATCGAAGTTGGTGCACTTTCGGGATATCGAAAGAGGATTTGAAAAATATCTACTTTATTCCAAGCCATTGATTAAAGTTAAAATATGTCAGTGTTTAAACCAGCAAGGGTTTAGTGAACAAACAAATAAAATATGTACTTTGTTTATAAATAAAAAACTCTTAAAAAAAAATCTCCTTTAAAAATCCTTAAACCTTTATTTGTTTTTGTTTTTCCAAGTACAATACTTATTACCCGATATATTGTATCTTTATTCAGTAGGGTTATTGGATGAATACAAATATGTCATCTACATGCCAAATACTAATAAAGAAGTAGTTGAATATTAGTATTCAATGTGTGAGGAAAGTAAAGTAAAAATCTTGATGCTCACAATTCATCTCCATTTTGGTAGACTGAACCAAAAGCAAATAAAAATCGCTTGCCTCAACAATAAATACCAGCGGGTTTAATAGTAAAATCCAGACCACTCGTTTGTTTTACATTTCACGGACAGCTTTTCATACATTTCAGTCGACCGCTGCAATCCGACGTTTTGAGATTTTAATTTAAACGTCTGCCAATGATGCGAAATGAGAACGAGAAATGGAGGCAATCAAAAACCAGCCCGCAATATGAAGCCGATATCCCTTCATATATTTGATATACATCTATGTAGCTCTATGACTATGCCACTGGATTGTTTTGTGGTTCTAGATTTATTTTTTTAAATGATTTATCTAGTTTAAAATATATAGAAATAGTATTAAAAGCTCAAAAATGTAAACAAAATAATAGAAAATTAAAAATAACATAAATATTTATCAATCGTAGATTCTAGTTACTGAAAATTACCTTAATGATAAAAATCTAAAGCAACGGTATTCAATTTGTTAGTTTGAAAGTTCTTCTAACTAAACTAAATGTGTACACATCCGATTTACTGCGCGGAATTAGGAGTTGAAGTTTCATAATATTGTCGGATTATTGATTTTGCTTTTAAGAAGAGGTAAAAAATGTCAAAGAATTGCAGTATTCATCGGAAAGTCGATTGACGTCAATGATGGAGGTGCGTAACAAAATAAAGGTCTCACACGCCGCTACAACTGACACGAGTCACGGACGCTCGACCGCTCTGACGTCCCACATCAGCTTTCCGGGAAAGTTTTCCAGCTAAACGTCTCGCGGTCGAGTCGTACGTCACTGAGGCGAACACGGGTTTTCCGTCCCTTTGCCCCGCTACCTCTCGTCAGACATCGATATAAAGAGTAATGGTAGTAACTACCTAGAAGTGTAGACCGGACCAGTCCAAGTCGCCCCCGAAGCCATCGCCTTCGGTCTGAGCCTACATCTGAGAAACTCCCGGAGAGTCGACATCTTCAGGCTGAGCTACAGAAATGTATCAGTCGCTCTGTATCACGTCGTAGATCGTACTTATGTGTAACGGATTTTCTCACTGTAAACTCAATAAATCTATAAATTATAATTCAACCTCTCAGTCTTATAACTCATAATATATATATTTCTGTATTTAGAGTACTAATGCGAGTGTAATTTAATTTAATTTTAATCTTTAGATGTATCTCTGTACTTTTGCGAAAACCTGTCATCAGTTAATTTTACAAACAATTGTATGTACCATTTTTCCATATTATACTGTTGGTTTTCCGAATAAACGATAAATAAATAAATAAAAAACTTAAATAAATATAAAACATTTTATACATTAAGGACGGTTATTTTTTTTGCAAGTGGCTTTTTTTAAATTAATTTTTAACGATTTAATTAGGAAAATAATTATTAGCAGAAGAGGACACTGATTTATTTTTATTATAATATCTAGAATAAAAAAAAACGTTGAATCTACTATTTATCTTATTGTTAAAACACCCAGTGATAACATTACTATCTTAGCACATTCAAGCTTAAAAATGACACGATGGCTGTTGAGTCGAGTACTTTAGTGACAGGACGTGTGCAAATCGGCGACATTCGTGTTATGTAAAACTCTACTTTAACTCCGGCATTTGTCCTGGTCCACAATGGGTAAGAAATTTTGTATTATTTATATTTTTACTGCAATTACATAAATTTAAAAAAGATAATATTCACTATTCAATGTTAAGTTATTATGTTACAGTATTTTTTTATTTCAGATAGCATGTGCATGCAAATATTTAATTTATTTTGATAGCTTAGACTATGCCAAAGTCCAAACCTGTTTATACGGAGCGTAATAAAGTGAATCGGCTTAGCCTAGTTCTTATTAGATTGTCTTGAAATTCATATTACGATTTTACACAAACTAGAAGCCTTTGAGGCATTCACTTTCTAACTATCGAAATTGCACAGAGCCTGGAGACAAGATGTGTAATTGTTAGCAGAGTTAGGTATGTCGTCAATTTTGCATTTGTGTCTATCGTGTTTATTTTTAAATATTCGCTTTTTTCAAAATTTGTCTCAATAAACACATCAGCGTTGACATTTGTAAAGTAAATTTTAAGTTTTTTACATTTTGTCAATTCTGCAATGAAATTTTCGATTCATTTAGGCCGGACTTTCCTCAAGGAATGTTAAGCCCACCGTACACGCACCGAGCAATCTAATCACTACAAACACTTGCGCACACTGCGATGCAAATGCGCCGACTGAAGCATTCGGCCTTCGGTCGCACAGATGATCCGGTCAGGCCGACCTAATTGAATCGCTTCAGTCTCTCCGGCCGCCGGATTGACGCATGTCTCAAGGCCAAAATGCCAGGCGAAACTGAAGGTAAAACTGACCGTCTATGGTAGGCTTAAATGATCAGTAAATCAGTCAGTATCTGGCTTAGTTTGATTATGACGAAATTAAAGGAAATAAAATAAAATATTACGCCCAAATTTCCGTATTATTTGGTACTCTAGTATATTTCACTATTCAATAGTGTTCCTTTTTCAGTTGAACTTATTGAAAAGCAGTTCAGTCTATTGCGTCAAAACTCCCGGTTCGAACCGGTTCTAAGCAGATCTACAAAGCTCTCCGCTTGATGTAAAACATAAGTCACGGAGCGTGGAAAGTTAAGATATATTCATGGGGAAAGCTTTCTTGTCTTCGCGATATTTGCTCTACATCCACTGCAAGTGTGTTTTGGGTGCTAGGAAGATGTGAATTCAAGATGATTTGCCCTTTCCTTGGTACACAAATTTTTACTTTTAAAGCGCCTAAGCGCCTATTCGCCTTTTAAATCGTGTATGTATAGACGAGTGCAAAATAAACGCTCAATGTTTTGATCAATATTGCTTGGCTCGGCAATGGAGCAGGGCTAATATAATATACCTAGGTTATGGCAACTACTATTTTTTATTGATAGGAATTTATTTTTAGAAATTTTTGATTTATTTAATCTATTACCGCATTGAAAATTAAAGAGAGTATTTATTATTCGATTGCGACTGTGACTAAATAGTGATATAATCGTGGTGTGTAGAGCGGAGCCTGGTGTGTAATTAATAAGCTTTTAAGGCATTAATGCTCGCGGATTACTCACGCTAAAAGCGCTATTATTGATTGTAAAATTACCTATGGATACAATTCTAAAATTGTGCTTTACACAAACCTAAAAAAAGTATATATAAAAAGATGCATAAAAGTAAAATTAATATGGCTGTCTCTAATATTAAAGTTTTTGCAGCAATATGAACACTTATTATAAATAAATTTATAATGGGTGTATTTTTGTAACATTAAAAATCAAGCAACCAGAATGGTCCAAAATTAAATAAAATTACTCGAGAATGGACTGTCCCTTAGAGAGATCAAGTTCTGACTCATATAGAAGCTGCGGGTTAGAATATGTAGATCTCCCCTGCCTCTATGTAGAACCTGCACGTAAATTTCTTATAAAATTTAGATTAGATATATCAAATATTTTAAATTTAAGGCGACTACAGAAGCAAAACAAAATCCCGAATCTGCCCGTTTTCCACCCCCCGAGTCCCTTCTTCAAACCCCGCAGAGCGAAAATCTTTAGCCAATGGGATTCATTCTAATAAAACGGTCGCGACGCGAAGCGAGGCTCCAAACTTGTCGCCGCGCTGCCGCCGATATTTGACAATATGTACCCTGTTTCAGCATTCAATACCTGTTTCAATATCTGCCCTTTTAGTACTAAAGTCTTGAAACACTCTTATTATTACATGGAGTACGTTATACACGTTACACAATATTCTACTTCTATTTACAAAGTATTGAACAACGATGTCATTACAAAATATAAGTACATTATTTACATTATATACATAATATTCATAATTATTAAATGAGTTTAATAAAAAATCGGTAAATGTTACAATACGGCTCATGAATAAATAAAAATAGTTCATCAGATAATACAATGAATTTAAGTTATCTTAAATGTGTTAGGTAAGCTTCAATATGACTTTCTGTATAGAGTAGATGAAATATAGTACAATATAAATTCAGTAAATTTAGACGGTAAAACGATTACTTATAGTGCCTACCTTTGACTAAACCACCACCACCAAAATCTAACAAATTTAGGCAGTGTAACAAAATTATTAAATTTTGAAACACAAATTTCAAAACTGTAGCAGAAAACAAAACTTAGCAATTATTAAGAATTGTAATATAAGTGATAAGTAATTTACACTTATTAAGTGTAAATAATAAGTAAGAAAGATATACTTACCAAAAACAAATAAAAATTCGTTATTTATAGGAGCGTTGCTCAAACAATGTACGAATTGATAATTGCATCATGCAATAATTAAAACGTATTATAATGCTCAACAACGCCGAGTTGGAATCAGGGGTGCAACGATCGTTTGTTTGCAAATTAATTATTTGGATAGTATTTAATATGCACACGGTAAAATAAAAATATTTGTTACAGTTATAAAACAAACACAAGCCCAAAATAACAAACAAAGCAAAAACTACAAAGCATGAAAATAATAATATAATAAGAAAAATATTGCAAACAAATGGTCACTACAATAATTTAATAGAAAAAATCAGTAATAAATATTTATTTCTGTTAATATTTTAAGTAACAATAAAAATAAAAAAGATTTTTCTTATCTTGTTTTTTCATAATCTCCAAATCACTATAAAATAAATTTGAAACGCAGTTTTCCATGTGGACCTTGAGGTAATGCGTTAATTAGTGGCAAAATAATATATGTCTTTTAATATATTTTTCTTTAATATACAAACATACTATACAGTAAAAAAACAAGCAGAGTTACTGCTTTTGCATTGGTATAATAATTATAACATGACTGACATAACAAATAAAACCATTCGTTTTTACAGGTTTCCCCATAAACATGCAATACATGGAAACTAATACATATTTTAATACCACATTAAAGAATTTTGGAATTTTATGCACTCTAGAACAAATATTTAATAAAAAAATCCTTATAATTAGACAAATATAAAAATACTTTCGTAAACATGTGCGCATTGTTCATAGGCCTAATCCTCTAAAACTGCTAGTATGTTTTGATTAATTGTAAAAATGACAACCACCACTTAAAATATTAAAATAAAGATACTTAATTAATTGTTGTTTCAAACTTAACTAGACAAACATGAAATATTATAACGAAATACAATTTTTAGACATAACACTTTTTAACAAAGGATGGAAAACCGTTCCAAATGCAAGCTTGACAGAACGCTTCGAGAAAACTTCGTATGCGAGAATGTTTCGTTTCAATTGTATCAATTGTTCCATAGAAATTAAATTTATCAAATAAAAACATTCGATGGTAGGCCCCTCGGGCCTTATTTAGTTTGTCGCCGTATGTAAATGGTATTCGAGTCATTTCTATGTATTTCACGTAACAGTCCTTCTAATTCTTTCTATAGAAATTAAATTTATCAAATGATAACACTCGATGCTAGGCCCTTCGGGCATTATTAACTAATTCGTCGACATTATTAACTAATAGACTATGGTCACTTTTATATAGTGTTTATTTTTAAATTGTCCACTGGATTGCCTTATTAGGAATCAAACGGGAAGTTATTATAGATAATGAGAATCCGAAGCAATTCGTGGTTAATAGTAGGAATGGTGCTAGAGGCCGAAAACATGTTCATCCCAAAGGTAGATAAAGCATTGGCCGCTTTTTATTGTTAAAGATAATAAAAATAGATGTTTGAACCTCCACCTCATATTCGCATTCAAGAACATTTGGAGTAGTTTCAGATTCAGCCAATCCTCTAGCCTCTTCATTGGTGAAATCAGAGTGATTGTGGTTTGCCTAAAATAAAAAAATATATATTTAAAATAGAATCATTCAACTTAAGTTTTATGTGTGTAAGAATATTTGGAATAAATATTAAATTAAATTAACTCACTATCGTTGTGGCGTTGGCCGAAGAATCATTAGAAGACATCAATGTACTCTCCTGGTTTTCTCTACATTGGGATTGCATTCGTAATCTGCAACATTTGAAAATATAATAAATCAATCATCGTTTTCAAATCGCTTGTTTTTACATTATTTATATAGCATAACATCGATACAAATGCTGAAGTAAAGCTCGTTTAATGCGTTTAAAAAGGAACTTGTTTAATTTTTAAAAATTATTTAGATTATATAGTATAATAATTTCATTAAAATAAATAATATTATGTCATAAAAGTATCTAAAATAAAGGCAAACTACACTACAGATATGTTGTTTTGAAGTACCTATCTACATAACTATAATGTATTTAGATAATATGATTACACTATAATAATGTCTTTCGCTCGAGATGTGCCAACCCTGAATCAGTCGCTCGCAAAATTCCGAGAATTTGAATCGTCAAATTCTTCGACGCATCGGCCAACTTTCACCTGACGACAATATTTTATAAATATTATTACATCAGCCGTGGCATGGCCTTGACTAAAACTACTTCTTAAGAATAATGGTTTTTTTCGCGCGAAAATGAATTTCAAAATAGGTATAAAGTGTAGTAAATCTATATATATATTTATATAATAGTTATACCATTTATAGCTCAAGCAACACTGAATCGATTTTTATGATTTTTGATTTGTTGGATTTGTCTCCGCCCCGAATAGCAGAATAACTATTAAAACATCAGAAAAAAATCACAACAAAAAAATATAAAGAATGCACATTTGTTAATAATTTAATGCACATAATAAAATATCATAACATGTATTGATTACGAGGCGGTACAAAGTTCGCCGGGTCAGCATAATTATATTAAAATAAAAAATTGTAAATTAAAAAAATAATCAAGTACCAGCAAGTTATCAGTTATGTTGACCTAGAACTAGATATTTCAAAGGTCGTTAGCTTTCTAACAAGGTTAGAGTTCTAAGAAAGGTTTGTTTATATTATATACTAATTTTAAAAATTCTCATTACAAAAGATGATAATAGTACATTATTTATATTCTCTTGATCTACATAGGAAGTTTTTTTTTACTATTTTGGTAAATAGGTATGTACATATATAGTAAATAACTTTGAACTTTTCATTCACAATACGAAATTAGTAAAAACATAAAATGGTAATAATTACAAATACAAACCTATTTTCCTGTAAGAGTAATCCTTGTTTTTTTCTAATTGCTGACTTTCTGAATGAACAACGCCGCTTCGTCTTGACAACTTTATTTTTACGTAAATAAATAGGCAACGAAAATTGAAAAAGAAACGAGCGCAGAAACAACGTCTAGTCACTGGAGCGGCCAAAACCGCACTGATTGGATTACTAAGAAAATAATCTGAGCTGCAATGCGCCGTCCGCAAAAAACGCCCGTGCACTAAGAACAGAAAGGTGTAAACTCTATAGCGGACATGAATGGCGTTTATAACATAAACCACGGCCTACCATTTTGTATGAAATATTGATAGCATTTAGTTTTTTTTTTAGAAAAATAACGAATACATTTTTTCAATTTTTTCTTTTTCCATTAATAATACAAGAACATATATTTTCCGAAAATCTAAATAATTTTGGCATTTAATTTCATTTTCATATATCAAATCTAAAACAAAAATCACCCATTTTAGGCCAACTTTGTTATTTTATTTCTAAGTTGTTATACCATATATCGCAAATTCGACAGGTAACTCCCTCCGCGACTCGATTATCTTCAATAAAATATTTTTATTATATATGAGATGATTCTGGATTCAGAGATAGTCGACATCAAAAAATGATGTTTCAAAAACATTGTGGATTTGTTTTTTTTTTATGTTTTTTTGACAATGTTTAAAGAAGTTTTCTATAGCTATTTCCCTAGAATAATAAATGATATTTAATATAAGTAAAGTAGATTAGTGGTATTTCTTCTGAATACGCACGCAACATACTTTAAAAACCTGCAAAATTCGCATTTTGATAACATTCAGGTATGTAGGCGCCTTAACATAAATTATACACACTAATTGAAAACATACGTCCTAAATATACCTATTTAGTATGGTTTCAAAATAACTTCTTCTCTTTGGAAATAGCGAGTTGTTACTCAACCTTTAGTTAATGGGTTTGTATGAGGCAAATTGCGAGCAATCAACCCTACAAATGACTGGCAAAAAGCAAGGGATGATCATAGCTAGGCACAAAAGATCGAAAGGTGTAACATGCTCCCTTCTATGAATCCGAAAGGACCTGGAATAAGGGGACAGTTTTGGTCATAAATTTAATTATTTAATAAGTTTTATTATTAAGTTTTACCGACACGAAATTTACCTATGCGCATATCTCTGTAATTAGTAGACCGATATTAGATTTTTGGTAATTATTAAACAATAAAACAAAAATTAGGCTCTTAAAATATTTTAAAGTTAAACTGCCATGAAATTAAAATAAACAAAACCAAATTTAGTTATAAATACATTTCAAAATAGAATTACATTTGGTGTAAAAACCCTTAAAATTTGTAAATGAATAAAAGTTTAGAAGTCACATTTAATTATAATAGCCGGGTTGGCAGCTAGGCCCTGCAGGCGGCCTGCCTTCGGCGCCACGGTTCGTACCTGCGGTACTCAGGAGGAGTCACCTCGCAGCTCATATTTTTGCCCTTTGGGCTTTCCACACGCCTAAAATTGGTTTTTCCTAACGGCACTTTCCAAAATGCTTAAAAACACCTTCCTAGCATGTAACCTAAATAATTCCCATACAATCTTCCATCCCCTATTCTCGTTGTTTTTTCGTTGATTTTTTAATAGCCTCTGTTCATTCCCAGAGTTAAAGCTATCTCTATACCAAATTTCATTAATATCGGCTATGCGGTTTAGCCGTGAAAACGTACCAGATAGTATGGATTGTAACCAAAATAATAATAAATTTATAATAGGCATTTTATTTTATCGAGCCGAACTGTTTTATTATTTATAATAATATAAAATAAAAAACCCTCACTGCGACTCTGGTGGTATTTGCGCTGTCACACCGAGGTGGGTTTCAGACAAAATGTGACAATACACTGATTGTCGACGGGGTAGGTCCGCGTGAAAGACATCCGACTCTCATGGCCGAGATCCTGGTGATTAATAACCAGGGAGGTACTGAAAGCACCTGAGCCTGCTGTGTCATGACACGGATCAATTGTCGCTTAAATATACAGATTTGCCCTATTCAAATTTCTGTATGAGAGCGTTCAGTCATTTTTAACTTTATGTACCGAGGACAAAATTCATAATCAAATTAATAAGCTTTACGGTTAATCGAGTTTTATTTTGTTGCTATAACCTAGGCCATATACAATTATTTATTTTGCGCCCACATCAACTAAGCTAAACGTGCTTATATTAGCCGAGATGGTGGTAATGAAGAGGTTAAAATGGTGGACTATGTGCGGGTTCGAACCCGCGTCCTTTGTGTTGTACCCTAACACTAGACTGCCACGATCTCAGACATTCATAATATATATATATATTTTTATATTGCTCCTAATATTTGTCTTGTTACACCTAAAAAAAAAACAGGTTTTTATTTTAAGCAAAGTAAATTTCAACCTTGATATACGCCTTAGTTTAATAGGGGTAGGTAAAGTAAATAAGACCTATTGATAGAGGGCACTTAGTGGCACCAAGAATGAAAACATCTTTTATACAGAGACATCTCATTTTCTTTAGTCCAAAAATATATATAATTACCTAATGCAAATATAATTAATTAAAAAATAATAATAAATAAATTAAAAATAATTATAATTATATTTATAATTGCAAATGCAATTATATATTAATTATGCAAAGAAATTAAGGACGTCTCGCTGCATCGCTATTAAATTGGTTAATAAATGAGATGGTTCTGGATTATTAACGTAAGAGATAATAAGAAATTAACAATATTCTTTTTCTAAATCTTTTAATAGGATAATAGGAACTTTTAAACGAAACAAACTATTAAACTATCAATAAAACTCACTTAGACAAAATAATTTTACTTAATTATTTATGTTTTAAATTAAAAATAAGTATTACAAGGTATTTGCATAGGTCTGTCTTAGAAAAGGTACTTACCTGGTTAGAAAGAAAACGGATCTCTTTGGATCGGCAAACATGACATGACTTGCTAAACATGTTATGCCTTACTAAGAAACATTTGTATTATATTTATATACGAGTTAATTGAAAGAAAAATTAAAATGATTTTTTTATTTTTGCATAAAAAACACGTCGATTTTGAATTTAAAATGAACCGAAGGTATTCATTTTTATTTCTAGTGCATCCAATGTAATATAATTGTGCTTGTTCTGTTTTATTTATCTTGTTATAAATATTTAAACACACAATTCCAAAGAAAAATTTCTTAAAAAAAGTTTTATTTTTTATAGACTTAAGTAGCAGTTAAATAACAACAAATATTTATAGAAAATTTTAAAATTATTACAATTTTACATAATATAGCTCTAGCATCTAATGTACAAGCATTACTTTACATTTTCACCGTCTTTTCACGTCAAACCCGCAAAACATTTTGAAAAGTCGCGGCAAAAAAGAAAAATCATGGCAGTAAGTGGCGAGCTGCCCAAACGCTGCCTGCATTACCTGTAACTATCGCTCTCGAGGTGAGAAAAGGGTGTTCCTCTCGTACATCTCATCTTTTATAAAAGGAATCCTGCTGAGAAGAGCCTCGACATCCAACGGATAATGTGCTTTCATCGATGCGTGTGAATGGACCAGGTGTTTGGCACCCCGCCTCTCTCTTTCCTGCGCGCCCGTGGACCGTCTTTGCGAACCCTAATAGTGTCCGGTCGAATATGACGAATTTGGCACGGATAAGATACAACCCTTGAAGGGTTATTAATTTTAGAGTTATATATTTTTTTAAGTTATTAATCATTCCTCGTTATATTCATCTATTCCTTGTAAATGTTACACCGGCTATTGAGGGTGTCAAGATATCGTTGAATTTTATCGCTATCAAGACTACTGGATTTTATATTAAACTAAGTCATCAGCATTAAAATAAATGCAGAAATTTCAGTTCTTTGCAGAGGTCATTGATAAAAATAAGAAACACGAGTGGCCCTAGGTTAGAACCCTGTGGCACTCCCAATGTGCGATGTTTCATGCAAATATTTGAAGGCGTTATCGTTACTGACTTGGCGCATTACTCAAATAAATAAATAAACAGGTGCCAATTATTTCGCTATTTGCACTGATTGTAGACAGGCATAGACACTAAACAAACTGCAGTGACCGACCGATCAAAAAAGATGTACCAAAAAAGAATTAAATTTAAAATTAAAAAAAAAATACTTTTAGACCAAACAACAGCTATAGCTAAACAAAATTTATGTTCGAAAATTACACAGAAAGTTAGTATTTATAGACAAAAAGTGTTTATTTTATGTGTAAAGGTAGCATATGCCCAGTCCAAATATAAGAAATGCATACTCTCTAAGAAAAGGAATAAACCGGTCAGTTCTGGTGATCGAATAACGCATAATACATATCACTCCCGTAAACATTTTTACTATACATATACAACACTTTATGGCCACTAAGCTTATTATGCATCTGAGCCCTGGTAGGGTTTTATTTTACCCCGCGCTCACCCCTCCTCGCATCGAACACCTTTTTATTTATACTATAATACATATCTATATATTGCGAATACCTCGGCCTCGTAGTAGCTGCCACTGCGGTGAGTTTGTGCTTTTCTTGCGTTACGGCTAATTTAAAAGTCGCTGTTTACTTAAGGCCTCCTCCTCACAATGCCCCTACGAGGGGATCCTCCCGTAGATTATGCCCTTTTTGATCTCTGCCATTTGGGATAGGATGCGGTACGACCGTGTCCTCCGAAGGGTTTTCTAAAACTTTCAGACCAATTGAATGTTTGATGTAATACCATTCAATATTTAAGGGTACTTTTCTGATAGATACAACGGGAATAATTACAGATTTTTATGTTTTATATGTTATTTAAAAGTAACTAAACAAACAATGTTAGTACATATACAATAAAATCAAGTATAAACAATGATTACCTACTTATCTGTTTTAACTATTACCCGATTTTATTAGGTTAATAGTCAATTAGATAAATCATTTTTTATATATTATGTTAGGGCTTTTGATATTGAATATATTTTGAAAGCTATAAACGAATGGTTTTTATTTTTATTTAACTTGCAATGTTTGTTAGTTTGTTTAGGTCTAATATTGCAAGCTGAAGCTCTTTCTCTTTTCCTACGGATTTGAAATTTGACAAGTTGGTTTTTTTTCGATGACAATGCACTTTTATGGTATGGCTCCTCAACGGTCACGAAACTTTGTATGCGCAATTAAGAGCTTGTTTTAAAAATATTTTTTTACTAATAATTTATTTGGATTAGTTTTAAAGAGTTTACTATTATAACAATATTAATATAATATAGCCATTTTTATCAAATATTTATTCAACACGAGACATGTCCGTTAATTAAAATATGTGGTATTTATGTTTATTTTAGAGTAATTTACAAATTAGTAATAACATTAGTTTTTCTGTCGTGAAGAAAAGCAAAGCAATCCTCGGACACCCTCTTTGCTTCTTTGGCGTCTATAATCCGATACGCTAAATAAAATAGGTAATTATTTTCATAGCCCGGCAAAACCAGTCAGTAGTAAGTATCCCGCTTGGACCCCGCCGTTAGCGGATTGTCAATCAATTGATTTCTATATCAAATTAGATGAACCAAGCATAAAATAGGGAGAAAAATAGTTATAATGCATCTCATTACACATTTACTACTTAACACGGTCATTTCTCCATACAAACGCTGTAGTGCCGTGACTCACTATTTGTAGATATAGAAAACAAATAATACTGGACGTCGTTTTATTTCCTAATTATCCTAGACTTCTATAGAATTAAAAATGTAAATTATTACTTCGTTTAAAAGTTAAGAGTTTTGTTTGTTTAAAAGTTAAGAGCCTCAAAATATCTGCATTTTACATTTCTTACAAAATTTTAATCGTAAATATCTTATTGACTAAAAACAAGAATCGAGAAATCTATTAGAGTTCAATATAATGAGAAGATTTTTCAATTTTTAATTTTAACTGTATTTATACACTTATACATACATACGAGTCTTATAGATTACACTACATTACAATCTTTAATTTTCCCTTTTTCTTAGCTATAAATGGCAATTATTAACTTTTTAATATATTGTATCATCATATTAAGAATCATTGTAGATAAACGCGTAAAATAAAATAAAATTAGTGTTTTAGTCCGCTACGCAGCCGTCGAATGACGTGAGGCGGATTATTGAAAGAGTGTGTAACTGAGTGTGTAAAAAGTATTTATGTATAATTTATACTTTACAAGTACAAGATGTGTGTGTAACATTACATATACTTTGTACATATAATTCGCTGATTTCACTAGTTTTCGCTACAGTACACTTAAACAACAAAATGTTAAAAAAACTTATTTTCACTCGCGCTATTATATTTCACTAATGGCAATGATATTCATTTTTAAATTACCAGAGACCAGGATAATATAAAAATAAATTAACTCAGTTGATTTTTTAAAGTGATATTTACCAGTTTATATAATTAATAGTTTTAAGTTTTTTTTTAAATAAATTAAATACAGATTGAGAATTATTATATGCCATTTGTCCAATGTTATTTTCGTAATAAAATATGTCATCCTATCGCTGCCATAATATATGAAATGCAGGAAAGCAAAATGAAATATTTTAGAAGTACTTAATTGAGAAAATCAACATTATTATTGGTTGTATTGTATATTGGTAATTTAGATATTTAAGATTGTTGTCGCTAATGGTAAGTAGATTGGAGACTTATTTTGTGCTGGTTATAAACATTTGATTTATTTTAACCAACAACTTCTTTGACAAAATAATTCTTCAAAACAAAACCAATTCTTTTTTCGAATTACATTATACGTGAACAAAGATCTATATTTTATGTATATTAGTTATATGTATTTATATAGAATGGGTTTTGACATTGATGATAATTTGTCGTTTCTATCCGCAAACCATCTGAATAACAATCTTGGCTCTTTGTTTGTATAGAGAAACGTGGGAGGTACTTAATAAAGGTATCACGTTATTGTATTAGTTTGGCCTCTTTTCCCGAGGCGCCGCTCAGGCACACCTCTGCAATGGTGTAAATAATAAATGAGTTAATTTTTCAAGAGCCTGGGCGTGATCTCATTCAGGACTTTCGCCCAAAGGTACTGCATACAGGGCAACGCGAAGAATACTTTTGATAATTCAGCCTGCGACTCATCCCCATCCCCATCCCCGCTCACTCATCCCCGTCATTGTAGGAAATTTTATCTCTGGAGGTGTTTTGATCTGTGAGGACATCAGCGCGAACAAAGTGTTAAGCTCCTACGTGTGTTTAATTTGTCAAGTAAAAAAAACTATTTATACGTACAAAATTAAACTAATATCCCCTGCATTGGACGTTAATTACAATAAAATACGACTATTAAAGATTCTATTAAATATTGATACATTTCTAAAAAAAATGTATACTTACTGTTTTTAAAATATCATACATTTTTTTGGAAACTAATAATAATAATATTGATAGCCCAATATTTTTAACGCATTTATCACAAATAATCTTTAGTCTGGTTAGTAAGAGAGAGGATGTGATGGGGAATTCTATTGATTTCTTGGTTTCGGGGTAAATGGTACATTTTTCGTCTATTTCTTTTTAAAAAGAAGTTTAGTATGGAAGAAACAGCAGGTACTAACATCATTACTAATATAAAACAAATAATTTACAAACGCGCTAAGCTGATATCCTATGAAATCAAAAGTAGATTAATGAATCAGCATTAAAACTCGTTCAACACATTTGACCTTGAATCTAATATCCTTACTTTAATGTCAAATGACTCAGATATTTATTGTCGTTAGAAAAAAATAGAATGTCTTTAATTTAGTCACCAAAAACACAGCATTGACTGTGACAGATTGAGATGTTTAGTAAATGGTATGTTTTTGTTGTTATAGTATTATCTTTTTTAACTTTTCTGGAACGTGTTGACGGAAGACATCACAGAAATGGAAAAAATAATACCAGTGCATCCATTAATACCGAGGAAAAAAAAACAACAAACTTGAATCAACAAACAAACAAATATCGGGTTAATCATACTCATGCGAATGGTAAGTGATATTGATAAAATTTTAATTACCTACCGATTTGGGCCTGTGTGACAACCACGTGTTGTCAGATTAGTTTTTAAACATGAAGTAAATGTAATGCGATTGAAAAAGTTATAAGAAAAATCCCTAAATTTGAAATTTGGAAAATTTAATGAAAATTTTTGAAACCAGTAACTGTTACTTGATATTACTGGTATGGCGTGTATTTTATAAGCATCCCAAAAAAGTGAAATGACCGAAATGAAAATTCGTGTCAATTAGCTAGTTTGTTTTCATATTTTTATTGATCGGTTAACGTTTCATGTATGTGACCATACATTAATTATTTTTTAAATGTCCAAATGACTTGTGGCTGCCTGCATTTATAAAATTTAAAAACGAACTTGGCTCATGCGCAAATTTTTAGTTTTGATTGTTTTTCACTGAAGTGAGCATTTTTTTAAAATGAATTTAAAAAATGAACGCTCACGTTGTTTTTAAAATAAGAAATCGATATAAACCTAATAAAGAGGCAATGGTTAGTTTACTTAATAGTAAATATTCTTTTTAGGTCTTTATTTTATTTAAAATATGTAGTAACAATAATACGTATCGTAGTAATTTTGTTTTTCGTTGGATTTTACAGACGAGCGACATTCCGAAGAAAACAATTCGGATATCTATAAAATAGGTAAAGACAATGTCCAGACGGATGTCGCCGTTCAAACTCGAAGTCTTTTTAATGCACCTTCAAGCTGTCGCGAAGGAAAGAAGCTAAACCATTTTGGACAATGTGTTACACCGTTTTGACAATTTTATTTTTGATATCAATGACTATTTCTTTATAAAAAAAACTCTTAATTAAATAAATAAAAAATAAGAAAAAAATAGAAGTTCGACCTTTGAGATTATATCAGATTCAAAGTAGTGCTTTCGACCTTAGTTCATCGCTTGTTCAATTTATTCGCCCTAATCTTCTAAAAATGCATGTATGCATGTGTCGAATCTTACATACAAAGGGGATGGACCCTTTGTATGTAGGATTCGTTTCAACTTTAATCCTAGGGAGGCTAATAATAGTATTATGCCATTAGACCATTATGTCGTTCATAGGAACGACATAATGGTCTAATGATTTCGTCACAACCACGGACCAAAGAATTCTCTGCCCTGTAGTTACAACCCGCCGTTACGCATCTGCGCTATAGCCACTAGATCGATGAAAAATTGATGAAAAACATAATTTTACGTTTTTAAAAATACGATTCCTATATTAAAACAATATACATGTTACATTGTGTATTGAATAACCTAAATAATATAGACTAATAATATTTTACAAGTTTCACCTATTAATAGTGTGTAATCTAAAGTTGGTTAATTGGCAGATGAGGCAATTAGATTGCTAGATGAGATACCTTTAAGGCAATTAGTTAACCATATACTTATTACTAAATTCTGTATTTTTTTTTATTAATGTATAAATAAATTATAAATATTTTATATTCATTATACGGCTCGTCCTATTCGGTTAAAAATAATTTAAACATTTAGCATAATATGATTATCTGAAACTTCGAAAACAACCAGAAAACCATACATTGTCTCCCAAGAACGTTTCCCAAAACATGAGGTGTTTGGGTTCAAATTAGGATTGAAAAATAAATGATTTCCAAATTTATTATTTTTTAATGCGCTGATGTAAATTACCTTTCTTAAAAGCGGTGCCTAATCGAAAACGTAGCCTTAGCCGCGTTTGAGTACAATGACCCCCAGAATGAAAGCAAAATGACCCGCAACCAGAAAAAGCCGTTTATGACGCGGTGATCAGCTGTAGTACCTATTACGAGAACCGTATAATCGTATCACGTAAACCTTACATTTTTTTTTTCTCGGAAACAATGATATTTTTTGATATATCATCCTTACAAATATTACTTGAAATAGAAAGAACAATTAACCGGATTTATTCGAATAATCGAGAATGGTCTATGGGCACGGTGTATGTCTGGGTAAAACATAACAAAAACTGATAGAATAAAGGTGCATTGCCCTCGTGTCTTCTGTAGCTGAAATTGTGATAATCTTCTTTAGTTAGGTGTTTTGTACGCGTCTATTTAATGTATGCGTAGCCGTGCGCATATCAAAATTATTAAGTTTAATCAATGGCATAGCTATGCATTGATGCAGCAGCTATGTTCTCTAATACGGCCGGGGACCGTTTGTTGTGCGCTCCCAGGTTATTTACACTGATCTTCATATGGATTGTAGCGAACGCATTCGAAAACGTTATTAGATTCTACCGTTTGCGTCGCGCGCCACTCTATGTGTGTGTATAGATAAAGAGCCACTGGCATCATTTATTTATTTATTTTCATTTATTTACGATTACTAATATTAAGTTACAAGATATAAAAACTAGACATTGACTGTTTATAACGACAACGACAAAATATAAATAAAATATACTCCAATAAGGGAAAAATATAGACAGAGTATTGTTTGTTAGAATGCGAGTGTGTAAGTTGATGGCACCTATATGAAATTAGGGTTTTCGTGGAAATAGTTGTTTGATTTTATTTCAAAAATACTATTTAGGAGAAATCTCAATGTCTTTTTTTTAGTTTGATTAGTAATCATTTAATAATTCGAATATTTACTTATAATTAACTTTATTGATATTGAGTTGCCACAAAATACTCAACATT
Organism: Neomicropteryx cornuta; assembly: GCA_020383195.1. Taxonomy (NCBI): domain Eukaryota; kingdom Metazoa; phylum Arthropoda; class Insecta; order Lepidoptera; family Micropterigidae; genus Neomicropteryx; species Neomicropteryx cornuta. The sequence continues at coordinate 16,851,280 of JAHKQU010000008.1, read as the reverse complement.
GCAATCTAATTGGAACTGAATAATTTATTAATTTTCTAATTACTGAACACCTACACACATAACACCCATACAATGACACTATATTACATACTTTCATTTCAAATTCATGCACGTACAGCATACTCTAATTTTATAAAACCGCCAACAAAACAAGCACGCATTCACACATACGCATTTGCCTAATTTAATAATAATTATATTATTTTATGTTGGCTTACATTTGTTTATTTTTAGTCATAAATGACCATTATTTAGGTTTTCTATTTTGTAGATCTGTATAAATAAATGTATAAATAAATAAATAAATGTTAGTTACATTTGCAATACTATAACTAAACATGGATCACATCAAGAATTGTTAATTTGGGTGGTTTTATTCAAAATAGCTGCTCCAGTACGTAAATTTCAGTTAGAAATTTATTTATTCAAATACAATTAATTTTGACAATATTAGTACGATAAAGCAAATTTGTACAAGCGGTTTTCACCACTATACTGTGTTTCCTGCCCTTTCAACTAGACTATTATCTGTACGAAATAAGGTAGTATTCCGTCCTGTTCAAGTTACGCGAAACTTTTTTAGTGTAAAAGTAAGTTTATTTATGTAATTATAATATTAGTTTTTTCTTTAAATTAGCACAGAAAAAATACTATAATAAATACATAAAAGTTTTATCATATAAATAATAAATAGATTTAATATTTATTATGTATTTTACTTAAGGCGATTTAATTATATTCTCCAATTCCATGACTGTCCGTTCTGGACATATTATCCTTCCTTTGCCCTCAGTAACATTTTGTCATCGTTAAAATAAATTAAACTAGAACACAGGAAAAAAAAAATATACAGTAAAAAGGTAGGGTAATCTAATCTTTCACAGCAACCGGCGACCATCATTACGCCACCACTAATTTTACATAAAGAAAATTATAATAATTAGCTTAAAGCAGAGCTCTTCCTTGCAATTTATTATATATTTTTGGGAAGGGTTATTAAAAAAATATATACTCTACAAAGGATGCGTTAAATATCTTACAAAGTGGCCTATATAAAAATATTTAATTTTTGACATTCAATAAAAAATATATTTTTAATGAAAATTTACGCGAATAGATACCGTGGTTAACTACAAATAATTTCAACGCGATTTCTAATTTAGCCGTTTTACATTGTTTAACTTAAAATTACGTTTATCTGTTCTTACATTAGGTATTTAAAGTAAATACTAGATAATTAAATAAATCCGCATGGTGCGACGTTTATTTTTTTTTTTTTTTTTTGAAAAAATAATTGCTATGACCAACGACATATACAATTATTTTGGGCCCTACTCAACTAGGCCAAATGTTCCTGTGCTAGAGTCAGGGGAGATGTTGGTAATGAAGCTTTAAAAATGGAACCCGCGACCTGTGGGCTAATAGCCCACGCTTAACCACTAGACTATTACGATCTCAAAGATCATTAGTTATTATTAAAACATATGAAGGAATACGTCGAATTAGCATTATATTTCCCTGTATATGTCGCTGGCTCTGCCCACCTGTCCGACCGACACTCGTCGGGGGGATTGCAAGCCTGTACCGAATGTTGTTGCTTCACTACTCGCCTAAATAAATGACAAAGACTGACTGACAATGTTTGAAAGCAATCGTACGAGTAACAATCCCGTAAAAAGAATCGTTTCAAACCCAACAAACCTTTATTCCTAATATTTACGATTCCATGTCTATATATAAATATAAGAATAAAAAACATTACTTAAAATATTATATAGCATACTTCTTATGGTACGCTTTATGTCAATTTGTGATGTGTTAACATTTTACTGCAATTTAGTATAGTTCTAGCTTGGCTTATGGCGGGTGTCCATACAAACTATGACATACTATGAATAACAATTCTAAAAGGTGAATTGAAAGTTATTCGACTTAATAACCACATATTAATGTAATATAAAATTTAGGAATAATTTGAAGGTATTTGAATTTGATTAGCACTGAATCGAATGACGTAAATTAAAAATGACTTCCAACCTCCCAGCCTTCTCAAAAATGCCAATATCGAATATACCCGTTCGCCCGGAGGCGCGTTCGTTCTCTCCATAGCTTCATCACTAAATCACAAAATAATAGGTAGTATCTTAATAACCTTTACTGTCTGTTAACATAGGAAGATAGCGCCATAATTTCACTTGGAATTACCTACATAATACGCAAAATCTATAAACTCATACACTTACTAAAAAAAAAACTGTTAAAAGGTATTTAATTATATGAAAAATAGCGAAATATTATTATTAATATTCTAATCGAAGAAAATAATTGCTTTACTATTCTTAATTAAATTTAGAAGGAATGTGAACAACTATTGCGTTATTGTGTAGGCAATTATAAAATAGGCCTAAAATACAAATTGATTATAAATGCTTAACAAAAAAAAAAAAAAATAATACGAATGCATAAATGAGGATATAATTGTAAGGCTACTTACTTGCAACAACGTCCTAACCGAAAATTAAATGACTTATTCTTCAAACAACTAAAATTTTTAAATGTATAAAAGCAAATGTGATTACCATTATCATTATCAGTGTATAATAAAATGAATGTAATTCTGCGATAATTATTTTTTATTCTGAGTGTTAGAATTACAAGTTATATAATTTAAACTGGCGCACTTGCCTAGCATGGTATTTGTAGAATCGTCTCATCGCACGTCGGGGGGTACTCCACATCCTCACCTTCTATCCTTTTCACATGGGGTAATTTTTCTACACCCTTCTTTCTTTCCTGCACCGCAGTTTCGTTTCGTGCGGGAAGGCCCGCACAATCGACCGGCTTGCAGGTGCCTTCTCGCGGACACGGCCGGGCCCGCCTCCAGGTCGGGCCCATCAATCGGTAAGTGTGCGTCATGAGCGCAGACCTGAGGACACAGCCCAAGTGCGGCGGGGCCTGCGGCGCCGTGCCGATGGTTATGTACGGAACCCTGCTCATGTTCCTGTACTTGGCACCCTGGCAAGAGCACCTCAGTCTGATTACATCGCGGGCGGTGGCCGCGCCGCCCAACGCGAAAAGCGACGTCGCCACGAGAACGATCAGGACAACATTGCCTTGAGTTTTGATAATCTCTTCTTTACATGTCTTATCAATACTACTCTTGCGCATATTTATTACCGTGAGGTTTCCGCTAGACGGCGTCGTTTCGCGTTTCCTTCTTCTGTATTTGTTCATAGACTTACATTGAGCAATGTTCAAAGCAAATATATAGTTCCATATATCAGTAGAAATCGTTTGTCTAGACTCGCTCACGCGCAGGTAAGTCTTTTTAAACCATTTGTCCAGTGAGACAGTTTTCCATTCTTGCGTGTATGAAATCCTCCAGTGATATAACTCTATTGCGTTGTAGAGTGCGTAGGTGAATAACATCGCGTAAAATATCGCACTGATTCGTAGCAATATTGTAAAGTCGTACATAGCGCCGACTAAACCCGCGGCGGCCACGAGCAACATATAACACCCGCCTGTATATATCTTCGAACACGTCGACACATGGACAGAATCAGGTATTTTAGGTTTCTCTTGATGGAATCCAAGTTTTCGCAACTCAACGTGAACGCGGTGAGCGAATTGTTTGTTGGTTCTCGCGCAGTCGTAGGCCGCGGTGAGCAACGTGAGGCCGAAATACATGAGGCATGCGTTTGAGGCGACGCAAATGACTTTTCTGCCCCATCCAAGAGTCATAATGACAATGTTAGGTGTTTGCTAAAACTGGAATTTTAAAAAAATCTATAATTTTATTGTTGGTTATACGCACAACACATATCGATCACCAAAACAATTTAATAATGTCACATAAGTATTTTCTTCTTTTACGCTTAATGGCATATAAAGTAAGTGACCAGACACTTAGATTGAGAGTGAATATAATCAAATATTCAATAGGTCATGTCAATTCTATGTAATAAAAATGAAACTTAATTAAACTACAATAATTTAAGTTTATTTTAATTATTATTGAAGCGAAGCTCCCATGTGGTGACTCAAATGTCACTCTGTTCACGGACTAAGGCTCTAAAACTACAAGACCGATTTTGATAATTATTTTTTTAAAATGACCATGACAATATACATTAGATTGCGCAAAGAATTATAAAAATTAAATGGTAATCCCTATGGAGAAATACATTTATATACTAAACTCCGCTCCAATGTATGCCGCAGCGAGCCAAACCGGCGCCCTAGTATTTAATGCTTGTTATTATTTAAATATATATAAAAATGATTGGACTTAAGAACACGGAGAAATCGAGTACGGAAACCCTTAATCCAAGGATAGGTATAGAGGAAACTAATAATAATGAAATAGGGTCGGAAAAAAGAATCTGCTAGACGCGCCCGGACGCCTTTTGGACAGAATGCAAAGGGTTTCTTTTATTAAAAGTGATTGACAAAAAGCGAGTGGCATGCCTTCCCAAGCAGACGGATCCACGTGACGGCCGGCGGCGTTTCTACAAAAGGCCTTCTGCTACAAATGTATGTATGCATAAGAAAAATGTCGCATTAAACAAAGACGAGCCAGTTTTTGCATGCCGACCATACTCGTTTGATGTTGCCGATGTAATGGAACCTAACTGAAAGGGGAACGATTTTGGGGTGGGATCGAGGACAATATTGAAGATTCCAACCGTATCAGACAAACGACGTTTATTCGTGACAATATATTTAAATTTGAAAATAAGGCTGTTTTTTTTATACAAAAGAAAAGAATATAAAATTAATTTAATAATACTATTAAATTGTCCTCATGACTGTAATTGTATTATTGTCATAACAGAAAGTAAACTGCAAATTGAGTTTTTTTTTTTGCAATTTTTAATTCCAATTTCAAGACGATTCTGAGTTGGAAGTTGACGCACTGACGAGTGTGAGATTTGGCATAGTAAATGTCTATATGAAGAAGGAGTGTAGAAAGCTAAAATTTATTAATAATATATTTTACAAATACATTAAATTAAATAACAAAATAATAATAAAGGAAAATAAGTTTGAAAATGCTTGTTATGGCCTGCAAAGCGTAACGTTGTGACCATTTTGGTACAGCTGCATGGGGATAAATAAACTCTGAAGAATATGCTTTCACTTTATATCTTTTAATGAACAAACGAAAGTAAATTGTATTTTTTTTTTTAATTATTTATGTTATTAATTATGTTTTTACCGAAATTTCGGTAGAGCTAATAAAATAATTTGTTCATGTCTACCGAAGTTCAGCTAGGCGTTGGTTGGTTGGTTTAGTAGCGGCAACCAAATTGTCTGTTAAGGTTACATGACTCATTTGGTTGTGCGTACAAATAACTCCAGAATCGAACTATGGGCGCAACAAAACGTTCAGTTGTCAATGTATCTACAGGAATTTCTTGTAGAGTGTACAGGATTTTTTTCTCGGTATAACGACATAAAGATAACTACTGCAAATGGAAGTTATGGAAGAAGATTAGTACGCTGGACTGCTCATTTCTGTGAAACTATGCTCAACAATGAGACAGTGACTGAGAAGAATTAAATTAAATTAATACGTTGTTTTGGCTTTTATGAACCGGTCTGAAACACGGCTACCCCATCTCGCGGCAGCCGTTGGAGTGGGAATGAGGTGGGTTTGTCAGCGCAAGCGGAAGGCCCGCGCAAAACAAGCAAGCTGTCAAACGTGTTCAGTTTTATGTCACGCCGTTTGATATTTTTATGATTTTATTTCAATATTTCGCTCGATCTCTCTCTCTCTCTCTCCTTCCGCTGCGGAATTATGTAAATGTAGCGATTTTTTTTTCGTCTGCTGCGATACATATTCGGAGGCCTCTGCTTGCATGGCCGAGGGAAATAGTTTTCATATCACAGAATCCGTGTCAGTTTATTTGATCTCCGATGTCATGTCAGCGGCTTTATTCGAGCCCGAGGAATGCATGCGAAGTACACACATGTTGTGTGGATCCTCTCTGATTGGGTCCAGCTTTTATAACATGGTCGAGTAGGTTCGTAGATTCATTGGTTTTGGTGCAAACAAAATCTGTTTATAATATATTTTCTAAAATTTTGCATAATAAATAATACAATAAAAAAGTTACTGGTAAAATAAATAATATTAATAATGCTTACCTTAAATTGAAAAATAGTTGTAAGTGGTGTGGGATTTAAAAAACTTTTATTATGGACAGTTCAGAAACTGTTTCAGGACTGTTTCGTCGATAGAAGACATCTTAAGCTCTTTTAGAACTCCAGCATAATGGTCCTCTTTGCCTCTGGAGTCATTCTTACAGATCCTAACATATTTTAAAGTTATCGAAATAGTTATATTTCGAAAGTATCGGGGAAAGATGTCTACTTGGGCGAACGACGTTGATGCCTTTGAATTTTGGTCACACCTCTTGATTGAGGGTTCGTTTCTGCACTTAGCGAAGTTTGGTCTTAACACAGTTTTAGGTTGGAGCTACCTTCTTTGAACAGTAATTTTTGTTATTTTTTCAGCGGGAATCGAAAAATTAAATTTAAATGAAATAATAAAAAAAATATTTGCAGACATTACAATTTCGGATGTTTACCGATGTTGAGATGTATTATTTTGGTTGACTTTAATTTTTCAGTTTTTTAGTTACTGTCCCGGCCGATCCGCTTCCAGCGGATCCGAAGACCAGTCCTCTTCAGTCGGGACACAGCTGGGTGGCTTCTGATGCCACGTTCTCAAGGTGGACTGTAGATCCGAGCTTTCCAAGAGTCAGTCTCCTCAAATCAAGCTAGCCTGATTTATAATGCAACGAATTCAAAAAGTTCAAAAATGATTAAAGTCAATAAAAACAGATTTGAAAGTTATCACACTATTTATTCAAACCAGTATATTCAACGGGTCGTAAATCCGTTGAATAAGCAAAAGGATATTGTCTGAATCACAATTTAAAACACAGAATAAAGTTCAGTACTAATTAAATTAATGCGAACAAACATTGACAGTTTATATTACAGTTCTCCGAAATAGTGACAATTTGTGACTATTTATTTTATAAAATAAATGTCAGATTGTCTTCAATTCACTCACCGATATGCTAAATCTCCAGCCTAACTTCGCATCGTTTACTAAACGAGTCTTGAATGCTGAAGTGCATTTGTTTTGGTAATTTGTGACCTCGTTGATTTAGCTCGATTTTATCTCGTTGCGTGATTAACATTTAGCTCTCGTGGTATCCAAAACCTCTGGTTGGATGGTACGTAATTAATAGAGTTACACCAACTTCTAAAAATTTTAAACTAAGTTTAATATTCGCGACGGCTATCGATTGACGTTATAAAAAACTGACAGCGAAACGGTGCTCAGTCACGTCTGCTAAAAAAACTAAACAACACTAACTCGAATGTAGGTATGAGGCGACCTTTTATTCACGCGTTTCCGCTTTCGCCCTTCAGCGGACGCACCCCCTTCATACCTCTTGCCCACAACCTACGAGCGTTTTAGGAATATTTGAAATCACATAATTTTTTTTTTAATAAATTTTTACCATACTTATTGCTTGCTAATATTATGCTAAACAAATATATTCCCTTAATCTAAAAGATATATTTACATGTTTTCTTTATTTGATAAAAACGGTTTTGTAATTATAATATAAAAATAAACAATCCGTTTTTAGCCTTAACCATTACTAAAATTCTATTTTGTTTCTATGACCTACAAACCTAAATCCAGTGACTTTTTCCTTTGAATTAAATATCAAATATAGATTATTTCGCGGCGCGCTAATGATCTGTAATTAGGTTCTCGTTTAACTCCGTCGCGTATTTTTAACTCATTAGTCTATTGCAAACGCGTAATCCTTTAATGTCTCTTAAATGATATTGTTTTGGCTGAAGATTTAAATATCTTACCTATATTAATGTTACGTATCTACCTTATGGATACTTTAAATAACAACAAGTATTATCATTATACAGTTTTACAATCTTACAAGCTAGACAAAAAACATTTATACATATGTGGGTAGTGATCACTTCTCACATTCAGTCAATTTTGGCACCAAAACTATAGTTTTCTTATACTATTAAAAATATTAAATAAATGTGAATATTTAGAATTCACCGTTACCAATTTTTGAAAAACCTTCGCGGCGTCTTTAAAAACAAACTTCCCGGTTCGTTAATATGGCGGTACAAGGGTTTTACAGCCCTCTGCATCTTTATTACGGTCCGGTCGCGTATCCTAATCCGTGCCTAGACGTTTTTGTTTGGCGCGCCGCCTTATGCGTCGTATTTGAAAAATAATGTTAAAACCTAAAACTATATCGTCCGACTGGGGCTGCCAACTTATAATTTCCGAAATTAATTTCCTGAATGTGAGTTACCTCATATTTCCCACGACATTCCGCCCTCTCTGAAACGTTACTCTTTCAGCCTTTGATGGTCGTGGACTCGTAAAACTGCCACTTTGACTGCCGGTCGTTTGTAGTGTTTCCCGTGGCTTTTGACGGTTACCGCTCGGGTTTGTCCGTCTGTGCCGGGGTGTGTTTGCACTACTATGTCGCGCAGCCAAGCGTTTTGCGGAAGTCTTTTTTCGATTATGAAATACCACGTCGCTTACTTGTATATGTTTCGCGGGTTGTTGCCATTTTTCTCGGTGCATGAGACGCTCGTGATGCCGGAGTCGTATGGCAGGTAGATCGGCCCTCCGGGTAGGTGTCGGCCCCGGCAATACGGACACTTTTGAGCCGTTTTCCACACAGCGCTTCGCGCTTTAGGTATATAGAAACGCTGTCTTAATTCGTTTAATACGAACCTTTGACCTTGATGGGAACTCGTCTCATGCACATGGCTTATTAATAGCTTGGTGTAAGGGTGACTTGCATCCAATATGGCCGGCTTAATGAATTGCAATGCGATATTTCGCATTGCATTTATGCGACCGCCTACACGCAATATTTTTTCGTCATCTAAAAATGCATTTAGATGACGAATTTCACTCGACTTTTTTATTGGCCGATTTGCGCTTATATCTTTTAGCTCCCCAGCGAAGATTTCGTTTTGCGCTTGTCGTAACCAGTACTTTTCCGAGTTATCGATTTCTTTCGCGGATAGCGCCCCCCGCTCCCCCCTTTTTCGAAAGATATCGATCGCCCTGAACACCCACGCTGTACAACGAATTAGGCGCGTCCATTTTGAATATTTGGACGCGTCTATTAACGCTGTTTCGGTCTCAGCAACGTGAGTGACAAAGACGTTATTTGTCACTTTGTTGTGATAATTTATTTTCACCTTTTGAAAATTAGAAGTTAAATCGTCTCTTAATAGCCCGTCGCGCTCGTTGCGTTGTAAGTGCAACGCGCGCCCGCCATTTGTCCCGGCGTCGAAATTACCGTTTTTTAATTTCGCGTCGCGTTCCTTACGTTGTGAATGTAATACGCGATCGCTATTAGCGCCGGCGTCGAAATTACTGTTTTTTAATTTCGCGTCGCGTTCCTTACGTCGTGAATGTGATACACGATCGCTATTAGCGCCCGGTCCGATTTTACCGCTTACTGACCACCCAATTAACGCCTTCGTAACCACAGGGCCCTGACGCCAATTACCATGCACTTCCAGGGGCAAGATGAGGCCATACTGGTCTTGTCCGATAAGCATTTTTATTTTTCCGTGAACCGACTTAATAGGTAACCTAGATATAAACGGATATTTTTCTCGTAATTTATCGATATCTAAATTATGATAAGGTAAATTTAGATTTTTCATAGTTTTCACATGTTTTAAATTATAAATTACGGAATTGTTTTCGGCTTGAATTTTTATATCTACCGACCTAGTACACGAGTTCTGTGATTTCATACCGTTAATACCTACTATTTTTAATGTCGATGTAACGCCCTTTGCGCCGATTTCATTTGCTATTTTTTCGTCGATTAGAGTCAGAGTCGATGCCTCATCCAATAACGCGAGTATATCCCTGGACCCAGCCTCGCCCGTGACCTTCACATTCACAACTCGGAGTCCAATGCTTCCGCTCTCATGACGTGTGTGCGTCACGTGACCTGTCTCGACGGCGGTTGACCCCTCCGGAGGGGCTGCTTGGCTGGGTTCCGAACGCGTTATCGGATGAAGTAACTTATGGTGTTTACTTTTGCATCCGTTAATTCCGCACGACACTTTTCTTTTACATTGAAGTGCGGTGTGTCCTAATTTTAAACAAATAAAACATAAGTTTTCTTCCCTGACCCAATCGCGTTTACTGTTTAGGCTTAGAGCCGCAAAATTCCTACAAACATTTAAATCATGATTTGTTTTTTTACAGTACAGACATTTTTTAACTTCTAACGATTTTTCGTAGGTATTAAAAATATGCCTACGCGTCGGCTCTAATTTTTTAATCGCGCGCGTTTTTAACTCGCTGCGTTCTTTGACCGCGGGCTTTGAACTACCTGAGTTAGTTTCCTCTTTTGCGGCCGCGTCCAGTAATGACTCTAGCCATTCCCCGAAATCTGTAAGTGTGGGATGTTCGCCTTTAAAATCTTTATACCACTGAAGCCTTAAATATTGAGGTAATTTTAAAATTAGTTCTTTCAACAATGGCGGATTAATTAAATATCCGTCATGTCCCATGCTTTTAAGTGAGTGTACAATATTGCAAACGATGGTGCCAAAATTAACTAATTGTGAAAGCGAGTCACTTACCCCAATATTCGGAACACTGCGAGCCTCTGTCATCAGTTCATCTATGCGAGCATCTGGTCTGCCGAAACGTCGATAGAGCACCTTCATGATGGCAGGAACGTTCTCCGGTTCGACTAGCAGCGACCTCACAGCCTCCCTCGCTGGCCCGCTGAGTGAGGCAGCCAAACGGATTAAATTATCCGCATTGGAGTAGCCGCACATCTCGTTCCCCTGATTAAATAAACTAATGAATATCGGAAACTCATTACTGTTTCCGGTAAACTTCGGCAAGTCACGTAAAAGTTTTGCACGCGCCGACACTAACATATTATTTCGATACGAATCACTTGTATTAGGCACTGACACACACACTTTTTCAGTCTTTATCGGCGACCGTTGTCGGTAGCGTGTTGTCTCGCTCTCGCCCGGCCGCCCCTCTTGTGTCGCGCCGATACGGAGATTTCGAAACGCCTGTTTCAAATCGTCCGCCCTTGTGTCGATTTCCGGTATTTTTGTCGCGGCCCATTCGCGACAATACCTAGACGATGCTGATGAGTCCGCGATGCTGCCTTCATCGTCATCTCCTTCCTCGGCCTCGATCATCTTTTTTTGATCTCCAGCCTCTTTGCCACCAGATCCATTTGTATCTGGGTGGCTTCTGCAGCGGCCTGTGCCTGCAGCCTGGAGTTTTCTGCCTGAAGCCTGGCGCTCTCTTCTGCCGCCTCAAGGTCTGCCGCCAGCAGTTGTCTGGTGACGCTGCTTCTGGAGGCGGCTGACGTCCTGGACCTGCGGCTTGCAACGGATGATGCCCGTGACGCAGGGAGTTCCTGGGCCGCTGCCTGCAGCCTCTCCTGGAGCCTGGATGGGCCTGCTTCCGTGCTGACCTGTTCGGCTTCCTGGGAATCCTGTGCCGTCATCATGCTTAGACGCTCCGTTGTATACGGTGCCTGTTCCTCGGCTCTGTCCTGTCGGCGTCCTGCGCTGATCGTTCTCCCTGAACCGCGGCTTGTATTGCCTGACAGTCTTTGCCTCAGGCGCTCGCTCTTCCTCTCTCCTGGAGTTGCCTGATCTGCCATATCCTTTTGGCTTGCTTGACTTTTTGACATCTTGTCAAAGAAAACTCGGGCTCGTCCAATCTGCGCTCGAAAGGACCAACAAAGATGCTATGTCCCGGCCGATCCGCTTCCAGCGGATCCGAAGACCAGTCCTCTTCAGTCGGGACACAGCTGGATGGCTTCTGATGCCACGTTCTCAAGGTGGACTGTAGATCCGAGCTTTCCAAGAGTCAGTCTCCTCAAATCAAGCTAGCCTGATTTATAATGCAACGATTTCAAAAAGTTCAAAATGATTAAAAGTCAATAAAAACAGAATTGAAAGTTATCACACTATTTATTCAAACCAGTATATTCAACGGGTCGTAAATCCGTTGAATAAGCAAAAGGATATTGTCTGAATCACAATTTAAAACACAGAATAAAGTTCAGTACTAATTAAATTAATGCGAACAAACATTGACAGTTTATATTACAGTTCTCCGAAATAGTGACAATTTGTGACTATTTATTTTATAAAATAAATGTCAGATTGTCTTCAATTCACTCACCGATATGCTAAATCTCCAGCCTAACTTCGCATCGTTTACTAAACGAGTCTTGAATGCTGAAGTGCATTTGTTTTGGTAATTTGTGACCTCGTTGATTTAGCTCGATTTTATCTCGTTGCGTGATTAACATTTAGCTCTCGTGGTATCCAAAACCTCTGGTTGGATGGTACGTAATTAATAGAGTTACACCAACTTCTAAAAATTTTAAACTAAGTTTAATATTCGCGACGGCTATCGATTGACGTTATAAAAAACTGACAGCGAAACGGTGCTCAGTCACGTCTGCTAAAAAAACTAAACAACACTAACTCGAATGTAGGTATGAGGCGACCTTTTATTCACGCGTTTCCGCTTTCGCCCTTCAGCGGACGCACCCCCTTCATACCTCTTGCCCACAACCTACGAGCGTTTTAGGAATATTTGAAATCACATAATTTTTTTTTTAATAAATTTTTACCATACTTATTGCTTGCTAATATTATGCTAAACAAATATATTCCCTTAATCTAAAAGATATATTTACATGTTTTCTTTATTTGATAAAAACGGTTTTGTAATTATAATATAAAAATAAACAATCCGTTTTTAGCCTTAACCATTACTAAAATTCTATTTTGTTTCTATGACCTACAAACCTAAATCCAGTGACTTTTTCCTTTGAATTAAATATCAAATATAGATTATTTCGCGGCGCGCTAATGATCTGTAATTAGGTTCTCGTTTAACTCCGTCGCGTATTTTTAACTCATTAGTCTATTGCAAACGCGTAATCCTTTAATGTCTCTTAAATGATATTGTTTTGGCTGAAGATTTAAATATCTTACCTATATTAATGTTACGTATCTACCTTATGGATACTTTAAATAACAACAAGTATTATCATTATACAGTTTTACAATCTTACAAGCTAGACAAAAAACATTTATACATATGTGGGTAGTGATCACTTCTCACATTCAGTCAATTTTGGCACCAAAACTATAGTTTTCTTATACTATTAAAAATATTAAATAAATGTGAATATTTAGAATTCACCGTTACCAATTTTTGAAAAACCTTCGCGGCGTCTTTAAAAACAAACTTCCCGGTTCGTTAATATGGCGGTACAAGGGTTTTACAGCCCTCTGCATCTTTATTACGGTCCGGTCGCGTATCCTAATCCGTGCCTAGACGTTTTTGTTTGGCGCGCCGCCTTATGCGTCGTATTTGAAAAATAATGTTAAAACCTAAAACTATATCGTCCGACTGGGGCTGCCAACTTATAATTTCCGAAATTAATTTCCTGAATGTGAGTTACCTCATATTTCCCACGACAGTTACCCTAATACCAATATTTTTTTTTATTTATTTTTTTCCGTTAAAGTATACATATTTTTTTTGTTTAAGGTAATACATCTTCTAACGTTAGAAGACGAAGTCTAACGGCTGTTGGAATATATTATTTAACTGGCCAGTTAAAATTAATACAAACTCATTTATGTACGCAAATAGACCAATGTAAAAGGATGTTCAATGCCCAATTATATTTGTTTTAGAATTATTATTATTAATATTAAAATAAAATATATTATTTCCGTGCTTTTCATTACTAGCCACGCTTCAAAATTTACAAAAAAAAACTAAAATGGCGGTAAAAGTTATGATGAATTGAAAGGATGTCATGATACCATTGTAAGTTTTTTTTTGAATCTACTCAGACCTAAACAAATAACCCACTGTCGCCTCTATGTTCATCCAAAATGCAAATCAAATTGGCTAAAAGTGCTGCGGGCACAAATGGAAATAAAGTAACCCATAGAAAGTTGGTACCACAGGTGCGGTTAGTCTGGAGAAAAGATGCCATTAATGACGCCTGTAGGGCCTAGCTGTAAGATGTCAGGTTCTGGTTAAATAATTTACTACCACTAAACAATGTATAGAAGCAGTTGATATTATATGATAGCTACATGGCGTCATAGCTATTCTTGTTTAAATGGATCAATGTTTAATGAATTAAATTGACCCTGGTACAATACAGAATAAAAATCTCATCTTCTCTACAACACCCTATACAGGTTGTTTTTAAAATGTTTATATAGTTATAAACATTTAAAATGTTTTAAATGTTACGATTAGCTGTATTACAACAACGTTATAATATTATCTCGTGAAGTTTACATTTTTTTATAAGAAACCATGATGAATTTTTATATGTCATCTTTACAGATCATATTTGATATAGGAAATGGATTAGGGACACTAGTATATCATACAATAATTTTTGTAATAACTGCATAACTGTATAAAACTACGTTATCACTATTTAATATTTATATTGATTAAATAATATCCAAATAGATTTGACGTAAGGGAAAAATCCGTAATATTATTTAAATTTTGTATAATAAAACCGACGTGTGCAAAAAATATGTCATTGTAATGTGTGAGTGTTATGTTGACGTTTCATGAATGTAAGTCACTACGATGTATCGAAGGATTAAAAAGGTCGCCCGCGAAATGCCTCCGATCGCACGACCAAAAGGGTGGAAGCAAATCGTTTGAGCATTATTTTTTTACCGCCCGCCCGTTCCCGATTCTCCCCATTACGGGGCGGCGGGGATGATTCGGGGGGGGGCGGGGTCGCGGGCGCGAACACCGCCCGCGCCTTTCCCAAAGGCGTCGTATAAATAGATTGTTTCGACACATTTATACGAAAGGCAAACGTTATGTCCGCCAAAGTGTTTGATATCATGCGATCAGAATGTAGGTGGGCCGGACGTCGTCTTCGCAGCGCCGCGTCTCGTTGATCAATGGCTTCCAGACGAGAAGGATTATGAGTGAAATCGACATACCCTACTCCGATCCTGGAAGATAAACCTATTCCTGAAAGTCTCATTTCAGGGTGTTAATAATAATCTTAAACAGCAATCTTACCCTAAAAAACGTATTTAAAATATTAGTTTAGAATCAAAACAAGCAATCTGCAGCCACGTTAGAATTACTTATGTTACTGATATTAAATTGTGATTACTTATCTCTGTGTTTTATTATGACATCATTGGCAACTACAAATACAGTAATTTACAACTCAGTTTCAAAAATAGCATTAAAAAACAACAGGAATTAATAAATATTGATGATATTACCTTATTCTAGATCTAAAGTGTTATTTTTTAAATGGCCACAAAACACAGATAATTCTTTATGACTCATATCTAAGTGTCTATCCGTCTAAATGCCTAATGGGTAATTCTGTTATTACTGCATAATATTTATTTATTCAATATTACAATAAGGGTTCATAAATATGTCATAAAAATAACAGTTACATGGCCACTTTAACTATATTTTGCCACTTAACTTTAATAAATAGACAGTTTATATTTGCTAAGCAGTTTGTGGTTAAGGGTTCCGTCACGTCTAACTCGAAATAAAGAATTATTCATTGTGCCTAAGCTCAATACGAATTATGCAATGAAATCAGTATTAAACCGTAATGGTAAAATATATAATCACAATCTAAGCGACAGATACATTTTTCATGCATAAAGGTGACTTTATACTCAACATAAAAGAAACTCTCATTGACAAGATGCAATCACCACATGTATATATATTTGACTTATATATTTAATGATTAATTTTTAATAGCGGCTAATCGTTTCTTTGACAATATTGACAAATTTAGAAAAGTTTATTACATATGTGTATATATATACATACACGTTAAGACTCTCATTCATTTCTAATATACTCACAAATTACAACACCCACACTTATTATCACATATATAAATATAGATGCTAGTTCATGTTCTATTAACATATATGTTAAATTGGAAATTACTGTAGTCGGCTTAAGTTGTTGATGAATGTATTTTTACGTAACTGCCATTATGTATAGCTGTGAGTATTTATAGGAATTAAATAAATAAATAAATGTTTAAACCCTGTTCTAAAAGAGGCTAGAAGAAGGTGGTAGAAATATTTTATTTTAGAAATATTGTTCAATTATTCCGATTACAAAACTGTCATTCACAGTATGGTTTAATTCTATTTGTGTTTGTTTTGTCCTATTTGTTGTCGGTGTAATTTTTTTTAATACATTTTCTTAAGAAACCATTGTTTAAGGCTGAAATAAAGTTTTTATTGTCGAAACTGCCCGCAGCAGCGGGTGTACATACACCTCAAGCTCCGCTATCTGTACAGAAAAGCAAGCTGACATGACATGTAACGATAGTTCAACAACGTTATGTAACTTCTTACTTATCAGCCACTAACTAAAAGACGTTTTAAATTCAGATTGTCGAATTTATGATATAATCCTAAAGATTTCCAAATATACGCTGCGAGATTAAATATTAAATTTGTCTTATCTACTAAATCTAACAGTTACAGAGGCTAACTCCTAAATATTGTAATATTTATTTACATTACTAACGATTGTTGCCTTCAGCGGTACAATCAGAACAGATAATTAACTAGAAGTGTGATGTTTCCGCATCTGTATTACGGCATCGCGCTTTCTCATTACCCTTCTAGTCAACTATCTGTTCTGTGCTGCGCTTACGAATCGTGACTGCCCGCTTAATAAGATAGGTGGCTTCAGGCCTTTGGCACCGTAAAATTTTCGCTAGATTGATTTTCGAGTGTCTTCGTCACGCCCTTAAGTTGAACGCATCGTTTTTATAATGGGTTTTTACCATGAAACTATCTACACACTGTTCGCGTTTGATGTTATTTAACCCTAGGCTGGCGAGCCTTCGAATATGTCGAGTGATGATTTTTATGGGCATTATTTGATTTATGTCACAAGATTGAATAAATAAGTAGGCAACCTAAATTAAATGATTGCTTTGATAATATTTTTTTTATTATTATTAATATTGTATTAGTTAACCGCTAACTTTTTAGCTATGCATAGTCCTAAATAGACGCCCTAGAAAGCTTCTGAGCCTAAAAATGGCCACTGAGCATAAAAAAAAATGCTTGAACTGTCACTGTACCTAACGAAATACGCGATTATGCATCAGACCGGTGAGGTTTCATTTAGCGATAGTCTATCCGATATTAAAAGATTCTTGGTGCTTATTCAAATGGTTGAATGGATCCATTTTCGCCGTTTTGAAAACAGGTGACGTGTCGAGACGACAGAGCTTCCGGTGAATTTGTCGGCGGGCCTTCGGCGTCGTTTTGCTATCGCCTCCGGTCGCGACGGCCGACATCCGGTCCTTCACCCGGACTTCAGATACACCGGCACTTTTGAATGGCGTTCTGCTGCTGAATATGTCAGTATCACGAACATAGGCGTTGTAAATTGAATGAGATTTTGTAATATTAAACCCAGAAGCTAACTTTGATCATGTTTTCAAAATGCTAATTTAGCTTTCACGGTCGTCATTCTTCGTACAATGTAATTTATGGATTGCAACATATAATGTGTAAATTAATAATCCCAAGGTTTTGAAGATGATCACAAATCGGAGATGATGATTTTTTCCCTCTTCAGTGGAGAGTTTGACACATCCGTCGGACGTAAATTATCGATAAGTAATTGACTACAGTCCTAGTGTGACGTTAATGGCGCATTGGGGGTCTGGAAAATAAGAAATAGTAAAATATTATAGATTGGTAAGTGAAATAGTGTATATAAAATATACCGTTTAGAGTAGTCCGATATTTATATAATTAGAGCGAAGCGAGCGTAGCGAGCGAAGCTCTCATAAGGAGACTCCAATTAGAACTTTGTCACGGGCTAACTTGGTCATTCCTTGACCGATTTGAAAAATTTTTGATTTTGAGAGAATCTACATGAAAAAGTGAAGGTCGTGACGGAGCTTGATTTTAAATATTGTCAAAAATAAAATTTTTGGGGTCAAAAGAAAATTGTCTATGGGAATATCCATTATAAAAAAGTCACGCGCTTTTTAAATCTATCCCGTCGTTAAAAAGTTATTGTCACAGACTAAATTTTATTTAGAAAATTTTAGTAAATCGCTTCGCTCTAATATGTGCTGCAGCGAAGCAAAATGCGAGCGACTGCGGCGACCTAGTTTATTTATCATTAGAGCGAAGCTCTCATAAGGAGACTCCAATTAGAACTTTGTCACGGGCTAACTTGGTCATTCCTTGACCGATTTGAAAAATTTTTGATTTTGAGAGAATCTACATGAAAAAGTGAAGGTCGTGACGGAGCTTGATTTTAAATATTGTCAAACATAAAATTTTTGGGGTCAAAAGAAAATTGTCTATGGGAATATCCATTATAAAAAAGTCACGCGCTTTTTAAATCTATCCCGTCGTTAAAAAGTTATTGTCACAGACTAAATTTTATTTAGAAAATTTTAGTAAATCGCTTCGCTCTAATATGTGCTGCAGCGAAGCAAAATGCGAGCGACTGCGGCGACCTAGTTACGAATACGATAAATTTGAACTATCATAAAGAAAAAAATATCAGTAATTATAACAATATTAATGTATCTGTAGAAAACATAAGGTTAGTAAAGTAGAATGCTATCGGAGAGTAAGTTACTAGCTTCACAGTAGAAGCCAGACTTATATAAATATAATATATACTATTTTAACATTTTGTGAAATATGCCGTTTGATTGAGTTTGAGTGAAATATTTTTTAATCTATCATTGCATTAACTATACAAACACAAGTACAAGAGATCGTGGTAGTCTAAGGGTTAAGGTGTTATTACTATTGACCCAAGGGTGCGGGCTCGAATCCACAAATGGTCTTACCATTTTTAATGCTTCATTACCACCATCTCCCCTGACTCTATGACAGGCATATTTGGCCTAGTTGAGTAGGCCCCAAAATAATTGTATAAGATCTGTCATAGTAATTATTTAAAAAAAAATAATAATAGCCATTTATATTTGTTGAACCACTTCCTCTTATCCTACAGAGTTGAAATTTGACATGTTGGTTCAGTGCAATGCATTTTTATGGTAAGTATGACCTGATTCTATATCCAGGAATGGCTCCAGACAAAGGAACTCCTCAACTGTCAACAGCACGGACACGAAATTTTGTATACGCATTCAAGCATTTAAATAAAAGCTTATTTTTATAGATGTATTTTTACTATTGATTTATTTTTGATTACAGATTTTTAGAAAATTCTATATTATTTGCTAATTCACATGCAAAGCTTTCCCCTTTCCCTTGTAATATTAAAAAAGTCACCCTTTAAAATCAAATGTCAGCCTGTGAAGTGGCCGTTATCGGCGAAACGATACGTACGGACATAATATGTACGCTATCATATAAAACGCTCGCGTCAGCGCGAACGGTCGAAACATGCTTTGATGTCGAATCATGGCGAAAGAGGTTTTCGAATGCATGAATAAACATTTGAGGGCCCATCAAAGTGTTGGGAAACTCGTTCGGCTTGTAGTTGGGGCCGGCAATCGCATCCCGGGCCGTCTGATCGTTTTAATTTCATCTGGCCACCGCGCTGGACCGCACCACGGCATGCGGTGGCCGAAATGAATCTGCTATCAAAGAGGCATACTATTGTTATCTTCTATACTACCCTAGTATTAAAATCTACCATCCCTTTCCTTCGGCTATCTGTCCGTCCGTAACTCCATTAGCGTGCCCGTTTCAACTGGAAAACTACAAATGCCAGAAACATAGACTAACGAAACGCGTTGCTTAGAGATGAGCATCGGTCACCCTGAGCGCCGATGACGAGATATCTCGTCATTGCTGTATACGCCAGTTGCCGTGTGCGTTTAAAAACGTCATCCTTTTACGGCATTTCTATTAATATTTAAAAGCTCGGCATGCGGCGTATACACGAATTCACGGATAGCATAGACTAATCGTTGATTTTTTATCATTTAACTTGGGTTTTGACGTTTGGCGCTAGTGAATTGAAAGTGTTTTTACGGATTTGGCGGTAAATAATTCGAGTTTTACTTACAAAAGCTATGTCAATATAATATTAAATATTACTTTGTACTTATTAATGCCAATAATAAGAAACTAAAAAACGGGCGTTGGGTGAACGTGGGGATATTTCGTTCGGTCAACGACATTCGCCAAACGGGCGGGCGACAACGTGTGGTCTGCGCGTATTAGTACGGAGTAGAATATGTTAAAGCAATGATTTCAAAAGCGTGTCAACATTCAGAATTATGTACTACGAGAGTGAGTGTATTTACTTTTCGTTTAATCATTTATTAACAACAATTTCATACCCATTTTAAAAGGTTAAAGATTCGTTTACAAATTAAAAATAGTTTGGTAACTGTGAGCGTTTGGTACCACTGCAACCTCTGCTCGCTGCCTTACCTAGACTAAATGTCTGTCCTAAAGAAGACAGTTCAATTGTTCTTAAACTTTAGAACCCAAATTAAAATTTAGAACAGATACTAAAATACAGAAACAACAGTAACTTCGACCACTGTTACTTGCTAAAAAGGCTCGACTATAAATAAAAGGCTCAAGTGATACGCGGTAACCAAATAAAAATTTAAAACAGTGTACTTAACACTGTAGTGTGATCATAAGGTTGTTTATAACGGTAGAACATTTCTAGGTAAAATTTCTAGCAGTTATGAACCTAAAGGTCTAACACAATCACAATACACTGGAAAATATTCTAAGGAAACCATAAAGCACGGAGCAGAATGCCTGTAACATGAAGAGGCTCGGTTCTTATCATGAAAAGGAATATTCTAGAAGGTGCGCCAACATATTGCCAGGTTGCGTGACGGAGAATTATAAATTACTCGGACGCCGGATTCTTTCTTCGTTTGGAAGGTCGCCACGCTAATAAAATCAATTCTTGATTTTAAGCAGACCATTAATTTACGCTGCCGCTTAGCCAAAACTGATAACGGAATGATCATTTGTTGGGAATGTCATAAATTTTAGTTTGAATCATATAAATTAATGTCCAAAAGTAGACCATGCGACGGTTTTGGACCTTTTGGTTTTCGTAACAGCTTATCGGAATCGAGAATGTTTTGAGTACTTTTAATTTATGTTAATATTATATACCCTAATGAAAATGTTAATGACAAATTGTATTGTTGATTGGATCTAAAAGGGTGCTTCATACCATGTCCATAATTTATTAATTTATTTCATTTCATAAAATAACCTTATCAAAGTAAATATGAAGTAACAAAAATAACAATTTCAATATAAGTGTGTTGTTGTATAATTTTGTACTGAGAGTATAAAGAGCCTAGTGGTGTGCGGAAAACAGGTTGCGTGTTAGTACGTGTGTGTATATAAGAGAGTTTGGTTATAGTTTTGAAGAAAGTGCCAGGATTCCGTCGTTGATACTGGACCGCAGTTTCAACGTAGAACTATCTTCTACTTTGCGTCGCTCCGAGTCTCTCAGACACTTGTTCAGCTATCCATCTCGCAACCTGGAGAATGATTTTCAAATTTTCAGATAAATATTGATAATCTTTCACATCTTTCTACTGAATCAAATTCGTTGTGCTTTAAAAAAAATAGGGGTTCAAGTTATGATAGATAAAAGTACTGTTTAATTCGACTATACAAACACGTGATATTATGTTTATTGATGATTGCACTCCATTTTTCAAATAGGTTTGAAATAAAAACGTAACGAAAGTTTTTCTCCTACATAACTGATGGCTTACGCCTAAAACACGCCTAAGTCAAAACATATTAAACAAAAAAAAAATGTGTATATAATGTGATTGTAAATATATTAAATGAGGTAACGATGCAAAACTAATACGAGAAAAAAGGAAACCTATAATTTCAGTTGAAGTATCAAGGAGAAGAATGCAGCATTGTTGCAGGAGACAGTTTAATTATTGAGTCAGCCTACTCTCTGGGGAAAGAGAAGATCAGCCGATAAAAAGGTTGGACTCTTCCAACACAGCTGTCACCGCGTTTAATTTGCCTGTCAGTTACTGCAGATATTAGACGACTTGATAAGCGCATCCCTTGATTGCACTTTGAAAATGCTTACCTATAACATCACCAACAACGTTTCAAGTTGTTTCTGATACTGTTTTGTCAAGTATTTATATGTACGGGAAATATAATGCTTTAAATTAGATTTAAAAAATATATTTTATTTTTTCAATATTTGTTTATTAATATATAAATAAGATTTTATTAATTGTGTAATATTTAAGATTTTTGTACTTTGAGTGGATTTAAAAATAAAACCTCTATTGTATTTTTGGTGATGTAATAACTTATTTTAAAAGTATCTGCAATATAAAATAATCGTTCATACAATGGCAAGCCTTATATTTTTATAGTAATGTATGTTTAATAGCAGTGTTTGTTCTGAACTTTGCAAGAGGTCACTCAAACGACATTTCATCAAAAGTTTTTCTATCAATTCCACAAAAATGTAGAAATATGTCTAAATATTATACATGTTATAAAATGTAGGGATTAACTGTGGTACGCCATTCAATCGATTTAGAAGCGCATGGGAATGTCTAATAACGGAATATTGTTTTTAGTCGAAACTCGAAAGCACTTTGAGCAACCAGTCGTCTGGCTAATGTGTGGTCTGCACAGAGTTGCATTTTGATAACATTCCATCTAGAACGAAAATTGGCAACATTGCAATTTGATTGATCAAAGTTGTTGAAATTTTGTGGAATTCTAGCAAACTTTAGGTAACGAATCCAATATTTGAAATTAGTATATTTATAGAATGATCCATACCTAATTATTTGATAATGAAACCGCAGTGGCTAAGAATTTTGAGTGTGTTCTAGAAACAATAAATACTTTTCCTTGTTTTAGTAGCTTAGTAGTACATATGTAATTTGGATATTTCAAATAATATAATTTCACACAAGTACACATACACAGACGCAAATTGAACTCTCTTTTCTATATCACTTACGTATATTTATTTATGTATTTATTTATTCTTTATATAGGAAGTTACAACAATAAATGATATAGTAACACTGAACAAAACCTAGCTTTGACCTAGGTTATATACAATTATTTTGTGCCCTATTCAACTAGGCCAAATGTACCTGTCCTAGAGTCAGAGAAGATGATGGTAATAAAGGGTTAAAAGTGGTATGAATATGTGCGGATTCGAACTCGCGACCTTTAGGTTATTACCTAAACGATATTTTATTTTTTTTACTTTGTCCTATGTAGCTGACAATAGTACATTTACATACGTTACTAATGTACACATAAAAAATAAATAATATATTTTGTGAGGTCCAAAGACTAGGTTTAGGGACTAAAGACAAAGCGGAAAGGCGTATGCTTCGGTTTTACCGTATCATCTTATGAATGAATAAACATCCGGTTCACAAGTCGATATTTTAGCCCGGTCGATATTGGCGCTATCGTCTTCTACTCTTAAACTTAGTTCTAAAAGACAATCTAATTGTTTCTAGTTTTTTTTAAACTCTCTTTAGCAATATTTTGTTTCAATCTGTTTTTTACTTACCTTTTATATCGTAATATTTATTTAATAAAAAATAAAATATTTTAAAGAAGCTAGTCTTTTTTATCCGTCGACAATGGCCTATGACATCCGGCCACGTCGCAATTTCAAAAAAGAACAACACAAAGTGAAGAGAGGGAGAGAGAGAACCGAAAGCAGCTCAAACCCGAGATAAACCACTTCCTCTTCCTTCGCGGCCTCACCTGAGCGAGCACAGGACAGAATAGAATAGAACGAAACCGTTTATTATTTAACTGTATGGAAAGAAGGCTTATATTTTGTGACCGAGGCCAGGTTTAAAAAAAAAAGTCAAGCGCGAACAGAGTTCACACGCCGTTGAATGCCCATAGCAAAATATTTACTAGTAATGTCTAAAATGTTTCCCTTAACGTAAAACTGTAGCCAAAACGTTTTTAGAATAAGCAAAAAAAAAAATGTAGTATATTTAACCCAACCGTATACGATTACGATGATACTGCTATTATGAATAAGAAGCCATTCCATTTGATATTAAAAACGAGTATATTTTAGATTTTTATTCATATTCTTCTAGTTTCTTGTAATAAATCGGGTAGTTTGACATTATTATTATTAATATTGATCATTTCTATGACCTACGTACGATTACTAAGTCAAGTAACCACATTCGAAAGATAAAAGTAACAACATTTCGGGTGCATCGAGTTATAAATCACCAATGAGATATCGAAATGTAGATTATACCATCGTTTTAGTACTAAATTTGTACTGAAATGTACACCACATAATTTATTTATTTACTTAGGATACCATATTTGTAGTCCCGTTTATATCTAAACTGTGTTGGTACAAAATCAGTTTAGATATAATGTACATTTCAGTAAAAAACAAGCACTAAACGTTTCAAAAACTAATAGATAAATGGTGTTCTGAGCGTAAAGTTAAAAACCACATTGGTAATGTTGATTATTTCCAAACTGTAGGGGTCTAAAATAAATTATGCGGTGAACATTTCAGTACAAAATGAGTACTAAACGATGGCATAATCAAAATTTCGATATCTCATAATATGTGGTTACTAACTCGATGGGCCCTCAAATTTCCGCAAGGGTAATTTAATAATTCGGCTAAGGGGAAAAAAAATACTATTTCGACAACAAACTTGCATACAAAATGGACGAAGGCTTTACGCAATGTTTCACTGCCTCGCTCGCCTAGAATCTTCATTTATAGTCGTGTCTGATTTACGTGCGACTACTATCTACTATATTTTATTGTCTTACCTATCATCTTAAAAATATGAGACATGGACGCTCGCCCTTATCTGCACGGAAGAGGGTCGGACCTTTATTTAATGGCGTCCCTCTGACATATCTCACTGGCCGGGCTGCGAGAATGATACTCTTTTTCCACTTTAGAAAGGTGAGAAATATTTTAAGGTGAATACTAGAAGTAATTTATCGTTCGTATCAGTAAAATAACATGACAGAAATATTTTATTAAATCAAAAATATTAATATGTATAACTAATAAGCTATAAACTAATAACTATTAAAAAATGTTTTTTTAAAGTTGTGAATAGGATAATAATCAATTATTATTATAATCTGGAAAAGCTTTACAGAGAAAACCAGTAGATCATTTACCTCAATGCTATAATAAAAAGTATATTACATATAATTTTCGGTAAAATTGTTTCTGATTATTTATTTTTCTACGGGTGGTTAGAAAATAAGAGATGGAGTGAATACTAGGTTTGATAACCTGCCCTCTTCAGTGTGGATTTGACACTGATAGTTTAGCCCGTCACCTGAAAATAAAGTTCTTAGTTAAGCAACTTTTTTCCGATGACTAACGAGTGGAATAAAAAAAATGAAAATGGCAAAAATGAGGAGCTTAAGTAACAAAAAAATATATGTAAAAAAAGTTGCATGCAAACAGTGTTAATTAAAAAAAAAAACATATTGACAATAGTCTAAAAACTAAATAAACATACATACTTTATCACGTTGAAAAACAAATGCTTAGATTCGCGTTTTGACAGTTATCTCTCTAAGGTGGTATTTTTAGGAAAGGTCTAATAACTAAAACCCGGAAACATTCAACCAAGAGTTTATCATGTAACAGCACATGGTTTAATCTGGGTGAGTAGAATTTTTATTATATTATATTAAATATTAAAATTATCATTTATAAAATCTCCAATGGTCTCTCGTGCGCCACAATTCCAAATAAGAACATAAATATTTATGATTTTTTTAGGATGAATGTAAAACTATGTCGTTTTTACTTCTCCACGTAATAATTCAATGATATTTAAAAATATCCCTATAAATATACCTATAATAATATAAAAATATCCCAGGACATCTAATAGTAGATAAAAAGATGTTTTATAATATAAATAATAATAATAATTTCTAGTCTAACACAGCTTTATAATTTTTCAACGTGTAGCACCTTAAACCAGCGCAGATAATTTAGTCTTTAAAAAATCCTCCATAAATAAATCAATTTAAAAAATCTCAAAGAAAATTATAAAAACTGAAAATTATGGTATTAAACCAGTTGCACCGCGAAGGCTTAGCCGGATGTCTCGTGAGGCATGCAAATAAGTCATTCGTGCCAGGTCGGACGATGGCGGATGACGCGCTTGCTATAAAGGCTCGCTTACACGATAAGACCGCGCTCAAAGTTCGCACTAACAAATGCTGACTGAGTTGGGTAACCAAACTATATTGTCCATTTCAAGTATTTAATAAGGCTTATTTTTTTAAAATAAAAACGCATTGTTTATTATTTACCTAACTAAAATATACACCGAAATTGTTGAAAAATAATCTGTTTGTCATCCATTAGACTTCCCAACCTTGTTTCTATCGAATCTACAGGTACGTATATATAATTTTTATTTGTTGACCGTGTATTTGATTTTAAAATAAAATTGCCTGGTTTTAAAATTACATAAGTCTTGTACATACATCATGGCTTGATTTACCAATATTCAGCGCTCTTTTGTAAGGCTCTAAAATTTTGAAAAGCTGAAATTTTATAGCGCTTATTTTGATCTATTTGCAAGCCTAAATAGTACTCGTTATATTTACGAAGAAATTAATAAAATCTACATTTATTTTATGCATAGCTTTGATATACCTCTTACAAATTATTATGCGCACGCAATTTTAATTTAACGCGGGACTCGTTTTTTTCATCGTCCATATTAGCGCACTGTTCAGACACTTCTAATTTTAGAAATAATTTGATTTCTTCTGGCCTAACAAAATCCAGTTAGGTTATATTTTGGAAATATCTACATTTAGATTAAAGCATGTCAAATAAATGTATTACAATATATCTAAAACATTGCGTTATAGATATCTGCACGGCTCGGCGCTCGGTGATGACACTAGCCGACTGAAGAACGCTAGATTTATACACTAAAAAGGAAAATCCTTTCTTCCGTTAAAGAAGCTATTCTGTTTTTGAATTTGAAGTTTGTATATTTACGTATACACATACATACCTACATAGTACATTTTTATGAAAAGATAATGTTAAAAAGTGTTAACATGTAGGAATATTTAAGTATATTGCACGAGTAAAAAAGAATGGATATTTTCTAAGAAATCAGATGACGATTTGCTTTCGCCGATGAATTTAATCCATTTTAAATATATCATAAAAAGTGTTTAAAAATCAGCATCGATAAAGATGTGACAATAAATGCAGGTTTTCGATTTAGTTTGAAAACAGTTTATCAACGAAAATTTATATAGCATTTTTTACGAGCTACCCAATGCTCCTTTATAAAATGTGTACGGCTAACCGCCGGTGATACTGAGCAAGCGGGTAGCGTCTGAGGTCTACTTTAATCATGTAGGTTTACTTAAATAAATAAAAAAAACCCTACCCTACACTGTCAATTTAATATAACTTTACTTCTATCACTTTACATTATGTTATTTAATTTAAATCCTTTTAGCCTTTTTTTTGGTTAACCTCACGTAACTTTAAATATAATATTTAAATTGCTATATTTTTTACAATTCCGTATGTTCTATTATAATAAGATGGAAAGCTTATGCTTATGATGCTTTCTGTATGCAAAGTTCAGCAAAATCTTACTGAAAATATGAACATAGTAGCACAAGAAAGGCTCCTCATTAACCCGCAGCCTGATTTAAATTAAAATTGAAACACATTTACCGTTTTATAACTACTACCTGTTCCGTATCTATGTTCTGTTCGCGGCAGTTACACACCATTATGAAAGTGCGGCAATCCGCTGCTAGATGGCGGTCAGATATATCTATCTGTTAATAATATTGCTTATTCTTCTGCTTCATATGCATTTTGCTGCTATTTTGTATGCTTTTTTAATTTTACTAAAAGAAAAAAGATTGAAGTTTTATCTCATATCTAGGCTTATATTTAAACAGAAAAGTTATACTTCTACTTTGTTTAAGAGCTCTGTCTTTGTCTTTGTTAAGAGTCTCATGAGTCTGTATTTTCCCATACATTTTATCAAAGCTTTAAACATAAATATCTTATTAGTGGAATATAAAAATTGAGAAAATAAAATTACATACGCATAGTTGATTTCAAAAAGATGCAAATTTTCCTCATTTTTTCTTTATACATATATTGATTTTATTTTTCAAGACTATCTATCGTCTAACAAGCCGTTAGACGAGATAGAATGATTTAAGACCACGTGCTAGACAAAGAAGAGCGTTTCCAGGATGAGACCCTTTATAAGAGAGAAGAGTATTAATTTTCACATTTTGCAAATAATAATAATAGTTTATTCCGTCAATTATGGTATAACAGCGGTTAAAACAACTCATTGCAAATATTATGATAATACGATGATAAAATGTTTGCATTATTATACCGTTAAGGTGTAGCAATATTTAAATTTTACCAGTAATGGATATGAGGCTTAAATCACTAATTTGGATGCGATATGCGAAGATCGAGAATTATGGGAATGTACTTACTTGGCGGCATTTGTCATCGAGTCTAGATCATGTATTTCGGCCGCGCACTCGCGGGGTTATGATGAGAAGAGAGTGCTTTTACGTCGGGCGTTTTAGTTCGCATATCCGGCGCGGCGCCGTAGACTGTAGACAATGGGAGTGTTCGCCGGCGCACAATGGCAATAATTTAGCTCGCCACCTTCCTCTTTTCGCGAAACTAAAGTGTAAGAGGAGGGCGGGCGGCGCGGCATCGCCCCCCATTTACGGCTACGTTGTGCTCATGTTATTGTACGCGAGCGAGTGCATCTCGGCCGTAGGGCGGCCGTAGGCACCTTCAAATGCGCGAATACGTTGCGATCTAAGTTCTCTGCTTCGCAGCCGTTAAAGCAATTCAAATCAATTTTTAAAATAATTTCTAATTTCAAAACATAATGTTCGGACGTCCGTCTGTTTAGGTTAAATCTTGCAAGCTGAATTAGAACCACATCCTCTTATCCTACGGAGCTAAAATATGACATGTTAATTCAGTTCCGATGACGATGCATTTTTATGGTAGGCATAACCTGATTCTACACACAGGATTGGCTCCAGATGAAGGAACTGCTCAACAGTCAACAGCACAGACACGAAATTTTGTATATGCATTTAATTACTTAAATAAAAACTTGTTTTTAAAAATGTATTTTTACTATTCATTCATTATGAAAACATTGATCAGGTAAATAGTGTTCGTATCATATATATATATTAATTACTATAGCCCATCCTCTGTTTTTAATATGTTATACGTTATTAAGGCGGTTAGCGTGTCGTACCGACGTATACAAGTATAGTCCAATTGGGAGAGCAGTCGAATTATTAAATTCCATTTCTGCGGAGATTGATATTTTTGTCTGTTCGCCCAATGGGATTAAAAATCTGCTTTCTATTACGCCGTTGTAGGGTCGTCGTGAATTATTTATTTGTTAATGTTTGCCTGGAGGCATTATTTTAATATTTTAATTTTAATATTTTAATTTTAATTTTTTAGCTTAGTATGTTTCATGTTATTGTTTTTTGTTTTTAATGCTTTTTGTTTTTCTTTTGGTAGTTTTTTTTTGTTTTTACTTTAATTGTATTGTACATGGGGAAACCTGTTAAATAAATAAATAAATAAAAAACCTACCAACTCAGCAGTTTTAACACTAACGAGCCTGGAAGTTAATGTGATGTAAACGCGAACACAAATTCCAAACTCTTTGTGGAAAACTCAGTTGTGTCCTAAGACTGACGTCTATCCATAAATAAATTACATACGATGTTTACATAAATACAAATATTACTATCAATTTAAACTTTGCAGTGAACTCGACGAAAGTCATGCAGATAACAACTAATGTGCTGAGTTCCTGTTCCAAAAAACAACTTTCAGAAACTGTGCCATATGTGAGACACGTGTAAATTTTGTTTTTGGATGTTTTATTTTTCATCTTATTTTTTTATGTTTTTTCGCTTAAAATTTCACATTAATATATAACTTATAATAAACCTTGCAATTAATCAAATTATACTTTTTATATTTAGTAACGCTGTGTGAATAAATAAATAAAAAGATAGTTTTGAGAAACTTCATCGATAGATACTGGACTTCTAGACTTCTAGACTCCTGAAATAATGGACTCCTAAACCAGGATCAAGGTATTTAGATGAGTATACCGTTATAACCGTCCAATATTTTTTTTATCGCATTAACTTTGCATATTATGACCCTAAGAAATATTTTTATTATTAAAATGACTATAATTGTAATAAGTCTTATAAAAGCATTCATTCGAATTAATAGACTTTTCTGAGGCGCAATTTCAAAACTCTCTTTTAAAACATGAAATAGTTTAGAAGGTTAATAAGTTAAATATGAGATACGGCGACTGCTTCATAAATGGTGACAAAAAATGAGTTAGGCTCGAGGGAAAATGAAAAGAAAAGGATTGAGATTAAAACGAAAATCGCCTCGGGGCAACGCTACGGCACTCTCCCCACCCCTTCACTTGGCTCCACCCCTTGTCAGGTAGTCCGGTCTGCTTATTTGATAATCTAGCCGAGAAAAAACATGAGACAAGAAATGTAATTATTTAAGATGTTTCTTGATGTTTTATAATACACTGGCATTTGTATATACAGAATAAGGAATTTATTAAAATTTATTTATTTATTTGAGTAATGCACCATGTATGCATAACCCCACGAAGGTTGATGCCTTTTTCGTAGGTATTATTCAAAATGGAAGGAACATCCCATATCACAATACTACTAAAAATACATAGGTACAAGTAAAACATATCGATAACTTCAACAGAATTACACATTACCTTATGATTATTCTTTAGAGACTAGGAATTATATATAACTTAAATTGTGAGCACTGGCAGCAATCCAAAGTAGTCATTTCTCTATTTTATATACTATTACTAAAATATTACTGTAACCCGTGGCGACTCGTCTTTGCGGCACTCTCAGGCGTAAAATTATATTACTATGTATCTACAGGAGCTATATTTTAAGGAAAAAGAACTAATTTTATTGAAATCTGCGAGTCATTTTTAGTCTACGGTGAAACATACATAATCAGATAGACATAAAATCTTGGAATACGTATGGAATCAATCTATCAATAACCTACCAATAACCTTTAACCCGTCACAGGATCGCCATGGGTTGCAAGCAAATAAATAAATATATGTACTCCAAGATACTTTACGAGTGATTTATTCAGGATAACGTGTCGAGAAAAAGTATAGTTACGTTCTATTATCTTCGATTTTCCAACGTTTAACGACCTGTTTAAATAGTGCGAAGCTCACAACTTATACTTAGAGAAAGCTTAAACATATACAATTAGTAGGAGCCCAAAAAATATCTGAAGATGTAATTGTGGATTTTTTTTTGCCAACGAAATAATAATCGTTACTTTATTATTAATATTTCATTGGTAGAAGCAAACCGCATAGAAGCATAAATGTTTTAGAGATTATAAAGAGATAGAGGCGAACTGTTTTACAAATAATTTTAAATTTAAACCTAATAAATACATTGCCATATTTTATAAAAATTATAAAAATGTGGCGTTCTAATAAACTGCGTTGATTTATGGATTTAGGACACTTGATGGATATCTGCATCTTGTTTTTGTTACTAAATAGTGGTTTCCAATTAAATTCTTCTAAGCAGTCGAGCATTCAATCAATAATCAGTGGTTATAACAATATAATTGCAATTCTTCGTTACCTCTGTATCTGTATGCTGAATGGAAACTTATATGGATTAAACATACTGACATGTGACAGACTACGAATTGTTAAAATATAAGGGAGGACATTTATAATTTTTGATCTCTAAAAAGATCATAAATTTTTTTTTTTTTTAGGAAATACAATATGGTGCAGATTAAATTAAGGACTAATAATAGAATAGTGATTTATATTAAAGAAAAATCAAAGTATAATTATTATAAATAATGTTGATTTCTACAAAGTTCAACACTTTAATAATGACATGTTGTATTATTGTTTTTCAGTTAAATGAAATGTCGACAAAAGAAATTGATGCCTTGTTCGTGTAATTTGAATCTTATAATAATAATATTTTTGTAATAAAAACTTTTTATTTATTATTTGATTGTGAAAAAAAATAGAGCTTTATGATTTTACCTAAAACAATTAATATATAATTATTATTTTCTTTGTTTACAAATATATTCGAAAAATGATTTGTCCTAAATTATGAAATGTTTTTTTTTGCGTTTGGCACGGAACCCTCTGCGAAAAAAGTAATTTCAGGCTAGACCAGTTTTTTTTCACGATAGGAAAAAGAATCATGCACAGTTTATAATATATAGCGCAGTTACATGCCAAATTCCACCAATCCAATTTATTCAAGGCAATAGTCCGGTTGCAGGAACATTTTCACCAGCAGCGCAGAACCGCAGAATTCAATTAACTGAAACGTCAAAAAAACAAACAGAACTCGTCCGCCTTCCATCCATCGCCGTTTTGTTTCGACCGTTAGTCAAATCTAAACAAGTTTCAGCGCCGTTAAAAATATCATCAATGCCGTGGGGCGGGCGGCAAATGGATTTTCGCCCAGCGAACAAAACCTCAGTCCGCTCGCCGCCCGTCGCTTGCTACCTTTACAAAGAGACTCGACACTTAATTTAAAGAATTACATTTATTTACATGTTTGCAAAATGTCCTGCCGTTTCCAAATAATATAATTAATGAATTTTAAAATATACTAATTACATAATTTATTTACATAAATATAACTCTCGTTACTTTACTCAATAATTATATTAAAGGCAAAAATAAAATTAGAGAAAAGGTGGATGCAAACGCTGTTTCATACCAAAATATTTTTTAATTGCACATCTTAGTTTAGTTGTCTGTTCAGGTTTTAGTTATTATACTATATTTAAGGCAATTATTTTTCACAGGTAGAACATAAAATAGATTACCTCTTTTAATTTGGCAGTAGCATAATAAAGGATACAGTATTTAAACTAAGTAATCTAATATTTTTAATATTTAAACATAACAATTATGTAAATGATATAGTGTATGAATTTATTTAAATATAGCCACAGTATAAGATTTAATTTAACTATATCAAATTATTACATCCCTTACTATAAATTATTAGATCCTGAATCAAAATATTAAATATGGATTTTTTTTAAAAAGGTAATCTAAAATTATAAATAAGGTATTGTTTAATATAAAAAGTTTTTCGTTAACATTGATGACTGAAACTAAGAATTATGAAGCAACTCCTCGATCCGAATAAAAGTAAAGCGGACTGGCCAAATTCTGCAAATGGAAGATGGCGCCGATAAATTGTTCAGCTCAAAAGTGTAAATTAAAAAACAAACAATAATCATCTCCGAGAGAAGAAGTTTATGCAGTCAACTTGTGTTTCACAAATAAGTTGACAATAAAGGATCTCAAAATGTAAAAGTTTTAGCGTTGTGACTCGGATAAAACATCAACTCGTTTTAACCAAATTGTCTCTGTAAAGTTTGTAATGAAATAGTAAGATGTAAGACGGTCTAACGAAAGGCATGCCAGAAGTAAGGATTCTTCATTGACATTGATCGTATGTAATCACCACTAACTACTACTATAAATGAGCCATCATTCCCGGAGAGGCTACTATACTTGCTGGTCAGCATTGTTACGCCGAAGTGGCAGAAGGCGAGGGTAGCATAAGTTATTGTCTAAATTCCAGGAAACGGAATGGTCTAAGAGTAAACAACACTTTGTGAATAATATAAAATGTATTAAAACTAACAATAATATTAAGGAACATTATATTCGCCTTACGAAATAAATACCTACACAATTTTTACCACTTAGGCAGTATATGAATAAATATTTTGATATATTATATATATTTTTTATATTATATAATATATTTAAATGTATTGATATATATTTGTATTTTATAATAATTTGTTATGCTTATGAAATAACGCAATTCGAACCCTAAAGAAATCCTAAATCCTAAATTATAAATCCTAAAGAACTAAAAAATTAATACTGATGGTGAAAAATTATAAGAAAGTCTGCATAGGGATATAAAAATGACAAGTATTTACGATCATTGTCAACATGGCAAAATAAATTTTAAAATATTAAACGAATATGATAATTTACATCTATATGTGTGTAGATGATAAAACATATCTTAGCGTGAGTATAATGTAGCAGTTTTATTACCATAATTAATATCTTAAAAGTCGTTATTTCATAAAAATTGAAATCCTAGTACCTTACAAAAATGTGTACTATAATAATTTTAGCGAACGTTACTAATTTGAAAAATTTTGTATATACCAAATGTAATATTTTGTATGCGACTGTGTTAAACTGTTGGTTTTCTAATAAATGAAAAATAAAATAATGGCAGGAGAGAGAAGTAGTCTTGTTATTAAAGCGTTTGACTCATGACCCTGCGACGTGGGTTCGTATCCGTACTTTATGGTCCCTATATTTTAATGCTATACTACCACCATCCCCCTGACTCTAGTACATGAAAATTTAGCAGAGTTGGCTAGGGCGCCAAAATTAAAAAAAAATATATTGTTGTATTACCGATTTTCAGGTGATTGTCGGAATCTTCCAACAATAATTTTTTCTTGTTTTTTTGATTGGGATTTTTTTTTATTTAAAGGATTACTCCTATCACAATGAAATGAAATAGGTATTTCTTGATAAAGGTAAGTCGTCTGGAGAAAACAATGACGTAGATTTCGAATTTGGTCGTAAAATACTAGACGTATTTAAATTATTCCTTATGCTTAAAATTATGTGCACACGATGAATAGAACACAATTTCATAAAGTAGGTGCTATCCCTTATGCGAAAAGTGTGGTAGAGTGGGGAAAGGTAATGTTTCTGCGCCCTTAACCGCATCTAACTAATGGTCGTTAGTGGTTGGAAGCTAGGTGAGAAAGGTGGCTTAAAGAGTAGGAGAAATGGGGGGCTTAGAGCAATGTGTAAAAAGTTACAGGATAAACATAGAATTCCTTGAATCACTGAGGGTAAAAAAAGTTTTAAAATAGAATGTTTCAACTCACAGTTATATTAATCTATGCTCATAACATAATCTCCCGCTGAGTATTTGTCACCTTCATAACGCAACTGGCAATGCCCATCAAGAAATATAATCGTTGAATAATTCTAAAACAATAATATAAAAATATGAAAAAAAAAGTACACTATACGATACGCTATAGGAGAAGGAAAAGGAAAGCACTATAAAAGGAAGAGCAGAGTCGCTGCGTCTGAGCGGGCTAAAATTGCCTATTAAATTTCTATAAAAAAAGTTTTATTTTTTAATCATATTGTTCTTTTGTATCCAGCCACACACCCAACTTCACCCCTCTTGTGTCTCCCTCTTTATTAATTTAATCTCAATTCAATCAACCTTTTTCTTTAGTTCTTTAAAAAATAAATGTTTACTTATTGATTTACTTTTATTTACTAACAAGCTGACCCAAATAACTTCGTACCGACTCAGAATCAAGAAAATGTTGTGTTAACTTATTAGATGAATTAAATTCAGTTTTTATTAAGAATAGTCAGAATAAATTAAGTTCAATAAATGTATGTTTTATTTTATAAATAAATTTCAAAATTTACAAAAGATTTTGTTGTTACACCTACCGTGTGGGATTTCTTCGTAACGTAACCAATATAATCACCCCTTAAAAGGATACTGCTGACTAAGTTCGCCCTGTATAAATTAAATACAAAATATTTAAAGTCGATTAAATCCATTATTCAATTTTTCGACATTTGCCAACTGAGGTTTTGAGAGGTTTTATGTACCTATTACCTTCAGTTATAAATAGTTAAAATCGACATAGAAACTAAAAATAACACGCGTTATAGTCACAACCGATGTCACAGCAGACACCTCGAATAGTTATATTAGACACGCGGCGTTGACACGTCCGTCCATGGTTTGAGTAACTGTCCAACGGACGGCAACCGTTACATTATTTAGCGAGCGAACAGCGATTGGCTTTCAGTAAAACAAAGGTTTGCGCATGGAATCGTCACTCAGCCTGATTAGATTACTTATGGGTTGTTTATCCAATTATTTTTGAATGTGCATTTTTAGGTAGATTGCATTAGAAAGCTACCTATTTCAATGGATACCATGTCATGGCTTCCGAAAAATTTCGACATATCTTCGCGTTTCGCATCCCCTAGAATCCACCCCCACCCCCAGTTTTAAAATTTATATATCTATCTATCTATATCACTTTCTTGTGGACACGATAACTGCCGTAATTTTACACCAATCACTTTCAAATTGTTATATAAAATTTAAGGGTATAAAATCTCGATCAAGTTCGTTAATGTGTAAAATCAGTGAAAGGAGGCGGGAATGGAGGGAGTTTCGAAAAAGTGAAATTTTGCTATCACTTTCTTAGTATAACTTTCTTCTTAGAATTTTTTTTTTGTTCCTTAGATAAGGGCCTAAAACTTAAGTAATTTTTTAAATATTATTTTTCACATTTTTAAACATCGGGTAGGCGGATTTCTTTTCTAAAACATCCATAAGACCGTGTTCTTTACTCAGTAGTTAAACAAGTTCTGAGCCAAAGAACATTGGTTTTAGTTTAATACAAGTATTTTTCTTAGATACGATTTTTGGATTTTCTTTTTTATTTATAATTACAATATACAATTTCCTGGAATTCAGTAACCCTTATTCTTCTTACTTTTTTCTTCATTGGAATTCTTTATTCTTATTATAATGGTAATAATTGTTCTTATCCATGTATAAAATATTAAGGCGAATGATTAATCCGTTTAATCGTTCACAAATTTGCAAAATAAAGGGGCCGTTATAATTTAAAATTAAATAATAAAACAATTTTAAATTTTTTAACAATTTGTGAGATAAGTTTAATTCGTCATGCTTTGAAGGTTGTCCATTTTACGTCCAACTTTGAGTTGTTATATGATTGTCTTAGGTTAGACTAAAATAACGGAACGCAGTTAAACCATACGCACGCATAACGTGACGCAGATTCCTTCATATTTAATATTATATTTTGACGACCCCGATTGTTGAAAGCTGATTATTTTAATCTTTAAAATATTTATTATTTCAATTTTAATTTCGATTTGTATTTAATACTTTTGCACATATAAATATATTATATATACTAAATATGCATATAGTGTATATGTATATATTAGAACCATTTGCTAATTTTTAATTAAAATTAAAAATCGGTAAAATAATCAATTTAAATTTAAATTAACTTGCCGATGATAAAGAATGTAAAAGAAGTTAGCAAAATATTAGGCTAACTAAGGCCATTTTCCAACCTTTCGCAAGGGATAAAAGTATATAAGAAATGCATGCCACTTGACAAGTTGCGAATTGTGCTAGCTTATCGCCGATTCCTTCCTACAATCGGTCAAGTTCCCTAAAAAATAAAGGAATAAAAATATCTTATGCCGATCGACCAACAGTCGACCGACCAAATTTAGGTATCCAAATTTGCCTATAATGACCACTGTTTGTAATTAATTTGTTGCAGGTAATCAATAAGTTTTATTTCTAAAAGAATTTATTTAATTGGTTCGAAAGAGCAATTTAAATTATACTAAAGCTCAAGGTAGCTTTAATGAGGACGTTAAAAGTTTTCATAGGCGAATTCTATTCATGTTACTATAGGTAATCGTTAAAATATAAACATATACTCATCTGGCTTTTTTTAGATACATAGATTTTTAGATTTCTAGATTTTTTTAATATTATACAGTAATATAAAAAAAAAGTGTATCTTTTATGGTTAGTCAGAGTAATCTATGTAAGCAACCGAAAAGTGGTTTATCAGACTTTTATTTTTTCAGCACATATGAGACTTAAGAAAAAATCTGCAGTTTTTAGTGACGCAATACTTACTATCACTGATAATATTGTGATTTAAGCATTTGAAAAAAATATTTTTGGAATTCTAAAAAGAAGGCTTTCCAAAATAATATACTGTTTATGATAAGGCCCAACCAACTTCGATTAAAATATATATATATATATTTAATACCGAAGCTTTTGTGCTCGTATGTACTGTCGAAATATGTGCACGTCACAAAGAATTTTAAATTTCTATGTCACGTCGAATTTGAGAAAAACGTCTGTGACAAGCAGACGGACAGATACAAAAGTGAATTTATTTTTTTTCCATTTGAATATGAACCCCAAAAATATATACAGAAGAGTGGGCGCAATTGGTTTGTTTTGAAGCTTTTCATTTGCATATTAGCTTAGTTTTTTCATACAAATTTTATTTGTTTAATTAAGGGTTGATTAAGCTCGTTAATAATATGAAAAAATATATATTTTATT
Organism: Neomicropteryx cornuta; assembly: GCA_020383195.1. Lineage (NCBI taxonomy): Eukaryota > Metazoa > Arthropoda > Insecta > Lepidoptera > Micropterigidae > Neomicropteryx > Neomicropteryx cornuta. The sequence goes on along the minus strand of JAHKQU010000008.1, from coordinate 16,812,712 downwards.
TTTTTTTTTAAAATGACTTTTTAATTCATCAATCTGAAAAAATGCTCTTTTGGTAAAGACAACCTTGACACCCTTGAAATATTGTTAGATCTACAAGTAATTACTATAAATGTATTAATGTGTATGTGTATCTGTGTGTATGTGTGTGTATATATATTGTATACGATTTTACCTTTTTTTAATGAAAAAAGAATATATTTTTTTTTTATTTATACACAAAACAGCAAAACAATAACATTTCTCCAGTGGTACTTTTACATAGTTAGAAATATGTAAAAAATATAAAATTATGGTCGAAAACATACCAGTGTGTTGTGTGTAGTATGATGTATGTGGTATGTATTTATGCCGGATATCTAATATTTATATACAGTATATATGTATTTTATTTATTGGAGCGGAACGAGCGTAGCGAGCGAAGCTCCCATATGGTGACTCAAATGTCACTCTGTTCACGGACTAAGGCTCTAGAACTACAAGACCGATTTTGATAATTATTTTTTTAAAATGACCATGACAATATCTTCTGTACATAGATACCAAAAAAACATATACATTTGATTGCGCAAAGAATTATAAAAAATGAAATGGTAATCCCTATGGAGAAATACATTTATATACTATATATACTAAACTCTGCTCCAATGTATGCCGCAGCGAAGCAAAGCGGCGCCCTAGTATATTTTACGCCTTTTTGATAAATGATAATTTCTGTTACCTAACCTAATGCAGAAATACTCCAATATTCCCTTGAAATATATCGATTGCGCAAAATATTTCATTATACGTGCCAAGGACCTTTGAACATTGTTGCGTTTTGTATGTGGTTAGTATTACGTCGGGCGATGTGAAACATTTTTGACTATAGTCGTAGTAAATAATACGGTAAAAATGGGAGTGGAAATACACCATTATGAAGACATTAATTATCATTATGAACATTTATAGTAAAATAATATGTATGAACCTATCTATATTGTTAAGTAATAGAAATAACGAGAGAAAATAGATTAGGATCGATATAATAAAAACCTGCGATTTCTGCGGATGGGTGTGCCGTCGGCGCCTTTCGTCTCGGCCTGCGGGTATTATCGCACTTAGTGTTTATATGTAGTGCAGTGTTACTCGTATTTACTTGTCATTGTTTTAATGCATTTATATAAATAATTATTTAAAAAAACTGTTTAATTATATTGTACCTTGTACGGGCATATTTTCCTGATATCCACAATTGGCCAACAAATTTCATGAAAGTTTACTTCGATTTATCTTTAATCTAAAATTTGATTAGAGACCATTTTGTCATGTATAAAAAAATGAAATTATGATTATAAGGACGTTACTACGCAAAATACCGTTTATTGTTTGCCTGGCAATTTTACTGCTTAAAAATAAAACAAAGGTTTTTCGTCTTACATAAATAAAAAAAAATGCACACCTAAATAATAAAATAAAACATAAATTATTAAAAATTAATAATAATGAATTAATTAATACATTAATAGAATAAAATACACACCTACAATTACTATACCTGGAACAAACAGTTTTGTGGAACAAACATTCTTCTTGTCCATCGGTGAGATTTCCCGAACAGAGTTTATTTCGATATTTTAACGAAATACATATTTCGACGTAAATAAAATTAATTAAATTAGAATTTATAAAAATGATTATTTTTAAATCTTTTGGCTTCTAATTGACCAATTAACTACATCTTAAGCGCAATGGCTCTTCGAATTTTTTTTTTACTAAATTGTTTTAGAACCTTGGTCATATATAATTATGTTAGGCCCTACTAAACTAAGCCAATTTTTTTTGTGATAAAATCAGAAATTATGGTTATAAAGCATTAAAACTCGTACGATTGAGTGCGGATTCGATCCCGCGATCGTTGGTTTAACAGACGAACACCTTTATCACTAGACTAGCTTAATGTAATCATTTATGTTTTAATTTTATATTAATTATTCTGGCTATATAGTTATAACTATCGAAACAAATAATAATGTAAAAGTAGAAAGTATTAAAGTTTATCCATTCCTAATATATTTTTTATGCATACTCTTACTAATTCCGGCCTTTTTTTTTAAATTATGTTTGAAAAAAATATGAAATTTAATAATTGGAAAGTGTGATAATTGAAATACAACAACCAATTACCAATATGTATTTGTTTGAAATCGGCTTTGTGGAATCAGCCCATGTCTGAAGTAGGCAAGGCATCACGTCAGGCATTTCCGACAGCGAGATGGATGTTCTCGGCAAAGGGGAACTTTAGATGCTCCTGAAAAATGCTAACGACTCGCTCTTTGCCGAAATCCAATTTCGAAGAGAAAACATTTTAAGGTACAGCCGCAAATTTGTACCTAAAGTCAAACTTGTGATGTCGAACTTAAACTTGACACACTAACTAGACAAATATAAATGTAAAAATTAGTTATCATCTATAAATAGTTTCAAAATTACAAAAAAAAACATATTTACTTAAATTTTTTAGTATGTATGTTTAAAAGAAGAAACATTACATACCTAAAAGGCATTAAAGACCTAAGGAGTACGATTAAATATGGGTGATGATTTTAGAGGCGTGGTTTTCAAGAAGAGATAAAACGTATATAATTTGATATTATGGCTAAGAATTTAGTTTTATTATAAAGATAAGGGTTTGTCATTATGTTTTAAAAATGATTTCGGGTAAGTGGCCGCCGCGGCTGACTCGAACAAATTCCAGCCGAGAGGCCCAATTTTCAACCACTTTTTGCAGCAAGTTGTCAGCCGTATGGCAGCAATAACGCGCCGAATATTTTCAAGTGACAGCTGTCAAAAACACCAACTACGAAAAAGTAGTGCCAGATTGAAAACCACGCCTCTAAAAAAAGCATCCTATACATTTTAATATATATTAAATATGGTTTTGTATAATGTAAATGTAAATTTAATCTTAAACATATATAAAAATGTGAGTGCCTGGACCCACGGCTGTAACGTGTAAATATCAGTGTTCGTCTGTGAATTTGGAGGATTGATTTTTTAATATATTTTTGTTTTCATTATTCATTCATTTTGGTTTGAATTAATATATATCAGTTGCTAAGCTATAAAAGCTAAAATCCCGAATGAACTTATATTCGTTGTGTAATTGCTGAGGGTAAAATTATAGTTCAAAATAGGCGTTTAAAGGATGTCCCAGAATAGTAGGGTTGAGGCGTATGAAATGGCGGCCTCAAAAATCTGTTTTACTATTAAATGCATGGTTAAAAAGGATTTTTTCCCCTTGATTCAAAATCGGAGGTGTGAATATTTATGTTTTAAATAATATATATTTTTCTATGAAATGATTACTCTTATATGTTTGTAATATTTGACTATATATTTATAACATTATAAGGTCTAAATAGATAACATTTTATTGCGCTTTTTAACCTGATTTTCCTTCTACTCTCGCGGCCGTGCCATTAGAAGCCCAATAGCTTTCACGTGTAATGTAGATATAGGGTCTATCTGAGTGTCTAGGAGCACCTAACCGCCATATCTTATCATTTTGTTTCATTCTCAACTACTGCATAGCGACCGAGGAAAATTGTGAAGTCGGGGTTTTACTTACTTTCAGTTACTTGGAACTCTCTAAGGGATCATAACACTCTGATCCTATCTTTTCCAACATCACCGACACATTCACCATTTTACTGTGTAACACGGAATCTAGGTACACACATTAGAATAGTTTAATTAGTTAAAAAAATTGCAATACATTAAAAAGCGCTGTTTCTTAATTCTTATAATCCTAATATTTATTTATTTATAAAACAGGTTTCTTCATGTACATATTACAATACGTAACATACAAGTAAACAATTACGCTACTAAAAGAAAAAAACAACATTAAAACCCAAAAACAATATCAATAAAAAACAAAAAATAACTAGAACTAATCAGGAAAAATGCAAAGTTAAAAATGAAAAATAATGCCTACAGGCAAACAATAACAAATAAATAATTCACGCTCATCTCACAAAAGTAGATTATTAATCCTATTGGGCGAACAGACAAAGATATCAATCTCTGCGGAAATGGAATTTAATAATTCCATCATAATAAAACCTAGTATTTATTATGTATGCGTATGTATGTTTTAATTTAATTATTGTATTTTTTTTTATATATTTTTTTGGCAACGATATTGTACATTCCGCCTTTATTTGTTATTGCAATTGTGGTACATACAGTGGTGTGACATGACAGTGGTGTGATTCGTCAGTACTAACTTTGGACTTTTTTTAAATCGACTTTTTCTCGTATCCTCTAAAATTGCACGGTGAAGTATCTTTTTTATTCTGTGAGTCATGCACTCACCAGAACTAATTCCTGTGTCTATGTATATGACTTCACAACAAAAAATTTTATGCATCTTGGAAACTAATATTATTTAAAATCTGGCCTAAAAATTATTTGCAGTTTAGTCGACTTTCTGGAAACGTTAATGCAATTTTTTTTTATGAAATTTGTATATGTTTTGATTGTAAGCATAATATATATTGTATGGTTTGTTTTATTTATTTTGTAAGTTTATTTTTTTTTTACTTTATAAAATTGAACAAAATATTTTGATACATAAATGTTTGCGTAAATAATTTTCTATAACCTTTAAAAAACATAAAAACTATCACTAAACTAAATAGTGCCTATGACCTGAGAAGATGTCTACAATTTTACTACTAGCTAAGTACTATTATAACTACAATACTATTACTTGAGTCAACGTATCACATGACCACGATGCAATTTAAATAATGTTAAACTCGACACTCGACCTAAATATATTTATTTTGCCAACTTTTATTTATAATTAATATATTAAATTAAAATAATTTCGAATCGGTATCTATTTCGGTCAAATTGTAAGGAAGAAACTGCATCTATAACCTTAATGCTGACGCGGTAATAAATCAGAACAGTTTTAACATTGGCTTTTGAATTTATGCTATGAAAGTATATATTTGAAATAGAAAGTAAATCTTAGTTCAGTAAAGTAAAACAAAAGTTATTAAAAAAGTAATATATTTGCAACTATTTCGAACACATTCAACAGTCTTCCCTTGTGTGCACTTATGGCACGCGGTCGAGAGAGAGGCGAGAGGCGGCCAGTCAGGAAGATTAGAAGCAGCCTTTCGGCCAATCGAGTGCTGCATAGCACGCGGAGGTGTCGTAAAAAGCTTACCATAGGTTTTTCCTCATCTTGCTCTCTCGCTATAATTGTACCAAAGAGAAATGATCGTAATTATTTTCAGAACAACGTTTAAAGAAATAATAGAAATGCAGAAATTCAGTAAATCATTTACAATTACATAATTTACAAACATTCTTATAAAAGTGATACTTTACTACAAATAAAAAAAAGTTGAGTAATGTATTTTAATTTAAGCGATATTGTATTGTATTATTAAATATTAAGTGATAAAAACTCTATTCCTTAGTGAATGTTAAAAATAATTACAGATTTTTTAAAATCATAAAACTAAAGACACAGGTAGTCGATTTGTTATAAAATACTAAAATACAAATACTTTCTTTAAATCCCAATAAAATGTATTCTTTGATGTAGATTTATCGCAAATGCTAACGACTCGTTAGCATTTTTTCAAAGAGCGAGTCGTTAGCATTTTAAGTATTTACTTTATTAAGGTTAATAATAAATAGGCATATTAAAATAAATATTTCATTCTATTTGGAATGAATAATTATGTAAAATTAGAATGCAACGTAAAACACTCATACATGATCAAAAAAGTTTAACGAATAAATTCTTAAGGTCACCATTTTATTATTATATAATAATGATTTTTGCTAATTTAAATTTTAGGTTTTTCTTATTTTATATTTTATTTTCTCTTCATTTATCTTATTCTTTATTTTTAGTTTTACTTTTGCTCTTTACCACAACATTTTCATATTTTCATTTTCATCTTTTTTTTTAAACATTGTATTTGCTTGTTTTTTTTATTGTATAAATTTTACAATATGTTTTGCTCTATATTTATATTTTTTAAATATAAATTATTTTAAAACTAACTAATCAGAACTATCCAAACAAATTATTTTAAATTCGCCAAACTTTAAACCGTTTATTTTTATAGGCACATTTAATTATCATATTATTATAATTTTTATATTCGAGTTGTTTATTACCTTTTGGTTATTTATTTCCATATCATTTTTAAAACATTGCACTTTTGTGAAAAAGTGTTTCCTCGGAATGGAAAAAATAAATTTTAACGTAATTTTTAAATATTTTATTTTAGTATAGGTTAATATTAGCAGTAATATATTAATTCATCGCCTTTAGAGCTGTCATAATAACATTCGTGATTCCTTAGTTTTAAATACGCACACGGCACATCAAAATCGACAGATATGATCACAGACAGATTTTCTTTAGAATATGAGAGTCCTTTAAACTTAGATATTCAAAAAATAAATACATTTTTTTTTCAGTAATCCGGTCATGTTAGGTTAGTCTATTGTAATCGTTTTAGAGTTTATAGCTGACACAACATTTCTTTCATAGAGCTAGAAGTTAGTGACTAATAAGAGTATCTGGACACGAGAGCAATAGGTATGGTTTTTTACCTACTAGCAATATTTTTAGATGTCTTTCATCACGGTAAATTTGACGTTATTTATTTTTAATTTAGGTTTGTGTACTTACACAGAAGAGAAACAAATCCCCAACCCACTTATCGAAGAAAGTACGTCTCGCTAAACATTGAAAGGGTTTCGAAGCGATCGGAAAAATGGTAGCTCCTTTTCGAACAATTTTCTTCTGCTTAAGGAGAGTACAGATGATAGACTGTGGATGAGCACGGCCCTGCAAATGGACGTCCGATGGACTCGGTCAAAGAACATGTCTTTGCACTCAACCTATTAGCGCTTCTGTGTAATCGGTGAATAGCTGTCTTGCTCACACCTATGTAGCCGTACATACGAGTAAGAAGTAAATTAAAACCCTAATTTGCTTATATTCTTAATCACTTTTGATTTTACCAATTTCCAATCATGATTTTGCCTGACAATATTAACCTAACTATTTAACTTATGATCGTTTCATTTGCAAGACTTAGACATAAAACATACAACCTACGCGTTGCTACACATTATTCATTTGTAAAGAAACTCGTTTAATAAATATATAGGTTGTCCTAAGACCATTCCCGAAGACATAAGAGGTGTGTTGTGTAATTTATTATGATTAGGAAATGAAAATTGGAAAAAATAATTTCCAAATTTATTCTATTTTTTAACAGATGTTGTCGATTCGGTTAGAGTGCGAATTCCGATGGCATGCCGATCGATAATGGCTTTGACACCGTTACGGCGTACGGCGACAGCTGTTCGCTCACATCAAAGATATTATTATATGACCCTTTTACTATTTTGGCGCATAACATTTATTTTATGTTTTGGTCCTTACGCCCGTTAGTCCGGAGAAAATCGTAGTTGGCAACACAGTTTATATACAAGTAAGACAATTTGTCAAAGAAGAGTAGGATTTGTATACAGACACGCTACTGAGCCACAAGTTTTGAATGTAACTTTTGTTTAGTTTATAAGTAGGTTTAATGAAGTGAATAATATTTTTGAAGTGAATGAACAGATCTATTTATACAAATGTTTTTCCTATATACTATCTTGAAATCGAATGTATTTAAATGGATTAAAAAAAATATAGCATAAAAGCAGACATGGGAAAACGGGTGCAAAGAAAAAGAAAAGAATTTCGATCTAACCTTTGAGTATGCCTTTTGAGTATGTTAATGTAGTTTAATTCAACGGTGGCGTTAAAAAGGAAAATCTGTCTGAGGAGGGCTACGAATACCAGCTGTAATATTTTTATATTTTTTGCAAAAAGTACAGTTCGTATTCCAGAGTAAACCCGGAGTCTATGGTTAGAATTTACATAAAATGAGAATGCATCTGGCAAAATTAATAGTGGTAGAAACGGGTAAGGGGGCATGCAATGTCAACTCAGTTACTTAAAGTCGTTAATAGTGGGTCCGCGTCATCTAATTTTACTTAGAAGGATCACCCGCACCTGTGATAGTTTTATCACTCTCGCAATGAATTCCATAACCTCTCGCGTCGACGGCAATTTATAACTTTTAAATACATTACATGAGCAAATTAAATTTAAAAAAATGTGACATAACAATATAACCGTTCACACATTTTGTTATTGTTATTATTATTTGTTTTAGATAAAGTAATTATTTATTTACTAGTATATTTTTAGCGTATGCCATGAATTTATTTATTTATTTATTATGCGTGGTGTATTTTATTATTTAATTGTCTTTTCGTGCGTCGACATAACGGTCATCGGTGATTTATTAGGGGTCTACTGACATTGTCAACACCACGCCTGATGACCGTAGAGAAAAGGTTTCCTAACCACAAAGGATCACAAAATTCTACCCGACGGACCGACGGATCTTGCGGCTGATGGGACCATTGCACGCAATCCGGGAGGACGTGAAACGTTTACATTATTTGCGCGCAGGATTTTATTGTTTCGGCGACAGAATAAATGTATTTCCTAACCTATAAGTAGTCAATTATTATTTATGTAAGCCCCAATAAACGTATTGACTCTTAAATATAATTCGCTTCAAAAAAGAGGTACAGGGATATTAGATTACAATAATTTCACTTCGCATAATCCTTGTATCGAAATAATATCAATGCAATTAATAATTTTATTTGGAGGTGCGTATTTAATATATATTGTATTACTTGTGTTAATGTTACATGGCTGTCAGTCAAATGTTCAGAAAATTATAAAAAGATTTTATAAAACGTACTAATACATACTATTACAATAGATATCACACACATAACTAGATGCATACATACATACTTCTATAAATTAAAAATATATGTGTTTAGGTCAAAATTAATGTGAGTTGATTTTTACACTCCTGCTTGGTTTTATTAGGTAGCTAATATGGCACCATTTGCTTGTATTTGTAGTCAGTGACTGGATTGATCAATTTCATTAAAGGATATATTATGCATTCTGGTTGTAAGAAACGTGTAATGGCTTTGTCCGCATTGTATATCCTTTGTGATAAAATCTCTGCCTTGGTTCTTGACTGTGCTGGGGCATTTCGTGCAATGTTGAATCCTCTCGGTGAATACACTAGGGTTGTTTTAATGTAGAGCTGGTGGACGTCAATTACCTTTTCTGACATGTAGCGATATTATGGATTTTTGTTTATCAGCCTTTTTGTGCTTTTATTAAGTGATCTATGTTTTTTTGACCACTTCGCCCCTGCCTGTTTGTCCGTAAGTAAAAACTGACTGTCCCAGTACAAAGTAAATAGACTTTAATGTAGGTAATTTTAGTATGTTTCGTATATTTTTTAGCATATAGTGTATTTTTCTATTTCTTTCTGCAGTCGAGTCTGCATAATATTTCCAGCGTATATAAAACTCAATTTGTACGCCAAGGTATCGCTCAATACGCACACATGTGCACGCAGCTCTATCGCAATCATTTATTGTTAAATGCTTATCGTGAGTCAATACTAAATGCCATTAATTAGTTTTACCAATGTTGAGAGTAAGTAAGTTTTTGTTTATCCAATCATATGTTTTTGCAAGAGCAGTTTTTTACCTTTTCAAATACTGAAACCCAGGTATCATTTGTAAATAACAACACGGTATCATCAGAGAATGAAATTATTGCTCCTGCTATTTTTAGATTGCATACGTCGTTTATGTATACAAAAAATAGTAGAGATAGGTCCCAATGTACTACCTTAAGGAACACCACATTTCATTTCAAACAGTCACTTTCGAGGTTATCCATTTTGACGCGCGCGTCGGGTTTGTTATTTGCGCCACAGGCTCCTCCATCTATATGAAGTTCTGATGTTACCATAATCCAGCACTTCGTTAATAACATCTACATTCAGGTTGAGGTCACTTTCTCGTGTAGAGGATACAATTTCAAATCGTTCATGTAAATCACGTGTAAAATATTATAGCACGGTTAACTAACCAATATTTTTTTCTTTTAAACAACAGATAATAACAACGTTGCTTTTTTTCAATACAACCTTCATTGAATCAGCTCTAGTTTACTTTCTTTATACACTTAATGCAAGGATTTGAGTATTTCAACTCTCCATACAACCTTTAAGTAAGCTGTAAATAATATTATTAATTTTGTACATACTTAATACCTTCTCAAAATAGTTAGGTTTTTGTTTTATTAATTATTCCTTCATTAGTGAGCAACTTCAGAAACCCCATTGGACGAAACATTGGACGAAAGGACCATTTCTACAAAATAAAAGATTTTTTTAAGTGGAAGAACGTCAGATTTCATTCTTTTCTTCCGTGTACTATTAGAGAGTGGAATAGTCTCAAATGTAGCGTGTTCAAACCTTTTCCTAAGACCCCTTCCCAGCTAAGAAGAAGGAATAAATATTTGGCAAAAAAATAACTTCATTGTACCACCTGCCAATCAGCTATACCACCGGAGGAATAGATCCTCCTAAAATATATGTAATATTAAATTATAAATAGTAATATTATGCCTCATATTTTTAATTACTCTCGATTTCCCAAATAAAATAATCTTAATATTTATTTATTAATATTGTAGTAATTTTGTTATCCCAAGCGTGGTCTAAAAAAGTTTCGTTTTGAAATGATCACGTCTTGCATGTTACGTTTAACAAAACGTAGCACTTTTCCTGTCCCATTGCGGCCTAATTGCGTTTTGATGAGTGGCGATGGCGCGGCGTCACGTAGTCGACGAGTCCTTCCGGCGCACAAAACAAACAATCATTTTCGAAAATGTTAGTTTAACAACTTTCAGATTTGGCCGCGGCGGCGCTTTGTTACGTGTGAACTTTGGCCGCAATTACCGCCGGGTGACCATTCGACCACCGCTGTAACTGTTGTAACCCGGCGAGTGTGCCTTGGATTGCGGCTTTCTGAAGGTTTCAGGCGTCGTTGTAAACTTACCTATACAACAATCTATATAGTACATTGTACATATATACACTTTAATACAATTTAAATAAAAAAAATCACGTCGGACTTATTGCAATAAGAATACCACTTAACCGACTATAGAATTAGTATGTGAAACTTTACCTAAATTAAAATTATAGAAACATACCTATTGAAATTTTATCAAAATTTATTGTGAACTTAAATAAATTAAAGATCCATTTTAGTATTCATCACAATACAAAGCCAGAAATTTAATTTATTTTATTGCACTTTCCATTTACCTACAATGTTTTACATTTGGCTCACTAGATTTTGTCGAGAAAGCAGCTACTGTGTTATTTAAGTGTAAGGTAAACTTTCTGCAAGGTTTTCAGTTAGTGTTTACAAGTATCTACTAAAAAATAGGAGTGGCTTGTGATGCTATAAATATTAGTAACATTTTATTCCATATAAAGCTACTACTGTTATAAATATGCACATTTAGTAAGTGGCAACACTGTAATATTTCGAAATGTTGTTAATTAATTAATTTTATTTATTAATTTAGTGAATGTTACATCGCTTAAGTAATACATCATAATATATTATATTATTAAATATTTAATTAAAGCGACAAGCGACTGTGACATTATACTGGTGTTTCCTACCTCCATAAGTAAAAGAATCTATACCAATTGAGACAGTTGTTTTATTTGCTAATGTATCAGATCCGTCATCTAATTTATTTATTTATTGGTTTAATCAAGGAAAATTAACGTAAATTATCTATTATAGTCTTGCCTTTTTAAAATTCGCACAAAGAGTAATTTATTTGATAACTATTCCATAAAAAAAAAATTAAATGAATTTTATTCATGAGTAAGATTCATAAGATTCATGAGTATTTACAATGCTAAGCACAACTAATATTTATATACATAATATTTTAGGTTCATATCGATCGATGCTAAAATGAGATTTAAAAAACAAATAAATATAACGTATACATACAAGCAAATCGATAAACAATAATTAAATTAGTATATAAGTAAAAGAATTAAAATATATAAATAGAATAAACATTAGGTTAGGTTACATCTGGTCTTCTATTTATGTCTGTCTCATTACCTATGTTTTATCATTTTACCATTTAATTAACTATTTTCGTTCGTGACATGGGTTTTCGCCTAGTTATATTATTACATTTTTTTTGTTCTAATGATAACTATATTTATGTTACGAAATGTGGCATCTCCAAAATCGCTTTTATTTATGTTTTGGAGAAATTATTTTTTTTGAGAAATTGGGGAAATTCTACAGAACGGACTGTACTTAAACGAAATAATGAAATTTATTTATTTATTTGTTTGTTGACAGTAACTTATCATCAATTACATATAATGCAAAGTACTACCTAACTAGGCAATGCCCGTACTAAAGTAGACTTTACTAAAAGCATCGTTCTTATAAGCATAACCGTCACACTGCGCAACATACAATTACAATTATTTTAATTGAATTGTATGAAATAATACATAATATATAAATTATAATATGTAATATATAAATAAAACTAAAAATAATACTGAAATAATAATAATAACATAGACATAATACTATATAATATATATATATAAATAATAATACATAATGTACGGTTAATAACTAATACATAATTTTAATAATTAACTGATTTTAGTTTCCATCGCAACATGTTACCACCTGGCCAATTAGCATACGATGGGTAATAAATGCTAATAGTAAAATGATTGATACACAACGACTTATTTTGTTCGTCGATTAAAAATAAACCTATTTTTATTGTAATACGAGTATATTTGTCTTTTTATGTTCTGCCTTCTGAGCATTGCGTTGTATGCAGCCAGCCGCCACTCCGGTCGTATTTTTCGGTCGCAACTTAAATAATTAAACCGGCGCATTCATGATACCACAACGGTCCGGACATAAGGTATTTAGACGTCAGCCGAAAATTATATGAAGAAATTCCACCTTCAGCGCCGCCGAGCGGTTTCCCGTGAAAGCCTTTTCGCTGACATTTTTATACCAGGCGCGCCGCCGCGAGCGGCACCAAGAAAACCGATATGAGCTCGCGAGCCTAGTGGTTACAACCACTTCTAATTTAAACAAATGCCCCGTGAACAGCCGCAACTGTTTTTCTACACATTAACTGTTTGCATTTATGACTTTGTCATATCTGTGAAAACTACTATAACTAGTAAATTAAACTACCAAAAGAAAAACAATCAACATCAAAAACAAAAAACAAAAAAAAAACCAAAAATATAACTAGAACTAATCATGACACATACTATGTTAAAAAAATAAAATAATGGCTCCAGGCAAACATTAACAAATAAATCATTCACGCTGATCTTACAATGGTGTAATAGAAAACAGATACGCGTTTTACAGTTCATTTTTTAAGTGCCTTGTTTTTTAACAACGATTAATTTGAACAATTTCAATCAACAACAATTCAATCAATTATTGCCTATGTTTAATAAAAAAGTTTCATATAATTGTATATAATTGTATTTGAACAATTTCAATCAACAACAATTCAATCAATTATTGCCTATGTTTAATAAAAAAGTTTCATATAATTGTATGTCCAGCTATAAGTTTTTCTCTTACTTGAAAATAAATATATAAATAACCTATATTTATAGTCAGTTTCAAATAAAGACCGTTTCCTTAAAACCTAATACAATAAATTCTAAAGAAGACTGTTGAATATTTTGTGTATCACTATTATTCACGCAATTCATCACTATTTTTTTTAATTGCATTAAAGATAATTCGTCAAAATAAGCTAAAAGGTAATGGTCTAGTAATTCGATATACTTTTCGTGTTGGCATATTGAGTATGTTTTAAGCTCACCGTAACATCTAAATCATATTGATATACCTCATATAATATTTCATTTTTTCTGCAACTTCCTTTTGGCTGCTCTTAGAACAGGTTTTTTAACCTAGTTAGAGTAGCCATGTTACTTCAGAGCAACAATAAATGACTGATGTTTATTTGTCTAAATTACATTAATTTAATTCATTCAGTGTTATTATATCATTTATTGTTGAAACATCTTATTGTACCATATTGAATAAAATAAATAAATAAATACCTACATATTACACTTTATTTGTTTGTAAAAAAATAACAAATAGGAAAATAGGAAAGGAAGGTATATTGAATGGTAAAATAATTATTAAACGTATAACATTTAACTATATTTTCTGTGTTAAAGGTGTGTTTCGGGAGGGATGCAGTAAGCGACCGCTTTCGCGGCCGGCGCTTGTGGTTGTCCCGTTCCCGCCTCGGGTGCAGCCGTGGCGTTTATTTGATATTCTTCTTTAATATTAAACAATTTACTGGTTGTAAGACAGCAGCTTTCAGCATGGAAATGAGATTATTTTATGGTTTAATACTATATAAATTTTATTTTCATTGAAGGTTATTTTAATGTTTCATTTTAGTTTGATTGCACATAATATAAGTAATATATACTTTTTTTAATATATATTTTTGAGTATTATTTTATAATATTATTTATTATAAATACTGGTGTGGTGAAGTGCTGATAATGACGTTAGCTTCTCAGAAAACCTGCGTTTGAATCCCTCTGCGTTCAAACAAGCCTGTTATACTTTGACGTAAAGGAAATTCAACGGAATTTTAAGCACTGTCGACTGAGTGAATACTGTAACAAGCAACAATTGACAATTTTTTACTATTACAGACATGCAAGATGTTGTTTATTATTTTTTCAAAGATCATTTTGCCAACTGAAATGGTTTTAACAGCATTTATTTAAAAAAAATATCTTAATTTGATTTATTCTTTGCACTAATAACTACATAAACATAACCATATATGTGTAGTCCTTCTAAAGCCAGGAACAGCGAAGAACAGCAATTATTTTTATTAAAAAAAAAATAGTCATGTGTATTAATTTATCTGCTTTAATGCTAAAATCAATATCCCTACTATTTTTTAGCAATGATTTTTTTAAAAATATACAATGATTATATATCGTAGTAATTTCTTTGATAAAATGTAGTCTTTGTTCGCCCCTAGTAAAATCACAACTCATGCGGACGGAAAGAGAAAATATAAGTTCGGTCGCTTACGATCTTTTTTCTGGGCCGCTGCCAGCACTCAGGACAATGCAACGGCGCCTACCCTCGTTTCAATTTTCCACACAATGAGAGAAAAGAATAGAATCTCATGCGATTCGCTTGAGACGCAGGAGTGCTTTCAAATACGAATTATTACACAAAGTGAAACAGACAATCTACGTATAATCTGCTTATGTAAGATAATGTGTATTATAATTATTTGTTTAATCCCCGTGCCTGGTAGTCAGGTTTCGTGCGCTTTCCATCTATAGTGTTTTTAGACCAAACGTGCTATACCTGATACCAAGGATTTTCATACTGGAAAAAATAATTAACAACGTACGTGACACCCAATGAATTTAGTTATATATAAGTAATATTTTTGCTCTTAATGTAATCCTTTAAGACATAGCCAAATTTAAGAATAGTATGTTTTTATTGCTTTGGTGATCTGTCTATACTTTTCCATCCAATGAAAAGGAGAATGTACATGTCTTTTACCAGTTAATAAACAAAAGTATAATTTTTCTGATTTATTATTAAAATAAATTTGTATTTTAAGTAGATTTATTATTAAAATAAAATATTAGGAGTAGAAATACACATACACTTTAAATCAAAATTTAATCTTATTTCTTTAGTACGTACGTTTGCTAAGAAATAATTGTGAAATTATTAATACCATTATTCAGTAATACATATACATGGAGGTATCTATTAATCCAGTGGTATACCAACAATGAGTTTATTTTTTTTGCCAAATTTTTAACTTTTCCTTAAAGACGCCTCAATTAATACTATTCCACTATCTGACAGTACGCGCTTGAAAATTTCCTTTATTTTGGTGGTTCATTCGCCAAATAAGAAAGGTTTCTGAAGTTGTTTACTAATTCTGATTATAATGAACAAGGATTTTTCAAATGTTCGATGCAACAACGAGACATTTTAATTAATAGAAAAAATGTCTTCCTTACAACAGGCGACAAGCCTAGTTAGATAAGACATTTTGCATTATAATATTATTTTTGTAACGTTTGCAAGAATTAAAAAAAAAATAAAAACTGAAAACACGTCGGAAGTTTTAAGTAGGACTATAAACATTTTTAAAACATAAATTCTTTGTATAAAGCCTGCGTTAAAACGGACAGCATAAACACGTTATGACTATAACAGAGGCGTATTAAAAACTATATACATGCAGCATATTTCGACAGTTTATAGGATAAGTGAGTATTTTCGATTTTTCAGGTGCAATACTTACCTATTCACGCATTCGCCGCAATTTTCTGAAAACCGATAAAATAAAATTTCTCCCCGCAAAACACAGAAAGATAATTTGCGGCGATCGCGCAGGTCTGGAAATATTAGTTACTTCAGATGCAGCGGGCGGAGTACGTAGCAAAGTGATAGTAGAATCGTTCGGGCGGAATGAAATATTTATGACATCCGCTTGTAGCTTCGGAACGTGTGGCCACGGCCTTACGTGCGAATCGGAGGGTGGTCATCTTTATATATTAGATACATTCAATGATTCAAGCCGTACGGTCATCGGAAAAGTGCTGAACTATTGCAAATAACTAAGAAATACATTTTATTTATTAATCTGTATTTTAATTTATTATACTTATTGTACATATTTATTAAATTTCACTTTGAATTCGTATCAACTCTCTTTACTCAAAGAAAGAGGTAGATGGATTGGATTATAATCCACCAGGCGTAATAAGTGATAAAATGAAACGGTTGATGCGCCTACTTATTTTTTTTAGAGGTTCTTATGTTATGTTGGTATTACGTGACTGTAATAAATTTATAAAATTGATTTTATTTACATACCTAATAATATAAATTATTATAATTTCAATATAAACATGCTATATATTTGTATATGTTGTAATAAAATTAAAAAATAATACCTTTAAATATTTACAATATTTAGAGGCTGATGTTTTTCACATGCACATCCTATTATGGGTTCCATACTTATCAGCTTTGTTGTACCAGTTTTTCAATGTGTCAAAAAACAGTAGAAAACAAAAATCTATATATTAGCGTTTAAAAGCACGTTTGCACGCGAACCCAACGTTTCCTGGGATGTTATTTATTTTTTTTATAAAAATATCAAAATAAAAAAAATGTTCAGTTTGGTATGTAGAATAATCACATAAAAGTATGTGGATGAAAAAAGTTCCCCCTGTTTAATACATTCACACACTCTCATACAGCATGTTGAGCACCATTGATAAATTCAACACTACCTTCCCGGCATTTAGTGTTTACTCCCCCCCCTCCCTCTCTCTACCCCTACTTTAACCCAACTCTAACCATATATTCTAGCCTAGGGTTACCTAGAGTAATATAAGTTATTTTATTACTTTTAAAGAGTTACACTATATTGTACATTCTTGCAATTCTATTTCCCAAACCTCTCCTAATTCCTAATCCCAACCTCGTTCGCGAATGTATTTTTCTATTTTAATTCTTCTATTTTTTTTTTGTATTTTATTAAATTTGGAGGAAACTATCATTGGCTTTATGTTTTGATTATTTTATTTGTCTAATAGCTGTTGTTTCCTGAAATAAGCAAATAAAAAAGAAAAAAAGAATATGCATCCATACATACTAAGTTATTCCCATAATATAATATATACAAACAGAGAATATAATATGTTCAATGTTACGCATACATATGAATTTGTATGTTTTTTAGTATAAAACAGACAGGTCTATAATCATGAAAATATTCCCACGTGACTACCTATTATAGGTGGCATCAGAAATAAAGTAAACATTTTAAATCTTTCCCACAAAATGGACCAGTTTTTTAAATTTACGATAAGATTAATGTTTGAAATATAAAATAAAATAATTCGATATAAGAGGTTTAGTGGTTAAAAGGCTCTACTACCCACGATACGTTTTCGCAAAGCAGGTTAAGCACTTAGGTTAACGCATTATTAACACCATTGACCCTAAAACACGCACATAAGCTTAGTCGAGCTAGGTCCGCAGTACCTAATTAATGCGAATGAACTGGGATTATTTATTTATTCTGGTTACCCAATATAAATTATACACAATACAAGCAATGACGTAAAGATAATATAAATTGAAGTATACAGTCCTTAAACTAGAGTAGATTTACTAATAAGGATAATTAGAGGTAAAAAAGAATAAGGTATGGAGGTTAAATAAATAGATAGTTATAAAATTAGAAAAACACAGAATACAAAAAAAATAGGTACGGAATAACATATTTCCGTTCCAATACTTTTAAAGAACCGAAAAATACTTAATCCCGTTATTTTAATAACTAATAGGAATAATAGGCTAACGAAAGAGGAAACAAAAACGCAATTTACTCGAGAGTTATGAAAAAATTAGTAAATTTTTTTATATTTTTGTTTCTTCAAATTTAACATGAATTATTAATAATTTGGACGCCATATCTACAAATATTGCAATCAAATTGCTTACAAACAAATTAAATAATTAAAAACGAAAGAATACATTTTCGTATAAAAAAAAAATAATGATAAAATATTTGAGGAAAATACAATATTTATACATTTTTTTGTTATAAATTATTATTACGACTAAACTTTTGTAGTAGGTAAGGCCATATTTTAATATCTTCAATGCGAAACAGGAACTGCTTTAGCTACCCCGATTTTGGTCGTTAGAATTCATAGCGAGTCTCCAATGGCGCAAATTCACTTGATAATATGGAAGCGAACCAAAGGTCGTCTAGGCGGGGCGTGACTGCGCCCCTAAGAGATGGTCAGCTCGTTGGGCAATTGAGGTTCAATCTGCCCCAAGTATAGTCCGAGTGAAATCTAGGTTTTAATAATTATATTGATGCACGTACGTATTAGGACCCCAGCACCGAAATCGGTATGTCTTTTAGTTAAATAAAAAATATAAAAAAAAGTTGTTAAAAAGAACGCTTCTAATAAAATAAACTAATAAGAAATTAAATTTAAATAAAGTGACTATAATTAATTAAAGCGCGAAGCCCCAACCCATATTAACATAATATTCGCGGTGGCTACATTTATTTATAGTCACTAATGTATTGATTTTTTAATGACGTTTATTTAAATTTATTTCATCTTTACGAGTGCATTATCTTAATATATATAAATCTCGTGTCACAATGTTTATCTTCAATGGACGGCTGAACCACTTAACCGATTATAATAAAATTTGCACACCATATGCAGTTCGATCCAACTTGAGCGATAGGATAGTTTAAATCTCAAATTATAGTCGCAATTTTAATTTATTGCTAATTATTTGTCTGTTATTATTTGGCAGTCATAAAACTGACAGATGTCGATACCTTTTTATTTTATGGGCGATTGTGAAGAGCGCGTGACGACTCGGTGCCTGTATAATTTTATTGAACAAGCAGAGGAAAGAGCAATTGTGATATTATTGGAAAATTTTTTAGAAGATCACAATCAACTAATTCAATTGATCAAAAGAGTTTCGCCACGACTGCAAAATGACAATTATCAAATCGTCATAAAAGCCGACAAAGTACCATTAGGTGAACATGCTGGTAGATTCAACGCTCCAACTGTTGATGAGGTTGCTGTTATCATGGTTGGTGATCCAGTTGACAAAAGATCTATAAACATTACACGACGAGACAACACTGTCAGTACGATTTCGGATCTACACCGTTCATATGACGCACTACAATATCCATTGATATTTTGGCAAGGACAAGATGAATATCACCTTAATATCAAACAGTATGATCCAAATACCGGTAAATTTGACAATTATCTATTTACTTTCTTACTGTATGTATAGATTTTAATTTCGTATTGCATTTTATTTTTTATTTTTTTAGGTGATTACAGAAATAATAAAGTTAGCTCAATGAACTACTACGCACACCGAATAATGGTTAGACAACATCAAGACAATTATATCCTTCGATATCGTCAGCTGTTCCATCAATACATTGTTGATATGTATGCTAAGGTCGAAAGCGAACGCTTGCGATTCCTTCGATTCAACCAGGCAAAACTACGATCGGAAGAATATATTCACTTACGAGATGCTGTTGCTGGAAACATCGATGGAAATTTAAATCCCAATGACATCGGTAATGCTTTCATTTTACCTTCAAGCTACATCGGCAGTCCACGGAACATGCAGGAATACATACAAGATGCGATGACTTACGTACGTCATTACGGCCGACCGGATTTATTTATTACATTCACATGTAATCCGAATTGGGAAGAGATACAAACTTTACTATTGCCAGGACAACAAGCCATTCATCGTCATGATTTAACTGCACGTGTGTTTAAACAAAAATTGAAATCCTTAATTGATTTTATTGTTAAATATACAATTTTTGGTATCACACGTTGTTGGCTGTTTACGATAGAGTGGCAAAAGCGAGGTTTGCCTCATGCCCACATTTTGGTTTGGCTTAAAGATAGAATCCGTCCTGAAGAAATCGATCAAATAATTTCAGCCGAAATTCCAGACCCATTAATTGATCAAGAATTATTTGATATTGTCACCAAACACATGATCCATGGGCCATGCGGTGTTTTCAACATGACGTCACCGTGCATGGAAAATGGAAAATGTAAAAAAAACTTCCCAAAGCCGCATACGAATGACACGATCACGGATATTGATGGTTATCTAATGTATCGCCGCAGAAGTACTGAGAATGGTGGCCACACATTTACAATGCGACTGCCGAACTTTCCAAATCAAGTTGAGTTTGATAATCAGTGGGTGGTACCATACTCACCACTACTTTCAAAAACTTACAAAGCTCATATCAATGTTGAGCTTTGCAGTTCTGTTAAATCAATTAAGTATATTTGTAAATATGTAAACAAAGGCAGTGATTTGGCCATATTTGAAGTAAAAAACATAAATAAAAATGACGAAATAGCACGATACCAAATGGGCAGATACATTAGCAGCAATGAAGCTATTTGGCATATTCTCAGCTTTCCCATCCACGAAAGAGATCCTGCTGTCCAACATCTGGCAATACATCTTGAAAACGGTCAACGTGTATACTTCACTGAAGAAAATGTTCTCCAAAGAGCGTTCGAAGCTCCGAAAACGACTCTAACTGAATTTTTTACATTGTGTCAAAAACCTGATGTTTTTGGCCAATTCGCGAAGACATTGGTGTATGGTGATGTTCCACGTTATTTCACATGGAACAAATCCAGTAAAAAATGGGAGCCACGGAAACAAGGAAAACCACATCCTTCCATTACAGGCATATTCAAAGCTAAGACATTGGGGAGACTTTACACGGTACATCCAAAGCAACGTGAGTGCTTCTATTTACGTTTGTTATTGGTGAATGTTCCCGGACCAACGTCTTTTGAATTTTTACGAACAGCTAATGGTCGAGTATTCAATACATACCAGGATGCATGTCGTGAACTGCAATTGCTAGAAGACGATAACCATTGGGACTTAACGCTTGCTGATGCTGCGTTGACATCAACACCGAATAACATTCGTCAGTTGTTTGCAATTATTTTGGCGACATGTTATCCCTCGCAAGCACAAACTTTGTGGGAAAAATATAAAAATTGTATGACAGAAGACATCTTGCACCGAATTAGACAAACAAATCAATGCCAAAACATAGATTACGTATACACCAGAGATGTACAATGAAGCATTGGTCTTGATCGAGGATTTATGTGTTCTTATTTCAAATTTACCACTTAATCATTATGGTATGCCATCACCTAATCGTCCAGCCACCGACTTAGTCAATACCGATTTACAACGAGAAAATCAATATGACCATGGAAGTTTAGCAACAATTATCATGAACAGTGAACCATTACTGACAGCAGAACAAAAAATTATTTATGATCGGATTATGCTGGCTGTTGCTGCTGAACAAGGCGGTTTTTTTTTCTTGGATGCACCCGGTGGAACCGGTAAGACATTTTTAATATCGTTGATTCTTGCCAAAATACGGTCGCAACAAAAAATCGCATTAGCATTAGCATCGTCAGGCATTGCGGCTACTTTACTGGATGGTGGGCGAACAGCACATTCAACATTCAAGCTGCCATTGGACGTTCATAATAAACCAGATGCAATGTGTAACATCAAAAAGAATAGTGGAATAGCTGCAGTGTTGCGGAAGAGTTCTATAATAATTTGGGATGAGTGCACAATGGCACACAAATATTCACTTGAAGCATTAAACAGAACTATGCAAGATTTAAACAGCAATAATAAACTTTTCGGTGGTGCTATCTTACTTTTGTCTGGTGACTTCCGGCAGACCTTACCGGTTATACCTCGCTCTACTTTCGCGGATGAGATTAATGCATGTTTGAAACAATCATTCTTATGGCGAAGTGTTGAAACACTTCGATTGACCATAAATATGCGAGTACAATTGCAAAATGATCCATCAGCACTAATATTTTCCGAACAACTACTAGATATTGGGAACGGTAAAATAAAACTGCAACCAAATACGCAATGCATTAAACTACCAGACAATTTTTGCACTGTTGTTCAGGATAAAACTGAATTGATTCAGAGTATTTTCCCGGATATACAGAATAATTATTTGAATCATGAATGGCTTAGTCAACGGGCGATTTTGGCAGCCAAAAACGTTGATGTTGACGAAATTAACTTCCAGATACAACAGTTGTTACCAGGCGATCTGATGTCTTTTAAATCAATCGATACTGTTGTTGATGAAAATGAAAGTGTAAATTTTCCGATTGAATTTTTAAATTCATTAGATATCCCTGGAATGCCACCACATAATCTTCGATTAAAGATTGGTTCCCCTATTATTCTCCTCCGTAATTTGAATCCACCTCAATTATGTAACGGTACGCGTTTGGTCATCAAAAAGATCACCGGAAACATTCTTGAAGCAACCATTTTGGCTGGGAAGTTTAAAGGAAAAGTGGTCCTGCTGCCACGTATTCCGATGATACCATCAGATTCTACCATACCCTTCAAAAGGCTACAGTTTCCAATTCGTTTAGCTTTCGCCATGTCTATAAATAAATCTCAAGGTCAAACAATGTCCATTTGTGGTTTAGATTTGGAAAATCCATGTTTTTCTCATGGGCAACTATATGTTGCGTGTTCACGTGTTGGGAAACCGTCGGATCTATTTGTGTTAGCTAAAGACAGGTTAACCAAAAACATTGTGCACCGATTGGTGTTAAATTAAATTGAAATTGAAAGTATTTATAATTCAAAAAAAAATATATTAATGTTTAAAAGTTTAAGACTGTCTGCCTTGCCTACCTCATTCATGAGTTTAAGCGTCACATGTTATTTACTGTATTATACTGTAATATGCGATCGTGCATCCGATGGACGTAATTTTGAAAAACTACATTCAAAATTCAAGGCCAGGTGTACCATAAAATCGGATCACTGATGCCAATGCCTGATAACAATCCGAAATTTCTTCAAATTTATTTTATGGGCGATTGTGAAGAGCGCGTGACGACTCGGTGCCTGTATAATTTTATTGAACAAGCAGAGGAAAGAGCAATTGTGATATTATTGGAAAATTTTTTAGAAGATCACAATCAACTAATTCAATTGATCAAAAGAGTTTCGCCACGACTGCAAAATGACAATTATCAAATCGTCATAAAAGCCGACAAAGTACCATTAGGTGAACATGCTGGTAGATTCAACGCTCCAACTGTTGATGAGGTTGCTGTTATCATGGTTGGTGATCCAGTTGACAAAAGATCTATAAACATTACACGACGAGACAACACTGTCAGTACGATTTCGGATCTACACCGTTCATATGACGCACTACAATATCCATTGATATTTTGGCAAGGACAAGATGAATATCACCTTAATATCAAACAGTATGATCCAAATACCGGTAAATTTGACAATTATCTATTTACTTTCTTACTGTATGTATAGATTTTAATTTCGTATTGCATTTTATTTTTTATTTTTTTAGGTGATTACAGAAATAATAAAGTTAGCTCAATGAACTACTACGCACACCGAATAATGGTTAGACAACATCAAGACAATTATATCCTTCGATATCGTCAGCTGTTCCATCAATACATTGTTGATATGTATGCTAAGGTCGAAAGCGAACGCTTGCGATTCCTTCGATTCAACCAGGCAAAACTACGATCGGAAGAATATATTCACTTACGAGATGCTGTTGCTGGAAACATCGATGGAAATTTAAATCCCAATGACATCGGTAATGCTTTCATTTTACCTTCAAGCTACATCGGCAGTCCACGGAACATGCAGGAATACATACAAGATGCGATGACTTACGTACGTCATTACGGCCGACCGGATTTATTTATTACATTCACATGTAATCCGAATTGGGAAGAGATACAAACTTTACTATTGCCAGGACAACAAGCCATTCATCGTCATGATTTAACTGCACGTGTGTTTAAACAAAAATTGAAATCCTTAATTGATTTTATTGTTAAATATACAATTTTTGGTATCACACGTTGTTGGCTGTTTACGATAGAGTGGCAAAAGCGAGGTTTGCCTCATGCCCACATTTTGGTTTGGCTTAAAGATAGAATCCGTCCTGAAGAAATCGATCAAATAATTTCAGCCGAAATTCCAGACCCATTAATTGATCAAGAATTATTTGATATTGTCACCAAACACATGATCCATGGGCCATGCGGTGTTTTCAACATGACGTCACCGTGCATGGAAAATGGAAAATGTAAAAAAAACTTCCCAAAGCCGCATACGAATGACACGATCACGGATATTGATGGTTATCTAATGTATCGCCGCAGAAGTACTGAGAATGGTGGCCACACATTTACAATGCGACTGCCGAACTTTCCAAATCAAGTTGAGTTTGATAATCAGTGGGTGGTACCATACTCACCACTACTTTCAAAAACTTACAAAGCTCATATCAATGTTGAGCTTTGCAGTTCTGTTAAATCAATTAAGTATATTTGTAAATATGTAAACAAAGGCAGTGATTTGGCCATATTTGAAGTAAAAAACATAAATAAAAATGACGAAATAGCACGATACCAAATGGGCAGATACATTAGCAGCAATGAAGCTATTTGGCATATTCTCAGCTTTCCCATCCACGAAAGAGATCCTGCTGTCCAACATCTGGCAATACATCTTGAAAACGGTCAACGTGTATACTTCACTGAAGAAAATGTTCTCCAAAGAGCGTTCGAAGCTCCGAAAACGACTCTAACTGAATTTTTTACATTGTGTCAAAAACCTGATGTTTTTGGCCAATTCGCGAAGACATTGGTGTATGGTGATGTTCCACGTTATTTCACATGGAACAAATCCAGTAAAAAATGGGAGCCACGGAAACAAGGAAAACCACATCCTTCCATTACAGGCATATTCAAAGCTAAGACATTGGGGAGACTTTACACGGTACATCCAAAGCAACGTGAGTGCTTCTATTTACGTTTGTTATTGGTGAATGTTCCCGGACCAACGTCTTTTGAATTTTTACGAACAGCTAATGGTCGAGTATTCAATACATACCAGGATGCATGTCGTGAACTGCAATTGCTAGAAGACGATAACCATTGGGACTTAACGCTTGCTGATGCTGCGTTGACATCAACACCGAATAACATTCGTCAGTTGTTTGCAATTATTTTGGCGACATGTTATCCCTCGCAAGCACAAACTTTGTGGGAAAAATATAAAAATTGTATGACAGAAGACATCTTGCACCGAATTAGACAAACAAATCAATGCCAAAACATAGATTACGTATACACCAGAGATGTACAATGAAGCATTGGTCTTGATCGAGGATTTATGTGTTCTTATTTCAAATTTACCACTTAATCATTATGGTATGCCATCACCTAATCGTCCAGCCACCGACTTAGTCAATACCGATTTACAACGAGAAAATCAATATGACCATGGAAGTTTAGCAACAATTATCATGAACAGTGAACCATTACTGACAGCAGAACAAAAAATTATTTATGATCGGATTATGCTGGCTGTTGCTGCTGAACAAGGCGGTTTTTTTTTCTTGGATGCACCCGGTGGAACCGGTAAGACATTTTTAATATCGTTGATTCTTGCCAAAATACGGTCGCAACAAAAAATCGCATTAGCATTAGCATCGTCAGGCATTGCGGCTACTTTACTGGATGGTGGGCGAACAGCACATTCAACATTCAAGCTGCCATTGGACGTTCATAATAAACCAGATGCAATGTGTAACATCAAAAAGATTAGTGGAATAGCTGCAGTGTTGCGGAAGAGTTCTATAATAATTTGGGATGAGTGCACAATGGCACACAAATATTCACTTGAAGCATTAAACAGAACTATGCAAGATTTAAACAGCAATAATAAACTTTTCGGTGGTGCTATCTTACTTTTGTCTGGTGACTTCCGGCAGACCTTACCGGTTATACCTCGCTCTACTTTCGCGGATGAGATTAATGCATGTTTGAAACAATCATTCTTATGGCGAAGTGTTGAAACACTTCGATTGACCATAAATATGCGAGTACAATTGCAAAATGATCCATCAGCACTAATATTTTCCGAACAACTACTAGATATTGGGAACGGTAAAATAAAACTGCAACCAAATACGCAATGCATTAAACTACCAGACAATTTTTGCACTGTTGTTCAGGATAAAACTGAATTGATTCAGAGTATTTTCCCGGATATACAGAATAATTATTTGAATCATGAATGGCTTAGTCAACGGGCGATTTTGGCAGCCAAAAACGTTGATGTTGACGAAATTAACTTCCATATACAACAGTTGTTACCAGGCGATCTGATGTCTTTTAAATCAATCGATACTGTTGTTGATGAAAATGAAAGTGTAAATTTTCCGATTGAATTTTTAAATTCATTAGATATCCCTGGAATGCCACCACATAATCTTCGATTAAAGATTGGTTCCCCTATTATTCTCCTCCGTAATTTGAATCCACCTCAATTATGTAACGGTACGCGTTTGGTCATCAAAAAGATCACCGGAAACATTCTTGAAGCAACCATTTTGGCTGGGAAGTTTAAAGGAAAAGTGGTCCTGCTGCCACGTATTCCGATGATACCATCAGATTCTACCATACCCTTCAAAAGGCTACAGTTTCCAATTCGTTTAGCTTTCGCCATGTCTATAAATAAATCTCAAGGTCAAACAATGTCCATTTGTGGTTTAGATTTGGAAAATCCATGTTTTTCTCATGGGCAACTATATGTTGCGTGTTCACGTGTTGGGAAACCGTCGAATCTATTTGTGTTAGCTAAAGACAGGTTAACCAAAAACATTGTGCACCGATTGGTGTTAAATTAAATTGAAATTGAAAGTATTTATAATTCAAAAAAAAAGATATTAATGTTTAAAAGTTTAAGACTGTCTGCCTTGCCTACCTCATTCATGAGTTTAAGCGTCACATGTTATTTACTGTATTATACTGTAATATACTTATATTTGTTATAAAATTAAATGGAAATAATAAATCTGATAAATTTTTATTTTTTACCTATTGATTTCTGCTTAGTATCAAGTGTAAGAACATTTTAATTAATTGTGTTCAACGTACTTCCCCTTCAAATCTCAATCCAGTGAATTTGTATACCAACATCAACATTTTCGTCTTTGTTCGTAAATAATTTCATTGTACTAAAGGGTTATAGTAGTAGAAAGTCAAATAAGGAGATCACCATATTTTTTTACAAATACCATCTGTGTGAAAAAGCATAGTGGACTCCGTGACTGATGTTCTCTTATTGTTCCTCTTAGATTGTTTACTATAATGTAATATAACAAAAACTTTAGCCACAGCAACGCGTGGCCGGGTCAGCTAGTATATATATATATATATATATATATTATTATATAAGCATTTAATTTTGATATAATTTATTTTATCCTTTTCAGTGCTCTGTGGAAACAAGACGATACTATTTGACTTTTAAATATTCATGTTTACGTTTTGGCTAGATTTTTCGGTAGGTCTACCACCGGCGCACTATTATTTGATGGCGATTTATTACTAATTTTTGATCCCACGTGAATTGTCATCGAAAGAAAGTGTGTGTACAAAATTTCAGCAAGATTGGACTACGGAATGTGGGTTTAAAATTGGTTTACAAGATTTGATGCATACGACTCTGCAAAGGCAAATGAAAACGTTCTAAAAAGACAATTGAAAATATTTCTTAAATTCCTAATTTGTTTATTACAGTAAAAAAGGCAATAATTAAAGAAAAAGGTATTGAAAATAATCGATTAAAAGTGTAAAAATGCTTTCGCGAAGGTAAAGAAACAGTCTGCAACATTTAATGTAATTTGGATTCACTAGTGTGACGTAAAAAAAAATACCCAAAAATCTCATGTTACTATTAGCCGATTGATAGAGGGTATTGACCGATTTATTTTAGGTTAGAAAGTTCGAGCGAGTAGAGTAGTTATGTATAAATACTTTGTGTAATTAGTAAAAATCTTTAGCGCTAATACACAGCGCCGATGACGCGATATGCGTGTGAGGCCGTGTGACGTTTAAAAACGTCATCAGCTCATTGCATTTCTAAAAATATTTAAAAGCGTGGCATGTAGTGTATATCTGAATTTATGAAAGGCTGATCGTCGACTTTAATTCATTAAAGTAGAATGATCATCGACTTTAATTCATTTTAGTTTGGTTTTGACATTTGATTGTTTATGTGAAAAGTCCTGTAGTGAAGTAAAAGTGTTTTTGACGAATTTGGCGATAAATACTTCGAGTTTTAATTACAAAAGCTGTGTCAATATAATATTAAATTTAAAATGCAACCATTTTTATACTTATTATTACTTTTGTACTTATTATTGGCCAATAATAAGAAACTAAAAATAAGAAGCGAATGTTGCGGCTCCGCGTGCAATATTTCGCGTGCAGCGAGCGACCTTCGCGGAATGGCGACATCGTGTGGTACGCGCGTTTTAAGTACGGAGCGAATGTGTTTACAATAATGGAATATAGGTTAATGTTAACCAACAGGAAGATTGCTGTTAACAAAACAATATGCAGTAAAACGAGAAATGGGTAGCCAAGGAGAGAATCAAATTCGGGATTACAATTTACGAGTATGATAGTAACAGCAATTGAATAAGAATAGTTTACACAAAAAGGCTAAGGATGTTAATGGAACTTTCTGTAATAGCCAATTTGATTTGGTATCAGTTCAAGCAACTCAAAAAAAAATCTATGGAGGTAAACTTTAAAATTACGGTGCATTTTGCTATAACCTAGGTCATATACAAAAATATTTTGAGCACTAAATTTGCTTGAGTTTGAGTCGAGGAAAAAGGTTGTGATTTAACCTTAAAAATGGGTATTGAGTATATACGAAGAATTAGATTTTTTTTTATGTAACGTAACCCGTCCAGTCTAATAAATGGTACACAAACCAAAAAAATACATAAGCACACCACATAGAATACTGTAATTCATTAGTACTTAACAGTTTATCCACGCGTTAGCTGTCATTTCGCGAAAACTCAATGGTTTGCCATCAAAAAAAAACATTGTATTGTAAAATTATCTTATAATAGTCGCAATACTGTCACGGTGAACTAAACTGATAAAATACACGTGAGATATCTATTGATGTTTATCGTACTTTTTTAACACGAAGCATTAAGAATGTTTCAGTTATGTCACGAAAGAAGTTTACCGTACATGGAAAATAGCAACGGTCTCGTGAGGATCACCGACGTGCCTATTATTAAATTGACAAAGAACGCAGCGCGCTTACTACCATGCACTCCACAAAGATATTGTTCCTGCGGCATAAAACGGCAGGCTTGCATATCCAACACACGCGTGCATACACATACAATACACATACATCGCAACATGTACGGGCCTGCCCACACAATTGGATGGTAAACATTCTTTCATTCCCTTTACTGCCATATGTTCACTTGCAATTTAAAATGTGGAGAGGCCGCCCTCTCGCTGTTCGGATGTTCTCTAAGAAAAATGGGGGTTGATAATCATTGGTTTCAGCATTAATATAAAACTGTTTATATTTTTACTTTAGAAATAGAAGTTTATTTTTCTAAGAGTAATAGGAATGGTAATTTCAATTACATAAAAATTAAAAGGAACGAATAAACCTACAATAAATCACAATAAATATGTACAAATAATATAAACACTTTAATAATTTTTATTTTATAAATTTTAATCTTAAAATTGTTTTACATATTATAAATAAAATAATAGACACAAATAAAAATTATAGCTCGTTTAATCCTTCCACTTTTCCGATAATTTATTATACAGGTTGTATTTAAAATTCCTACTGTTTTTTCATGAGGATGATATATACCAATAATAAAGCATTATCAGAAAAATTATTAAAAAATATTTCCCTTTGTTTTCTTACGCGTCAATCAGTGTAGGGGTAGAAAAGAAATTTGACTATAGTCCATAATTCGTTTTTAAAGACTTTTAGTTTTAAGAAATTTATTTTATAATTATTTTAGAAATGTAATATTCAGTTAAATAATATCTGAAGTTAAGCGGTAATTGAATTACAATAATTGTCTGTCTACGCTATGAGTATCAGTGAGTATATTTAAAATATAATTTATATGTTATTAACACAATTTGAACATTATTAAACAGTATTTATTTTATAATTAATCATACATTAATTACCAAAAGGTACATTCTTTTAATAATAACGAGATAAAAGTTTTACATCTCCTGGTGGACATAATGTATCCTTTTTTGTTACTTTGCATAAGTTTGATGTCAGAGTCGGGATGACATCATAAAAACATCAGGAATACATCAGCGTGAGTCGTTTTATGGGGAATAGGAGGGCAGACTGTCGCCGTCGGCGCGGTTCGGCGGCGGCCGCCCGCCCAACCGAGAAAATAGGTACGCTACAGACAGGATTATCCAATGCTCTTAGGCATAGGCTCTGCACGCTACGTTGACATTTCCGTTCTGCGGTAAAGATGACGACGTCATATCAAATTTAGGAGAAACACAAGAAATAGATCAAGTGTGAACGACGTTCACACAAAGAGATCTTAAAGAACCAGTAAAGAAAGGTAAAGAACCAGTATATTTTTTAACCTAAATAGTATACATACCTAGTAGTATAGTAGATACAGGTTAATTTTTTTATTCAATTTGCTTCTTTTAGGGGGTTAGGTGAGTGGGTAATGGGGAGGATACCGGCGATCATACATTAAGTAGCAAAAATATTTTTTCCATTTACTAGTAAAACGAAATTCAAAATTTAATCAAAATCTTTATACTGTTTGAGAACCAGACACGCGCTCACTTTTAGAAAGAAGATGGGCAAAGCGCTGGAATGCACTGTGCAGATCTTAAAAAAAAAACTGTTTTAAATATAATTGTATAATGTTTGTGAATATGTAGGAATTCCGTAATCGGTTTTGTTATCTACTTAAGTCTTAATTGTTAATGTTATTGTTTTACTGTGTGTTTTCCCTCAAGAATAATAAATAAATAAATAAATAAATAATTATTTTAAAAGGCATTTTTATTTAAATACTTTTTTTGTTGACTGGTTTGGTTTTCCTAGTAAAAAAAGAATGCAATTATAAGATACAGTTTTACATAAATATAATAATACCTATTGTTTGAAATTCGACCGTAATTAATTATTTTTTTTAAGCTTGAGCTTGAGTTTCTTATACCTCTATAATGAGGTACATGAGGTGAGGTGTTCTATTACTTCAGCTGTCAAATGTACAAATACGTCGTTAGCGTGTGTTGTTTGCCTTAATTCCGTGCAATAAAATTTAATGTTAGTAACAGTTGAAAAAAAAAACGCAATTACAGCTTATAATTGTATTTATTTTTTGATACAATTCATTATCAGTTTTAATTTTTTAGAATTGTTAGAATTAATAATATATTTTTTTTGGCATTACCACATTCACATTGACGACTATTGAAAAAGGAACATTTGAAATCGCACAAAATTCACAGCTCTAACTCATTTAGTCAATCTGTCAGTTAGTATGAGCATTTTATTTTATTTCATATAATGTATTTGTAACACATATTATACATAATTTTAGCTTTTTGCACTTCTGCTCCATATAAACTCCGTGCGCGCAATATGCTTAAAAAGGGATACAAAGTTTTCCTTTCACATAATAATATATAGATATATATACAAAAAAAATTTAGGAATTTACTTTCCATTAGTGTCGATACCATCAAAAACGTTTTTATGGTTATTTCTCCGCTTGGAATATAAAAATACCTACATGCTACAGATTAGACAGTATAGATGATTACACAGTAACAACTTACCAGTTAAACGTCAAACAATTCGAAATATACGAAAAGTTTCAGAGAGGCCCTAAGGAAAAATAAATAATTAACCCCATGATTCATGTTATGAGAATTTTCGGAACTTAAGATCTATTCTATCGTCCCCGTGGGAACGGTAGCAGGTTCCTAGGGACATTTAAAATGAGCGACGTCATCAGCAGGGGATTGGGGGTGGGCTGAAGGAGGGGAGGGGGGTGGACAGGTGAATGAATAATTCGCTTTGTTAATGAAAAGGCTTCATGTTAATGCGCTGTGTCCCCTCGGATCTGCGCTTGAAAAGTGTACAGTAGGGTGTCCATTTATACGCTACTTGAACAATCGATTGATCGATGTATTCAAGGTTGAAGATTAGGAAGATTTTTATCTGAGACTTCTAAAATGATTAGTTACGTATAAGTGGCATTAAGCTAAAAAATATAATACACAATATTTACTTTATTAGATCGGCTAAGTTAGTTAAAGTAGGTATGAAGTCGTTGTCTGTTTGTCACAGTAGTGTTAATTCTAGTATAAACTAAAAAAGATGTAGGTATTTTACAAACCCTTTTTTTTTATAACGATAATAAAATTATATTTCTTTGTTGAAGCGCTGGAATATGCATGTTATTAGTTCTCTTAAATAAAAACCTTAATTATCATGCCATAGAATAAAAAGACATGAGAAAGAGTGAGTGCAATTGCTTTGAAAAAATGATTGCATTACATCTCGGCTTATTTTTCCGTTCAAATTGAAAGCGTTTTACGAGATTTAAATTATTTAAAATCTTTTTAAAAGTTAATGGAATTACAAGATTGGTATATAAATTATATAATTAAAATAAATAAGGCTAACTGAAAGAATATAAATTTTGATATATTTTTTAAATAAGATTTTTTAAACAAATGTGCCATTTGACAAAGTTTATTTTTTCCTAATTAAATTGTCTATTTCATGGTCTACAAAAAATCTTGATCATGTTGTAAATCTAGATCAGTCACCACTCATCCCTTTGCTTACATCCCCTATCCTACTGCTTTAGATTGAACTAAATTGCTGTAATATCTACTGTAAATTTAATTGCAGTCCAATACATTTAAATAGTTGTAGCCTAGTAAATAGTGGGTCGGAAATAATAAAATTCTTTTTTTTACGTGTCCATAGTAATTGTTGCTTTATTAATAAGATTCCTAATCGACCTAGTTTTAGTCCAATCAATAAAAGAGGTTAAGAGTGCGTGAGCAGGGACCTAAGCGATTCCTTCAGAAACTTGTACAGTGTGCTTAGAAAGTTAACATACTAAAAGTCCTGACGTCTAGGGGGAGAGCCGGGTCCCACGTTTGAGGTTTTCGCTTATATTTCAAAAACGGTGCGTCCTATACCAATTGAAGTCTCATAAAATTTTCTATAACTTTTATACTATGCACTTTTTTTGGATTCTAAACCGTTTTCTAGCTATACGTTCCGGAAAAGTGAGAATTTTCAAAAAAAGATTTTTATCTCACATTTTTCATAAAACATTCCATCATAACGTTAAACAAATTTTATCGTCTAAACAAATTTTACAGGAGGAGATTGTTTTTCTGATTGTATACTTTTTAACTGTTAATACAGGCGGTAGAAAAATAGAGAGGACTTACGGAGTGAATGTCAGACGTTTCGGCGCGAGATGGCGTTCTTCGGTGGCGATTTGGCCTAGCAAAGAAATTGCCAAATACATCAATCAATCAATCAATTGCCAAATATCCACCGAAGAAGGCAGCATCTCGCGCCGAAACGTCTGGCATTCACTCCGTAAGCCCTCTCTCTGTACCAACTGTATTTATTAACAGTTAAAATGCATATCTATTTATGTGAAACCGTTAAATGCTAATTTACATGAAACCGGTGAATAGCTACACTAATTTTAAGATTTTTCGTAAAATTTCATCGTTTTCAGAAGAAGCTGCGTTTTCAGAAGAAGAAGCTCAGAAGAAAGAAGAATCATTCCTGACTCACAACTATCGTTTGTTACAGTTATGTATCGTCTAATAATATGTGACCACACTTGAATGCGCTTCATTAAATGCAGTAGACGAAAATTATGTTACGTGAAAATTGGCAAATTGCATTTTAAAGATTATAAAAAAACGTCACATATAAGTAATTTTATTCGATTTCAATAATTCTCATTGTTTTCAGTGTGCCTATGTATGTGTGTCACCACCACTGAGTGCAGCAGTGGCTCGGGAATGAGCTACCCCCTTAAGGTGGGGGGTGACCACACATTTTATTTTCTTTAAAGTATGATTATGATGTCCCAAATTTATTTTAATATTTAATGGTATATTTTTTAGACTATTATTAGGATATCCCAAAAAATAACTTAAATCTACATGGAAAGCTAAACCAAAATGTAAATTATATTTGCTTAAATAACGATTTGAATACCTTATAAAACAACTTGAAGTTAGGACTAAACCAAGTGTAAAGATGATTAATTTTTAAAACAAAACATTTCCTCCCTCTTCTTCGTATACATTTTTCACATATTTAGTCATAGAATAACCCTATAAATTTATCTGTGACCTTTCAGAACGATCTCTAAATGACTATTATTAATTTGCACAATATATACATTTTTATTTTAGTATTCCAATTATCCCTTACACATAATTATGCAAAAGCAAATATTATAGGAAGTACTTTCTTTGTGATGAATAAATAAATGAGTTTAAAATATTACATTAATATCATTTAAGGTTTTTTTCTGTATTCTTTTTTAATGTTGTTATTTAACACACTTGCTTTAGTTTTCTCAACTTTTAGTACTATCACTATCATAAGCTAAAGTTAATTTTTAATGTAATATTAATATGTATTATGTAAATTGTATAATAATAGTATGTATGTAATTATTTAGAGATCGTGGTTGTGTGGTTGTTAAGGCGTTAGGGCGCCATCTCCCATAGCTCTAACATATATGTATATATTTCTACATATGTGTATATATTTAGTGTGGCCTAAATATTACTAATATTAACTAGGTTTTTGCAATTCTATAAAAGTAATAAAATCAAAATAAAAAAAAAGGATTACTAGATAGAGATCCGCAAAAGGATATGTTTTGATGTTACAAGTAAGGTATTTCAGTAAGAGTTTCCTACCAATCGATGAATGTTAACGAAATGTTTCCTCTAAAGTGGACTCTCACGGCTACCTCTCGGAGTGGGGCAGGTTACAAATGAAGCGATTAGCCCGTTCTATTTACTTTGCGCAGCGGAAAGAGTGCTGTGATTTATCAAGGGCCTCTCCTCTTCGTCGCTCTTGGAGAAAAAACAACCCTCTTCTATTGTTTCTATTATTATCTAGAAGATAATGCAGCATATTTATCTTTATCAGTAACCCGATAAATATGTTTGAACTTTGATTTGTGTCTTTATAAAAAAAGACTAAATCAAAAAGCTTAATAACAAAGCCTTAGTTGTTGAAATTTTTTAATAAGTCCTTTTAGAGGGTAAGTATATACTATGGAGTTTTTTTTATATTTAATTACAATATGAATATAATAACCAATAAGGCACAGGATTTTTTATGCACCTTTTTAATATAATTTATTCTACCACCAACTAGAAAAATGTGGTATTTTAAATATATTCGACAAGAAATAATAAATCGATATCTTTATAAACCACAACACATGTTTACCTAACTTTCTACCTACACGTTATCGAAAAAGTTTTATTAATATTACTGTTAATTCTATTATGACCAGCTAGTGAAACAAAAAAAAATGAATGTGGCCGCTGTCAAAGATCATTGTAATATTATTTTAATTGATAAAATATCAAAACATACTGGTGAGTGATATTGAATACTCATATTTTTAATGAGTGTCTATTAAAATATAACACAATAATTTAAAAATAATATATGATAATAATAAACAGAGGTGTTAATAATGTATTTTAAAGATATATTTTTTTTTATAATTATTTTTTTTTTAATGTGTTTAAATCAATAACGTGTGTATCTGTGTGTTAGTTTAACAACGAATATATGTGCGTATGAGCCATTTATAAAATATAGTTATTTGAATTTCAATTTTGAAACATAAAAAGTACATAAACAAAAGGTAAAAGTTAGACGCCGTGATCAGCAAATTGTGTTTTGTCTCTAGGATTTTTATTCAAATAACTAAATATCCACTCGGGGCAAAAGATAAATAACGTTTTAAAATTCCTACCCATTCTTTTCTCAGCATTATTTCTTTTAATATATGGTTGAGAAATTCTCTTTTCACATAGGTATCATATCGTGTTATACATATTTGGAAGTGTTTTATAAAAATTATAAAACACTGTTTATAAGTAGAAATGGTCACATCACACACACCATACGTACATGGTCATACTATTTTTAATGCTTCATTACCACTATCTCTAGTTCAGGCACATTTGGCCTAGTTGAGTAGGGCCCAAAATAATTGCATATGACCTAAGTCATGGCATTTTATTAAAAAAAAAATGTAAAATACAATTTCTAAATGAAACTTAGTGAATATTGTTTTTTTGTTAAATCAATTTATAAATTATAAATCGATTTCTGCAAGCTTCCAAAAAGATGACGGTTTAGAAATAAACTTTTCAAGTTTTCAAAGGGAACCATTTTTCTTTCTTAATATTACAAGTATTTGTTATTTTAAATTTTTGGTTAATAAAATAACGATAATACGAAAAAAATCAATATAGGAATAAAAATAAATAAACATGTAGATATTTCTAGTTAGCCTTCGAATAATGGTCCTAAGTGGCCCGGAAATAATGCAAACAGTAAGGAAACTCTGTCCGTAGCCAGGCAAAAGGCAAAAGCACGAACCGCTCATAGATCGAGCTGTCAGGAATTGTTCCGCTGGGCACCAACAACAATAACAATAACATTGTAGGGAAAACGGTAAAGCGGGGTAGATTGTTGCACTGGATAGAAATGCGCTTTATGGACGCGGACGAGAAAACAAACCCAAGAAGAACCTGCATTCGATTTATTTATAAATAAATATAAAGAAGGAGGTAGCAAGGAAGAGTTGAATCGGAATTTAATTCATATTAAAACATTGCACAACCTTGCAAAGAACCTCTCTTAAAACAAAGTTTATCCGAATTAGGTTTTATATTGCGTTTTGTAGGAATTTATAAAAAAATAGTAAATCCCGAATTCCGATGTCTCGCCGATCGATAATGGCATTGACACTCAACCCATCACAAGTTGAAACTACAAACGAGCACGTGTAGTCTGGGGAGATGATGCCTTTAATCTATAGGGCATATCTGTAAGACGTCAAATTCTGGTTAAATAATGTATTACTATTAAAAAATGTATAGAAGCAGTCGATATGAAATGATATCTACAGGATGTCATAGTCATTCGACGAAATCTAGGAAAATTTTAATTTAAGATAAGGAAATTTGGGTTTATACCTTCGGAGTAAAATTATTGATACAATTTTAAATAAATACGTTTTCTGATGATAATTATATTTCTTAGGTTTAGTTAGGTGTTAAAAAATATATAAATATAACTTTACTGGTTTCGAAATATACTAATTTTCTTTCAGCACGCATGCGAGATCCTTTTGTGCGCCATCACACATCGTATGCAGCGCCCTCTAACGCAAAATGAGTAATCAATTTATCAAAGCGTCTGGGGCGGAATTTGCATTTTTATGAAGAGGGCGTCATCTTGCCGCCCCGCTCCAGCCTCCAATCCGCGGCACCTGCGTCGGCTCGCGGGAACCGAGTAAATATTATAAAATAAAATTTCTATGCATAAAAAATATGGTTCGCTGAGGATACTTGTAAAACGTGTATTATTTAAATGGGAAAACTGGCAGATTAGCATACTCTTTGGGTTTGATTTTGCAAGAAAGTATTTTCTTGAGTGAAAGAAATTTAATACGTAATGAAACCTGTGCAGTGGTTTTTGAATCTTAATACGACGAAGAATGATATTTCCATCTCTGTATTTTTTTTTTATTTTCTTTATTTATAAACAAAGTACATATTTTATTTGTTTGTTCACTAAACCCTTGCGGGTTTTTATGTGATCTTATGTGTATGTATGTATGCTATTATTTTTGTTCATTAGTTTTATCATAGAGCCATAGCGGTGAACTCATTTTGTTTTGTTTATAAACATTTTTTTAAACCACCTTAGCTATCAAATGAAAGCTTTTAACAAAGAGTTTAATTTAACAGTTTACAATAATAACAACGTCTTTTTGATGAACGTTAACTGTCATAAAGTAAGACTTAGTTATTAAAAGTATTCAAAATTTTTATTTGATATATTTTTTTTTTATAACATACTAGGTAGGTCTTTCAAAAATTGTTCTTATTTGTGAATATGATGAATCAAGAAAATAAATTTAAATTATTTATAAATGGTTGATCTTAAACTGGTAAAGACGTTTTCGTTCTCTATATTGGCCTCGCTGTTAAATGCCTTAGAAAAGTCGTTATAATAACGTTAATTCGAGTTCTTTTTTATGTTTACCCCAAACCTACTTAGTTAACTTTGTTAAGTTGGTGGTGATGGATTTTCAGGAAGGTGTGTTGTTGTAGGCGATTTAAAACGTTTTTCGGATCATTTTTGTAAATGGACAAGAGCCTTATTTTCTTATGACCGTAAAAACTAATACGAATATCTTCATAATTATTTGTATGTGTGTATATATTCCCAAGTACTTTCCAACTTTTACGACTTTTGCACCCTCCTGTGGCACGTGAAGCGTTTGATGTTATCAACCAAACAGTGTTGCCATTGTTTCTACGACATCCCGAAATTTCGTTTGTTGTCATATCCATCCATTTCTTTTCGTAGTCTTCTCCCATTATTCTAGAAGCAACTAGAAGTTTTACAGCTGAACGCTTTGTGAGATTCATTGTTTCTACACCATATAGGTACGTTAGAACTGGGAGGACACTTTGGTTGTAAACTTTGAACTTTAGACTATTGGGTAGATGGCTTTGAAACGTCGCTTTGAGTCGCAGCTTGCCAAATGTAGCCCAATCCTTCTATCGATTTTAGCATTTGATTTTATTTCCTGTTTGTGATAAAGTATTCCAAGTATACATAGTAAGATACACCTTAAATTATCAAACATAATATATCAGAAAAAAAAAAGAAAGAATTTTTTATTTGAAGAGAGGTTAATAAATGTCATGTTATTTTATGTTGAATTAGAATTATTGAATGCAGAAATATCATATAATGTTTTAGTTTAGCTCTATGTTTCCTATATTTTGAGTACAGTAATCAATAATTGAATCATCACGATCACGTGTATCGTGATAAATAAAAGTAAATTGAAAGAATGCTGAAAATCATAATTCATGCTCACAATTCATAAAGCTACCTTGATTC
Organism: Neomicropteryx cornuta; assembly: GCA_020383195.1. NCBI lineage: Eukaryota > Metazoa > Arthropoda > Insecta > Lepidoptera > Micropterigidae > Neomicropteryx > Neomicropteryx cornuta. Next base: position 16,772,812 of record JAHKQU010000008.1, on the reverse strand, counting down.
GCTTTCAAGTTGAAATCAATTTTAAATTGATAATTGACGATATTTTGAAATTTTCTCATCTTATGCGTATGACTGTACCGCTACACCTTATCTCACGCTAGAGGTACACCCATTCGAAGTGTCCCGGCACGTATGTCATCCGTATTCAGCGGAAAATAGAGTTTACGAATCAAAGTCCTTTGGTGCACTTAACTTTATCTGTTTCACTTTGTTCGTCGCGTCTGTCGGTTTCTGGACCCCACAGACGCGCCCGAGTCGCCAAAGACTCTTTTGGGTATTTGAATCGCGATTCAAAGTTAAAAGGTGTTCCAATAGTACAGGCTTTAGGCATTTAAAATTGTCATAAATACCGATATCTACATTTTTTATTTTTCAGTTATAGCACAATCATTTTTTATTATTTATATAGCTATAAAACCAAATTAAAATATTTTCAAAATACTTTATTTTAATATTGTAACTTTTTCTTTTTTTTTCTAACCCGTCTTAGGAGGTAATATTACTTCTCGTAGCGGATAATATAATATGTTTACACAACAAAACAAACAAACAACAAAACAATAAATTATAAATAAAATAGCACAACACAACCTCACAGACAACACACACATACTCGATCTCTCTCACACCTAACATCATAGTCATGCGGTCATTTATAATATTAAAAGGTAGGTCTAAAACTATTATACATTTTCCTATATAACCCTAAAACAATTCTGAGTAGCGGGTAAAGTAAAGTAAATTTACAAATTTTGACTGTATATAGATTTATTTTACCAATGTAACTGTTATAAGGAAACACGTAATAATAAATATATATTATATTTATTCTTATTTAATTATTTATTGAATTTTATTTCGAATTTTGAATTACTTGAATATCACTTTCACTTAATTATTTTTTTTCTATAACCATATCACAATCTTTTATAAAGGCACCATAAAATGTTTAATTTTAACTTGTACTTAACCGAACTTAACCTCAGTAGATGTAAATATCATTGTAAAGTAAACATTCACTTCTTTAGTTACCGTGCGTAAAGTATCCGAGCAAGTACGTACGAGTAGAAGTCAGTTTTTTAATAATTATTGAAATTATAATTGTTGGTAATATTACTAATTAGGGTGGTATTGTGGTATATGGTAGGGTGGTATATTACTAAGTATATCATAAAAACCAATGTTTTTAAATTTAGTGTTATCGAAATATAAAAATAAGTAATACTCTGTGACGTTAAGGGTTTAATGCTACATAAGTGAGTGTATGTATGAAAATATGATTGATGAGTGCATGTGTAAGATGTCAGTTTGGGGAGAGTTTAATAATAATAAGTATATAAGGTTTGTTTTCTCGTATATAACACGATTACGATAAAATATTGAAAGGAAATTTTATTTTAGTAACTAGTAATTTAGGCCAACATTTTTTAGAAATCGTCTGTGAGAGACATCATTATTAATTTGTACAATCGTGATTTTTCACTAAAGGTTACCTTTATTTTATTTCTGTAGTTGCATACAAGATACAATCAACAATTTCCATCATTAATTTACTACATTGGAATGGCCTTCAGATAAATAAAAACCTACATGGAAGTATATTATTCAAATCTTTTATAATTACCTCCTATATTTTTGATTACGACATAGCTTTGGTACAGCAGGGCAGTTAATATTACTAATATTATAAAGTTTTACAGTAATTATTTCTCATATTACAAAAATACAGCAGAGTAATTATTACAAACCAAATAATAAGATTATTATTGTGAAAAACCTACTTTATTTATTTTATTTTATTTTTTACTATTTTATTTATTTTTTATGATCATTCAATTGCTTCAAGCTTTTATTCAGTAAATATAGTAGAAACTTATTTAAAAAAAAAAATTTTTTTTTTTTTTGTCATAACGTTTCGGCGTGATTCCATATAAAATGACCATTCAGATCGAACTAAGGGGATAAAAATATTTCGTCGGTCGTAATAAAGATAGTTTCACTGTTCACTGAGGGTAGACGACTCGCTTGCGAACGATCCTTGTGCCCGGCGTAAGTAGGGAATACCTGGATACGTGACAGACATACCAGGAAAGGTTTCGGATTGCTTTCCGGTGGATTATATTGAAAAGGTGTCAACGCTATGCGATTCTATTAGAACGCCATGAGGGACGCATTCTGAAACGTATCTTAAATATAATATGGCACGATCTTGCACTTCAATGCATAAAACGTTCACGTGCAAATTATTGCTTTGATTAAAATTTGTGAATGCAGTCAAAGCTTACTCTTATAGATTATTATTATTATTGGGTAATTACAATATTTAGGAGCTAACTCTGATGATACTGTTGAGTTTAGCAGGTGAGGGAAAAAAATGCCTAACAACTCGCAGCCTACGCTTAAAAACAGCCTTGGAACAAGGAAAAGGATCAAATACTGACATATGAAGAGAACTCCACTGCCGAATTGTTCTGGAAAGAAAAAGTGATCTATGGTGTGGTTTACATAAGTATATATTATTGTACACAATGTCATTTGAAATGAAATAACGGCAGCTAATGCCAAAAAATTGACAAAACGAATTCACACAAATCCACATACATGTTTTATTGTAATAATTTTATGTATAGCTGTAAGTTTTTCTGTGACTTAAAAATAAAAATAAAAATAATGTTATAATATATGAATAGATAAGGCGATTAATAATGAACCTATACCTATAATAATATAATATTTAAGTTTTATATTATATATCTAAAATTGATCTGTAACACTAATTTATTTTAAAAACACTGTTTCTATGCTACCATTAATGATGCACATTAAATGATAATAATATGTGATTTTATTTTAATTAAAATTGGCATGATTTTCTTATAAAGTGGCTACAACGATTAAAGGTGATGGGTATTACTCGCTAAAATGCCAAATTCAAAAATATTATTTAAATTAGATTTTATACAGATTGCAACTTAACAGACTCTGACACTGAGTGTGGTATTTTTATCAGCGTGTGTAAATGTTTTCCATGTGTCGATTTATAATCATTTAATTTAAATTTAAGAATAATGTAACGCCATTGTATGCGCGGTGAGTGCACATATCTATAGTTTCCACATTTTGTTATTTACCTATACAAAGAGACCTATCATTAAGTAGAAAAATTCACACGATTTAACCAAAATGCAACCGCGGCAGTAAAAATAAGCTAATAAAAGAAGCTTTAAAATCGTCGTCTAATGATAGTTTTAATGAAATAAGTAACTATACATATGGCTGATTATATTTATTATTTTATTTATTGAACCACTACTAACCTCGACCTTAATTAATATCCCAATTATTGTGATATTAATGTGGCACATATCGAATTCTGCCGAAGAAATCGATTTCTCGTAGAATCTGTCTTGGATAATTTTAGATCTAAATAATATCTGATTATTTCAAACAAATCTATTTTAGAGAACGTCTAGTGCAAGTAAACCCCAAAATATTAGTGCCTTAAACATATTTACTGTTTGATATTGGAATAGTATTTTATTTTTTCTGAAAATAAGTTTTAAATAAACCTAGAATAAAAATGAAAATAAAAAATGTTTAACAATAAATTGTTATCTACAGAGGCTGGCCATAATTTTAACCATAATAGTATTTTACTCATTCTTAAACATAATCGACATATTTCAGTTTTTAGTATATAATACGTATTAAAACAGGTAAAAATTAACTGTTTTAATACGTATTTATATGAAAATGGTACAAGGTAAGGCCGAAAATAGTCGCTTTTATAAAAATAAGTGGTTAAACATAGTAAAGTGTAATTCATTCCTAACCTTGATTCCTAACGTTCATTCCTAACCTATGACATTCCATAATATTATTACCACTTCGTTTATTCAAGTAAGTTAATAACTTTTTTTTTGAAATGATTATAAATTACGTTTTTACAAAGCAAAAAAGCAGTTCCTAATTATGCATGTTTTAAGTACATAAATGTGTGCCATTCTATGAATCATATATACCAAAACAGTTAATTAGACAAAGCACTAGTAGCTGACGCTATGCCAAATCTTATGGGCGCAGATTTTTTTTTGTGATTCGTATTTTGAAATTGCTCAGGTTATATTTATATGAAGGTTGCCAACAGTTGTGGTGGTCGAACACAGCCGCCTACAACCTCTCAATCTTCTTCTGCCGCGGGCATAGTCTGGGCTGCCAGTCGAGAATTGACTAGACTATAACCCCGCAGGTGCATCGTACAGGGCAGGCTGAAGCGGATCACACGTTTCTATGCAAAAGCTTCAAGAAGCAATCTTTTACACTTTTATTATTATTCCTTTTTATAAACCAGAAAATTTTATTTTTTGTGTTTATATAAATAGTAGTTGCAAGCTAAAACCAATAATATAACAATTTTCGACGATCTAACGCAACCGTGTAAAAGGTTAAAAATAATGCGAGACTAGTGTTTTTATTTATAAAACGAATAAGAATGTATTACTTAAATAGCGTATTTAAGATTTTTTACATTAAAATAGGAAAATGTCGTAATCTTACGTTATATGTGAGTCTGGCAGTATATTGACATTTAGTAAATTCGAATTCTTTTTAATTCTTTCCTTCGAATTCGAATTTTCTAAATCTCAGTCTCTTAAATAATGTAAGAATACGGCATTTCATATGGGTGATATATTAAACGAAAATTAAACATTAATATTATCGAGCTATTTCCCCGTATTGAAGAAATATCACGAAGGATTACTTGCATCATAACAAATTATTAAGTTGAATAACCGCAAACGTAAATTATTCTTTAAATTTTTTTTTTAAATTTAGGGAAATTATTTAAATATTTATTTTACATGAATGGTGAATTATTATATCTTAGTATGGTAGAAACAATAATTTATTTATTTCGCAAAGCAATCTATGTCGTATGCAACTGTGCCAAGTCTTGCAATTTCTTAGTACAAATATTGCAAGTTTTGTCAGTCTCACATAAGTCTCGAAGGCGCAGAGCTCCATGCCAAATATTGCTCAATCCACATAGAGAACTGTATTTTCCGATGCCTCTATAAAATAAGGACGGTACAGGCAATCTTTACAGAAATTTGTGCCCGCTGAAAGCCAGAGAGGCTTCTTCCTTAAGGGGCGGTCTGCTTTCGAATGTCATTTTACCTTCATTTGTGAAATTTTTGCTAAATTAACTCTTATATTCAATTAATTCATTAAAAGCTGTATCTTTGTTGTTTCACTCAACTTTCACGTTAATGTCTTGAATTCAGAATTGAATTCTAGAATTCAGCGTGTCGACTTCCGTTATCCACTCCGTTTAACAGTTACTCCGTAGAAGAGAAAGTGAAAAAACTCTATAGTTGAAATTTTAGTGCGATTCTCCGATATCTTGTCAGGTGAGATAACTAAATACTGTCCATAACTAAATACTGATTATTTGCAATCCTCTAGAGGAAATATGTTGTCTTTTTTTAATAATGTTCACACGATTGGGGAGCTATATTTTATTTTATTTCCATTTAATAGTTTTTTTTTAATAATCTGAATAAATAAACGTTCTTAGGAATATAAAGTAAATGTATATTTTTATAAACCTTTTAACCAAAAATACAAATCGTAAAGGTACCGCAATAAACTTATATTTATAGGAATACAAAAATACTATAGAAATATATAAATACAAAAATATCTAATAAAAGATGTCATGGCTTTTATACTAACGTCTTGATTTAACATCCTTATTATTCCTACAAGCATATGTTGTTCTATTTAAAAAATAAACCTTAAATTGCATACTATGTTTAAGCCAGAGATAGATATACTTATGGAGATTCAGAGAAATAGCTTTCTTACCGAGAAATACGTACCCTAAAAACTGATGTAGTAAACCAGATTTTCCTATAACGTAATGAATTACATTTGACTCAATGTTTAACCAGCTTCTATTCTGTTTCCTATGGATTACCTAAGAAAGAATATTGCGGTATCCAAACATATTTTACATAACGATTAGGGAGAATATGCACTATACTTGCGTCATTCACACGTGGGAGAACATAGCAGCCGCGAGGAGAGCTAGAATTCACGTAATAGTAATTAAAGTATTAGTTTAGACTCAGATCATTTTAATAATTTTAATAATATGAAACAAACGATTATAATATTGCATGTCTTATAAGTTTTAATAAAAACAAAACAGCTAACCTTACAGAAGAGAACGTTCATGCGAGAGAGGGAAAACAAGAGAGGGGCTGGACGCTAGTTATATTTACTTTAGTAAGAGAAAGATGGCATTTTCTGAAATAGCAGATTTGATGCCTCGGAGAAATTTACTGCCACCGCTTCTACGTATTTTCTTGATCTGTGAGGGTAATGCTTATATTAGCTTATAAGCATCTCACGATGATACTCAGAATGAAATTAATATGATCATGTAAAGGTGTGTCATTCTGAATTAAAATAATATTTTGGTTTACACAAAAAAGCCGTAGGAAAATCGTTGGCTAATGTTTCAATACTATTTATTTATTCACATTACAATTTTTTTCTTGAAGTGTTATAATAACTATAATTTTAGGGTTAAGAGACATTTATAGATGAAACACGTTATAAATTAACCGCTGGATAGAAGTACTGCTCGTGTTTTCATGAAAAATGCCAGTATATTTTTGATGGATGAGCCGACGGATATAAATGACAATGAGCTTGAATATGTATGTAAAACATTACAATATATTTTAATTTATGACCGATGCAATTCATTATTAAAAGGCATTGGTTTACTAAGTAAACGTATGATGGGTATCTAGTACCCGAATAGTAGGGTGTGGTACCTGAATCAGTACTGTGGTACTGTGTCCTTTTAAAGTTTTTATATGGTGTAAGGATTAAATCGTCAGAATATTAATTAGTACTGTACAAACAACATATTATGAAATATATTTTTCTGTTTATACTCCATGTATTTTACATTATTTAATTATATGAAAAAATGAGATTTTATTAATTATTATTATTATTATTATTATTATTGAGATTATATATTAATATATATGGTCTCAATAAATACGAAAACTGAATCACTGCTAATTAATTAATGCTAATTAATTAATTTCACTGTTTTAAATACGATAACTAAGTGATAGTTATTAATATTAATTATCAACTATCACTTATTTATCGTGTTTTAATCAGTCTATTTATATATCCATATTAAATTTATAATCAAATAATCCTTTCCTACAAATAACATTTACACGCATTTCAATACAACCACGAACATCGTTTTTACAATCTGTCAATAAATAATTTTGTGACGACATAATAAAAAAAACTTATAAACAACCACCATCGATGGTACCTAAGATGGTAGTTGACCTACCATCTTAGCTGACCAACTTTAATAACCACTTGACTTCATGGATATCATTGCATATTTCGTATAGCTCGCTATTGGTTCGGATCCAGGAAACTCCATTCTCTAGGATGGCTACGAAAATCCGGTGAAGTGTCAAGTGTCTAAGGATCTTTGGTCAAAAATTTGCCGACTTAGGTACATGTTTCTGAGACATACGTGAGAATCGGGAGGTTGACTATTTTCCAGCCTAATTTTGGTTGAGATTAAGCGTGTCAGGCCTTTAAATTTTAAACAATATTTGTTTTAGATTTTACCTGTGAAAATTTTAATGAATGCCAAAAGTTTTTATTTTGTTAAATATGTTTGCTTTTGTGTTATTATAGTGAAGAAAATTGAAAAATAAAATCCGTTATTTTTCAAAAAATTATCTATATACTATCAATACAAAAGGGCACACCGTGGTTGTGTTATAAGCGCCGCTCGTGTCCGTCATAGAGTTTACACCTTTCCGTTCATTATATAGGTCAGAATCGTTCAGATTGGAATTTTCGTTCACATATGTAGTCGCCTTAAGGAATTTAGGCTCCTTTATGACGTTTCTTTAGGTAGACCCTAGAGGTATTTGAAATTTCTTGCGTCGTAGCAGATAAATGATACGATTAAACGTTGTTATCTTTAAAATCTATGTGTCTGTATGTGTAAGATCTTTGTATATTATTTCAAATATTTGATTACTAAATAGTTAATTTTATTACAAAATCATTATGAAGTTTACATTTGGATTACAAGACATACGAAAAGAACTGTATCAAATATCATTTTTTGTTATAAGAAATGTTATCCTACTATTTTTATAATATTTTGATCGAATTAAATAATTCACTTCAATCTTATTTAGGGTTCTTCAAGATATAGCTGAAAAGTATATGAAAAGCTGAACTTCTATTATAATAGCCCATCGACAGTCCGAGTGTACACATCACGGGAATCTAATATAATCCATGTTTTTCAGGAAGGTAAAAACATTGAAAGTGGCCAACACTAAGAACATATGTCACGAGAGAAAGATATTAGGATATTTAACAGAGAGGAATCTTCTCTAAGATAATTTTAAAATATCTGTCTAATCTGATTTTAAATTAAATTAGTCGTGTGCTTGACCCATAAATTAAAATATATATATATATATATATATATATGATACTGCGATAGGTATAAAGATATTCATCAAAACGTCCTCTGTTGAAAGATATATTTTATGTCTGGGAATAAAATCTAACTGGAGAAGGTAGGAATGTAATGGCAAGTCGGCGATAAAAAGTCATAACTAAACCAGGATAGAATTGGAACAAAGATAAGGGCGTAAGGTTAGGAAGAAATAAAAAAATGTTTACGTTTGACGATTGCGAAATATAAGAAGATTCTTTATTGCTATCAGAAAATATGCTCCAGTCTATTTGAAGCATTAGGCATAAGTAATATAGTATGAAAAATATTGTAAAAAAAATGTCATTTCGAGTATTCTATCATTCTATCTTACTCCTAAGAAAGCGTCCTTAAAGGTAATAGGAAATAATTACGTCCATTCGCATGTCCACTCGAAGCCCCGCCGGCCAAACAAAACGCCCGATCCCCAAAAGAGGCGATTCGCCTTTGTGAAAGCTCGCTTTGACGTTTTATTGTTAAACATCCTATCAGTTAAAATGTCCGCCTTTGATCCGCAAATTCTTTCCTCTAATATTTATTTATTCTTTGTTGACGAAATGCTGGCGAGGTCCTTTCTAGACCACATTCTAAGGAGCGACGGGTCAGGCGAGTCTCGAATCATTATCCCTTTGAGACTCATGCTCGAAAAGGATGGAAATTCCGGAGGGTTGCATTTTTATCTCTAACTGATTATTTCAAATCATTTAAATATTTATTAAAGAGCTTTTATGTTATTTTCGTTTATATTTTTATACCTATACATATATATTTCCGTTACTCCAGGTCACACTAGAATAATTTATTGGCTTTAGAAAATACATGTTGAACAGAGTTGCTAGGTGACAGATAATTTAATCCTTGAAAAGATCCGAAAACTTAGAAACGCCAAATCTAAACCATTAAAGACATTATTAAATTTCATTGTTTAAAGACTAATAATTGTATAACATCATAGAATAATCATTACTATTTACAACACATAAATTAAATTCTCATATATTTTTAAAAAGAGTATTAGAAAACACAAATTAATTTATTTATATTTTATATTTAATACACATGCAGAAAAATGATAATATAATAAGAATATTTTTATAGTTGTAGTATGTTTCTTTTTCCTCTTTAATATTATTTTTTTCCAACATTCTAAATAATCTTAAAAATTATAAAAATGTACAATCAAATTTATTAAATTTTTATATATAATTAACTTAAGTTTATATAATATAATCAAATACACATGGAAAGTAATCAGTGGTGGCAACCTGTGGTGGCAACCTGTGTGTGAAATATTTGAAAATTATTGCTGTTACTCTCTGTATCTTTACTTTATAAAATAAAGTTTTTTTAAGCCGTAGAATAAATGTAGATTAATAAAGGGAATTTAAAAAAAAATGTGTGTTGAAAGTAAATGAAGCTCTTTTAATTTCTCAACTTCAATACCGTTCGCCAGTATAACCAGTTATAAGTGAGAGACGCCTTTTTATTGTAAAAATTTAAACTAACAAATGTAACGTAAATGATGTGAATCTACTGAAAACTAAAAAATATTTATGAAACTTCTAACTATGTTTTGAAGATTTTATCTACCTACAAAACCGAAAACTATATGTGATACATTTAAGATATTTAACAGTTAATGACAATCATTTCATCTTCTTTAAGCCTTTCTGCTAAAGAAATATTTAGTAAAAAATAACCTTATAACTAACTGATTGTAAACTTTCACGGTCGTCATTCATATAAACATATATTTTTTCGTTATTTTATATACTGTCTGTACAACACTATCTAATTCACTTCCTTATTATACCACCTCCCAACCAGCTATACTACCAGAGGAATATCTTTAATGTAAATAAACTATTTCATTAAGTTTTTCAATTATTCAAATAAATTTATATCTAAAGAAAGTGGTCTAGTAGTTTTTGTATTATTAAGGAACACGCAGGAATGTTTAAAAATAAATTTGTAATATCTTAAGATTATAAAATTAATAATTTTATACTAGATTCATAGTATGTTATATATTTAAACAATATTGTTGTTATGTTTTACATAAAAATCGCAATTATGCAGAATGAATAAGTATTTTTAATTTTAATTTTAATAGTCAAATTAGTTTATTTCGATCAGTGTTTATAATTCGTATTAGGTACTATCCTTGTATGACTTTTAGAGGAAATATTTTTATCGTTTATATGCAAATAAATTAGAAATTTTATTTTTATCATAACTAGTAAATATACCACATTATAGATGCATTCACACATCCTATATACAAATACCGAGTCTTTTCTAAAATTTCGCATCATAAAATATATATTTTTTTTATTGTATTATCTTAAATGTATATTTACGTTTCATGGCTTGAATCTTTAAAAATCTCTAGCTATTAACAATTTTTTTAGTAGAATTATTTTTAATTGTTGAATAATATATATAAAGTGCATTCTATATGTTTCCAAGAAATAATTGGGTCACCTTTATAATTCAAGAATTATTTATTTAATATTTATTATTTTTTACCCCCATATATCGTATTTAAATAAAAATAAAAATTGGGTAATTCATGTAACAAATTTTTAAATTTATATATATATATTTATATTTAAAAACTACTATTTAAATTGTAATATAAAAAATCTTGTTTAAGTTTTTTAAAAATCTACGCCTTCCTAATTCCAAATAATTTTATAACTAAATGCGGTACCTATCTTTGTCTCGTTCCCTCCTGTTAAAGGTATCGAAACCGTGAGCCAATGAGAAGCGAGCGTACGGCTTGGTTTTGAAAGAACCATAAGCGCCACTTTCAGTGTACGGAATTTCATGCCGAACGGCAGTGACCGTAGAGGGGAAATTGGCGTGCGCTTAAGCCAGACAGTGCAAAGGCTGTGTGGCAGGGTTGAATGTGCCGGGTTAAGCCTCGGCTTAAGGCTCAGTCTTTTCGAAGTGCGAACAAATGTCGTCGTGCCGGCGGCTCGCTAGGACGGGCCGTATGCAGTCGAGCCGAAAATAGTACGCCGCGACTCACGTAATTCACTCAAACTTTTAAAGTTACTTTTAGGGATGAAAATAGTTTGAATTAATATTTGTATTTATTAATTTCTACATGAATAATAATTCATTATTTACTTTCATAACAACTTTCACGTGCAATATTGCAGTTTTATCTTTGTTTAGATAGTTTTAAATGATATAATTCGCCTATGAAATACAATTACCTGCACCGAAAATTCATATTTAAATAATTTGTAAGGCTAAAAAGTGATTCGTGATGCTTTATAAGTTAAACATAATTTTATATTGGGTTATTTTAATTCTCTAATATCGAAGCATTTTGAAAGAGTTATAAATATTAGTATTATTGTGCTTAATAATTATTACTTTCTATATACGGTTTTAAGGACACGGTCTAACAAAAAGTATGTTGTGTTTTAGTACCTACAAAATGTAATTTACTAGGTAACACATTTTTTTTAATAAAAGAAACTCACGCAGATTTGAAATAAATAATGATATATACATTACTTATATTTTCTCAATAAATTATATTCGATTTAACTAACTGACTACAGACTTTCCACTTGACATCTCCTATAATTTCACGCTAAAAATTTAAAAATAAAATGTTTCGAAAACTTGCAATAACTAAAATAAAGATACAAAAAAATAATAAATTCACTAAATATCAAACGAATAAAAATATTACATATTTATTTAATACACTAATAAAAGCATAAATAACACATTGAATCTGATCTAATATTATTAATTTCTTAGTTATAAATTACAGTCAACTGACCTAAGTACTGTGTATTTTCTTATATTGTCACACACACACTAAAAATATATACCAAAGGTATGCAAAATGTTGTTTGCCTAAAATAAATGGGCATGTATCATAAGAAAAACATAAGAAAGCTTTTACTTTAGTGATTTATTTTTTTGTATTTAGGTTTTTAAATAATACACAATTCATATTTTTATATTTATTATTTTATTTATAATAAATAAATATATATACCTTTTTATATTTAAACCTATAAAATATTTATTTTTACATTTATAAATGAATATGTAATATAATTGTAAATGACCCAAAAAAATGTATGCGAGCTAGGTCATAGCAATTATTAAAAAAAATATATACAAAATTCAAAACATAATCTAAATTTTTTTTTTATTAAAACGGGTCAACATTATTGTAAATATAACAAAAAATAAATATTATACAACTACTGCGGCTTCAAATATATGTTCAAGTTACCATTTTAATTGCGTTATTATTGCCATATCACTAGAATCTAGGGTCAAGTCAATTTAGATAATTGTAAAAAAAAACTACAGCTTAGAGGTCAAAGGAATTATTTGTAAAAAAAAAAATGTACGCCCATTTCGTTTGGTGTCTCCGAAAAAACTTTATATTTAGTTAAATGTATTTAATATGGTTGTTATACTTTGAATTAATAAATATCCTAATATATTTTATAAAAAAATATGTACTGCTATAACAATATTTAAAAAAAAATCTACAGTTACGCTTTTTTATAGTTAGTTAACTAATATATTAAGTAATATTGTATAAAAAAAAATAGGTTTCTGATCTCACTCATTAATTACTCTGTACTCTGTACCATTTTATAAAAGTACCATTCTATGTACCTGTTTTTTTTACAAAAAGTGAAAAAATGTGACTCAAAAAGTTTCAAACTTTTGATTAAAAAACCATTATACGTTTAAAAAAATATATTACGTAAGTAGTTATAATTATTAATACAATATCTAATTTTCATTAATATATTTTTACTTCAAGTAACGCTTAAAAATGACTAAATTGGTTATTGTTTAATTTAATTAATAATGATAGCCAATGACGAGTACTGGTTGGTGCATTATTTTAATTGGTTTATCGGCCACAATTAATACGGGTGGAATTAATTCTCGTATACACGGTATTCATAAAATTTATAAAATTAAGCTGAATGGGTTCGCGAAATCAATATTTTACCATTATTATTTTTTATCTATACGTATATAAAATAGATTTGCCCGTATGGCTGCATTTAAACTACTTGTATATTTACATAAATAATTATTGACATATTTTTAAAAAAGCTTGTTTGATGTAAAGTTTACAGAGGGTACAGATAAACCGATATGAATATAATATTTAAATAATCTTATAACTAAGTAATAAATTACCGTGAATTAAAAATATTAAAGTTCGTAATATTTATCAGTGTGATCAAACAAATATACATAACATTTTTTATAAAACCCAGGTAGAACGATTACAAACCAAATTCATAGGATTACAGAAAAAGAAAATTAATTTTTAATGTTTCTTCGTATATTTCAATAAATATAGTAAAACTAACACCATTAGGTAAGCATTAGGACAAACGTGTCTTAACTTTCCCATGAAGTGTGATTATCTGTGATTGGTTGGGATTAATTCTTATATCCTTAATTCTTAAAAGTTTTAATTTTTTAGTAATTCTTAAATTTTAAACTCAAAGTGGAATTGATTTCTTTAAAACCCTAACCCCCCCCTTTACCCCTTACCTTGTTACTTCTCATTATATAGTATTACGAAATATTTAGCACTGTAATATTAATCTATAAATATCGTTAGTTAAAAAAAATACTCAAAAAGTATTGATGTTAATCCAAAAGAACTGTCGCAGAATAAACAAAAACAATCGAATTAAAACACATAAGTAAATGTTTATTAATTTTTTCATCCTGTTAATTTTTTTTAACAATTATGATTATTATTATATTTAGCTTTGCTACATAAGCTGCTAAATAAATGGTAAAGAAGCGTTCCAAAATTCGATAATGTACGAATTCAAACCCGAGACCACTTAGTCGACAGACCACCGTAACTACGAAATATAGACGACTACGAAGCACTATGAGGAAAACAGCTAATTGGTCTTGCGATTTCTAGTGTTATCAAAATTCATCAAGGTTATCGAAAAAAAAAAGTGTAAACTTTACGTGAAAATAGTAAAATGGTCATGTAATGTTCTTCATTGTGAGCGCATAGCTATCGCCGTACACCGTAACAGTGTCAAGGCCATTGTCATCAGAATTCGTGGGCAGACTGAATTGATACCATCTGTTAAAAATATTATAAATTTGGAGATGTTTTTTTTTCACATTTTTTTATATTATTTCTTGCTCAACGCCCCCCTTAAATATTCGAGAATGGTCTTAGGACAACCTGTATTTATTCCAATATGACATTAACCAATGTTGAAGTCATCAACAGTAGAATTACTACGTAATCATAATCAGATTACTGTCAAATGGTGATAGAAAAATACCTAAAATGTTCTTTATGCAAGGTTAAACCTGTTTCTCATGTAAATTTCCTATAAGATGGTGATTGTGCCAGAACAGGGAAAATTTTGTATTTTTTAGCAGCGCTATTGCTGAATTCCATAAACCTTTGCCTTATAAAAAAAAAAATTTTTTAAGAATATACCGAAGTTAGTTATTTACGGAGAAAAAAAATAATATCCTATTTTAAAATCAATAATAAAAAAAATATTTGGAGGAGGCTCTCCAAAATGTGTAGCAAACTGGAAAAACTTTCCAAAAACTGGAAAATTAATAGATGCTCAAAATCTAACATTATATTCGTCCTAAAAAATTGAACCCAATGATGAAATGAAAAATAATTCATACAAATTAATATTGAAAATATTGACAAAACCATAATTGCTCTTTGTGAACTTACAAATATATTTTTTTATCTTGCATCTTTTCACGCGTGGAGCCTATCCATGAAACTGTTTGTCTGTTAGCTGCGTGATAAACGGCGTTGACATGGCCTTAAAAGAATAGTTATATTTGCTATTATCTAAGTCACATTATCTAAATGCCAATTCTAAATAAATCTAAATATTATATTTCTCACCTTGGACATAAATTATCTGAATAGAGACGATAAACGAGTAGTAGTATCCGCGTAGCCCGGAGAAGAGTGCATCGGAAGACATCCTTAAGTGGAACTGTCAGAGAAGTAGTAATACACTGGGGAGACGTGAGTGAGCGAGCCTCCGAGGGCCAAAAACATCCGCACAACTATAGTGAATAAGTAAACCGAGTGCTATAATAGAGCAGGCTGGCTGTAGACCGTACATTGTCGATGTGTTGTCTGGTCGTCCGGAGAAAAGGAAGAGAGCCAGCGATGTCCGGACAGTGAAAAGTCACATCTGCAGAAATGTTTCTCGGACTGGCGGGCGTTTACGCGGCGCTACTGCAGATACTTCTACAGATATCGGGTACGTACATTTTTGCCTACTATTAAGCAACAGACTAAGAGCTAGCGGCACATTTAGTATCATAAGAATTATGTCAATTACTAAGTTAATTACAGATAATATAAAACATATTACACACGGTATGTAAAATTCGAAAAAATGTATGTTTATGAATCGGTTTTACATTCATTACTCATATTACTCTTATTTGTCTTTTATAGGTTTTTGTAGTTGTATTTTAAAGGTTTTAATACTTGTCTTTGTTTAATTCTTGTTGTATTTTACAGATTTTTAATATTTTTATTATATAGATATTTATGTTTGTATTTTATGTATTATATTTGCATTATATGGATTATATTTTATTCCATTGTATTTTATAAATTTTAATATTAGCGTTTTATATTTTTATTATATTTGTATTTTATACACTTTAATAATTTTAATATTTGCAGTATATATATTTTTATGTTTGTATTTTATATATTATATTTCCATTTTATGGATTTTTATATCTGTATTTTAGTGTTGATAAAAATCGTAAACTTTTATTACATCAAATCGAATACATATTTTTTTTATTTATTACTTTATTTTTATTATCAGGTACCTACTCTTATTTTAATAATGTTTAAACCCAATGTAACATTTAACATTTTCAAATTATATGTGTGGAAAATTTAATTATGTCGCGGGCTTTTAGGTTATTTAAACTAATCAAATTATAGGTTTCTATAAAAACTCAATTAAGACATATGTGAACTTATTAGTGATAGAGTCTTAATTAATAAATTATATTTTTTGATAGAGATAAGATAGGTACAATATTGATTAATTACTAGCTACGTTTTAAAAAATATATTAAAGATCGTATTTAATACAAATGTACATTTAACAATAGGTAGGTTATTTGTTGTTAAATCCACAAACATTTTCTTTTCTCTTCGAGCCTATTAGATACAAATGACAAATTATATTTTACATTTAATTCTTTATCCTATTCTTATAATTATAAATTTTACAATAAATGTATCTATTTATCACGAATTAAAAGTGTAGGATGTTTATTTAGCCTAGACTCAGTTGCGTTCATTATTACCTGACAGTAAAAACATAGTTTGCAAACAAAAGTGAGTTCTCGATTTCTCATTTATCAGTAGATCAGAAGCGAATACATATTATCATTTGAAAGCAATCGGTTTTTTTTTTTGCATTGATTTTCCGATTATCGTCATACTACATCACCCGTGCGGATAAGTTAGTAAAACGGAAAACTATAAAGACTTATTAAAACGAATACGTTTTTTTTTTAATAATTTTCCTATAATTAAAAAACCGCAAAATAATCATTACATATTTTATTATTTTAATAATATATATTATCATTATTTTATTATAATTTTTCGGATGTCCTATGTAGGCAGGAGTTGGTTCGCAGATAGATCTTACTCTATGGATTTGAGTTACACAGCTGAAAGCATTCTCCCGACCGTCCATTTGTCACAAATAATGTGCGGTTTGGTGAGTGGTTTGTATGCGGTTTTCATTGTGACTAGGTACGGTCAGCGTTGGTCGACAATTACCTACCAGAATTAAGCCTCTAAAAAGATATTAAAAATAAAAGTTCTAAATTTACGTAAAAGCATATATTTTATTGTAATTACTTTGTTTTAAACAATCTGTGTTTTCATTATCAATTGAATATTTTTTAATTATAGCAAAAAAATACGTTTGATCATACCTAGATTAATGGAAAAATTAAATAATCATTACTGCAATTAATAGTTACTCAATTACGAGAAAAACAACTTCAACATTAAACAGAAATCGTTTTAATGCTTGTAATGTTTTTACAAATTTACACAAATTTAAGGCGCTGCTGGAGCGCTTACAAATATAAATAATATATGTGTTGATCGAAGTATGTAAGTGTTCCCGTGTAAATTTCTCGAACAGCTGGATGCATCGCGTGATTTTCGCCAATTTGTCGGGTAGCTAGATTAGGATCGGGCGGTCGGCGCGACCCTCCCTTATCTCGACGCTTCGTGTCAGCGCCGCCGTGCCTACCCGCGCAACGACCACCGACTGATAATCTGCCACCTCTTAAAATTTATCCTCCTACCTTACTTTTGTATTTTCGGCTAAGGATGGACGAGCTGGTCACGTTTTCGCGATGATGGACACATTATTATATTTAATAAGCACGAGTTAGCGACGAAATGAGTACCACGTAAAACATAAAAAAATAGATTTAATAGCTTATCTCTAATCAGAAAACACTTCAATATAGTTCGAGTAGTAAAATAATATTAACAAACTTACCCCGTCTCTGTCTTAGTTCGGCCCTATTCATTCCCAATTTCTCGTTTTTGCGTAAAAAATAAAAAACAAATAAACATACAAAACGTGTAGTTAGTTTATATGTTAACATTTAAATGATGATCACACATCCCACTTTCAAGTAAATATTAACAATTAGGAATGGCTACTTACTGGTTAGAACTAAATTTAGTGTTATTCTACCCTAAAGATACCGGTAGTTGCATTAAGCCGCCTTCCCTGGGGATGATTTCTTGGCCCAGGGTTGTAGTACCGTAGATGATGATGAGACACTATATTTACAGACATTTTTTCAGTTAAAATTTATTTTATATATTATCAGTTAATAAGATTAAATATAATTTTTATTTCGTTGTTTTTTTAAATTTACTAACTTACCCCGCTATTTATAGGTAATTAATTTTTAATAAATAAATATTATTTATTTATTTAGGCTCGAAGGATATGAAGTTGCCCTACCCCATCTTAAACCTGGGGTCCTCCCCAGGAAAAGTTTAAAATATATGAGGCCTAAAACACAGCTTTAGGCTACTTTTGAGTGTTTTTAAACCCTAGTAAAAATGTTTGAAATAGCGTTGTGTACCAGTATTTTTTACAGTACCAATACTGTTATTAATTCTCAATATTGATGATTCTCAATATTTCCCCAATGAGAAATTAACATGCTGCCGATACTTTCATTTATGACCTTGATGTTTATTACATTTTTATAATAAATTTCAACTGATATTTTTTTCTAAAATAATGGCAATGGCCACAAATAGGCCCTACTCAACTAAGCCAAATATGCTTATGCTTGAATTAGGGAAGATGGTGATAATGAAGAGTTGAATGGTATAATGTGCGGTTTTAAACGCCATAACTACTAGACTACCACGATCTCAATTGTATAAATGGTATCTATCTACAAGGAAAAAATAAACTAAAATAGAAGAAATTTTAACACAGTATTTATTTTTTTAAATTAATTCAGAGTTAAATTTCAAGCAACTATTTCTAAAATAATATTTTATAAACTATTATTTATGTGAATATATTTTTATTATTTAACTGTTAGTGACCTAATATTTAATAATTAATATGCTGAAAGAATAAAAAATTTCAATAGTTTTCTAGGACAATTTAATCAAAATCATTCAATGGTATTCTACCTTTATGTTATTAATCATTATAGACCTTTTATTACATAAAATATTAAATAAGTAAATACGTTATTGTAGGATATCTCACTTAACTTATATCTTATATCAAAAAACTGAAAACCAAATACCTACGCAGAGAAGAAAAATAATAAAAAAAATCAAATCAAATGCAACGTTCGACTTGGAGGAAGAACGCGATCCGAAGTTAGCAACGACAGAGCGGCGCGGGCGGCGGCCGGTGCATGTGACACATGGGGTTATTTGTCACTCCGCCCCTGCATTTATTTAGGTTAAAAGCTTCATATCGCTCGGTCCGCTTAATGCCGCGCTGCGCATGCAAAAAAGTAGCGTAATCATTTCAAAGTCCGTCGCACCCAGCATTCAAATGCCCCGGGCACACATAGGCCTGAGAGAGACAGAGCATGAGAGACTAAACATTTCCGGCACGGTTTACGCACGGTCGACCGGCAGTGCTTGTCCACGACGCGAATTTCAGCCGGGCGTCGAACGGCGTAGCGGTTGCGTCATTGTCTTTGATCTTCGGACGTAGGTTTATTATGTTGAGTGTTAAAATAAAAACGTGATTATTGCCTTGAAAATATACATAATGAAAAGAGACGCGAAAGAAAATATTGGGTAAATTCGATTTTAGCAGAAAACGAGGCCTATGGAGCGTTTCATACGCAAATCAAGAAAATACTGAGGCAGGACGAAGATAAGTTTGCTATTTAATTCCAATCGAAAAATAATCTTTTCGGCACGCCGGAAGACAGAGGTAGATTTCAGTGGATCAGAGGATAGGCAAACTCTAATTGTACGAACTTGTATCAAACATTCCTTTCGATATTTTACGTTTTATTTCAAGCTACAATAGTAAGTATTTAAAGACATTATTACGAATATTCCTTAGTTATGTAACTTGATTTGGACTTATCGAAGGATTAATGTAAAATTCAAATGAATTCGTTATATACTAGGAAAGTTATAGCAAAATTTCACTTTTTCGAAAAAAAAAACCCATTCCTGCGCCCCTGATCTAATTTTGCTTATTAATGAACTTGACCGAGATTTTATGTATCAATTAAAAAGTGATTGGTGTAAAATTACGGCAGTTATTGTGTCTACAAGAAAGTGATATAGATAAATATATAAACATATATATTAACTTTTAAACTAAGGATGGTTTTGGGTTCCAGGGGATGTGAAACGCGAAGATATGTGGAAATTTTCGGGAAGTCGTAACATGGCCCCCATTGCAATAGGTAACTTTTCTTATGAAATCTAACTAAAAAAAAAGTTATAAATTTTATACCAAAACCACTTTTCTAATATTTTTTGGATATTGATCAAAAGCTCTTGATCAATATCCGCCACCTGCACACGGCGACCGCGCCGCGCCCGCGCGTCGCCCGGCTCCGTCGCAAGCTCGATAGTGACTCATACAACACTGTCGACCGTGCGTAGACGCGGTCGAGCTGCCGTGTCTACGCACGGCTAAAAACCGCTAATTATTATATCAACCAACTTTAAATAGGTGCCTCATTAAAATTGTAATATAATAAATTTCTTATGATAATAATGTTCTTGGTAATTTATTATTATTTAAATATTTTGTAATTTAATTCGTGTACCAATATATTTATACCCAAATAGTCATATTTCTGTTATGTTTAAATTGTTATTTATAGTATTAGTATAGCTATGATGTTATTTTTTTTAAATTGACCAGCTGTCATTTCAATTCCTTTGTATGCTGAATCGTCATGATACACACGTAAAAATTTAAATATTACAATTGAATTACAGAGGGTCCAAATAAAAAAAAAAAAATATATATTTTTTTTATTCATAAAAATCAATACAAAGATAAAACATGTATAATATGTTACAAAATCATTATGATAACTTAAAAAAAATAATAACTAAAAACTTTGTTTGTATACGAGTACATATATGCGATACTTCGCATATTAAGCAATTCCTGTTCTGTGTGGAGCATCCATTTGTTATTTAACTAGCTGAACCCGCAATAATTTGAAGAGATTAAAGAAATACAAGTTAAAAAAACAAAAATTCACATAATCAAATAATTACTAAAATTATTTTACATAACTTTATTTAATTATTTCTTGCTCGCCCCAATAACCAGATTGATCAACCTTATCTTAAAATTGTGAGATTATTAGATTTATTTGATTTTATAGCTATATGTAATAGGTTAAAAAGATTTTGGTTAAATATTCCTTTGGCCAATTTCACACTTAATTTCAGTGGTAATTTGAATATCTAGGCCACAGAAGCAGCTATGCGTTGTGTCTTTATTATTACGGAAGTGTAATGCTGTATGTTCAACAATTTTAATCAGTGAACAGGTGCACTGAGGATTGTAGATATGATTTTATAAAGGCAACATTTATTACTGTTTCTCTTCAAACAAATGGGTATGAGCGTCAAAAATTCTTAGAAAACTTAATGCGCTTAGCGTACTGTATTCAAAGTATACTTTGGTTTTCACTCCAATAGGCACTTATAATAAAGAAATGGCATAAAACCGTGTAGCCTTGTAAGGCGCGTAATGGCTAACAATATTTCTATATAAATGTTATGAAAGCTAGTTGCAAAGCGCCCCGCCGCTTCGGGGGTTTAACATCCTATAAATACAGGGCGTTGCGTTGCCTCAGGTGCGAGTCTTGCCGATGTAAAGTTGCCCTAAGCCCAAGCGACGATCGGGCTTATTGTAAGGTAATGTGCAATATTGTTCACCTCATGCTTTATAAAGAGATACAATCGCTGTGCATTCAACTCTAGTTAAAATAAACAATAGAAGACAATTTCAGGTTAGAACTGTGTAATGACCCAACAAAAACATTTCTCTGTTCAGTGGTCACTACCTATACTAATTTTAAGTACGTAAATGTTGCCAGCTGATTAAATGGTATGTCTATTACGCCATTACCGTCACGATGAATTTATTGCCTAACTTGGTGACTAAGGTAAGGCATGTAAATCAAAATCATTTCAGTAAAAAAAATCTACATTTCTAGCTCCACTCACTCTAAATTATGAGGATAGTTGTAAAAAGAGCGACTTGCAATAGTTTGCACTGATAGTTTGTTTATTTGTGTTTCTTCCAAAAAAGTTACCGCAAAAGCATGTTAGGATATTGATAATACAACAACCATATTATGTCGTTTTTGTGTTTATTTAAATAATTAATCATTTATGTATCGATTTTTCTATGTACACGAGCAACTATTTTTCGTGTCCATTGTTAAGCAGACAAAGTGATGCTATTAGGGTTGTATATTAAACCAGCCGAGTCATGATCGCTAAAACTTTGAACGATGAACTTTAGCGCAAGTTGGCGTAAATAAAGGGGCATTATTAATTACCGCCTCACGCGATATGCGATATGTGTACCTATATCTAATAAGTAACACTAGCATGCAAACGACGACTTTGCATATTCTGGCTAATGCAAGATTTTGGTATATGCTTTCAACAACAGCTCGATGCGATAAATTATTTTAATAATATTGCGTATATCGGAAAGCAACAAAAAGCTTGTTTATATTCCACCTTTTAGGCATACCTAATCTACATCATGTCGTTGAATCGAAATCATCTGTGTCTTTTAATGAGCGTAACGATTTTCTTTACATAAAAAAGTGATACTCGCGGCGGATGCGAAGTACACATACGAGTATATACTGCATAAATTAACCTGAATTAATTACAAAATATTACAATAAATCATAACTCTTCTTAAAAGCTTTTATTTAGCTTACAATGTTAGTATGTCGGTTTAGGTCAAATCTTGCAAGCTGAATTAGAACCACTTCCTCCTATCCTACGGAGTTGAAATTCGACACCTTCGTTCAGTTCCGATGAAATGCGTTTTCATGGTAAACATGACCTGATTCTACACCCAGGATTGGCTTCAGACGAAGGAACTCAACGTTCAACAAGCACTTAAATAAAAGCTTATTTTTAGAAATGTAACTTTTACTATTAATTTATTTGATATCTTCAATTATTCAAATCAAGCTTTTCGTGACCTTTTGTATTGTCTTTTCTAAAAGAAGTTAAGACACTGTGCTGACGACCGCAAACATATTAAAGGTAAAAGCTTACAAATTTTAGGATATTATAGCTATCGGCAAAACCATTTAGTCAAATAGTTTTATTTTTTAAAATATATACAGTACCTACGTATAATTTATATCTCCGTAAAATATTTACAAATTAAATCATTTTATATAGTAACAACCTGTATAACTTTTAAAAATTCTGACCTCAGTTATTGGCAGTAAAAATATCCTTTAGTAAAGCACACTTAATATGTAGGACTTTGCCGCAAACAAGCAAGGTTTAATAGATAACTGCAGCGAATAGTTAACTAGTAAATTTATTTTAAGATTCTCCGCAACGCAGGCAATACGGGGCTCTAGTTCGTTCTGTGTACTTAACTAATGCAAGTAGAATGTACTGAGCGCCATTCTCGCTCACGGATATAGAGATAGTTTGTATAGGCAGACGGGCGTAAGGCTTTTCAGCCATTTAATTAAAATGTCAAACATAAGTCTTCGAGTCGGGCTCGGTCAAGGGTTAATTTCAAATAGAGTAACGAAGGAATAAAAAACAGCGATTAGAGCCAAGCGTATCACAAAAGTAATCGTTTTAATGGCTCGGGAAGAATTTTTACGATAGCTTAAGAGAGATTTTATGGAAATATATTTTTAAAATAGAATGGATTCCAGTAAATTCATAAATTCAATGGTTGCTTACTGGGCTTTTTAAGGAACTAAATTATAAAAAACTGAATCCTTTCAGTAATAGTTTGTTGTCTGTCCCTGCCAGTTGGTTACAGTAGGACTGCAACTTTAAAACGGTTAGTCACACGTTCCTCGTCAATATATGCTAGTCCTAAAGTACATAAAGCGCATACAAAATAACTAGGTTTTAAAGTGGTAATAACTTCATTATATATATTCATATGAATAAATATAGTCGACGGGTTTCAAATCTTACTGTACATCCATATGGGCCATTTTGATTTAATTAGAGCGTATTTTTCATTGATATACGAAATTAGATTATAACTCGTATTGCTACTCGTATTGCTAGATTGAATCATATTCCAGGTGAAAATACAATTAACCGTCCATAATTCTTTTCGCTCACGAGAGAGTGCTAAGTGGTCAGACTTCTTGACATTACTCGTATACTCAATGCGGGCATCATAAAATGGATGGTAGTGTGTTCCGGCGGCCAACTCGCCACGGTATTTAAGGAGTCGTGAGGAAGACCGCATAGATTAATTATGCCTTATCGCATAAAATCTACGCCTTAATCCTTCGCCTGTTTATTTTGACTCAATTAAAGTTTCTACGTTTTGAGTACTTCATTTAGTGCTTTATTATTGGGAGTTTTACACGTATAATTTGATATATTTTTAATAATAATTAGTGATAAAATATTACCTAAACATCATATTTTGTCATACCTAAAACCAGATTCAGTAGATATATTCCGAAAATATTTATTTTTAATAACATTACATCAATTTGTTTGAAAATATACGTAGATAGTGTAGGTATTATTAATTATTTTATGGTAACATTTATGGTGTTGTTTGCTAAAAAGTCATGTATGTGTGTGTGCCTTTAGCACATAGTATGTTGTAAAAATGGTTTAAAAAAGAGTTTTTAACATATGCGTGGTATATTCTTTATGTTACATTCATATTTCGGACTAAATAAAATATATATTTTCTAAATTTACCAGTTCTTTAATTTAACTATAATGAAAAGGTTTCAAACTATGGAGAACGGTTTGCTTTTTTAATTTGTCTTAGGTACTTTAATTTTTTACTTTTATACCTATTAGAAAAATAATTAATATAATTACTCAAGTAACCAAATAAATATTTTGGTCATATATGTCAGAGTATGAGACTGACATAGCATAAGCTATCTCGATAGATACTATTTAGTTTAAAATAGTAACTCTTTGATCAGTCTTTTTGACAAAATTGTGCACCATAATGCGGTGCTTATCAGTTTATAGAAAATGTATTGTTATTTAAACTCACAACAGTCTCAAAAAGCTTAAAAGAAATAATAATAAATAAATCCTACGTCACTATAAATTGTCAAACCTATTACAAACAATGCGAATTAACTGTATTCCAAATACAATAAGGCAATGCAAAGAAAATTGTGCTGGCAAAAGTAATAATAGTCGGAAACAAATGGACAATCTTGCGGACGAATGCGACAAGCACGATAAAAGAAAACTGCTCCGAGACGACATCGAATCAGGGTGGGGATTCACCCTTTTAAACAGTGCTTTCCAAATATGTTTAATCTTGTAAAAATAGTAATTTCTATTTTTACAAGCTTATTTTATTTTTATCGTTTATTCGGAAAACAGTACAATATATAAAAAAAGAATGGTACATACAATTGCAAGTGATATTTAGCTTGCAATGTTTGTATGTCGGTTTAGGTCAAATCTTGCAAGCTGAATTAGAACCACTTCCTCTTATCCCGCGGAGTTGAAATTCGACATATTCATTCGGTTCCGAAGACAATGCATTTATATAGTATGTCCTGATTCTACAACCAGGAATGACTCCAGACGAATGAACTCCTTTTAAGGAAGCCTATCAACTACTTCTATCTTATGGTGTTATTGTGATTCACAATAACACCAGGGTAGGTCAGTAAATAAAGCAATAAAAAACGTTTTACTGCGGTTTTCTTCGTATTTGTATTACCTTATACCGACGTAAAATCTCTATATATTTTACCATGAAAGCTTATATATAAAAAATATGTTTTACTAATGTAGCTTTTCATGTCAGCAGCGTGATATTTCAAATTTTATAAATGCTTTTTTTAGAAAGTTACTATTAGGGTAAAATTACAGATTTTGACTTGAAAATCTGTAAAATTACAATAAAGCCTATTGTTTTAATAAGGATTCAACAGAAACATAACTTAATGTAAATGGCTTTCTGTAGATCCTAAGTGTGTGTAATTTTGAGGAATAGTTTATATTCCAGTCATTTGGCACCCAGATTTACTCCAAGCCTGACAAACATATTGGTTTCCCTTTAATTAGAAATTCGTATCCCTAATTACTAAATATAACAAATATAAAATACATCTATAAAAAAACACATAAAACAAAAATTAAAACATTTTTTTATTACATTAGACATCTACATACATTCAAAATTAAACACTTATTTGTGTATATTGTTTATAACATAACGTATCGCCCTTGCCTCGTGGAATATTTGTATGGCCAGATTTTTAAATCCTTTAATTTTTTTAAACTCTTTTGTGAGGAGAACTTAATTAAAACATAAACAATTTTATAAAACTAAATGAATAAACTATTAATATTCAACACAATGCAAAAGATTGGCAATCATTTATCTTCGGTATAGTGTCAATTGCATTGGGCGGGCGTCGAGACGCCTCGTTACACTCTTCGGGTCCGTGATGGCTCGTCGGGATAATTCACGTCGTAAAAGTGGAATGGCCACTTTATGACCCGGTGACTCCATACTGATGCTGGGTCATGGCCATTGGTCATATGACGAATTGAGACGCTACTTTGGCGGGTCAACGCGTCACCTTTATGTATTATTTGCCGTATTTAATTACGAATAAATTAGAGAATCATAATGCTTTTTCAAATCAGTGATAAATTTACACCAAATTTGGTCATTCCGATTTTGAATAATATACAATAAAATAAAATATAGCAACATGGATGAATGGATTGGATTGGAGGGCAGTCAGATGGCTGATCTCCACTTAGGCCCGTTGTGGCCTGTAGTCTATAACTAGTGTGTGTATTGTTACTTAATACCTACAATTATATATTTTTATATCCCAGTTTTATATGAACGTTACGATAGCGGGTTTTTATTTTAATTGATAAAACGTAGTGATAATCCGTTTCAAAAAATGTCAATCTACTTACTAATACCATTTATTTTAAGACCTATTTATTTGTCTTATTTATAGGAAGTATATTATAATTTTTGTACTGTTAGTAATGAAGTTTATTTATAATTGTTTTTGCTGAATTGGCTCAGTGCGATGACCATAGCTAATTATTGCAAATTTCCTTTTGAGCTGATATTATAGCTTTTTTAACCGCATTTTGTGATTTTTCACTAGGTGGAAATGCCTGTGACGGAATTACTATGCCGACCGAGGTAGAACGCAGTGCCTTCTAACTGAGCAACTAACTAACTAAGCAGAATTTTTGTATTGTAAAAGTTCCTCTAGAATGCTAGAATGCTTCACTTTGCACAGATTAAAATTATTTTCATCGTTTTGTACAAAATATATAGCTATCTGACCTTTTTAGAGACGGACTTGGTTGAATAAATAAATAAATCTGTAGATTTTTAAAAACATCTTTAATTACTTCGGTAAAAACAATTTGCAATATCGCACTACGTTTTATCGACAAGAACAAGAAATGCCTTCAGTACATACCTCAGTCTAGTAACTATGGTACCAGTAAACAAAGTATAGCAGTTTTAAGACATTCCGCTCCGTACGTAAAACGTGTGGAACACGCGTTGCCGCCCAATCGGCGAAGTTCGTTAACGGAACGACATATCTATTTATCTATATATATTTATTTATTAACATGTAAGCATACAGCGTACTAATAGTATATACATTTTTTCAAAAGGTTAATAATAAGGCCAATTAAAGCTAATAATAATAATAATAATAATTTGTATAAAACTATGAAAATATTTGTTATTTATATTTAACATTATATTGACATAGCTTTTGTAAATAAAACTCGAATTATTTACCGCGAAATCCATAAAAAAAACTTTATATTCAATAACGCACTTTTCACATAAAGAATCAAAATCAAAACCAAATTAAAATGAAAAAAAAAGACGATTAGTCTATGCCTTTTATGAATTCAGGTATACGCGACATGCCACGCTATTAAATATTGATAGAAATACATTAAGAATTAAATACATTACAATTGTTAAAGATACGATGTTCAAAGATCGTATATATTATAATAAATAATAAATATAAATGAGTATGCGTTAAGCTAAAAGCTAATGGAAGTCACAAATCAAAATTTCCCATTACACTACTTTGAAGTATGTCAAATGCGTACTTTACATGCATAAGCTATTAATTCACCTTAAATTTAAAACGACACAGAAGTAGCGCCATCACAAAATGTGTTGGACAGTGTCATTTTTCCGTAATTAATTCCATCAGAATGCATGAGCGCTGAATAAATCACAAGCCGCGCTGTGAAATGTACTCGCGCGCGGCGCGGCGCGGCGCGGTGCGTTTAATCACCATACTGTTACCAAACAAGTGTAATTTTAAATTTAATTTTATCGTCGGAGCGAAGGATCGCGTCCACTGAGCTACAGGGACACATTTGCTTCGGACGAGTTATACGAGGAAAAAAATGACAAAGTAATAACTTCGTGATTACGTATTTGGTCGGCGGTAGACACTTGACGGTGGAGTAGCCTGAAATGTTCATTCGAACATTCCGATATAGGAATGTTCGATATAAGTTTTATCTGTTCGATATTTCTGTTATAGTTTAAAAAAAAAAGATAAATCTCTATAAATTAAAGCTAAATCGAAATTTAAACCCTAATAATATAAACATAAGCACATAAGTAAAACCCAAAACAAAAATTATAACGTGAAACAAAACTATTTGTATAATTTTATTAAAATAATCCCACGCACTTCGGTACTTTTATATACACAATATTCATAATAACATATATTTTTCCCGGTTAGCTGAGAAGTATTTATTTCATTATCTTGCCCCATAGCGTATTATGATTCTTTAGTAACGAAGTACCTGAGACATTAAATAAACAAAAAACAATTCTTAGATTTATAAAATATTTCTAATAGTTAGTGGCATTTATTTACCTGCTTGCCATTAGTAAGGGCGTAGTTAATAAAATTCTCTTTGCAAAAGGGACAAAGCATTCAATACCAAGATCGGTCTATTTGCTGAACATTCACGAAGAAATTCTATTATTATTATTAGCATTTAACACCATACTATTAACAGTACCAAATTCAGTTTATATTATATAAATCGTTTAGATGATAGTTTAAAGTCATATCAAAAAATAAGAATTTAAACCACACCCATTAAGAAAAAAAAGTTTACAATAAAAAATAAATGTGGTCAGGTCTTTATTCCTAGTCGTTTTACCATGCGTAAGGATTGTAGAAAGCCTATGCATAGTTGCTTCAATACGCCGACAGTGGCCGCTAAGCGTATAAAATGCGAGCACTGTAAGTTTAGTTTGATGCCTACTCGAATATGCATTAGACCTAATGGTCTAATTAGCCTTCTCGGTAACGAATCTTCGCCATTAGTTAAAAGACTTTGGTAATACATGGTGTAGATCAACTCTCGTTCTGTGCCTCGAAGAATTTCCTCCAGATCTCTTATGTAGAGTAGTACTAATAGGAATCCAATTTTTATTATGTGTGAAACGAATCTTGTCATCAATGTGACTGTTTTTTATAGCAAAATATTCATATTGTTTTTATAACTCATTCTATTTACCCTTGAACAGAATTTTACGCTATTAGGGTAATGCAAATTGTATATGTAAATGCGTACTAAAAAATAATAAAAATAAGTAAATAACTACTTTATAATAAAAGTAAATATTTTTTATAAACATCTCACCTCTAAGCTTATTGCAATCTTTGTTAGTCTGATTAGTTCAAATTTTGACAAAATTCCTCTTATCGTACGGAGTGGAAATTTTGACATGCTGGTTCAGTAGCGATGAGATTACATTTTTATGCTAATCATGACCTGATTCTACACCCAGGATTGACTCCAGATAAAGGAACTCCTCAACGGACAATAGCACAGATACGATATTTTGTATATGCATTTAAAAGATTGTATTCAAAATGTGTTTTTACTATATTTTTTTTTTGTTTTTACTAAGTACTACATACGTACAATTTTAATGATACGGATCTAGTGTGAGCGGCCAATAATCGATGTTTACTCAATTTCGCACTGAGCCTCTAAGGCCTACCGCCTGCTCAATGCTCACGAGATTCACAAAATAGCGCACCGGGCATTTAGTATTCCGACTGGCGCGCACCGCTGCATTTCTAAGTGGTACAATTTCTGGCTTTATGGCCACTTAATGGTTTAACTCGTTACGTAATTTATAACATTCACCGCGGCGACGCCCGTAACGGCTTTTGCCTATTCCCCTCCCCCGCTCCCCATCTCTCAACCCCCCCCCCCACGTCACTCCTCCAACGCCATTACGGTTAGTCGAAAACGAATGACCAACGACACTTCCAGATAAAATTCAAACATGAATATTCAAATGGTACCATATTTTACCAGTTAATTTAGGTAAACGAAAATAAAACGAATACGCTAAATGTTTTCATTTTTAATTTGTTTCATTATTTTCTACGGACTAAAATATATATACATTTTTTTCCGTGTAGCTTTTGTGACTTTTTCAGTTCGATATTAATTTCGTGTTTTCATTTTTAATTTGTTTCATTATTTTCTTCGGACTAAAATATATATACATTTTTTTCTGTGTAGCTTTTGTGACTTTTTCAGTTCGATATTATTAATTTCGTATAGGTATTCGGGTTTTATTATATTATCAAATATGACGTTTATTTTTATCTTAACTAGTATATATATATCGATGTATCCTTATTTATATATATGTAATTCCAATAAAAAAAAATATACCTCTTACAGAGACTTATAATAGAAGCACAAAATTAAAACTTTAAAGGATGCGCCACTGAACTCAGGACTCAGTTAGTTTATAATATAATAGAGGTTTATATTTTATGGAAAAATTCAACTTTCACCAAACTATATGATGTATAACATCAGTAAACATGAGTAATTATTAGTTATTGATAATATTTTGAGTTATTCTAAAATTATGCTAATTTTTCTATCACCTCAAGGAAATGGTTGTGATAAAGAGGTAAAACAAATTTATATTTCCCAGAAGTTTTTTTTCCTAAGGTGTCGTCATAATAAACATGTAACTCCAATTCGAGTTGATATATTTATCAGTTTAGAAAATCTAAACGATTTCATATAATTGATATTCGTTAGACTCACAATAGTACGCTGTTGTGGCCACGAAATGTATGGAAGGAAATTTGACCATTATTATCAACTCCCATCAATATTTTAACGATCTGTCCCCTAATTCTGTTATCGCATGTAAACCTGAAAATAATGTAACCATTCGACAGTTAAGTCGGGACAAATCACAGCCATACATTATTCAGCGCCGCGTTCATCGTTTTTATTTTGTCAGAAAGTTTGCGTGGCATTATTGACTTTTTAACAAACACACATGCGTATAAGAAGTGTTTTAATTTATTTAAAGAATATTTTTCTTTTTTCATCCGATGCAAATCGGGCCCATCCAAAGGGATAAAATTCAGAAACATCTCGAGAAGGTTATGAATCCATAAAAAAAGGTTATGGATGCATACAAAAAAAGCAACATTAATTGAAAAAGGATTGACTATGTGACTTCTGAAAATTAGGTTGGAAAGGAACCGAGAAAATATTGAAATATATACCGGTATGAATAATTAAAACTATGCGTTAATATTTATACATTTATTATAGCCAAATTTGTATATCTTATTAATATTGTTATATTTATAAAAATATTTTATTGAGCATATATTTCAATTAGAATTTAATGTAAAATAGTTATTTATTTTTAATGCAGCGCTGGATTTTATGACTACACCACCACAAATACAGTCTTCCTTAGTACCATTAGTTTTATTATCATTAATTTTATGTATATATGCTCAAATAAATAAATACACATTTACGGATAAAACTAATGATAAATAATATTAATAAATAATTTGTTCATCATCATTTAAATTCAAAGTTATTATTTTACAAAATAAGGCGTCGGCAAATATAACAATAAGCCATTGTATAAGCATGGAAATTTGGTTTTACTTAGTCTTTTGAGTTGGTGTGTTTTTGGTTTCATTGTATCATAATAATGAGGCTTATCGTATCTAAATGCACTGACAATCTTAATAGAACGCTGATATTCAAACATTTCCTGATCAGCATGGGACCAATAGTACAAAGCAGCTTGCTTGAGGCCAATACGAATGCGCATCCACTCACCATTACGGTAATAGCTGTAGTGAGTGCAAGGTAATATCATCAATGCACTTAAGGCAATGGTGAGCAGGCCGGAAGCAGGCCTTCGCCATTATCTCGCGGCCGGTTGCTAAAGGCCAATCCACCGCCCTAAACTGCAAGGGTTGTCGCGCACGGCATTTTGCGTATCGGCTTATCGTAGTTCCTATGTATTTATTTAAAAGGAAAAAAAACTTTCCCGTGAAGTATTCACAAAAAGGAAGAACGTTCATGGATTACTAATAATTCCCATAGGTTTATACACTGCCTTGAAAATGCCAATTCTATCTTTATCCTTTTACTCTTTTTAAAAAACATGTTTGTTCTTTTTTATTAGTTCTCAATTTCAAAAACTGTATTTGTAATTATTAATTTAGCTTGAAAGAATATGTGTATATTAGTAAATAGCTTATATTTTATGCGAAACATTTTCTGTTCCTAATTATTAACGTCCTGAATATGTAAAGATTAATTTAAAACAATTTGAAAAAGTATAGAAACAATTCATGATAATATTTAAATTACTAAACAAAATATGGATATGGAAATAAATAGCGTAACTAACTGCAACAGCAGTTGAACCTCCATATAGGATGTTCCAAGACGATTTCCGAAAGCTTTTCGTGGTATTTATGGTCTCTGGACACCCATAGATACAACAATCTAACTACCTTGTTTCTTCCATCATCTTCTTTTTTGGGTCTTGAAAGTCCATTATTGACAATGTTGGTACTATTAAGCCAGTACATTTGTGGTTTGTTTACACACTACGATAAATTCTTGAGCAATCATGATTTGGTTTATAAATTAAGGTGAGTAATAAATTAAATTCTTTTTTTACTATATAGACAAATATAAAATAGTCAGTCGTAAATGGTTTTCCGGAAAAGATGTTAGAATTATTAAACTATTTTGAATCGATAAAACTTGGCAAACTCTTGAAGAAGAAGAGTTCTTCTTTGTTGAGCGAATCAGTTAGAGAGTGGTGCGTGGTAACACAGCCATCGTCCTTGGTTATACTCACAGCGTTGGAAGTCTCGGAAGAAATATTTTATTTTGTTTATTTATGTTTTTTAATATAATTATGTTGTGAAATAACTTAATGTGGTATCTAATAAATAATTATTTTAAATTATCTTTATTTGAGAAATAAAACAGTTACATGAGAAAGAGATCATATAAGATAATAAAAAACAATGATAGCAATGGTACCTACTTAAAAGTATAAAATAAAATTCATTAAATTTTTCCACCGAGGGAGTATAAAATTAGTGTTTATTAGTGTGTGTAAATGTAAGATGAAGAGATGGGAAATTTCATGTTAAAGTTTTTTTTTAATAAATTTTTTGAACGTCACTAAATTAACATTAAATTTATCAATATCTGGATATTTTAAAGTTGAACATTAAGGTTGAACATATTCTATAAATGGGTTCGTTTTGCCCATAATTGGTTCTACGACGTGGGATGTCTAGCAAATCGTTTATTCTTGTCACACGTGAAGGTACCCTGAGACGAATTAACTCAAGTAGAGAGCTACAGTTAACTGCGCCTGACATTATTTTAATTTTAATAGCTTTCATTGAAACTTAAACGCAGTAGAAGAAGTATTAATTTGTTAAAAATGCTTTTTATGAAATTCCCATTAAAAAAGTAATATAAATGTTACAATATTTTTATTTGTAATAAATTCAGTACAGACGTGATAACCCTGCTGCCCTATCCTCGTCCCCACCGACGGACACAAGAATACGTGGCAAAGCGGACCGCAGCGCCTGAAGATATGTTAACAAGTATGTTGCCTCCCCCCCCCCCGTTAGTGTGTACCTGAACCGACCATTAATTAAAAAGCAATTAGTAGCTAACCGTAAATAAGTGATGAGATAGGCACTTCCATAGTTGGCCAGCCGCTACGAATATGCGGAGGGCTAAGTAAACGCCGCGACAATCTGATTCGATATTGGGACCATTACTCGGCGCTTTCGGAGGGCGCTACGATCAATTCACAGTAATGACGGTTTGCCTCCAATCGATATCGATAGCCGGCAACTCAATTCACTGACGGGGTTTTTTTTTAAATTAAACCACGCTTGACTAACTTTGACGGGTAGGATTTGTAAAGTTTTCACGGTGAGATACTTTGTTGCTTTCCTCGCCCTGATGATTTAACATTTTGAAAAGCTATACGAAAACACCTTACATGACCAGAATAATCAATTTTATAGGGCACGAATTAAATAATATTATACGAGTATGAAGTGAAAATTGCTAAGAAAGCCTCGATTGATCTATGGATGTCTCTTAACAAAAAAAACCATATAAAAAAATAACCTGGGTTAGGCTATTAGTTTTTAAATGTAATGTTTTAAGTTTACTCATCATTAGAGAGAGTATTAATTACATAATTACTTACACAATTTACACCATATATTTCGCACTATAAGAATTATAGTGTGAATAATCCAAAGTACGAACAAAAAAAGGAACATTTTTATAAAAATATATTTTTATATAATAAGATAACTTTTTTATCTATACATATGTCATTTGATGATTGTTTTTTAATAGCGGCAAATCGCCTGAAACGATAAATGACACAATCTTTGACAATATTAATGAGTTTTTTTAATTTTTTGATAAAGCGTAGGATAGCAAAATATTTATAAACGTACTAAAGAGGTCCTTTACTTGAGAGCGCAGGATGTAGGTTTAGACCTAGCGCTGAGTTTTATAAAAAATGCATTTTTAGCTCTCACCTGTGCTCTTTTGTTTAAAATATTGTCAAATATTATGTAACCATCTAATTATATGAAATAAGAAAAGCATGGTATTTTAACAAAAAATGTAATAAAATTGGATATGTGATTAAGATGAAGGATTATGGTGAAATGAGATGATTTTATGAGTGACTTATGTATGAAGTTGATAAAAATAATGGATATATACATATAAATAAAATTGAAGTTACTGTCTGGAATGTGGGAAAGTTGAGGAAAATTGTTCTCACCAGTTGAGGCGCATTGCAATTCGTCCGTCAGAAGTCCGCCTAGAACACTGATCTCTCTCCAATTGGCTTTACCTTCCGGGTCGTCTTCAAGTTGTATTATATGTGCACTTAAGTAATTATTATTGTATCAGTTTATGGAGTTTGAAAATTTTACGTAACGGTTAATTAAGTGAATTTTGGAACGTTGAAAATAAACGACATCTATTTTCATCGCCTTCATATAATTAACAAACGACCTTTAAGAGTTGTTACAAAGTGTTTAATGATATAATTTTTATTTTGACTT
Source organism: Neomicropteryx cornuta (assembly GCA_020383195.1). Classification (NCBI taxonomy): domain Eukaryota; kingdom Metazoa; phylum Arthropoda; class Insecta; order Lepidoptera; family Micropterigidae; genus Neomicropteryx; species Neomicropteryx cornuta. The sequence goes on along the minus strand of JAHKQU010000008.1, from coordinate 16,736,925 downwards.
ATGATAATACACCTTTTCAATTTTTGTTGTTATTAAAATCAATATCCATGTTTTTATAATTCTAAAATACCAGGTTTTTTATTTTTTTTATGCAAAACACCAATAAGTAAGTATCTGCCTATTTGACAATGTCCTAAAGACGCTGGAATTACCAATGTACCGAGAGAGGCCGTATGAGGCAAAACTGACCCAGTCGGGAATCGAGTGTTAAAAGCTTTCAAAACTCTAACAGCTATTTTCCATTAGCTTAAAAGTTATTTTTTCGCAAACAATGTCTGTTGTCGAGGCGGAAAGTTGATCGAAACGGCTAAGGCGAAACTTGTATGCTTCTCTGGCAACACTGTAAGTGCACACGACTTTGGCTTTGAACAAAACTTTAGGCGTAGCGTTAATGTTAGCGCTTAGCTTCAAATTTTAAGTTCCCCTTGTCATGTCTTGTAATAGGATGCTCTGCATAATTAGCAATTAAGCGAATTTCAGAAAGCATTTCAATACGTCCGTGACGAGAATCAGCGAGCTTACAATACAAGTATAAATAACCGGTGAATTTTATAGCATTTTCAAGCACACGGGGTTTTGTGCTAGGTTGTGGCGATTAAACTAATAATAAGAAAAAATAGTTACAAATATGTGTGAATTAGTATCGTTTTTATAGACTTATGCCTGTGTTAAAGTGCCTAAGTTTATTTAAGCTTTTTTGCAAGACAAAACGTTAACAAACTAAGAACTTAAATAAATAAAAAAAATGTACAAATCTAAGTTTAAGTTTTATTTTCAATTTACTCGAATAAAAATGTCGTAAATCGTTACAATTTATATATTTTTGTATCAAATTATTTTATGCGAGGTTTTTTGTATTATTACCTTAATGTAAGTATGTTAATAATAATATGTAAAACTTTTAAAAATTTTACAAAATATGTTTTTTTTATAAAAATGCTTTTTAGCCAATAATACTATATAATCAAAAATACGAACTTTAGGTCTGAAAATACGATAACGAAGTATTTATTATAATAATATGACAATTTCAATATAGTAAATATCCTATAACGCGATCCATTGTATCGTGATGCCACTAGTATTTGGGAATGCAGACCGTAAAGAGCATCATGAATTTTCAGGCGGTCGGCAGCAGATTTGTACCCTCACCCCGTTGGCCAAAGCCACAAGAGGGGAGGGGTGAAGGAAAACGGAAGGGGTGGGGGTACACAGCTACAGGCGCGCCGAGCGCCGAGACGCCAAATAAATTGGTAATTTCACGGCGCGTTGGTCGGTCTTTTGCCGGCGACCGATTTCAATGGAACGAACGCTGCCCATGGAACAATGCGCGCTCAATGGCGGGACTGTAACCACCCGCATAACGGCACGAGTTTAATCTTTATATTAATAATACTCACACGTGTTTTACTTTAACATTCCAATTGTTGTATCTCTAACGCCTGTGTTAGAGAGAATTCTAATACGTGTATGTGTATTCAAACAAAAAGGAAAAGGTTCCCAATTCGATGCGTACGATCACTTCTTACTCTTGATTTGTTTATACATACTGAACTTATAGTCAGCAGGTCCCTTTGAGGGGTGATTCTGGACGTGAAATCAAAAGACTTTTGTTCCTAAACTTTGGAAATAAAGCAAAAAAAAAACACAAAGGAATCTTAAAAAGATTTTAAAGTATTACCTAATAAAATATCAGAAAAATACCGTTGTGCTTTATTACATGTTTTTATTTTTTCTGATTTGAAAATTATTGCATAGATATATATACATATATAGTTTTTTTTAAATTGCCTTGTCAGTGTCTATATGTGTAAAAGTATTTAAGAATATAATATTGTCTATTAATACAAAAGGGAGTGTACAATGTTTTTAATATTATTATATAACTGTAACCGGGGGGTCAGATGTACGTTTCTCAGTTATCGATGAATGTGAATGGAGTAAAGATCGGTTGTAAATGTTAATTTATTATGGAATATTCACTTAAGTTAAAGTCACAATATTTAAATTGAAGTATGAAAATGTGACTGATAATGATAAATATAATGCGAAGACTTGATGTTCAGTCAGGAAACTTGCAGGTGATGACGACAATCCGTGAGAATCGCTGCTCTGCTCCTTTTCACGATGGTCTCCTGAAAACTGAAATTTGAACGAACGGCCGTGGTTGGATTTCCGCGTAAATTCGCGGAGTGTGAATCGTCTACTCGACGGTTTCCCACGGTCCCGCGTTTGTACTGAAACGTACGGTAGAGTCGGTACATAGCAATGTATTAGCGGACGTATGGGGACTAAAATGTGTGTTAGTGGGTGTAAGTACGTAAAAAAGATACAATATTTACTATAGTGAATAGGAATAAAAAATAAATGCGTACAAAAGCGAATGAAAATAGTTTTAGTTTTATCATCTTTTTGTAATAAGTGATTTCTGGTAAATCATTAATTAAGCTTCTTACGCAATGATTTGGCTTATGCATTATTTCTGTTAAATGATTCACAAAACTTTTTACATAATGCTTTTAATAATTTCTAGTAATTAATCACTAAAACTTTTACACGATGCTTTGGTAATTGCATAATTTCTGGTAAATTATTCAGCGAACTTCTTTTATAGTGTTTTGCGAATGCATATTTTGGTAAGATGAAATATGCCTCGTAGTAAACAACAGGCCTATACAAATATGTGCCTAATTTGTAAGCATTATGATTGAACGTTAAGTACAAACAATTGCAAACATTTGTCTTGCTCCTAAAAGCCCGGAAAAAGTTGTATGCTAAAATAATAAAATTTGCCTGAAAGCCCTTAAAAGTATTCTATTATACCATTTAAAATATGGTAAACGGCATCAAATGAATTTCGAAAATTGTGTTGAAAATCGCTAGTAAAATCGTGTACATTTTAAATGCTTTCTATGCATCGAATCGACTCTTTTCAATCCCTGCTCCACCATACGGGTTTATTTAAAATCAAATTTACACGAGCGAGTCGGTCATACATCACGCGCAATGAATTAAAATTGTTCCGCGGATTTTGAGTAGAACTACCGCGTCGATCTAACAGAAAAAAACACGTATTCATTATCGTTTCAATGCAGCTATTATCAATTTTATACACTGATACTTTACATAATATTTATATCGATGTTTCTCTGAATACATCACATTTTCACTTTGTGTATATTTTCATTTGTTTAATACACACATACACATACATCACATTATACAACGCACACCACACGCACACATCATGTTTTATTAATTTAATGTTTTGAACCATATTTATAAGTTGTACATTTTTCTGGCCATATAACTGGCCAGAAAAACTGGCTGGATTTCTGGTAATACTTGTATCGCTGTTTTGTACATTGATAAATAAATAAATGTGGTGAAAAGAAAAACTACAAATCGGCATAAACATATAGTTTCGTTGTTTTGAGAGCGCAACTGTCAAACTGGCATAGTTCAGTATATACAAGAGGTGCTTTTCAGATTAAATTAATGGGTAATTATTTATTTATCTATTTATGCATATGCAAAACTTATATTATTAAAAACCCCATACTAAGACAGACTTTAATTGTGGCGGTGTAGCTATAAATTATGTTTAATTTTCTAGCGCTGCGTTCGAAATAAATAGCAATTTTACATTAAATTCTGTGAGATATATACCTACTTAATGTTTGTAAACTTTATGTTAAAACAATAAAAAAATATTATCATAAACATTAAGAAATGCAATCGGATATTAACCACCAAACCATAGTGTTGCGTGGGTTACTTCAATGCAGAAAGTGGTTCCTAAAACTAAAACAAAATTCGTCCAAAGGTATTTTTCTTTTCTTGCACCTGAAATAAAAGATATCCTGCAAATAAAACCGGAAAAAAATATTTAGTTTTTTTGGGTAATACAGAACTAAATTATTATAATTTAAAAAATATTTATACCATAGTTATGCGATAATAATTTGAAGCACGCGTCTCATGTTTTTAAAAAAAACTGATACGATCTAGGTGACAATTTATGTTGGGCCCTTCTCAACTAAGCCAAATATGCTAGTGCTAGAATAAAACGCTTAGCGCAATGTGATAATCACATCCTCCTAATGTAAAGAATGGCCCGTCAATGAGGACGCTGGAAGACAAACGCGGAGCGATAGCTCCTAGTACATACTTATCCGTTCCATTACTCGCCTGTTCAGGCGAAGTTGTACTTCGAGGAATAACGAGCGCTTAGCTGCCGTGATAGCTTACGGTAACGAGATATATTTAGAGACCAGGAGATTTGTCATGTTACACAGGATGTTGCTATTCTGGCGAATCCAATAACTTGACGATAACCTGTTTTATAAATTACATTTAAAAAAATAGGCAGGTCTAACAAACTGGTAACAAGCTAAATTGGATAACGACTTAGGTATATAATACTGATTGGGTACTATATAACCTTCCCCATTTCTATAACGGTTGTTACGGTATTTTTCGAAAATGGGACAAGAACGGTAATAAAAAGATTGGGTCTGAGTCGGACCAGAATTTATACTTCTTTGGCCATTCGCACACACCCACTCACATACACAGACAGATAGGATATATAAATGAAATATACGACATTTTTCTCTCTTATTCAATATATTTCTCTTCAATATATTATTATAAGTCACTTCATTATTATACTATACACCTATAAATTATCATTATTAAGTTCGTATATTCGTATACTTTCATATAATTTGTGAAAAAAAAAATCCCAGCCAGGGATCGAACCAGGTAGCGTGGAAGACGAGTGCGTTAACCACTGACCCACCTCTGACTGACTCTTGGGGTATCTTTAGTAGAGAACGTATAAAAAAGGCACTCTACGGATTTTACTCCTACTCCGTTTCTCGGCCAACATCCCATCCCAATGAGTACAACGGGCGCAAAGAAGTATAACTTCAAAAAAGAAACATACATTTCCCTTTTGAGAATCTTTTCATTTTTTTTTTGAAGTCTGCTAAAAAATAGTAAATACTTCAACGTATTTAAATTCAAAATTAGAATCAGATATTATGTAAGAAATGCGGTGTAGGGATATTACTAGTATTGATAGCTTTTCAGTGGTTGAGTATGGAGAAGCATTGCTGAACCCAACCTACTTATTATACACGTAGCTGTTATTTCAATTGTTTCAAGCCTTAGACACACTGTTTCGGGACGACATACTTACTCTTTTTAATGAACTAATAAAAATAATAAAAATAGTGATAATTAAATTAGGATGTACATAAAGTCAGATAATCAGCGAATTATTTTTTTTATGAATATTTACAAAAAAATATTACATATGTTTAGATACAAATGAATCATCGATGACTAAAATCAAAAACAAGTATAAATTAAATGCATATATCTCGTACACGTGTCATTAAGATATATTACAGTAAAATGGTAATCACTTATGCTTTGTAGCTATTTTTCGGTATTCATTTTATGTTTTCTATTAGTTATACTAACCCTGCAAATATATTTTGAAGGTTGGAATTTCCATCCCTGTAAAATGACTTATAGTTTATTCGAAATTGTAAAAGTCAATAATCTAAGGTTTGTAATTAATAGCGTAATTATTGTAAAATAAAATATTTCGATTGATTTACAGACTACTTACGACATTTATTAATAAATATGTGATTATACGCTAAGGGTCGTCATCTTGGGTATCATATTTCATTTTAGGTTTAAACATAATTAGGAAGAACGTCTATTACGCGAAATCATATACAAACACAATAATGTAACGTCTGAAAAGTGAGACAGAAAATTTCATTAAAATCTTATGAGATCCTGCTGTTGCCTTTAAGGTCGAGATAAGAGTGGAGTTCTTGTGAATAATTTCACGATCATCAAAGAAATGTAAACATAAATAATACAGGTGCACGGTCGGCAAGAAGTCTTGCAGAAATATGAACCTGAGTACACCTCACAAACTAAGTAACTGATTCTCAAAGGAAGAGTTTTAAATTAGGTTCAACATACAGTTTAATAATAAGATAATTTTAATGATTGTTATATAGACTTTATTAGGCTCAAACTAATTTTAAAATAAAAAAACTTTATTAATGAATTAAAAATAGCACAATACCCTTAGAATCTTGTTAAAAAAAATTGCTTATTGATTTTACCAGAGATGATCTTTTTTCATGATACCAGATTCTTAATTATGTATTTGTAAATCTTTTCAATTTCGAGTCATACTTTACTTTACTTACGAAATTATCATATTACATAGCTGTAACACGCAAAAAATAAACTACATATATATAAATCTTAAAACATATTTTTTTTTATTATGTAGTTATTAAAATAAAAATATCATCTTTAAACTTCATTTAAACAATACAAACGAATTTAAATATAACATTTTTCATAAATAATAAAAAAGTTTTTTTAATTGTATAATTATTTTGTCCCTATTATTTTTTTAAATTAAATTGTACCCTATTCATTTTGGCGTTTTACTTTATTAAAATTGGCCTGCATGACAAAGGGCGAATAAAGCTTTCTTATAAGCTTAGATGCAGATGACTCATGTAAATAAATTAAAATTCAGAAGACTTAATGAAATACCCTTTTCACTTGAAAATACTCTTGAAGACAATATTTCGACTGAACTATTACAGACACCACATTTTTTTTTAGCAGACTTAGCTATCGTCCTATGCGATGGTATAGTTAGGCTGATAATATTCGGTTAGCGTTCAAATTACTTACAAAATTTTAGAACTTTAATTAGCACTATAGCTATATTAGGCTGTTTCAGGATATAATATGCCAAGTGAATATGATAAGAATATTGAGTGTGTGAAGTAACAAGATAAATAAATATATGCTTTTAATTAATGCGTTTGGGACTGAGGTAGATAATTTATGATAGTATGGTAATTTATGATAGTATATTAACTTATGATATAGTAACGAAAGTTATATTTAGATTGTAATATTTTAAATGAAACACTTAAATATTATGGTGTTTTGTTCCTCCGTTAATATTTATTGCCTGATACAAGGCAAATAGTCAAGAAGAATCGCGTCTTTCGAAAGAATTTTTTTACTGTGGGCCGTAACAAAAATGAATAAAGATACATTTTCTTAAGATTAAAACATGTTGAGATATCTTTCACGGACAACAAATAAATACCTGCAGCACGAGCCGCGAAGCGGTAATACTTTTCCATACCCGGCGGGCGGCTCGCACCTTGAAGTAGAAAATATTGCGAAGAAACAAACCCGGTCGACCGCCGCGTGGCCGTAAGTGAAGTTAAAGGTAAGTCTGTGCGGATCCCCGTCCCCCGGGGAACCCTACGTTAGTCAGGGGGCTGACGAGGCAAGGGGGCCCGCGCCCGTATCGCTCGGGCCGATCGCATCGGCAATTTGCACTTAACCTCACACGGGGTACCGCCCACAGACCGCTCTATGTTGTTCTCCGGGCGGCCATTGTATGCGAATTATGGTGCCAGATTTTCGTTACAATGGCGGTCTTTCTGTGCTGTAGAGATATTCTTTCTCTCTTGGGGTAGATTGTGAAGTAGGTCTAATGTTTATCGATTCCTTTCAAACGCAAGAATAAAATATTTGTACATTTAGCCCTTTCATTTAAACCTTAACATAAAATATCGTATATGTGTAAACCAAATATCAGGGTAACCTGATATTTATTTTATAATATCAAAGACTCTCCGAGCTACTAAAATCAAGCCGAAACCAATTAAGTATTATAACCAGAACAAGCAAGCTAAAGAAAGACCTGCACATAATAAGTTCGTATATCAGCCAATGAGAGAGCACAAACTCTGTAAGAGAGCCTTATACACTGAATGTGGGCCACAAATTCACAAAAGATACCAGCTTCTAGTCGATCATCTTCTTAACCTTGAAGAGATACAAACCATCCCATCCAAAAATATATTTTGCATTATCTACAGATGACTAGAGGACTAGACTATGGGTATGGGTATAGGTAGTAGGACTAGAGGGCTAACTCTAGATGGATGATAAAACCACAATAGTTTTGCGAAGGACGCGCTACACGGGGAGTGAATACTCGTAGCACCATATCCACCACCGAACATAACATACCCCGGGCCTAATATGCATGGCACCTGTAAGTTGTGCGCAGGTTTTGTGACTAAATTATTATCATCCCTATATAAAAAAATAGCCACCTTTCTTCTACCACCTTTCTAGCCAAAATTTCTTTAATATTAAACATCTTCGAGATTTTAAGGTTACGTGACCTTAAATAATTTTATCTCATCTAACGGTTTGTAGAAAGAACATTCGGTGACGTTATAGGATGAAATTGAAAAACAGAATAAATGTATATGTTTTAAAAACCCTAATTGAGTTTGTTTATTAAATTTATAAAATCTTTATAAAAGCACTAGAAAATGAAAAAGATAATTAGAAAATAAAATAATATCCAGTATTATTTTTTTATTATTGAAAAAGTCACACTATAACATTTGTATGTAGAAATAACCGGGTATTGTTAAATACAAAGGTCAGTTGAGACAATACCCACCTTCTACACCAAAACAGTAGGTTCATGAGTTTTTGTCAATATTACGCATTTTGACGGATGTGTAGTACTCTCCACTATGGACAGTATGTGTGAGATCATCTCTGAAATAAAGAGATTATTGCTTGTATACACAAATCTCCGTAAAATTAATATAATAATAATTATTAACTATGTCATTATTGTAAAAATATTACAATTCAAAACAATGTGTTAAAAAGTTATTATTATTTATTTATGACTTCCGTGTAATTTTTATTCCTATTTTGTGCCCGAAGGGCGGAATGGAGCGATGTCGAACAATATCGTACCGCCCAGTCGAGACACGGTTTTCATGTTTTGCGGTAATCAAGATAAGGCCGCCCCGCAACGGCCATAGGTGGCGCCCCGCAATTGTTTGTTGGCGAACTTTTTCAATAGTCCATAATACGAAGTTCCCTCGCTGGTGCCCCCGCCGATAATCGCCCTTTGCAATTTTCCATATTCTCTTTGAATGAAATTGGCTATGAATTGGAATGCATGAAAAGTGATTTAAACAGTAATCGTCAGTGTACTTTATAGTCAATTCTTTTAGGAAAAGTTGGCACCAAAATATTTTTTTTATATACAGGATGTGTTTATATTCACTGGTGTCCTTTTAGGGGGTTGATATAGATCAATAATCAAAAATTAATGAGCAAAAAGTAGTTGTCCCCAAGTGTTTCCCAATTACGAGAAAAACTAATTCGAAATTTCAAAGACATCATTTTAATGTTTGCAAAGGCGGTTGAACGCATGGCGCGAGTTTAGGGAATGAACTCGGGCGGTTCGCAAAGCACTACGAAGAAAAACGAAGTTTTTTAATATTTTTTTTTAGTGAGACCAGTTTAGTTATCGATATATATATATTAAACCCCTAAAAGGACATAGTAAATATAAATACACCGTGTATATTCGTAGGATATTAGTAGGAATATACATAATCCGCTACCAATCTTTACCAAATATCTTTAATCTATCACTAGTTCTAATATGTAACATATCGTTAGCAAAAATATAAGATGACTTAACCACTAATTAGTTTTTATTGTTACGGTATTTATTAAAACTTAAAAAAACTATTCCAAAATATTTGAAAATAATTTTTAAATTTTTGGCGAAACTAGCAAATAATAACAAAAGTACTCCTATTATTTTCATATACTATATGGCTTAAACCATTATTATAACTATAATATATAGCTTTTTGGGTGAAAGTAATTGTGTAAGAATATAAAAGAAAGATTATTGGATAAGTAATTATAGCGTATTGTTAAATGATAAACATAAGTTATTAATATTTTTCTAGTAATATGAATTAAAGTCTTTTACAAATAAGTCACATTTCAAGAATATAATAATAATGAAAAAGGCTGAAACACCAAAAATCGTTCAAAAATAAAAAAATCATTAAATTTGATTAATTATTATTATTATTATTTGATTGTTTAAAAAAAACAAGAACAATCATACTCGAATAATAATTATCAAACTAATAGCATTTATCCAAACCAACCTAGCCGGATGACTCACTTAATCGCGTCTGTACTCTAGTGTTAGTTATACCTACACGTATTTTATTTCGAAAAACTTTCGTAAACATTTAACCCAATGTGCAACACACATACGAAATTGCGTCGCACATAATCCCATTGCAGTTTCGCATTAAGAGCAGATCTGATGTGGAAGCACATTCATACGAACAAAGCGTGTTTGAAGAGATTATGTACGGATGGGGCCAGAACTTCAATTCATATAAAATTCCTAATTGCATTGCGCAAGTACACATGGGGAGGGGAAACGAACAGGCAAGCTATTATTGCCTGGCTATGAGAGCTAATGGAAAATTATTTTCATGGCAGCCAGCGTTTGATGCTCTTATCGGAATTTTCAATTAGATTGGGGCTGTTAGCATGCCTCGCTGACTAGCTCAATTTAAGTGCGACTAAATCACGGTAATTTAAACAATTGTATCTACAATAAATACCTTTCAGATATAATTTTATATTTACAAAAAAAACTTCTATTTAGGTAAGGATCGTTAGGAGAAATTAAAAAAATGAGAATTAGGTAAAAACATGAATTAGGTATAAATAAAAATATATATTAATTACACGCGCTCAAAAAGTGTCACACGTTAAAATATAATTTAACCGCTTTAGATCAATATTGTTTTATTGAAGATCGGACATACGAGTACATACGCATTTTATAGGCTGTTTTAATGATTTCAAATAATATCACCGTTGAAATATAATAGTTATTTTAAAGATCTCTAAAAATTGTTAAAAATGTTAGATTTGTTAAAAATTAAACCATTAATGTTCGTCATATTTTCAATTAAATTTGTACAATTATTATTATTAACGAATAGCGTGTGCATGATTTGTATGACTTTCAAAAAACATTATTTTGATTATTATATTGAAAACAGTGGATTTACACGCATGATAAATATTTAAAAAAAACATAATAGTGTTTACATAATAGTGTTTAGTAAAAACATATTAGTAAAAAACATCTTTCAAAGTGTACTTTTTTGAAATGAAAGGATATATGAGGGAATATTCAGTAAAAACAATAAACATTCCGACTAGAGTTTTCAAAGGAATGGAGTGATAGGATTAACCAGATATTTATTTTATTTTAAATAAATATATTTTGTTTGTTCATCCACAATGATTGAACATTAATCGAATTTATTATTTATTCACTCAATCATCCTCGAACAAAAAAAAAAAAAATACAATTTACCATGTCGCTTTTATAAACGATATTAAAAAGAGTCTCGTGGTCTTCAAGAAAGTTTATCGTAGCTGAAAAGGCTCCAAATTATAAATTATATCATTTTTATTTTTAAATATTGTATAAACGGAATTCTTCAACTATCTTCAGCATGTATGTAATAAATATTAAAAAAAAAGGAATACCGGTTACCATGAACAATTCATATAAGCAACTGCTGGAAGTGAGGGCTTAAAAAATGAGAAGTAGTGACCCATTCCGAGTGTGGTGGGTATTTCGTTCTTGGTTCTCAGTTCCTGGGCAGTTAAATTAGCTTCTAATATATTTTTTTATACGTCCGCTTTAAAATGTACAAGAACGTACTTTTTTTAAAAAACATAATTTTTTTAATTACAAAAAAAAATATTAGAAAAATATATTAATAAATGTTAAGAAAAAATAATAGTTTTCTATCTCTCGCCTGTCTGTTTTCAACACCAATATCCTCGAATCAATGAATCCTCGCGTTTGGCAGAACGAAATACCGTAAAGCAAACGCCCGCCCAATATGAGAACACTACCAATATCGATTCATGTTAAACTTCAGCTACAAAAGTTTCAGCGACGGCTGTAAAAATTTAAATTAAAAAACATAAATCACTGCGCGCGACCATCAGATGAGGCAACAGTTGCCCGGACGCGAAGTCCCGCCCGTGTCTGCCCCGTAGGTAACGTTAACAGCAAAATATCTCATTTATAGTATCTACCTACGTTTATTTAATATGAAATAAAGGTACCTATAAACACAACGTATCTGCGTATAACACGTTTGGCGCATTTGGTCATATATTGCTGAATTTAGAATACCATTACCTATTTTACCTTCTACTTAGAGATATATATGTAATGCACATATTATTTTAGGTTCTGTAAACTTTTCCTTAATTCCTCACCAATCTACTGTAACATAATATATATCAAGTATACTAGGAATTATAGAAGTGCTACTTGTTTACCTATTTCAGTTTATTCTCAATATATGTATTTAATTTAGTAGGTTAATAAGATTATTATTAGATACATTTACATACTATATGGTTCTATTCTTATTTATTTTATATGTCAAAATATTAGACATATTAATACATGTTTATAATTAACTTAAGTTTTATTACCATTTACTACCGTCACTTACACATAAACACTTACTTATATTTTTATACATACACATTTTTGATTCTAAAATCTGGTTTAAATTATAAATAATATCAACATAAAAACGAATTATAAATAAATATAAAAAATAAACCACGTTTGATAGATTGAATCGGTAACGCCTCAAAACAAAAGTATTAGGATAGCTTATAATTTGTAGAACTATAATGTTATTATTTTGTATAAATTATGTTTCTACTAATTAGCAGATGATTATTTGGTGACAACAAAAAATAATTTTTGTTTTTAAATATATTATCCATTCATTACTTCGTAGAAATATTTTAACATATACATACTAAATGTATATGTATACTTGTATGCATAGCATATCGTCCTTGTACCAATTTTTTGTTTCCATCATAACCAATATAGTAGGAAAGTTTGTTAGTTTGGTGACAATTTGCGTAAACACCAATAGAAAATAAAAATAAAACAATCTTATTACCTGAAACCTAAACTTTACAAAATAAAATTAAACCAAACCTTTAAACATATAACCGAAGTCTCTTTATAGACTTACTAATTTTATTAGTTACACCCATTTTAATAATAACTAATCTTATTTCTAATAGTAATATTGTTGATTCTGATGTCATTAAAACAATATTTCTTAAAAATAAAAAAATATTTTTCTTACTGACCTTAGAAAAGGAGAAGGTTCACAATTCAATATCTATGTTTGATTATTTTTTAGTAGTTTAGGCGATTTAATATTTTTAGTGACTTTCCCAAGGATGGTACCATATTTTATTTGTAAAGTTTCTAGCACCAATAAATCAAAAAACACGTTTTCCGTTTAAAATGTTGTCATGTCGAATTTTGTGTTGTCATGCTTAGTTTTTAGGCAGTATATATTTATTTTTAAATTTTAAAAACAATTGTATTTTTCAGTAATATTAAATATTCTGTTTTATTTTCTGCTGTACGCTGAATAGTGAATAGTGTCTTTTAGCTGGTTTTCGATATTGTGTTATTGCCGTTTGCAAGGGCGGCGCAACTCGTATCATCGCCTGAAGCTGAAACCAGTCACCATAACGAAACGATTGAAAACTGAACAAACTGCAATCAACATCGCCAGTAACATTTTCGACGAAGCTTTATTACAGCGATGCACTCCTTTTCACCAAAAAGAATGTAAAAGTACTTCCAAATTTAGTAAAGTTATTAATAGGGTTAATTACAAATGTTTTAGGTAGGTTCCTACACCTTATCAAACCACTCTTTCACCCTACTTCTTATCTTCTTTCTATTAATATCCTTTTCTAATCTATAGGTAGTACAATTTAGCTATTTTATAGATTATTTTAGCTTTACTATTTTTGACATACATACTTTTATTCCATTTTTTGACAACATTTTTTTTAGGCAAAATCCTTTTATTAGAATAGCCTTATACTTTTTGTAAAGGTCAAATAAAATGTTTTTTTTTCTGAATTAGGTAGTATACTTAAATACAAAGATAAAAAAATCATAAATAGGTTTAAAACGTATATAGGTAGTTCCTTAAGTAACACACAAGTTCCTTAAGTACTCACACGGTAAGTAAATATAGGCTATAGAATGATTTCTATATTGCCTTGAGTTACCTCACCCTCTCACCAACACCAACTCTTAAATGAGATAAAACAAAATTATGTGCGTAGTAAATATTTCCAGTGCCTTTTAACTTATTTTTATTTATACAAACACATTTTTTTTTATATTATCAGTGTATTTTCACTAGGTAAAAATCGCGAATTAGTCGGCGCTTTTTCAGAAAGCGCTGTCTTTCAATCAAAGTAATATTCCTTTCGTCTCAATTTGCGGAATAGAAATAGCAACGAAGAATTGGAGATTGGAGAGAGAGAGGGCGCGTCTGAAAGAATGGAGCGTCGAGACAATTGGCTCGAAGAAGCGCGCCTTTTGAGTGGAGAGGAAAAAATTACATCGATTTCAATTACAAAAGATCAAAGAATCACTATCCGCGGCTTCGGCGCCGCGCCGCCGCCTTTGTTCCGTGAAAGATGACTAATGGAATAAAGACTGGCCTCTAAACGTTCCGCTGTCTCCCGGGGACGGTTTCACGAACAGCAAGTTTGATAGTAAGCGTATTGAATGCTTTACGTGCAGTACAAATAATATTATTTAAAATTAGGTTTTCTTGGCGTGCTTCTAGCTAGGAAGTATGTAGCTAGTATCAATTATATACATTATTATAAATAAACACAATTTCAAGTTAAAGAAAAACAAATATAAATAAAAAAGAATAAATATAAATATCTATTGGTTAATTATAAAAACTTTTAAATATATTTGCAAAAAAATAATTTACATTTTAGTGTAAGTGTAACTATGTTTTAGGTTTTATTGAAAATTTAGGTTAAAATTTTAAACTTAAACATTTTTAGGACTAATATAATTTTATGTTATTTTCAAATTATATATAAAACAATTTTCTTGCATTATATATATATAATATTGAATTTTCTGTGCATATTATTTAATAGAACCTAAACAATCCACGATCACCATTTATTTTATTTTTTAAATAGTTTTAATGCTTCAAGATTGTTATTTTATATATACATATAGGAATTTATTTTAAATATATAATTTTTTTATATGATTTAGTATATGTAGCCAATGTGATTTTAATGATATTATAAAATAATAAATAAATTTATTAACTTCAATGTTTTTATAGGTTCAAGAAATAATATATTTTTCAATGTTTTATCGATTGTAAAACCGGTCTTTATTTGCTTCAGTTGGGATTCCCCGGTCTGATCTCTCCCCCACTTTACTTTATTTCTTCCTGCTCTCATTGAAATCGAGATTGTGAATAATTTATAAGCCGACCGCGGTTGGCGTAAAAATCGGTCGCCACTTCAGACGTTCCTCACATACCTATATATATAGTATTAGGTACATTAGACGAAAATATATTTATTGCAACATCTAGTGTTTGATAGTAGTCACAATGGTCAGATTTAATTCTAAGTTACTAGCCATTTCAAATAGAAAGTGTTACATTAAATCATTACCTAAATAAAAAAGAGTATGCGTTTAATGCAAGTTTGCAGTTCAAAAATATTACCATTAAACTAACATCAACATAAAATAAAAAACAATAATTGTACTAATCACATTATTTAAAATACAGCCCTGTTGAATAGGAAAAGCATACTATGTTTTTTTTTAAATTTCTTATTTAGGTTTATAATTAGGTTTTGGTCCAGTTTAGGTTAAAAGATTTAGTCGAATGAAACGTAAACTTAATAGATTAAACTAAAAATCTGAATACAATTTCACTTATCGAGGTAAGCATCGAGTAATTAGGAAGTTCATTTAATAAAACTGACAGAATTGGCGACAAAAAATAACACAATATTCTTCCGTTCATCCGTAACTAACTAAATTGACAAAATTAGAGTATAATTCTTAAGGGCATTTTTGTATCAAAATTAACCTATGTGGGTTAGGTTAATTTTGATTTTGGTTCTATTACATTTAATGAAAGAAATATGCATAATAATATTTATTTAAAATAAAGCATGTAACAATACCTTGACATATGTGTTTATTTAAGGGTTTAAAGGACAATATTTATATAATTTGCATAGTAAAAATAATGCATCTGTCATATCAGGCGTTAAGGCAAAAGTAAATAATAAAATTAATAATAGATAGTTTTCTAAAAATATTTTTTGTTTGTTGGTGAATTTATAAGACGGTGATTAAATATTTGTTTTAAATTCGCTTAAATTGTATGGTACATGTTTTGTTCAATATTCGCAATGTTCAATAATCACTTTTTTTGTTTTTGAGGTATCACGCTTCGAAGTCACTAAGATGTTGCGATAACTGACGTCAAAATTTAGTTTGTTGTTGCATAAAACGCCAGTCATTATTTCAAAAGCAGGCTATTCTAACCCTAACCAAATCGATTTCGCGAACATTTTAAAATTTTAATCCAAGATAGCCTTTTAAACCTATTTCTTTTTCTATGACGTTTAGATCAATATCTGTCAATAAACAAAAATAAAACGTAAAGAAATGGTTTTTATAAAGATTTATATTTTTTCGAAAAATATTTAAGATTATGTGTACTTAATATGGCGGAATGTCGGTATAAGCTCGTTTTTAAACATGCATTTTTGCCTTTACCTCGCCCTATTAATATAAAATATTGTCAATATTATATGGTATCTATCAATTAAATACGGATGATATTAATACATGAAATATGGGCAAAATGGATGTGTCTAGGATGAAGGATTGTGTGAGGAATGATTTTAATTTGTACCGATTGAACCAAACAATTTTACACTGAATCAAATAATTATTAACTATATAAGTATAGAATTAATTTATCATTCTATTATTTCTATTATTTCATATAATAAAATATATGTATTAGACAAATATATTAGTACAAATTAGCATGAATTTTATCACTTTACAAGCCTGGTGTCTTAAATATCTCTTAAGGTGATTTATTAGAGGGAAAATACTTGATGAAGAAAATCATGAGTACTACAATGCAGTTGGGCCTAATTCGTTTTTTTCCACTAGGAATATAGCTAATATGAACTACATAAGCAAGGTTTTTGTGAGGTTAAAATATGTTAGGTTGTAATTATTTAACAGTTTTTAGACGAAGTTTTAAAATTAGCCAGCAGAATTCTACTTCACTTGTACTTCTGCAGCATTCGGACGTGTTACGGGAAAAGTTCCCTAATAAATTTCGCTCGCACGGCCTTTTTATTGTAGTAAAAAGGCAGTCGTATGTATTTAAAAAGTTAAAGAAGATTTATTCGTAGTTTCTTTTTTCCACTTTCGAGGGTCGTTCCAATCGCGGAGGCCCGGGGCCGTCTCGTGCCTAGCTCGAAACTTTGCCGAGACTTTCGAATTTCGATTTAACATTGATGTATACGATTTTTAATCCGAAATAAATAGGCCGGGAACTACGTCTTCGTTCCCTTCGACGAGAATTTTTACCACATGCTCAGGTTTAGTTATTGACGTGTAAACATTTATACGATCACCACCCCCATAGGGTGGAGTAAATTTCGATTAAGTATTATTGGTCAGTTACGCCCAGATGTGATTTAGGATTTAAAATCGAATTAGCTCTCTATAAACGGAATACGTGACGAACCAGCTAGAGTGAGGAAACACAGGATCGGAATGCAATGCATTTACGTTGATGCTTACACATTTTGACCCGGCATTAACGCATTTTACAATAATATTTTAATTTTACACCATATAATTAATAATTTAAATAGTGCTAATGCCAATATTTCTTTCCACGTATTTATATCCGTTCACGTATCTATCACGTAGAAATACGTGGAAAGAAATGGAAGAGGCCTACATCCAGGAGTGGATGGCGACTGGCTAAGGAAGAGAAGAGAAGAGAATGCCAATATTAAAATGTTTACAGACTTCTAAATATATATATATATATATACATAGGTTGGAAATTTTCAAACAAATCTTATAGCCAGAATGTTCAAAGAGAAATTAATACCGAAAGCACAGATAGTTGCATCGCTTGAGGTAATGCACGCTGGTTTAAATACAGGCCTGTATTTTACTCTCACCTATCTATCTGTGCAATAATGCAATACGGTCAACTTTCATTAAAGTAGTAAAAAAATGATTAAAAAAAGAAACAATAATAATGAAAAACGGTGAAAATGTAACGAATATGACGTATAACTTTGACACCCAAAGATCGTGGCTTAAGAACCCGTGAAATCTGAGGTACTATTAACCCTAAAAGCCTCCAAACTATTTGGTAACAGATACCGGCAGTTAGGTGCCGTCTGTTAACCCGCTAAGTCATATAATCCATATTCGTATCCACGAATATTATAGGTGAATGTCTTCTCGTGCATTTTATGGGATCAAATTTTGTTCTACAACTTTTTCAATGTATCAAAAAACGCAGGTGAAAAATATTAGAAAAAATAATCTTCTTAGCGTTGAAACAGTTACCTTCCTCACTGGGGCGGCCGGCGCGCCGCGGTGCGCGATTTTGACTTTCTAAATTCAGTATAATATAGAGCATGTAGCGGGGACAAACGCGCCGCGAGCAATCCAAACGCTTCCTGGGATATTATTTATTTGCATAAAAAAAAAATATGTCAAAATTAAAAAAACTTGTAGAACAAATGATGTTAGGTTTGAAGTGTAGAATAACCCCATAAAAGAATGTAGATAAGAAAAATATTTCAGCCTGTAGTATTAAAATATGTAGTGTGCCTTATTAGATTTCCGCCCTGGCGTATAACTGCCCCGACAATGAGTATTATCGAGACAGAAAAAGTTTCACTTTCAGCTACATCCATTAAATTTGTTCCAAACAAGTCTTAAAATAAAGCTTTGAAAGGGTCGCAGCTTAAAAGTTAACGGCCACTCTGTTACAGAAATAAATTTTTAAATGTATTTTGTTGCATTGATCGGTTTAGGGTTAAAAAAAAACCGTACTTTTAATCACGAAAGTTGCTGAAATGTTTCTGTAAAAAATTTAACTATGAACTTTGGTCTACTTGTTTATACTTGGTTCATTGCCTGCCTGGTTATGCAGTATTAAAAGTAAATAAAATTAAAAGAAGTTTAATGACTAATGTTTAAAAAATATATATATTTCAATAACTGTATGTTTAGCTGTATTTTTTCTGTAATTCCAAAATATATAATTAAGTATTAATGTCAAGGGTCGATTCCCACTGGATATATGCGACACTATCAATTTCACGTATATGTAGGTTTAAATTTAAATAAATTTAAAAAAAGCTGTACGCTACATTTACACTGACCTAAATATGCAACTACATTTAATTTTATACCGTCACAGAACAGGCTCGCCTAGTGTTAACGGTATAGTAAACTCATTCGCACGGTATTATCAGCGTGCCTTCGTCACTTTGACATGACACTCGTTGAAGGCCTTACTAATGTTATAATAGTTGTAATTTGTATATTTTTTACTGTGCTTTTGTACTTTCTGTTTAACAACAAATGTTTGATTATGAATTTAGGTTTGATTTTCCTAGTAATTTATGTTTTAATTTTAATTTTTATTAAAGGCATTCGATTTATTTTGCCTATAATAGTTTTGGATAGATTCTTATTTTTATATTTTTTTCTTATTTTGTTTATTAGGAGTTATACAAAAAGTAATAATGGGGAATTACACAAAAAGTAAAATAAACCTAAGAATGCAAACATAGTTAACCTCCTTACCTATCTAAGGTATAACGCTAAACTCGCAACAAAGTCGGTATTATATCTTCCGATTTCAATTTAGTGCAACAATAAGAGCGCCGTAGGTACATGTTCACGCAAACTGCGCGCTCGCAGTTACATAGTACACAACAGCTGTTGCGAATATTTGCTCAAACAAACTAAACTTTCCACAAGTTGGCCGGACTTCCGTTTATGCCGGCCTTTCAAATAAGCCTACGCTTCTGTATTCTACCTCAAAAAGTTTTATATATATATATATATATATAAAATAAATTACATTTTCACCGTTTTTCATAATTCTTGTTTCTTTTTTAAATCATTTTTTATAAGGTAAGCTAACGGTGTTTAACTATTTTCACGTAAAAATCATCTAAGTACGGTTTTTAAGAAATATATTATACAATTTTACTAAATATATATATCTACAATGTATAAAATAATATAACCCAAATAATAGTACTAAAATCCATGACCTTCAAGGGTGATAATTCCCTAACCTATGGTCGTATGCATATTGTATATTACTATTACCTGTGCTTTATAAAAACTTTGTTTATGTTGGGGTTGGAAAGTTCAAAGTTTCTCTGATGTTATTGTTATAATGATTAATCATTTCACCGAAATTTAGTTTTAAATGTTTTTTTCACAAAACAATGCTTTGTTTTCACCATTGCCTCTTAAGTCCAATAGCTATGATACTGCAAATAAAGCATAATTGCATTTTATGCTTTCAAGAGAGTTTATTTTAAATAATTTTAATGTAAACCTAACTAATGAAGTATATCAATGTTATATAACAGTTTTATTTTAAAATATATTTAAAAAAATGAACTTTAAATTTTTAAATAATATACTTATACTTATATTAGATATTAGATTAATCAATATTTAATTATGTATGTTTTTTGTGATAATGAGTTATTTCGAGCTGTTAATTTATATAATAATGAAATAAAATAGAACGATTGAAACTAGAGGCAATTAAAACTGCGTTTTCTCATAAAATATTAGGAAACTATATATTTAAAAAAAATGTGTGTAAGCAATATTCTATCGATTACGAATCTTAAAAGGATTAAAATGGGGATCTTAAAAAACTTAAGGGATCTGCGGTTGCCTTGGAGAACTGTAACTTTCGGCGCCGAAATGTTTCAACCGACCCTCGGGCGATGAAGGCTTTTTAAAGTTTGCCTAACCCGAGGGAAGAAAAACCGATAGGTAAAAAGTCGATGAAGATATACGAGTTAATCTGAGATACATTTTCTCTCAGCGAGCGAGAAAGTTTTCTTTTTACTTGTTTACAGCGCGGCGCCTCTCACTGTCAAGTGAAAATATATCTTCGTAGTTTTCCACCCTCTGTCGGGATTTCCTATTCAAAGCTTTAGTTAACGTCAATTTTTCTTGAAGCTATTTTTCTTCACTTATGCCTTTTCTATACAATCGTTTCTTATCTTAGTTTCTTTTCACTCGAAGTTTTCGTACAATGTAGTAAATAGGTTTTTACTATTTCAAATATTGTTTAAAAAATGCTCGTGTGTATAATTTTAAGACAATAAATTTACAAATTCGTTATCATTATTATGTATATTAATTTAATCTCTCTTATAAAAAACTCTTTTTTTCCTCATTCTCTCTTTATCGTTAGAGTACTCGTATATCGGTATATCAAAAATATCGTTAAGAGTAACAATTTTTTTTAATATAAATTTGTTCAATTTTATTATAATATTAAAATTATTATTGTGGCATCTTCTAGAGCCTTTATAAATTATATAAATAAATTAAATAATGAAAGCATCTGCTCATATTTTCGTGCCTGTATAGTTGCAAAAATAAAGTATGTATCTACAAGTATTAATGTTATACATTTTACTTGAGACTAGCTTATTGCAGCCTGTTAATTTCTACTATTAACCGAGAAAGTTAGTGTATTTAGTTGAAATATTTAAATAAAATTTCGCTAATTTAATATAAAATGTCCTAAAGTTTATCGAATATATTTTATGTTTAAAATAAATACATAATACAAAGGTGTATTACTCCGCATACGAGTTAAATAATTAATTAATGTTTATTTGGAAGACCAATATTACAACTGTTATGCAAATATTAGCTATTAAAACTATAAATTCAAAGTGGTTAATTTGGAAGTGGTGCGTGGTCACGTGGTAACTCAGCCAGTTTTACAACTTTATTTATAGTTGTTACCGAATTTGTTTTTATATATTTATAGTATGTGCGACATAAAATTCTTTTACACATTTTTTTTCAGTTACTTCTGGTGTCAGTTGGGAAGAATGGTGGACTTACGATGGAATATCTGGTAAGTTTTTTAAATACTTTAATTTAGATAAAGTTAATTTTGAATTACCTTGATATTTTTATTAAATTATTATAAATGCAAACACGAAGTTAATTTGCACAGAAACCTATTCAACCGACGTTCAAGAGACACGGTCAGACATAAAGTACTATCTATCATCGCCAGGTCGCCAACAAAATTTGGTTTTATGAAATTAACCACCTGAAAACTCAACTGCTTGCTTTGCGATTCCGCTCCAGATGATACATTTCGTATAATTATATGTATTTGGTCCGTAAACGTCGACGATTATTTCACTCTCGAGGGGCAGAAAAGTTGGAAATATTTTAGTGCCAAGAGAGAATAAGAAGTGATTCATTGAAAATGTGAAAATAAATAGTGCTTAAAATAGAAATTATTTCTGGTAATTTTTCAACAATTACATAAATAAAGATAGGATTATTTATGTTTACCTAAAACATTATACATATAGTATTTAATTTTTCTTATATATAGTTAAATATTTACAATACACAGTACATAGTATTTCACAGTATATACATAGTATTTCTTATTTGCCGTAATTTACCTGAAATTGTTGACGTTTATAATTTTGAATAAATCTTTTTTATCATTTTACAGTGATGAAAATTACATTTCAAAATAAATTTATAGAGCCGGAATAACACATAGAAAAACGAAAATTAATACCGTAACGTGCCATGCAAAGTTTAAGTGCAAGTTGCAAGTTGGGTTAAATACAAGTCAGTATTTCATGACTACTTGATACATTACATGCAATAATGTAAAATTTTCAATAATTTATAAAAAAATGATTTAAAAAAGATACAATAAAAAAAACAGTGAAAATGAAATGATTATGATGCACACATTAATATAGGAGTACAGTAGTCACAGTAATATACCTATACAGTAGTACAAGAAGTAAACGTACGTTATTTTTATTGTAAATAAGTTTTTACATCCTTTCATTATTTTCATTCATTCATACATCCTAAATATTTTATTTTTGTTTCTTATTTAAGTCGTGTTTTTATACTGAATGAAAATTCTTCATTCTTGTGTCGATAGTTCGGTGAAAGTTGAAAATTTTTTCATAAAATAGAGGCCTGTATTTATCCCACCTTGCAAAACACTAAAGGTTTGTAGTCGCATTGACTACTTTTAACTGGCTTCAACTAATGGTTTTTAATTTTGTGTAAAGTTACTATTTATTTTCTCTTTCTCTGCTATTTCATACCACCTTGTTTTTCTGAGAACCTATTTTCATTTTTAATTGTACTCACTTCGTAAATGTAATTTTATGTTTAGTATAAAAAAACCTAATACAATTAGTTTAAAATATAGTTCGTAATTAACATAATTTTTCTGATTTGTTTGAACCAATTAAAAACCATAAACATCCTAAATATAGATTAAATTAAATGTGTGTTGAAGAGATAGGCGAATGATTAATGGTATACTGCATTAAAATTCTCTACCCATAATATACGTGGTCGACCGCAACCGCATAAAAAAATCAAAATCTACAACCGGAGCGAGCGCTGAAAAGAATGCAGAGCAAGTTTTGGCTGGGTTCGAAGTACGGCGAAGCTGCGAGCATAAATCTGCTATCCGCACCTGACGGCTTGACTATACGGGTTGGACGCTTGCGGGGACTGGGGCGGGCGAGGGTAACCTATCAATGGGCGGGCGGCTTTTCATTTAACCCGGAAATGGTCATGAAATGAATAATAACATTTAACTCATTCAATATTAAAATATATCTTAATCTTTCAATTTAATAATTATTGTGAGACCTTTAAGGAGCATAGGTTGTTTGTTGGCGTAGGCTACGAGTTGTTTGGCGGTAACTTTTCCTTATCTACTAAACTCAACAATATCATCAAAGCAAGCTATTAAGTATTGTAATTAGTTAATAATAAATAAACACCAAGTTAATAGTAATAAAATTGACATCTAAAGATAAACTAGAATAGCTATGACAACCTGTAGCTATCATTTAATATTAACTGCTTCTATGCGTTGTTTAGTAGTAGTAAATGATTTACCAGAACCTGTACAGGTATTATTAGAGGTATTTTCTACCCAGACTACTCGAGCCTGTGGTGCCAATTTGTGATTGTTGCGGCACTTTTAGCACATTAGATGTGCGTTTTAAATAGCCACAGAGGCGACAGTATGCTATTTTTCAGGTCTGAATAGATTAAAATAAAAAAAAACATACAATAGTATATATTTATAGAGGTGTATTTATAAAGGTATGTATATGTAATAAAAAGCTAATTTTAAAATCGATCAAGCCTAGAGCCGAATACAATTATCAATCTCCGTAAAACTGTAATAATAATTGATAAATAATAATAAAATAGTGTGTGATACGACGGTCCATAATAACTCATCCATCTATTGGTATAAAACATTTATGGTTTAGTCGTAGTTTTCACTTTATTTAACAGTACTACAATACTGTATCAGCTAACCAACAATATCACACGATAATAATGTTTAGGGTACTGTCGCTGGGTACCGTTTTGATTATCGGAGTTACCTGCACAAGCATCAGTTTTAATAATAAAGCAAGCATTTAAAAATATAAAGATAATATATAATTTACAGTCTAACTGTAATTTTATTAAAAATAAAATTTAAATAATTGAAAATTTAATGTCATTGCTTGTTTTTTTTTTCATTTTTGCTTTTTTTAATGGTATGTTTTTTTTTCTAAAATGTACCTTTATAAAAATTTTGCAGATAACCTGAAAATGAAACTTTTTTTTAAATCGAGCCAAAAAAGAACATTTGTATTCAAGATGAATCTGCTAATATTCCATAAAATGTCAAAAACTGATCTTCTACGAACAAAAAGACTGATAAGGGTAATCCTAATACCGTGAATAACGTCAAATAATAATTTAGGTTGTAATTGCTACTCGGTTTTATTATAAGAAAAATAATCTTGAATGATAATATACAATTGGCTATTTTTGAAGTGGTAATATATAATATTTTTCATTAGTTTTCTTAAAGGTTTTTTTTTTATGGGTTCTTAGTTGCTTACGGGTTGATCAAGTTCGATGTTATAACGTTATCAGGGTAATTCGCCAACTCCCCGGGAGATCGCTGCCTGTTTGTAAGCCGACGCCATCGCGCCAGCCACAATACGAACGGAGAAGTTCAACAACAATAGGTCGCACTGCTTGCCTCGTTCATTTAGCGCCTTCTAATGGTACATTATTGTACTATTCAAACCCTATAATAATAACTAAATGGTCTATTAACGATGTTTGCTGGATTATTTAGCTAGTCATTTTGCCTAACTTGATTAGGGCGGCCGCTATGTAAACTCATAAACTCGTCGCATAATTTATACATATATACATACGTCGGCATTTATGAAAGTTGCAGAAATGTTAACTGATTAATATTATTTCGAAAATGTTAGTATAATATAGGTAATATTAGTCAGGTACTCAAACTATGTATGCATTATTTTTTGTTATTTATTTAAATTAAATTTTCAGATATTTCAAAACTTTCTTCATTTTTTCTACAACTAGAACACGATGTCAAGTAAAGAGCTAATAGATTTACCTAATTAAATTACAAACATCTGTTTTATCGCAAACAACTCTTTGCTTCTTTAAACTCCATGCATAAAGTATCCGAGCAAGTAGGTAAGAGTTAATGTTTGCATGGAACTACCCCTGAAAAATACCCATTTATACGCCAAATAAATATACGAAATCGCGTACACCACGAAGAGGTATAAGTAATTATACACTTGAAAACAAAAATATACATATCGAATTTAGTACCGTCTTATTTAAAACCCTAATAATTGGGAAAGACGTTAACGTATTTCATTCCGTTTTACCAAATTAGAGATTTCAGGTAAGAACAAAAGAAAAAAAAAATCACCACGATTTAATAAGGTACCCACACACACATAACACATTAAACACATTTATTATATTCCTGTAAAGGCCCGTGAAGTAGTAAATATTGTCTTTTTTTTATCTTTAAAAGAATTAAAAGTTTAAAAATAATATTATTTATCTTTTTAAATTATCTTGATTTTTATTAATAAATTTCTTAAAAATTCTTATAGCTTTGTATATTTAATAAAAAAAATACATGATTCATACATTTGTCAACAACATAAGCCGAGTACAGGCATCTTCCATTCAACATATCTATATATAAATAAACAAATTAACTAAAACAAATAGCTGGTATCACTATTTATTTCGCCAATACTAATTATAATTACACACTAAAATAGTAATAGAAAAGAAGAAAATATTATATTATAAGATAGTATGTTTGTGAGGTTTTAATGTGAAAAAAAATATCTTTGTTGTTATTCTTATTTTTTGGGAACTTTTAACCAACATTTACAACCCACAGGACTATCTAAATTAATATCCCTAATAACGATGATTGCTTATTAAAAAAAATATAATATTTCATATAAAATTTTAATTTATATTTTTTATAAATATTAATAATTTTATTAATTAATAATAAGCGACAATTAAACCAACTACTAAAAAAAATATTTAGCCTATACCAGCAGCAATATTGAGTTCCTATTATAGAATTGCAACTGAAGCTCTATTTCGTTTATATAATTTAATACTAAAATAAACATTGTTTTAATTTCGAAAAATCAATTGGTATCATAGCCTTAAAATTGAAATGATCGTACGATACCTAGAATGGCCGGGGCGTAAAAGCCGTAAACGGAATTGTATGGTCGAGTGTTTGCCTACCGCGGTCGACCAATCCTCATCCAAAACTGTTATTGCCCGGGTATCCCACTTTAGCTGGTTTGTTTGTCTAATTAATAGCCTGTTTCGTGCTGATCATGAATAGTCAAATAACCCCAATATGCACATGCATTGGCTACGTTTTATTGAAAGGTGTTAAATTAATCATTAAAGTGTTTACTGATATTCCGAAAATTATTATTACACATATACACAATATGTATATGTCTAATATTTCTAGAAATATTGTCAACGCTTATTGAAAAGGTTTTTTGTGAATCACCTAAGGAGATATTATTGCATTTTCTCTGTTAAGGTTAATTGAATTAGTATTCTGCATTTTTTTAACAACATTGGTAAAAAAATAACGTACCAATAAAAGTGGCCTTAAAGTTCACTATACGGACATTAAAATATTGACTGATACCACATTTTTTTTTAATCTCCCTAAAGTTTACTAGAACATGATTAGAAAAAAAAAAATATTTTCTTTAATTGTTTAATGTTTATATGTATTTGTACATAATTATCTACCCATTACCTTTTGTTTGCTATCTAATAAACACATATCTATTTTATCTGGATACACCAAACAATGCCCGTTCCAGTGCTATAGACTTAAAGTGATCTATCATGAGTGACATCTCTCTCTCTCGCTCTTAAATCTCACTTTATATCAATCACGACACATTTTTTATTTTTTTTTTATTTTCATTTTAGGTTTACCTAAAGAATAGTTTAGTTTGCAAATAGTTTTTTCCTGATGCATATTGTTTTTATGTATGAATTTAATATAGAGGCTTATAAATTAAAATGTCCTGTTTAAATCATCAGCAGACGTTTAACGCCATCACTTCAGACAAACGAAATGAACATACGACCAAAAATAGCTCTTTTGCCAAAGAAACTTGTGGATTGACGTAAATCAAAATGAAGCTTTAATTCACTATATCTCTTCACCCGATCAGATTAAAAATCTACTTTCTATTACACCTCTGTGATGCCATCATAAATCTCTTGTTTTTTTTTTTGTTATTTACACCCTAGTGTTCTTAGTTTTTTTTTTGTTGTTATGTTGTGTTTTTAGGTGTCTTGTCGAAATTTCCTAATTAAGCTTAATAGGAAACCTGCTTTATAAATGAATATATATTATCAATATTGATAATAATTTAAAACAAAAAAAAAATAGGTACGTCTCAGTATTTCCTTCATCGCTTCGCCTGAAAGTTGATAAAACTAACGATGCATCGAAGCGCCAGTCGACGGAGTTAAATCAACAGCCAATCATCATGTCTAAGAACTTCGAGTATAAGATTGGGGTCGGGGGAGGAGAAGAAGAATTAGAGCGGAGAAAGGAATTTTTGCTTTTGATGGAACAAGGATGAAAGCTGTAACATTCTTCGAGAGAAAACTATGTTTATTATCTGCTTAGGGCAGGTAACCGGGTAGCAGAAATAACTATTCTTTTGTGTCATAGCTTTTTTAACTTCTACACGGTAAAATTTGAAATCTGAATTCATAGATGCTAATAGAGTTTTTGTGAAATTAATAAAAATGTACAGATTGCATAAATATCGGCTCCTCCGCAATATAACGAATATGGATAGTTTTGCAAAATTCTAGAAATTTTTCGAAATAAACGCATAGGTATTCAAAAAATGGTATACATCCCTTCTATTGCAAGGCAACTACACCGCTGTCATTGGAACACACATACTCGTATATGAAACTACACAATACATTTTGCACTAACAAAGCCGCCCTTACTGTTTTTAGCACCACGTTATTATAGCACATTTCATTCGTTTTTATGATCATTTGATATACTACAATTGCTAGTGGGGTTCTACAATCTAAGTCTAACAGCGCAAACAAGTAACTTACACTAAAAGTTTACATTTATAATGTCCGACTCATACTTTATTTATATAAAAAAAAACATGTTTAATTTGCATACATTTTGAGATATATTAGATATTTTTCAATTGACCGATTTCTAATATATTATTTTTATCATTTTTGACTAAAACTAACAGGATCCAAAAAATAAGAAATTTAAAAAGGTTTTTTTTTTATTTAAATTTGAGTAAGCTAATAAAATGACGAGTAACTTCAGGCCAGATTTGCCATTGATACCAGCTCGAAATTCTGCCTTTTTGTTTCCCTTCTGCTCTCTGGAGATGTCTAAAAATAGCGATGGATGAATATTCATTAAATCTTCAATTCGGTGTCTTTGAGACCGCGAAGCGAAAAGATGAAAGAAATAATTAAAGTCCTCAAGATTACCTTAAGATTTGTGACACTTCTTTGACAATCGTTGGTGATTTTATTGGAGAGGATAGACAAAAAGCAAGCAAAAAAGACATTTAAAAATTCAGTAGGTAAATAGTAACTTTTGGAAATTTGATAGACAGTTTTTTTTTAAATTAAATATAAATATAGTTTACATTCAATGTGTCTATTTTATTTTAAAAGATTGTAAAGTAGGACCTTTATACATTTATAATATTAATTTTTTTAGAATCAATGTAATAATTTAATATAATTAAAGTAGAATTAAAAAAATACATTTAGGCAGTCCGATCCATTTATTTTTCTTTTTGTATAAAATGTACTCATTTTTATCATACCAAATGCCGGTTTCTTAAGCTTGCATTCATTGACATCAAATATGTCGTCTGTTGCCCGAGTTATCTCCTTTCTGCGGTACAGTCCTCGGGCCATTTGCATACCAAGAATAGCACAAGACAACACCAAAATCCTAAAATACCTATTTAACTACTAACAGCGACATCACAATGTGGTATTATTATCCAACATCAAAATTCAAAGCATTTAAATTTCTTTCTCGTTGTCGAGAGGTTGCCATTTAAAGCATTGTATTTTCATTCAAATTCACATGCTACAGTCAATAATAATATTTAATTTATTAATCTGTGTTTTTATGTTTTAACTCTATATTTTTTTTTATAAGTTTTCATTAAAATTATTTGTGTATAAAAATTGGGGTTGTAAATTTTGATGATGAAACTCTCATGTCCGTAACTAAATATTTTTATTTTTCTATTGAGTTAATTTTATTGTTTGTGTATTATAAAACATTTTTTAATTTGTATTTGGGAAAACAGAGTATTATTTTTTTACAAAATTTCTTCATAAGTATTTTTTTTTTGTAGACCTATTCTACAAAAAAAATATTATAAGCAAAACCTCATTGCAATTATTTCATTTTTGTATATAATGTTTAGTATTTTAGTGTAACAAAATGTACGTTCGGAACTTAAATTGGCGTCAATATTATTTTAAAAATGTTACTTTTCTACCTTTTGATATAATATGATTTTGCAAAATAATATTGGTAGGTTCTCTTTTAGATATTTTGTAATATTTTTAAATATATTTAAAAAAAAATACGTAATAAAATAGCGACTTCAAAACATATCAATCCGTGTAAAATTTAAGTAGAAATAAAATATATTTTGACGTAAATTTGTAGGCGTAAAACATCGCCAGGTCTATATCAGTTAAATTTTAAATAAATATTAGTGTGTAAATAACGTGTTAAATAATTAATCTTTTAGTTGATTCTGGTGTGCCCGAATTTAACGTTTGTTCTCGTTATAGAAAATTTTTGTAATAATTATAATATTAACTTAAAAATAATTAATTATTGCAATTTAACATCCTTTAGCATATTATTGTGAACAGTTTTATCACTTAATAAATTATTTTATTAAGGTAATGAATTGCGTTATATCGTAGCCCAAATACTAATAATAATTTTTTAGAAGAAATAATACTTTTTTTGACACTTTCTTTATTTGTACACCTTTCTTTTGGTTTTTAAGCACAGTTCAACGAGATGGTGTACGCAAATATTTTTATAAAACTCGGCATAGGGTCATATTACGAGTATACGAGGTGTGTTCAAAAAGTATCGCGAATTTTGAATTTTCGCGGGTTACGTATATTCGAATTTCTATTTTTTTGTGGCGTTATGTTGGTACTCATGTCTCTCACTTATGCCGACAAGCTCGGCTATTTTGAATGTTCACTTAATTGTTGACAGCTGCTTTGCTTACACGTGTTTTGGATCGTCTTCGATTTTTACCTATTCAAAAAAATGGATCAAAGAACCTGTATCAAATTTTGTGTGAAAAACGAAATTAAGTGCGCGGATGCATTCCGAATGTTGACTGTGGCATACGGAGAAGCTACCTTGGACCAAAGCAACGTTTATCGGTGGTACAAAATGTTCTCAGAAGGCCGAGAAGATGTGAACGACGAAGAGCGTGCCGGACGCCCGAGCACTTCAACAACAGACGAAAAAATTAATGAAGTGGAGAAAATGGTATTGGCCAATCGTCGAATCACCGTTAGAGAAGTTGCTGAGGACCTAATCATATCGATTGGCTCGTGCCATTCGATTTTTATCAATGATTTGGGCATGAGACGGGTCGCCGCGAAATTCGTACCAAAATTGCTCAATTGCGACCAAAAACAGCATCGCATGAACATTGCTAATGAGATGTTAAACTCTGTCCGCGACGACCCAAATTTGCTCCAGAGGGTCATAACTGGTGACGAATCGTGGGTTTATGGTTATGACGTGGAAACCAAAGCTCAATCATCTCAATGGAAGCTGCTACGCTTACGTTACGCTACGCTTGACGAGATAAAGACGGCATCGAAGGAGGAGCTGAACAAGATAAACAAAAATGATTTTTTGAAGTGCTTCGAAGATTGGAAAAACCGTTGGCACAAGTGTATAATATCTCATGGGGATTACTTTGAATGGGACAAAATAGATATTCATGAATAAATAAATAATTTTTGAAAAAACACAAAATTCGCGATACTTTTTGAACACACCTCGTATGTTGCAGGAGTGAATTCCTTTCACTTTATATGAAAGTGTAAGTGTGCTTTTCTTAACCATATTGATAAAATCAGTAAAACTAATACAGCGGAATTGGTACACATACAGATGATTATAAAAAAATCGAATATCAGACTCTAGCAGGTTTATTTTTTCTGGAGGGTTTTTTTTTTAATATAATCTTATATAAAGCGTTGACTGTACACAATTCCGAAAAGATTCGAAGTCACCCTGCCGAGCCAGTGTGCCGGTATTGATGCTTAAATGCAGATTTCTTACCGGATTGTCACGCGGATTCGACGGCGCTTTGTGCTTTTGTGAGAATATCACTTTAATGATTTCCCCTTCGCAATACTTTGTGAGACGCGACGCCGCACAGTGGGTAACCGGAATAAAGAGGACTTAGGATTTTTTTACCGTACCTCATTTTTTTATATACCAATCGATAGAATGATACTACCCTATCGAAATATTTTTATAACATTTTTTCCTAAATGTAATAGTTTCGCGAGAAAAACATTATTTGTATTTTTTTTTTTTTGTAGTAGACGAGACTCAAAGTTGCTGCAAAATCTTGTCTGATCCTATCTTAAAACCACCACAGATGTCATTAGATTTCAGCATTTAGCTCGCGTCGAAAGTTGCATATACGGCAATTATGCGACCCGAGAAGAAATGAAAAATTTGTTCAAAGAAACGATTTTTTGACATTATAGTTAAATTACGTTAGCAAAGTTGTATTTTTCAAATATATTACGTGTTTAAATCTAGACAAAAGGAAGCATGTTTAAGTACCTTTAAAATGAGGTCTTCAACAAAAATCTCTGTTAAATTATTTATTTAGCTGATATGCATTTAATCAAATTTTTTTTTTTGGTAACAATAGGCATTAAAACTATGCTAACTAACTAACAATACAAATACACATTTTTTACGTACTTAAATAATACTTTTTTAATACTACAAATCCTAAGTCCTCCGTATTGCAGTTTCACCCAATGTGCGCCGCCGGCTTATGTTGTGCGAGCCGGCCGATTCGAGCGAACGGATGAAATAGAAGCGGAGGAGGCGTTTGTAGCGAAACGTAAAGAAATCACTCTCGAACGGGATTTACGACTGAAGAATGTTACCGTCGAACCTAGCGTGCAAGACTTTGTTCAATAGGGATTATAAAAATATTCTCTACATTACAACGCTCTCATTATTTATTATTTTTATTTATTTATTATTCACACGTTACAACACAAATAACAATTACACACCTTCATATTTCGTATTTTATTCATAAAAACCAAAATACAAGAGTGGTAAAAGCGACATAGTATGATTAAGCTGTGCATACAATACAAACGATTTATGATCACTATTCAATTATACTTGTATAACAGTTTTTTTTTATCCAGTAAATATAATAACCCCAGACAATAAATACCAAATACAATTAAATGATTAAATGACTTATGAAACAGATACAAGATGGTGTGGATTTTATCACACCACTACAAAAGTCTATTCTGGTGCGAATCCGGCTTAAAAAAAACATTTTATGATTGCTTTATATTTTCATTATTTTTTTATACAATTAATAATTAAAACTAGTTTTGTAATGAACCATAAAATATTTATTAAATAAATATCGACGAAATGATCAAATATTGTGATATTGCTGTTTATTAGAATAAAGGCAATTGATATTGTTAGATATATATATATTATACTAAATATATTATAGATATATATTGAGTATTATATCATTTTAATTTTAAACAATTACTTACATTTATTTTTATTGTATTTTATAGTACATGAAGTGCCTTTATTTTTTTAAATTGGTCCATAATTTCAGCCCTTATTAAATACCGTGTAAAATGATATCCGTTGTGTAGATAATATGTTATCATATTGCAATATTGAAAACTATTATGTAATTAGGCTACTACCTAACTCAACACAACAGATAAAATCCATTTATATTTTAGCCATAAATAATACAAATAATTAAGTAGGTTTTACACATACAAAGGTGTCTATGAAAACTTCACTATAAACTGGTAGCAAATAACGTAGTGCTGGTAAACTACGAGTTTAGAAACTAAAATTCGCATTTGCACCAAAAATAAATAATTTAGATAGGGATTACTTTTATTTGAAATCATTTTATTTTCTTCTCTTTGTAAATAAGATCTTCCTCTACGTCCTAATAATAACGAAAGCTCCCCGAATGCGGAGGGAGGGGCGGGGCGGGGCGCTCGCTCGTTCGCAGCGCACCGGGGCCAACCCTGTGTAGGGTACTTAAAAACCGTCGAGTTGGTGATTTAAGATATTGAAGAAATAAGGATTTCTAGTGTTTGTCGATACACTCGAGGGGAAAAGAGATAGGGCGAATGATGTCGGGGCGGGTGGGAGGAGCGGATAAACACTTGACTCAGCTTTCAACCTCCTTTATCTTACGAATTCTGCTCAAAACGTTTCAGCTCTTTGGCTGTCGCCATTTTTTTTCCTTACCTCGTCGCTCCTTTTAAAGGCACATTTATAGGTGAATTTGGAATACTAATCAAGCTGGATCCTTTATTACATAAAAAATATAATCTATTACATAGTATCGGGCATGTGTTACCTTCATTTCGAACTTTAGATACATAGGTGGTTATGCATGGTTACAATGGTTTTTGAGCGATTATAAAATAATTTACAACAGCTAAAAACATTAACATTAACATTTAAAAACAACTTAAAAAAGTAGCGTGTGCTTCCGCGATCTGGTCAAACGGTACGGAACAAAGAAACCAATCTCTCCGAATTTCTCTATGAATCCGCATATAACTTTAAAAAAATGGTGTATAAAAGCCTAACATCCCTAATACAAATGCTGATGGATAGGGATCGGGAATTTATAAAACATCTACTTTATGGTTACATATTCACGAACGTCTATACACATCTACGCATAACCCTACACTAACACTTTAAACAAATAAACACTAACGTAACACGCACCCACAAATTACCACCTCAGTACCTTAGT
This sequence comes from Neomicropteryx cornuta, assembly GCA_020383195.1. NCBI lineage: Eukaryota > Metazoa > Arthropoda > Insecta > Lepidoptera > Micropterigidae > Neomicropteryx > Neomicropteryx cornuta. Next base: position 16,702,173 of record JAHKQU010000008.1, on the reverse strand, counting down.
TGAAAATGCCCTCAGAATGTTTTTTGTTTCCAACATGTAATAGAGAAATACTTATAATTTAAAAACTTATAACTTAATACTTATAACTTTTAAAAAAAAATGTTTTGTTTCAATACTTGTATGTTAGCTTTATGTTTTTCTATTATATAGATACTAGTTCATGTTCTCGTATTTTGTTAAATTGGAGATGTTTAAAATAAATTAATTTAAATATTGCATTATATAAACTTTAAAAAAAGTAATATTTGATAATAAAAATATATAATATACGAGTATATTATGTATTCGAATTTTATACATACGCAAAATATGCCTAATTAAAATGAAAAGATATTAATAAAACGATATTAAATAAAATAGAAGAAAATTACTTGTACCTTTTACCCTACGAATTTGATTCTTGTACTATACTATGTTCACTAAAAAGATACTCAACTTTATTTATAGTACAGGACTAAAGGGTGAACTATAAGTAGATTTTAAGTACAATAGTTCTGCAAATGAAACGGTACACGGGGTGCAAATAACACCCCATATCTACAAACATAACACTATATGTTTAAAGTACATAAGTAATTTTATTTTTTTTAACCTATGACTTGACCTCGGACGTGTATACCTACCCTTATCGCTTCCTACTGCTTCGGTCCTTTTTAATGAAATAATAAAACACTGAATAATAATGCTTTCTTTTGTCGAGTTTCCTTCGTTAACGCGTTTGATCTCCAGGGCAGCAAATCAATATCTCTTATATATTAATGAGGTCTTTGTAAATTTCAATGTGATGTCATTTTTATAACAAATAATTATTGTGCCCCAATTTTCATACCATCTGGTACGACTGATTTCAAACATCGAATAGCAGGTATTGATTTTTTTATAAAACATTAACTGAACTACTGATAACTTATTTACACATTATACGAATCGTAATTAAGTAGTACAATATAAATATATTTATACCTCGGTTAATTTATTCTGAAACTACCGTATAGGTTCAAAATAAACAAAAAAAATTCAAACAACTGAATAAAATTTTAGATGCACTTGATGTCTCTTTTTATTTATGCATTTTGTTGCATCAGAATTGAGACTTTTTAAAACTTATTTTGAATAAAATTAATCTATGACCAAAACTTGCTACTTACAGTCGCTTTTTTCAGTTGCGTGACAAGTAAATTATCATTTATGAGGACTAAAATAGGTAAAGGAAATCTCGTTATAGATGTTTATGGTGGATATCTATATTATACATACGTAAATATAAATATATATATTAATCTGTGCCTAAATAATGGTAAATCTTCAAAGCCTTTTATTATATATTATAAAAATATATTTTGTCTTGTACTAGAATATCAGATCAGCGGAAATGATACATACATGCCAAGGCCACGGAAATCGGCCTTTGGTAAGCAGGTAAGTAAACGTGTATTGGGAATATCATATTGTTTAAGAATGTAATATGCTCAGCCAGGCAAGGCGACAATACTTCGAATATGGGCTTCGAATGCCCCTAAAAGGGGTTAGTCTACTGGTTTCCACGGGGGAGGGGAGTAGGTAGAGAGGGGTGGGTGGCAAAACGAGATTCTGGGCAGCAGGGTTTACATATTAATCTGTGAGTCTACGTGATCTGTTTGCAGGATGCATGCTTCGCCAAAGCGGGAATAGCACTGAGCGTTTCGAGATGATTCGGTTATTTTCGAATGGATGCTTACTAATCGAAAAGTGGAATTCGATTCTTGGCTGCGGTAAAACATTCTCGATTATAATCAATACTTAAAAAAACATAACTTTAAATTTTGGAAATCTACCAGTAAACATGGGAAAAATTGTAAACATATGGCGCTAATGAAATAAATATAAAAATACGTAACATTTCAAATTATTATATGATAACTATAAGGTAAAACTGTAAAAATAATATGAAGTCTAAAATTGTTATTAGTTTTTATTGAATAACATATTCATTAAACATATCTCACATACAAAACATACCTAGGGTATTATATCCTATAAATTTATTTTAAATTATTTTTTTTACACAAAAAGGGTTATAAGTGAAAAAGGTATGCAATAGGTAGCACACAATGAAGTCAAATACCAACATTACTAAAAAAATCACGAAGCTTAATATTATTATCATTATCCCAAAATATTTTCCAGGTTTATCATTTATGACCTACTTACGCTCATAAAATCTTAAGCATATATTATTCGTTTCGTTTAACTACTAACAAGTTTAACAAGTCACTAAGTGATAGCATTTTAAATCTTTATGCATAGTCAATTTTAGAGAGAGGGCGTCTTGTAAGAACCCTGCTAAATAATTTAGATAGTAATTGAACGGTTCGTTCGGAAAGACTATTTAGTAGATTAGGTCACGTCTTGTTTTGACCTTTTTTATGACAAATCGGACGTATCAACAGGAAATCTCTAAAAGCGAAATTAAAATTGCTTGATTATTTAAATCTGCTATCAAAGAAATATCACTTTATACTGATATATTACAGTGAATTGTTAGAAAAAAAATATAAAATAAACTACTACAAACACACAAATTTTGGAGCTTTATATGAAATATGCAGCATCCTAGAAAACCCTGATCCCTGATCGAAAAGTTAGCATACCTCTTCATCTGGCAACTGGCATCAGAAAATATTGACTCCATCGAGACTTACAATACTCTAAGTACGAACCCGGGCCCGTACGAACTGAGTCTTTGAGTCATAAATCATTTTAGCGATACGAATGTGCAACGCCATACAACTTGTTATCGATAGCTAGCTACCTGCGCACGTGTAGCTACATTCTTAATATCTTAGGGAGGTACTGGGAAAATCAACATTATAATTACTGATAAATACAGAAAGTGATAATTTCATAATATATAACGTGTGTATCTATTATTTATTCTGTGCCCCCATTAACACTTTGACTCCTTATTGGTCGTTACGATGATCATAAATATAATATGTAGTGTAATGAAAATAATCATAGGTCATAGGATACATAACTAAAAATTAGATATCCTTATTTTATCACCTTATCGATATGCGCCTCTATCGTTCTTACACACATCAATACATCATCATATCATTAGGCCTGTAAGTGCGAGCGAGATTTACGGATAAAATTGATTTATAATCCAAAAACTCAGAGTACTGGATAGCAGCAATAGATAAGGCGAGAATTGACTCTCGCTATTCTAGCCGTATCTGGCACATCTTCGCTTCAAGTTAAGATCGAATAAGACGTGGTGACAGAGAATTTGCCGATCAAGAGAGGCTTCCGACAAGGAGATACGATTTCACCTAAACTCACCACTCTCTCACTCCAACTAAGAGACATCTTTAAAAACCTGAAATGGGAACGAAAGGGCATTAACGTCGACGGCACCTTGCTAAAGATCATGCGACTAATCACCAGCCAGAAATGGCGCGTGGCAAGACCGAAGAGCCGAAGAAGTTGGTCCAGTGGAGACCAAGGATCAACCAAGCGGAAATTTGGATGATCACAGCTGATGTAGTTAGATGACATCCGTAGTGCTGCAGGGCGAAACAGCTGACCTCAAACAGCATCAAATAGAAATACATAGAAGGAAATGGAGGAGGCCGATATCCAGGGAGAAGGGGACAAAGACAGGCTGACGAAGAAGATTAGGAAAACTTTTAACAGAAAATTTTTAAATTAGAGTAAATACCTTAATGAATTTAATTACCTTAGCACCCCATTACACAGTTAGTTTTACACATAAGAGTAAAACCAACTCATTATTTGGTCATATTAGTACAGAAGATTATCAATGAACTATCTTAAAGGGTTTGCTACTTCCAAATTTGTCTGTCGGCGTATTCTTTTTATTAGTTTAAGCATCTTATTGTAAAAAAATATAGGTTTATATAATAATGTATAATATCTTTAATCCGCTTATTAATAAGCTATTGTTCGTTTTCAAAGTGTAAATCCTTCTCAACCGGATATGGAGGCTCGGTCAGAAAATTCCGGCAAGTGTCGGGCCGCTGGCGTCGCGACGTCCGAACCGGGCGCCGTAAATTACATCTTTCCACTGAAAAATGAGATAGCATTGTATGAGCAAAACACAAATAGCTTTAAGGATATATTTCTTGGGTCCTTGTTAGCAGCCCGTATACGTGACACACATACTATTAGGCATGTGATTCGTTGCTTCGTTTATTGTGTTTGAAATGTAAAATTTCCGATTAGGTGATTGTTTTTAGTTAGTGTTATAACGAATTTTTAGGATTTCACACAAAAAAGGTCGAAAAACTGATACCCTTATGTTATGTTATCATTATCGATGTGAGTCTGTTCGTCTATCCCATCTTTAATAGTTGGTCGTAAAAAGTTGTTCTGGCATACAAATAGAAAATTAACGCAAATAAACCATTAGTAAATACGTCAAACATTTTTTTGTGAGTTTACTAAAAAAACAAACAAAAGGTGGACATTTGCAAAATATATACTTGATTTAATTAATCATGCCACACGATCACTTATAACTGTAGACGAGTAAAAACAGACTGAGTTTCGGATGTGTGTGCCTGGTGTCAGCTCACCGGTTTTATCGACCACCAATAAGAACAATATTATTAATTGACTTTAAATTTAAAACATCTTTTAAGCAACTGTCTAATGGTCAATTATATTTTAATTAGATGTTCCTATTTTTTCCTTAATTTTTAACAAAGAAAATTTGCCGCAAAAGGATGACAAGCGCCGACAAACCTTATTTTTTGTGTGTTGATAGATGCATAGTTGCTTAATGATAGAAGAAGATCTTTAAGTAAATTTGTGCATACATAAATTCTAGTATTAATTTAAGTAAACTTTTTAAGTTAATTTCTAAAGATCCATAATGAATTCTTCCTCCTGCATGGATTCACTTCATAGGTACTTCTGTGAAAATATTTCTAGAAAATTAAAGAAAATTATAGTGGCGAAAGATTTTGGTATATCATTATATTTAAAAAAAAAGTGACAAATAAACGATAAATAAGCTTTATAAACAATATTTGAAGTTAACAACTTACAAATCCTTAACAAATACGAAAAATAACGGTTTTCGTGAATACGTCGAATGCCTATTAACAATTCACGAGACTGACTGCCACTGAGACCACGTGTTGCAAGCGACACACGCGATAGTCACGTCCGGATCTTAAGGTACAAGAGCCAGTAGCATATTGATTTAATATTTTTTTTAGCCAGCATAATTATTATTTAAAAATTGATCAGATATATACAGTAAGCTTACAACTAACTAAATGTTAAACCTTGTGTTGCTTCATAATATGTACCTTAGCACCCTATCATAATATTTTAAGCCAATTCACACCGGCCAAAGGTATGAGCTGTAACATAACTAGAAAAAAACTGATATAGAGTAGTTATTTATCTTATCTTAAAATCCTAAATTACTGTAGTCCGAATGGCTATATAAGTTAATGCAAAGAATAATACTAAAAAAGCTTTGATTTTATAAAACGATACAATATAGAAATAAAATAGGAATTTTGTTCAATGTTTTTCGCATTGACATAAGATTGTCCTTTAAAGTGATCATTGTTTCTATTACAATTAAATGAGCAAGGACCCATTAGTTAGAGACTGTCGACAGGTCCTTTTGTTAAGTTTCCTAACTAATATTATTGCATACATAATTAAAAGGTATACGTGCATTTTTGAACAAGGTAGATTTTGGCATAACAAAGATAGAACATGAAAAACAAAAACAGAACAGTAGAAATAATATAAAACCTAACATGACACATAGCACAGATGTTATTTTCAATTTTTTATTTTAGTGGTACATATTATATCATAATAATTATTTTACATATGAGGTATTTTTTAAATTTATTTTTAAATTACCAAAAATCAACTAGTTCACGAGCGTTCAATTCATCCACGTCAGTTTGGACGAATATTGAGACATTTGAGACGTGAACTAATAACACGGTCTCTAATAAAATTAAATTACCTTTTTATGAAATAAAATGAAATTAGAAAAAAATATAGAATATATATTTTGAATATATATAAATATTATTATCAAAAACATTTTGACTTGTATTGATTCTATCATAAAAAAATAAAATTGGTTATGAAGATATAAAGATTTAAAAGATATATTTTCTCCGATAAAATTATGTTTAAAACTAAATACATTATGCACGATTTTATAGATTAAATTAAATTATATTCTTTCTATTATAGAAATTTACTAAATTTTATTCCAATACGGCAATATTTAACACAAACCATACAGTATACATTTTTATTGCAAAATGCATTATACAAAATTACATCGCATGCTCTCAGGTTACGCGCGTCACGTCACGTCCGGGCCGTGAAAAGTCGATCTGCTACGGCCTACTAATACGATTTGACAGTGTGCGGCCAGCTTGATTGCCATTTCAGTAAAGGCACGTGCATGCATTTAAATATATTTCATGCAACGGAAAATCAAAAATGGTCTTATCGGTTCGGCTGTAAAAAATAAATTATCTAGCAAGCTAGACCTGATTTTATATACTGAAGGCTGTCGGTAATATACAGGATGTCCCAAGGTCAATCCCAATAAAAAAAAACAGCTAATAGGTCCTACGACCTAGTGTAATTTGTTAAGAAACTATATCAAAATTCATTATAGTATTCGACAAAAAATAATTGAAGTTTCTATTCTGAATCATGTAAAACAGATATTTTTCAATGGCTCCTCCGTCGGATAACTACGTCACTGGGTCACTAGGCCGCGGTCAGTCAAGATCGAGGTTAATGACCTGCCGCGTTGTTCGAAACGCCCTATTAGGGCGGAGCTAAATGATTGCTGTTATATGCCACTGGTCGAACAGAGGTCGGTCTAAGAAGAAGAGGTAACTCCTTTCCCCTTCTCTGGGGTTGTAAAAGGGATGCTATTGGTCGACAGATAATATTGATATATCGATTGATAAGATCGATTTACACCAATTTTATTACAAAAATAATAAATTTAGTGATGAAAATGTTTCGCATTTTGTTACATAATTTCTTACTCTTAATAGGGAACTTAAACACCCCTAAAGTTTGTGGGATAGGTCTTGGGACATCCTGTATATGGTATATGAACTACGATTTTATGATATGGTACCAACTATGGAACTTGGATGTAAACAAGGTCAGTTAAAGAGCATATCCAGATTTATAAGAGAACTGTCGCTTGATCAATATTTATAATTTAATAAATAATCACTTGAAGAAAAAGGAAGCTAGTCTGTGTAACGCGCAGTGTAACGTTTAATAGAAGTATTTAAAAAAAAAAACATATTTATGAGCAGCCAGTTACATAGTAAGAAAACTTTATAATGTTTCTTATAGTATTTAGAAGATACAAAATAGGGTCTTAATTTTTCTAAACTTAATTGACATTTCTTGAAACGAAAATACCTTAAAAAAGGTCAGAAAAAAACTCAAAATACTTGCGAGATACTTTCTGATAAACATCCTCAAGAATAAGTAAAACAATAAAAAAAAATATAACAATTTGGGACGGTATTTATAAACAAAATAATTACCACGTGACTCTGAGCATTGATCTGGTACTACGCTGAATCGCACTACACAAAAGAGTTTTAGGTTTCGCATCACCAAAAGAGAAAATTCTCTTACCCATGACTAAAAATACATATTAATTCTGCAATATATTGCTATTTATTTTGACAATTTTTCTATATTGTAGGGACTATAATCAAAGCCATTAGCGGAGTCGGTCCTAAGAAACTTGTCTATGGACATACTCTAATCATATTAAGGGATTTTTCTGTTTCTAAATTTATTATTAGGATGAATGGAATATAAATCTACGGAACTACAAATAGAATTATTCAATGAATTGTTTACACTTATTGAAAAAAATCCTCACAAACCGAACCTGTTTCCTACTTAGTGTGGCTGTAGATTTTATCTAAATAACTTTAAATTCTGTTGTGTTTAGTTTACCAGCCTAATGTAGATTGTCTCCTTTTTGCCGGGACTGCCGGGACTCACGGTTAAGATGTGTAAACCTCAGCGTTTTTTTGTGAATGCAATGGAAGGATTGAAAATGTAAATACAATGAAATATACGTATATTGATAGTGTATTTATTTTGATATCCGTCAGTTACTTAGTAATTAAGTCCATTACTCCAGTATTCTATTTCTCTTTTGCTCTACCGCTCTTTTGAAAGAATCGACTCGCATCGCGTACGCTCGTGACGTCACGGTTATCAAATCGCTATTCATACATGAAAAGATATAAAATGAGTTTATTACTAAAGGTTTATGTTAAAAAAGAATTGAATTTGCACTTTAAATGCTAATTTCCGCGATAGTCTAGCCGTCCCGCCAATTTGCAGTCCATCGAATATTAGCAAAGTTTTAGCCGCAGCGCTCGGAGCGAATAGTCGATCGAAAAAGTCCTCCAGGTGGGCTTTGTTCCGAGCGCCTCGTCGCGTAGTGCTGGGCGGCTGGGCGGCCAAGCGTCGGCCTTGGGCGGCGCCGTAGTGGTCGGCGCGACGCACGAAACCGCTACTCGCTAGTTTCGTTCGGCGCCCGGAGCATTTGCATACAGAGGCAGTCGCAGCGCCCGAAACTTTTATCAAACGCCGGATCGTAAACTAGCTGTTTGCGCAGCGGCGGCTAGTAAGCGAACATTGTGTTTGTCTTTTTGCGCATAAATAATTACGGCCGCGGCGCCTCGACTGTAAACAACTTCCGGCGAAAGCCGCGCCGTCGTGGGATGAAACCGCAAACTAAACGACAAGAAAATATTTACATCAATCCAACACACACATATGCATGCACTGCCCGTGGTGGCTTGATGTACGAGCGAAATAAAACGCGCGTTAACCCAAAGGTAAAATAACTCAAGTCAATGACGTCACTTTCCCTAGTGACACATCAGTGCCTAGATAAATTAATGTGTCCCCACTAATATCACAGTAGATTAACACATACCTGAATTTAATTTAATATGGAATGGCCATAATAAATTGTTATTATTTACTAGACATACATTTGTGTATTCATATTTTTTTTTTTTTTTTAAAAAAACTTTATTATATTTTTACAAAACACCTTTACATTTACCCCACAAAGATGGTGCCTTTTCTGTGGGTGAAAAAAAACATTTTATATACAGTATAAAAGTTTCAAAACGGTTACATCACTAAGAAAAAGGAAAAACAAAAAACAATATAATAAAATGCAAAAGCAATAAAATAGATAACAACCAAAAGTAAAAAGTAAAAACCTATCAAAAGTAAAATTAAAGCAAAAAAATAAAAATAGACAAAACCATATATTTTTATATTTATATTAATATATTTGTCTAATAATATAGAGTAACTACACATAAAATTTTACCTTACAGCCTATTCTGTGGGTATAAAAGTTCCGAAACAATTTATAATTAAAAAGGGGCTAAACGAAAAACAAAATGGTTGCAAAACAGGATATGAACAAAAAGTGTGTGTAAAATGATTTTATCACAAAGTTATAACAATGTAGTCATTAAATGAAGGTAGGCATAAGGTAACAAAGGGAATAGAAGCGTGAGAGATCAATAATTATAGACACGGGCTGGCGCCGGCCCTGTTGATCTTTCGCTCCTCTGCGCCGAGACCGAAGTTTCCGTAATATTTCTTTTACCATTAAAGAGCGTCTTTTATAATAAACAAATATTATTACTTTAGTAAAATGGTGCTATTGGATAAGAAAAATAAAATGTTTTTAATTTTGTATCTAGTTACAACGGTATTATTTTGTAAATCAGTTTCTTAATTGGCAGTATTGACGTAATTAAAAACTCACTAAGTCCGGGACATCTTATTAGGGGCATGAATCATTCTCATTAGCATAATTCCTTCTCAACCGTAGAGTTTGTGAGTTTATTTAATTGTGGATTGAATGAGCGCCTAAATTAACAGGCAATATTTTCGGATTACTGTATTCAATTAAAAATAATTTATTTGAGCTAATTGTTTATTTAGTATATATAGTTACTCATTTGTAGATTTGTATAATTTTTAATTTACCTTGATTATTATGGTCTATATAATTAGAATTCATTTTTTTTATTATGTAATTAATAATAATAATAATAAACAAGGTCAATTGAAATATTAATATTATTTGCCCAATTTATTAGGTAAAACGTTAATTCGAGCTATATCCTTACAAATTAAACACATAATTGTACACCTAACCTAAAGTAATCAATACCTTTAAATTTACGGTGTTGACCCTGTCCCTATAAAATAATACCTAACTATGAATCATAAGTTGTAAAAAGTATGAAATATTACAGTTTTTATTTATTTAAAATAAATTATACAATGAATTACAAATAATAGTTCTATCTAAAGTTACCACTCGATCCGCGGAATAATTGTCATAAAACTGAAATACTTTTACTTACTAAATAATTTCATGCAGGTATTGTATTATAATTACGAAAGAGAAAAAGATGTTTGCATTTTTGTAATATTAACACTGCGTTTCTTCCATCTTATTTAAATACTGAACAAATAATAACCTTTCCTACCCTCCTTTGATCTGACAATCTTGCAGAGCGGCACCTAAGCAACACTCAATTCAAGTCAACAACATTTTACCTCAGATCTTCGAGTGGATTCTCTCAAAGAAAGAAGCTTCTTTCTCAATGGTTTAAGTTCAAAATTAATAATGACGGGAAAAATGTTTTATTTCGTTTGAGTGGGTGTGAATGAAGATTGATGTATGAATAATATAATATAAAAAGAAAAAGTAAACCAATCTCTAAGAATATTTTATTTCACTTTTTTATACACCGTATATTAAAAAAATACACTACTATTTTTTTAACGGGTTGAATTAATGTTTGCTTGATTAATTGATATAGATCTACAACCAAAATGATTCGCGTTCCTCTTGCAACACCAGAGCAAATAACGTGAAAACACCCGCCGCAGCGCCGTTATAACATCACAAGACATGAGAATTAGCGTTGCCATCGTCAGAAACTTAACTGCCGTATTTAAAGTAGTGAAATTACCGTATTTATTAAAACCAAATTATTAGTCAAGTATTTATTGGACCAATATCGTACTATTTCTTTAGAAAAACATTAAACTTGTGTAGCCGTTATTACCGTATGTTTGTTACGGTAATAATAATGCAGGCGTATTAGCTAATTAAAATTAATTGAATCGCTTCTACGGCAAATGCCGTATTAGCTGGTGGGGTAGACAAAACTAATATCGGCTCCCAAATGTTCGATAGTTATAGGCTTATAAATATAAATATAATAAAAGAAGTACATATTTACCCAACTTAACATAACTCTAATACATAAAAAAAGTGTGTGTTTTTTTTTATAAACTTAAAAATAAAATGTACCTACCCTTAACAATACACAAATTTACGAAGACAGCATTTAACCAGGTATGGGTCAACTGTTCTGTTTATTGTCATTTACGCGAGTCCTATTTATTTACAACCTCTCCCCCCTCCCCCCTCCATTGCACATTCCCATTTACTGTCCCACAATTACTAATCCCAATTTTGAACGACCTATTTTCTGCGTCGCATCTCCACACTCGGCCTCCCGCAGGTCAGAGGATTGCACAAAAAGGTTTAATTGAAAAGTTATAAAAACAGATCGAGGTGCGGCTATATGGTTGGAGAACACAGGATGATTTAAAATTTCCAAATGGATTTACCAAATTTCTTTACGATACCTATGCATGTTCACATTACTGGGGGCTACTGAATCTGTTCTTGATCATCAAAGAGATTGAATTTTGTATTCAAAATTTTAGTATTATAGTAATGTGTAGTGGCATATAAAATGTGTATCAGCATTCAGCACGTAATATTACGAAATGACCGTAGAAAAAGTTAAATGTAATGTTTTATTGATTTTTTTCAACAATGTTCGACGCACGTTAAAAATTTATTTCGTGCGATCGGTGGCTGATTGTCCAGACATACTCATTAACTATGCAAACAAGTGAGCAGGTACCTATAGCTATATTGATTTTTTGTGTACATTATAACTTTATTAAAAAGGTATATTTAGGGTTATACGATAAAAAATGTAGATAATATTTCTAAAAATAAATGTTGATTACGTGTGGGTATTTTAATAAATTTAACGAAGGCTTCACCCAAACGAGCGTAGAGATGAGAAGCAAATCCACCACATACATGGCGTGTTAAATTATTGCACTAACGGAAGCTGTGTACGACATTTCCGTGCTCTATGATTAATGGCCGTTCATAGTTAGGATTAAACTACAAAATACATACGTTTGTATTCTGGATTTGATTTTTACACTATGAGATTTTTCGGGACAGCTTCCTATACAAGCTAGAATAATATACGTACAAGATTAGGGTACGTTCCCCGCAAACGTAGAAGTAAACTTCATCTTGACCCGGTCAGTAAACGAAGACACACCAGGACTACTTCGCGAGTGCGGCAAATCTCGATGACATTATCGGCGTCTCCGTGCGGCACAGCCGCGCACAGGTCTAATCCCGCCGCCGGGGTGATATTGATAGATGGGCCGGCCTATCATTTGTTTCCGTCGCCGGCCGCACTAATGAATAATCACTCGACGCGCCGAAACGCGTGCCATTGACAGATCGGTACCAAAGCCTGCGTAGACAAGCGACAACTTTAAGGTGCCTTCAAATAAACCGAAGCCACGTTTTCTATTAATTTTAAAACCCAAATTTATTTCTTTATGGATATGAATTAATATAAACTTTTACAAATAACCGGTATTACAGCAAATGCAATGCAATAATTTAATGATTAAATATAAAATATTATGAAGTCCCGTGCTAAGCTACTTCTATATGCACAAAACTAATCCATTGCACGTGATTACAACTTACAATAATGTACATAAGCAATGTATTTATTGTGTAAACACTGTTGTTATATATAAGAGTTAATGAAATGACTATATAAATAAATAAAAAAACAACAATTTGGGCTTGCTTCTTCATTATTTTTTTTTGATCTTTTTTTTAATACTTTATTGTAATAAAACTTTAATTTTTTACTGATTAATGTTTGATCGTGAATACTAATATTAACCCCGTGAAAGGACGGTAGTGATTTGAAATACATACAAAGACGTGTAAAATACAGAAAATAATTTGCGCATATTTCACAATTATCAATATCTGTATTTTACATACATGGTTTCAGCAGATAAGCCTCGGGCTTGGCTGGTACATAAAATAAAAGAATTGTAAATTTGTTGAACGAACCGAATAAACATAAATGCTCTGATCTTAAAAAGAGAGTGAAAAATTGCATATAAAATAAATAAAACCAATAGTAGGTTATCTATTCTACCAATAAGAACACTAGTCAAGCTTTTAAGGTTTTACGCACAGTAATTAGGTTTTATGTATAATTTCTAGGACGCATATTACGCACGCTTCGGTCCTTATATGTTTTGCAAAAAAAAGAAAACCGTTTTAATAACTGCCGCCGCCATAGTGAAACGTTTCGCGTTGTTGTGGCCTAGTTTAACATTGCAGGTATCGGATACCTTGTTAATTTAAAATGATTTATATGTCCGACGCTCGTGTGTTGCGCCCGAGCAGTGCACGGCGTAGCGGCGTAGCTACCCACGTGCTCTACGCCGTCGGACGCAATTTATCTTGCAGAACGCGAGCGGCTTTTGCCTTTTCACTATTCATTCGTTCACACTCACGAGCTTACTTGCCTAATATAGAATTTTGAGTTTCGAATACGCGCTATTTTGTTTTTTTATTTATTACAAAGACAACTTCTGCTTTACATTTATAATAAACATTCTTTTTATAAACTAAAAGAGGAATTGAATAAGGTAGTAACTATGAGGGATGTAGTTATTATCAAAATAAAAAAACTACAGAAAATAGTTTATCACGCTTTATCTTACAGAATTAAATCGTGTCGTATAATAGGATAGAGTGAAACTTCACTTGAGTTCTTAGACAAACTCAAAAAAATGCACATAAGAGATAATAAATAGAAAACTGTTCAGGTATCCATATTTTTAGGAAGCCTAATTTTATGAGATTTTAGATATTCTTATGTAAAAACACGAAGTAAATATAGATAATAATATAATTTGATATTAATATGGGTTACCAACAAATATCGCTTCGTCTGAACTCAAAAACAAAGTTATTTCAGTTTTATGGTACCTAAAATGTATAAAGCAAATTAAATTTTAAAATAAAAAAAATAGGCCGTCTTGGCTTGTTGAAATAGGGTAGGAATGAAACAAAAGTGCCGCTTAACTATATTGTTATGTAAGCTACCTAAACATTTTTATATATATTTTTTTAACAAACTATTTTTATTCTTTAGGTTTTGTTTCTATATTTAATCTATTTTTAAAATATCTATCAAAATTTTTCATTTTTTTTTTTAAATATTTTTGTTTTATTTGCTGTGTTTTGATGCATCACTAATTAGTATTATTAAATGTATAGGTAATGTATATATTTTGAAGGGTTGATATTTGAATTGCACTATACAAATACCTAAATAAATAATATTTAATTATTTCATTGTATTTCCGTTTACAGCAGATAAATTGTAACAATTATCCAGAAATAAATTCAGTCTCTATTCAATGCGAACTAATTGGTTTGGTAATAGTCAATTTGGGAATATCATTGTCGGACTAAGCAGTAGCTGTAATACCCACCCGTCGAAATAATTAGAGGCCATTTTAATATCCCGGCTGCAAATTTCTAACAGGGTTGATAAATTACATAAATAATAATATTATATTATTAGAATAAAGTATGATTTTTGATGTGTGAACATTTATGGGGTGGAGTGATTCCGTCTATCTGACAGTGATGCTCCTCGTGTCTTTACGAGCTTTCACGTAGTGAGCCGATGCGTCTAGGCGGGGAGATTAGTATTCAATTACTAAACAACTGAAATTTAATATCCAAATAAAGCGTTGTAATCTGCGTTATAATTTAGAAAGAAAAAATTGGTATATAATACTTACTATGTGATATTATTTAGGATCAAACAAAATAATTATAAAAAAAAAAGAACAAAAACAATTTTTCTTTTAGTAGTTACTAATGGTAAGTAACTTTAACGCATATATTACTTATGTAAAATTAGTATTTTCTAAAGCACAAGTCAGAAAATTATAAAATACCCTTAGTTTAAGTTTATACTCCTGGTCGATAATGTTCTATCAATAAGAGTTCTCAAAGTAGTCCGATCTTATCATATGGCTATAGCAGGTTCTACGCTCTTGCTCAGTTTGTGAGACATTAGAATCTAATTATTGAATTTCGAAAAGTTTATAATTATATAATATATATATATATTTAATAAAAGTTTATAATTAATATTATAATCACAACGAATAATGTTGACAAAGTGTGCAACAAAAAAAACTTAGAGAGCCCGTCTCGAAGCGCCGCGTTCCTCGCATCGTTCCTTCTCTCTCTCTCCTACTAAATTGCAAGCATATTGCCTTCCCTATCATTGCCATATACACCGTATCCCAAGACCATTTCTGATAAAAAAAAACCAGTTAATTGACCCTGCGATTTCAAATATGATTTGTAAAAACAAGATATTCATTGTAGTTTTCGAGGAAAAAAAAAAAACTACGCGATACTCTTAAACAGTTATAATACGTTCGCTAGCTGATGAATTATTTTAGCGTTTTTGATATAATGTCTTACTTATAGGAACCATAAGCACCCTACTAAGTCTTTGGTTTCAGGACTACCTGTATCATAAACAACAAATACCCTGAAACAACTGAATGCATTTAGCAGTATGATGAACGACTCATGTGCACGCTATATAGCCGATCATTACTACTTTAAAGGTACATTATATTTAAAAAGGTAAGTATTTAAATAAAATTGATATAATCAACGATTTGAATAATTTCGTCATAATGCTAATAGTAAAAAAAAATACAACTTGATGCATAAAGTAAAAACTCGTTAGGAATCAAAGGCAGCCCTGCCTATGCTTACCGACATGGCTTATAAAGCTGAGATTTTAATGGCGTCATTGTTTAAAACTAATCTCTTTCAAAATATACGTAGTCTAAAAAGATTAAAAATTATTTAAATAAAAAAGATTGAAATATAAATAAAAAAGGATGAACTTGAAAAAGTTGCCGAAAAGGAAATATCTACGTAAATGATCTCTAAATACCTTGTTTCTTCATTATCGGTTTTACTCGTTATGCTCAATTTATAGATGTTTGAACTTTAAAACTAGTATTAAATATCCCAATTAAAATTTTTAAATGTGTGTAATAAAACTAAATATATATATATTTTTTTATCAATTAAGAGTTTATCTGTACATCTAGATTTTACCTAATATAACTTAATCTACAAAAACCTAATCGTATATTTACATCATAAATAAAATCTAATAATTATTAATAATTTAATAGTTATTCCAAATTGGTGCAAGTTATTATCAATTGTAAACAATGAATTACTGACAATTAATAGTAATGAAAATTTAAATATTTTTTGAATGAAGAAAATAAATATTGTGCAAGAAAGATAATTATTTTTTAGGTAAAACATATCAGACCCATGATGTAATTAAACTAACTTTATTTTGAACGACACAGCTGGTATTTTCGCCCTATAAAGTGGGCATAATAAAACCAAAGCGGGATCTCGACCAATTTCGTTGATCGTTGCGTTGAAACACAAATAAGTTTTTCGTGCGCAGGGCTTAATCGCTTTAGGGCGAAGCGAAGTTAGCCGAACGCCGAAAAGCGAGAGGGGAGATCAGAGATTGGAATGCCGCTCTGCGCTACCGAAAGAAGTGGGCCTCCAACAGACACAACACACTTAAATTTTAATCCAATTCCGTGGAATGGCGCGACCGCGTTACAGGTACTGATTGCGCGAGGGCCTTTATGAGAAAACTTCCGTCCGGGGCAGCGAACCCGCTGATAATAGAGTTAGCTGAAGTTTGATTCATTAAAAATGCCATCGTGCTTTTCAGGGACTACAGGTCTACAGGAATGAAGTGGGGTTTGATTTTTTTCTTCTTCTTTACGCCGAGGTCCAGTTTAACGCAATTTTTAGCTAACGTGTCCTAAACGTTTACTAAAAATAAGATAATCACCGTAGTGTTTAAAGAGTAATATTATTGTATGATATGATATAGGTATTTTTATAGTGAAATAGCTATCGAAATTATAGTATACTTGTAACATTAGCTGCTAGTTTAGTTTGGGTATTTAGGAAACACACAATAAAAAAATATAGGAGCTGAACTGTTATTTATATTTTACTATAATAGGTATCATAAATTATTCTTCTTTTTTGTTTATTATTTCCCATAATGTATTGTATAAAAAATAAAATTTACGCAACCTATAAAATTTATTAAATTATCAATTGTACTTTCTTTGAAACCTATTTTTTTTTTTCTTTAACTTATCCCTCAAGGAGGATATTGAGAGACGTCCCGTTCCGAGACGCGCCCGCGCCCATGTCGCTAAGTGCTCAGCGCCGGGTGGCGCGTTCCCTTTTATGCGGCGACACGTAGCGTAGCGTTCACGGCTCGCACGATTATGTCGTAGCAGCGTAGCACCGCTACGAGGGGATTCCCAAGTTGTGCGACGGTAAACAAGCGAGTCTTTTTATTCGACTTGACTCCACCGCGGCGCCGCCTAGCGCCTCTCGTCTCGAAGGGTTGCGCTCGTATTATAGGGGACGGTGTGTTACATACATAATATGTTCGTATAACATGTCTAATGCATATAAATAAAATTTGGTGATATATTTTTTTTGTAAGTAAAATGTTAACGGACATTGTCATTTATCTTTCGAAGCATTTGCCGATGTTAAAAAAACTATCATCAAGGATAATTAGGCTGTATAATTTGTATGTCTTAAATACCAGTTAGATGATATTAAGCATACATGGTAACATATATAAAAGCCTGACAGTATTAATTAACGTTTAGAAATTCGAAACAATTTTTCAATATTTTTATGCAGATTGAAATTTTTCAAACAAATTATTGAGCCAGAATGTTTTATAGAAAATTATTACCGTAACGCACAAATAGTTGCATCGGTTGAATGTATTGCTGGTTTTATTACAGCGCTGTATTTTATGAAAGCTTTCAACCCAGCTATCTGTGGGTATCATGAAATAGGTCAAACTTTCATTAAAATTGTAACAAAAATATTTAAAAAGGAAACAATACTCGTAATAAATAATGGTTAAAATTTAATGATTGTTATAAAATAATAGTAATAAAAATTAAAAGTAAAGTGTAAAATCACTAAATTGTTTTCTGATTGTATAATATATAGAAAAATATATGAAAATAGAAAGGGTTTACTGAGGGAATGTCAGACGTTTCGACGCTAGATCCTGCCTTATACGGTGCCAAATGACCACCGTAAAAGGCATTATACCCATAAAGAAATTTGATATAATACTGTTAGCATAATTTATATATTACTAATACTTAAGCTAGAAAAAACTAAAGTTAAATTTATTAATATTTAAAAAAACTACTACGGATACCAAAGTATCTTGTTTTTGTGTATGTGTTTTTTTGGACAGTTTACGTCTTGTTAGTTTTTTTTTTATTTTATTGAAGTTTTTTTCATTGCTTTCTCAGATGGCAAATAAATAAGATATATTTTGTTTTTATTTTAATTTATATTTTGTGGCCAAAGACCATCGTGACGCCCAATATCATATTTAAAATCAAATAAAATAAATAGACAATTACTATGTATCACATGTAACAATTAATAACTGTGTCTTATGTATCACTGTGTATTTGTGTCAAATTGTGGAAAATTAGGAAGATATAATATAGTATCATAGTGACGATATACAATGATGTTAATATAAAACGCATAATGAAAAAAACCGGACACAATGTTTTTCAACTTTCAGTCGGCGACAAAATGAAAATATAACAATACAATTAATTAATCGCTGGCAATTAGAAAATACTCCGACGTCTTATTATTTTAACGACGTCCTCCCCTTCCAGGGTTGTTTGTTTAAATATGTATGCTTCATTAGACAATCTCCATTATGTGTAACACTACGCTCTTATCGCATGCTTCATAATATTACGTCAGTATAATGTAGGTGTCATCACGTTGTAAAAGTGCTCGAAATAATGACAGTCCTAAATGGAGGGTGTCGCTACATATTTTGCGTCCAGCGTTGATGCGGTCCTCGCTTCCAACTTTGCATAAATTATGCATGGCTAAATTGAGAACAACCAATTTTTTCTATTCTATTCACACATTATTTGGTTTGTAATCTAAAAACTCGTAAGAGTTTTTATTTGAAACGTCTATTGAAATCAATATTCGTCTAAAGTGTTAGATTCATTCTCAATTCGAAACAGCTTGTATTGTAAAAAAACATTTATTCATTTAATTTAAAATAAAAATATGATACGACGAATATAAGTTGCCCGTAGAGCACCAAGTACCTAAGTCGTCACAAAATAAAATACGAATTGAAAATGTGTTTTTTTTTTCTTAATTACTTGTACATAAGCAATAGTATCGGGTTTATAAAATGTAGCAATCGAGGAAGTGTACTTGTCAAAAAAAAACCCCAAATATATATAATATACCTGTGTCCAGGGTTGACAAATATTTGAATGTTTCAATGAGTTATTAGGGATGGGTTCAAGAAGTCAAATGTAAATTATTTTTTCTCCATCCGTGTTGAATTTAGCTTTTAATTTTATTATTATTACAATGATTAGTGGTTCAGAAATAGTGGTCGTCTAGTTAGGGCTTTGATTATTGACCCTGGAAGTCGCGTGTTAGAAATTAGATTTATTTTGTATTATTTTAATCTTAATAGGATAATAAATTGTATTTATCTTCTTTGTATTACGTTACGTTATGGCAAATTGAGACACAAAGATATAGGTCGGGTATATTATTACTACCAACTTCCATTTCTATCATGTTAATATGTGTGTACAATTATTTCTAGGTAGCGAATGAATCACCCTAAATCTGAATTAATGTTGTCAGCTTGAGAGCATATAAAATTTTTAATATATTTAAAACAAAACGAAACTAAAATTTGTTTTCAGATCAGATTAACTAAACTATTGTAACTCCAATAAGGTTCTGTTTTGGAAACCAGTATTAATAGTATGTAGTGCTCCTTGGATTTTAGTTTTAAAATGAGTTATATTAATATGTAACCAAAGTTTAACCTATCAATACGTGTTAACTTCGGCATCGTATACGATCCTGAAGTTAACACCAAAGATAGCTCCGGCAAGACAACACAAAATGTAAATTTGCCGGATCGCAGGCAACAACACGCCAATTTATTAGTGACACGCACGCACAACTTTACATAACTTCGCGTTCCTTTGGACCTAGGTACTCTCCCGGCAAGGAGCAACCTCTGAGTCAGCTGAAACTGGGAAACCGGTCGTACATATTATGCGGTTTCTTGTCGCATAAACGGGATACAACGCTCGGAGGAATTTGACCGTCTTGGCAAAGGCTAGTTAGCGATTCTCCTTTGAGCTGTTTTGATTTACATATTTCATCACTATATTCCATCAAATTTCTTGAAAATTTATTACATCGAATTTTGAGTACAAAATATTATGAATGAATTCAAAATTATTGGCAATGGAAACGTAAATTTCTAAGTACGCCTAAAACACGGTAGTTTTTCCACTGTTTTTAAGCGTTTTTTTTTTTTTTCAACGTTGAATCGTGTTTTTAATTTCATTGACACATCTCTATCTTAGGCAAAATGATTATCTGGGTTTATTAGGATGAGTAAAGGTCGTCGAATCAGCGGCATCCTATCTCAAAACTTACATTTCAATAAAATACTAAATCGCATAAAAATAAATAGAATGTTAAACCTAATATCTTATTAAATTTTAAAACGTGCCGTTTTATTGCAACTGCAAGCAAATCAGGCACACTTTATGCGTGTCTCCCCGTTTACACGAGTGGGCACTTGGGCGACGCGCTTAATAAAAAAACAAGACATTTTCACCGGTTTACTGCAGCAACGGGTAACTGACATCGGTTCGTTTTACACAAAACAAACCGTCTTGTTTGATCCTAATTTAATTACCTAAGGACTGATTACCTACAAAAGTCATCATTATTAAGTTATAAAAATGTCTAGATACCCTGACTTCAGAAGTACATTTACCTAGTTTAGTTTTCTTTCAAACTGAAAATGTTTAATTTATTAGTACTAAAAGTTTGTTTATATTCGACTAGCTTCCATTGTGATCTAAACGGCTATGGTTGTTTTTCAAAAATATTTCAAAAAGATCAATCTACATAAAAAAAATAACTCATTCGTATTTGTACTTTTTGAACGACGCAACACCGTTAGGTGTAGGGTGGATTTTAAAGCTTCTTGGAATAACTTCGTAGCAAATAGGTTTTTAGGCCAAAGTACACCTACAACCTGCGTTATTCGTTACATAATAAAGTCAGGATAAAGCAAGGATTAAAATAGGTACAAAAAATAATAAATAAAATGTAAAGATTTCTAAAAAAAAAAGCAAATAAATTGTATGTAACTTTTCCATATCTGATTTAAAGAAATAAGTCATGTTTATATTGGTTATGAAATTATTAAAATAATAAATAAAGCATCCTTAATCTAAAAAGACTTTAGTTATAGAAAATAACTTGTGTAAATAACTGTCAGTTACAGAATAAATTGTAATCGTTTAATAATTTTATTGAGTAGGTAATACGTAGGTGCGATTTGTAAAAGTTTTAAATAACAACAAAATGCAGTAGGTACCATTTTCATAACGATAACAATCATGTTATCCATAAGTTGATTTCCGTAAGGTATTATTTAAATATTGAGTGTAAATATTTACCAAAAATGTACAAAATAAAACCATTCAACGAGGCACTTTGATGACTACGCAAACTTGAGTTATGTTGAAACCGGTTACGACAAGCGAGAAATGCAATCAATTTAAACCACTTACGACATGAATTTTCAGTAAGTACGGATGGACGGATAGACGGACGGACAGGTGGCCCAAAGGACGAAGATAGTAGCTTCTTATATTTAGGTACATAAATATATGTATAGAAGAAAACATTTGGAGTCCATAACCAAACCCTTATGTTACCAAATATTTAATATGCATTATACTAATTTTTAACACTGTGTCATAATCATAACCGATGTATAAGGTCTTCTTAGTTTCTCGAAGGAACTTTAAAAGTATATCTTAAAAATTCCAGTGTATATTGCTCGTATGTAATATTTTAAAATATGGGAGGTCAGGTTTTGACATAGACTAGCACATAGGTGAGACAAAAGCTCGTAGACTACATTCAGCTGAACGACACCAAAAATTGAAACATTTCAGAGATGGAGAATTTATCGGAAATTTATGAAGACAAACAGAAAAAAAATGTATTCAAATAATTGTTTCATTTCATTGCAATTTATTGTCAAATATTCATCGAATTAAAATTATGTAGTAAAGTATCTATATTAAAAAAAAAACACTGTGCTAAAACAACCCATTTGTTTTTTACAGGTCCGGCATTCTGGGGACTAATAAATCCCGAATGGAACCTATGCAATAAAGGAAGAAGGCAGTCGCCTGTTAATTTAGATCCGGAAAAACTCCTTTACGATCCAAATCTAAGATTAGTTCACATGGATAAACATAGGGTGAGTAAAAATTTAATTTAAAAAAAATATATATTTAAATAATTTTAAACAAAAACTGAGACACTGAGTTGACACTTTATATTTATCTATTTATCTTATTAAAAAAATAGTTTGTGTAATTTTTAGCTAAAAGTAACTGCTTACAATTTAAAAAACAAAATATCTTTTTTTGTTTAATTATATTAAAGACTGCATTATTAAACTTATTAACGATTTTAAATATAATATAATGACTGCAACCAATGACTGTTTTTGTTCATGTCTATTATTATTTCAAACTAATCCTATCGAAGATAGTTACATGAAAGTTTCTCCGTAAGTACATTTAGTTATCGTACGAAAACTGCAAAGTCAGAAAGTTTAAATACAATTCTTGAATTCCTTCAACAAAATGAATTGTTTTATGCACGCCAGTGCCTTATTAAAGACAAAGGTTTTAATGTTGTGAAACTAACTATCCTCATTTGCTTCGTTTGCTTCAAAGGATACTACTAAATCTGATCCTACACAATGATACCCAAACATTACAATATGAATATTTAACATCATTATTATATAAACTTTTACGTGGGTCTGTCAGAAATACTTAAAAAATAACTGTAAGAACAGTTGGAGAAAATCAGTTAGGTTAAAAAGATCATTCGGCGAAAGAATATTGAGATAATTATTCATCACGAAAATCTCATAACCAATCAACCGAAAATCTCACAATCCATTTACTCGCCAATTAATCATTATTATGTATTGGTGTAATTAATAATTAACTCATAGCGTGCACTTTAGATGACAGCGTAAGGTTTGGCATTTTGTGGTAGATGGTTTTAATAACTTAGTACCAGCTAAGCAATACTTAATACCAATGTGAGATGAACCAAACATTATTCAGGTAGACGTATCTGTATTCAATCGTATCCCATTATCATCTACCTAATTAACAATTTTATCTAACTCATTTTGAAGAGCTTCACAATCAGAGATATCACGAATTATTCTATATATATTATATTAAATCATATGCAAAGAGGTGCCCGATTAAAGATAAACACTTGGAAAAGTCATAATTAAATATAGGAAACAAAAAAGGTCCTAAAATTATCTTGCATTACCTCAGATAGACCACAAGTAAAATATAACACAATTATATTTATTTGCTATTTTTTTTAAATGATGTTAAAAGCTTTTAAACCTAAATATTAAAGAATATATTAATTTCAAACATCGTATCGTATACTATCGTATCGTATATCGCACCTCCTATACGTATCGTATATTTATAGTGGTTTTTTTTATTTTATGTGAAAAAAAAGTACAATAAAAAACACCTGAAAATGTAAAAAATAAACATATTTGTGTTTAGATTGTTGTAAAACAAATATTTTTTTATGTGAAATAAATTAAATGTATATAATTTTCTTATGAGATTACCCAAGGACACTTTGAATATTTATAAAGGAACTTTTGTATGTGTGTATGTCGATAAATACGATAGCGTCTACACAAAACACGGTCAGTATTATTAAAAACCTAATTCAAAATTTGGGTATTTAGAAAGTTGTGATAATAAGATTTTTTTAGTTCGAAAACCATGATATGGAAAAACCTTGAAAGTAACATAAGCTTTTGAAATTAATAAGAAATGGTGTCATTTGAACATGAAATGAAATGTATTTTGCCCTAATTAACAGGGCACCATTAAAATTAAGCCAATTTCACCCCAATCTAGATAATGCTTAAGAGCGAGAACCGCTGGCCTCGGCGCTTCCTAAATCCGCAGACGACGCGGCGCCGGGACGAGCGGCGCCCGTAAAAAGTATGAGCAACTTAAAAAGGAAAATGAATTTTAAGATTTACTCGCTTAAGTTTTCTGCTTCATTTGCCGCCGAGTCACAATTAAAATTTTATCATTTTATTAAGGAAACTTCCATGGACGCGGCAAAACGTTGATTACAGAATGTCTCCTTGAGCCGACTTTTCCAGTCACGAATAAATAGACTCAAAGATCGCTACATACAGTAAAACATACATTTTTTAAAATGATATAATGAGATTTGTATGTTTTTTTTACTGGCATTAAACGGCGTTACGTTTTCACTTTTTTTTGTTGAATATAAATACTATATAATCATAATGAGTCAATTGAAAAACTGAAAAATAGAAATCACGCTGAATAAAAAACATTAACGCATCAGGAAATAAACTTAGTATCCTTTTAGTATTAAAAGGATACTAAGCGTTAAACTTAGTATTAAAATCCTTTTTTAACTTATATTTTATCATTTATTTCTTATTATTAATCTATCCATTTGAGTTAACGATTTAAGTGACCACATTTCTATTATTCATTATTATTATTTTTTAGATAGTCTGTGAGCTATTAAGCTATTAACCTCTTTTAGGTCAAAATGAAGTAACTTATACACGAATAGGTGCTTCAAAAACGTAACCACCATATCACACCACATACCCACGTATTGCTTTATTCTGTGCATGGTTTTCACGAAAACTACTTACAAAAAAATCTATTTTCCAAATGAAGACAAAAGAAGTTGCAGTGGCTGTTAATCAAAGTAAGCAAATAAAAATAAATTAGTTAAATATAATAAATATTATTAAATTAAATATATTTAAATTGCTGTATCAGCATTGGCATTACCATTCCCACCCAGCCCGCGGCACAATCTCCAGGAAACTTCTTCCCCGAAACTAAATTAAAGTACCGTCAGACTGCCGACCAGTGATTTAGTTTTTATTACTGCACGGGGAATATTCCGGCGTAGGGCGGGCGGGATAGCGCTAGGGCAGTGACCACCCCGCCAGAAGAGGACGGGCGGGTGGACGCCTGAACATAGTTGTGTCAACCTTAACTGCCTTTGCGAGACGTCTTGGGCTCGGCCGGTTGTTTTAGGCGACCGAATTATTTGCGGACTCGCATAGCCGCCACTGTAAACACTACCTTTAATACTATTAGCCTAAGAAAATTGAAATCTTGCGAGTAAATATACTGTAGTTACCAAAAAATATTGGAAGTTTGTCCTCATAGTGAAATCTTAGATTATTACTAATTTAAAACTTTTACGTTATTCATATAATATTGGGTTTACCTATTACTATTAGTTTCCACAATGTTTCGGAGATAATTACACATTTCGTTAAATCACTATTGACGTCAACTATTGACGGAAACTTTACTAATAAATAACGTCAAATGGCCTAATAATAAAACATAATAATTTCGAAATATTTTTTTTTATTAGCATTGGATACGACGCCAAATCAAAAAAAAAAAAAATTTTTTTATGAATATGGCTATTTTTGTGTATTTCCTAGGGTATACACAGTATACATTTTATAAAAATTTTGAAGTTGATTTTAAAATGTTGAAACTTGCCTAATAAGGCAAGTTTCAACATTCAAGGCAAGGTTCAAGAATGTAATAACATTGTCTATTTACATAATTAGCTATGCGTAAATGTATACTAGTTTTAGGTTAATGTACCGGTTAATATAACATGTGGTGTCCGTCACCCCGTGGTGTCCGTCCGTGGTGCGGTGTGTGGTGGCGGATATAGTAGTTATTGTTATTGTTATTGTTAAAGTTGTTGTTACTATTATTCTGTACATGTATGTATTTTGGTTTATAAGAATAAATAAATAAATAATAGTTCACATATAGTAGTTATTGTTAAAGTAAGTGTAAACTAAAAAAAATATAATTTTCAGCGAGACATGTTAATGTTGTGTTAATAAATTAACTTCGTGTGAAATGGGTGCTTGCCCTAAATGACATATTTCACTGACACATTGCATGATAAGGGTCAATATGTGGACATATCCCTTATATATTTTCTTAAATCATTGTAGACATATTACACATTATGTAGATAATTAAATCTTTGACATATAAGTAACTGACAATATACAGCTCTCTTAGGAAGACGTTATATAAATGTGTTGTTAATATGCAAGATTTTCCAATACCAAAATTTTGTTTTTTCGGCTTTGTTTCGATTTCCACATCTTCGTGTAACAAAACTGTTTTTTAAAAGTTACGCGTTTTTTTAACTGTGTTATGTTTTTATGGTCGACATTTATTTTAAAACTATAAAATTTACCGGTTATTATATATCGGGTATAAAAGAATAGGTAAGTAGTATTATTATTTTAATATGTAGTTATTGAGTGACTATGTGGTATTTTTAAGGCAGGAACGCTACTCTTGAGCTATTATAAAATATAAATAAACAATTCTCAAAAACTTGCAATTTTTATAATACATTGTCAGATATTTGTGGATTTTTTTTACATTATCTTTTTACTAGCATTTTCATTTTGTATATTTATTTATTTGCAAATTTGTCTTATTGTTCAAAAATGAAATAGAAGTCTTTGAATAGATTCATTAGAAGTTTTGAATAGAGTGTAGCCCTTTAAATACTTGCACAAGCGATCGGTTTAAAAACTATGATCTGTTTCATTGTTCTCGTAACGTTTCAAAATAGAAAAGATTGTTTAAATGGAAAATCTTACAATTTCTGAACTACAAATAATATCCAATATCTTTAAAAATAAATTTAAATAACAAATTTAAAATTTAATATAATTTTATTATATTTAATAATAAGTTAAAATAAATTTAAATTAATTTAGGCGTTCTTTAAATAACTTATGAACAGAAAAAAAAAAAATATATGTCACAATTGCGTAGTAAAATATAATTTTATTATATTACAGAAATATACATTTTTCATATTTCTGTATTTTTGCTATACTATATTGCATCATAGTAATATTTATTGTGGGATATATGTATAAAATTACGAGAAAAAAAAATGATAGTAAAAAAAACACATTCTAATAACGGTTTATATTTTTTTTATATTTCTGAAGTATATATTTATACCTATGTACAAATATAATTTTATCCTAGATTTTATTTTGTGTCCTTTTTTTGATACGCATTCAATAGTGTACTCTTAAAAAAAACATAAACGACACCTTTGCCTTAAACATTTTGTACTTATCTGATATGAATAATATAATTTATAGTGTGACGTCCGTAGTCCGTACGTATGTTATGTAAATCACCTAAATCGTTCCAAACGGAATTCTTTATTTGTGCCAAGTCCTGTTTCGCTTATATTCCATGAATAATTCTTTGGCACGTTATCTCGCAAAACTCTCAGAATGCGAAGATCTAAATCTACATTTCTTGCTAATGCTGAATAATATAAAACGCATTGGAAAAATAAAGTTCTGTTTTTGCAACTTAATTCCTACTAATATTATAAAACGAAATTATAATACATCAATCATAAGAAGGTAGGTACTTGGTAACTTTATTACGATATGACTATTCTGAAACGAAACAACATACTTAGAAATTACTTAGAAATCTCTGATCTGTCCTGCCATGATTCTCCCGAACATATAGGTACTATGTTTGTAATATATTTTTTTTACATGTTATAATAAATACAATATATTATGAGAGAATTCGAATCGCAATATACTTACACATATCGCATACGGTCTGTTAATTGTGACAATTACTGTTAATAGTGACAATCAATGTTTTATTGAGCAGTTTAATTGGTTACTATTTATCTATATCACGATTCCATTCTGGTTCTTTAGTTGTTAAACATTCATTGTTCAAATATTTTAATAATGCTACGATTCCTTCACCAAAATATCGCATAATATTCTTTGGTATGACAAAATTATATTTTGAATTTTACTTAAATTGTAATATTATCTCTTTACCAGATAAACGGAATGATTGCAAATACTGGTCATTCTGTGATCTTCACCGTCGACAACGAGACCCGTCACCACATCAACATCACAGGAGGTCCGCTCTCCTACAAGTACCAGTTCCACGAAGTGCACGTTCATTACGGGCTGAGGGACGAGTTCGGATCGGAGCATACCATCAACGGATATGCCTTTCCGGCTGAGGTGACCAATATTACTAAAGATTTAGATTCAGACATGTTTCAGGGATTAAATCTCTATGTCGGCTCGAACATCGTGAGCCCGGTAAAATCATGACTTGCTTACAGACGGACTGACACTATCCTATGAGTGATATTGGACTCACCAGCAGTAGTCAAGGGCAAACGAATGCAAAACTCCGCGCGGAAAAGACAAACACAAACAACAGGTCTACAGAGCGAAAAAACACCCGAATTCGCCTTAGATCTTACGGGAGTGCCGGAAGTTTCCCATGGGGAGACTCCAGGTCCGCTGAGCTTCTCCATTATATCGATCTATCCATCGGCAAAGCGCTTAAAATCCATAAAAGTCTCTTTCGACGGAAACAATTCTGGATAGGTAACTATTATATTACTAAACATTTAGCAAAAAATTTCTCTTTCGAAAATAAACCAAAAACTACTAAGCCAATATCGTTTGATATTGTTTGAAAACCTTCTACCAAGCCAGTGCTGGTTGAATGTTGATTCTGGATAAATGCCCAGCACGGTCATATCGGTAATTATAATAAAGTCGGTAAGATAATTCACATCGTGAACCCTATAAACACCTTTGAACCGCTACTAAGGATCATGAAAGAGCCGACCAATAAATACACACATCTTTAAGCATACCTCTCACTATATTTACTCATTAATTGGTTACGAACAATCTTACTTCTTTCAAACCCGCACTGTTATACGAATGTTTTAGTGGTAACTATAATTCTTGTAAACACCTAATTCGTCAGTGTGTACGTTTATTTATTTTTATATATTATTGTTTGTAATTTCTGTTGGTTTCCCTAAAAATTAAATATATAATCCCCAATACGATCTAGCCAGCTGGAAGTTACTAAACGCCATAGAAAACTAAACTATCTAACTGAGTGGATGATTTTTCCGAGGTAACAATCTCGCGAAATCCACGAATAAAATTTGCTATAATTTTCATATTTTATTTCTCTCTATTAGGACATACGTTTTAAACTTCGTAAATACGAATTTAAATTGAAATCTAATATTTTAACGTTTGTGAATAAAAAAAGATGTTCGTAAAATATATTAATATTTTGTTAAACCAAGACTTATATGATTTATATCAAATATTTTTTTCTACTATCAAACAAAAGACGCAATATGGGATTTTGAACAAATGCGATGAATAAACATAAAACATTTGATTATTGTAACAGTTACCTATAGTACATTTATTAAAAAGCTTTTTAAATTTAAATTTTATTGATTTCTTCCACTAAATGAGCACTGAGCAGAGTACCTACTTAATTAGCGGTGTTCGAAATTATGTCGTAATGGATATAGATAAACCAAAGATGTTTTCTCATTAAAGGAATAACATAATATTAGTATTTATCAAATATATTTTAAGTTTTTCTCATAGAACCTTCATTATTTGAAATCGTCATACACCAGTTTTTGAAAAAGTAATAAAAAATATCATTACATAAATATCTAATTTGCGGTTCAGGTTATTACATAATAGCATTAGTATTGAGTGTTGCCCTTCGAAATTAGAAAATCAAGGGCTCTAACAACATTTGAATCGTCAAAGAAAATTAACATCGGATATTTAGCTGGAATTGAATTTTGCGCTTCCCTGAACTGTGATTGAGGAAGCGGATGCAGAGATTACTCAAAAATGAGAGACAGAGATAGATAGAGGGTGAAATGAAGAGAGGGCACAGCGAGTAAATAAGCATCTCTCTGATGACTGTTTACATGGCTATGATCGATCGTCTTGTATCTCGACTAAACGGAGGTGAGCGGAGAGTAAGGCACATAATCTAAGAATGCCAAATCTTACCAATTTAATCCATAAAGTAGAAACTTTCAAATAAACTTCAAACTGCTGGCAATACGTTGATGCCGGTTGGTCAACCCTTAATAGCACATTATTTAAATTTCTCATCTCAACTTTTCCAAATAATTTTCCGAATATTTATAATTAAACACTATTTATAATTAAACACTATTTATAATGCAATATCTTCAGTTTCATTGACTTTAAATCTTTTAATGTTTTTCGTAAATTTTATGCTTTTATCATGATAAGTAGTGGACATAACATGTGGATTAAACATATTATCAAAATGCCGTCCTAAGATATGTTAAAAAAATATAATGGTTAAAATTTATTAAGTATGTATATCCTTTTTTTTCCTTAAAGTTTGTAGGAAAAATAAGAAAATTGGTTACGGGAATAATTTAAGAAGCCTTGAGCAAGAAATACGGTATGTTACCTAAATAACAATGCGGTAAAAGTGTCATTATTATTAGTGTCGATGACTTATTCCCATCGACAGATATATTTCTATTAAACAAATATCCTTTTCATTGCGAGTTGCGAAAAACCTTAAATGCAGAAAATGAACTAAATTAGCAATACAAAACAAAAATAAATAAAAAATAATAATAAAATAGTAATCTTTGGATATCATTTTCAGTTTCTTTTCTTTGGCCTCTGACTATTTCTAAAAAAACCCATATTTCAAAGTAATATATATTAAAAAATATACACATATATATATATTTCTGTATTTAGAGAGCTAATGCGAGTGTAATTTAATTTAATTTTAATCTTTAGATGTATCTCTGTACTTTTGCGAAAACCTGTCAATTGTCGCGGCAGGGTTAATTTTACAAACAATTGTATGTACCATTTTTTCAATTATACTGTTGGTTTTCCGAATAAACGATAAATAAATAAATTATGAAAACCTGGTGGTGTAGTTACATACATACATACCCGCGATTCGAAAAGCATTCGCCGTTAAAAATATTTAATAGTACTTTTTAGACACTATCTAGTTATGTGGCAAGCAATCTACAAACATGCAATTTACGAGATGTCCGTGTCGTCTGCCTGTTATGAAGGGCCACGCATCATGAAGGTAGTCATCACTGCACCTAGAAGTGCCCAATACTGCAAAGTTCCCATCAACGATCAGTTTAAATATTAATGTATATCAATAGTTGAAGAATCGTTAAAAATAAAATCAGTGCTGTTAAATTCGAACCATACTGGCATACCTACTATCTATCCGAGGGTTGCAAAACTCCCTTTACTTACAGCAAAATAACAGCCCCGGGCTGACTAAACGTCCGCTAGACAAAACAAGTTCTGTTCAGTTCATTAGTGATCGGTTTGGACTCGACCCCGTTTGTTAGCCTTCGGGCCGAAACCGCAGCAGCCCCTCGGCCCCGCGGCCCCTGGCGGCGCGCCGGCGAAGCAGCGAACTGCTCCAACTAATATACGAATAGTGAAACTTTTCGGCGCCAACTTTCGACAGAGTAATGGCTCTGCGTAAATTTTGATTGACGTTCGACTGGAATGTAATAAATGATGCAGCTACTGACGCGAAGCTTCTATGCCCGTTTGCATAATTCTCGCTGACTTTTAAAGATAGATCGTCGATGCTGTATACCAAAATCTTTCGGTTAAGTTATGAAATTGGTGGCGACATGAGGCCTGACTTGTCTATTAGAGCTGGTGCGAAGCAATGAAGGCTTATTTAAAGACCTCAGACGACTTGTGAACCTAACTTTTAGTAACTACACAGCTAGTGCAGTCAATTTAGTACATGCAGCGTTACTCTTGAACTATTCCAAAACTGAAACGTTTCGCGTAACCGTAAAGTTTTCCAATTTTTACAGTAAAAAATTGCTTCGAAGAATCGCTTTAAAATGGTTCAAATGGTACAACATAGATGTAAGGGATTTAAAGAATTACGAAATGTTTATCGTTGTTGCTTATTTTTTTTCCCACACTGTTCACACCAATAATTTACTTTTGTATAAATCTCCTAGATAATAATATTCTAAAATAATAAAACTTATAGGAAACACCTAAAATAACTACAAAAAAGTTTGTTTTCAATTCAGCAATCAATTGCATTTCATCAATCTACTAAATAACTATTAGAACTAGCCTACCTTAGTACGGGCAATGTCCAGTTAGGTATGGTTATGTTATTCATCATTTAAGAAATATGTAAAAACAAAAATCAATAAATAAATATACAAATAATCGTACTAATAGTTATAGTCAATATTATTTTCCAGTTATATCCGAAGAGCATTGAAAATCGATTAATATTCAAAGAAATACATCATTGTTATCGTATGCTTAGTATCTTGCTATCTCCTCGATAAGATCCGAAAAATATTAAAAGTACAGGTAAAAGGGTGAAACATCACAGCAGTCACGAATTCGGCTGCTTTATACTGTCCATCTACCGTGCTAACGAATGACCCTAACTTCATCTTCTAGTAAAGTTATGAGTCTCAAGCAATTTCCTGCTCCAGCGATGGCAAATTCAACGGATGGATGTCCTACCCACTGCGAATGATAAAATTGCAAATACTTTTGATGTTAAGAGATTAAGCTATTACGTAGCATCTCAATTCCCCGCTGTGCAACCTTAAACTTGGATAAGAGCCAATTTCAATAATAAACCGATGACTACGCGTCGGACGTCCAACGGTCGTCCGTCGTCTGAATAAGTGAAATTGCAATTATTTACTGGTAGAGTGATAGATAAATGCTTCAGTTTTTCAAAAACATGCCAGCCTTATTTTTCCGTGAAATTAATTGTTCGAGCGCAATAAAATTACTTTATTTAGGGTTTTTTTTTATTGAAATGGTTTTTTGTAAAGCTGAATTAGAATCACTTCCTTTTATCCTAAGGAGTTAAAATTTGACATTTTGGCTTAGTTCTGGTGCCAATGCATTTTTTGCATGATCAGAATCTCACAAGATCAGGTATAGTAATCAGGAGAGTAGAGTAGCTAATAGAGTTCACTCTACTAGCTACTCTACCACTTTTGTTTTTTTTTTCGTTTATACAAGTACAGTACAGTAGTACTTTAAATTCATATTTTTTACGTTTTTACTCTGTTTCAAGTACTTTTAACATTAAATGTAATGTACCCTTTCAACAATATAATATTTTGTAACTTACCACTGAACAGTCAGTTTTTTTTCCTCCTTTTGCCAATTTCAATTTTTTGTCAAATGCATCAAACCATTTTATATTTGGAATGTAGATATCATCTGCTCCTGCTCCTGATTTAGTGGATTTCTTTACTTTAAGACACTGCAAACTGCAAGTAACTTCAACTAAACTTTACTTGATACTTGCTGTTGTAGGGGAAAAGATGTTTACACGCGTAGAGTGGGAGTTGTGGTGGGGGGTGAGTAGAGTAGAGTTACTTTACTGCAGCCAGTAAAGTAGGTACTCTACTCTACTACTCTACTAGATACTCTACTCTCCTGATTACTATACCCGTGTAAACCAGGCTTTAGAGTTAATCGCGTCTGGTGCTATATTTATTTTAAATGAAGATTATTCTAGAACTCCCAGCATTGTAAGTTGTAATTGATTTATCGTTTTAGACACGGCACAACGACCGAAAACACATCGAAAAGTTTCGTCCGCGGCTAGCTGCAGTTCATTTCCAATCCATTGCGCATTCATTATCAAGCTTAATATCTTATTAATGAAGTTTCCAAGTTGTGTGGTAGTTAAGCATTCGCCAAGTTGCGATTTGAACTATGCGCAGTCGAGTTTCCAGCGGAATCGCTAAACAATGAACGGAGGAGCACTGCGGCCACCGCTCTGAAGTTGTCGAGTTTACACTCCGCATGCACAAGCACGTGATTACGAGCAATAAATGCGGGGCGTCCCCTCCCCCTCCCCCCCACCTGGACGGGACTCAAAAGACTTGTCAATTATTATTGTGTGCAGCTGAGGAGCTCCTGCGGCGGAAGCTTTCTTTAGCTTTAACGAGGCGCGGCTTGAATCGACGTTTAATTTTGCCTGTTAATAAGTTTTGCCAATTCACTCTGAAGTTGATTGCTCTGCTTTGTGCATTCAACAATGAGAATAATGCCGTTGTTCATTCGGGTTCGAAAAGTATGGCTGTTTTATTTTATATTGGGACTGGCGCTTTATAATTTTAATTTCTGGTATTAAATACACGATAGAATGCATTGATGTATAAATATATGTGCAAACGTGTTAGCTGGTAGATTTGTTTTATTTTTTTTAATGAATTGTTACTCTATATTATAGTATACCTATGTGCGAATTCGAACCAGCGACAGCTGGCAATAGTCAAACGCCTTAACCACAATTAGATTAATTTAATAAGAAGAAAAGTTCTCCATATCATTGAACAAATAGAGAAAATGATTCAAAATGTGAAGATGAAATTTAATATATAATATTTAAGATAATATGTGCCGGTGTCAATTCTTTTGAATTGACACCATCACTTTATTAATTTTGGGGATGAATTCCTTTCGCATTTTTTTACATCATTTTTTAATCGTAAAAGGGAACCTATACACCCCTTCGGAAATGGTCTTGGAATATCCTGTATTTATTTTATTATTCAGCATCTTCAGGTATGCTTATTACTCAGGCAGGAAATATGACATTGGCCTGTTTGACCCGCTGAAGTCTGAACCCGAGATTCCTGGGTCAGAAACATACGTTATCCCTTTCCTTGTATATTTATTTTGTGATGGAACACTCGTCTTTATTTCCAGCTTGTCAAAAGCATGCCCCACTAGGTTGTTTATTTACTACATTCAGTGGATCGTCCGTCCGAGGAGATAATCGTCCGTTTCAAAGCAATATGCATAATCTGGCGTTAATTAGTCAAATGAGTTTAATCCTTTAATTAACAAAATACAAGCCCGCCGGCCGATTTACCTTCGCGCTGTTCTGCGCCCCTGGTTATCATTCATGCCTTGATTAAGGTAAAACACACGAGTACTTAGGAACTGCCCGCGCGGGAATTTGTAATTAAGCCGATATACGAGAGTGGCGAAACAGTATATTATATTCGGAATTAAATTATTTTATTACAAATTTACATTTAATCAGGGTTCCGTAACCGCGTGATTAAAATAACTGTAAACTTCATACTGACACCTCGTTATCTATCGCATGTATTTTTCAAAATGGTTTATCTTAAAAAGATAAACCATTCAAAAAAAATAAAATTCTCATCACAGCTGGTCCAAAATATAAAACATTTAAATGCGGGAGATATACGGTTACATATTTCCAAAAACGTAAGGACAAATAGACAAATATACAACTTAAACAATGTTTTCCTCTCGAGATCAAAATCATAAAGTTGTTTTTTAGTGGCAAAAATAAACCCTCTATTTTGTATAAATTAAACAATTTTTTTGTGCCGCTCCCGTCAAAACAATAATTTTAAACTGCCAAGTCAACGTGTCCAGATGGGAACTGCATTTATATGCATTTGACATAGATACGCGATTCTGACAATAATCGCTAGTTCGAAGCTCAAGACCACAATTATATGGTGTAGTTTGCTTGAAATTATCATATGATTTACGTGACGCAAGCATACACACTACAAAGCATTCGTGTATATATTTTTACTTTTTATTTTTTTTCATCATAATTTGTTAAAGTAAATGTGCTGTTAATAGGTTAATACATCGTTGATTAATCTTTGATCTCTATATAAGTTATCTTCCCTTTTGTGCCATGTGTATGTGCCATGGGCAGCACCATGAATATTTCAGTCATCTTTTTAGTGAATTTTAATTCCTATGTTATTCCTATGTTGTCATTTGGATGTATTTAAATCTACCTAAATTGTACCTAGTTTTAATCTAGAATTATTCAGTCACATTTATATTTGGTTATGTCACGTTGATTTTCTTCTTATAATAAATAGGAGTGCGAAAACATTCTTGAATTCAGATATTATGGAGTGATTATTTCGAAATATAGATTCATATTTTTTTTGCAGTTGATGACAATTTTAATCAACTTCCTCACAAGTAGTTTCATTTTTAACGCGCGTAGTAAACGTGGTAACCACAAGTTTTTTTTTTAAACTATTGTTTAAACCACTAACCTAAAATGCGGACTCATTTAGCAATACGGTTTCTGTTATTATCTAAGATCATAATAATATTCCTTCGTCGACATTTGAATATAGAAATCCTCTGTATAAATACACGGTCCCACAATCCTATAACAATATTTTTGGTATCTAAAATACAATAACTATCTGACCAACTGAATTCGCCTAAATGATTGCCAAGCGTTTTGCAGGGCAAGTCACTGGTATCCGCTAGCTAGGGACTTTTTTTTAAGCGATAAAAAAATTATACACCATATACTTTGTGTGTTTTAGCTTTAGACTTAGAAGTAAGATACATAAACTGTGAAGATATTGATGTATTACCTGACTTTTCTCACATTAGAAACTGAAAAAATATTGAGGTCTAAGTTAACCGAAAAATTCAGTAGAATCATCATTTGTTGTGGCTACTGAATTTGAGTAGGCCCTACCGAAGTATATACAATCTGTTTAATAAACTGTACAAAACGATTCTAGTAAATTGATAAATCGTTCACCTAACAATACTTTCTTGTAACAAAACTTTCTTGGTTCTTGTCAAATAATCTGTTAATAAGTGTATCAAATGAAAATTTGTGTACACTTTACAAAACTTTGTACACTTTGTACACTTGTGTACACTTTTTTTTACATCAACCATACAATCAGTAGTACCTCGCACTTCTCGCCTACTCCGCTATTTTGTTTCTCTACTAAGATAGTTCGGTAGCGTTTACTAGGCAGTTTGTTGATATCTGCTGGAGTTTAGCTAGGCGTGCCAAACTTTGGTTGAGCCTACTTTAACCTGAATGGAAGTGTAGACGCAACAAAACGTTTATCTGTCACTATATTTACAGGAATTTCTTGTAGCGGGTGCTTTACGTAAAACTTACATAGGACTCTTGCGATAGTAGCAGTGTTACCAACACTTTGTATTTATCGCCGCTTCCGAACGTCATCATTTCCATTTAGTCTAGCTAAGACAAGAGGCGCTAGATGATTCCGACGCGACGCTCGTTTTGCCAACTGCAAAAAGTTAAAATCGGTTTATTTGCGGTAGAGCGACGCGACGGTGAAATGTTTCAGCGGTCTAATTCTT
The DNA here is from genome assembly GCA_020383195.1 of Neomicropteryx cornuta. Classification (NCBI taxonomy): domain Eukaryota; kingdom Metazoa; phylum Arthropoda; class Insecta; order Lepidoptera; family Micropterigidae; genus Neomicropteryx; species Neomicropteryx cornuta. The sequence continues at coordinate 16,664,425 of JAHKQU010000008.1, read as the reverse complement.
GGGTGTTTATTTTCTTTTCGTCAGGGCTGCCGCGATCACACTTCAAATGTTAAAAGCCATTTTCTTGCCCATCTTCTTCAGCCGTCTTATAAGGCAGATTTATATTTACCTAATTTTAATCATTCTCTTTATAAGTGGTCTAGAGGGACTCTTAGTAAATATCCCTGCCCCCCCCCAAGGATAGGCCCTCCTAGGCCCTCTAGGCCTATCCCTAGCCTATCCTTAGCCTTTAAACTTCAGAAAGGTTCTTTTTATACAAACAATATTTATGCTACCTGTGAAAAAGAGTTTAAGTCTATTTTGAGGAAAAATCTCGATATATGTATAACCTTTTCTTGATTTTCAGTCCAAATAAAAATATAAAAGATAACCGCCATTTTGCGTTTTTTTTCACGAATAGTATATGTAATTTCGTGCATTCACTTTCCATAGTGATATGGGCACAGTTAGAGTAAGGTACATCCTTTTTAACGAAAAATGTAAAAGGATATGATTCTAAAAATAAAAATAAACAATAAGAAAAGGTAATCAATTTATAAAGTGTGCAAATTTTGTTTTAGCTCTTCTGTAAAGTTACTCATTTATAGTAATCCCTTTTTTCACAGGTACTACAGATGTTTCACATTCGTTTGTTTGCAAAATGGCCATTCAATTCACATTTTAGCTAAAGCGGAACTCAAATATACATATACATTTCCCTGTCTATACAGGAGTACTCTATAGTACAAAAATCTAACAGTTCTCATAATAAGTTAAATTTGGTTAATAGTATACTATTTACAATCTACATAATAGATAGTTAATAGTATACTATTTACAATCTACATAATAGATACCTTAAATATCAATTTGAAATAATTCGCCATATTACGTAGATTTTTTTATTTTATCGTTGGTTTAAGTAAACGTTAGATTGATTTAAACTAATTAAAACATATTATTGATATTTATAATCATTATCAAGTTGATATTTATACGTACGATATCATTGTTATGAAATAAATAATATATATACATGCTTTGTACTAGCATAGTAATATTTTTTTATATTTTGTTTGTATGAAATCCGCATGCAAAGTAATATTAATTATTTAATTGTCAAGGAAACCGCCAAAAGGATATTTAATTTTGCTGGATGATTTTCTGGTTTATGTATGGCTCTTTCTTATAAACGCAGTTTGTGGAAACATTGTATTGAATTGGTTTTATTTAAAGTTTTATTTTTATTTTATTGTTGTAAATTTTTTACGTTTCATTAATAATTAAAAGAAATTTATTTGGCCTTACTGATGAGATTTACATTGATATTTTTTTTTTTGTATAAGCAAGTTGATTTGTAAAACGCGCAGCTAAAAACGCACCACACCAAAAACTATTTAATATTATCCAATCGTATTGCATCATTTTAAATTGCGAATTTCAGTTTTCATTACTACTTTATTTTAAACTAAATTACAATATATCCTGCTCTGAGATATTAGAAAAACAAAAATATATATTTTTTAAATTCTCAAATAGTTTAACGTTTCAATACAAAGCGTGTATGTATCAATAGTTGTTCCTAACACTATATTTGCTATTTAAACAATGTTTTTTTATTAAACGTTAACTTGGCATTAAAAATAAATCTTAATTGGCGTTTATTGAACGCATTATCACGGAAATAAAGAATTTTTTTAGAGATAACTTATATTTACTATGAGAAATGCTGAAAAATTAAATTCTATACCTTTTTATTGTGGATGTCATTACGATATATAAATATATATTTTTAAACCCTTATAGATATTTCTATTTTTAATAATAATGTATTATTTGTTTCTTCTAAGTCGCAATTCAAAATCACATTATTTCTTAATATTTGAAGACTTGTATACCAGGATAAAAATAGAAAAGCAGCTATTACAAAGGTAATCCGCCATTAAAATACTGTTACTCTAATGTAAAAAATGTCTCTCTAATGTCTTTTGATTTATAAGACTCATTTTCTAAATTAAAAACAAGGGGTCAAATTTCAAAGGTACTATATTTAATTATTTTCCTTGTAAATCATGCAAAGTTCCTTAAATACACGTTTTTAAACAAGAAATTAATCCGGAAAAGCGCTAGGAAACATTTTTATCTTTCAGCAACGGGATACTGCTAATTCTATTTTATTTTATTTTATTTTCGTGTTATGTCACATTATCACAAAATAAAAATAATTAAAGCAGGGTCATAAACAACATCAACTGAAATGTGGATATCCTCAGCCACTGCTCTTTATGGTATTCACTAGAAAACCAACTTCACCAGGGGGCGTTCAGAAGCAATTTATGCTTAAAATTAGGATTTTAGATATACAAAATTCAAAAAATTAATAATTCCCGAATTAAAAAACTACCAATGATACTGCAATGCATGCTTTTATCACAAATAGGTAACTTTTCAGGATTCAACATTTTATTTTTATCATATAAATGCAATACGTTTTATGTCACCGTTTGAAGTGACATAGGGCTTATTGTTAAAATAATCATTCGGAGCACTATTCTCTTCAAATCTAACAATAACTGGTGGAAATATGTTCATTTTGCTAAAATATTACGAAATCCCACAGAAATGCAAGTACAAATCACTAAACTCGACAGTTTGTCGAACATAGTAATCCAACATGCTGACACAGCCTGTATTATCACGTGATCTGTATCTATATTCGTACTGATTTTTGATATGCCATATATATTTATTTAATTTTAAAAGAAATCTACAGATATACATATATCTGATGCGGAATACGATTTTGGCTACAATTTTTTTTTTTTTTTTGACCTAGCACACATTGCCGTATCACCGATAATATTGCATTTACATTAGTAAAACAATGTTCTTATTGCATTATTTCGTAATTTAAATTATCACTGAGTTAATGTGGAATATACATATAAAATGTCATTAGAAGTGTATTATACATTTTAGAAGTGTATTTACGAAACAGTACTGGTGAGTTTAATCTTTGCCCGTCTGCAAATTATTTATCCGGGCGCCTAGTTTCGAAAGAAGCCAAAGGTCTGACAGCCCTGTCAACTCAGCGCGCCAAAACAAACTATGTATATAAGAGGTTGCGATTTCAAGCGTATTTAACCCGCGATCTTCACCCTCGCCCGCCCTCACCCCGGTAACCCCGCGCAGCCCCTTCGCTCCTGAAACTTTCCGCGAAACTTTCAGCGGCGAAGCGCAGGAAAAATAAAGTTTAAATGCCGGCGATAAGAGACGTAATTATGATCGGAGAAACGCATTCGAACGCGGCAAAACGATCATAGTCGTCCTGTTCAACTCTCCCTCTTCACGTTTCCACCTCTTCAAGTCTCCACCCCTACTTCTTCCCCTTTCTTCTATGGTCTCATTTCTGTTAACTCGTTTCATTTAGGTATTTTTACCTTATGATTTGCTGTAATACTTTTTGACCGTTAGAGCGCTGCATTTTACTCGTATATACCTACACTTTGTTTTATCTAATAAAACTTAAACCTTATTATTTATATTTTTTATGTTTAATAAAAATATTATAAGAATTAGTAAAATCATAAATCAGCATTCCCATACTGTTAATTACCATCATTTCTGTATGTTCCAATCTATAATAATCATATAATAAAAAAAAAATAGAATAATTCTAATATTATCTCATTTCTTAAAATAAATGCCAAATAATATTTGAAAGTAGGCGTCTAAATTTCAATATATTTCATAAGATATACCTTATGAGATTTTTAAATATTTCAAATATAAATAATCAAATTCATAAATTTTACTTTATAGATATAGTATAGGACTTAGTTTTATATTACAATATATTGGTGTCAAGGAAGTATTTTTCTTTTAAGAATTGCTGACCTAGGTCACATGAGCCCTACTCAACTAAGCTAAATTTGCTTATAATTATATATTGCTAGAGTCAATAAGGAAGCAGTAAAAATGGATCACTTTAATGCGCGCATTCGAACCCGCGGCCGCTGGGTCAACAATCAAACACCTCCACCACTAGACTGTCATGATCTTGGAATTGGGCGCAGTTTTGACTGCATTGCCGTTGTGTTCATAATGCACACTAATAACGGCATAAGCATTTTATAAGCACGACTACGGCATTTTGCAAGTCTAAAATTAAATGAATATGCATTGCTACTTTACTCAGTCGACAATATTAGGAAAAGCGACGTTGCACATTCTTACATTGATGTGGCCGAATTTAGTCCGCTGGGTTTTAAGGAACAAACGTCTATGTGAACAGTAAAATGAATTTGTTATGATTCCTACTCGTATTCCGTCTACAATTTGTCAAATTGTCGTATAAGGATTACATGTTTCTTATTCCGCGGTATAGCGGTAACCTTAACAACACTAGTATGGCACTGTCCTTTCAAAAGCATAGAAGTCCTCTGACGTTAATTGGTTTAAGGCTCGCTCCCCTGGGCTCACGTTAGCTTGACTCAACTGTGAGGTTGTTTGTGGTTCACAAATTCATGAACCGAAACATAACAAAGTGTAAAGGCACTTATACCCATACTAGCTTTATCTTGAATCGCTCGCTTCGCCTTTCAAATTCTATGATCTAATTTTTTTATACATGTCTATTTAATTTTTAGAATACGTTTTTATTATGTACATAATAAAAATATCAACTACAATAATATTATTAGTAAATAAATATAAATTAAAAAAATATTGAGTGTGTTTGACTATACTATATTCGATGACACCGTATCAATAACAGCATATCGCCTTATGAATGAATGACATTTTTTGATAACATTGAAAAGTTTTTCGTATTTAATCATTTATAAAGCGTTGGTTATAAAGCCATACCGAAAAATAACTATTAGGTTACCAAAGAGTTCTTAGCTTTAGATCGCAGAATGTCGTTTTAATGCCATAGTTGATTTTATAAAAATGTATTTTTTACTTTCACCTGTCCTTTTTAGTATCACATATTGTTAAATTTTATGTATCTGACTGACTGTTGACGCTGACCGCTTTGTTGATTGCGACGCGTCTTATGATGAAAAATCTTATGATGCTTTCATTTTAAATCATAATAAAAATGCAAACTAAATCAATTTTAAAGTGTAACTGATTATAATACAAAGATCAAAGAAGAATGTATGTGCTTTTAGAAATAAACAATTTAATATGTTAAGGATAACACTAGATTTTTCAGTTTTCCAATTGTCAGATTATCAATATCGTAAGTATTTACTATTTTCTTGAAAGGAACAATGTTGAAAATTTAAAGTTTTATCAAAATATTGTCAACAGTTTGAAAATTTAAGTAATTGGTTTAATAACTAATAACATTATGTGTAGGTATTTAAATGAACCTTATAAATCTACAAGCAATATTGGAGGTATAAAATTGGCATGATGATGGTACAAAAATAATAGAATAACCGGATCGAGGTGAAAATACAATTCAGAAGGGAGCCAACGTTTATCTTTTCCTTGGAAATATAAAAAGAAACTCCCCCAAAGGTTTCGTGCATTATAATGTCGACAGCATTTGACCCAATGTTTCCCGAATACATTTCAGCGCCTAATTCAACTCACGCACTTCCTTGAAATATTACGAATCGAATGAATTTCGATGGCAGAAAGGGGGAAGAAAGGCCGGCTAAGAGAGGAAAACAGCACGTCCTCGTGAGGGAAATATCAGATGCCGCCTGTTCATAAATATAACACCGACGCGAGAAAGGTAAAAGGATCCAATAAAAACATTACAGATACTCTAGGATCCAACGCTGGAAGCACCGAAGCCTTAAGGTGCATTTCTTCCTTACTTTAGTTGAACTATTACTATTTATGAGATGTGTTTTGAGTGCCGAGTCTAGGTAAGAAAGATTTTATACAATAACCGTTCATTTTAAGTTTATATTTTATCCCGACTTTGCGCAGAAAACTACTCTGCACTTACATTACTAACATGTTATAATAATTTATATATCTATCTATAATAATAGAAGGCTGTACGTACATTGCGTTTTTGTACGCGGCATACAGCGAAATCTAACGCACACACACACACACACACACACACACAACTATTTTTTTAACAGCACAAGTAAACGCCTAATACATCTCAAAGACCGATTTTTATATTAAAATTACTTTTAATTAAACATTTTATGTTGCTGTATGTTATCAGCTAGGCAATTCGTTCGCGGCAATTAACACTGCATCATGACGTGTGGAGGTCCGCAGGCGCTGAGATTTTTGTTTTAATATTGTTTTGCCTAAATGTTTTGCTGTTTTATAGAAAAAAATATGTGACAGCGTTATAACGTTCTCTGCTAGACAATTCAATAACTTTATAATATTCTATAATTTATTCACAAGTCATTAAAGTTTTATATGCATATAATGCTACTATAATTACTGAACTGCATAAGAAATTGTGACAGTGGCAGTTCGATCTTACAAAACTGATCAAACTGATTGTATTTTTGTAACAAATATTCGAATAAAATATGCTGCGGAAATATGAAAGACCTTAGACGTTAGAAAGGCAGAATGGAATTGTTATTAACACCATTATTTTCATTTAAATCCGTTTTTAGAAATAATTTGACACACTGATAAATTATTTATCTTATATTATTTTTATCCTATATTGCTATTTTTTTTTTGTAAGCACAATAAATAAATAATTAATCATGAATCAAGTTTTTACCAGTAGATTATCAAAAGAGGTTTCTGAAAGGATAAAGTTATTCTTTGGATGCCCGACTTCCCCCGACTTCACCCGATATTCACCTTTAAATACATACGTCAACTGTTCGCGAGTAAACGAAGTTATAAGACACGCCCGATCGGGATTGGGGAGGTGCAGGCAGAATGGCTCGATTCGAACTCAGTGGCACTCAGTGTATTTTGCCACAAATTGTTTTTTATTGGAACACAATAAGTGAACCGTATATAATATGTATTATTGTGTTCGTTGTTAGCTATGCGCAGCTAAAAATAATTATTGAAAATTTACCTACTGCGACATCTTTTACCTCAACAAATGTTTGCATTTAGTTAGGTAAACATAGTACCTGCTTCCTCGACAAAGAGAGAAAGTTAATCTGTTTAAACATTCGACATTAAAATCAATTAGGTAAATAAATAATTCAGTTAGATAATTTATTAAGATAAAAAACAAAATGTGGACCAAAAGGTTGGTATATTTATTGTTTGAATGTAAAGTAAAAGTTTATTTTCAAGAAAAACTTAATGCATAGGAATGTCAATTTTTAATTTTCAATTAGTTCCCAAAAATTGACATATACTCGTCCTCAAAATCTGTTTGCCGGGAAATTGATTCTTAAATTGTTGAATTTCCTAAGATTATGGGGCGATTGGTGATTGCGGGTAAGGGAAGCCCTTTTATGAATACACAAAAAAATTGTATGCTATGTGTTTATCCATCCTAATAATAATAAATCATTTATAACAAAAGGCATGGAGGATAGGTTGATCCTTATACATTTTCATAATTGGTAGTAGTTAGCCAGTAGTTGTTAGTGCATTAAACAAAAATATTACCAGCTAAAGATTTAAAGTAGAGAATAAAATAATAATGTTTTATTTAGTAGACAAGGCCTTATTAAGTTCCCTTGTTAATCTTATGTTTGTTTTTATTAAATTAAAAGATACTACTATGAAACATTTAGAAAAAAAGGGCAGAAGAAAAAAACAGATGGCAAACGTTGTCAACGGTCTTTGATAGTCCTTATAGCGTCTTGTTTTCAACCGAATTAAATTATTGTAAAATAGTATTGTAACATCCTAGCTTCCCGTTTTATTTTTATTGTGCCATTTTGTGAAATTGCCCCAGAAGCAGTTGTTGTCGCCACTTGCGATACAATAATTCTGTTTGCGCTGTTAAACGAACCGATCACGATTGTTTGAGCAAACTTTGCTGCGAGCTGATTTAATGGCGACACTTTCCTTTCCTTGTCTATTGTTTACGGCATCGGGAGACACATCGCGTACGCGGTGTATTTTTTCAATTATATCAATATTTTACACATTTTTTTTGTCGTTTTTTTTGCGAAAGTTTTGTTTTTTTTAGTTTTTTTAGACACTGTTTTTTTTGTATATTATGTTTATTTGCATTATTTTTATTTATTTTGTAAATGTAAAGTTCAACAAAACTAAGAATAATATGTAGTAATAGAACCGATAAAAAAAATTTACATTTTTTACTAGGTGAAAAGTAAATAAAATGAAATCTAAATACTAAAAAAGTAATAAAAATGATTAGTAATAGTTAGAACAATGTAGATGTTTACGTATAAGGGAATTTGTGGCTATAGATTCTTTTTGAAAAAATAAATCATTTTGGTGTAATATTTATCATATGGCTAGTTACGACCATTACGACTAGTACTACTAGTTTGTGGAAAATAATGATAAGAAATGTGTTGTTGGTATCGTGAGAGTTGTATGTATTAGATTTTTTTTTTATTATCATTTTGTGATATTATTTATTTCTACTCATTTTTTCATATACATTTTTTATCGTGTGTACATTTCTGAGCTTTTTTAGCGAAATCTTTTGAATAAAAAAAAATAATTTAAAAAAATGCAGTAAATGGAAAGCAAAGTGGAGACTTTTAAGAAACGCAGTGTTGGCAGATGCACCAAGCACAAAATGGTAACACAAAATCTGAAAAACGAAATGGCCACCGGTAGTTCAATACTAATGTGCGGATTATAATTTGTTTGCTTATTGCTTTTTTATATTCCAAGCAAGACTTATTATTTTTAAAATTTAATAAAACTTTTTTAAAGTATCGCTTCAAAATGTTTGATATTCATATCGCATAAATTTATTATATTATGCAATTTGCATTGCTAATGAATGCTCATTTCTTGAGGGTGGATACCCTATGGATATAGCGGGCGCTGGGCTAAAGCGCGCTTAAAATATGCGTAACTTAGCACAGTAACTCGACGACATGTCGCTGATGTAACTGAGGTTAACTTCACGACACTGAAGTTGAGCAAAAGCATTTTGTTGCACTCGTAGTTTTAACTTCAAATCCGTTCAAATTTCAAGTTTTTTTCAAATCCGGTATATTTCAAGTTTTATAAAAATATAAATTACCTTTTTAAAGCTATTCTATGTAATTTTGTACAGATATTATATAACTTTATATTTATAGCAATACAATGTTTAAAAAATAATGTAAATTAAAATATTTTTACTATGTATTGACCAGGTATCTCACAAGGTTAAAATTAAATTAAAAAAAAATTATGGTTAAAACCTTAGACCTCACTAACATAGCTTGTTTATATACATTATTGTTTATTAGAGAATTGAATAGATTTAAAATATAAATGTTATTTTGAGTAATAAGACAATCATTTTTTTTTCATTTCAGATACAAGTGTTTGGATTCAACTCTCAACTGTACTCAAACTTTTCGGAGGCCTTAAACAAAGCTCAAGGCATCGTTTCAATATCATTGTTACTTCAGGTAGGAACATTGTTACTTTTTATGACAAATCGCAAAATTGTTATTTGCAATAAAGCGGTAACCACTTGATGGTTTTTGTGCGGAGTTAGGGCTTATTATGAGGCATTAACTTTATCACGGCAACATCTGACGGCCCGAACAAGAAGGATTTCTGCCGACTTTCTTTTTTGTTTGCGGAAAAAACTTTTCAATTGAGACGCTCGCTTGCCAGGCAACTTTCGGCTATTACCAGTCTCATGAAAATCAGCCTAAAATAACTTTATATGGGTGAGATTTGTTTTCTACAAAATTACCTAAATTATCAATTTTGATTAAAATAATACGGCAGGGGTATCTCATAAAGACCTTTAATTAATCCCTTACCTAAATACATTTATGGCTAAATTTTTCTATTTTTAATTTATCATTAAATAAAGAACGTTTTAGCTTCTTTCCATGTAATATACACTATCATATTCTAACGCACTTATTTTTATCCTATTAAATTAGTTTCTATACATTCTAGTATATAAGCTTCATTTTCGATAATATTAGATTTTAATTAATCTAGTTAGACAAATACTAAAAACTTTAGTAAATATATTCTCATTTTTTTTTTCTCATCTTATTTTAAATGTATTATCTGATATTTTTATAGATTACAATATCTTTACTTGAATGTATCTAATACAATAACCTGTATTAACACAGTGCCTGTAATTTAATAAATATTTCAGCAATATATATATACTTGTGATAACATATGATTTATTATTTTTTATAATTTATTTTATCGGAAAAATGTATATTAGGTTTTATATCCCCTAGTAAGCTAATTTTAACCCTAGTAACTTTATATATGTTTCTCTCCACATCCACAACTTGATAAAAGTTACTTAAATTTCTTTGTTTAGATAAATTATTTTTACAAACAATAACCGTAAATTTCATGTGGAATAAAGGAGGTGGAATAACATTAAGGAGGATTTTTAAATTGAATTCTTCAAATAAATGGATAATTCGCATATAAATATCAATCAGTATTATTTTTATCTAATGATAATTGAAATAAAGATAAATTATGGGTGGCTTAGCTGTGCGACTTTCGACCCACTCGAACACCTGCCAAATCATCCTAACTAATATTTTAGATATGTGGGAAGCGATAACAGTAACAGCTAGCTAAGATATAGTACTATAGAAAGTAATTGTTAAATTTTTGTTATTTAGGAGTTATTGATACCTAATTTATTGTATGTGTATATATATATATATATATAATATATATGTGTGTGTGTGTGTATATATATATATATTAAATATTTTTATCTATATATATATTTATATTAAAAAAAAAACATATATATTTTAGATCTCTAATATAGACCTCGCGCTCTTATTATCTCCCTACATACATATTTCAAATATGTAAGAAACACGTCGACACAAGTATTTGCCTAGTGAGGTGTTACTATTTCCACACAAACTGTACTTTACTTCTCTAGAATATCAATAAAATACGACATATTGAATAATACTAATTTGTATTTGTATAATGGACATTTAAATAAATTTAAAAAAACGATGTTTTAAGCTTCCCTATAATGTTTGTTCTGATTGCCCTAAAAACGGGTTAACGGATTTCGTGGTAGTCACGTACTCTATTCGACTTTGATATCGATAAGGAATACCTCTAATAATATAAAAATGCACAATGTATCGACCCCGATACACGCTAGTAGATTAATTCGGTGCTTTAACATCTTTTAAAACAATAATATAATTGGGTAGGTAAGGTCGAGAGCAAATGAAGCTTTACCTTGAAAGACGATTCGACAGAGTGTAAATATATATGTAAGTATTAACCTCATACGGAGATGCGAATGCGATGGTACACATCTCTTTTTTTTAAGTGTTTCAGTTCGACTTTAAATAATCGGGGTAAAGGTCCGAGTGCCTTTGACAGTACATATGTTTCGATTAAAGTTTTAAATATATTGTTAATAAATTCATACAAAGAAAAGTTGCCCCATAAAATGTATATAGGGTCGGATTACTATAATGGCATATACCCATAAACCAGAGTCAAGAAGCAAATATATTTGTGTGCCAGCGTTGGTCGCCTGGTCTCCGTATGTAAATTCTACCTGGTTAGCATCATTACGGCTGACGCGCTTGTTTTTCTGTGCGCTGCGCGATTGCCTGCATTTTCAGTACGCTCTTGCAGTTTCTCTAATGGTACCCCAAGGATTATGTTAAATACTTATATTATTATTTTTATTTGTTCAGTAGATCTTTATATATATTTTCCGCTCCTAATGATAAGTAGAGAAATTTTTTGAAAGGAACCATGTCACCGATTTCGATTGTGATTTGGCTCAAAACCAGTTTTGACCAAATTTTTTTTTTCTACATTTGAGTAATATTTCTCCATTTGAGTAATAATTACAACTAGTACAAAAAGTTTGTTAATAGTATTCCATAATCCTTTATCTTATTACTTTTATATTTTCCGTTAAAAATATCATATTTTTCTTATTTCTTCAAACTATAGACTGAAATAATATTTTACACTAAAAATGAGAGTTAAAAACGCATTTTATAAAACTTAGCGCTGGGTTAGGACAGGACCTCTTTAGTATCTTTATAATAATTTTGCTATATGGCTTTATATCCAACGCTTTATTAAAAAATAAATAATATATTTTTTTAATTTATTTAATAATAAACAGTAAACTTTTTAATATTTTAAGAGAGATGGAAATTTAAAAAAAATATAAATACCGAAACTCACAAATATTTGCATCGCTTGAGTTTAAATGTATGCTGGTTTAATTATCAAAGATACGATATTTAAGAATTACATTTTACTATCTAACCAGATTTATATTATATATATATATGTATATATATATTTACTTTCTTAAATATTTCTGTAATTATATATGTTTTCATCAGTTTTGTAATGTAATGATAAAATCCTTGAATCTCCTTTATACTAATATTTCATATTAACAATATATGTACCTAAAGTTTATTTAGCCCTTGCATTTACTATGCGTGCACAAACGGCCATTCTGATAACAGACCTCAGCCGAACGTGGTATTTCCACTTTTAAAGGCAAAATTTTCGTCAAGCATCTACCTACCCGCTGCAAAGGGAATCTCCCTCCTGGTTTACTTGAAAATGCTTATTTATTGGCATTTCAGGTGAGACCCCATGCCTGAGCGCACCATATAACCCTTTGATATACTGCTGCCTCCATTTTAATTAATATAAAAAGCATCCTGCCCGTTTACTCCCGCGCCGCACCGTAGTTACCCCTCGTTATTGTTAACCCTCGCTAGTTAGCGAGGGTTAACAATACGTTTATATATCACTGTCTCAACATTATTTAATATTCAATTTAATTTCATCATTTTCAGGCGTGATTTCTTATGCAGTTTTCTATTTTATTTTTTTTGTATTTCTATTTTATAATAACAATTTTAACAAGAAAGCAAACAATAAAACATAGAAATTTTAAGATTAACTTAATAAAATATTTTGTTTCCTGTGATATTCGATGTCTTGCTCCATTTATTGCAGATCTGTAGTACCTTTATTGCAGAGCCACAATAAATGTAATAATAACAAGGTACCTAAATGTAGTAAATTAATTAAAATATAGGATAAATTAATGGTTGGTGACATATGTTTTTATGAAGTACAAAACAGTTGATACACAGTTGAACAGTTGATACTTTATTAATCAGAAATGGATATCTCGAGCGTTAATTAGAAGTAAGCTATTAAAAAAATAAATATATAATATAATGTGATGTGCCATATGTGAGTTATATTGAGAGGATAGGTAAATGTTTGTGTGATGGGTAAGGCATTTCATTTTGCGCGTGTAAATTTGGTAGCACTTTTAGGTTTCGAACCGCGGATTCGAACCCGCGACCTTTGGGCCAATAGTCTAACGCCTTAACCACTAGACTACCACGATTCAAGAACAAGTTCTTATCATTTAATGTCTGACGCTTTGTATACGTTGTTGCTCCTTGATAAATAAATAAATCGATACCGGACTTACTTCATGGTGATTAAGGAAATAAAGTTTACCTTAGAACAGTTGTTTACTTCTAGTTAGGTAAACATGGTTCCTCGACACTACCTCGTTTACTGAGTTCACGTTAAAGCTAAACATTATATGGTGCCTTTTGGAAAGGAAGTGTTACTGAATTACTGAAAAACGTATATTGTGATTAAATAAAAAAAAAATATTAGTTTTTCAATATAATTTAAGGAGAGTTTCTTAAACAACTCTTCCAAAGTAAATTAAAATATATTTTATTAGTTAACTGTAGGCAACGTGTACGATAATGTAATCTCTCCGCTTGCAGTAGGAATGTTAGTATTGTTTACCGGTACGGTAAACAACAGCGCTCGTGTAAATTCCCTTTTTGCTCACGGGTAATTGGCCAATGATGGAATCATATTTGAAATCGCGGGGTGAATAAGGTGGTTTTTTTATCGGGAATAGTCTTGAAACAAGATTTATAGACAAATATTAGCACATAACATACGCCAAAATTAATATGGTTACACTTCTCGGGAAACAATGAAATCATAATTTAAAACCAGTAATGACGTAGGTATAACCTCCAAATTTTATCTAATAAAAAAAACCTCAAGCCAATTTTGTATTCAATCATTGGAGGGCTGTGCTATGTGTGTTTTAATAGTAGATTTAATAAATAATATGAAATAGGAAATAAATAAATAATATAAATCGGTATAAAAATGAATATTTATAAAAAAAAATACATAGTTACAATATTTGAAATAAAACTAAGCTTCATTATCGTCATACATTCTAGAGTGCGTAACTTTAGAATGACGCTGCGCAGAGGAGGGTATAAACTTGAGAAATATCTTTATGTATTAAAGCATGGCTAGCTCTGTTGCTGCTTTCACCTCCGTGAAAGCTTTTAATGCTATATTTTTGTCGTAAAAAGAATCATAATTGTTAACACATTCTGTACTAGCCTTTTGTGCAGAATTATTACTGTCGTTACTTTAACTCGTAAACATGATGCCATTAGACCTAATTTCACGATCGTTACATTTTACGTTTAATCATAATGCTAAAAATACAAATAGTAGTCATTTTCTTTGTCTATATTGAAATAATTAATTTAGTGGAATAATTACGTGAGATCCTGAGTGGTTAAGGCATTTGACTGTTGACCCAGTTGTCGCGAGTTCGAATCCGCACATAGTTATACCATTTTAACGCTTTATTACCACCATCTCCCTTAACTCTAGCATAAGCATATTGGCTTAGTTCAGTAGGGCCTAAAGAAATCCTATATGACCTAGGTAATAGCAATTTATTTAAAAAAAGCGTGCATAGTTAATTATTAATTGAACGCACTTTGAATTGAATGTATTATTTTGACCCTACGGGATTTCAAAGGGGTAAACGTATTGTTTTGACCCTTTGGCATTCCAAAGAGTAAAAAAATAATATATATTCGGGATAGCTAGTTTTTTAAATTGAAAGTATGCTTAACGTGCTTAGTATGCCTTTGGATTGTTTTACAACAAATAAATTTTTATTTTAGTGTATTTTTTAATTCTAATTTTTCACATTTTCGCATCGGGTAATAAACAAAATAGGCGGATAAGATCTGACACAGGTGACATTTTTAGATAAAACATGTTTTTATGTTTGTTTTTAGCATATTTTTTGAAGATTTGCCATTTAAATTTTAAAATATTTCCAATTCCCTCTTAGCTTATTCGAGTTGGGTTCAAAATAATTGATATTACCTACACTTTTTCAATAAAATATTATAATTTAAAATTAAATTATTATTGCGCTTCTAGGCATAATTGCGAATAAATTAACACTCATATAAAGTATTGTTTGTACGTGATACATGATTTCGATATTAAAAGTTCTGTAAAGCAAATTGTAGAGCTACAAATAACTCTCATTTAATAACATCATCTATCTGTTTTTGGACAACTTTCCAAGGATATTAAAGTTTTCTGAATAAATAATGAAGTATGATAACTAAAACTATAATAGGAAAAAGGCTAATAAATATGTGCGTAAAATATAATGTTTTATTTAAATTTAAAAATAAAACCAAAACGGGCAAAAATGACTCATTGGGCGCGGGTTTGAGCATAATCTGTTAACGGCGACGTGTTCGGTTCACGCACGATAATATCATCGCCAGAGGAGTAAACGATGACGTTTACTCCTTACGACTCTCAAAGCCATTGATTTTTTTATAACGATCCTATGTTATAATCGTATTCGCAGACGATTGAGTACGGTTGTTTTCTAAGGTAGCAAGCGCACTCAAAAATACGATATTTTTGCTTCAATTGAACAGATTTCATCGCTGCGGTTTTTCGACTTTAAAGTCGATCTTGATCAAAAAACACCCATAATATGTGTAGTTATGCGTACGATAAATTATATACTATCTATTTTTTTTTTTTTTTGAGTGGATTCATCAAATGTATTTGAGTGTTTTTTTATTTTTTTTTACAAGTGTATTAAGCCATTTTGATTTTTTGATAGGCGCGTATGATACGGGACTTTTAAAGGGTACCCCTTCTTATTTTAGTTAAGTTACATCTAGAGTAAGGTAAGATAACCACGTACTTTAAAAATAAAGTACGTGCCTGCCTCAAGACTGTAAATTTTATTTTATATTAAAGTAGAGTTTTTCGTTAACTGACAATTTATTAATGAAATAAAAAAAAAAATTAGTACTGTTTTCCTTCGAATGGCAACATACCTATTGCCGTCCGTCGCTCAGCTTTGTACCCCTTGAATCGCTTCGTACGATGGAACACAGGACGATGGAAAAAGTGTAAATTTAGTTCTACCTCAGTGGGCGACGTGCATCTTTAAATTCTTTAGCGAGACGTCGCTTCGCGCAGTAAACGAGCGACGCCAGTTCGCTTGTTGGAATGGGCGGGCGGCACGGAAGGATGAAAAGTGGGGAGTGGAAGGGGAGGGGGCAATGATACAGAAGACGTCTTCAGCACACACGTCGGGCGGCGACGCGACGCTTCATTATAAACTCACGCGTCCACTAGAAAAATCACATATCATCAAGGCTTAAAAATAAAACTGAATTCAAATAAAAAAATAAAAATACATACAACTTAAGAATGCACAAAACGTATTGACATGACTTAACTTAAGTGTCAAAATATTTTGACCGAAAACCTTTTGATTTTTTTAAATAAAATACTTTGAGTGAAATTTAGTATTGCACTATTTTATTTTTCAAAACATGCTAATAATACTACAAATATAAATGATTATCATTCAATAATACTCCTAGAAGAAAGTATAATTTTGTTTTCATCAAAAATAAATATTTATTAGACAATAATAATTAATCAATTGATTAAATATTAGTATAGAAATAAATTAAATTATAATAATAAATTATTTAAATATATTTATTTAAATATTTAAACTGCTTGTGTCTACAATATAGTATTTTTATCTTGTTTTTAAATATTGTCGTAGGACCAATCAGATGACAGAAGTGGTACATTAAGCAAACAAAACATAACTGCCTCCTTTGGTACAGATTCGTCTAGTTAGGGAGGCAGGAAACAGCAGCATGGCGCCCAGAAGTTGTTTTTCTGGTGTACGATTTAAACCCTGTATTATAATAACTTTATTTAATAAAAAATAAAAGTTACTTTTTCTGTCTTTATTATGAGTATACATATCTATATGTAACTATGTGCAAGGACCGATTATTATTTTAACACATTTAGGAAACGTATGAAACAAAACAAAAATACTGTTATTATTATTTATAGTTATTATTTAAGTTATTAACTATTAGTTATTTTATTCGATCCTCAAGATATTCTATATATTATAATTGTCGACCATAGATAGTATATTAATGATTCATATCAATTGGATAGAAGTTAGCCAGTACTAAGAGGGTTAAGGATTAGACTACTATTTACGTGGATTATTAAACTGTTCTAAGACAAAATAGGTTTTGTCTAAATAAAATAATAATATCATTAAATTAATTATTTAAAAAACGTAAGAACGGATTTTATTGAAGGTAATGTCAAAAAGAGAAAAAAACAAAATATTTATTTTTTGTTTCAGCTCGGGGACTTATCAAACCCTGAGTTGAGGATACTCACAGAACAGCTAGAAAGTATACGATACGGAGGTAAGCAAAATGATTCGTAATATTTAATTGTATTTGCAACTTACATATAATATGCGTACCAATCATATGAACTTTGTATGTACTATTTAGAAATAGGCTTTTTTATTGAGTTTGATTGTGGTGACAGGTTGAATGTAATGAATATATTTTATATTTTATTGAGACAATGCTGAAGAAGTTTGTTTAACATTTGCATCAATAAACAAATGACATTTTACAGTTGTATACACAAGTGAGTAACTATTGCCGGAAGCATAGTTAAAATATAGAAACCGTGATCTTAAACTAAGTTCGTACTTAGGAATTTTCGCGACAAATAAAAAAAAATGTTCATTTATTTAAATGAGAAATAGTTAAAAAGGATGAAATTTGGGAATAAAAGTTCTTTTGTAATTTTCCTTATTTAAATCTTACTGGCTACAGATTAAATTGCAACGAAACTTATTTGCCTAATTAACAAAAATCAACCTACGTAATTCAAAAAGGTTACTTATTACCTTTACTAATTAGGTTTAGGTTAGATTGTACTCGTATGTTTAGAAAAGTAGTAAAAATTTGATTAATGATAATCCCGCCTAAAAGTTTCCCACGCAAAACTTTATATAGCAATTATTTTTAAAGTATGATATTCCAGTTGGGACAAATTGTTCGTTAAAAACACCCGGCGTTAAAATTATTGGACATGACGTTGCGATGAAAATATTGGCAGCGATTTTAATATCAATAACGCCTCCTCGTCTAACAGCGTTTTCATTGGCTGCGTAAACATAATCCACCAGACTCTAATACTCCACTATCTAAATATAATTTTGCAATAAAAACATAATGGATACTTAATATAATTTATTGTTACCATGCAAAAAAAATTTTTTTTTTTCCAAAATCCACTGTTGTTCTGTCAGTCAGACCTGATCGTTTTTCTGTTAAGTAGCAGGACAATGGATTCCTATGTATATTGAAAATGTTTGAAACTTTCCCAGGTCAAGAAATGCCTTTAAGTAGGCTATCTATACGAGGTCTACTTCCAGATACTGACTATTATATGACCTACGATGGGTCAACCACAGCTCCAGCCTGCCACGAAACAGTCACTTGGATCGTCCTAAATAAGCCTATTTACATTACTAAGCAACAGGTGAGTTAAAAAAAAATATTAATATGTTTTAAAAGAATGTCATATCATACAACGTATATTTTTATTTATTTTTATTGTTTTTGTTTCACCTAATTTTAATATGCACAAAAAATGTTCATGACGAAAGTTGTCATATCAAGCTTACGGCGATTTTAGGTATGCATGATATTCTTATGAAGTATCTTTGCTGCAAGCGCGCCGCACTAGTCTCGTCACGTGGTAACGATGCTGCATTGGTGACGTCATGGCGCGTCATCTGCAGCGACTCGCTCCACGAGAACACGATCTAATTTAAGAAAGAACCGAGGGTTGCATAGTTTATGAGGCGAAACCTCGTGTCTTACAATATTGCTATCTTTGTTTTTTTTTTGTGGAAACCCTTTTAAACTATTTAAGAGAATTTGTTTATTTAGGTTTATAACACATTTTGATATTATTAGTACAGCAATAATAATAATGGAATAGCAAATTCGCACAAGCCATTGATACAACTATCAATGGCCACTGAAACCATGGCCATCAATGGAAAACTATCAGTGTTTTCTGCCACTTAATTAGACTATAGTCTATACTGTAGAAGGCAGTATCCGTCCTTTTCAAGTTTTTAATGCGACGCGATACACAGCTTCTTTTTTCAGTTACCAGAAAGTTTATTGAAGTAATTATAGTACGGTAAGTTACTTTTTTAAATTAATTAGCACATGCATATATGTAATAGTTCATTTGTGTTATATAAGATATACATTAATATATAAAGATAATAGTGTATGTTATTATTTATATTATACTATGTTACTTATTTTACAACCAATAAATGACTTTCAATTTTGTATACAGCTACAAATGCTTCGGCAGATCCAAAACAAAGACCATTACTTTCCATATTGATAAATGACATATTTAGCTACTTACTCATATTAAACCTTTGATTTGATTATTTATTTTTATTGAAAAAGCCAACAGTATTTAAAATCATAATTACAAATATATCTTATTTCTAGCTAAACCAATAATGAATTTTGTAATAAATAATGTATTTGAAACAGAAAATTAATAATAAAATCGTAATTAGTTGAGAAAGAAAATTTATAATTTTGTTTTTTATATCCCAATAGAGAGATTTTTACAGTTTATATATTTATTCATTAATAATTAATATCTATTTTATATACAACCTCTCTAATAGATAATAAGTTTTAAAAAGTTAATAAAAAGGGTCACTTGCAATTAAAAAAGTTTTTGCCACTATTTTATTTTCAACCATTTTCATTTTTTTTTAATATTTTGAAGATAATAATCTCAGTTGATTAGTTGGTAATTATACTGGTTATATTATAGTTCCATTATTTTTTATTACTTGCCAGCTAATCGGTAATATTATATTTTTTATGATTAAATGTATATTCTTAGTGTATATTTCAAAACAGAGCACAAGCAAGACCGTATATTTAAGGTGTTTACATGTACTGGTGTTGGTCAAGTCGTATCTTAGCAAAAAAAAAGAATATTTAGAAAGAAAAATGCTCTAACCATTAAAACTTTAGCTATTTCATTCAAAATATATTCAACTTCTATCTTTTAATTTACCCTTTTTAAAATTTGAATATATTGGTCATCATTAATAACATCAAATGAGTCGTGTAGAATCAAAGGAGCAATCTACTGTAAATGTGTTTTGTGGCAATTTAATTAAAACACTTTAGATTTTTAATTCCTGTTGTTGAATGCTGTTTTCGACACTGGGTCTTACAAATTGCTGTTTGTGCTTCTAACATGTTGCTAACGATGTCACAATAAAACACAGAGGTGTAGTTAAGTAATCATAATTTAAAATTAGTAACATAAGTAATTCTAAAATGGCTGCAGATTGCTGGTTTCTATTCCAACCTAATATTTTAAGCACGTTTTATAATCAGATTGATTTTATTAATTTTATTTTTTGCTTCAATTTGTGGTAAAGATGAAAATGTTTTAAAATCGATACAAAACCTTAAAATGATAATTTTGGCAGATTACCGCTTTTGATTCTATACGACTCAAATGCGGTGCGAGCAATGCGGGGATATTTTTTTTTCGCATTCGAAATCGGTAACATTATTGAATTACTTACTCGTCTAAAAATGTAGATAGATAGGGCTGATCATTAAAGATAAGGTATGAGCTGTTTTTTTTTAAGCTACTTCAACGAAGACGGTATGCAGGCATACCGAGTGTGTCACTTGATGTGATGTTTGACGTGATGTTATCATTCCGTGACGGAAATGATGCTGGAACCTCGCAACGGTCCTTCCTGACGCATTAGGGCGGTCCTCGCGCCTAATCACTCACGCGTCCCCGAGAGATACATCAATGTCCCGTAGCTGTCAAGGAATCTCGTCTAGACCTTAGTTACAACCGGACCGCAGACCGCCGCTCTTAGTGCAGGCGAGAAAAACTTTGTTTCGAATGCTAAACTATATATACTACGTGAAATATCCGAAATGTAATAATCTAAGGGTCAAATAAATCCAATTAGGATTCCTAATAAATAATCAATATTTATTATGTTATTAATAACTCAGTAATAACATGGTTAATTTAATATACGTTTACAGTTAAAATTAATTACATTATTTTTAAACAATAATAGATCCAAACTATCAGAACAAAAGAACCCAAAGGAAAAAAAATGATATATAAAGATTTTTTCGTTTATTTTTTTATTTTACTATTGTTTTGTTAAACATTAATCCACCGCGTTCACCTAAAAAAAATCACTAGTACGCTTTAATAATTTAGTTTTGATGAAAATTGTTAAAAATAACACAAGTCAAACGCAAATTACTCAAGAATTGAGATGCTAAAAATACTTTACGATAATTTGAGAATTATAAACAAAATCAAGATTTTAAAAAATATTATTTTGAATACTTTTAAGCAAAATTAATTATATTTCAAAAGAAATGCAAGTAATTCTGAAAAATTAAACACACGAACAATACACGTTCTATAAAATCAACCTAAACGATAAGCATGAACAACTTTTGCAATTTAGGTTGGAAAATTTTAATACATGCGTAACAATGGACGGCAGAATCCAACTGCAACTTATAAATGAATATTGCGTTCATTACCTACAACTGCATTCGGCTGTTAGAAACGACCGGGTTACAATTTGTAGATAATTTTTTTTTTTTTTGAAGTGAAATATTTGAAAATAATACGTGATAGTGAAAATCTACCATTCTGCTCAAAACTGAGAAGAGAAAAGTGTTCTGTGTAAATAAAAATGCACTTACGTTGATTTAATACTTTTTTAAAGTGGAAAATTAATACTGTATAATATTATATTAGTATCTTAATGATATTATTTATTTATTAATTAAAATACAAATACCTTTCAGAGATCCTTTTTCTATTTTCTAAATCAGAACATATTTTTTTATAATAGGTTTTATCTAAGATGTTTGCTTAATTAGATTTATCTAAACATCAGTGTTGATGTAAATTTCTTGAGTATTTAATCGCTGTGTAAAGAATTATTTATTTATTTATTGATTTTCGTTTTTACATATTTCTTATATGATGAATAACATAACCATACCTAACTGGAAATTGTCCGTACTAAGGTAGGCTAATTTTAATAGTTATTTAGTAGATTGAATATCCATAAAAAGTTATCGTTTATTATTTATCACATCGTACGTAGCCTCAACTAACATTACAGAAGAGAAAAACAAGTTAAAAATATTTTTTTTCTATTTTCTTATTTCTAAATATTTTAAAATTTATGTTTATTATATAAAAATACCATTTATAGACTAATGTTTCCACTTAAGATGTATCACTTTAATGTATATTAAACTTTCAAAAGTAAAGAGAAACAAAAATACAAGTCAGACTTACAAACGAGGATCGAATAGTAAATGATGAGTAGGGATGAGTGAGTGAATAGTAGAGGATGTAAATTAAAGTAAAGGTCAAAATAAACGCATAAATATAATCAATCCTAGCAAGATACACCTTAGAAATATCATTTGGCACTTTATTGTTAGTATTAAGTTCTACTTTTTTAATGTCTTATCAAATGCGGTAAATCAGCCACTATACGATAAGTACAGCATAAAATATAAAATAGTAAATTAATCAGAATAAATATATTTACACATACATACTTACTTTTATCATTATAGTTTTTCCACAAATAAGGAGATATTTTAAACAAAACTAATATAAAACCCATCAAAATTATATTTCAGGAATAAATTTCACCTCTCATAAACTTCAATTTTAATTTTCATTTATTAAATCTTTGAATCTCTCTTATGAGATCTCCTTATTTTTGCAATGGATGTGAAATGAGATTTTTATATGCCGACTTCAAAGCAACTTCCAAAGTATTACATTTTTTTAGCCTTTGTTTTTCATTTCGTTGTCCTAGAATAAAATTATAGGATTATAATATATACATATATTTAAATCTAAAAAGACCTTGAGTAAAATCGTACATCAGCCGTAAAGTTATCTGGTTTCTCTGACTTTTTTTTTTATTGCAGAGTTTATGATTATTTTACATTAATTACCTTTATCAAAATCAAAATAAAGGTTATCAATATTCCGACTTAAAATTGTATAAAATTCATTAAAGGTGTAATTTTTAAAATCTTACTTTGACTTATTTGTGCAACAACTTGCCTGTGACTTTTTCTAATCTATTTATATCCATATCCATAGTAAAGGAAAGGGTTTTATTGTACTCATTTTTTTTAAAGAATTAATTAAATTATTGTTCTTCATGGGTGACGAATTATTAAAATTGTATTGAAATATTATTTTTATATTAATTAATAATAAATTGTCGCATCATTAATATTATTTTAATCATATTAGATACATCGGTATTATATTATTAAATAGATATTTATATTTTTTTTATTCGATGTTGTCGAAATACGTGCATGTTTATAATATAAAACACGTTAACATCTTAATACTGGTAACTTAAAATTCTTTGATGAACATTAATTTTATTATCATTGTTTTTGCAATATTTTTTTTATTTATTTATTTTTCTATTCCGCCCAACTCATAACCGCCCAACTGCGTAGCCAATCAAATTGCATTGTCACGAGCCTAACGTTAGCTAGCTTAGCAGATATTGATTTATATCGAGAGCAGTTTGGTTAATATGCACAGTCACATCAATATCGAGAGATTTAATACGTTGTCAACTTCGGATCGCATTGAAACACTGCCTAGTTAAATTATAATATACATACCCCTAACAACACGCCTAATATTTAATTTTAGTTTTGCAAAGTTTTTTTTTTGTAATTCCTAAATCTAGACAAGTCTATCCACTTTTACCTGTTAAGGCACAAATAAATCAAGTTTAAACTAATATAGGACAAGCAAAATGAGGTTCAAAATAAAAAAAAAATACACTCGGTGACAAATCAAATGTAAAAGGTTCCTTGTGACATATGACCTAAAATAATTAAATGACAGATAGGTCGTAATTTTTCATATCATGTTGTCTATTAAAAATCATTTGTATTTTTAAACTGGTTTTCGTAAAAAGAAGAATCATAAAAAATTACACCTATTGCTTTTTTGCCAGACTGCTGGTTTACTTAATTCACCTTTTGAAACCTATTGAATGTGAAACCTATTTCACATTTTTTCTTTTATCATTAACCACAGCGAAGTTATTCTAAAGGTAATTCTTTCCAAGGTAATTGTTGTGCAGAAAAATCTAAAACAAAGTAAAATTTAGTATTGGTGGTAAAATTTAAAAGAGATGTTTATTTTGAATTTAGAATGTGCATATAAAATTTGAATTTAAATGTGTTAAAAATGTGTTCAAATGTGTTGTGTGTGTCTAAATCGCCAAACGTCAGTTAGACGTCAGTCAGCCATGTACTTATTTCTCTATCGTGACTTACAAAGTTTGGTATCTAGCTGGTACCTTGGCTAGTAGTTTCGTATCTAGCATGGATTGACCTGGTTGTAGTTATATCAACATTTTAAACAAATAAATGGCGTACGGAATTATTTTTAAATTTTACAAAAGTTGTATAGTAACAAAGTCTACCTCTCTAATGTAGCCGTTGGCTTTACAACTGATTTTCTCTATCAATTTCAACGCATTGCCAAATTTTACCGTCTTTATTTGAGATGAAAATGGACTATTGTAGGTATTTCGAACTAAGGGTCGTGCGCCCGCCTATTCAACCTAATTTAGTTCAAATGCCCTTATGACGACGACCTTCATGATAATTATAGTATCCGTAGTACGCGTAGTATGGCGTATATAGGTGAATTGCTATATGCTTACTTTGGATGCAAGTTGAATTCCTGGAGGAGGCTTGGAATCCACTCGCATGACACGATAACTGTGCCACATTGCCCGCATGTAGTCGACACCGCTCTCCTCAGTCCGCCGCCCTTGTCCTCTCCCCACCCGCCTACCGGCATCGCCAGTCAGGCATGCCTCTAATCCCAAGGGACGCCCGCGCCGGTGAAATGTCGAGATGATTCGAGCGAATATTAACAGATGGTCGTATCGACTAAATGATGAATAATGTTTATTTACGAGGGTTTGCCACGACTTTGATGATACTAAAAATCGTCTAAATAAATGTTTATCGTCGAATGAGTAAATTATTAACCGACTTAAAAAATAGAGAAGATTCGCATTTCGAAACGTATGTTTTTTTATTTTTTTCATTAACGTTCATCATTACTTCATAAAGGCTTGGGATTTTGTTTTTTGGCGTTTTGTTTCATTATTAGCCGCGCTCAAAATTTACAAAAAAAAACTGAAATTATGTTAAAATTTGTGATGAATTAAAAGAATGTCATGATACCATTGTACCTATGTTTTTTATTTTAAACTACTTAGACCTGAAAAATAACCAACTTTAGCCCCTATGGCCATCCATAACGCACATGGAATGGGCTGAAAGTGCCGCAGGCATAGATGAAAATAAAGCAACCCATAGCAAGTTGGTACCACAGGCTTATGTAATCTGGGGGAAGATTAAATCAATTCCACTGCTAAATTAGCGTCGATGCTGAAGACTCAGGAATATTGTTAGATGATACACTGTTTTATTAAAAGGTTTTACTTGTTTTATTAAAATAATAATACAATAAATACCAGCATTAATATCGTCATTAATTATTTACAAAAAAAATATATAGATTCTATTGAAAAATTAAACTACTACTAAACAATCTATAGAAGCAGTTGATATTATATGATAGCTACAGAGTGTCATAACCATTTTTATTTTGTCTATGTGGACATATAAATTTAGTATTGATGCTAAAATTATATTATATATATAAATAAATAAATAAATAAAATAAATAAATAATAAATAAAAATAAATTATATTTGCTAAAAACAAACGCTAATCTCTTATTAGATTTGAAATTGTGTAAAAGCTTAGTTTTAGTAAAAGTGTTTAGTGATAAAATATCTTCATGAATATTATCATTATAGATGGAAGTGTTGGAGTTTGCAATTAGCCAGATTTCAAAATGCGCCACGAATGCAATATTGAGATAGTTTCGACGCCATCACAGCGTGCGAAGTACCGACTGACTGACTTGAGTTTCAATCTTCGGCGCCAAGGCAAGTGTTAAACATTTGAAATTACTCGGAGGCAAATTATGCAAGTTGGATGACGTGGCTTCGAAGCCGATCTTTAGAATCGCAAGACTTCGGATTAATGTAACATTTCAGCCCCGGGGTACAGTAACGCAAATAAATAAATGAGAAATTTTATATTTCTTATCAGTTTTAGGACCATTTCGTGACTTTTTTATGTAAATCATAATATTAATTCAGTATGTAGACAGATCAGTATGTAAACAAAATTAATTGACAGTTGACAAAACTTTTTTTTTAGCACAATGAATACACTTCCATAGTGAATAGTATACAATAGTAGTGAATAGTAGTGAATAGTGAAGAAGGCAGGGCTCATATTAGAGCAGTGCTAAACGCACTTATATAAAATAATATTCTATATGAATTTAATTATAATATAAATATGATGTTAGTGCTGCTTAAGAATTATAAATTTGGTGGCTTTAATAATATATAAGTAAAAAAATAAAAATATCAATTTAATATTTCGCAATGATTTTGTCACAAATGACCACTGTCCCTATTTTAGAATATGCTAGATGATACATTATCGAAATATGAAAAAAAGATAAGTAAATCACCATTTTTAAAACATCATTTTGAAAACTATTATTGGACAGCAATCAAGAAACTCTTATGTCAAATCATGGTAATAATAAAGTTTTATTCAGATTTGTATTAGAGAATGTATTTTATTTCATAAAAATTAAAAGAAATTATGAATTGTGTATTTGTTTAGAAAAATAAATGATATTGTTTGTATCTTTTATTTCATGAACCTGAAAAGAAAAAGCTTAAAAATGAATTGGACCTTTTTCGCATAAAATAGAGTAGATGTTTTTGGTCAGTTTTGTTATATCCAAACCAATTTTGATAACTTTGTGACGTTAGATATTTTTTGGATCATAACGGCTTGATTAGCTTTAATATTTATGATTTGTGGACCTCAAAAGGGATAGGTATGACCAAATTTTACCGCTAATCCTTTTTTGTACACCGCACTTTCAAACTTTTTAAACTATTAGACTAGACTAAAAAGATTAAGATATCTAATTTTACAATATAAATCAATATGTTAATTCTAAGCTTCTTGTTAACATACATGGTAAAATTACAATATAAATCTAACTTTATACTTAATAAATCTACTGACAGATGCCCATGTCTGAGCCCCAAATATACAAGTTGTTGAGATAATTAGTTCGGTAAGGGACTGGTACTTAGGAAGTTAATAATCTACTAAATATTGCTATTTAACATGTTTCTTAGGGTTGGTTTATTATATTTTACATTATTTGTTAGATATCCTGAAAGCTAGTGCTTGATTCAAAATAGAAGTAAAAAATACATAAAAATTCATTGGAAAACCTGTTCAATAAATAATGTCTCCCCTAAACTAAGGGCTAAGCATTAGTTTCTGTCTAAAAAAAAATGATTTTATTTATTTAATTTAAAAAAAAAAATCTACATATTTTACATGAATATACTAATTGAGAAAAAAAGTTAATACTGCATACATCTAAATCAAAGAGCATTATTCAAGTAACAAATTGGTGTATGAAATACATTTAAATTACGTGTTCTGTACTTGCATATTTATTCAAATATGCAACCAAAGTTGCTCTAAATAGGTCAGGGAGTAAAGGGAGATATTCTTTTGGAAAGACGATTTATTAACATACTTCTTTACTCCACTGTATTCTTGTAAATAAATTTATTAGATTTCGACGTCCGGTTCAACGGATAGTCTTCTTAGGTCCGGTGACATATTATCGACTTTTCTGATTTTATCTGATGACCTCAAAGAACCAGTTTCCATTAAGTAATTTGATAGCCAAGTTTATAATTTATGTCTATTTTACACCACATTAGTTTCACTTTACGTTAGTAAAGATTTATCGTCAAATCTGAGGGTTAAATAAAGTTAATGTTCTGAATTAGTTAGATTAAAATACTAGTCTAATTACGGTACGCATTGAATTAGTATATTTTACTGAATTACTAACTGTTTACGTGCCCCTCCGAGCTCCATTAAAGATATTTATTTAAAAAGTATATTATCTGTGTGTAATGGATAGACACTAAAGTTACATTCATTTGTGTGTATCGTCAGTGTGTGCGTATATCAGTGTATATATACAGGTATCCCAAGACCATTCCCGAAGACTTGATGAGGGGTGTGTGTTACCTATTTCCTATATTACTGTATTATAATCACCCAATTTATTATATTTTTAACAGATGGTGTAAAATCGGTCAGTGCCCGAATTCCAATGCCAATGCCTTGACACCATTACAACGAACGGCTACAGCTGTGCGCTCACAAAAAAGACATTAGTGCATGATCTTTTTACTATCTTCACGTCAAGATCACATTTTTTTTCTCGGTAATCTTGATGATTTTTATATAGCGTCTAAACAAATATTACTAGAAATTGTTGGACCAATAAGCTGGTTATTTTACTGTGGAATGGTCTTGGGGCACGGTTTATAAGTATGGCTAACTTCCTTAGTGTTTATTTACATAGCAATTTGATCTGGAAAAATCATTTACGCGCTACGAGAAATAAGAAAGGTTTTCAATTTACCAGATATGTTTTCTTCTTACTACGCACTGGTTGAATCGCAGCTTGGTTATGGTATTTTTATATGGGGAACGACTCCATACATAAGGGCAGTCTTTAAGTTCAAGAAAAAGCAAGTCGTTCTATAGCAGGAATAAATTCAAAAGAGTCGTGCAGACCCTATTTCAAAATACTCAGCATTTTAACTCGGGCATTTTTGTTCCTGAGGCACAAAAAGAGGCGGACAGGCACTGTGAGAATTTTTCAATAATAGGAAAACTGCAATAAAACATACGATTCATTCACACAATACTAGACTTAAAAATGACGATTTAAATTCAATAAGGTTACGCATGACTAAATTTATTATAACAAGTTTGTATATATGTTTAACTCTACATAACAAACTACCAAAAAACCTTAAATTAAAAAGCGTAATTAAAGAAAAAATATATTTTAAAAAGCTTCTATATTACGCCTTCTTAATAAGAATTTATATAGTATAGGTGAATATATTTAAATTATAAACTGTTTCTGGTTTTTTTACTTTTTACATTATTTTATTACATTTTTAAATGCACTCAGATTCATTTAATAAATTGTAAGTAAAAATAAAAAAAATACTTCAGTAGTTTATATATTTACCAATACCTTTGCTAATACTTTTCCATATGTTTTAACTACTGCATTATTTATTTACTGTTTTAAACTGTAAATGTCATTCCTATGCAACTTATGTTTGTTTTTGGAAATAAATCTTATTTTATCTTATATTTGTGTTTAAATTTATTTTTATTATTTCCTGGTCGTAGCATCGTTACTGAATGTTTTAATTTTTATAATTTAAAATAATAAATAACGGGCTTCGAGATTCTGTGCTTCTATATTAAAACATTTCAGACAGCGTGTAGATATGCAGACATTCCCTTTTATCATTATAGGTAGATGGATAGTCCACGTTTCCAATACACTATACGTTCAACCAGATTATTAAGTATTTAAGCCTGGTTGATACGTAATTTTAAGTAAACCATTCCGACCGGACTCAAAAAAAAAACACTAGCTCACCTTTATTTTAAGCCAAACAATTTCCAAACTAATACAAAAAAATTAATACAGTTTTTTTTTTGCAATTTCCTCGTACTGATAACTGGTTATGTTTTCTTGTTTATTTTAAAGAGAACACTTAATGATGTTTGCGTTCTGCGCATATAATAACTCGAAGCTCGGTTTTGTTGAAAATCAAAGCTTTTCTGCAGCACTCTGATCACAAACTCCAATTAGGAAAATCGTTCCAGGGCTGCCAAAGTAAGGTTTGATTGCGTATTCGCCGCCGGAAAATCACGCTATAATTCAGCCGCTGGGCCTCGCCTCGCCGCCAGGAAATGTCGCTTTTACGCCGCATCATTACCGACTGCTATAATTTTTTACCCATCGCCATCGTCTTTTACGGGGCGGGCGGTATCTTGCGTCGCAGTCGCACCCGCGCCAACCCGCCCGCCGCGACCAGTTCCGACCGGGTGCACGCAACAACAATTATTATTACTGCGATCGTATTACATTTTGAAGTGAATTCGAATTACCAAGGTCAAATTTAAACTTTACAATTATTTTATTATTTTTAATTATTTAATTATTTTATTTATTCATTTTATTTTAATTTGTTATTGTTGTATGTTTTTAATGTTGTTTGTTTTTCTTTTGGTAGTTTAATTTGTTTTTACTTTAATTATAATGTACATGGGGAGACCTGTAAAATAAATAAATAAATAAATACTTGCCTACATATTATCTTTTGGTGATTTATGAAAGTCATAATAAAAAAATTTACATGCTATTCTGTTCACATTCCCGTTTCAATGTTGATGGTTACTGTGTGCGTTAGAAGACGTAGAGGGAGTAATGGGGTAAAAAATAAAAACCATATCCAACGTATACTATACTATCCATACTATAATAATAATAATACTAGTATTAATAAACATAAATTATTAATAAAACCGCTGAACCGATTTCGAACTAAGGAAAAGGGCATTTTTTAAATATAAATATAACCCCTATAAGAGTGAAATTCAGGACGAAAGATTGTATGGGAATTATTATGGTAATATGCTAAATGAAGGTGTTTTTAGGCAGTTTGGAAAGTATTCGGAATTTCTAGGTCAGCGCAATTGTTTCTAGTTCTCGACAGTATCGCAGGCACGAGTTTTCGGATGTTTTCGGGTGTTGGCAGCTATAGGCCAATAAATTAACCTCAGTTTTCTCAAACATGACATTTTATCAATGGCATTTTAACTTATATAGTTTTTAGCTTATATACATTCATGTATAAAGAAGCTACGTTTTCTGTCTTTGGCTCGTCTGTATGTCCACTAACCGTCCGCCCGTCTGTCCGTCCGTCCGAGATCACATCAGAGGCTGGTCGAATAATATAGACAAATAACCTTAAAATAAAAAAAAATAGTAGTAATTTTTTTTTTTTTGTTTACTTTTAATTAGATTTAATAAATGGGTTGAGCTCTGTTGCTAAGTGGCCAACGCCACAATATTATTGCTAAGATGTTACTATACATCTAACTATAAAATATAGGTCATTGAGCATATAATATTCGAACTGAATGTTTAGTCACAAATCCACAATAACTGATAGGTTTTAAAAGATTACAATTACCACACCAACAACTATGTGATGTACTAACAACTTGGTTAGTTTGTAGGAATTTATTTAGCATTTTTTTTAAATGGTCAACGCTGAGGCCGTCTGAATCATTCCTGTCTTGTTCTATCCTGCTCTAGCAACGCCGACGCCAGGACCAGATCATAAATTTGTAATACATTTTTATTAGAGGTTAATTAATGGATACGTGCCGTCAGTACGTCGCTCGCTATTTATGTATTTATTTTTCGCTTTATTGTCCCGCAGTGACTGCGGTGTTATAATACTCTAACGAGTGTACTGGCAGTCCCTTGACACACCCTTGTGGTTTACCACTCTTTTAGAGTATTCGATTTTTAACAGACTTCAGAAAAGAGGAGAACGATATGTATATTTTTGTTTTTGTACTTATTACTCCAGATTAGCTCAGAGTTTTTTTTTTTGCATATGATAGTTGTTTTTTTTATAGGTGGTTGTTTATTTAAGTTACGTTTAGAGTAAAGTAGGAAAAATAAATAAAAACTAAGTTTTTCTCAAATCGTGTTCACATCTAATTGATCTTATTGACCGATCAATTATATGATTAATTCATGTTCAATTTAATTCAATTCAGTTCAATTTCATCTTCAGAATCACCCCTCAAAAGGATACTGCTTACTTTTGTTTTTTTTTTTATTTCTCATTTATTTAAACATTGTATATTATGTAAAATCGAACCAAGACCAAGGCTTATTAGTTAGAAATCATTGAGCGAAGCATGTTTTGTAGATTCCATGATTGAGTAGGTCTGTACAGAGCATGCTTCACCTTCATAATTTATTTTTTACACTATTTTACTTATATCTAAAACATTATTGGAGACTAACAAATTAGCATAATACTCTTAATTAATCTGATAGTAAAATGCGATAGAGACATTTTACATTATGTTTTAGAGGTTTTGTTTATTTCAAATTGTATTTTAATAACAATAAGTAGAGATAAATATGTTATGTATGTATATTAGTTTTGCGAGTGATATCACTTATCGTTAGCAAATTCATAGCATTTCGAATTTAGGCAATTTTTTGTATGTTTCTATGAAATTGGCAAATTATTAAATAGAGTTGAAATTAAATAATGAAGTAGTATTTTTTTTTTAATATTTAATTTTAATAATGTTTAGTTTTTAGGATTAGATTAACCAATTTTACAGGATTAGAAAAGCTAATTCTTTTGGGAGCGGCGGTGTGTCAGAGATTACATAATAAGAACCGAAATGTCCTCGTACATCGGTTGGGCGGGCGGCGGTGGGACCCATAATAGCCCGCGCAAAATAATGGTTTCTGATAATGAGTTTTTAAAAAGTGGCCTATAATAAGGCACGCCGCGACGGGCTATTATTTTACTGCCGCGGGCGGAAGAGGGGCCGCGCCGGCGCCGGAAGCACGCAGATCCGCGAAGTAGCACAGCTCACAGAAACAAGGCAGTGAATTAGGTGGTTGACTACTAACCCAGTGGTCGCGGGTTCGAATCCGCACTCAGTCATACCATTTTCAACCAACTCTTCATTACCAACATCTTCCTTGACACTAGCTTTAGTTAAGTGGGGCCCAAAATAATTCGATATAGCGTAGATCACATCAATTTATATATATGAAATCTGAAGCTTCCAATATTAAAAATTTAATAATTTTTTTAAGAGGCTTGCATATTTTTGTGGTTCGGGTCCCATACATAATATTATGTCTTCAAGTCACGTATCACAAAAAAATAACCTAAAATCGCAGGCTATGGTAATAAAATATTGAATCTGAAAATTCACGTTATTTGCGACCAGGGTATTATAAAATACGAAAGTCCTGACAGCTCAACATAGATATTAACATATATTTATATAACAAATAAAACTAACCAAAAAATGCAAAAAATAAATGTCTAAATTTATTTTTATTCTATTTTAGAGTATTTATTTTTATTTTCACTTACACCTACTAGTAAAAAAAATTAATTATGTTTAATATGAATTATTTATTATCTTAGTAGTAGGCAAAGATATTTCCGCAATCAAATAATTTCAATGTACTCGTATTCATTCAAGTAAATTAATCACAAAATAGGTAGTACTGGGGTGGTTCAATTTATTTAATGGAAAAAATTAAAATATATTAGTAAGTTAAACCTTAAATATTCTTTCATATATAAAATCTTCCATTGCCATAGTCCTCCCTATATATATGAAAAATGATCAAGAACCTGAGATACATACATACATACTCGACGAAAGGCAAAGAATATTTATTGACCCTCCAAAACATATACTTTCTTATGGAATGACTTGCCACCGCCATTAGATAAAATCTAGCTCCGTGCCGTTTAAAGATAAATGTCGGATTTGACTATTGCTTGATTTGACAAACGAGTTTCTAATGTTAAATATTTTTTGTTGTAATTTTATATTTTTATATTTTAATTTTAATTCCTAAGAGAAGTTGCCAACCACGCCATATTTCGAAAAAGAAATACTAAAATAGCGGGAAAAGTATACATAATATTATCTCTTCTAACCTATGTTTATTCTTATATAACTTTATTTTATATATTTACTGTTTTTAATTTTATTTATTGTTCCAATTTCAAGTTTCTAGCCAAAATATTGTGCTCCTATGCCTTTGACTAACCTAGTTTTGATATTGATTACTTTACTTTATTCTTATTAACATAGTTAAAATCTTTTTATAAGGGCTGTGCTGGTGACCAGCACCTTCTTGTTTTTATAATGAGAAAAGTAGCTGAGCATATCCTATTTATTGAAATACTATTATTGTATTTAAACTTTTGTTTTGTATTGAATTTATAACGCCTCAATAAATGAAAATGAACTTAAACTTGAAATATTTTAAGCCAGTTGCCGCCAATCTATAGATTATTCGTGTTATTTTAATGTGTTTTTTTTTTAAAGAATGTTTATATATTTACTTTAGATCATACCTTCGTGCTTTCTTGCCTTCGGTACTAGAGGTGGGTTGCATCGTTTGCTATATCCTAACTATTGGCATTGATACTAGTGCGCCGCTACATTGAATTTCAGCCGCGTACCGCGGCGCTTTCAGTACATCGCAAATATGTTTTTGACAAATATGAAAAGCCTTGAATTTGTTAATAAAATGGTAGAATATTTATAATATAATTATAAGTGCTTAGAAACGTGCTTATTTTTTATGGTCGTCTTAACGACTAAAAATAGATATTTACCATATTGATAATATATCTTCTTCTGGACAAAAGTTATTTTACTAGAAATATGAATTAAAATCTAAAACTTGTAAGTGATTTTACCAAAATATAATAAACTAAATAAACTGAAGCTCCAAAAGTCAAACCATCCGTAAATAGAAAAAATATTCAGAAAAAGCACGAGAAATACCACACGATTTGTTTGCACAAATAGCGTTTCTAAATGAAATGCCACATTTTGAAACCGCTCTCCTGTAAAATACACAATTTATCACTTTTCTACCGTCGACGTATTTATTCTACTTAAAATCGCAAGAGTGTATTTTAAACCCAATAAACTAAAGTCTATACACAGCTTGATATTTTTATTATATTATTAAGCTTAGTAATTTATATTATTTTTTTAAACATTTTTTCCTGTTTGAAATAAACGTAATTAGAGTAAACTAATGAATTTGATATTGCCTTAAGAATTAATTAGCACCTAAAAACAGCCGCATTAATTCTTAAATAGACACGAATGAATGACTTGATGATGAATGAATGAATGAATAGCGCTTTTATAACTACTTTCTGCCTCCACCGTCCACACACTACACTGTGATAATCTATGTTTCAAAGTTATCATCATAAAAACTGCTTAACACAGTTAACTCAAAAACGTTTAAATATTTAAAAAAAAATACCAATGATAATATGTATTTAATGTTTAATCATTAATTGATAATCTATGTTTCAAACTTAGCATAAACCTGCTTAACACAGTTAACTCAAAACGGCTAATTATTAAAAAAAAATACTAAAGATAACATTTATTTATGATTTTATCATTAATTGCATACAGAACAAAACGTCGAATTTTTAAATTTAAATTATTTTAAGCCTTACTTATGTCAGGAGATATGGCGGTACAGTAGCGGTAAAATAGTATTCAAAACCACGACCCCTGGGTTAATAGTCCTTAACTACTAGACTACCACGATTTATCATTATTATCCAGGATCTCGAGTTTGCTTACTAACTTTTGATGAAAGTAGCAAGTCGGATAAAATAAATAAAATAATTTTAGAAAATTTAACTCAACTTAATTTAAATAAAAAACGTAGGTAGGCCAATGTTAACATAGATTGAAGCAATAGAGGTTGAAAACAGAATATATGAATAGTGCAAAAAGAATCCGGCCAGAATTTGCCAAAAAATAATTTACAGTACAATATCAATATCAAAAAAAAATATATATAAATATATAAAATGGAAGAAACATGCCTACATCAATAAAAACAGAAAATAGAACCTGTAATGAGGTGAAAATAAAATAGAACAAGGGAAGGGCAGGGAGAAAAACAATAGGAAAACTCTCTAGATCACGGAAAAACAACAGTAAAACATTTATTTATTTATTTATATAATTCTTAGAAAATAAAATTCATTAATTCAATTAATGAATTAATTAATTCTTCGTTTCAAGTAAGACAGTTACAATAATTAAGCCGACCACAGGCATCATAAATTTAACATTATAATTTTAAAAGAACATGAGTACATTAGCATCTATATTTAAAAATATCCTGAATTCTGGAGTGCCAATTATGGTGTACATATCCGGGAATATTGTCACCCTCCTTCTATACAAATCCTTACACATGTGAATGCATCCACTCTTACCTGAAACCCAGATCTGTTCGCAGAGATCGGTTGTTTGGTTGCGGTTTGTGGATAACGGGATTTTATTTTACGTAACTATATTCACTTAGCATTATAAATGAAATTTAAATACCAATTTAACTGAATAACTTCAAGGGTTTGAAGGGCATCTAAAAGTATGGACTGGAGATAAGACACCTAAGCTGAAAAACTGATAAGGCCGCTTTCAGGATATTTTACACCGCTTAGCGCATGCAAACAGACTCACGTAATTATTTCGTATGCGCATATGGTTTATATTATTACTAGATATTTTTTACCATATTAGTAAAATTACCGAGAAAATACAATCAATTTAAGTTTATTAGCCGCATACTTTCTAAGTAGTTTATTATTTCTAATCTATCATATCATATAGTGTTAATCCAAGTATTAAATCTGTTACATGTATTACGTCGAACCCCTAGAAAAGAGATTCGTTGTTACTTAATCAGTTTTGTGTTAAGTTCTTAGCCACAATTAAACGTTTTAAC
Source organism: Neomicropteryx cornuta (assembly GCA_020383195.1). Taxonomy (NCBI): domain Eukaryota; kingdom Metazoa; phylum Arthropoda; class Insecta; order Lepidoptera; family Micropterigidae; genus Neomicropteryx; species Neomicropteryx cornuta. The sequence goes on along the minus strand of JAHKQU010000008.1, from coordinate 16,627,324 downwards.
GCCTTATTATGAGTAGGTTGATATATTACCAAAATGTACATAGTTTAAGCAACATAATAAGCTTTTTCATAGTGTTTATTTCATAAACCTTTATTTTCCCTACCCCTCCTTTTTCTATTCACTAATTTTGGAAGATACTATTTTTGGCTTTATGTTCTAATTGTTTTATTGTAATTTCATTCATGTAATAAATAAATAAATAAGACGCGCGTCTATGTCTTATTCAATTTGTGCGCTGTGTTCGCGTGCGTTTGAAAGACGCCACACGCGAGCCACGTACCTGCTATAACCGCCGCCGCGCGTCGCCGACAAAGCGAATAACTCTGTTTTGTCATTTCCGCGCTTTTTTCATTGTCTCTCTTTAGTGCGAACGGAAACAGGGTTCGGTGCCGTTCGCATTACATTCATTCTGAAACGAATCGATACGTAAATATTCAGTATAAATTTCAGCCAGATAGCGATCGAGCTAAGCTGGTCAAACGAAAACAAACATCTACATATTTGATAAATGTATGGATGACACGAAACAAAACTAAGGTGAGGCCAGTACGGTAGGAAAAGTATATGAAAACCCAAAGTATAAAAAAACTACAGCCTGGGGTGGGCCTTGGCCTGCCCAAGCAGACTCCTCCGACTGTTCCTCTCATGGTCTGTCAGCTTGGGATGCTAATGATGCTTGCATTTCGTTCCATCTCGTCACCCCAGTGTAGTTCTGAGCGTCCAGGACTTCGACGATCTTAGGGCTTTGCTGTCGTAATATGTCTAATCACAAATATTTATTTATTCATTCACTGGTTAGCACAGCGTTACAAAAAATATATATAATATTCTCGACAGTTACATGTCCGATAAAATATTACACCTTACACATTTCTTCCTCTGCAGTGAATAAATCTAAATGCGAAACACTCATTCGGTTAAACTCGGCAACACGCTTGTTCTGTTAAACTAAAGTGAATTGACGCAGGTGATGTACTCGTTCGGTCAGTCACCTTTCACGTGGATTTTCTTCTTGTTTAAATAATTAGACGCGCGGAAACATTGTTGAATGCAGATTCTGGTAAGGGGTGTACTTTTAAAATATAATATTACTTTAATCAACTTCCTTACAAAAGTTTTGCGTGGTGTAAACCAACACACACTGGTTTTTTATATATATTTTATAATAATTGAGAACACTATACTATTATCTAAATAAACTTGAATAGGCACTCTAAACTTAATTGGTGTCGAAGCTATTTTCGACAGTAATATTATTTTTTGTTATTGAATAATAAATATGAGAAACCAATAATATTTAAGAAGCCAATACTAACCTAGTTTAAAATATATAGTAAAATAACTTTTTTTAAATTAGAGAAATATTTCAAATTCGTTATATTTATTTTATAGGGGTCTCTTGCTAATTACAAATAGTTCGTATTGTTTTTTTTTTATAATTTATATCACAAAGTTTGTTGAAATCATATTATGAACACCGTTATGAGCAAAAAAACTAATAATTAAATTCTCAAAATTTAAATCGATTTGTAAACTACTTAAAGAAGCATAGGTAGTCTAATTCAGACAAATGTAGCAAATTTCAATACATTTAACCTGCAACTACGTATATAGTATGCTTATCGAAACCAGCTGCATCAATTGCGGAAAAATGTTAAAAGTATTTCTTTTCGATTGACTACATTAAAAGCTAGTTAACTTTGTGAAGTTCCTTATGATACCATCAACTCGGTGTATTTAATGCGGGGAAAATTTACAGTCATTAAGAAGCGATAACGTTCTAATGGCCCTCAAACCAAATGAAACTTTCACATTCTCAAACCGACTTGAAAATTTTGTTTTCTCGAAAAGTTATTTGCGTTGAGCGATAATTTTCACGCTCGCGGCCCAATCGCTATCGATATGAAATAATAAACTTTTGAAATAGAAATAAATCTCAAAATTACACTACGATTTACGAGCAGTTACCAATATTTAAATTAAAAACTACAATGAGCGAGTATTATTTTTAATATTATCTTGCCTTGAGTTCTAAATTAAATACAAATCAGAAATTACTTACATCAATCTCATAAGTTTTGCCAAATAAATTGGACTGGAGGTAACACAGAGGTTTGTTTCATGTATATCTTAAATGGTCTGAAAGAAAAAAAAGTAATTGCTATGACTAGGTCATATACAATTATTTCAGGCCCTACTCAACAAGGCCAAATATGCATGTGCTAGAGTCAGGGGAGGTGGTGGTAATGAAGCGTTAAAAATGATATGATCATCTACGAGTTCGAATCCGAAACCTTTGGGTCTGTAGTCCAACGCCTTAAGTCCACTAGACTACCACGATCTTCTAACAAATAATGTAAAATGATAGCAGTGCTTTAGTTCAGCATTGTATTTTTTTATTTCATTCAAATTTGATTTTGTATGTAATACTGTTATCATTTGAATTTATTTCTGACAAAATTGAGTATTTACATTCCATTTTTACATTCATTCAAAATACTAAAAGTGGTGCTAAAAATGTCTGAATATGGCCTCCAACTCAAATTTTGATTTGAGTTCCAATAGAGTCTAATTTTTTAATTTAATAGAATGGGTAATACTAAAACGGTCTTGATTTTATTTTTAGTTAACCTCGTTAAATTGACTGATATCACATACAGCCATATGCGGTGTCGAATAGCAACCAAGTTAACTACGCGTACACTCAGTCACTTTCATTTATTTATTTATTTTTAAATTAGAGAAATACTGTCAGCTAAACACAATTAATAAAATTAGGCATTTTTAAGTATTTCCCTATCTAGGACACGTTAGAAACAAAAATATTCTGTTGGCATTTTTATTTAAATACTGATGTGTGCGTGTTGTTACGTAATGTTATTTTTTTTTACAAATATTATCACATATTTTATTAAATTATTCTGTGACAGCTGTTTAAATCTAATTTTTAGGCAGCCAGTTATATAAATACAAAGAAATGAAACAAATAATAACTACCATGAAATTACCCATTACTAATAATAATTTTAACAATTTATGGCATTCATAACTCGCTTTAAAAATATGATGCGTATGCCATAGTAACCTTAGAACAATCACCAGCTAAACCAGAAGTGGTGGAAAAAAATGTGTTTTCGATTTTTCTCTTTAAATAGCATAAATCTATTTTTTTATTCAATATTCCCACGTAAGGATATGCTTCGAACGAGGATAGAGATGTGAATTAGAAAAAAGCAAGAAGTTGTTTTTTGAGACGAGACGTTCTGACAATAGGAAATTCTCTAATGTCACCAGGGAGTTTATTACTCAGTAAAAACACTGAATTATAGATTTTTTTTGGTGATAAGGTGCCAACTTCAATTCAAATATTACAGTAATTTACTATGAACAGGTTCGTCGATTATTCTAAATCACAAGATGGTGTAAACTCGGTCAAATGCATTTCCCACGAGCAGTGTAGTAATTTTAAGCCTCCGTTCACAATTGGGGTCAATGTCCTGCGGAGCGCCGGGCCGTGCGATCCGCCTTAAAATACAACTCGAACTCCGCTCTGCAAGCAGCTTGATTACGCCGCCATTACTGAAGGGGATATAAATTAAGACGTGCAAACAGTGAAACGAATTGCGCAAAAACATTCAGCAGCGCGCATCCGAACGCCTGCCGAGCGAAAAGCGAGCTTAAAAATAGATTTAGCTTTTTTTATTCTTAATCCACTCCGCACTTACCTTTAGTCTTTTGTTTAACTAGTTTTTTTTTTTTAAATACTTGAAGGGCTGAACTTTAGTCGTTTTGTAAAACGGTTTTTTCAAATTCCCTGTTTCCACATTGATAATCAACGCGGGTTAACCAAACGTTGTATCAAGTGGAACGCTATAATACCACTGACTGGGTATTTAATTAATACCTATTTAATTGTGGGTGTTTTATGTTCCATTGCCATAAAGAAAACGAATTAATTATACGTTTAGGAAAATCCTCCATCATTATATCATTAGAATATTCGAGAAACATTTGTAAAACGCAATTTCTCGGATTTTACGCATCCTACAATGGTTGCTGTTTCGATACTTGTGGTTTTTGGTGGCAGAGACCAAGAGATATGAATGCTTTCTCTTTTTTATAATATTACATAAACATAGCGTAAAAGTACAAGTATTCTATGGCAATGGCGTGTCATAGAATTGAAAACAAATTTATTTTTATTTCGCGTCAAAGACGCTTTGTCGCCATCTTGTCATATGTCATTTTTGATTTATGTAACTTGTATCTTTTGATATATTTAAAAATATAAATAGGTAGAAAAACCATCGATGACTCTATAATAAAAATTAAATCTGACAGTTATCATACAATAATTAAGTGAAATTTATTGCTGCGGCAAAAGGAAAAATGGATCTATGGGTTTGTTTTTATTTTTTTCTGTTCATTGTAAATAATATATATTACTTATAAACAGTTCTATGATATCTAGAAACAAAAGTAATAAATAAAAACAAGATTCATCACTTTAATTTTTCAAAAAAGTATCAAAAAGACCAAAAATCTAATTCATTGATTATTAAAAATAAAATTGTGATTCAAAAATTTCATTTTGCAATTTTGACCTTTTTATATAATATATAGTTAGTAATAAAACTATATTATATAGAATTTCATAAGCTATTCAAAATAATGCAGGTTATCGACATAACATCCATAGTTTCTAAAATACGTAAGCACCCGTAATTACGCTATTTTCGACAATCTCGCGGGGCAATGCGTGTCACTTTACGAAAAGTGCGCCAGTCATTAATCTAATTATTATGTTAAAAAAAGTAAAAAGTTTACGATCCCTGCCATTCTGAATATAACTTTCTACGAGTCCTGCTTTACAATATATTCACAGCCACCACACGACTAAATACCATTTCGACTAATCATAGCGAGTCGAACGGCCAAGTTTGACCTTTGTCCAGAACAGTATAATGTCTGCACTATGCAGTATGCATATCGCTTGATTAATTTCATTTTCTTCTAACAGCTTCACGCTCTCCGCCGGCTGATGCAGGGTGACCAGCGTCACCCCAAGGCCCCCCTCGGCAACAACTCGAGGCCCCCACAGCCTCTGCACCACAGACCTGTTCGCACTAACATCGATTTCAATGTTAAAGAGGTAATTGATATCAGCGGTCTATCAGCATCATTATCAAAAAAACACCAGATAACTAAAAAGTGAAACGTTTGACTGTAGTAGTTGACAGCTTCTTCAACTTTTACGACTTGGTCCTTTAACTCAATCGTGACTGCTAATTTTAGCTTTCTATATTACCTCATAAATTCCAAAGTTGTTTTAGGATCCTCGATATTCAAAATAAATTTTCTTTAATAACTAGTTTCGTGTATGAAGGAATTTATTTCTGTTAGGATAATTAAGTAAGTAGAAGTTTTACTCATTTCAACTAATGGAATGCAGAAACTTCACATCTAGAAGATAATACACATAAAAACCCGCAAGGGTTTAGTGAACAAGCAAATAGAAAATGTATGTTTTGTTTATAAATAAAGAATATTAAAAAAATAAATAAAACAATAATTAATTCTCCGTGGTCAGATGCTACGATTTCTCAGCTCAATACACGTCAAGACTGTGTCCCTGATTCCAGGTGAATTCAAAGGCTGGCATATATTTTTATTTTTATTCCACTCTTATTTGCCTCTTACCTTTACTCGTTTTAAAGTAGTAAAAATAATATTGATTTAACATTATGATTTCAGCCTCTTAGATCGGTAAGAAAGTTGAAGTTTATTTATTTAACCTTTATTTTACAAAAATAAAAGTGCGCTAAGCCCCTTGTATTTGGAATTAACAGCTATCAAAACTTTTCACGAAACAATGAAATAAGATATTAGAGTAATGTTTTGGGTTTATTATAGTTTTATTTAGTTTCTTTAAACTGTCTAATCAATCTTCATTTGGTCATTTCATATATATATTCTTCGCAGCTTATGATCATTTTTTAAGAATAGTATCAATATGGTAAGCAAGTTCTGTAATAAATTTATTATTATGTGAAATAAATATTTTTCTTCCAGGGAAACGGAAAAACCTGTCCTAGTATGCACAAAGGAGTTTATTATAAAGGTTTGTCAAATAATATTAAGTTTAATAATATTAAGTATTTAGTTTTTTTTATAAAATTTTTGAGCATAATTGTTTTCTTTTAACTTTTGCAATTAATATACCCTATCTTTGTCAAAAAAATATTTGTATATTTCCTTTACATCTTTTACTACATACTTTACTAATATATTACATATAATGATTTTGGGCCCTACTAAACTATCCTACATTTTTGTGCTAGAGTCAGTAGTAATGATGGTGACTAGACTATAACATTGATACAGCTCGGGCTCTGGATCAAAATAGTCAAAGACTTTAATGGCCGAATTATCGCGAATTGTTGTGCATCATTTTTTTGTTAATGTATGCTGGTTTATTCCTTACTTTTGTTATTAAATATTTTAAATATTTACTAATTCACAGCAAACAGTTGGTCGGAAGGCAAACACTGACAAACAAAGCACTGAACAACGAAGAAGGCGTAGAAATTCTTCAAGATGTATAGTATAAAAGTAACACTTTTATTTAATTTAAAGTTTCAAAAAAATATTACGTTATATAGAGTATTTTCGAATGCAGCATATCAGAATATTCTTACAAACCATATCTGATTTAGTAATAATTATTGTAAACGTAAAATTTAGGATGTTTGTATAGTTAATTTTATGAGGACAAATGGTTAAAAAAATATTAAATAAACAAATAAAGGAAATTGAATTTTGTGTAAATTTAGGATAATTTACTACCGAAATGTTTTATTATATAGGTAATTACTAAAATAAAATTTAAATAGAAATCAAAAATACGTAGTAAATATTAGAAATTAAATTATTCAGTAAGTTACTAAAGGAAAACTTAGATATGTTCTTTATTTTTAAAAGAACTTATCCGTTATATGATTTGATATTTATTTAATTTCACCGTAATTTCATAATTTAGCGAAATAGCAATACCCGTTAGTAATGTATCATGCTTTGGTTTCGATAGCACGTAAGAAAATTAAAAAAGATTACAATTTTATTGTAACTATTTGAAACAACGCATATTTTGTGTGTATATATAAGTTCTATCCTAAATTGTCTTAGGCTGAAACAGAGATTAAAAAGGACCTTAATTTTACTTTTTTCTCCTGACCTCTTACGATGAATCTTTTCTCGACCAATGATTTCCATTGCATCTGCTATTACATTTTTGTAATGTGCTGAAAATTGTTACACAATACCTATGTAGGTATGAATATAGTTTTTCATTGTTATAGTTAAGCATCTTTGCCCATTAATCTACTTAGATAAAAACTATTTATCTAAATAAAAAAAAATAATAGCAAATCTTACGGGTTGGTATGATGTTTTTCGATATGACAATGTATGAATACGGGCCAAACACACGAGTCAAGTCCTATTTTCCTAATTTATTTATTTATTACTTATTACATAATATTCAAAATTCTTACAATATTACACTCATTATAATAATAATACAGTTTTGGATATTTCTGTGTAATAACACAGAAATATCCAAAACATTATGCTCAAGTATGTAATCAATAATCCTTAAGTATGTAAAAATTACTAACCATGTGCTACTGGTGCTACCCAGCCCCGGTGCTTAATGTAATAATATTACAAACTTAAATAATTTTTAAGTTTGTAAAATATTACAAACTTAAAAACGTAATAACCGTAACGTAATAACGTAACGTAACTTCGTAATAACGAAGATCGACTTTCTGAAATCAGACTATATTACTTTTCGAAATTTAAGGCCTATGTAAATAAACATATTTTTAAATAGCTGATTAAGTTACAATTATCCTAAGCCTATATTGCTTATGATAAAGGACTTCGACGAACAGAAGTAATGTTAATCATATAAACAATGAGTTTAATTTATTACAAAACAAAACTTTGGCTCGATTTCAATTCAAATTATCAAAATAAAAATCGTATTTAGTTTAAGATATTTTCAGCTGCAAAATTGTAAATACATCAAAATATATATTATTAAATAGTGTTGTAGATCGAAAGCCTAAAGTTTTTTTGGAAATATAAGTGCATTCATACTTTATATCATGCATTTATGTATATTGCGGAAAATTGCAATCATCTTATGATAACATGTAATTATTATATTCTTATTATAAATGAAATATATTTAAATCATAAAATTGAATAAGTAGAGATTGGGTGGATAAGTGCTTGCCCAAAAATAGGTAATATAGAATATTTTTAAAGGCTTTTTAACTGTAAAATTGTTTGACTATGAATTTACTTTTAAAAAATTATTTATATCAAATGCTTCCGATTTTACCATAGTTTTTAAATATTGAGTTTAAAATAGCTCTTAGTACGAATAAGTATACTTTCTCACTTATTAATTACCATATTCGTTTTATACATAGAAATGATAGGTAATTTATTATTTATTTTAATCATAATTTTAATAATTTGTAACGGTCGACTGACCTAGTTTAATAGAAAAACCAATGGCTTTATTCCGCAATAGATTTACAATAAAATTAACGAATCGTAACTATAGTTTTATTAAGTACAAATATAGTACATTCAATAATAGCCTTTGTTATATATTTAATTTCTTTTCCTTGAATATTATTGATCTTGACTAATAGAAAACATTTAACTTAAGAACAAAATTAGGCTATTTTTATTTTACTATATACACAAAAGATATCTCTTTATCTGTCATACTTGGTACAGTTGAGAGTTAAAAATCGAGTGTTGAAATCTTTTTGTTTATATAAATAACTGTCCTCTAAATTCATTATACTATTTTAAATTAACATAAACTAAATCTCAAACGCATATTATGCACAAAAAGTGCTAAACACATATCAGAAATACATTTTTGTCTTGAATGTATCATATCTGTTATTTTGCATAGATAATAATGTACCGCGTTAATAAATTTATATTTTAGATTAATAATAGCGAAATGTACCTATCAAACATAATCGACTGTCCTAGACTATATAATATACATACATTATCATATTAAAAAAAATTTAGTTACAAAGCTCTTGAAATGTAAATATAATCTTTAAAAAAATGCTTATGATAATAAATAAAATAATGTCAGTAAATATAAACTTGTTAAATCTGCGGTTTTATTTCATTAACCACTTAATGTCCTCTCCTTCATAGGTTCAAGAAGAAACACCTATAGTATATGGTCTTTACCCGACAAAAAATTGGTAAACATAAGTAAAAGTAGATACATAATATATATTTAATTTTGTGAAATAAATTTATATTATATTAAATTATTTTTGTCTAATTTACTGAACCCCAGCGTAATAAATGGTATTTTTTATAATAAACTTCCAAAAAAGCGAGAATTTTAGGTAGAGGATAGGTAAATAAAGTTAAAGGTAGTCCGGACTCCAAATTCATTTTCGGGACACTAGTTGCTTCATTTTTAATGTTGGACAAAAAACAAAAATACACTCAAATGGAGGAAAATGATTAGCACAAAATATTAAATTTATAATTTTAAAGAAGACCGCTTTATCTAAGTGTATTTTTATTTTTTGTCAAACATTAAAAAATTAATTAAGCAAAATATGTCCTAAATGAGGATAAAGTGAATATTAAAAGGTAAACGTAAGCTGTATCAGTTCATTATTTGTAAGACAACAGATAATGGAAAATTTAACTTAGGTATATATAGAATATTTTAGGGGTTTGTTTAATCAAAAACTCCATATGTTAGAATATCAAAGATAATCAGTACCACAAATTGGTAGAAGAGGTCACGGTATCTACATACGTATGTACGACTACTCACAATAACTAGATAAGTCCAAATTGATCCCTCATACTAAATTATTTTGTAAGTTGCTTTAATCAAACTGATAAGTATAAATTAACTTATATAGCTCAATTCCCCTACCAACAATTATTCATTATTATTTGTTTTTTATAGTAGTTAAACTCATCCTAATTAAATAAAAATATATTTCATAACCTATGTCGAAATGGGCGTTTGAACCTAGCAATTTGACAAAGTTCAAATCCTGAGTCTCATAGTTTTCCAAAAAACATCTGTGATGGACGCACGCAAGAGTAAACTTAAAAGGGTTCCGTTATTTTTTTCTTTTAAGGTATCTTAAAAATGATCACTTAAAATCGCTATAATATTCAATAAAGAATAAATAAATAAATAAATATTATCTGTGGGAATTGCATAAGGTCTCACCTTAAAAGGCAATTTATGGTAGAACGTTTGAACACAATACGTCGTTTCAATTAATAAATGTCAGTTTACCAAAGTTTTCTCACTCGAAAAAGTTTCGAAGATTTTCAATAAAAATCTGAGCGCCTTTGTTCGCTTCCAGTAGGTACTTTTAATTGTTTCTACTTAATAATGACTCGGAAGTGAATTTAATTTTCTGCAACGGAAGCGGCTAAAAGCTTTTAAATTTGTGTCAGCATATTTTTCTGAAAACGGACTTTTATCGCTGAAATATTCTACCAAGTAAAAAAAAACGTTTGAAGTTTTCCGTATCAAAAAAGTATACAAATCATAATGTAATAATCATATTTGGAATAATAATTACAGCTAAGTACTTTAAAAACTACAGTTTAAATTACAGTATTTACTTATTTCTTCAATAAATCTGTTACATGAAAAATAGCATTTTACGAATTAATAACTTAAACCAACCAAAGCCATTATATTAAAAATTTACATTTTATATTACAATAGACTATGATTATTTTACCTAACTCAAAAATAAACTAATACAAAATGATTAATGGTCAAAAAAGTCTTTTTTTAAGAGAATATTTAACATTTTATACTATAAATAAAGCATAATTTAAACTAATAAATGAACAGCTGTTTTAAAAATATGCCTGTTAATGTACTATTTATCATTTTATTAGGATTCAAATTACAATAAATAATCAGAAAGATTTTTTTTCTATAAGACCTATGCAGGTTTTTTATATAATCTCTAAAAGTTTAATGCGATCAATCCGAAAATTGAAATCAAATATACGAAACAATTTACAGTAATAATTATGTTATTTTTTGTAATAATTATTATACTTTGTGATAATTTTTTTCCGGAAGAAACTCGGGTAGGTTCATCATCCGCGAGGAGCGTTGATCTAATACAACGTTTGTCCCTTTCGCCGTGTTGAAACTGACACGAAAGTGACGCGGCGATTTTCATCTTTTCACCGGTGTTTAGTTAGTAGTTTAGTTCTCGTTCGGTTGGAGCTGTTATTGTCACAAAGCTCTGTCACAAATTGTCATTTTTCTGTTATGCGGGTGTGACCCCCAATGCTGAAAAACCTAACTTTTCTATTGTATTATTACTATGTAATTATGAAATCATTTTTTATGTTAATTATATTGTCCAACATTCACGTTATCAGCATACATAGAACATAACAAACAGTCCAGACGCAGAGGTTTTAAAATACCTGAAGATGGTCCGTGAGATGGTTGCTGAAACGTCAATTGGTTAAAAAAGGTTTACCAGTTTTACAAGATGAAAGTGTTCTACCAACTTGAAAAAATGTAACATTGAATTTGTCAAAATTATTAACGTAACTGTACTCGTAAGTGTTAATTAGTACTAGCAAAAACCTAGAAATAATAGATATAGATTGTCATCTTTTTAATGATTCATTGGCAAATTAATATTTTTTAATAAATAAATTCTTTTGTTAAATTTTTATATCAACAAACAACTATTATTAGTATTTTCTATTATTTCTGTAAATTTTCTATGATTTATTTTGTAATATCTAAATTCAAGAGTTATTAGAAAACTTCATAATAAAATGGCATTGCTAAATGCGACTTAACGGCGATAAAATCACCTATTGCGAGTGACTGATGGTATGTACTCGTACATACGTATCCACTGGGTTTTGTGGGTTATTTACTAGGATGTCGTTCAGGAGGTTTTTCGTGGTTTTACATTCTTATGGTACTTATGGTGACTGTCAACTATCGAAAACCAACCTTTTGGCTTTCGCCTATAGTACTCGCCTATGCCGAGAACCAAAAGGATGGCTTTCGCCTATAGCTGGCCTTCTTATATCCAACTTTGGCGATTTTTTATAAATATATAATTACTATATATAAAAACCAATATTAAATCAGTGCATTGCAAATTTTACGGAGATTACAAGGACACCAAAAATAGATTTTTGGATGAAAAATACCTTCAAAACTACGCCTTCAATAAATCCGTGATTTTTTTATTTTTTTGACAGTTGTTAACTTAATGAACACACATTATCGTCGGTGATTCATCTATGAAACAAATGTTGAATGCGAGATCCTAACGTAAAAGTATTTGTAAAGTAAATGCCACAACGCAAAATAAATAAATAGTGTCAAAAAAATATGATTTAATCATCTTCCAGCTATGACCCAAGGCAATAATTTTTACAAGCTTGTATTTAACTTGCAAATGTTTGTTAGTCGGTTTAGGTGAAATTTTGCAAGCTGAATTAGAACCACAGTCCGTATAGTATTGTTTGTACCGGATTTCTCTTTCTGGATTGCTCTGGCATATATGATAAATCCCTTTAAAAATAAATAAAGTTATTTTAGTATTTAGGCCACATTTTGTGTCACAATTTTCATATACAACAAAAATTACAAAAAAATACTGATTATTCGGAATGGTCATCTTGTAATCCTAATGATTTTGTTAGGAATACAAATAATTCGAAAAATAAATTTTACAAACTTATTTTTTCCAATGAAAACGAAATAAAAAATATTCATGAAAATCTAATTGATGTTAACATATTTGTTCTAAAAGACAGAAGCCAGTTGAATACAGAACATAATTAGATATAGATAGAGCTACTGCAAATTTGTATAGAGCTTGCTAAAGACAACATTTCCAGCTACCAAAATTTTTAATCGTTGATCACCTAAAACTAAATGCAATTGGAAAGTGCTTTAGGACAGAGATTTATATATTTTTTTCTATTATTGTGAGTTTTTCAATTATAATAAAACAAAAAAGGCAGAAAAGACTACTGATATAAAGTTTATTATTTTTTAAAATTTTATTGATTTCCTTAAATGAAAATATAGACGATTATGATTAATTTTTTTATTGATATTTTTATTTATTTAATTTATACCATATCGCATAAGTAATAAACTATAATTATATATTAAATTTATTTTATTTTTAAATAAGAATTATTAAATATTTTCCTACCTCCCTAGCTAGACGATTCTGTACCAAGAGAGGCAGTTTGTTTGTTTGCTGAATATGCCAATTCCGTTCCGATGCTATAAGTAAAAAAAAAGTCTATATCTTATCTAAATCTAAAATAAAAAAACTGTATCTGTATCCAAAAACTAAAAAAATATGATTTTGTAAATAGAAAGAAACCGATAAGCAATAATTACATGAGTATTTTGGGGCAAATTGTTATTTTGTGATACATTTTATATATTTATATTCAATAAAAATAAAACCAATACAACCAAATAAAACCACTTGGTTTATATAAATGAATAAATTAAATAAATATGTAACATAGTAGTAATAAACAAGTGAAAAGAAATAAAATAATATAAATAGATTAATGATAAATATAATAATTATTATACATAAATATACCTATATCCTATCTTTTGTCTATTTTAAAAGAACAAATTTAATAGGAGGTGATGATCTCTATCTACTAACGAAGTTTAACTAACTTAATATAGTCGAATGTAAAAAAAACAATACTAATTTGCAATAATAAACAGATCCCTTTTTTCAGCATCTAATCCTTGACATTAGACGAAAAATGTTTAAAAACAATCAAAACAATTGAGCAAAATGCAAAAACAAACAATGGTTTCATTTGAATAATACGTAAATATTTAATATTATTGAAATTACTCAGTGAACAAGAAATAAATAAAAACGGATAAAATTTAAATAATAATTGTTGGTGTATGCACTTTGAATAAATCCGCATCTGTATGAAAGTGATCGTCTCTATATCAGATAACGCAAGACGTAAGCTCCGTTCTCATAATATAACGCTAATCATCAGTCTACCTTTGGTGCGCACGTAGCGAAAGGAGGCAGCGCAAGCAACCATAGGCAAATAAGCGTGTTCTGCTTTTATTAACCCTTCAATGCATAACATTTTATGTTTAAACAAAAAAATATATTCCCAACGCTCGTCAGGAAAAATAAAATAAAAAAGTTTTTAGAAACGTTTACGTTAAGTGTATGTCGGTGCCAGTGTATGTCGGTGCCAATGTGTGTAAGAGTGAGTGAGAGGGTGTGATAATCATAGAAAACAACAGTATTATAAAAGAGAAAACTTCAGTCCGCTGCAAAACAAGCCATTAAAGTACCAAATTAGTAAATCATTAAAAAGTAAATTAAAGCCATTATTAAAGTATATACTCGTTGCTGGCATCAAATAAACATTATGGCATGGCAGACATATTGCTTACCAAGCAAAAGTATTTGAAGTATTTGTCTGTATTACACTAAGGGGGGGGGGGGTGGTAAAAGAGATTCTAAACATGAGGCTTCAACACAAATATAAGGTCGCCTAGATAGTTGGGACTATTTCTATTTAAACATCCATAATTGAGAGGTAAAATATTCACTGTTACGCGCAACGTGGGCAAACACACAATTTCAAATAAAAACTGTTTTAAAGCAGCTTATTTTGTATCTATCACGAATGCGAATTCTGTTGTTCACAAAAGTGTATTCAATACATTTGTGTTGATTTCTGTAATTCTTATTTCTTGTGAGTATTTCAACGCTAATCACCTAAGTAAGATACGAAGGAAACTCAAAGATTATCAAGAACGAATAAATCATAATGTTATAGCGATACTCGCGATACGTTTCAATTACGTGGATTGGAGGTTGGCTACGTATCTACGATCTTATCTTCTCTTACAGAGTATCCTGTCTCCGTTAATTCGGTATATTATAGGTAAAATAATGTAATTTTGTTATTTAGAGGGCGTGGCGTCTATTGCTTGAAACGTGCCTAACATCAGTAGGTATACTATTCATTTATCTCGTCTAATTTATTAACAGTATTCTGTTCAATTCGTAATGAAAGCAATATGTTGTTACGATTATGGAAATCTAGTTTTTTTCTACAATTAGTTTTATATATTGATTTCATCAATACCGAGTACAACATAGTCAAGAGTCCTTTACTAAAAGATTCTGTAGATTTGCTTAAGTCAGTTTTATGACTGCATCTTTTATTGCTAAAAAATCAACATTCAAATTTACACACTACATGCACATAGCTTTATTGATTTGATGTTTTCAACCATATTTATATTTTGTACATTTTTCTGGCCATATAAATGTAGTACTAGAAAAAAAAATCTTGTATCGTTGTTTTGTACGATGATAAATAAATAAATAAACCATTTCAATGTTTATTCAGAGTTTTGCAGTAGTGTTATGACTCTTATTTTTAGATGTAGAAAAAAAATTATACTAAGTATCGTTTTATCTAAATATCTAGGCTTCTATGGGATTAATAAATTATTTTTTTATTTTGCCTAAAAGTTAAGAGCCGCAAACAGACTGTATTTTTCTATACATTTAATCAAAAGTTTAGAAGTAAATAACTTATTGTCTTATCTCGAAAATAAAACTACAGAAGCACTTTTTTTTCATAAAAATGCAAATTCAATTGAGATTTTAGACATTTTATTTAATTTAATTTTAATTTTATAAGAAATGCTGGCTATATATAATGACAGTTACATATAAATACATTAATTAACAACTTAAGCCGACTACAGGCATCTCTAATTTAACATATACGTTTAACAGAACGCAATAAGATCTAATTTATAAGTGATAATAGTGTGAGTGTTGTAATCTGGGAGTATATGAAGGTGTGGAATGTAAGTTTGTTAATGCGTATGTAAAATATATATATATATCTAGGTACCTAGGTATCTTGGTATCTAGGTACCTAATTGTATATAATATATATTTTATTTTCTATTACAGTCTTGTGGATATGTAATACCTATATTTATACATATCTAATAAATCTATCTAACGCAAATAAAACATTATTTTTAAACCTACATTAAACTTAATACACCTCCATCAAAATCTCTCTTTCACCACGCACACACACACGCATCCTCACACTCAACACACACCCTCATCCGCACACACACACATACATCAAATGCACACACACACACATATACACATGCTCCTCATACGAATGTACCTGCGTGTTTGTATTTTAATAATTTGATTTGCATCAATTTAGTTTGAGACCTACTGTATAATAGTATGTTTTTGAATATGTAGGATATCCATAATCGGTCTTGTTATCTGCTTAATTTTTGATTGTTAATATTATTGTTATTAATGTGTGTTTTCCCTCCCTTAATATCCCTTAAGGGGACCAAATGGCCGCCCTTATCTGCGATAACACATCCTGAATCGTATTTTATTTTATTTTTATTTTATTTATTTCAGGAAACAACAGCTTACATGGTAATTACAATAGAAAAAAAAACAATCAAAACACAAAGCCAATAATAGTTTCCTCCAAAATTAGAAGAAATATAGAAAACCCATTCGGTGGCGAGGCCGGGACCAGGACGTAGGAGGGGTTGGGGGTTGGGGGTAGGGGACAATCACCAGAATATAATATTAAACCCAATATAATAAAAAATATAATAAATTCTACACATACATATGAAAAAAATATACTATTCAAGGGCTAGAGTAGACACTCTCTTGAATGCCGGGAAAGTAGTATTAAAAACAATCTGCGCAATCTGTCAAACGCATGCTCGTTTCTGTCGTTTGTTGAGCTACAGCAAGCTTTAGGGCCACTACTACAAAGAATTGGAATACATGTTGGCCCTTACATTTTATCTGGATAAATTATAAATTTTACCTTAGACACTATCATATTGATAGTGTATAGTCATTGGGTGTGCCTCCTGTAAAAAAAAAGTAACTTTGTGACTTAAAATAAAGTAAATGTACGGTTATAAAACGTCTCGAACAACGGGCGACACATTCGAACGAATCGTGTTAATACGAGTACATCAGAGCGACGAAGATAAAGTTGCTAGACGCCCGCGAGTAATACATTAGACACGATCAGACAACCATAATAAGAGGCGAAAGCTTTTCAGGGGCGAGCGAGACGCGGAGAGCAGCGAGGGCGCGACGCCATGCAAAAAGCGCTTCTTTAGGGATAACGAAACGGCAATCTTCGTACAACTACCACTTTTGTAACTTTGTATTGATTAGGGGTCGTGATGCTCACGATATCCACTTAATCAAGAAGTTACAATAAAATAGAATAATTCCGTAAATTGATACGAAATTATTAACTCCGATATACAGATTTAATACAATTGAGTAATACGCGGTAGAGAGAGCCGTCTATATTAAGGTGTTGAAGACGCGAGTCTTCAGACTAACTGAGGTCTCCGTGAAACTTGAAACATTTCCACGTTAACTTTGTCGTAACGTTGATTTGCATCAGAGTTTCTTCCTCGAACGGCCGGTAATCGGTAATTGAAATAAACATTTAAAAACAGGCGCCGAGAAAAATGTCGGCTACGAAAAATTTACCAGAAGAGTCTACAAAAATAGATGGGAAAATATCGGCGTCTTTTGATTCTCTGTTTATCCAATTTCTATATATTACTGAATGTCCGAATTTGACTATGGCTTTAAATTCAACGCTTAATCAAAAAATAAATAATACAATTCTAAATTTTTCAATATTGTCAAAGATTTTGTTCTTTATTTTGTCTATCGTTTATACTAATATTTTTTAAAATATTGTAACTGTCGAATTACGCGGTAAAATTTTATTAAACATAATAATTTACACTTCTGGACTAACAAATATGCTGAAGATAAAAAGCTACTATACTGATCTACCTTCACGTCCAGGTTCTTACCCGTGTAATCGTTCGTGATGCAAAACTTACCCTATACGTAACTGTGTTCAATTTGCCAAAACGTACAAGATGTTATGGAAAATCGCCGATCAAAGTGAATAATTTGTATGAATTTATCTCAATCCCCAATATTATTGGAGATTTTGCCTTATTTCCAATCAATCAAGCTAGCCGTTGTATGTACTGAGCTTACATAATTATGAAAGTAATAAAATTGAAACACCAAGTTGCTGTTGTTTGAGACGCAAACTATTCGCGACCACAGACCATTAAAATGTAGTGAATGTGCGCTTCTATGCTCATAGGCAACAGCATTTTTTGTTTTATGTATCTGTGGTCAGTAAATCTATTGTTAATACATTTGGCGAATAAGCATCTGCTTATAGGTGCAGTTAAATGCATAAATATATATATATATATATATTATCTACTTTTTTGAGCCAGCCCTTTCATCGTTGCCACATCAGTCTATGAAAGCCTATATATAACAAGATACTGTTTTATACCATTTTAGTCAAATACCAAAATTTAACATTGACAAGGTGACTGACATTTGTTTATTGATTGTTCATAAACTGTATTTAGATAATATATTTAATTACTTTTTAACATTTTAATGGGGAGTATACATACCCCCCATTAAAATATAAAAAAATATACATATTTTTTTATATAATTTTGTAATGTGTTAAATACATATTATATTATTGTGTAATATGGGCTTGTAAGATCAAACCCCTTTGAAGAAACGTTTGGATATGACGTAAAGCCAGGGGCATTCACCGCGAAAAGCTGTCAATCTCAGATTAACATAAGCGTCTGAATAATGTTTATCTATCAGACTGTATTTCTGTTTTTGATTGATCTTCAAAAGTCTTCATCCATACACACACTTATCACCCCCATTCTGACATATAGACAGATAAGTATACAAACATTCTTTTTTTGAACATTTCAATACATTTGAACTAAAATCTATTTGAAACACAATCAAGCTGATGGTGTATCGAACTCGAATTAAATTTCCTGTTTTTTATATATAGAATAGATATTACATCCTCCTTCTTTTTCAATTGTCTTTTCTTTTTCAGTTGTTGGTATTTTTGGACATGGAGCTTTTTTTCTTTCTTTATCAGCTATTGTATTTTTTTTAGAACATCAGTCATCATTTACGTCTTTCTCGACTGCCGTTGGTCGATTTTAGAACAAAAGACAGATTTTATATATTTTTTGATTAGTGTCATTTTTTCTACGTGGCGTGCTTTTCTGAATCTCATCTTATTGGTCGGTGATACACCAGTTTTTTATTACTTCGTGAACGTTACTTTTTAGCTACATTTCATACCTCATATATGTTCCACTTCGAAATGATGAATGTGTACCAATTTACTTTACCTTTAAAAGTGCCAAATCGATATTAACACCATAAAAACTAAATAATAAATAAAACTTAATTGTAAAATGTGTGATATAAAATAGGTAAAGTGATCATTTATTTTAAATGTATTAAAATAAACTTATTAAAATAATATTTTACTTCGCGCTCTTATTATCTCTATATATTTCAAATAGGTAACACCTCGACACAGGCTTTTGCCTAGTGAGGTGTTACTAATCCACACAAACTGTACTTTTCTTCTCTAGAATATCAATAAAACGCGACATAGTAATACACATTTAATGATATTAATTTGTATGGATATTTTAACAAATAAATAAGTATTATTTATAAAGAAAATTGTGTCGCAATTGCCCACCCCTAAGTTCGCGTTGGTAGGTCATAGTGCGAAGAATACAAACTGAGACATTTCTCGCCGTTCGCGTTGCCGCTTTTTTCTTGGTACACGAATAATCCGGCCAGATTACCACGACGATGTATCATAAATGACGCGACCGACCCACCCGTAATAATAACTCTCGGAGATGGTGCTTTTTGTGTTCTCATATTTGGAGGGTAGGGCGATTTTATTTATCCGCGCGCTTATTTTCTTGCCTCTGCTTACAATTCATTAGGGCGTTTCAAGTTTTGTTTTGCCCTAGATTATGAGATAAATGCGGGCGCGCAGATTAAGTTATTCTAAATTCTAATCTATAGCGGGCGTGTAATGAGAGGCGAATGCTAATTAACTGTTCGATTATCTTAAACACTATCGTGTTTCTATTAAATAGGTAACTTCTCTAGAAATATACCTACTTGAATTGATTATTTTTGGTCAGACTTTGATAGCAGCTTCTTACTATGAAAAGGTTCAAAATTAATTATTATTTGTTAAAAATGAATACAGAATCAGGCAACTACACGTGTTATTGCTAACAATATGATCATGACGTACCTATACGGAACCATAAAGTCAACTTCGCATGATAAAAAAATTATATACATAAAAAATATACATATATATGTAAATAAAAAAATAATAATAATTATTATTATTATTATTATTATTAATTCAAACAGGCAGACCTATATTTATTTTTATGCCTATAATGGAATAAATTATTAACTTCAAGAATTAGTTTGTTTTATTTTTAAACAATACTTAGGTATTACTAGATAATGTGTTTTTGATGTATCTTCTAACACAATTTGTTCATTTTTGAAGTACCTTAAACTCCTTTATGTGCAAACTTTAACCTTACGCATTTTTCCTAGGTAGCGAATGAATCTAATTGCGATACGCTCGGTCGGCTAAACTTGGAAAGACGCTCGGAGGTGATGTCCTCATTTGGGTAAAGTCGGCGATTTTTGTTACCCGTCACGTTGACTTTCTTATTATACCAAGTATGTAAATATAACATACTTGCATTTTGATAGAATCATGCTTACCTTATGAGTCAATGGAAAAAAAATATTCAGACTTGTCATGGTATATGGACTGCACACTTTCGTGTATTACGAGTTGGTATTTAAAGTTTGCATTCCTATAGATTTTAAGCCGTTGAATTATTAGCTCAAGTTTATTATCGTAAAAACTTTATCAGCTTAAATATAGCACCGCACCTGCTCGAAGCAGAATTCGACCTCGGTGAACAGTATTTTCCACGAAGCGAATGGGCGGCGTCGCCTTCCAAACCGGAATCCGGTTGAAAAAGTTGGCGATATTGCATCGGCTAATTAACGACACGATAAAACTGAAAACAAGGAGAATTCGAGTCAATATTGGGCCGAAGACGGCGACTGCTGCGAATTTCGAAACTTCCTAGCTAACTAACCAAGGGTAAGGGAAAGGTGCGTGTACTGCGCCAGCGATAAATAATTTGTTTTTTTTTTTCATTCTTCAACATACAAATCTACCTAAGATTATTATTTTTTAGATCCATATTATAGTAAAAGTAAATATAATCAATATCAACTGCTTCAAATAGTGCTGGAAGCGTATTGCCGTACAATATTTATGCTTCAGATTCCCATAATCTGATTGGCAATATTCCGAAAAGTGATACAAGTTTTGAGCAAAGGCAATTTTCTCGCACCTAAATTGTGCAACAAAATAAGGGATACAGGAATAATAGTGTCTCTAAAAGCAAAAATTTCGAAGAGGAAAATTACAGAATGGCTCCTTGAACTGGCAAGAAATAAAATAGAAATCTTGATAACATATACTCGTATACCTAGGTAATGAAAATTCAATTTATTAGAAAAAAATCCTTATTATTTTGTGTACCGTCTCTCTGTTTCATAATATTATTATTATTGTCCTATAAATAGCTTGAAAAATATATATTTATGACATAACAAACATGCATGCTGTTCAGCGCATATGTATATTGATAAAAATAAAAATCTTATTATAGAAAAGTCTACCTTAGGACGGACATTGACATGACAAGTTAATAAATAAATATCGTTTGCTCTGTTATATTTTGAATACGCCTCACATTGATTGCCAAAACATATTGCGATAAAGATCGACAAATTTAATTACGTTAGGTAATGTAAACTATTAGGTACCTAGGTAATATACTATGAATCGTCCAATATCTAATTGTTTAAAAGCTGTATTCTATATAAATTTTTAAAATTTAACTTTTGTTTGAGAGCGCAATGGACATTTGAATATAGGATTTACTACGATTGCCACGATGACACGCACTCATATGTTATTGGGAATTTCACAAATTATCGGTAGATATCTTCGAGTTTAATTAAATCTATAAAATAAATTAGGGAAACTTTTATATTCGCTCATATCGCAGGCACGGTAAACTTACCCCCGCGGCCAACTGCGCGGGTGGAAGTTAAAACGCGCCAGCAGTATTCTTTCCCGCTGCCTCTCACTAGCAGCAGGCAAGTTGGCTTACATGTAAGCAATTATAAATTTTAACTAACTTCTGGGCCGGCGAACCAAGTCCCAATCCGACTTGCTATCGCTATTCTCAATCAGCCCGACTTTATTTTGCTCTTCAACTTATAATATTGTTGTTAATTCGCAAGGTTCTCGAACCGAGGTAATTATTTTTCAATTTTGCTTTAAAACCTATGCTTTTAAAAAAAAAAAATTGACAAAATTTATACTCATTTAATTATATAAAAATTATATAATTAAATATATTAATATAGTCAAAATAAATGTTAAATTCTTTCAAAACATAGCCATGAACATCGACAAAGCAGGTTAATGAATACAATGCATATTTAAATAAGCATAAAGTACCTATAATAATACATAACGGACCCAAATCTCTAGATGACGGTCGACTAGGGACGTAAGTTAGTAATGAGAGCGTTGATGTTGTGAGGAGAGGAGTTTATTGACGAAGATTAACTAGTTACTCATACGCGCAACTGCCAAGATGTTGCGCGATAGTAGCTCTGAAGCAGGTTTTTAAACCCGTACCTTGGACTTGTCCAAGGAGAGGGAGACCTCGTGCCCCTTCAGCGCGTGCCAAGTCACTGTCGGGCCGTGTGCAGTAGACATTGCCAGGTTCCAGCGCGTGCCACGGTCCAATGCCCTGCTTACGACAATATAATGTGGCGCGTGTGGTATACAAGGCCTAAATAAATATATTAATTTAAAAACAGTCAATGTACTCGTATTTAAAGAATAAATCGACATCCCCAATGAATAACATACTATGTCACCTTTTGGCGGTTTTGAGTTAGGATGTTATTCCAAAGATATCGTATGCATGTGAATATCGTAAGTAAGCTTTTCAAGTAATATTAAATGGAAAAACATCCAAATTCTAGTTAAGTACAGTATTATTATCAGAGAAGATTATTTTTACATGGAATAAAATCTTAACTGACTTAAGTAATTATGTAAAAAAAGTATGGAGATTTTTTTGAAACTTGTTTTGGCTCCCCTGAAAAGTTGCTAAAAATGACTTAGGATGTTATTCGTTAAGAGTGTCGAAATGTAACATAATCTACCTCCTACCGGTAGTAAGTTTGAAAAGTCCTGTAAATGGTAACCAGAAAACCATACACTTATAATCAAACGTCGTGTCATTGTGTTAATTTCTTTCCTAACTATGCATTGCATTTCTCGAAGTTAAGTGGACAACTTTCATCGCTTTTGTTAAATTGTCAATTTGTTCCTCGCTAAGCGTCGACACTGGCCAACTTCGGAGGCAACTTAGCTTCCGACCCCTCTTTCTGTATTGTATATATCAATTAGTGCGAAACAGTGTCTTAAATCATAAAACTTTTCAAATTATGATTGCTCATAACAGCATTACTTTCGCTTGAATGCCTCCGCCCCGCTGACGATATTAAATGCTTTTCAAAGGAGTTTCGCCATTTTCCAAGGAAAATGTTAATTATTTCTATTAAAAAAAACTCGTGTGTACACTATTTTTTATAAACTAATAACATTAATTTATTGAGTAGATAGTATTTAAGTAGATTTGCTAAAATATATTTTTAAATGTCTTATAAAATGGAATATTATCAATTTCTTTACTCGTACACATATCTGTTTACCTACTAATAACAGCATTTAGTTTCATTAGTGTGTTAAAGCCCGCGGAAATACTATTAATGTCCCATTCAGACATTTTACTGGGTGTAGTCTAAGCTGCCAATCGACCATCGACGAAGGAAAAGAGACGACGCTTACCGTTTGGGTCGATTTTCGAGAGTCGATTGGCAGCCAGACTAAGCCTGCTGCTACTGGCAACCTTCTCAAATCGGTTTCGTAATTCATTTCATATAAACAGCCATAGCCAACGATCCTACAATACAAACTCCAAGCTTAAAGCTAGTTCTGATTCTGTTTTAAATAATCAATTTTATAAATGAATTTAGACATATTCTAGTTGGCAAATATAACAATTCTAATAAATAATAAAGTATTAAACTTCGTTTGGAGAGTTTGATATATACCGTGCCCCAAGAATATAAAAAACCCGTTCCCGATAAAAAAACCAGCTAATTGGTCCTGCCATTCTTAGTGTTACTTGTTAAGAAATTATATAAAAGTTCATCTTTACCGAGAAAAAAATATAAACGTGAAAATTTAAAAGAATCATGTAATAATGTCTTTATTGTGAGCGCTCAGCGGTCGCCGTACACCGTAATGGTGTCACGCGGGATCAATGGATCCACGCGGGATCAAAATTCGCACTCTGGCCGAATTGGCACCATCTGTAAAAAAATACAATAAATTTGGGGGTATTTTTTTTTTTCGCATTTGATTATATTATTTCTTACTATGAATACACTTACTTACTTAGATTTTACACTACTATTTTTTTTCCCCTTTTAAGTATTTGGGAATGGTCCTAGGAGACCCTGTATATATTTGATATATTTAAAACGTATAAGCCAGGTCGTGTAAAAAATATATTAAGGTGTTGCAAAAAATTACATCGTATTGGAAGGAGCTATACTGATTAAAGAATTGGGAAGAAGAGATAAATTATCTTTGGAAATGGCAATATGGGAAAATTCCTTTATGCTATTATGGAGATGATTTGACAGTTTAACCGCATGCACTGTGAAGGATTTTGTTAAAAAAAAAATTGTTTAATGAAGACATGCTTTGGATTTAGGATTTATCTGTTTCGTTTCATTTTTATACAAAATTTTTGTTTTTTTTTATATATTGCTATTAAAGTCGAGACATCATTTATAGTTTCTTTAAACATCTTAAAAGGCTACAAAATTAAAAAAAATATATATTAAAAAAAATGTCGAAAACTATTGGATTTCAAATTCTATTGGTAGAAAACAGTATCTTAGCTGGATCTATTTACAATCTTTTTTATATCATTTTTGAATAAAAGTTGCTTTTGGTAAAGTCGAAACTTTGAGATTGATTATTATTATATCCATTGATATTACCCGTCGACATTAATAACCCCAAATACTGTCAAAATTATAGGAAGTTGACCTAATAGTATATTTACAACGTAATTTTTGCAATTTTTACCACGTAAAAGGTAACATTTCGACCAGGTCTACATGATAACTTATTTTATCCTAAAATCAATTTTTAATTCTCATTTTACCAAAGATACTAAAATCACACATGAGATTTGATTGGTTGATTATTTTAATGTACCTTACGAATGTTTCAGTATATTATAGTAGGAATGTTATTAGTATTTCTTAGCTCGATTTTACCTTTTAAATATTTCACCAGAGACTGAAAGGATTGGCAAAGTTGAAATCCTTAAACTGCGTTTACGTGTTTTGAGAGCAAACAACGATGGCAAAAGTCGCCCGACAGGTGTGAGGGGGGTGGTTAGGAGATAGAGCGGGAGCGAGGGGATATTAGGATGAAGAGACTGTCGAAGTTTGAATTACTCCTGCAAAGCGGGAAGATTAACATTTAATTGGCAGGGAGCGACTGGACTTTACAGAAGCTGGCTGGCTCAGAAGTGGGATGCAATCCCCGTTGGCTGAACGGGCGTGTAGGTAACGAAACTTATTGGATTAATGGTAAGTAAAAAATATCTAAAATTTGTATATTATGCAGTGTTTTACTTTAACTTTTTGTTAATTCTTTTATATATTATTTTAAACTTAAATTTGTTGTATATATTATGAACTCAAAAAAAGTTGTAAAGATCTAGTACAAATTAAACAAACATTTATAAAACACTTAAAAAACATCATATGGCTGCTTCTCGAAATTACGGTGGCATAGTTCGAATGTTGCCATTATCTAGTCGTATAAGAAGGTAGATTTTGCGTAATTCAACTATATTTATTTTTATAAAATTGATGCAAATATAATTATGTAAAATGGCCAATCTATATTGGCCATTGAACCACTTAAATAGTCCTGTTACTATTAACAGGACTATTTAAGTGGTTCAGTGGTAAGATTTTTGACATTCACGTGAAAATAGGTTATTCACGTCAACCTGAAATGTTCTGTTTAGTTTTCCATCTCGGACTAGATATTTTAAAAAATATAGTTTACAAATACAATTTAATTTTATACAAATTTATAATTGCTTTTGAGCAAAAAGTTGCAAAGTGCGATGTACCTACTTATATATTTTGTAATTTACTATTTATTTTCTAAAACAATATATAGTTACAATTTTATTATTGATAATAATGATTACTTGTTAATTTATATATTTTGAAAGTATTCCCCTGGTGGTATTTATGGTTGTTAGGTTGGTTAAATGCATATTTTTTTTCGGCTAATACATAATTTTTCTTTTTACCTGGCTGATTAGGGAAAGATACATATTGTAAAGATAATTAATTTTAGCTGTCACCATCTTATTTTGAATGATATTCAAGATGTTTTATACCTACTTTAGGAGGGCAAAAAAATGGAAAGGTCAAAAATTGCACGTAGAATAATAAAAAAGTACGCGTGCCAAGACTCACGGTTGTAAATGCATTGCATTACAATTTTATTCTGTCGCCACAGAATTTTATGTTTTCTTATATATAATAATCAAATCTAAATTCACTCCACGCTGGGTTGGTCCACATATTAATGTTTACATATTTTTAAAAAACAATGTCAAAGTATATTACTAACTCATATTTATTGTTCTTATATTTATTTCGCTAAAATATCATTTGTTGTCCGCCATGCTCAATCATAAATGGCCGTAATAAATATTACGCAACATTATTACAGTTTCTGTGCCATGTTGCTATCCTTTGCTAGAATCACGTAGAAAACGTATTATTTTATTGTTGTACGGCTCGCACGTGCCGTACTTGTGACGCTCGTTAATCTATGAGCTAAAGACTCGTGCGTTGAGCTCACTCTGCCGTTTTGCAGTTGGGTTTTCATCATAAATACTTATATCGTTATAATAGCGAAAGGTATGGTTTGGTCCACAATTCTATTTACGAGTACAACCGCAACCATTTTGACATTTATTGTTTTACTAAAGCCATTCCTTAGCCCTTTGCTTTTCACTAAGATTTTATGTAATGTAACGTATGTATGTAATAATATTGTATGTTGTGTGTTTATGTAAGGGTGAGTTTGTGTGACAAGACCAAATGAGCAATCAATTTGTACTTATGGTGAACAGCGAAACCGACCATTGCTATACACCGTGTCCCAAGACCATTCCGGATAAAAATCCCAGGAAATTATGATTTCCAGGATTTCAAACATGACATTTGTATTAACTTCATATACCAAAATTCATCATGGTTTCCGAGAAAGAAAAATGTAAATTTTACGTGATAATAATAAAAACTGTATGTAATACGCCCGCAGCTGATCCCCCTACCACAGTTCTTGCGAAAATAATTTAATTTTGCACGATAATTAAATTTAACAAATTAAACAATTTTGAACTTCAAATTTCAAATTAATTTTTTTTAATTTAAACTAAGATGATGAAGTCGTTTTTAACAAACGAACAAACGCAGAGATGGAATTTCAAAAAAAGCTATTTCCAGCAATAAAAAAATAGAGAGTGTAAATAAATAAATTATAAAAATGTAAATAAATAAATGGATAGAATAATTAAACAGGAACAAGACTGTAATTGGTGATTGTCGAGATCCCAAAGGCCTATTTTGGGCGTCGTAGGTGCCGAAGCATACCACAAAGCCAAACTGTGAAACCCGTCGTTGTTTGGATTATACAGCTAGTTTTATTATAAGTAGAAAATACGTGTACGTACATTTCGTAGTATCGTAGCATTAATTGCACGATCCTTCGCTTCAGCAGAGAGCTTTACTACCGTGTAAACATCTCGAACTACAAACTATTCAGCTAAAGACTGAAAGCAACCGCTTTTCTTATTTTATTTATTAAGGACTAAGAAAATACTTAAAGTGAATGAATTATTTTTGATCGGTTGACAAGCTTTATTTATAAGTCATATTATACCTCAACTTAGATATATTATTTGTAGTAATAATTTATTTTAAAAATCTCAAAATATTCAATTTGTTTTTACATGAAAATTAACCATAGTAGAAGATCAAAGTATTAGTATAGTATTAGTTATTAAAAAAATGTATTTGAAGTTACATGAATATTCATTAAAACCCTTGAAATTAAATACCCTACCATTTCTTGCAGTTTCTTAGTCCTTCGAGTCTTTCATTTCAAGCAGAGAATATCTTTTAAGCCCTTAATTGAGCGAGTGGTTGTGAAAGTCCAAGTTGGCGGGTTGCTGAGAACGAAACGGGACCTATTGGATTAAAAGTATAATAAACTGAAACTTTCATTGGGGAGAAATGATTACAATACGATAATTAGTTCAGATTTTAAAACTGGGGGAAATTATCCCATAATGGCGACAGCAAAACATTCCCCTAATGTCAAATATTTTTTTTTATATATGATACCTAATCACACTGTTGTTTATTTTATGTATGTGATTAATTAATCTGACTGGAAGTTTATGGTTGATTGGTTGCCAGGATCTTGCTTGTCTAATATAAATATAATTTTATTCTAAAGATAATCAGATTCATTGCTTTAAGATGTAGCTGTTAGATTAAACGAGAATTTTTATGAATAAAATTTGAGTAAATATGAAATAACCCATATATTTGTAATTCTTTCCATAAAAAGATAGATATGTATTTTGTTTATTTTTTTGTTGTATAAATAGTAAACTTGGTAACAAATTTTTCGAGATTTAAACAATATTTCATTTACTATCTCACTAAATCGATAGCATTTTTGAGATATTACTATTTTTCCTAATGTTTATAAATTTGATGTGCATATGTATATCAATTATAGGTATATAAACAGAAAATAATTATTGTGAATTGTGCTATGTTGTCTATTAACAAAACAATTTTATTAGATACTTCCGTTTGTACTAAACGAAATTATCTTCGATAGACATATTTTCATTCAAAGGACTAATATTTAAAACAGTTATAAAGATAATATAAAATGCATAATTGTGCATAAAACAAACAAAAAAAACAGATTTAAAATTTTAAAATGTTTCAAGTTTTAATAGCTACCTACTTAGCTAATTCGCTTCCTGTTACACATTATTTTGATAGCCATTGTGTAGCTATTTTTTTATTATAGATTATGTTTAAATAAATATTACTCGTTATAAAATAGGCAAGCGTTGACTGGATAAAGTGTAGCGTACATTGAAGCGTGGTATTACGAGTAACAAGTCCCAACGCAATCAGCCAACCTCCCTGAATGTATTTTTTTTTAACATTGTCGTGATTTCACCCGCCATCGAACATTCGCACGGTGAAGTGGTCGCGGATGTTATTCCGACGAGCATTAACTAAAACGAGCAGACTTTCTGTTTAAATTAAGAATTGCGAGCCCTGCTTTCTATATCTTTTTTAAATCAAATTACTCACTTAACGAATTATTATAGGTTACGCCATGTTACGGTTACGTCCAATTAGGTAGTTTCATAAATTATTATTGTAAACAGTAGAATTAAACCACCTTACAATCTTGGTGGCCATCTATAGGTCAAATTTAAATACCGAAAATTTGGGCTGAAAAACTTACGAATCCATTTAAGAACAAGAATGGATATGACACATTTATCTATCATTTAATATCAATTGCTTCTATATATTATTTAGTAGTAGTAAATTATTTAACCAAAACCTGGCATCTTACAGCTAGGTCCTACAGGTGTCATACAAGGCATTCACCCCCCCCCCCCCCAGACTACTCGTGCCTGTCTGTGGCTTCAACTTGTGATGGGTTGAATAGATTAAAATAAAAATCAGGAACAATAGTATGATGACATTCTTTCAATTCATCATAAATTTTAACACCATTTCAGTTTTTTTAGTATATTTTGGCTAGTTGTAGTTTGTTGTTTTGGCTAGTAAAGAAACCATTCCCCCCCCCCCTCCTCGTTTCTATTTACTGAATTTCAATATATGTGTATTAATAATCAAAGTTTAAATTAGTGTGTATTTCGGCCAAAAAACGCGCATAGTGAATACATACATGAATGTAAGTATAAAAGCTAAAAAGCCATAAAAAAAACGATTTAATGAAATAAATATATTAGCATAAAGACAAATTAAATAGGTTCCAGTCATTTTATTGTATATTTGAAGTAAAATGGTAACACTCAAAAAAAATTTTTTCAAAAAAACGATGTTGGAAACGCAATATTTCAAAATCAATCCTGCTGGCTATTTTCAAAATTTAAACTAACCTCACCTGATATTGGTTCAAATAAATTAAAGGTTTTTTTATATAAAGTATAATGGTAACAACGGATCCTAATACTAAATATTGAGGGTAATCAATTTAGTTATCGTTTCTACTAATGTGTCAAAATATCACATTCTACTTGAGTGATTACTGAAATAGGTTACCTTCATCACGTGTTGACTCTCCAGAGTAAATAGAGGTATCTGTTACCAAAAGTGCCAAACTCAAACAATTAACGAACATTATCTAGTTAAACATATTGCTATCGATTGACGCAAAATATAGTTTGTGTAATTGTTTTATTTTTAGTAATTCAGTAGGTTATACAGCTATTGTTTAGGTAACATCAAAAAACAAAAAAACAAAAACAACGTCTGTTTAGTACAACAATAACAAAAACCATCTACACTAAGGGATTAAGATAGAAAAGTAACAATCTTTCAGATTCTACATAAAAACAAAATAATCACCATCTCTATCGGGATATATTTGACTGATATATGAAAACAGTGAGTCAAAACAGTAAAGTTAACAAAATTAAGAGATAAATATAATCCTTTACATATTCAATATTTATATTCCTAAAACATATTTTTTATGAAATATAGAAAATAAACCCAAACACAGTGAGTAGAAACTGTACAAGCAAAAGTAAAATTCTTAACTCGCAGACATCATATAACATTTTATAACATTTATATTTTTATAAACTTTATAACATTTACCGGAAAACATTTTACATTTTTTTTATTATGGTTTATAATCTATAAAAAAAAATAATTAAAAACTTTATTAGCACAGTGGCTAAATTCCTAAAGTGCAACGCATTCTTTTTTAAAAAAGGCAAGTCTACAAAGCATCTGTTAATTCTTAATAACCCAACATGATTATGCAATATAATGGAAATTTATACTGTCCGTTATTACAAATAACTAGGGCTGATCAGGTAACATAGTTACACTTGAACGTCTGTCTGTTCCAGGACTAGTAACTGAAATTTGGAATGCAGGGGAATTGTTGTGTTCCACAGGTATTTCGTGGTTAATAAAATCCAAATATTTATTTTATACAAAAAGAATAACAATATTGTTTTCCTAATAAAATCAAATCCTGCGAATTATTTTAGCAATTAAATAATAGTTTTCGGTGATATACCAAAATAATTCAGTACGTACCTAATCATTAATTATATAAATAAGTTATTATATGGCTGAATGTAATAAATGTTTGACTTGATCCCAAACAAGGGCAGTCAGTTACTTGAGTTAATAATATGGTGTATAGTATGTCTCCATAACGTGACGTCCTTCCGCTCTTTTATAGATTGGAATAAAGTAACGTTTTGGTCGGGGAGGTGACGATTTACAGCTGCCTTATTGTTGTTTTCATGATGCGAGGCCACTCATTACAGACAAACAACATCTCGCATGTGAGAATTAAGGTTTTTTTTGTTGTATGTAACGAAGTCGACAGAAAGTTGAGAAAAGCGTCGTTAAAAATGAAAAGAAAAAGATCAAAAAAAAATGAAAATGATCCCAGGGTAGAAAAATGATCTGGCCGGATTTGACTCACCGAGGATTCCAACCCGGAACCTCTGGATTTGGAAGCATATGTTATACCGCTGCGCCACGAGGCGGACTCGAAATCTTAATATCACCACGTGACACGTCTCAGCTCATATTGCCTCAACGAAGAAACGGCCATTAGATAATGGTATAACAGGTCATGCCATGGATAATGGTATGGCCATGGATAATGGTATGGTCAAATGCCTTAATATTATACTTATACTTAAGAATTCCTATAACCTAGGTCAATTAAACTTATTTCTTATTATGAAAGAACTCGACACAATTTTGTACCTAAATTCTGACACCTTTAGGAGCCCTATTTGAGAAAATAGTTGTGTAGAAAAAAAAACTAATTCCTAGTAATGCCTGCACAAACCCAAACCGGATTGTCTTTGTGAGCGAATTCAGACGGTAGACTCCGAAAAATATTTTGGACTAATTAATATTTGATAGATTAAATTGGATGAAACATATAAATAATATATGCTACAAACTTAGACTAATAATAACTAAATTCTATCATTTAAAAGGAATCTTAAAATATGAATATTTACGAATGTTATATTTTGCGTTTGTAGATTCATTAATTAATTATGGCAATAATTTTAAAACATTAATAAATTTAGAAAAAATTAAAAAAATTACAGATTAGAATGATAAAAATAGTTAGTCCTAAAAAAATTAAATTAAAATATATGAGTGATGATCTCGGTTTATTTAAATATTGTAACATTCTCCCGGTAAACGAGATGTTTATATATAGGATGGTGGTCCACTTCTTCGACTCTGAAAAGTTGAAAACACTCCTTCAAAATACATATAGTACACGGCAATTACAAAATGAAATGTTGTTTATACCTGCATTTAAAAATGTTTATAGTAAACGAGCGTCGCAATTCATTATACCATTCTTTTTTAATAATTTGCCAAGATCTTTAATTAAAATTATTATTAAATCACACACACACACACACTGGCACGCTATGAATAAAAGTCCGCTTAGTACTGTTAACCTTAGTGTACCTACGATAATTGAAGGTAGATTACTTTAAGCAATTATTGTAAAATGTATATTTATCGTGTAAAATTGTAACTTGAACATATTTGTAAGGCTTGTATTCGGAAAAGAATAAAGATAATAATAATTATTATTATTATTAATCTAAAATAATTAAATATGAAGTTAGAAATATTTGCTATGAAATCTCACAAAAACACTTTCTTTAATTGTTTGTAGATAAATTGACTTAGCGTGTTAATTATTATTTTAAAATGTTATTATTAATATCTGTATTTTACACACCTGGTATCCAGCATATAAGCCTTGGGCTTGGCTGGTACATAAAAGAAAGGTATTGTAAATTTGTTGAATAAACCAAATAATTAAAAAAAACCTACTTTGCAATAAAAGTAACAATATCCACTACTCCCCTTAATTTCTTAAACTTTGGTAAATAATAAAATCTTTGGTAATCTTTGGTCTTTGTGTAGGATTAGAGCAGGTGTTATTTGCGCGCGAGGCTGTCGCGCCGTAGCGCGCCCACGAGGTATCAGTGGTAAGCCTATTTTGTTTTACGGTCGGCGGCACCTCACTGTTCGCGCCCCCGCCCCCGCCCCCGCCGCGACCTACGACCCGCCCACGACCTGCTCCGCATCACCCCTCGAAGATCTCACCCCTGGGGCGCGGCGGAACGAATGCTCTCGAGCGAGCAGCATTTTTATGGTTTCGCGCGAATAAAATGGTTACTTGGCATTAGGGCACTCAGGAATTTCGCGTTTCGAAGGCTTTTTATCGGGCTTAAGAGATCGGCTAAAGCTTCGAGACAAAATTTATGAACCAGTATTTTAATGCATCATAACTATATTGATACAATAAATTTCTCATTTATATCTAACCGCTGCTGTCACATTACTGTCAAATCGTTCAGTGCACTGTAAGTATGAAACGTTGTGTGATACCCACATGTTTGCATATATTTTTATCTCCTAATAGGTTTTTTTTTCATAATAGTTTAGATTGCTACTGAAATATTATCGTTATATTTACAATAGCAACAAATTGCTATATTTGTGTTAATCGCACAAAAGTAAAATGGTGTTTTACAAAATCGCAACAAATGTACATACAAATATCTATGCTCTAATACCTAAAATCTGGTAAACTTCTTACCCATGCCGTTTTAAGTAACGGCTAGTAAATGCTAGATAGAGACTTAGAAAGTGGGCGTGAAAGAAATAAGACGTGTGTGTAAAATGGTGGTTTATCGGGCAAACTTTACATTTGTATTATGGATACTGGGTTAGAATTACGGCGTAGAAACTGGAAAATATATTTTTACTGATTAAAAATGTCTAGTAAAAAGACGCAAAACATTAAAAACCGTGGTGCAATGTTTAAGGGGGTTCCAGAAATTATGAGTTACGTGTGTGTGTTTCAAAAACAGCATTCAAAAATAATAGCAAATAAAAAATATTAATGACCTTATTCTGGATGTAAAATTGCCACAAAACACCTTAACTGAAGATTACTGCTTTTGACTCCATATGACTCATACGCTGCATTATACGAAATTATTTAAAAAATATATTCCAAAAGTATCGATAAATCGACGACAGTAGGTTCGCGTTGAAACTTCCATATGCAGAGCTTAAAAGCACGACTTTTTAATTTACGCCAGTTTCGCCCATCGCAAGTGAACGTGAGGTAGCCGTCGCGTCGCGAGAAAAAGCAGATTTCCCCCGGGATCACATCTCACAGCCGGGAATATTTAGTTATTTTAGAACGGAAGTCCCGTCGAGCCACATTGCTCCTCAAAGGCAAAATGTCAAAGAGAAGGCAGAATGCAATAATGCATGTTGGGAAATTTCGTCATGGCCGCAAGACCGTGTATTTAATACAGAATTAATATCCATTTATTTATTTACTATGCAATGAGCCTACGTCAATGCTCGTATTTTTATATTAATTATTTAAATAAAATATTTAGGAGCTAGAAGAAGAAAAAAATGTCAAACAAATTGCATTGTACGCTTAAAAACCGCCTCGAATCATAATTAATTCACCCTTAATTGAGCCTTATCCATAGATAAGACCCATATGACCTATGAAGCACATTCCCTTCGTGAATTGTACTGGAAAGAAAAGAATTAAACCTAATGTTCTGTTTTATCTGGGTAGAATGGCTACCAATATATGTCAAGAGGCTTAAAATGTTAAGCGCTATAATCAGTCCAGTCAGATTCATTCTTTACAGTTCCAATTAAAATAATATATTAAAAACGCTTTCTAGGTACCTAGTAGCTTCCGATTAAGAATTGAAATTATTTCAGATTGACTATTGTATCGACTAAAGATATGTGTGCTTGCTTCCTTTGAATGGATTCGAGTTCGTCTTTAAGAAATTAGGTGTAAAGATCCCCTACCCACTAGGAATATTCAAAGGGTATAAGAAGAAACCAACGTTCCTCGTGGCTTAAAATCAGCACCATAAGGCCTTCGCATAACAAACCTTATTGTCTCTGAGCTTTTTTCACTGTACCAATATGAGTTCCCAAAGGTGATTAGATGACCTGGTAATTCCTAGATGCGTAGAGGATTTAGACAGTAATTTACTAGCTAGTTCATATTTAAAATCATTATAAAACATCAATTCCAATGTCCGAATTTAATCTCATGCCATTTTGATTAATTCAACAACTGCATCTAGATCGTTTTGCAAAGTTTCACAATCTGATTTATTTCTAAGTATCCTAAATATGGCACTATCATCTGCATCAAATGTTGCACGAGTGATTCAACACAGGTATGAAGATAATTCACGAATCTAGTAAATATAATTGGACCAAGAACACTACCCTTGGGTACTTCGGACAACACTGAAACTAAATTGAAAATATTTTATTACAAAATTAAAATCACCAATGATTTGAAACATATATATTTTTTTTTTATGGAATATAAATTGGCCGATGAGTATAAGTCTATAACCTTCCTAACTAGGTAAGAGTTACCTGTTCTAAGGAAGGTTATATTATAACACCTATCATAAATTTCATTAGTTTTGTTGACTTACTTAAAATAACTTTTTATTTACACATGAAAAAAAATATAATTAACGATTTCATAGGCTCATATCTCTGTAGACTAATTGTGATGAAAGATATGTGATTGAGATATATGTCCTAAGTACATATTTGTAATTCGTTATGAAAATAAAAAAAAGTAAAACCTACTTTAAATGAATCTAAAACAAAAAAAAAACTAAGATTATTTTTGCGAATTCCAGACTGCTATGATGCTTTAGAGGCACGCAATGTTAGTTTTTCAATTTTTTGTCATTTTCCCGTAATGAAAAAAAAAATCATTCTTTTTATTGGTCCACACTCCAAATAAAGTAAAAATTACTTACCTGTTTGTCTGCATCTGCTACAGTGCTGCAAGTACAAACTAGTGGGCGAAGTGACCCATAACAAAAAAAGCATATATACATATATGCATACATGCATACATACATGCACACATACACATGCACACATACATGCATGTATACATACATTCATGCAGCATACTTGTCGTAAAGGCACCGCTAAAGTCGTAAAAAAAAATTTAGTATTTCTAAAAATTTAGGCTGCGTATACCAAAGTTGAAGATAATTTTTTGAAGTTTTTGTTAACCAGTTTTTCTAAAATATGTGTTCTTAGCCCTACCATTGGTATTATCGATAGAATTATACATTATTAAACCCTCCTCTGAAATAATAGAATAATTAAATTTATAAACTCAGCACCAGAGATTAATATCCGCGCTAAAAACCATTACCCATTAGGGTTCTCCCATAAAGCGATCTTTGTATTTATTTCTCGACATCAATAAATCATCTCCTCCTTGAAACGCTCGAGGCGAGCGAAGATAATCCAGGAGAGCGCAGAGAGATACTTTCAGCTCAGCTCTGAAATCCGTTAAGGAACGGTTACACTTTTTGTTGAATGAAAATGCAAACAATTCTTTAAATATTACCGAATATTGGTGAATATTGGTTAAAAAGAAAGGTTTTATAACCTTTCTCTTTGTTATACTTTTTTCAGTTTGTTGCTTTTAATTTGTTTAAACATTCTGAATTAATTGTTCTCCTTATTGTCTATTATTTAACTTTAAATAAAATTGTCAATCCTATACATATCCTATCTTATCTAAAGCGAGACTTTCTCGTGTGCAGGCGGTGCATCAGTTTGACAATAAATTAATGTATTCTGCGCCTATTTAGAGCAATGGTAACTGATACATTTCTATTCTAGTTAATCATCTCTTCTAGAGGTAAAATATAACATATAACTAATAATCCTACACAGATCGCCCTTTATAATATGGTAAACTAATACTACATATGTAGTATTATTTTCCTTTTACTATCTGGAATTAGTATTTCAAAGTAAGTATAAAAAATGTATATATATCTAAATATTATTTTTGATTCTACTGACCATATAACACACAATGCAGGGCATCAAACTATTCTGGTTATCAAGGAAATTATAATAATATATCCTTTTTTTTGTAATTATGTTTTATATGTTTTAAACTCTAAA
Organism: Neomicropteryx cornuta; assembly: GCA_020383195.1. Taxonomy (NCBI): domain Eukaryota; kingdom Metazoa; phylum Arthropoda; class Insecta; order Lepidoptera; family Micropterigidae; genus Neomicropteryx; species Neomicropteryx cornuta. Next base: position 16,589,558 of record JAHKQU010000008.1, on the reverse strand, counting down.
TATGCCCTTAAGGTTTCCTCATTGGCCTCCCGTAGCTGAATAAACAACGCAAAAAATGCTCCTGGCGGGCTAATTTCGTGTAATTTCACACAACTCTCGCTAACGCCCTTCGCGCCGCCACCGGAGAATTGAAAAATTGCTATTTTTCTTGGAAAATCAAAAGAAGACGATCTCAACTACCTACTTCTATTTTTTTATAACGAACCGTGATTTAATAGTAGTGTTCATAAATAAAGTAGGTTGATAATGCAATAGGAATGTGGGTAATATAATTGGTTAAAACGAAAATAATTTAGTAAAAATCTAATTTAGTTTTACAAAGTATTAAAAGTAAAATCAAACGTTTAATTAGACAATAACTAAACGTTTAATCAAACGTTTAGTTATTGTGTCAAAATGTTGGTTTTATCAAGAAGAAATCGGAATTGAAATGCGCGACCATTCCTTCAAAATAAACGATATTAACAAGAGGAAGAATATTGTACTATCTTAAGGTGAAATAGTCTTAAATGCAGCGTCTTCAAACCTTTCCCTAAAAACCCATCCCAGAAAAGCAAAAGAATTAAAAATTTGGCAAAAAAATAACGTGATTGTACTGTAACGATCTCTTTGGGGTACAAGGGACCGTAGTTAATAATGCAGTGCTGATGATGAAGAGATCTTTATTGCACTATTAACTAGGTTAAATATGACTCGAATGTTGACTCCAATGATAGTAAAGGCGTGGAACATCCTACTTTGTTTTGAAAAATAAAACAAAGACAAGAGGCTGAGATAACATAACCGCATTATTTTAGCCTAAGCTACAACCTTAATTTAGTCCTAAATTTGTTTTCTTTGACTTTTTTATATAAAGAATTGTTATGACCATTTAAGCTATAGCAATTCCATATATAAAAACTAACCTATACAATCATTTTCGGGCCTAAAAAACTAAGCTAAATACGCTTATAATAAATTCGGGGTGGTTTGGAATCATGAAAAATTGTATGACTATAAATGTGCGGATTTGAACTCGTGACCTCTGGGTCAATAGTCAAACGCCTTAACCTCTAGACTACCCCGATCTGAAAATAATCTACCTAAAATAGGAAAATAAAATCACCTAAAAACTATAAAAATATTATGTATAGTTGGTTGCTTGGACGATTTTTCGTGTTATCAATATTTATTTTTATCAATTTTAATTCAAGTAAAAAAATGAGTGTGGCACACGAGCAAGCGGATTTCTGCGCTGATCATGGAATTGCAGTGTTAGGTAAAATAATATATTTACTTTGTTTAGAAAAAAATATGTAATATTAGATAATACGTATTACGTGGAAATGCAATACTAAAGCATATTTAAATTAATGTAGTATGGTTATTGACATCTGGTATGAATAATACCAGGTCGCGGGATTCCTACTAAATAGTAGGAAAGGGCAATCAAACGTATCCTTGAACTTTCGTTTTGTTTTCAAAGTTGACTTTAATAATAGCTCCTCAGTTAGGAAGTTGAAAGTGGTACTCCGAGAAGTTCATCCGTGCCCAGGCAGACATCGAATTGCAATTCGAAGAGATGTTTGAGTAGAAAACAAGCGGTGGAAGGGATAGGTTTGTCTGTCATTCGATGCTAAATACAAATCAGTTTGCATCTCTCTTATTTATTATATTATAAGTTAAACAAGTTATAAGTTAAAACTCGAATTAGATTTAAATACAAATCTTTATAAAAATAGGTTATAAAAAATGCTACGAAAAAGATTGTAATTCTTACATTTGAAATTCAAATAGTTTTCCTCCTTAAACCTGATAAATAAATCTTGAAAGGTTTTTTTTCGTATTTCGAACCATTTTTTATGTTTTCTGATTTTTTTTTATACATTCGTTTTTTTTTATTTCATGGTTTTTTTATATTTTTGTTTGAAAGCACCCTGCTCGTTTAACAGGTAATTAATTGTATTACGATTATTTAATGAGACACCTAAAATAAAATATTTAATAAATACAATAATTGGTTGAATTTCAGATATCCTTTAGTCCAAAACACTTTAGTCCATTATCATTTTAAAGTATATAAAAAAATAAAATAAAATCAGTTTCGAAGACGGATCGGTGTGAATGTTTAAGCATTTAAACGGTTAAAATTTTAAAATAAAAAACATACCCTACATTTTGTCGCTCTATACAAGTTGTATTTAAATAGTTCCTACATAAAAAGGGTATCTAATTACATACAGAATTTCATCACGTAAAAAACCAATTCCGTGAAACGTCTACCATTGAAAGCCGTAATTCCAATCAGACGCATGCTCGAACGGGTGTCACGATTACGGTTCAGATAAAGTCGAAAGGGTTTCGCAATTGAATATTTTAACTTTTAGGTTTTTCAATTAGCTTTTAGCGTACCTAGCGTTTACTTGAGATAAGCTTAGCAAAATAAAATTTCCTTGTATATAGGTAATATTAATCGGTTCGGTGAGTTTTATTTTTTTTTTAATCTTTCTATACGTGTTTATGGGCGTTGGGCGGGTCACCAATAATTTGGGAAATATGGATTTATATTATCTACAGTCGAGGGCAAATGAAGCTTTACCTTGAGAGGCGATTCGACAGAGTGTTTAGGTATGTATATGTAAATGTATGTAGGTGTTTATGTAAACCAACTATTATTTCAAAATAATATATGTTAAAAAAAATAAAAATATACAATATATTCATATATTCATCTGTATTTAGAGTGCTAGTGCGAGTGTAATTTAATTTAATTTTAATCTTTACATGTATCTCTGTACTTTAGTGTAAACCTGTCATCAGTCAATTTTATACACAATTGTATGTACCATTCTTTTTTATAATTGTACTGTTGGTTTTCCGAATAAACGATAAATAAATAAATATTAACTACCCAGGTTTGTACAGAGATGCGAAAGCGGTTGTTCTTATAGATACAGTGCACACATAAGTACTATCTCTTTATTTTTACGCGTTTCAGTTCAAATTTAAATGCTTGGGGTAAAACTACGAGTGTCTTTGACTGGACACGAAAGAGGGTAGTCTGTCTTCCACGGAATTAATATTAGTAATTATTTCGACAACGAGAGGGACGACGTTTCATTTTGCATGTTACTTTTCTATCTAAGCTGCTGAACACTTTATTTATTTTGATCACAGAAATACTTAGATTTTTTGTTGTTTTGATATTTGTCCATGTCAAGCAATTTGCAATAATTTGTTTGATAGGCCGCATTAGGCTATTTCTATTATCCTGTATGAGTATTATTGTAATAGGAAAATTTTACCTGAAAATATTATTCTTGTAAAGTGGTTTCCTATAAGTTATAATGTAAATATGTATGAATAATGAAACAAAAAATAATAGCTTAAGGCGAAGACAAAGGATAAACATTAATTTCGACTCATTTAGACCCTTTTCTTTATGGCTGGCTAACAATTGGATATTTAATAATAAAAAAAATATGTTTAGATACCTTGTTCTTATGTTATAAACATAGTAAAGGCAGATTTTTAAATTTAATTCTATTTCTGAGAAATTTAATAAATTATAAACTCCTAATAGTTATTTTTTAGTCGAATCGCTCTCTTATAAAATACATTAGAGCCTTAGGAAAAAAAAGTAATTAAAAGGAAAACGAAGTTTCTAAAACATAGAAAAGTTAGTTTTTTTAATATCTGTAATGAAGCTGTAATTAAATAAAAACCAACAATTACCTTCTGACCGCGCAAAGAACAAAACCTAACGCCCTATAAAAATAAAGCACTTAATTTCAAGATCCACTGTCAACATGCTTCGCCTTAAAGCCATTTTAGTACGATTTTTGTCATTTTGTGTCAGTTTGAATAGGATTTTCGGCTCTAATTGTGTAGGAAGGCAGGAGGAAAGGAAGGGCCCAGGTTTTTTTATCGACCAGAGCAGAGTCCCTAAGTCGCGAAAACGTTTCTACGCACGAGCCAAGTACTACTCTCCAACCCCAGGCGTGTGGCGGGCGGACTTGAATTTGTCACCCGCATCGGCCCGGGCGTCACGCCGTGTCGCTTCATCTGACCACCCATGTCTATCCAGTCCGTCTCCAAATCTCAGCTTAAATTTATCTGGTTAAGGTGCGTTTATGAGACAGGAAAAAATAAATAAAACTTTCCTACATTTTTATATACTATTAGCTCAATAACTCATTTCTCTTATTAATTTTATTGTGTACACCGGTCTTTATTTTATTTAAATATTACCAACAAAACATTTTATGCGTGCGAATGTTTATTAGGAGTGTGTATGAAAAATTTAAGATTGCGCTTGACTAATATTGGTGAGTATTTAAGTATCATATACCTAATTATTAACATATTTAAGTCTCAACGTATTTTTTAAATTAAAAGACTATAAATCATGTTTTTTTTTACATAATATTTAAGTATTATGTTTATATTTTTTATTACATATGTGTATTTTATAATATATTTAAGTATAATGCGTGTTTTTTATTAAAAGTATTAGTTTTAATTTTGTAGATATTTGAGTAATTTATTGGTTGTTTTTTCTATTATCCACAATTTTGTGATAAATTTAATTTAATTTTGTCATAAACTTCAATTTAATAGTAGAAATTTGATTATTTATTTTTATTACGTCTTTTCCGTCTCATTTGATACCATTTATATTTTGTTAACATAAATTAAAAAGTTTGCATCAAGATTATTTTAAAAATATTGCTTAATTCAAACATTGTGTTATTATGGGTAATATATTCTTATTTTATCACATATGAAAATATATATACATATATTGTGTATCTGTATCTATAGTTATCACGTCTTTTGTTTTATATGTGACCATTCTATTCACTCAGAATAATTTTATAAATAGAGAAAAATTCAAGCAGAGTTTTACTTTTTAGAAATATTTTGGATTTTAGCATTATGATCATCCTGACCGTTCGACTTTTAATAATTCACATTGTCTCCATTTTTATAATACGCCCGAAATTATATTAACTTTCCAAAGTATCACTGTTAAGTTTAGAACTTAACGCTTCTGCAGTCGATGTTCTGTTGAAATCAAACAAACGTTTCGGGGAAGTCCCGCCCCGCGAGGCAGTCTGAAATGTCAAAGAAGTCGAACGCGCTGCCAACTTCGTCGCTCTAAAAACTAAACACGCGCTGAAAGATAAACAGACGGGCGTGAATTGTTTTCAAAGAGCTTTCGCCAGAAGAGCGATTAGCTGACACCTACAGAGTAAGTTAATACACCTTCAGTTGAAAATCAATTTGGCGACGGAGATCTCAATTGATACTCAATTTCATAGGACATCTTAAGCAATGTTTAGAACAATTTGAAAAACTACGAAAAAATATAAAGTGCTTATAATAATTGCTTAGCGTTAAAAGAATGCTTGAAGAAAGCCTAATGAAAGTTTAATATTTAAAGTTGATTATTTTTACAGAATATAATAAACCTTAAATTAGATGACATGAAAAAAAAGTATTAGCTTTTGTTATAATTGGCAATACCATTAAGTTCTCGTAATAAATAAAGGAATTGAATGCATTATAATTGAAAATTCAAAATATATAACTTATACATGAACTTAATAATAATATATTTATTAGAAAGATGGGTATGTACTAGGTAAACGGTCTATTTATTTATTGAGATTGGCGTGAGAGGATAAAAATTATAGTTTACCGAATAATTACCACCAACACATTGTACAGATCAAACAAATCTTTAATGTAAAATTAGTGAAATTAATCTTTCATAAGCTTTCATAATAAATTTTACTGTAAATTTTACTGTTTTATCTAAACGAATCTAAACGTATCTAAAGTAAATAAAAGTAAATGTTTATTTTCAATAGCAACTTACACATAGGAATGTCTATTTTCGGTTCATACACAAAAAATACATAGGTATACTACATTTATGAGTACAGTTCATGTTATAGTTCAAATTTATATCAAAAAAGATAATAAATAGCAAATAGAAGTTCTGTATATTTCTATATTATGCAGGTTTAGAATTCCTAGGAAAACTAAATAATACTACAGAATATTTCTATCTTCTGCACAACTGTATGTAAAAAAAAAAAAATTACCTAAAATTGCTAAAACAAATAAGGTACTTTGGCATGGTCTTTAAAAAATGCAAGGAGGAATACATTATTTGAAATAAAAATGATAAAAAATGGATTAAGGATGTTTATAATAAATTAATCTTGTTTTACAAAGTTCTATTATTTCTCGCAATTTCTATCACCCAGATTCGCCTGTTGAATTTAAATTTATGAAAACAATATATGCGTTTAATTTGCAAAAAATTGCTTTTACGGCAGGCCAATAAGCTTCGAAATAAGCAAAAGGACATAAACTATATTATATTTATATAATTCATTGCTTTGTATTTTGTTTACATCATAATGACAATATATAATCAGCCTACATGTGTTAATAACACAACAACGGTTAAAAAAAAAATATACGAAACAGTTATAATATTTCAGTTATATATTTCATCTTAGATTTTAACTAAAATAAAATATAGGATAAAATTTATCAATTACATATTTCATCTTATATTTTATTTCATTTATTTTTTTAATCCTCCCATTACATTAACACTGTAACCAAATCGTAATACACTCCAGCACCGAAAAACCCTCGGGGTTCTTCTAAAAATGTTCAGACATAAATAATAATAATGAATAATATTATTTAAATTTGTTTCAGATCTCATAAAAGCATTTGTACCCCATACATTGATTTCCTATTATTTTTTATAAATAATTTGATATACACACAATGTATAACTTTTTTCTATATATCTTTCTATGAACCTTACGGTCGAGCGAGGCTTAACGGTAAATTGCAATCGTTACCCTGAGATAATCCATTCCGAAGTCCAGTGAGAAATATAACACGTGCGATTGACATTAGCTTGTCTTGAAGGTCTGACGGATCCTTTATGAGTATGCTCTGAGGATATTCTTATCTCTTTCCATCTACCGAAGCGATAAATGAACGCCTACTATATCCATCCATTTTTCCAATGGATTACACTTCGTGTGAATTATGTCAGCCTTTCGGCAAATAAATACGCTAGTCTTAAGTAAAAGCAAATCTCTTGTTTGGGCGTGATCGTTAAAAAATCTAGAATTAGCCTAGACAATATTTAACTACCATTCTAGAGAAGAAGGTTATTAAGCAAATTAACTGTAAGAATTCCCATTTTTTTTACTATTAAAAATGTACGTAAATTAGGTATCAATTTAATGAAAAATATTATTTCGTTTAACGAAAATTTTTCAAAGCTATCCTTATTTACAAGCTTTTACTTAACTTGCAACGTTTGTTAGTCGGTGTGGGTCAAATCTGAATTAGAAACACTTCCTCTTATCCTACAAAGTTGAAATTTGACATATTGGTTCGATGGAAATTCTTTTTTATGGTAAGTCTACTACCAGGAATGACTCCAGACCAACGATTTGTTTTAAAAGATCGTTGCTCCAGACGAAAGAACTTCTCAACGCTCAATAGTATAGACATGAAATTTGTATACTCATTCAAGGACTTAAACAAAAATATGTCTTTAAAATGTATTTTACTATTAATTTATTTATTTTTAATTATTTAATTGTGGTATTAGGATATTATATTATTACATAATACCAATAATTAATATAACCAATGTGGTATTACTTATATTAATATCTTGTTCAGAAATATACCGTTGTTTCAGTGTATTATTAAAGTTATTTTAAAACAACGTAAAAAAGTATTTAGTCGTAAAAGCTTACGTTCAATTTATATAATAGGAATTAAACATCCCTGCCGATAATATTTAGGTTAGTACGCCCTAGCTTATAAAATTTCCAGATTTGGAAATCCAAGATTTTTTTGTACATATTAATTTTTTATTGTATTTTTGATTATCATTGTTAAATAGTCATAATAACTCATGAAATTCATTATTTAAGACGATTAATTTAATTATTTTTACCTATGGCCTTTTTTTTAATACAAATAAAATACAATGATATTGAATGTTATTGAGAAATGAGGGCACAGTTATTCAGGTGCTTTAATGCAACGTAAATCAGGACTCTACCCTTGTTACTATAGTCACAATAACGCAATGATTTGGTTAATCGGGAATAAGGTTAAAATTACAGAAAAAACTGAATAACCACGAAACCTGAATAAAATCGCACAACATACATGGAACGTAATTTTGATAGGTATGGAGGTCCTCTATCACCCTGCTTACTTTGATCCACCACCGATAGAACAACCAGCATATAAATAACTATAACCGAGTATAAGAAAGTCGTATATTGGTAGTAAAATAAACAAATTTGTATATTTTAAATAATAATAATATACACAGTGCTAAACAGTGAGGATGTTTTAGAGAGGGGAAATATCTAAGTATTCAAATATAAAAATAAATAATATATATACCTACTAAAGGCAAAAAATGCGATAGCTTTATAAAATATGATTTTAGTACAAAGTATGATTTCCCCATACTGGCAGATATTTTACCTGTACCGTTAAGAATTTTAGTATAGTTTTTCCTGATTTATAATAGTAACATAATAAAAACACATTCAATATATAAAAAAATATACACACAAAAAAAATAGCATTCAATTAACTACATAATATACAAAATACAGACATACTGGATTGGAGATTAGCTACCGTTAACCAGCAAAATATATGATAGGAATTCTAAGTACGAACTGTGGCACTAAATTACCTACTTTGGAACGTTAGCTGCAGGAGCTTTTAGTGCTAGAGGCAGCCGTAAATTTTCCAATATTTGTATTACGGATCACTTCAATTCGTTACGCCATCTGCTGGCTCTCCGAGCAATTATTTTCCCTGCAGCCGATCCAGTTTAAAGTTGAAAGTACTGAGCGAGCAATTACGGAATATAGGTACAGTCGGTAAAGAATGGGTGGGGACATTCTTTTTTTGCCAATTCAATTGGATAAAATATTTATTTATAATCAATAACTCTTATACCCTTTATGCATAGACTTTATAACTTATTAAGTTATTACTAACTAGCTGTTTCACACAGTGTTACGCCCCGAGTTGGATACCGGCACCCGGGTTGGGGTTGGGCTCTGTAGGCAGCTTTTGGAAAATGGTGAAACGCGCGTTTGTTTATTTTTTAAGAAGTATCTAAATATTAATTTTCAACTCTGTTACATCTTTTGTTTCTGAGATATTGGTTCATCTGAGAATTTTCACGACCTCTTTTTCTAAAAATTCTTTTTTATTGGATACCTACTTCTTAAACAGAATATGTCTGAAATTTGAGCTGGGCGATAATGAATTAGTCAGTCAGTGAGGGTTTGTTATTTTGTTGTTTATGTGTTTGTAATTTATACTCGTATAGACACTCTCAGTAATATTTATATTAACGAAAAAACGTTTTCTAATTTTTATAAAATTCATACATATCTTTTTTTTTTAAATAATTGTTTACTACTAAATTAATTAATAAAAAAACATTTACTGCGGTTCAATATTAAATAACAGGCCAATAAAATACCTATAAGTAACTAAGTAAGTAAGGAAATAGATTAAATAGAGTTTATATTATTAGTATTTTTTTGTTACACCTTTTTAATGACAGCTCAGTTTTTTCCAAATTTTATAATGAATGAATATGGGGAATATGAATATATTTTACCAAAACAAAGGCACCGTTTTCATGGAAAATTTAAAAGTGCTTTCATAAAAAAAAATAAAAAAAGAATAGATTTATTTATTGTTTATTTGGAATATTAACAGTATAAATTTAATATAAAATATATAAGAAAGTTAATATATAAAAAATGGTACATACAATTGCATGTAAAATTGACTGACGACAGGTTTTCGCTAAAGTATTAAAAGATTAAAATTAAATTACACTCACACTAGGGTATTATAAATACAAATATATATTTAAACATATATTTTTTTTTACATAAATTATTTTGATACAATAGTAGGTTCAAACTGTCAGAGGCCAAAGGAAAGAAAATGATGTCTAAAGATTACTTTTTTTTAGTTTTGCAAATTTAATCTGTTTCTTAAATTTAATGTTTTCCGCAACTCAAGATGAAATGGGTATTTATTCAACCGAGGAGAATAAATCGTTATATTGACGATATAATCGAGCGACCGCCGTTTTAGCGTTTGTATTGTATGGCAGGAGCGAAAAAAGACGGTATTCTCGCATTCTATGTGGAGGGACGTTGGATGAAACATTTTGAAGAAAATCGATAGTATTATTAATTGTGTCGTACAAAAATATAGTATCTCTTATAATTCGTCGATCATTTAGTGGCTCAATAGCATATTTCAAAGTCGCAGCCTTATAATCGTGTACGTATTATCCTGTTTTTTAGTTTAGGTATTTTATATATTATTTTTTGTATATTTTCAATCATATTTTTGTGTATATTATATTGAGGGCACCAGATAACAGACGCATATTCCAGTTGACTGTGGACTAATGAGTAATAGAGTAACTTAATATTCTATGTGGGTATGTTATCTCATGCAGAATTAATAATATAGTAATTATAAATAATATAAAATGTTTTTCTTTCAATAACTAAAGCGTTAGATGAAGGAAGCTATGGCCATCTCGGCTGTTATGTCACCTAAAAATATTAATATAGGCTAAAAGTCACACGAAGAATACTTCCTTCAATTTCTCAACAACGGAATGACAAAAAAAATCAGATCAGAAAAATAATCTTTTAAATAATTTTTATATATTATTTTGGTTTTTCCTATTTCGTTGTGATTTAACTTTCCTTAATAAAAATGACCGTTAATCAATAATATATCGTTATAGTTAGTTGTCTTCCCTTCTGTACTGGATGTGCCATTGGTATTGTGACGTCCCGATTGTAGGTTGAGAGCCGTGACAATAAAGTGAACTGAATTTAGTAGATAATGTTTATACACAGTACAATACATAGTTTTTACTAAATTAATTTGTTATATATGAAGATAAAATAAGTGAATAAATGTAAGAAATGCCAGACTGCAGATGATATGGGGTTTTACTCACGGGCCAGGTGCCGACTGAAGTCCGGTCTGATACATATAGCTTCTGTCCAATTATTAAGAGTAAGTACTCCACAATTTGCTAAGAGAACTTACAATAAGACATCGCTTAAATATAATATTATAATACAATAATATGTTAAAAAAAAATATTTTGAAATTTATTAACTCGGAAGGTTAGCGATTTAGACTGAGAATTGGCATGAGAATTATTCCACGTTGAAGTAGGTCATTTGATTGCTTCCAGCTAATTTAAAATTATTTCACTCACTTCAGCCTGTCGCTAATCTGATGTTGCTAAGCGGGCAGTGGGCACAGTATCATAAATATTTCAGTCATTCTAGTAGGAAAAATTAATTTCTATATTAGCCCTATTTCTATTATTATTTAAATTTTAAAATTTACAAAAAAAATATTATTTTTGTTCATTATTAGCTGTGTTTGGAAATAAAAATTTAAACTTGAACTTAGACCTGCTAATAATATTTCAGCTTAGATCCATAATTTTATAATATAAGTGAACGTTTTACACAGAATTAGGTTTTATTTCATTAATTTCATAATAAGCAGCCGGTCAAAGACATCTGGGAATTTTAATTTTTAAATGATATTAAATTTTTTAAACTTCTTAGTGTTTTAAAAAAATTCTTGGTCATTTGTCTGATGATTGGTCAACTAAAGATGCACCGCTTTAGGACCTTTTAATAGCCATTTTCAAGGATGATACTTAAATGCGGCTCTAAATCATAGAACAAATGATATTTATACTCAAAGGACAGTAGTGATTTTAAAAACACCTATATAGCTAGTACCTAAATTTGTAAATGAGCCTAGCTATGAAACCCGGCAGCCAGATAGAAAATACTTTTAGGAATTAATATTCCTTTCAATTTGGTGAAATAACTCCTAATTTAGGATAGGACAATCTTGTTAAATACTACTGAAAAATATTTCTAGTAGCGTCATAATCATATCCAATTTCCGTGACTCGCCGCGTCGCTCACGGACAAAGTTTTTATCTAGAACTTTCTGCGTGATCGGACGATTCTATGGAAGTATTTTACCGACGCGGGAGTTATCAATGGCGGAGCCCCGACGTGCTATAAAGTTACCCAAATGGGATAATTGGCCGTGTCGAAAACTTATCGGTCCGAGCCATGGGATGAAAAAAATGCTATCATCTTGATTGGAATATAGGTATTAGTATAGCCACAGATCAAAGAGAATTCTAAATAACTTTAACTTGGCTTGACTCTTGACATGACTTGGCATGTATTTGCCGTCCGTACTTGTACTACTTACATGTTAATTTTATTCATTTTTATTCAGGAAATGAAAAAGTTTTTAAAGAATGTATAGAAAAATAGAAACAATAATAATTACTATCTTAAAGTATATTATTGTCAAAAATTCAATTATAAATTTTCACGGATAGGCGTGAAAATCAAAATCTTCGAAATCAAAAATGGGCATTTAAACGGTCTTTGTTTTGTGTTATTTTTTATATAATATTCAAATTTATATTACAAAAAAGATTTATTTACAATTTAGATTTATATTATTAAAAAGAGAGGTTTTTCATTTTGTAAACCCTACACGTATGTTGAAGTAATGCCGTTTCTTAAAATAGAGTCAATTTCAGCTAAAATCCCAGTGAAATACAGATGAATACCAAAAGCATAGCGATACACTTTAAGCAATCACCTAATGTGATTTTCTTGTTTCTTTCTAAACAAAGCTAAAAATAAATTATTAGTTTACTAAATACTTCAAAAATTATCAACTTTAATTTGGTTATTTCTAATATAAAACAATAATACTATTATAATGCCACACTCGACAAAAAAGACTAAAACATATATTGTTTATAAAATGTATCAATATCCTATGATAAAATCTATTAAAAATCAGATCGTTTTGACGAAATATATATTCGTAGACCATAAATGTGTCATAATTTTTTGTAGCATGCGTTTTAAACGAGAATGGCTATGACACTCTGTAGCTATTATATAATATGACAGCTTCTAAATACATTGTACTATGTAATAGTAGTAAATTATTTAACAAAAACTTAACGTTTTACAGCTTAGCGTCTATTAGTACTAAAAAATTGTTGACTTTAATATTGTATATCTATTTTATCCGACCAGCCTCCGATGTGATCTAAACGGCTATGGTTGTTTTTCAAATACATCAATCTACACACAAAAATTCACCTCTTTCGCATTTACATTAATCTACGCTTTAATCATTAATCAGAATCTTCGCTTATATATTAATCTATAGAAGCTAAAAGTGAAAAGTTGACGCTATTATAATATTAATGTCAGTCTATACAGAGGTGATTATCGCTTGTTGTTCTTCAATCTTCGTTTCTTCCCCGTCTCCTCCTAAATTCCCTCTTAAATGCCCTATTGTGGTTAAATCATCATTCTGTCAAAGGTGATACTCTTAACACTTGTAACAATATTAGTGTTTAGGTTAAGAATAAACAAGAGAGATAAAGGGTGATGAAGGACATAAAATGGGAATTCAAGTTGAGGTATGTCAATTGCTGTATATTTTTTACATTTTAAATGATTATTGTTGGTTACATACATTTTGTAAAGGATCTTTTTATTATTAGTTCTACAACGTGGACTAATTACGACTAAATACCTTTACTACCTATATTTTTTTAACTTAATACGAAAGCGGCCTTTGTATAATTTAAAATTATTATTATAAAAACAATTACAAATATTTCCTAAATTTCACCGTACACATAGTCAGTGATAAATTCACCGTTCGTTTGTTCCGTGTCTTTTCTTTTTGGGTACACTTTTTGTAGAATATAGAAAATACCTACTTAATAAAAGAAATATACAAGGTGTAACACTGAGGTACTTTTAGGGGATAGATCCATATCGACAACTAAACCGGTCCTACGAAAAAAAAATAATTGTGAAAAAAAAAATCATACTAAAATAAGTATATTAATAAAAAAAAAATGTTTTTCTTCAAAGTACTTCGCGAACCGTGAGCTCGGGAGGTCGTGACCAACCTAGCGCTATGCGTTCTAAGTTTTCTCAAACATTAAAACGTTTTCAAATTGTGATTTCAAAATATGAAACAGAAGAAAAAATCTATTCGTAATTTACATTTAACTGTATTTTTTTAATTTGTTTTTTTTAATGTCTTATTTTAGGCTGGTAGAAAATAAAAAATAATTAAAAGGTTTAAAAAAAAATAAAGGAAAACGTAATTAAAATAAATAATAGGCCTATATTAAATTTCTTTGTTCCATAAGGAACAAAGAAACTTAAATTTCCAAAATGTCGGTTTACCCATACGACTTGATAACCTACCGTGTTCACTAATCCAATAAATATGTTCCGTATATAATTCAGACACGTCCACGAGGAGCCAGCTCGCTCTCTTAACCTCAATCACGTGAACATCTCCCGGGCGACACGGAGATCCAAAACGCGCATTACCGAAAGCCTGTACAGTACGAATTAGCCCCACCTCATACTCCAGAAAAATCTAATTTTGGTGGCTTTCAGTCAGTAGGATAAGCTTTTTTAGATTTGATACGTATCAAAAAATGCTAGGAATCCTTCTTTCAAAGTCAAGCAGCGTTGCTAATTATTATGCATTGGATTGGTGTTCATCGTTCGTCGGAAAAATGTAGTTCCGCTTTTAGAAGACAGTGTCTTTATATAAATTCTAAGATAGAGAGGGGTAAAAGTATGTCCTGAAAGTTCTGAAAGTTTTAAATTGCCATATTTTGTGGTCAATTTATTTTCTTTCAGATCTGAAAATGTTTTTTTTTAATAATACTGCTAAGAGCATAGGAAGGCACATAGACCAGTTTTCTCATAAGGACATGACTCTCCAAGGACATGACTAAAGAAAAATTATTTTTACAGAGTACAATAAAAAAAAAAATATTTTTTTTTAATTAAACCTTTTAACATATCTATCTGATTTCTTAAACAAATAAAAAAAAATGCAAAATATAAATGCAGACAAAAAATAAATTGCGAAAATATGTTGTTCAAATAAACAATAGTCTTCTGCCACAAGCTGACACACTCTGTCTCTGTCTTTCTATAATTAGTAATAAATCAAAATAAATTCTTATTGGTAATTGGTAAATGGTAACGTACGAGTAATTATTTCTAAATACTACTAACAGAATAAAAAGTAGTAACAAAAATAATAAAAAAAAATATTCAACCGAACGGTAATAGTTTACTGTTTTTTTTTTATTAATTCAGTGCACTACACTCTACGGACTTTTGGTAATGTGCTCCCCGGCGTCACAGAAATCCCGAGCATCTTGGTACGAAAAGCTTACACCCCTAACGTTGCTTTGGGGGTAGGTAACGACCCCAACCCCCCCCCCCCCCCTCCGTCTGAGTCACAAGTGTCACTTGTTGGCTTGCGGCGCACGTCCGGTCGCCTTCTGTCACATTAAGTAACGTCTGTCTATTGTGACATCTTAACCTGCCTGGCAGATTTCCTGTGTGTATTGCTTTACACCTTGATAATATATTCTCACTGGAATTAAGGAACCTGCCTACCTTATCCTTTACAAGGTAGTTAAAATTGTATTATTTATTTATTACGGGTTACAATACATTTTTACAATATTAATTTAGCCACAAAGAATAATGACACAGGAAATAATGGTATGGTATGTGTAAATAATGTAATTTGTATAAAATATATTTTTATTATAAACATAAAATGCAGTCGGATTTAAATATACACATACGCCCAGTTTAATTACAATAGATACAAGTAATAATATCAGTTATGTTAATAATATACCAAAATTTATGCTTTGATAATTCTTATGTTTATAAAAAAAAATATTGAAAATTTATATGTTCATTATAGGCTATATTCAATTTGTATTTAATGTAGAATAGCTATTTATTTTCAATGCAGTTCTGGAAAGATAAGCAATTTATGATTACACAACGACAAATAAAGTCTACCCTAGTACGGGCATGGCTCATTATTATTATAGTATATATTAGACGCGCTCAAAACGTGACACACCTAAAAATAGAATTTTATCCCTTCTTTAAATCGCTTTAAGAAAAAGTTTTTGTCGTTGACACTAACTAACGCGACTTTGTATAGGGTCGTTTGTCAGTATGTAGCCAAAATTGTTATACCTAAATGCTTGTTTAAACTTTATTTTTTTAAACTAAAAATTTATAAAATTCTTCAATTTTGATTTTTTAATTATTTTATAAATATACAATATTTTGGTTACCAGCATTAGGGACCGTTTAATCTTAACTAATTTGCATCTAAATTCAATTAATTGAGGGAAGGTATTTTTTTTATAATTATATCATTTCATTCCAATGCAATGCTTTAAATATCAAAATCAAAGTAGATTATTATTTGTGATTGCAATATTTGATTTATTTTAAAATAATAAATCAAATCTTGCAATTTCATAGCTCGAAAATTTGTCAATTTAAGCGATGCGTTTGCGATTTGGAATGGCTCAACATAGCTGTCGTAACGTACTTATGTGGTTTATAAATATTTAATATTATTGTTAGGCATTCGTTGACATATTCCTGTTCCTAAAAAATATACAGCTTCCAGGCGACAATTTAATGTTAAATCTTAAATTCTTCCATCGTTTGTTCAGCCTAAGAGCCATAAAGCTAAACTAGCTCTGCGGCGACACCTTAACCATGACGAATGCCACAATCTGAATTTTAAAGCAGAGCACCCAACTTTATTTCGCCTCCGCGGCCGCAGCCTTCAGCCACCCCCCCCCCCCCCAACCTAACCTAACCCCCCCCCCCCCCCCCTCCACAACCACCCCCCACCCCCCCACTCTTAACCGCGAGAAGTCAGCGACCATGAAAGACTTATTGGGCCAGGTTGACAATATACAAACCGTCTTCAAACTTGAGACTTATTTACGGTAATAGTGTTTGTTTAGGCTCATTTTACCTCCTAAATACTCGCAGAACTTTAAATTCATGGAAAAAAACAAAAAGTCCCGTAGGAAACTTTCGCACATTATCACAAACGAATAAATATAATATAATTATTTTACGTGCATGCGCATCCTAAAGAATAGTATTAAAATATTCTTAATAATAGGTACTTAATTTTACAGGCGATTTGCTTTGAAATATATATAAGCAAGTTCAATTCGTGTACAATCACAACCCATGGAAATATAGATGCTTATAAAATGATCTCGTCAAGTAATTAATTGGTGGATGGTATTTTATCCGTTTTTTATTTCTTTCTTCTTTTATTGTTATATTTTTCATAAATCTTATTTATGCTGGGACATTGATATTTTAATATTTTATAGCAAAGAGGAAGGTGATAGTCAAACATATTTTTTTATAAAACTCAGTGGTAAGTTGGAATCTACAAACATGTTGCGACAAAAAGCCTAGGTATAATATATTTAATTTACTTTTTATCTAACGTAAATATTATTATATATATATATATATATATATATATATATAAAATTATGTTATATAAAATTTTAATGTTACCAACTATTTTAAATGTTAATATATTTTAACATTTAAAATATATTAAAAAAAAATAAAAATGGATTTTACCACCATTATAACAAAATACTGTTATAAAGGCTATATTTAACTTATTAAAAATAGCTTATCATTTCGACCGACACTTTTTTAACAAAAAATAAAAAAGGAATTTAAAAAATAATCTTTTAAAGAAATATTTATTTAAAAACTAAATTAAACTACACTTTTGCTATGTTATGATTATAATGAGTAAACGTATCATACAGATACCCTTAATTTTTTAAATATATATTATCTATTCATCTGTAAAGACTTCAAACTAATGTAAGTCTTGATCACAATACGGTATGCAATATGCAATAAAGTACGCAAAACCTTCTTACACATGTAGTAGAAATTAAGTTAGTGTTTCAGTATTCATTTTGTTTAATTATATTCAATATCAATAATAAAAATATTTATTATCATGTGGTATATTATTTTTTTGTTTATAAAAAGCAGTACAAAGAATAAAAATAAAAGCATTTAAATAAATGAAGACCGTTGTTTATTTTATTTTAAGCACTATTGACTAACCTAATTGTCATTGTTCTAGAGTCAGGGGAGTTGGTGGTAATGAAGCCTAAAAATGGTATAGCTATAACGTGTGGATTCGAAGCAGCGACCGCTAGGTCAATAGTCAAACGTCTTTAGCCACTAGACTACCGATCTCTGTACATGGGGAACCTGTTAAATAAATAAATAAAATTAAGGGCAGATTATTAAAGACTTAATATGCGATGCTACTGGGAAATTCCTGTTCTGTGTTGAGAATCAATTAAGTATTTATCTGGCTGAATGTCTAAAAAATATGTAAAACACATTAATAATAATCTAATACTTTAGGTATTACACTAATTATCTAACAAAGATAAGTATCTAAAAAAGATAGTATTTGTTTTAAGTATCTAACGAAAACCTCAATAATGCTTCCCTATCCAATGATTAATACAATGCCATCATTATTCATTTTTAATTTATCTTAACCTAACTATCGCTCCATACATTCAAGCTGCCTGTAACGATTGCTTTAGCGATGACTTTCCAGCTCCATACTCTAGCTCAACGGTGCAGTTTTGGTTATAAGTACAGTCGAATAAATCCAAGTCCCTCTGCCGTACTTGTTTAAAGAAATTTCACTTCAATAATCCCTATTTCAATTAGTACTAAAAAATAGTAAATTATATAAATCAGAACTATTAACATGGAGTGAGTTACTATACGTAGGTAACTATCTATGTGCCTAGTAGAGATAGGTCGACGTCAAGCACTCTGGCAGTGCGGTACAGCGGCGGCCTACCGCTCATTTCCGAATGCCCAGACCTGGAATTAAATTGGTTTTGTTGTTCACTGGCGAACGGCCACAGGGACAAACCATTATGGTGAATGTACCTTCAATCAAATAAACGTATATTTATTTTGGTTTTACATACAGATATCCAATAGTCCAATACACATAAGAGAAAATAGCGTTTTAACAAAAACAAGTCACAGTGGGATACTGATATTTATTTTTCTATTGCGCCATCGTGCACCTGATAAATGGTAAACCTATCGAATGAATGATTAAATAATTGACCATAATAAATTGTATAATTTAATTTCATTATTAATTTTTATTCAAACTTCGCCGAAACGAAATCCATACTGTTTGCTACACTGCATCTCTGATTTAGCTGATAGAGAATCCTTGCCATAAAAAGCTAAGATTATTAAACGTATTTAATATTATTACTGTCACTTGGGTTGTTTCAATAACCATTCAAGTTTGCTTCGCCTTGTTTCAAAAATGGGTTAGAATTAGTGACATTATTTTATATAAACACGTTACACGCGCTCAAGAAAAAATATATTTTATCTCTGCTTGATATCGATAACTTGGGTGTGGTTTTTACGCGCTACAAAAAACTGGTTGTTTTAACTACTGCGGTAAACCACACAACAAAATGGGTAATAACCAAACATACATACTTATAATGAGTCATGCTATTGAAATTAATCACTCTATATATTATCTGTAATATTTATATACTAGGTCTTCTAGTCCACTATTCCTATAATATCTGTCGAAATGTTTTGGTTTGTTCATCATGAAAGATATATCTTGTTTGTAAAGATATAACAGTATATTATTAACAGTATAGTTTATCATTGAAAATAATACGTAATAAGAACCCTATAAATTACATTATTTAAAAATTACATTACATAAACAAAAGTGATATTTTCGGTATAATATGCCAGTACATCGGCTAACAAAGTGTTTTAATTGGCATATTCTCAATATGATAATTAGCCCTTTAATGCGAAAATATTGCATAGTGAATACTTATGTTTTTTTATTAAACTGTACAAAAAAATGTATATTATTTTCTCTGATTCCCTCACCCGTCTGAAACTTAACACCGAAACCTTAAATGCTACAACAGGATTATTAAACAATATTTTGAATGACGTTGATTAATTTTTAAGAGACATAACATATATTTGATATATACTGGTGTTGTGTTATTATTAGTCTCAGTAGATAGCGGTTTAAAAAATCTTGTTTCTGTTTAAATCTTGTTGAGAACCGCCTGACTCCTATGATTAAAATTCAAATACATGTTTTGTATGCCACCTTCAGATGTGTTCGATTTTATGCGATTTCAAAGTCAGCGGATAACAATGATTTCCAAAGTTTATTTATATTTTATATAATATTCTAATAAATAACATTTACACAATATCGTTACTTCGTAACCGAAGGCGTGGCTGTGAAAAAGGAAATATTATAATTACGAGGTTTAAATATTGTTGTTTTATGGCAAGACTAATATTTTTTTATTATGGTAAGAAACATACGGAGGTTTCTTAGAATATTCAGAATTCAAGCCTATTTAATTATTTTAGGAATTGTGGCATATTTTTTGTTTGAGATTGTATACAAGTAGTTATTTAAATTTTATTTAGTCTGATTAACAGTTGCATGGTAATGATATTTTATTAATTGAAGCTTTAGCTCTAAGTAAATCATTTTAAATTTTAGGTATTCATTTAAACCTTTTAAATAAAGAATAAAAATTACACTTTTTATTATGGATTATAAAATTTCCAAATAAAACTAATTTGTTTTTGGTTCGTTTTCATTTACAGAATTTAAATAAATTACAAAAAGTGTAGACCGTTAAAAATGCAAACTCATTCCTTTGTCTCTGGTGTGACAAAATGGTATATTTTTGCAAACTTTATGAACAACTTTAATATAATAATAAATAGCGTCATATCGTAAAAGAACAAAAAACATTTCGTTTTCACAAAAAAAAAATTGAGAACTTACAACTATGGTTGTAATTTATATAAGGTTTTTAAATTATTTTATTGCTTTTTATTATTATTTTTTACTACACGACAAAAACACATGTCTAAAGTGTTTGTGAACAATTTGACACTGAATTAATTTAACTTATCTTGGACGTTACAAAAATTGAACTAGTTGTTATTGATAAATTTGCAATCCTTATTTTATATGAAATTAAAAGTAAAAAAAAACAGTTAAAACTACGGCAACAACATTTCTAACGTACTTTATAGATTAAAACTATCATTATTTTTACACCATTAGCCTTTTATTGCTTTGCCCATACATGCCCAACACACGAAGATGTAAAAAGATCTAGCGTTTCTTTTGATTAATCAGTGTTATAGTATTAAATTGTTGAACAATACGCATGTGTACAGCGATGATTCTACGAACACGTAGATGCGGTCATTATTTTAATAATTGGTGTGTGATTTATTTAATTCAAGTATTCTGACAATAATATTATCCAGTCGGTTGAAAGAGCAATTACTTGTTCATTGCATCGTGTTAATTCTTGAATCAAGTAACCGCTAAGATATTTTTGGCTCCTCTGTTAGTATTTTTTTTTAATATGCAATTCAATTTCAGAAAGTCTGACCTTTAGCAAAAAAGTGCTAATGTTTCAATGTTCAATTTAGCCCTAATCGTGTTACCCTAAAGTGATCTATTTTAGATATCGAATAATGAACCTTCATTAATGAACCTCGTATTGTGATATTTACGAATTTCGACGACCTGCACCGGTTTTAGGAAAAACTCGTACAGCGATGCAGCAATGTACTTTTTCTAGCCAAACGAGATTTGATTAATAAAACTTCCAATAAACGCGTTATTAGCGTTTAAATTGTAAATGCAGGCAGGCATCAGGCCCACTCAACGTCGGGTCAAACTCTCTTTTAATTATTGTATTTTGTAAAAAAAAAATGATTTTAAAGCTATTGTGCATCTTGCTAGTTATTTTTATTGTTGGGAACAAGATTTCAAATGCACAGTACAGAGGTAAGTAAGTAAACTTTATCATTACTTAATTATTTATTTATATATTTAGTTTATTCAACAAATTTACAATATCATTATTTATGTACCAGCCAAGCCCAAGGCTTATCTGCTGGAAACCAGGTGTGTAAAATACAGATATTAATAATTGTGAAACTTGTTCAAATTATTTTGTTCTGTATTTTACATGTCCTTTACAATATACATATACACATTAATTATATACATTTTTATAGCTTAGTAGTATTTTACAATCAAAAAATAAGTATACTTATAATAACATATTAAAATAATATTTAACACGCTAAGTCACTTTATCTACAATCATAGAGTGGTTTTGTGAGATTTCATAGCAAATATTTCTAACTTTATATTTATTTTTTTTAGTTTTAATGTCACTTTTAATTAAAGATCTTGGCAGATTATTAAAAAAGAATGGTATAATGAATTGCAACGCTCGTTTACCATAAACATTTTTAATTTTTAATGATGGTAATTAAATAGTCATAAATGGCTCTTCAGAATGTATACTTTTATTTTTTAGATGGTACTTATATTATTATTTCTTTTATTTTAAGCAACATATTAAAGACATTAGTTTTATATAAAACTGATATTTTTTGTTATGTAACAAAAATCTCCTTGGGTGGTAAGAATAAACGAGAATATGAATGAAGACTAGTGTAGTAATATCTACTAGTACTAGTAGTGTAGTTTAGTAGTAGACATCGCGATACCTAGATAAGTCTTTGAAATAGTAATTAAAATTGTCCTTCTTTACGTCAGACTCACTAGGTTAAGTTTTTTTTTCTTAGTTTTTCTGTTAAGTATTCATATTTAAATTGCCAGTTAAAAGAGGTGTCGGCTACTTAGTTTGGACTGAATTATTATCATTTTACAGGATGGTTGTACTTTTCAAAGTTGCATTAGGAAATTTCAACAGTAAAGTCTACACATTTTAGAGATACTGGCCGATTACTTTTTCATTTGGCTTGGCTTGGCTTTTTTTTAAAGTGGCTGTATTGGTCACCAGTCTTCTTAAAGTTCATAAAGTAAAGTTTTATTTGGGAATACTAATAATTAAATAAAATACATTAAAAGGTGACTATAAATCATGTCTATAACTAAATAATATAGGTTTAAATGTTAATCTTATTTATTGGTTGGCTATTTGAAAAAATATTTTATTTGAGTGCCTTGATATTCCCCTCTCTAAAATCTCCTCAGTTACCCACTAGTTAGATGACTAACCAGTATGTTCGGGGGACAGCTGAAAGATCAGTGCCAAATCGCCACCGAAAAAGGATCGTAGTAAAATGTTTTTGCTAAAATATTTTTTAGCTACATCTCTCGCTGCCATAGCAAGAAATATGGTAAATCTCATCAAAAAATATTTAACAATAATCAGTCTATACGTACAACTAGACGATTTACTTAAATTTATGTTCGATTAGAAAATTTCTTGCTGCGGGTGCAAATTTTTAAATAACCAAACATTTTGTAAAATATTTTTTCAATGGAGATATCATTAGATGCTAGTGGTACACACGGTAGAACTGAGTGGAAAAGGCTTACAACAAATTGCGAGACGTTTCGGTGCGAAGGTGCTGACTTTTTCGATGGCGAATTGATCCTGGCAATGTCGTCTCTCACATGAACAGTCCAAAATCCACCAGAACCAACGCAGGTGAAGGAAGTTGTCTTGTGGCTGAATAGGTGGGGCGGGCGGAAGATAAATAACAGATATATATTATATCGAATTCAAATCAAATCAAATTCAAATTCAATGTCGCTATTGCGTCCTTTATTTCAGATATCTTAAACATGCAATTTCCACAGGCAAACAAAGAGGGTACACATGATTATAATATACTATAAAATAATGATGAGACTGACTGCTGCATTACATATAATTGTAAAGTTAATTGCGAATTTTAATAGTTAAATTATTACATATATCTGCAGGTCGTGTCTTCGGTCGCAGCTTAGGATATGGACAAGCGAACAATAGAAGAACCTCAGGTGGAGGCCTGGTAGGTTTGGGAGGAGCACTAGGAGGTTTACTAGGTGGACTAGAAGGTGTCTTAGTAGGACCAACTGAAACCAATCAACGCGAACCAGAAGAGATAGGCATGATGAATGAACAATCTAAAAATGACCAGAATTTGTATCCGTATAGAGACCATTCAAATAACGTGCCTAAAAATCAGAATAAATATTATGGTGAGCAAAATGTCAATAAACCAAACCGGCCATACAATCCACAACGTCAAGAAAACGTGTATCAAAATAATGACCAAGCTTACTATTCGGATAACCAGCAAAATAAGAATTCTCATACTGGTACTATACCTCACAAAACAACTGAAAATAAATCCCCAACATCTTTACCTACTAATTATATGGATGAAGAAGATGTAATGAAAAATGAACCGAAACCTACAAAAATCTTTGATGATCGATTTGGTGAACCAACACCATTATTGGAAATCCCTATCGATCCAAATGAATTGCAGGCAATAGCAGTAACCCCAAATCCTGAATAGCAAATGACATTTTTTAATTTTGTTTTTTTTTCTGACTTGAATATTTTCTGAAGGATCTTCGATATTAACTAGATCATTTTAATAATAACAACCTACTGTTATATTTGTAATAATAAATATAATGACATAAAAAAATATATTTTTGGTAGTATTAATCAGTACGGATCATTTTAAATTGTTTTGTTTCGCAACGTGTTGCTTCGCCTAGTTTAGATTAAAATATCCGATAAAAGGTTGGTATACTAAACAATTTTTAAAAATTTGAAATACAAATCATATTTTTAAAATTTGATATTTGTGGATTATTACATATGTACGGTGTGTTTTAACGCGGCATCTAATAATAATGTGTAATATTAAATATATGTTGTTTTAGAATATGGCATATGCGAGAAACATAAATGTGTTTGTGGGTATTCTGTCGATGTATTGGGTCGACATCCCAATCTAAATTATATTCATAGGAGAGCTTTAAGCACAGCCGAATTTCCATCCATACAGGAAGGAGCCTGTAGGCCTCGTCACCTCGTCAGGGTCGATGGTAAGCGTCCAGACGGGATGACTTTAACTCCGTGGTCTAGGGGACGAACTCTTGTTTGGGATACCAACTGCGTCGAAACAATGGCAGCTTCTTACATTCACCAGATTAGTGTGAAGCCTGGTGCTGCGCGTTTAAAGCACAATAAATATCAAGAAATTAAAAAAAAGTTATGAAACCCTCGTTTTGGAAAGTTCCTCAATTAACGTGTCAGCATTGCGATTCAACGAGGAAATGCCGCATACATTTTAGGTACATTTCGAGACAAACACTTCCCAAAATAATTTAAACGAAATTTATTATTTAATTTCATACTTTTTAAAATAATTAATGTTATTTTTTTCCATATATTAATTGTTATTTAGTAAACTATTTTTTTAATAATACACCATCAAATATAAAAAACTGAAACTAATAAATATTTCTGAATGAGAATAAGAATGAGACGCAGGTTTTTTTCACGTGAGCGTTTGATTTGTAGTGTACGAAAGAATGTTTGAGAAAGAATAATTTATAGGATAGCGAGTGAGACATTCACAATGTCTATCCGTAAATAATTTAACAGTAATAAAAGTATTTTCAACATTAATTATTATTTTCAAGTGAAAAATTAAATGATTAAAAACTTTGTATATCCATGATTCTTAGAAAAATAACACGTTATTTTTTTTGGACTCTCACTCCGAACACAATGATTCCCAAAGTGTGTAATTTATATAGTAGTCTCAATTATTGCTAGCTTTTTGTATTTAAATGTAAATTGAAATATATATTTTTTTCTGCTTTATAAAATATACAGTAATAGAGAAAGTATATCAATAGCAGTCACTATTAGTCTACAAGTTACTTCTGCATCTGATTATAAGACCGTTCGCACGCATCGACGATTTTAATATATTGGTCTTATATTTTGTTGATAAAGTTATATTCTTATAAAGATATATATTCTTTTCTCGTTTGCCTCAGCCATTACATTAAAAATATTATTTTATATACTTTCATCAAAAAAACAGGTTTGTTTAAGTTCAAAACAAACATGTTTATACTCTTTCCTGATACGATTTTATTACTAGCAATTTAGCTTGCAATGTTCATCAGTCGGCTTAGGTTAATCTTTAAAGTTGAATTAAAACCTCTTTTTCTTATCCTACGGAGGTAAAATTTGACATTTTGGCTCAATTCCGTTGACAATGCATGCTTAAGGTAAACGTGACCTAATTCTACACCCAGGAATGGCATATCCAGACAAAGGAACTCCTCAACGGTCAACAGCACAGATACGAAATTGTGTATCTAAAGCTAGTTTTTAAAAAAATAGTTTTACTATTAATTTATTAAAAATAATATCAAGAATATTAATAATGTACGCCGCAAATCAAACAAGAAAGAAGACATATCGTCTAAATTATGGACCTGAAGTTTATTATAGTTATCACTTTCTTTCGTACAATATACACTAAAATATTTTATTAAATCAAAGTAAAGAAGTCGCATTTTGATTAGCATAAAAAAATATAGTATTTTGAAATCTTCAAACTATATCATTAAAAAATTATTTTCTAATAAACTTTTTACATTATATATTACATTTTTTACATACTGCGATACTGAAATATTATACTTTGAAATAAAAATAAACTTAATAATTTATATTTAGGTACTTAATGTTATTAATATTAAGTATCTACAATATTTAGGAGCTAGCTCTGGTGATACTGTTAAGTTTAGTAGGTGAGGAAATTGTAAACAAATATGGCGGTGAATATTTGTAATTTTAATATAGTAAATGCTGGTATATAAACCGAAACGAAATGTAGCAACTTACAAAACTGTTATTTTTTTTATTAAACAGAGAGGTGGGAGTTTTTAAGTGACAAGATTGCTTATTTATGCTTATAATCGATTTGTTTATAGCCAATGTTATTGCCTTCATAATATTAATAAAAAACTCAATAAAATTCAATAAATTAAAGATAATATGTTATTATCATTAATCGTTTTCATTTTTCCTCATTTAAGTTATGTTTTTAAACAAATTTAAATATTTAAATAATTTTATTTTCAATTTCAATAATATGGACCTAATTCTTGATATGATATTTTCTTTATAAATAAAAATATCATAAGTATATTTAAATGGGAATATTAAAAAATATTGGTATTCACGAGGTTATCAACTATAAATATATAAGTATAGTATAGTTGTCAGTTAATTACAATACACAATATTGACAGAAAATAATACTAATGAATATTACAAAGTCACTCAATTGTTGAGATTTAATTTTGTAATTACCTATTCCGTAGCTACTTAAAAATTCTCGTAAAAATACCACCGGATGCCGCGGTCACCGCACAAATTGTTGTAATAAAACATGGTTTATTAAGGATGAATTTTACGAAAGTATCGTATTGTTGTTCGATGCGGTGGCAGTTTAGAGGTCGATATTAGTGCATAAGACTTATTCATACTTTCTCGACTTGGGCGGATAAAAATCTTTTTTAAAAGATATCTCTCCTGAACTAAATGAGCATTAGCTCGCATAGTGACATTCAAGAATCTCAACGACCTACACCGGTTTGTAAAAAACACGGATCAACTTTGAGACGCGATAATTTTGACTACATTTAAATAATTGTATCTCCTAGATTAGCAATAATAAAAAAAACAACGAACGATGTGTATCTACTGGCGAAACCAGATTTAGCATGTTTATTATTAAGGCTTCCAAAAAATATGAATATTTATTTGCATTGACGTTGTTCAAGTAGGCAGGCGTTAGATCTTGTCAGTGTCGGGTGTTGATTTTTTTTTTTACTTTGTGATATTAGAATATAGGTGATTATGAAGCCAATGTACATTTTGTTACTTTTTATTGTTGTGGCCACGAGGACTTCCAATGCAGATCGCAGAGGTAATATTTTTTTAGCATTACTAGTTTAAGTTTATTTAAAGATTCGACTATCTCGAAGGTCAAAGAGAACAGAAAACATTAACTGTAATGCTCAATGATTTCCACTGTAAATATATCATGATTATAAATAGCAAATAAATAATCGATAAGCTGATAAGATAAGATAACAAAATTCAAAAATTTACACAACTTAATCGAAAAGCTTTAAATTGAATGCAGTGTGATTTATATCAACATCAATATGATGCAGATTGTGAACCACGTCATTTACTTGTGAATATCACCACTGAGAATAATATC
Source organism: Neomicropteryx cornuta (assembly GCA_020383195.1). Lineage (NCBI taxonomy): Eukaryota > Metazoa > Arthropoda > Insecta > Lepidoptera > Micropterigidae > Neomicropteryx > Neomicropteryx cornuta. The sequence continues at coordinate 16,561,266 of JAHKQU010000008.1, read as the reverse complement.
TGTGAACACGTCATAAGTAGCAAATAATAGCATAAGCCAAACGTTGTTTTCTGATATCCATGGTATTATTACCAGGTGCTTCGTGAAAACACAGGCAAATGCTGCCGTGGATAGACGAAAACCGGTTGAACGCGGAGACGACCCAACTGTATCTATCCTAAAGCGAACAGTGGTTTATCCAATTTGACAATATAATATTAATTACCTACCACCTTAATAATGTGGGATAAATTACATTCCTTAATATACACACTCAGCTTTGCCGCATTTAAAAAAATGCGAATTTCTTTGCGTTACAAAATTAGCTGGTCATGTATTCAATGTTTATTTTATCAATCTCAGTTATCATTATTTAAATATAAATTTCTTACAAAGATCCTAAAACTGGCATATCAACAAACTTATCACAATATAGGTTATATTAAGATTCTGGATTCTTTTTTTTTTATTTTTAATTTGTAAGCTTCTTCTCTGCGTTATTGTGCGGAATATTTAAAAATAAATTACTTATAGTAACGTTTAATTGTGCAAAGAAAAAATTGTCAACCTAGAACGCCAGAGGTCTCGGTTTCGAACCCCGGTGGATCAAACTTGATCAAGTCGCCTTTAGCTTTTAAGATAGTATTTAACGGTGCTTTACTCCTGAGTTAGGTAACAAGACATACGCAAACACTCATTCGATTACAGACTTGCGAAATGTTGTCTGCCTGTAATAAATGACTTCATTTAAACAACAATGCACTAAGGTGTATGACTATGCCGTGCCTCAAAACCATATGGTAACGCTTAAAACCGCTGCTCTACATACCACAATTAGAAAAAGTACCCATTTGCAAAGAATCTCTCCATATCTTTCATAATTTTACACCACAAACTTCTAAGCATTCAGGTCGAAATGTAGTAGTTCCGTGTAGAAATTTCGATATTTTTTTAATAGATATTGGTGCTGTAGTGCAACGCATTAAATATGGCTATTAGAGCGTTCAAATTTTAACCCGGTCCATCTTCCGTAACCCTAGAACGAGCAAATTCACCCTACATGCCCTTTGTTATAAAAAATATTTAAAAAACTAAATCCATAAGCTAAAGTTAAAGGTTAGGCTTTTGACGGATAGGCATTACTTCTGACCCAAAAGTATAGTATTAAAATTATGCTTCCTTTATGGTGTCGCTGTAGATTTACCTGTTACAGATTTAGTTGTGTGCTATTCAATAGCGTAACCAGGAAGGGGCAGGAGTGTGCACCCCCCCCCCCCTCTCCCTCCTAGGGAGCCATGTGCCCTTATAAAAAAAAACCATATAATTGAAGTTTAACCCTTCTTCCTTCCTTCGCCTAAAACCCTACCCCTCCCACTCACCACCATCCGTCCCCCTCCCCTACTCATGCGAGATTGGTACAGTACACCACCGCTTCAAGCCCCTCCAGGAAAAATTACTGGCTACGCCTATGGTATTACTATTAATTTTTGCAGTATGTGGCTATTATAGAATAGGCAAGCTTATGGGGCAAAAATAGACAATTCATTCTAAACCATGCTGCAAAAACAGTTCACATGGAAATCACTAGTGATATGTATTCAGAATCAAGTCATGTGCAAAGAGAGTAGTAAGAAATATGTGTGAGAGTTCAATAAAAAAATTACGACTCAACTTAAGTTTGAGATATAATTGAGTTTTTAACGTGGCGCATAGGTCATGTACGAATGCTTTATTAATATAATAAAAGTAACTCCTAATAATATTTTGTGCTTCAGAATGCGAAACTGATTAGTCATATCTCTTAAAAGTATCTTTAACATTTTCACTACCTATCACAAAAAAAATAGAAATTTTGTTAGTTTGTCTCATACAAATAAAACAAGACAAACGACTCCTTAGCATTTTTTTTTTTTAAACAAAAAAAAACAATGTTCTGAATTAATAAGAACACTAAGATTCAACCCGCTGCCCAAGTGGTTGGAACCAGTCATTCCTTATAATGGATATATATTTGCCTAAATACACACCCTAACCTAACTCCCCCCCCCCCCGCCTCTTAACCTTTACCTAATATATTACATAAACTTCAGTCTACATAAATAATTATTCAGATAAATATATATTTGAGTTGAGATTAGATATTTGGCTTATTTATTATATTTGGTGATTGTATTTTAATACAGACAAAACGCGTGATTTAAAGCCATATAGCGAAATAATTATAAAGATTTGAGAACGAGAAATATGTGAGGTACTTAAAACGTATTTAACTTGTCCTTACCGTCTCTTAAGAGAATGAAATAATTTGCCAAGAATGATATATTTGGTTTTTTCAGGCGATTTGCCATTAAAAAAAATATATCAAATATTATTAGTTTAAATACTTTTACCCAATAGGTATTTAACTATAAAATACTTCAGCAGTACGTCCCCATTAATCCTTAGTAATTCAGTAATCCTCAGTAAATTCAGAATCCTGTAAGCCACTTACCTGTAAGCCACTTCAGCCACATTACTGGCATTGTTTTTTTATCACGGAAAGTACCGAAAATTTCACACACAAGAGTCTTCTTATACCCTATGTAATCATTTTAGTTATATTACAGTCCAGAAAGGACGTTAGGAATATTCTAATAGGTATGTTTCCTCAGCACTCTGAGTTCAGTACCGGATGCATATTCTCAAAAAAACTCATCAAAGTCATCGAGGTGATCGTTCAAGATTAGTGTTTATGCGTATAAAATCCCTTCTATATTCTAGTTCAATACGGTCTGCGAAGTGACGGTACCCGCATAGGCCTTGTAAGCAAAATTCTCACAAAAAACGTGACACGTCCGAAATGACTCAATTAGCCTCGAATTAGGATTGCAAATCCTATGCAATCCTCGCTCCCTCTCTCTTTCTCTCATCTCTTGGCCTATCGCAAATTCATTGCCAAAGTTTATGCCACTTTGTTATTATGTTTTGATACTGTGGTTTCCTTTAGGTTATGGGTAAAAAATCATTTCACAGTAAAAATTAAAGGGTCTATTTTTTCCTGTAAAGCTTTTCTGGTGGTATGCACTTACGCACTTTTTTTTATAATAATCATGACAAAAAACTAATAACCGACTTGAGTTTAATTTATTATATATTACATTTTTCCACAGGTAGCCGTGGTCACAGTATCTATGGGACCAACAATAATAGAAATTCGGGTGGAGGAGCTCTGGGGGGTTTGACAGGAGCCTTAGGGGGAATACTAGGTGGGTTAGGGGGTGCGTTGGGAGGACAAACTCAACACAATAAGCATAAAGAAGAAGAGGAAAATGTACACAATACACAATCCACACAAAACCAGAATCTTTGGCCATACCAACAGAATCAGCAAACTGCACCTGAAACCAACCAATGGCCTTATAATACGCAAAACGTCAATCAAAATACTGATGGACAAGTTGATATTGAACCGCCGAAAGTTACGCAAGTGTCTGAAAGTCAACAACAGAACAATAATCAAAATTATGGACAGACCTATCCAAATAACCAGCAAAGCAATAAACCATATTCCGGTGGCCAAACTAACAATCCAACTGCAAATAAATTGCCGACCAGTTATATTGATCGTGATACAATAAATGAAACTCCATCAGTGTCAGTTACTCCTGACGTGCGATACGGTGAACCTAACCCAAAACCCGCGGTGGTATATGTCGATCCAAACGATTTACAGGTAAAAGCAGTGACCCCAAATCCCGAATAGAACTTTTCATGTTATTAAACTTGACAACTTCGATGTTATTGTCAATGAATTACAATATTTATGATTTTATTAGGTAATTATATGCCAAATGTACTTAAATAAATGAATATATTTCAAAACCATTGTTTCAGTTTACCAAAAATCTTTGTAGTACGAATTTTTGATCCTATTGCAAACCTGATAATAAAACGCTTGTATTTTTATGATCGCAATGGTGATTGCACGATGCTGATGGTAATTTCAGGGTGAATCTAATATAAGCGAACAACCGATAACTATGACGATTTAAGGTACAATCCTTGCATTTTCTGTGCTTTTCATCCATATGGGTACATATATATGTTTTTACGAGTATGTTTTATGTCTGACCGGGATAAGTAGAATAAACGTGGAGTATTTCTATGGTCCTTTGTGAAAGATGCTGCGCACTTATGGCTGGCTGCAGTTGCTGCCTCGTTTTACTTGAAGTCACAGATGAAGGTCAACAGGTCCTTCATTATTTCCAAGTGGTTGCAGTTAAACTGCTAAGCACTCTTTTGCTATTAATTTTCTTATTTGGAATATATATAATAATTAAGCCAACTATAATAACCCCTTTTTAATCACTTTCGCCCATAGTTTATTATTTCGGTAAACATCTTTTTTTTATATCTTAATTATATTTTACCAATGAATTATTTTAATTTTAAATAAAATATAGCAAATAAAGAAATTTATCGATTTGTAACCACGCACATATCTAACGAGACAAATACCACTGTTTTAGTGAAAACTAGTCAAACGTATATTTTATAAGTCAAATATTCTGCACCATGACTTTTGGTAGTTTTAAACAAAATATCCTTTACTTCAACAGTGTACTTCAATTATATTAGTTTATAATTATTCACTTAATTTACACGTATTGAAATTTACATTCTGAAAAATGACCCTTTGAGATATAACCTACCAAATAACCAGTCAAATAAGTCACTTAGCAGCGAACTAACGTTACTATGCATATTGCCGCTTATGTATAGTCGTGGTAGTACGCTGCTTAATTTGACTGCACCTGTGCCCATTTTATTTGACTATACAGCTTTTTTAGAGCTTATATATATGTGGGCAAACGATAATATAGCAATAAACGACTCTTCCAGCAATCTAAATAATTATCGAGATTTTGAACAAGAATCATAGGCACAAAAACCTATAATATTCTTACGCGACCATAAAATCGTGTAAAAAATATGATTTTTTTTTTGGTGTTACTTCAAAGATTGGATGCTGAAAAAACGTATAAAATGTATAATGGATTTGTTCATTATTGTACATTTGCATTAGTTATTTTTACATTCGAGCATATTATGTTAGTAATACTTTGTCAGTAAATAAAGATCCTTACCGACCCTTGAATATGTTGTTTTAAAATATAGATAACAAGCAAAATATAAGTACAACTATAATATGTATATATATTATTTTTTAATATTTTTCTAGTGTTTTATTTATTTTTAATAATATATTACTAAAAATAATAATTCATATATAATTATTGGTTTTATTTTTATGTAAAATAAAAATATAAAATATATGCTCACTTTTTATTATTGAATAGTTTGTCATATAAGAATGTATATATAGTTTATCAATTTCCTTGCATTTATAATATTTATATTTATTTAGTTTTTATATTTTAAAGTTATTTATTTTAAAATTGATAATGGAGATTTCGCCGTATTCTTGGTTTTATATTGAAGTCTAGTAGTTAGTTTGCCGTTTAAACTTTAGTATCTTAGTTATTTTTCATTAAATAAACCTCTTTAATACCCTTTTCAACAATTTACTTTTGACATAAAAATCAAAAAATATATATACCTACCAATTGTGTTAGTATCTTACGTATTATTTATAGGTAATGAATTTTGCAATATTTAATTATTCAAAGAGTAAGTAATCTTTATTTCCATATTATATATTAAATGTACATAGGGTATCACCTATAAAATGTAACTGAAAAAATGTCCTTAAGAATATTAAATTATAAATACGATTAATACGAGTATTTATGACAAAATTGCAAAATTCTACCGAAAAATGATACAGCATTAGATACTTACATGGATCTTAAAGATCTGGGATCAGATTCGTTTGCGGTGGATATTTTTTCCACTTTTTATAATTTTTATTACGGATGGATTTAGCAAATAAAATGTTTGTAAAATAAACAAAATTCTTTTATAAAATTTACACGAAACAAATACGTACAGTATAACTATGTTTCAATACCAAATAATAGCATTTATATTCTTACAAATGTAAAATGTAATGTTAAAGATTGTAATAGAAGCATACATATGTTAATATGTACATACTAAATAAAATAAATGGATAAAAAAAACAAGATCTACGCCACCTGTTGACGGAGTCGACAGCTTATAGCGCTAGGGGAGATTAAAATGGTATCACTAAAATAAGCAGATTCGACCCATAGACACCTGAGTCAATCTCAAACACCTATTTCATAAACATCTGTTGACGCATAATCTTGACATATTTATTTCCTATTAAAAAATTGTAAATATCTATCTAATAATAATAAACTGTTAATCTATTTGAAAGTTATAACGGGAGCGGGGCACATTGCTCTCCTCTCTTAGGTCGCGACCGAGGTGCCAACGTTAAAAATATTATTTTAATTGTATTTTAAAAGACCCATTTAACCTGACCAGCTGAGGTACCTACGCGATGGTACCGCTAAGTTAAGCTTAATCTAGGTAAGGTTAATATTTGTTTTCATTGACACGAATGGGTTCCCCATCACTTTTACCTCAACAAATACTAAGAAAGTACCTCCGTAAAACTGAAGGGACAACCAGGCATTGGTGTGATGGCCATGACCAAAATATAATCTCCCCTAATGTAGCCCTAAAAAAAAAATACAGATTATATGTTCGTAGCTTTAACGTTTAAAGTAGATATATATTAAGCAAGTAGGTACTATTAAATGGTTTGGCGGTTTAAGATAAAAACAAGAATGGCTTATACAACCTGTAGTTATCATTTAATATCGACTGCTTTTACACATTTTTTAGTATAAGTAATTTATTTACACAAATACTGACGTCTTACAGCTACGCCCTAAAGGTGACATTAACGGCAACTTTCCCCCTGACTACTCGCGCTGTGATACCTGACATCTTTCAATTCGACATAAATTTTAACACAATTTTATTTATTTTTTTCAACGCATTCTTAAAATACTACACCAATTCAGAAAACCACAGGCAAAAATCCTAGTTTAGTTCTGTACCATATCAGTTTTTTTTGTTTCTGAATATGTAAACAATGAATTTTATATATTTCATGTATTTTTTTTCTTATTTAGTTTATCTTATTTAAATTCTTTTTGTAAAATTATTATTTTTTACATCTAACTATCTTTATTAGTCAGTTAGCAGTGTTGTAAATGTACAATATTTATGGATGTCAATCATCTAGTTACCTATTGATAATAAAAATAAAATTATAATTAAAAATAAATTGTAAATGTACATTGTATTACTTTATGCATCATACAATATTATCCCTTAACTAATATTATATAAAAAAAATTTAGTTTTTTATAAGTTTTTTATAAGTATTATAATACGATAAGTGTAGCTTCCTTAGGGTTGCCATAAATGGTTTGGCTCCGACCGGGACTGATATCAATATAGGAGGAAACATAGGGGAGTTATAGGCGGAGGAGGGGGGGGGGGGCTACCGCCCTTCCCCCCAAGCGCCGCAAACTGGTTTATGAAAAAAGGAAATCTTTCAACGGTTCCCACATTTTCAGAATACGTTCAATGGTCGGGAACAAAGACAGTTAACCGACTAGTTTTTGAGTGAGATCGTAAATTACCACGAATTACATTATCTCCCTCACCAAGGTATTTCAGTCTTTCCGTACTGTAAATATGGAAAAATATTTGTAAAATGCAAGTACATCCCTTGACCCCACACTTTCACCGCCAGCCAACGTGATCTAACGCCGTCGCACGAATTATTCGCATAATTTTTAGCAATAATATAAAACCATGATTATTCGTTTACCGGGACATATGGTGGGTCAAACGGGACAACCGGGACCGAGGCCCTGAACCGGTGACGTGTCTCGGTGTACCGGGACGAATGGCAACCCTAAGCTACCTGCAATGCCAACATTGTTTCATTACGCCGGCCCAAAACATTTCAATAACCTAACTACCTTGCACTTCATTTGGAACACAGTTTTGCTAACTTTATTTTAATTTATTGATTATAAATGTTAGACATTAAATCCTTATAATCGAAAAACGATTTTTATTGTAATAATATATATAAATAAGCTGTTGTAATTTACCGAATTATTTATAACACACTTTATAAAAAAAATAAAAAGCAGTAATTAGCTTCACTTTTCTATTAGCATATAAATTTATTTTATATTTTCTAATCCAGTTTTTCATGACTTTACGTTATTATATTTTGCCGTGGTAAATTCTATTTTATTATGTCATAATTTATTCGAAATTATACTAACTCTTTTATATTATATTTACAAAATAGATTTTTTTCGGCCCCTTGTTTTAACATCTCTTGATTTAACCTTCCCCCTCTTTTCTTCCATCAAATCGTCAACATTTCACAAATAACTATATTTTTTTTATATAAAAAAAACATTAGTGGCATAGATTACTTTATTTCGAATAATCATAAAATCATGCATCGCTATAGACTAACTTTTTTAAATCGAATTATGTAGTTTTAAAAATTGAGTATATGTTTTAGTTCGATGAGGAAACTAATGCCTGTGTCCTCTATGGTGTGATGATTTGTTTAATGGTGGAATATCATCATCGTCATCATCATCGCTGTCACTTTCATAATCGCTGTCGTCATCATCATCGTCTTCCCTGAATCTAACATCCAGTCGAAATTCATCGTCGTCTGCGGGATCATCTTTATTTGCTATGAATGGATAGACACTTGTTAATTTTACAGCATTTTTGTTATCATTCTGCGATACAACAGGACTGCTTGAACTACTATCTAATTTCAAAATGCTATTACCCGGCGGTGCAATTGGTGAGTCAACATGATCCACATTTCCATTACGCTCCGGTTCGTATGACGGTTTATTAGTATCACTAAAAATTGGCTGTACAGTTAATTGGTTATTTTTTTCTAGACGTTCATGAGCTGGTTCGGAGTTTCTGGTATTACTTTTATCAAAATTGTCATTCATTTTTGTATAATCACCGTCTTGAATGACGTATGGTTTCCGTTGGAAATCATTTCGAGAGTTGTAACCCTCAACATTCTGTTCTATATTTTTATCTGGCCGTTCCCCATCAATACGCATGCCAAAATAATCGTGGTTGAGTATTTTAATATTACCTTGGCTTTCGGAATCCTGATTAGAACCCGTTCCTTTGTGATTTGTATTTTTAGGTTTATTATTATTATCATTTTTCTGATATCTCTGATTGTTCCTATTTGGATTTCTGTGACCGTGGAGTCTTTGGTCATGGCGATTATGCGAATGTCCTCTGTGATGTTTATTACCGCGATAGTCGGAATTGTTATGATATTCTTCGCTAGAGTGATGTCGTCGAGAAGAATCGTCATCATGGTCGTGATGTGTTCGGTGATGTTTCGGACGATGTGAACGATGACTGTGATGACTCCTATGAGATTTATCATTCTTAGTATGCTCAGGAATAACTTGACCTTCACGAGAACAATAATTACAAGCAGGTACGTCGCCGTGTCGTTTGCAAGGGTTTTCTTCGTGGTATTGTTGTTTCGGCTGGCCTGTAATTGGTGGGTTGTTTCTGTATCCTTTGTGGGCTCCTGAATATGCATCTTGTCGTGGTTCATCTGAAATAATAGGGCGTTGACCGTTCAAAAAATCTCCGTATGTTTGATCTACAGATCTTTGTTCTTCATCAGTCGGTGGGAAATGAGTAATCGATATTCCAGAACCCCATGCTGTCATTAGCAAGAGTAAAAGTAATTTCAAATATCGCATCATTTAAACAAAATTAAAAAGCGTCACTCACAAATATATAATATAGTTAAAAACACAAATTAATTAACCATAACAATATAAAATAGGTCTGTTATAGAACCCGCTTTGACCGTGTAGGCTTGGGATTGAGAATGGTTTGCATTATAAAAAACTGATATTTTTACGACTCACCGCATTAGAAAAACCATCAGACCAGTTAAACTTGTTTGTTTTTTATATTCGTATTCACTGCACGCTTTTATGATACTGACGTAGGCATAAACCAAATACATTCATTAACATTTCGTTTACAAGGATTATTATTGCATAGCTCGATTTGTTTATTTAATGTAAGCGCTGCTTTAGATAAAAAGAAATTGCTAGCGTAATTGATCCTAAATTTGGGTATTCTATTACTCTAATTAACAAAAATATAATACTTTTTTTTTGAAAAAGGGTAGCATATTTATAAAAATTGGCAGTGACGGGTACTAAAGCGATTTAAAATTACACACAAAAATATAGACAGCCGTACACATATAAAATCAATGACTGACGCAATGGTTTTAGAGATATTGCAGTTTTATAGGTAGTTTATTTGGATCATTCTTCTCTTCTTATTTACTCAAATGCATTTATCTTTGATTTAATCATAACACATAAAAGTATTTAAAACAATGATCTTTTTTAAAAGAGAAGGAAATATTGTAGACATTTTTTGTAATAGATCATATAATATCATATTAACCTTTAAAGTGTTGTTTGCGAAACCAACCAGGTTTCCCCAAACATTTGATTTATAGGTTATTTTACAAAAATAACAAACAGTATACCCCTTAAGTCCTATATTAGAAAGCTCTCATAAATGCCTATTTTCATAAAAAAATTCTCATGGGATAGACAGGTTTTTGATAGTGTCAAATACAATAATGGCAGCATTTAACACCTGTTTTTTTTTTTCATAAAATTTAAAAAATGAATTACTTGATATTTGTTTTTCAGGACAGTTTATAAAAAGCTAGTTCCATTTTATTTGTATTCTTTGTGAGAGAAAAAACAATGATTTCTTTCTAATAAAAATAATCAACATGGAACTCTGTATACTTATTTTAAACTTTTTAGACAAAATTTTGTAATAAATATTTTGATGATGTTAATTATTAATATTACCTTATGGTCGACCTAATTAAATATAAGTTATATACATATAATAATGTATGTTCCTGCATATTATTTTATTCATATCACATTGTTATTGGCCATACCGAAATTATCGGTGTTTTATTTTGACGCTTTAATTCAAAGCATTAATTGGATTTGTTTTTTTAGCTGGGTCACTTATCTGTATAAGATATATCATCAAAGTATTTTTTTTTTTCATAGTTGTCTTATTATTCGTTTGTAGCACATTGTTTGCTGAGGCGTGATTTTGTAAGGTATTTTTTTATTTCTATAACATTATATTTATTATGTTTAGACTAACAGAAATACATGATTTATTTATTTATTTATGTTTATACTGACAATCAGGCTCAACGAAAAATGTAGTGATTTAAGTTTTACATTTATTTATTTTCTAAAAATACAATGTTGTGATTTTTTTCCAATACTCAATGCTTTCAAATGTAATCACCAGATATAAGTATTTTATCGTAATACGAATTAACTAAATGAAAGCTTTAATTATACATTTAGTAATAATTTCAACTGATTAATAAACGAAAATATTATTTGGTATACAATAATATACAGTAACTAAAAAAAACAGCATTTTTTTTTAAATTTTCGCAACTGGTTATTAATTATTAACATTATTATTTGCAATTTCTAAAATATTGGAGAATAATAAAAATTATAGTCCTCAGATTATTTAACAAAAAAAAAGTTTGATACAAATGCAAATTTAGAATTTGAGGTTCCTCTAATTCTACCTTAAAAAACACATCTCTCCTATGTTACCGATGTTATGTATGTTAGCGGATATGGGGGTTTATTTACCCCCCTTGTACCGCGCCCTTTGCAGAACTATTGTACTTTTAAATCCACTTATAGTTCACCCTCTAGTCCCGTACTGTATCTTTTTGGGTGCGATGGTTCCTAATCTCTTATTTACCTATTTACCTATGTTATATGTGGATTTCACCTGACCGCACCCATCCCTCCTTTCTGCTTCTACCCCTTGTGTGATAAAGGCCTGTTTAACATTCAAAGTGTATTTAGTTTTCTATAGGAACGATGTCGCTGCAAACTATATTCATTTGTGTGCTACTCCTCTCCAACGTGGCACTTAAAGTGACAGAAGGCAAGACTCCGACGGCACATTTGAATCGCTACAAACCTTGCGCTGCCGGTATGAAGCGCAATAGTTTCGGGGCCTGCAGTTTAAGTTTCCGAAAAGCGTCCGGAAGAATTCGGACACTCAGTTTACCGAGAACATTCGAGAAAATCCCTGACTAGGTTGGTATATATTTTTATTGCTAAAGGCACACCTATAATATTTTGTACACAATCTCATCGTTTTAGTGTCAGCACATAATTTCACCTCCAAAATCATTTGGAGTAACGAAGACATGCCAAGGACCATATTACATAACATTAAAATGCGCCATGCGTAACATCATCTAAAAATGCACATAAAAAATAGTATTAATGACGAAACAAAATAACGGTTTTAAAAAATACCTCTATGGGAAACAATTTAAGATTCTAGTCGTATTGTATCGGCTGTAGTTCCGTTAGTTTTGTTAAGATTCGAACCACAGCTTTTGAAAAAAAATAAACTTTAAATGCTTAACAACCTAATTTTTGGAAAATATCTTACACTATAATTTAAAGATTGTAATTATTTTGTGAGCCTAAAATTCTTAAAGCATCTTAAAATTCATAAAATAATGATATTTAAGTTATGATTTTAAAAGTTATGTTTTGTATTCATATCACACAAATTAAAAAGTTGGTCATGTCGATAACTGAGGCTAACTAATTTTATAATTACCACGAGTTTAGAATATTCACAATTTTAGATTTAATATTTCAAATATTACAAGTCTTGTATATAAATAACCACATAATTTATTTAAACAATTAAATGATTTAGCATTATAGTAAATAAATATATGGTAATAGGAACATATTTAAATTTGAAAACCGGTTCTATTAAGGAAAAATAAAATAAACAAATAATTAATATACTTTAGCAATATATTATGTCTATGATAGTGACTGAAACACTGATTTAATATTTTCCTCATCTTTATAACCGAACAACTTTTGCGCAACGATAACCTTAAAGGTCTAAAAATGTTAGAAGATAAATTTATAAAGATATGTCAATGTTTCTTGTTCACCCTATCTCTATTACTTGTTATTATATTCAATCTAATTAAGCTTAATACGTCAATACTTTATATAATTATTCCATCCAAGATATGCGATGTTTCACTTGTTCTTTTTGATTAAATAAGTCTGAGTGTTGTTTACCAGTTTGAATATACACCAAACAATAAATTACTTTCTAGGTTAGTGGAACATACAAACATAAAAATAACTAGTAACATCAATACATTGAAATCTTGTTTTCTTCAGCTTATTCGACACATTTTTTTAATATACAAGAGGAGTAGCTACTGCAAACACAAACAAAAACACATAGAGAAAAAAAATATTCTCAAACCGATTTGCTATTCAAGAAAAGAAATTTTGTTAGGATTCTGTGATTATGTAATAAATAGAAAAACCCTTATAGTAAGACTTTATTGGCAGTCTGTATATCTTTCCATCCATCGCGACGGTTCAACTTATTTTTTTCTAAATTTCTATTCTTGAAAATCGATGAATTTAGACATGCTAATACATGTAATAATAACTTGTATATTGGATATTTAATAAAACAAAAGAAAGAAAAATAGTACACAAAACACAGAGCGCACAGTGAACAGAATAAAAAGTCAATTTTAGAAGATTTGAAAATTAAATCGAAATGTGTGAAATATAATCTAATAGAGTTACAGCCTAAAAATTGTACTAAAATAAAGAAAGTTTTATAGTTCTTAGAAGCAAAGAAACAAATAAATAATAACAGTAAAATTTAACTTTATATACAAATTAATGCAAACGTATTTATACTTTCCCAAACTTCCAATAATACCCGCAAAAAAATGTTAATATTTTTTATATTCAATTGGTTATCATACTTGGCTTCTTGTATTTTAAAATAGCAAACAAATAATAACTATGATGCACTTTTTTTTTTATTGATTATTCTTGCTGATCGAAATTTTAGATAACAGATCATTTTAATTACATCCGTTTCTTAACATATGTAATTTAATTAATCGCAGAGAATACGTCAAGACCTTCATTCATAAATATAAAAACATATCAATCATGCATATTTGAAATAATTGATTTTTAGTACGATTAAAATTGGACAAAAAGATGGATTTTTATACAGATTTTTTTAAAACAAATAATTATTTTATTTTAATCATAAATTATATCAAACTATTGTTATCATTTGTTTTATTTTATTAGAGATATATTACATAATTGTTAACATTTAATATTAATTTTTCAGGTTCTTGAAAGGACTTCATTCCTACTGAAGACAATTTACAAATGGAATTTTCCTTGTTGGCCAGTTTTTAATCTTTTCTTGGTTCTAAAGCTATTTTTAAACTTATCAACTGTAGGTATCTCCTAAAATTGCAATATCTGATTTAATCTATATTGCACGCACTGCGATTGGATGGGGATTGTTTTAATATTAAGTATTTATATTTAATAAATTAATTTATAACAAATATATTTTTTTAATAATTGCCACGACCTAGGCCAAATATAAATATTTTAAGCCTAAATTTACTTAGCCTTAATTTACTTAATATGAATGTGAAAGGGCCAGAAGAGATAGAAATAATGAAGCATTATCATTGGCATGACTGTACTGTACTATATTGTGTGCGGATTCGAACCCGAGATCGCTCAGTCAATAGCTTTAACAACTAGACTAGTATAGTTGTTAATGTCATTGTTTCTTAATCAGTTTCAGCATTATGCATAGTCGCGTTATAACGGTGCTAATCTTTAAATCGACCACTAAGAATAACGAAATGCATACGTTCATTTTCGCAGTGAACTAACGCAACTATGTAAAAATAAATAATAATCAAAGATTGCATATTTTTTAACAAAAACTCTGTGCCATTATTTGAATATTCATAATATTACCATTACAAAACAACTTACTTTTACCATCAAAATAAAAAAAAGAACTCATAATACTATTTGTGTATTCATTAATTAAATAAGAAATGTTTTTTTTTATAAAAATACCTTCGAATGTGTAATTTAAAAATATATTTTATTTTATAAAAGATTGTTTATTATACGTATAACATTTAAAATGTTTATTTACCTAAATATTTTAATTTTACATCACAACCGCTTGGATTATTTTCCATTTTGTAGAGCTGCATCTGAAAAAATAAATATAATATTTTAAAACCATGTTAACTCAAAGCACCACTCAAAAGATAACTCAAAGCACCACTTGCATATATTAATTAACAGTAAGTTAAGTATAATGGAATAAGTAATATATTTTTAGGTTAGTTGGCAATGGAGGGGGGTTAAAGGGGTATAGGGGTTGGTTATTTTATTAATTGAACATAAAATATAATCCTAACTGGGAAACCAACGCGGACCTTTCAGTTTCTAGTTGGTTGCGCTCACCACTGTGTTGCTCGTAGAAACCAGTTTATTTTATGTAAGTCACATTATATTTCTATAGTTTTATGTTATTATTGCATAACTATTTTCAATCTGATGTTTTTTAAAACGCCCTACATATTAATTTATAAAAAAATATTTCTAGTTAGGTAATAATCCCATCTCAACACTTTTGCATGGAATTATAGCGAAACAGTCGCACAAAAGTTTAGTCTGCTACTTTTGGCCGCTTGTTTCATTTATTTTTTTTGTTTTCACCTTATAATTCATCACTAGTGTCACCCCAGAGTGAAAATTCAGGTAACCGTGTAATATTTTATTATTTATTTTGGTATTTTATTCTATCAATAGATCACATTATGGAACACTTAAATTAAGAACACTTAAACTGGTATCCTAACTTAAATATTACCCAGTAGAACTATTTTCAACTTCCTATGATTTAATTACACTATAATTTCAAATAAACAATAATTATTACTTAATATTTTCCTGTTTGCAGCCAGTTGCTTCAATGTATAACAGTAATCGAACTATTATAATCTTTTCGTGGTAACATTACAATAATTCACCATGCGGCTAATGCAGACCGTAACCTCCCATAGCAGCTGTGCGGCGTTCAATTGGAAAATTTGTATGTGAGATAGTTGGTTGAGTGATGTGTAGGTGAGTGGAGGCTATCCCCCGTCCTATTGAGCCCATATTTTACATATTTACATTCTAAGACCTAATTAAATAACAATTAACGGTACAATAATATTTGGCCACCACTTGGAATTGAACCGAAAATGTCCCAATTTCAAATTTCATGCTATAGAATCTTCATAACAAGAGTTAATTATTATGATTCTTCACGCACTACAGAGTTCATGTAATCATGCGCGACTGAACACGTAACGAAACGCTTCACCCCCACTCCTCTGCGCCGTTGAGCGGAGTAAAGGTTTCGTGGCAGCAATCGTTACAGGAAGCTTGAGTGTACGAATGCGTATATGTAACACGCCAAAAACAATCGCTTTATTGTCACGCTTCTGTTATTACACTAGTTATTAGTTATGATGTACTTGCATTTGTTTTTCGATATTAATCCTTGATTAATATTTATTTACATACTTACATACATTGCAAAGCATTAGTCATAGTTCAGTTGAGTTCAGAGACTACTGTACCAAGAAGGCAGTAGCTTCATTTTAATAACTGATATAAATATTTTGAAAGTATACTAGTTTTAATTAACTTAACAAAAAATAATATTGTATAATATATTTATGTATGCCATAAACATCACCTCATGTATGTGTACTCGTTCAACTATTGATGTGTAAATCTAAAACTCTTACCTATCATTTTATTGTTCACTGCTGTAACAGCCGGATGCGCTCTGATGGGTTTTATCTATTAAAGCTTTTTACTAGTCACCTAAAGATATCTTCCCATAAAAAACACTTGAATTCACTTCAGACTTCAAATTTAAACAGATACAAGTTAGTCAGATCTAATAAAATTAAATATAAAAGTTTTTTGTATCTTAATTGATACAAAACCTGATTTTAGGTATTATTATTTTATTTATAAAACATCCTTCCCATGTACATGTACATGTTAATTTTAACCGATTATATTAACATCAAAATGAACTTATAATATAAACATCACTTCAACCTAATTTCTTATTTATTCCTAATTTCCTCTCTGCACATATTAAATGCTAAAACGACATAAAACGTCTACCTCAGTTGGGGCGTAGCCTAGTTAGGTATGAATTTTACCTATTAGGGTAAAAAAGGTATTTAGGTATAAAATATTAATTTTAGCTTCTACGTATTCTTACTAAACAAATAAATACCCTAATTCTAAAAATGCAATTAGTTTTAACTTTTGAGATACAGCATACATAAATAATATTATTATGTTTTGATCATTTTTTTAATTATTTAGCCTGGTATGGGACAAATAATCTACCTACAAAATTGGGTGATTATATATAGTTTGCTGTTATAATTTTGACACATAATTTATAATATGTAGGACCAATATTGACCGAAATTTAACTATATCTGAAGCAAATATAATTACAGTTTATTTGATTTTGACATGCTTTTAAAACTAAAGCTTACAGAAAGCGCTAATTAGAATATACCCTTGAACATGTTTTTTTGGTGTTAAAATATGTGTAAACCTGAGTAATCATTCAAATTTTACTACCTCAACTTGAAGACAATGAATCAGCTATTGTAATAAAATTTCGCATCGCTATTATGTTTCTGAGCAATAACTTGGAGGCTTCTCTCAAAAATATACAAAAAACTACGAATAAAATTGCAAAGTATAGTCTTTTACACAAAAAATTCAAACTATGTTTTGCACCATTTAGATGCACAAGGAAGTCTGTGAAAAAATAGTACCCATACATAATTACACATTGGATCAATTTCGGCTTCTGTTCACGGTCGTCTATATATACTTACGGTAATTATTATTGCCACATGATTCATAGATAAAAAACCGGTCAAGCTTGAACGCACTTCGTGCGTTGTGGTTTTCACTTAATTTCACTAAACGAGTGACAAATATATGAACAGATCGTTTTTCAACTGCCTATTAAATATGTGATTTTTTCAAAGTTTTGTTTGGGTAGGTAGATAATTTTCGCTAAAAGGTGAGTTACCTACATACTTTTAAAATAATATACAAAAAAAATCTTGTCTTTTGTATTTACAAAAGCAGCCTTTTTTAAAGCGAGAGGCGTTTTGTTAAAACAAATACAAGGGTATTTTTTTAAATACCACTTTATTGGCCTCAACGAAGTTAACGTTTTTTTTATGAAATAACCGTTATAACAGCTGTTAATACAACAATCCAACCCAAGAATTACACCCTGTAGCTATCGTAGTATTACATTAACGGCATCTTCCCCCAGACTACACGCGCCTGTGGTACCGACTTGTGATGGGTTGCTCCATTTCCTATCTCCACTTGTGCCTGCGGTACTTTTATCCCACTCGATGTGCGTTTTGGATGGCCATAGAGGCGACAGTCGGTTATTTTTTAGGTCTGAACAGATTGCAATAAAAATATATGCAATAGTATCGTACCATTCTTTTTAATCATCAGAAATTTTAACACTATTTTAGTTTTTTTTTGTAAATTTTGAAGCGCGGCTAGTAATGAAACAACACGGACATAACATTCCAATTTAATAATAATAATTTTATAATGTGGCACTAAACATCCTTTTACATTCTATTTGTGCACATAGGTGAGTTTGTATTAATTTTAACTGGCCAGTAATAACTAATACGTCCTTCGTAATTTTTCCAACAGCCGTGGTGTCATATTTTTGGAATTGGAATATAAATATTGCGATTTCTATCGAAATTTTCATTTATTAGTAAGTACTAAAAAAATATTAACTTTAATCTGATATTATTTGATGTGATGTGATCTAAATTACTATCCTTGTATTTTCCAAGAACATCAATCTACACACAAAAATTCATTTTTTTTTTAATTTGTACCTACTTTCGAGATAATCAGACGGCTAAAGAACCTACCCCCCCCCCCTCCCTCCCCCTATATAACTACCTTATGAATTTACAGAAATTTAAATAGTCTATGTCTGTGATTATTATGAGGTAAACGTTGTTTATTATTTAAACCTAAAAAAATGTGTTTACTGCATTTTAAAAAAAGGGCTTTTCGAAAGTAAATAAACAAATTTTATTTAACATCATTTTCAAAAAAAAATACCATGTCAAAATATGTTTAGAACACAAAAGAGTATATTTTTTAAGAAATACCTTCATTATTACAAACGAAATCGCGTAAATGAGTATTGAGTTTTTTTCTCAATTATGATATAGAGAAGTTAAATAACATGTTAATAAATCATTTACTAGTAGCATTTACCTTAAAAAGCCTTGACGCAATCCCCAGCATTATTAAGTTCTTTCCCATCTGGACATCCTTCGGCATCGAAGAGTTTTCTGTTGTCCAGACCCGTCGGTTCGTTTGATTTTGCAATGACTTCTGCTCCTTCGGTTATGTTTTGCTTGGCTTCAAGCGGTTTAGTACTGTTGTCGTCTCCGAACCTTATATCCAATTTGAAATCCTCCTCCTCTGTGGCGGTAGGAACGGGAACATTCGGCTTTTCTACCGGAGAAACGGGAGTAATATTATTATTTGGTATACGAACTGGCTCTTGTGGATATCCTGGCTGCGATGCAAAAGGTTTACTTTGCTGGCCGTCTCCTGGAACAAAAATGAGTCCTCCGTTTCCAGGATTTTTATTGGGATTATTGAGGTTTCCATCACCCTGATTTGTGCCTGGCGTATACCGATTGTCCTCACTTAGATCGTCCAGATTGGGGTATAGATTCGGTTTGCCTTGATTACCGATGTTTCCGTTATTGTCAGGTCGTCGGTTCGGTTGATGCCCTGGATTGTAGGGAACGTTTCCATTCGGATGTGGGTTATATTCATTATTATTAGGATTGGGATAGTTATTAAATCCATTGTGGTTTGGATCCTGGTACGGATTATAACCCTGGTTGAGGTAAGGATTGCCTGGATAAGGATTATTGTAATAATTATAATATCCATAACCATTACCTGGATCCTGAGGTCCACGAGGAGGTGAGGGGTAGTTGGTGTGTGGGTATCCACCGCCACCGTGGGGATTTTGTTGATTCCACTGTCCATGGTTGTTTGGAAATGGGTTGTTTCCCTGTTCGTATTCTCCAGGTCCATGCTGGCATTGTTCATTGTGTTGATGGTTGTGATAATCGGGCCTGTGTTGGTTGTAGCCCGGATGATGATATCCTGGACGATGATCTGATCCCGGATGCTGTTGGTATCCGGCGGAGTGTGGTCTTTCGCCGAACACGGCTTCTGGAAATTTCTTAATTGCATTACCAAGCTGCGACACAAAATCGCTAATGGCATCAGCTTCACACCAGACCGTAATATTGAAAAGAACCAGTATAATAAGAGCACACTTCATTGTGGTATTCGTTTGCGTTGCGTCACGACTCAAGTAGCACTGGTTGTTCGAAGTTGTCAAAGATTGGTTTTATATTCACCATTAAAGCGACATTCGAAATACGGTGACTCACCGAAACTCCGGTACTTTCCGTAATAAAATGTTGACACCGACACGGCATGCGACACAACAGATTTAGTATAATTAATAACTATAAGTACCTACATTCACATCCGATCGCTGTTAAAATCAAAACTGTTTTGAAAAAAAATCATGTGTTGCCTGTTAATCATCGATTCACGTCCGAACTAAAACCGCGCAACGACGACCCTTTGATCACAGAGCAACGTTCGATGTTGTGTTAATGTTGTTGATGCGAACTATCACAAGTGCGGCGTTGAATATTTAGTTGCCCACTGGCGGGCGTATAATGACACCTTTTCTTGTTAAGCCGGTTTTGCCGGCAGCCGTGTTCGCATTGAACTTTATCCGCATTACGAAACGTCGAAATGTGTTATTTCCAGTATCTTTTCGAAGGTAGTCTCCTTCATACTCGGCAAGAAAAGACTGATGCATTGCTTTACTTAATTGCCTTATTTATAATGCGCGTTTGTGAATATAAAAATGTGTGAAGGATAAACGTGATAAAAACATGTATTTGTTACACATACTTCTACGTGCCTTGTTTATTATTTATTTTTGTAAAAAAAATAACAAATAAATGGTATGTACATAAAAATTAATCGAATTTTCCAATAAAAGGAGTGTGCTCAGCTGCCCTCCTTTATGAGAGAGGTAAATGCTGATTTTCAGCACATCCGGTTTTATTATATAAACGACGAAACTAGAGAAATAACTTTCTTCAAAAAATATCTAGTGAAATTATCTTCTAGTTTTTCATTTAAATGCCTTTGCCCAGTTTCTAGTAAAATTAATAAAAAATAAACACATATAATAAAAAATAAATAAGAAACGAAGCGAAGAGAAATTGCTAAAATAATAAATATTAATAAAGAAAAAAAGCAGCTCAACTGGTCATAACCTAGTAATTTAAAATAAATTATATTTTTTTTAGATGATTATAAGATATATTTATTAGGAAATGTTGTCAAAATTAGCGCACCCCTCAGCGAAATAAAGTTTAAGGAAAGGACTAGTTTGATTTGATACATCATGTGTGACAGAAATACACTGAATTAATTTAACATTTTCATATTTTGATTTTGATATGTGCATTTATTAAAAAATACTTTGTTATTACAATACTACAGAATAAAGCGGTAATAGAAACCTAATATCAACGCTGACAAACAAAAATAATAAAAGTGCATAATGCGTTTTCGTTTTGTAATGGACGCGAAATTCCGTTTTGATTTTGGAATCGATACTGCATTCTTTTCTATACTATGTCTGTACTAAGGCAGAGTTTATATATTATTAAATATATTAGTGGTAACATCCTATTAAATTTGTTCTCTTACTTATGTGAAATATGTACCTGAATATCATTTTTATTTAGCCAATTACATGTAAGTAGTAATTAAAATGTAAATAATGCAACATAAAATAAAATATTGTATTAAAAAAAGTATAAATGGATATCTCGATAAAATAACGTATTAGAAAATACTTCCCTTATCATATAAAAAACACAATCAAGTTTACTAACAAATAGTCAAGTTACCTAACAAAATAAATTTAAATATTTCATTAAGTATCAATAAACATTTAAAATAGAACAATTTACATTTATGTATAAAAAGCTACTATCCCCGTCTATCTGTTGCATCTTTCAACTCGAAAAGTACAAATGCAAAATATATGATTTTTTTGTGTGCAGATTGATGCTCTTAAAAAACATCCATAGCCGTTTACATTACATCTGAGCCTAGTCATATAATATAATCAATAATGACATTACTGTCAACAAATTTGAAGTAATAATTAATGAAACATTGACAGTTCGATAGAGCGTTTCTATTTGTGATGTCATCTAAGTGCACAAATAGAAACATGTAAAAGAATGTTCAGTGCCACATTATATTTATTAGAAAATTATTATTATTACATTAGAATGTTATATTCGTGTTGTTTCATTACTAGCCACGCGTTAAAAATGACAAAAAAATACTAAAAAGTTGTTAAAATTTATGATTATTTGAAAGAATGTCATGATACCATTGAATGTATCTACTTAGACTTAAAAATAACCCACTTTCGCCTCTATGGCCATCCAAAACCACATCGAATGGGCTAAAAGTGCCGTAGCACAAATGGAGATAGGAAATGGAGCAACCCATCACAAGTCGGTACCACAAACGCAAGTAGTCCGGGTGGGAGAAGCCTTTAATGACGCCTGAAGGGCCTAGCTGTAAGACGTCAGTTTGTGGTTAAATAATTTACTACTGCTTAACAATTTATAGAAGCAATTGATATTATATGATAGCTACAGGGTGTCATAGCTATTCTTGTTTTCATATGCGACGACGTTTGAGGCAAGTGAGTTTAACACTTTTTTTATATATAAAATATATAAAAAAGTAGAAGTAACAAATAACTTAATTAATTGATTGATTATAGCTTCTTGATTGGTTCTTGGGAATGTTTCCATATTAATATCCGAGTGGTGCCTGAAAACAAAATATATATTTAATCAACTTGATCAATTTCAAATAACCGCTAACTTCTAAAACATTGGGATTACAAGTCAATATTGTACAAATGCGCCCTAAAATCTAAATATATACTACTGATACAATACAATCACAGTTTAAGCTATAAATCAGTTCCACTTCTGTTTAGCTAGCGTTCGAGTCATTAACAACCGTATAAATTCATGTAAAATGTGGAGGAATCAATGGTCAAATAATTTGCTACCAACACACCAGTCCCAGATGGTTGACAGCTTACAGGCACAGGACATATGTCATATCAGATGTGGACGAATACATGGGGCTGTATCCCCCCTACGCGCGACTGCATAGGTAAATAGGCTACTCGGAAATTGCACGCGAAACACTACCAAATGTCCGAAACACTACCACGCATAGCTGCAAATAATAGACATTTTAGGCCAGTAAAAGTAAGATGCAAGGATATTGTAATTCAAAATAGCGTGTTTTTTTTTTTATTTAATTGATCGCATGTCTAGTTACAATATACAGGTGTTCTGAGACCATTTTCGAACACTTGATAGGATGTTTATGTTCCCTATTACGTGTAAGAAATGCGAAAAAAAATCATGCTCAAATTTATTAATTTTATCAAAGCGCTCGTGTAAATTCCCTTTTTGTACATTGCTCTCCCGTTTGCTCCTCACGCTCAATCACGGCCGGTTAATGATCCGGCGGCGAAGCACGGCTTCGAGAGCGAACCAACTTATGACAAGGACCATTATCACGAAAAGTTTACAATTATTTTTTTATAAACCATAATTATTTTGGTATAAGGTCAAACACAACGTTTGAAATCGCAGGACCAATAAGCTAGTTTTTTTATAGGGCTAGGGTTTTTTTAGGGGGTTTTCTTTTGTATGGCTAGTTTATCTAATATTTCTTTTATTTGTTTTTTTTTTATATATACTTATTTTTAAACATTTTCACTACAGGTAAAAATAATTGTAGGCGGATTTTTATTCTAAAACATTACGGACCGTGCGCCTAGTATAAAATAAAACCAAAATATCTGAACGAGGAAATTATTTTTTTTAGCTAAAAATAAAAGCCAAAAATACCATCATGTTTTAATTAACATCGAAAATAATTGTTTGTTTCTACAGCTTTATTTTGTTTTACTGCTTTTTAAACTTTGTGTTTATTTTAACATACATTATAATATAATATGTAATTGACATAATAAGTATTGTAACTCAGTAATTATTTTTATGTTAAATACAGTACTGTACTGGTAGACTTGTATTTTTTTAAAATCATTTATTAATGTAAAGTATAAGTTTCATTCCTAGACAACTAATATTTGTCTATGGTAATAAATTATCTATTTCGAATTAAGATAATAAATACGCGTTATTAGATAGGTATTGAATTGGAACATTATTTAGAGGCAAAAGCATTAATATTTTTTGATAATTTAAATATAAATATAAAATAAATTTATAACATTGTGTAATATGCATCTATTGCCATTAATTGACTGGCTTTAATTTCTATTAATAAGGATTTGTTGTATAGCTATAGCTATGTTCTTGTGGTTATTTCTTATAGCAATTACTTTGTACTTCAAAACCAACTTCATTATACCGCAGATGTTTGAAATACCTAATCCCTTTGAAAGAAAATATATAAAAATACTTTACTTGTAGAAAACCATACAATTTTCCTCTAAAATCATAGCATTGTAAAAAGGCTAAACATACAAATTTATTTACCATATACCGTATGGTAAATAAAAATAAAATATAAATAACAAATAGTAAATAAAAATATTTGTTATGACTCAATTTTCATATAACATTTTTATCATAAGAATAAAAACATTTGACATGTTTAAACCGATTTATGTAATGTTTAAACTAAATATAAACACGTTTGAAATGGAACCTGTATTCCGATTTAAAATTATCCCATGGTAAACTAGTAACATCTCCCCCATCCCTCCCCTCTTCTCCTGCCCCTTGGATGAATGTATATTAATTAGTGTATTTTAAATTGCAATACTTACGGCATTTAGAAGTCGTTTCGATATATTTTTTTTTGGTAACTATAGATATTTTTGATTATCTGGGTATATCGGGGTATAGGTTATGATGCTCACTTTGATGAGGGTTGTTGGGGTTCACATATGGATTATTGGGATTGTAAGAGTTGGCATTCGTGTATGGATTGCCTGGGTTGTTTGCGTATGGGTTAGGATTTGGCTGATAGTTTATATTATTCGGATTGGGATTTGCCGGATTGTAACTATTTTGATATGGATTTCCTTGGTTATTCGCTGTTGGGTACGGCTTCACTTGGTTGTTTATATTCGAATACGGTATATTTCCTGGTTGATTGGGCCCATACGGATATTGTGGCCGCGGATATTGTGACTGGGTATATTGCGGAAGTATTTTATCGTCTTCTTTGATCCCAAGAACTCGTTTCACAAATTTGGTAACAGCGTGGCCAGCATTATTTACAGCATCGCGTATTGTGCCAGCATCGCTCCAAAGTGCAAAGTTCAGCAAAAGCAAGAAAAACACTAAGGTTTTCATGATTATTCTGTATACGAATGAAAATAATAATACACTAGAACAATAAATAACTAGTCATTAATGCACTAACGCATTAAAATCGTACGACCTAAACTAGAATCTTAAACGGACACTCGCGAAGTCTAATAAAATGGCGTCGCGTATATTAATAACATTAATAGATGATACAATCATGGAAATAAATTTGTATGCTCATGGCATTTCTTCTTTACCGACTTAGCTTGAAACTTCTTTAGTGGTTACATAATTTATAACCGTCCATTCATTCATTCATTCACTCATTGCGAGATATGCAAGAAATAACTAAATGTTAAACATGTTCAAAGCTATTGTTTTACAAAAATCTAATATTGAGTAATATTAGTTTGATAAAAATCAAAAATATTTACTCATTGAGTTCTTAACTTACTCGCAATATCACCCAATAATGAAGCCTAATATATATTTTTTAAATTAACTAAAAATTCAGGTTATAGAAGGATACCCAGACTTTAGATTGATCAATCGAGCCATTGGGTTTAAGTGGCATGAAACTTAAATAAGGATATTTTGATCTAATGCGATTATATTTTATATTTTTTAATTAAATATTATTACCATTGCTATACAATGACTTTTTGGCATAGTGCGGCTTCAATATGAACTTTTATTAATAAACTACCTGCACATATTTGTAATTTGCAAAGTATAAGGCGATAGATACCTTCAAAATTAGCTACTTGGTGAACAGTCAACAATCATAAAAAGCAACCATACGTCCTGACCATGAGTCGAAACTTTAACTAATAGTTTACTCATCATGTTAAGATTATTCATTTTATTAATGCCAATGACCGCGAACGTAAAAAGCGTTATTTATTTTGCACTCAAACATAAACATAATCGATAATTGCGATTATTTTAAAAAAGGAAACATAATTAAAAAAAACTTTTTTTCATATAAATAATATTTATTATTTTATTACGTAAGTAATTATTATTTTAGAACTATATACACAAGTAGTTTAATGAAAACACCATAAACACCACTTTTAATTATATAGGATTTTGACTATAATAATATTTTTCCACTGTTTTTATTTTATTTTTTTTAATGTTTTTAATTTAAGGTTTTTAAAATAAAGAAAGGGAAAGAAAATAGATCTTTGTTAGTCGGGACAAAAATAAATCCTTAAAATATCCAAGCAGTTTTTTTCAATGGTATACGTATATTTGTCGTTATTTGTACATAATCCTGATCAGAAGGATAAACTTATTGAAAAGGTCAATACATATCATATTTTGACGGTCCAATATTTTCTATAAGTAAAATAAATATTTTAATAATTGCTTCAAAAATAAATAAAAACATATTTTTTTATATATTAATACTATCTGATTTTATTATAATTCATTTAATATTATTTATTTCTATACTATGGACAAAGAGTGTATCAGCAGAATGATAAAAACATCCCCCCGGAAGTTTCTGACCATATAATAAAACGTTTTTACATAATAATCTTTGTTTAGAAAAAAAACACTATAACCATTAATTACATTAAAAATTATCCTTCACACAATACAAACTACCCACATTACAAACTATCCTTCATCCAAGTATCCATTTGATTTAGGCTTCTATGATGATAATAATATTTTGTAAACTATTTTAATACGTCAAACGACTTAAAAGAATGAGATCCATTTCCTTACATATTCTAATGTCGCATTTTTAAACTCTAATAATAAAGATACCACCTTCGTGCACGTAATTATAAAACTTTTTATTATTGTTTTGTATCACGTGGTACTTTTGAAAATATGGCGTTTATTTTGTTTGTGACTTGTTTAGAGTAAAAATCCAAGATTTAGCATAAAGCATCTTACGAAAATTTGGGTAATAAATAAATTTAAAGAGTACCTTATGAAGTTTAGTAATTGAAAATGTAGATTATTAAAGAATACTAAAAAAGAAATACCGTGGTACAATCTTTAACAATCGACCTAGATAGAACGTGTAAAAATGATATTGTCTTACTGGCGAAAAAGTCTAAACGGAAAATATTTAAATTACCTAAACTTAATTAAGAAAACTTACTTAAATTAAATTATTGTAGTTAATGAAACAATGATTAATTATTTTTGTTATTTTAGAGCAAAGTGTGGTTTAACAGGAAAATATTGAAAATTTATAAATCAATAACAAACACATGTAAACCTAAAAAGTAAAAAGAACTATTTATATAGTAATTTAAATGTACCTATGTTAATTATAAGCGTTTACTACAGCAAAGAATTTAAATAAAGGTCGTTTGTATAGAAAATGGAAAGCGTATGTTATAATGATATTCATGATCATAATCAAAATGATTTTATTTAAACCAAGAAGAATATCATTACAAGATAATATGGTTACGTCAATATTGTTAGTATTAATGTATACATTTCAAGTGATAAAAATTAAAACATTCCAGTATAAAACTTACTTTAAGTTACAATATCAAATATATATAAAATATTGAAAGAAATGTGGTTATATCAAATTCATATTTTAGATTTATAAATAATTTTAACAATTAAAATCAGAACATAACGTGTCATAAGGATATTATAGAATTTCAATTATACTAAATTGCCTACCAATTTTAATAGGAAATAATCAGAGAATTGCTCAAACAGGGACTTAGAGCTTGCTTCATCAACATTATCTAAACTATAAAGAGCATGTTTAAGTATTTTTGTTTTTAATATTTTATATGGCCTTAGTTCCATATTGCGAGTTCGTCTAGGTATCGTTTTTATTTATAACATAATTCCTGATCAAAATTGTTAGTTTGAAATGTGAAAACTGTCAGTTATTTGGATTTAGAAACAATTACGTAAATTTTCTCAATCTGGTGATTACTTTCTTTATACTCGTTTGTAAAAACCTCACACTATGACATTATCACACGCATGAAAATGTCATATCAATATAAAATAAATAACATTGTGTTATTACAAAAAATGTAGGTCAAACGCCCTACAAAAATAATAAATATTATGTGAATATTTATTGTTAACTGCAGCCAGGGTGCCATCGGCGCGCGACGTCTCGTGCTTGCGGCACCTGGGAGTATCAGCTTCGCGATTCATCTTCGGGCCATCCACTCACCTAAATTTATTAGGTTTTGCGTAAGGGCATATTCGGCGCCTGACATCTCGTGCCTACGGGACTTGGGAGTACCGAATTTCATCAAAATCATTTCATCAACCGAAAACACCTAATAGAGATACAGACCTTTTTTTACAAATTACGCATTATTGGCTCTAGTCAACTTGGGCCACAAGACACTCTTTTAGAGGCCTAGTTCAGCCTCCTATTATTATATTATTATGATTATAATTATGTTGTTAATATTCAGCATTATGGTCAAGTAATATAAGATTTAGATTTAAATACCAGTGTACCTAATATTCAGATATTAAATTAATAATACTCGTTACTATTTATGTATATGTCGTGAATATTCTGTTGCTGTGCTTTTGTGTATTTCTTATATATTGTACTGTCGCTTTCTAAATAAACAATAAATAAATAAATAAAAAGTTGAAAATAACATCTGTGCTATGTGTCATGTTAGGTTTTATATTATTTCTACTGTTCTGTTTTTGTTATTCATGTTCCATTCTTGTTATGCCAAATCTACCTTGTCCAACAATTCATGTACTTATTTATACCTTTTAATTATGTATTATTAGTTAAGAAACTTATTAAAAGGACCTGTCGACAGTCTCTGACTAATGGGTCCTTGCTCATTTTGTTTGTAATAAAAAAACTATGTTGAAATAAACGCCGTTGTTGACGGCATTAAAAAAAAAAAAAAAAATATATGTTTTTGTACATAACTCAGTCAACAATCTTAAAAAAACGATGCTCTATATCCTTAGCAAAGAAACTATACCCAAAAGGATTTCGCCCTTTGGGATTGAAACCTTGGATCTTTGCATAAGAAGCCGACGTTTATACTACTGCGCCACCAGACCGTAAATCTATAAAACAACTGCTTACTCCTAATATTATATTGGTTTATATAATATTACAATATTATATTATATAACTTTACCATATTATATTGTGTATGCCTTACCTGATGGTCCCAACTCCCTTCTTTTCGGAAAATAAGTCAATTAAAACGCTATTTTTATACGATAACTTTTATTTTATACTCCAAGCAATCATATTATATATCATTTTTAAATTAACTTGTATCACCCAAATTATTTGTTATTTTATATATTAAGAGATTAAATAAAATTATCTTATTGTAATAAAGTAATTTAATAAGGGAATCTATTATCATCATCCGTTTCTGTAGTAAATGTTTCCATTTTCATAACTGGGGCTACGTGTCCAGCGTAAAATCCGGATTCGAAGTCCTGAAATCAAAATAATGCATTAATATTTAATTTTAAATATTTATTTGATTGCCTGACTGATTTCAGGTGATTTTCATGAAAATTTATCCTTTTCACGGTAGGATTACATAATTGATTTTTGACCATGCTCTAATGTAACGTTTTTAAATTTAAGTTCACTATAACTTTTCCTTAGAATACCTCCGGGAATAAAAGTATTTGCCTGTATTTGAATTACCATATGTTTTTAACATTTAATAATAATTCAAACATAAGTTTTTGATTATTCATTTTTAAGAGATATAAAATATTGTAAACATAGGTGACAGTAAAGGCAAAGCAAGAGACAGTATGATCAATCCCTAAGTAACGTACACAGTATGCAGCAAACATCTTCTGGAAAGGTTTAGAAAACCTTTCTGCAAGTTCCAGATCTGTCACGTCGCTGTTTGGGCGCACAGGGCCTCAGCGGCACTCTGATTATATTTGCAGTCAAGGGCGGCGGCGTGGTTGACTTCTCAGCCAACAGATTATGAATGTTTATGAATTTGACAGGCGGTTTCGGTACGAACTTTTCTGCTTTTACGCCTTGAGATTGACACATTATCAACACAGTCAAAAATAATAAGAAATACCTTAGCTCCATTGTGTAGATTATAAATCAAAGGACTACTAAAATTCTACTTTATCACACTTTAATGTCTATTCACTATAATCACAATTTTTTTTTACAGCTCTTTAGTTCGATGAGTTTATTGATATAAATCACCAGACATCCCTACATAATCCGTTGGCATCCCTTCGCAGACCGTTCGAACACGCTTTAGAAGGATTATTATCTGGCGCATCGATCATCTTCATCTGAAACTTGGGATTGTTGGAATCGGCATCCTTATTCAAGTTGAACGATCTTCCAGGGAAATTATTATCCTTCCTCCTTATATGAAAATAATTAACTACTTGAACGTATGGATTGTACATAAAAGTCGCGTTCACTATCGATAACTTTGGACCGGCTTCAGAAACAATAAAAAACTCCGCGATAACTATAATAATTAAAGCGAGCGATCTACATTTGCTCAGCATTTTGAAAACATATCACATCCTTGGCAGCTTGTACTGTAAAACCAGTGCGTAGTAATTACCAATCTATATCGCAATACTGTAAGCTATTTGCGCAGAGATAGCAGTGAACTTTAACATATTTGCAAACAGTAATGCGATAACCTAAGGGTTGCGTGATTTGTCTAGAAATAAACATGCGATAGTACATTTAAAGCAATATTTTACGCAGATATTTAGTACCTGATTTATTTCTTCTGGCGTGGACATGATGAGTTCCATTAAGGTTTCTGTGTCACACCTAGGATGGGTGGCGCAGAACCTCAAAAGCCACTGGTAAACCCTGGCCGTGTGATAAATATTCTCGAAGGCATCCGTCCGTTCGTGGCTCAGTTCTGTGGGGATACCATTGACGACCACAACATCGCTGAATAGCATGCCGTCGTTATCTCCGTTAAAAGACATTCCAGTTTCGCTTGATGGTGTATCAAACGTCATTGGACTCTCTTCGAAAACAGGTGGTGCAATTTGCCAATCATTTATATTATAGTCGTCAGACGACTGGATGCTCTTAACCTCCGTAGGAGAAAAAAATTCAACATCGTTACCAGGTCCATTAGCTTCTACATCGCTGATGTAGTTATTAGTTTGAAAGGCGTCATCTTCTTTAATCGGTTCGTTGTCCAGGTCTTCGGTGGGAATTGTTATAACAAATGAAGATGCACTGTATATGCAACACACGCCCAGCACAAGTACAAATTTCATTTTCAAAGGTTTTTTTTTTTTATATTTAGTAATAATATCAAACCGGCTCTGTGAGTGGTTACAATGCTAATAACTCTGCTTTATATACTGTCCGACTGCTCTCTATCGGACAAAATGTTCTAAACAAATTCCCGAAACCGCGAATGCGTGACTAACTCAAAGTTTACGACATGAAATCAACATGCTATCAAATCCATTGGATGAATTAAGATTCATTAAAATTAATGGAAGCGCTGCGCCCATATCAGAGAGAGTTCAATTGAAAGATCAAGAAAACATATGTGACGAACGAAACACACGAGTCCAATGGGTGATAATATGTTCATCGCATGTTTAAATATTTACGTTGCAATTAAACTGATATTGCATTATAATTTAAAATAACACAACACAATTAAGTGGGTATAACAAAGAAATGCGGTAGTAAATAAATAAATAAATAAATAAATAAAAAAATAAAATAAATAAATAAATAAATAAATAAATTCGATAAATAATAAAAACAATAAAGTTAGTTACTTAGACAGGGTTCCGTGTTGCGCTAATGCTGATTAAAAAAAAACTTTATGCGATACTCTTTACTAGTAATAAAACATTTTTGAATAATAGTACAAATATGAATAAAACTTTTGACGTATGATAATAGATTTATGAAACGCTAATATTTATGTCATATTTTATTTAGATATATCGATAGGTATTTAACCTAAAATGAGGACAATCACAGTTTTTGTACACGAATATTTAGCAGTAGGTACAATTAATAAACATTAATATTATTTTTAAAGAGAAATAATAAAACTAAAAGGTACATATGTAAACAAGTGAAGAAAAGTATTTTTCGTGTAATACATACATGCATGTATGGATGTGTAAGAATATAGGCGTTGTATAGATATCTATAATTATTAGGTATAGTAATAATGTAGGTATAATCATTGTCTACAGACAGAGTATACCGTGCCTCTAAAAAAAAACCTATTTTTACCCATAATAACGTCAAATTCTAATTCAAGTTCATTTAATAAGTACATAATTAGTTAACAATTTTGTGTCTCTAGCCAATTACATTTTTTTGTGTGTCAATAAATGGGTTGCGCTCAGCTTCCTTACTCGTTAAACGAGCAAAGCGCTGGTTTTACAATTTTACATTAATATTTTTATCGAATGCTAAAAGTTTATGTAAATTATACGCTTAATTGTCGTATTCACTTTTACAAATATTCATTGTATCTTATATCCATCTATTATTAAACACATATAGTAGGTATACGTATGTATTTTGCATTGGTCTGGTGATCGTGGTCAATCAGCCCCAAGACCAGAAAGATTTGGTGCTAGCGTCAGTTGATTCGGTTGTGTTAGTTTCATTCATTCCGTTGTTTTCATATTCGTGATCAGCTTCATATTCATCATATCCTTCCTCATAGTCTTCTTTAATAGCAGGCGGTTCCATTGGTATACTTTTATAGATTTTAGTTTCTGATATTGGCTTAAACACTGTGCTGTCTTCGACATCATTGACCTCGGGCGGATAATTTGGTTTATCTTTGCTGTCGTATGTTTCTGAATCCACCAATTCTGGCGACAATTTAACAACAGGTGTTTCTCGAGTTACTGTCTGGAAACGTGCGTCATTATCTTGAGATATTAAAGTATTTACAGATACATCTTCTGCAAAGTTATGCCTTTCAGGACGGTTGTTATTATGACCCTCACTCAAAAACTTTACATTTGAAGATTTGACGTTCGTCAAATCATTTATGTCATAAATGTACTCGTAATCGATCACAGCACCTTTTCTAAATCCAAGTCTTGGTATTTTGACAGCTTCCTGCCTCATTTTCATCACTGGATAAGGTCTCACTGGGGAAGGGATCTGGTTATGATAGTTGTATGGATTACTGTATCCATTAAATGAAGGATTTGGATACTGATATGGGATAGGTTGTTGCTGGTATGGTGAAGGATGTTGCTGGTATGGTGGAGGATATTGCTGGTATTGAATAGGCGCTGGATATTGCTGGCTCCCATAATTTGATGGTTGCAAATAGTGTAAAAATACAGCGGACACGTGACTATTTAAAGTGTAAATAAATGTAACCGTTAGGATGAAACTTAGAGAAGACATTATTTAACGATGCTCGGTTAGACAAAATACAGTTCAAACTAAATACAATTTGATTGTTTTATAGTAGATTTGATTTGAACTTTGTGACCTCGTCGTTGTTATATCAACATTATCATCATTCAAGTTGCGAATGTGGTTTATCAATTTTTCGGGAAATTAGCTAAAATAAGATCATGAGGTCATACTCACATTTCAAAAATATACATTTTTGCACATACACCCGCGTTGTTTATCTGTTGTCCTGACGGGCAAGCTTCTGGAACATCGAATAAAAATCTAGTGCCGTAAGCAAGCGTTGTTCCTGACTGGTTCTGGACTGTTGTTTCTGAAAGAGATATGGCAAATTAAAATGAATTTATGTATACATTTGACTAGCTTCGTCCAAGCTTCGCTGGCTTTCATAATAAGGCGCTGACATAGGTTGGCGGCCATTTTAAATATTACACGCGTGTCAGCTGATAACCAAAACATATTTGTTACAAAAGGAATTACAGTACTCTAGGTTAAACATTTTAGGAACTAGATAAAGCGATAATTTAGTTACTACGCCAAGGGTTCAGTACTAGGTCTCATACTAAAATTATTTCATAGAATGATCAACTTTTACTTGCCATTTTTAAGATCCACTTCAAGTGTTATCGTATCTGTTATAGGATTTGACGTCATATCGTTGCTGACAGTGCAATTTTCTTTCAAAGCGGCGCAGCGACTGTATCTAACCCCCAAAACAATACACAGAATCACAGCTAGGTTGAATTGCATCTCAGAGCCTACAACGCTTGCGACTACAGGTGGGTACGCAATGCCATTGTCTCATCATTTAAAATTTCCCATTACTTCCTATAGCAGTATAAATCATTCGCAATAAAGTTATTTTATTCAACGTTTTCCTGATAATAGGATAATAATTACGCTCGCGTTATTTCTTAGCAAGGTTAAAGTATTATACCTACGTCTGATATGCGCTTATAGAAATATTTCGTTATTTGTTGCACCAAACGTTAACGCTAAATGTGCATCGAAAACCAAATACTTATTTTTAATTTAATTTAATATCTACAAAAATTTAAGCTGTGTTGGCCTAATAAAACATAAAAGAAAAAGTCTTTTATTACGCACTAATGATCCCAGTGAATATTGAATTTATTTTCGTGCAAATCGTACAAATCTGTAGTTGAGAGATGAAACATGAGATGATATTATTTCATCATTTATTTATTATACACATATAGGATAATAATCATTTAATCATAGTTATAAATTATATGCTTTCTAGACCCTATAATATGTTAAAGTAAAAAAGAATTACTAAATGTAGAACATTCATCTACCTAACCTAACTTAACCAAACCTAACCCATGAAACATTTTTATTTTATTCAGGATTCACGCAAATCATTCCGAATTTCAACCTTTTGAGAAATATATAATTATTAATTCTACATGAAGGCCATTAATAGGAAGATAGCCTTCTATTTTACACTCTATTAAATAAAACTATTATAATTTGCATATTATTTTAATAAATTATTTATTATTCATACATTTTGCGTTTATTACAGTAATAATATTACAATGTATTACGTATGTAAAATCAATAGACATTACTCTTTTCGACATGAAAATCCCTCAATAATAAAATTATATTTTCAGTTAAGCTAATAATATTTTACTACTTAGAACGTGCCTACGCAGGTACTTATTTTAGGTGATGTCGATATAATCATTTAAATAAAATGAACTAGAAATGCGTAAAATAATCATATAATATTTGATTGCGTCTTCAAAACACAAATGTATGCAAAACCATTCCTATACATTTAAAGAAATTTTAAAGAAGGAAGATTATCTAGTTTTCATTCTTTTCTTCTGCGTGCTATCAGAGAACGGAACAGTGTTAAATTTAATCTATTTCCATCACAGCCGAAGCCGAATTCGACATTTGTCCAAAAAGTAACCTGATAAACCACACGCGGAATACCTCCAAAGTGTAGGCAATAAATATTTAATACGCGACCCCTAAAATATTTTTTTTTTTCAAATATTGACATGAATTACTAGCCATAAGATTATTTATATAAAAGTAAAAAAATATAATTTTCTATTGATTGTGTAACTTACTTTAAAGTAAAAATAAAAATAATACTTGTACAATTTGAGAAAATATCAAATAAAATATTTTTTTAAAAACAAAAGTATACGTAAGAATATTCCATTTGAACAAAATATTTTATATTCATAACCGCAAAGAGATTTCCTAATCCTCAGTCATTTTAGAAAGAAAACATTCATGAAAATAAATAATGATTTCGTGAACAGCAAACAACCGAACTCTAGCTCATGAGAATCAAGGTGAGTAACTTAACAGTAAAATATCACAGTTTCATGGCAGCATTGAAATCCAAACACAATCAATGAAAAACTTCAAGGTTTCCATCACTATTGTCGATTTCGGTACATCTTCGTGCCCCACTGAGCGTCCGACCGAATCAGCCTGTATAAGTTTCTTTCCAGCGGATGAGTAAATACTCTTCGTCTTCTGGTCCGTCTTATTGGGTTTCTTTTTCTTCTTCCAGAAACGATCCGTGCCCGATTTCTCCTCCTCAGCGAATGGTTCCTCCTGAGAACCCCGTGCCGCCAACCGACTCCTCTCCCGGTATTCGCCCGACGGCTACTCCTGATCAGTGCGGACGCATCACATTCGTCCACAAATAAAACATCACATATTAATAATAATGCTAAGAAGCAAACGACTCCAATATTCTTCATTTTGTCCAGCGTTTCGTATAGGCCGGATATGTTGTGGCTTAAGGCCGGTTAACGTTTAGTCCCAATTTTTTTTTTGCGGCCGATTTTATATGGTGCCTTGAAGGTGCGTCTACACTAATCCAAATTGCGTCATAGCTCTTTCCTGCTATCTATGACATAACGCGTCATTCGTATTGAAAGTGCCGATTCTAACATCCGTACGCCGAGAATCGTCCTTTTCAGGTGTGAGCAAACTTTTAATGTTGAGTAATGTTTAACTTGATCATACAAATAATTAAAAAACACTATTTTAATAAATTTCCAACTTTATTTTATCTAAAAATATACAACATAGCATAACATCAAAAAAACATAATATCAATCATGGACTTTTTTATTGAAATATTTACCAACACCATTCTCGCTACTGGGTCTAAATTTTAAAACTAGAATTGCTAAGACACCTTATAGCTATCATATAATACGCCCGACAAGTTTCATTAACAATATCTTCCTTCCAGACTACTCGCACCTGTGGTACCTGACATAATATATCCTTCTTTCAATTCATCATAAATTCATCAATACCACCATTTTAGTTTTTTTGTAAATATAGACGTGCAGCTAGTAATAAAACAACCCCCTCTCTCCCCTATTTACTGATTTTGCGATTTATTTAATACTAACTTCTCACAAATTGATCTTTTTTCATTAACTCCGAAAAAGTTTCGCAACGCTGCTAAAAATACTATACCAATGCATAAACCACGGAAAAAAATCTTCTTTAGTTATAAATATAGTCAAGTGGTTCAATGCGTTCAATGAAGTGTTATTTTATTGTGAAGCCGGTGGATAACGACTGAGTTAGTTTATTTCTGTAAGAAAATTATCCCCGTGTAGGATGTAGTAGCTACTTATGTAAAATTTCTATCGTTAATAGAATTAGATTTTTTAGACATATATACGTTCCATTAAAAATACCTTAGAGCAAAATAATTTAATTTAAATTATTTTAAAAAAAAGGTTATTCTGTTATTACCAGTCATTTTTGTTTATTTATATTTTTTTTTTATTTTTATGAATTATACCTACATATTTTTTTGTAAAAATCACTATTTTAGGAATATATATAGTTTATTATTTAATAGTTTATTATCACATTTATTATTATTGTTACTAATCTTAAAAATAAACCAATCCTACTACACCACTGACATGCCCATTTATAGATGTGTGTCAATTTTATATCAATATTTGTCACCTTTGAAATCTAAATATCGTTTGATAGCTTCCTGGATCAGATAATAACTATCTTATCACACATCATACACAACACAGTTTATAAAGGACTTCGCCTGTGAGTCACAATAAATATGACTGTGATTCAGACTTTCTCGGTTCCACTATGTCTCAATTTACCGCTAGATTATAAATTTTAAAATCATCAACAAAAGGTTTACAAATTTGTACTAGATAAATCAAAGATTACGCAAAAATACATTAAAAAAAAGCGAGCTTATTGCTCCAAGAAAATCTCTACCAATTAACCTAGTTAATGTTGGAGCATTTCAGGAGCATAACATATATTTTATTTTTGAAAAATTCTAGAAAAAAACACAAACGAAAAGTAGGTTTTTCTTCTAAGGTTTTCATTTTTGTTTTATTGGTCATCTGCCGTCAAAATCTCTCGCCCTATGAGCTCAGTTCACGGTTGGCGTGTTATGTCAGTGCAAATAGAAATGAATCATCTTATAATTTCGGTGTTTAGTAAATAATTGAACTTGTGAGGCACCGATTAAGTATTTCTATCACGCCTGCTTACAGGAAACCGCAGAACGTCACTGGTGCACAAAGCGCTAATAAATTGCTGGTTTATGCCACTTTGTAACGAATATGAACATTTGACGTCATAGTTAAATGGCGAGTAAATGTGTAGATACTTATTGTTATAAAGAAATTGAGAAACTGCGTCGTAGTTCTAAATGCAATACGGCCGGAAATTCTAATGCCGATTATTTCTATATAAGGACTTTTAAAATGACCAGACATTGTCTTAACTGTATTAATAATGAATGTGCGTGCGTGCGTGAAAAGGCGAAGAACACGATTTTTGCATAGTTTGAGTGATTTATAAAACTATTGTTTTTTTTAAATTATCCATATGTGAATACCTATTTAGTTACCTAGTATCATAACATCACTTAAATAAAACTGTTGTTTTATATTTAATAAAAAGATGAAAGAATATTCATGTTCATTTTTTTTTTTGTAAGAATATTTGCGAATAAAGATTATCCACATTTATATATTTATAGACAACGAACGTGCTGTTGTAAATTTAGGTTACAGTTACATGTCATGAACTCTGTCATTTTGTGCTTCGTCTATTTATTCCTGTTTTAAGTAAACTTCCTCGTGTCTAGACAGCTAAAATTGATACACGGTTTCCACTAATGGGCCATTCCAATTATGGGTCACTCCGTTATCCAAATCTAGTCACTTCGGACCATCCTAGCGCACAACACGAACCGTCCTTTCACAAACGACCAGCATTTTCTGCACTTGGGATTAGGCTTAAATTTAAAATGCCTATAGCATCATAAAGACCAGAAATTTAATACATACATTTCATATTGGATAGTTATGAATAAAAACTTGAGTATCCAAATATAACTGTTCCAAAATACCAAATATTTTGCAGTGTTACACTATTTTAATTGTGGGATGACTACATAAATAGTCTTCACGATGTCCATGAATATAGCCTAAAATCATCCATAGTTCCTAATACCACCTAATAGATTTTCTCAAAAAAAAATCCTACTTTATTGATACAGAAATTAATTGTATTAATCAATTGTATGTAAGACTTAAAATATATATGTCTGAGGATCTTTTAAAAATAATCATATAATTGTCATTTATCAAACAAATGATTTTACAACTACATAAATAGTTGACCAGTTGCATGTTGACCGAACTCCTAATATGATAACCTACCGCATCAGTGCATTCATCTGGTAGATAAGACAAAATATTCTACAATGAATTTGGGTCAATATGCCACAAATAATACAATGCAAGTTTATCAACGAATACACAACTAAATACAAGGGTTTATAAATAGGGCGATTCGCAGTTACAGAGTCAGTCGTTATCCATAAACTTACGAAATTGTCTGATGTAATATTTGCCTATGAACGACTTGTAATGTTATTTTCATTTGTCATTGTATTGTTTAATATTTTTTTGTTATCCATTACGTTAATAATATAAACTATTTTTAGCCCAGCATAATATAAAACTATGAAGGTTTTAGCAATTTATGGAATACTCCTGCTGCTGAACTCAAGCGATGGCCGTGGAACTAAGAGGTGATGAAATATTATAAATCATTTACAATTAATTAATAATAGAAGATTGCATAAACCTCTAAATCAATTAGTTTCTTTATAAATCAATTAGTTGCATGTTAAAGTTTGGAAATTCGAATTTATAATCTGTATACAATACAATAATAGATTATACGCGCAAATTATTTTAGTGCACTTTTCAAAATTTGGTTTAAAAATAATAATATTTCAGTGACGAAGTTATTTAGACCTAACTCTATAATATAGAGCGATCGTAATGTTGTCACTATATTTTTTGTAACACCATATAAGAATTATTATTTTAATTTATGAAATTATAAATTAAATTCATAATGCTTACATACATTAAAAAAATCATATTACTAGGAGGACCTAGAGTGATTTAATTAAATGCCAATTTTCAACATTTGTTGGTATAAAACCCTAAACCTTAAGCAGTTTTTTCCAAATACATGTCAGTTACACACATCTATCACTTCTTCTACTTTTTTTTAAAATAGAGAACTAACTCTTGGACAACATCCCTTTGTGTTTGACGCGTTGTCGTCTGCTGTTGCTGGTAAACATCAAATTGACCAGTAGCGCAAACATCATGCTGACGTGCGACCAAAAACTGCCGTTTGTTTGAGTTACTTATTAATAATTTGTTCTACGTGTTATCTTTACCATTTCGGGTGATTAACATGATGATGTAGTAGTGATTATTAGTGATTTTTATGCGATCAGACAAACTCGTATATAAATATTTTTATATTATTGATTACTAGTTAGTACTAATTATGTTTTCATTCTTACAGGATAAATGAAAATACAATAGAAACCGAAAAATCTTTGATCGATATTTCCCTAAAACAATCGGTAGGTAAAATTTTTAAATTTTTTATATACACCTTACAAACATCTAAAAACATACTCTTTTTTTTATTTTAGGGTGATGTAGAAAAAAAAGAAAATCAAGGAAATGGTCAAGAATCAGCCGAGTCAAAAATTAAAGTACCACCAAACTCCGAAGATGATGATGATGATGATAATAAAAATATAACTACTGATGATGATAACGATTCAAACCACAAAGATGATAAAAGTAATACAAAAAAGAATATAGACGAAGCAGAAATTGATACAGATGACGACGATGACAATACTAAAGAAATCAATACACATTCTGATAGGGTTTTATTAAAGACAAGCCGAGCAAAAAAAGATTCATCTAGTTCAAGTTCCTCTTCTTCTTCATCTTCCTCTTCATCATCTTCTTCGTCATCGGATGATGATGATGATGATAGTAGTGACGATGTTCGCAGCATACGAAAAGAACTTTTAAGACTAAATATTTATAACCAGAATCACGCAAAAGTGAGGTTTCGTAACCATAAATAAGGTAATATTTAGTATTAATTTCTAATTGTTACTTAATATCTATAAAAATACATTCCTTTTATTACCAATAAACATAAAATATATTTATATCGCTTTTCCTTTTGATGACACCCTTTATAATAAAAGTAATAAATATTATATAATAGGTACGGTACAACTTAATAAAAATAAATTCAAATGTTTTTACTTCAGATTCTTATTTATAATTTGTGTTTTATAATATGTGATTTTTCCTAAATAGACGTAACGATAGGTAATCACTACCTTCTATAAAAAAACACTACTTTCTTTGTTACGTATTTTAGTACTATAAATAAAATAATAACAATTTAAGATATACGTATAAGCTGTGAAACTGCCGGACATACAATTCCAAACTGACTTTTTGTTTCAGATTTATTTATTTTCAGGTAGGATTTTTATTTTTTATAGCATCGTCAGTGTCAAAATACACGGTGTCCGGAAACTTGTGAAATAGCCGAACATTACAAAACATGGTATAAATTTAAAATGTAAACTCTTTTTGGGTTTTAGTCGGAAACCTTTTAAATCTGCAGACTTAATCTCCTGTAAAGTCACAGAGAAATCTTCAAAACCTGACCGTGAATAAAACTAATGTCATACAAAACTAAATTATATGCTTAGTATTTTCATGCTCGTACAACGAATATCTAAGTATAACTAAAACACGAGACCCGAAACTCGTATAACGAGTATTAAGTAAAACTAATTTACCACTTTGTTACATAATATTAAACAATTTACTTAGTGTTTTTATGATCATACAACCAATTTCTGGGTATCTTAGATAAATTATTTTTCGAGACATACAGAAATGTATATAGGAATGGCATTTTAATTTATAACATACAGCAATGTAGAACAAAAATAAATTATGAAGATAAAAAAAATACAGGAATAAATTTCTAATAAAAAAAACATGTTAGATTAATAGATAATCAGATCTAATAAAATTCCTATACAGGAAATAAAAAAAAAAAATGTTCCAAAAATATTAAAACTAAAAAGAGAATAATCATTACTGAAAACTTTAGATTTTCTACCAAAAGTAATTTCTTAACCTCTTAAAATTAATTCACCGTAATTTACATATAGGTATATGAAGTAGTTTCAAAATACTATTTTTTTTACTAAGTCGCCAACCATGCAAATACAGGCACGACATATAAACACGATATGTGTCAAAAGGTATTAAAACGTAATAAAAGGTTATTTCTTTACTCGTATGTACACAAAATTATTTAAAATTATAGTTTTAAAAGAAAAAAGGTAAATTACCAGTAAATAGTTGTCGATAAAATTACCATTCGCTTTCCCAGTTTTATCCTTTCGCGGTTCTCTCGTGAAATGCGATATTGCCGGCATATTTTTAAAATGCCTATATGTCTCCCTTCGAACCAGAAAAGGGATCCCCTCGACGATAGAAATGTCTCTTTTCAGTGATGAGATGTCACAGATGGCAGAAATTGTTTTGTGAATTTACAAGTTGTGTTCGTTTCTTTAGTACGATTCCAAAATATTACAAATCCAATAATTCCGTAGCGACTCTTAGTAATAATATGTTGTTATATATTTTATATCGTATTTATTTTGTAAACTCCAGTATCGCTAATATAGATAATATTATTTTGACAAATTCAATTCATGTCAAATTTTAATATAGTTTTATTACACACCTCTTTTTTTAGCAAATAGGCTATGGGCGTGGCTAGTACATGGATGAAGTATATGCATATGTAAATCGCCTAAATAATAACATTAAAAAAACATTGCTTAATGACGAATTTTCGTTTATGATATATAAAACGTTATATGGGTATTGTAAAAAAAATGTGAAAATAATTCATGCCTAAATTTATTAATTTTATCAAAGCGCTCGTGTAAATTCCTTTTTGCTCACAAGCGCTCGGCAAAGCACGGCGCGGCCTCGCTAGCGACTGAACATGACAAGAGCGACTTCATGTTATGACGTATAGTTTACATTTTTTTTCTCGGAAACCATGATGAATTTTGATGTGACGTCAAAACAAATCATATTTCAAATCGCAGGGCCCGGATTTTTATCGGGATTGGTGTTGGGACACGGTGTACAGGTATATTTTTCTCTCCTATAAGAATATTGTAGATTTTTTGTAAGAAATACAGATCTGTGATCGGTTGCTTCAGATCCAGAAGGTCAGTGTTCGGAGCTGCTTTTATTTAACATGCGACCACGAGGAATGTTTAAAAATAATTAATTTGTTAATTGTGGTATTCCGTTCAATGGCCTATTGATTAAAAGAGGCCGGATGCCGGATGATAAAAAAAAAGATAATTACCCGTTCGTTCCGTTTATTAAAGCGTTCTTGTGCCGGCGTAATTCGCTCGGTGCCTATCCGCGAGTAGGTACGCTTTTAAAGGCAGGATATCCAGAATATCCGCTCGAAACCATTTCCGTCTGCCGATAAGCAGCGAGTCCGAATCAAAGGCGCCCCTGGAATATTCCAGGCCGTAATAAGTACTTAGGGCAAGATTTTATTTCATTTTTGTGCGGCGAACCGTTTTCAGCTCATTATTATTTGATAATGGCCCATGAGTACCCCGCCACGACTGCGAGTACGCCACTGGAGCGAGTGGAGCATCTCTCGTTGGAGAGGATGCCGATATAGTAAGTCGGCACTCGACGAATATTAATTTTCATATTTTTATTCTACATAATATTATTTCTATCTATTTTATCACAAGCTGACCCGGCAAACTTGTTGTCAATAAATGTTGTGTATACGGATTTAAATTGTTTGTGATTTTCTTACTTTTTCAATACTAGTAGAGGTTTTTTAATTGTGTTAAAGAGTCACTGGTATTTATTTATTATATCAATCATACAAAATACTATTGGAATTTTACCAGGTGAGAAACCCTCTGTTTTTCTTTAGTTTCATTTGTGGGAGGAAGGCAAACAATGCAATTATGGCCTTTAACCGTTTCAAACGTGCATCCCATCGCAGGTACCTGCTGATTAACATAATAGGTATAAATGTTAACATTTTCTACTGGGTTGTTGTGAGCTGAGGTGGTTGCTATGAGCCAAAAGCGTCCCCAATTTTTTTATGGGTGACTACCTTCTATCCCATCCCTTCCCTCCCCATCCTCATCCTCCTCATCTTTAAGCATTGTATTTTTTTCGTAATGCGCAATGTATATAGGTTCTTACTAATGTTTATATCTGTCTTAAAATTCCCTTCAACGGCTAAGGAATTAACACCAACA
Source organism: Neomicropteryx cornuta (assembly GCA_020383195.1). Classification (NCBI taxonomy): domain Eukaryota; kingdom Metazoa; phylum Arthropoda; class Insecta; order Lepidoptera; family Micropterigidae; genus Neomicropteryx; species Neomicropteryx cornuta. The sequence continues at coordinate 16,516,500 of JAHKQU010000008.1, read as the reverse complement.
ATATGTCCCCTCCCTACTAAATACCCCTTCGACGCTTTATAATGCTAAATAATATTACCAAAAGGTAATTTCTTTATGTTTTTAAGAAAAAACATAAAGAAAAACCTAAAAATAATAATTAATGAATTATATGTGAACCTCGAACGAAGTAACCATGTCGAGTGAGTTTGGAGTGGGATCCGGCATAGCGCGAGTTGCGAATTCTCTCCAATAGTTCGCCAACATAACTCATTCTCATTCTTTGCTAATTTAATATTATTGAACTCCTAACACTATTTTTATAAGTTGTTGATACATAAAAATTACAAAATACTTAAAGAGATTTATGGGGGGGCCTAATGAGGATTTTAACTGACCCTGCTAAATCGGTGTTGATTTACTTTGCCTACAGTATTATTTTTTTTTCAAGAATTGCTATGACCTAGGTCATATACAATTTGATAGGGCCCTACTCGATTAAACCAATATTTCTTGTGCTATAGTCGGGTAATGAAGCATTAAAAATGATTTGAACCCGCTTAGTAACTAAATAATACATCACGTATAACTTTATTATAGTAGCGTATTTTTGTTTTTTTTTAGTCCACGGACTATACAATTTCACTACGCGTTCAGGATTTAGATAAAGATATCTATTCCGTTTGTCTGTCCGCTCCGCAATATCCCTCTTTTATAGTAACAGGGAGATAGATAAACTCGTAGGCATACTTAAAGGTACGGAGTAGAACCACTTTCGTAGAAATTTGAATTGGCCAGCAACGCGGACCACTTCTCGTCGGAAATTATACTCGCTATAGAGCCAGCCGACCGCTAGCATTCAAATCCGGACCTCGCCGTGGATTGGGAGCGGCCAGCATTGACGGCGCCATTGGTGTCCTGGTAACGGGATGGATCGCTTCGCTACCCACTTCAGACTCTTCGGTTAGACGGCACTGAAACTACCAATCACGCTTATTCTGCATTTTTCTTTTAAATCATTTTTTTTCTTCTTCCTAACCTAATTTGAAATCACCTTTTATTTATTCGTTTTTTATTAACCATAAAATATTACACTATACTGACATTATCAGTAAATAATCCTTTCAAATAAAAAACATATATTGCTATAAGTAATTCGTAGTTTGGCGGCAACTGACTAAAAATATTAAGGTTATCAATATTATCTCACTGTAACCTACGGATCGAACCTTAGAATAATTTAAAATTGTAATATTTATAATCAAAGATATTTCAGCTATTTAATTTTTGGTAACCCTACTGGGCACAGCTAGTTCTGTATGTAAAAATTAAGTAGCCGAAATAAATTATTTAACCTAAATTAGTAATTTCTGCGTGCATAATAAAAAGATAGTAAAATAAAAGTAACGTCTATGAATTTGGCTCTTGGTGCATTTATAAAATCAAGAAAACAAAAAAAATAATACATGATAAATAAAATATAAGTGTTAAATGTGAAAACTGTGTTAGGGTGTGGATATGAGAGAGTGTTAACGTGTATGTATATAGAGTTTACTAATATATTTTTTTAATCATTTCTATTCTGTGAGAGTTTCTTTGATGTTGACTATGAAGTTGCCTTCACGCATTTGGAAAATGTGTAATTTTTCACTGCGAGTTTGACGCTACAAAACCCTTAAGTACAAACTCTTAATCAAATAGGCTATGTAGATAGTACGTAGTATTGTTCTTTGATGATGATGCTCTTCTGAGTAAAATTAAATAAAACTTCACCAGCTCTCCGCTAGGAATAGTTACGGCAAGAAATTAATGTTGTTTACTTTATACTCTGTCTCGCTCTCGCGGAGGCCCCTTTGTTCGATAATGAGCATGAAAGCCAGCAAATAAACAAAAAACGGCGCCGCAATGAAGTGATGCTTCGGCGGGAGGAGAAGAGCTCTCCGGCCGCGAATATAATTGGCTGTTGTTTCCCTCCTCCTCCTCCGAAAGAGGGTAGACACCGGTAGTTTCACTATTCGAATGTTTGCAATGGTCGACCTTTATCGGGTACTTACTGTGCTGCAAGCATCTACTTGAGGTGAGGAAGACGAAATATGCTGTATACAATCAGAGGAATCGTCACCGTACCGTGATCAGTATTGAGATATTACTATAATGGACATACTAGATTCAAAGCGCTCGAGAGAATACTCAAACCAACAAACTATAAATAACAATTCTAATAGGTTGGTGGCACAGTGGCAATAATCCCTAGTTCTGATATCCCCGGTGTGTCAAGCATTGAGTCGAGAATATGTAACTAAGCAATACTGTCGACTGAGTGACGAATACTCGCGAGGTGATTTTCGCCTGTAAGACAACAAAAGACACACGAAAAAAATTAAAAAAATAACTTCATGTAAGTACCTATTTGATTTTTTTTACAGAATATTTGTGATGAAAAACATGTATTTATTTTAAAGTTACATAAATTTTCACAATACGGTAAAAAGAACATTTTAATTAAAAAATCCAAAGTACAAGAGTTGTACCTTGAATAGTTTAGGAAATACCTACACCACTAGGCGAAATTTCTAGGGGAAACAATTTTATTCAATTGTTTACTTTACATTTTGTATCTGTTATTACTTAAACTCACCGTTAAAATAGTAAATTTTGAGTTTTGTTGGTGATACAATAAATATATTGTATTGTAGCCTGCGAATATTTTTTCTACAATTAAATAAATAAATAAAATAATAGATTTTGTTTCATGACACTACGACTACCTGGAGTAGTAATTGGACTTTTAGTGTCATAAATCATAAATAATATTTATATTTCCCGCAGTTTTATTCAAACGGAAAATAAAACAAGATTGATATTCTAAACATAAAACTAAATTAAAAATTTCATTTCCAAATCACTTTCTAATAACTCCGACTAATAATAACATTAAAACTATTTTATATCTAATTTTCATGCAAGTGAAACTGTTGCACAGAGTTCGATAAAAATTGATACCCACACTGGTAAATATATTTCTTACCTATTAAAAAGGTGACAATACTCAATTCTTTTCGCGTCAAGGTCCCATTTGATTGTTCCGAGTGCCGCGGGCATGATGGGGAGCGTTCACCTGAGACGTTTGGCGCCTTCGGTACCGTTAATGCCGCCTTTTTTTCGATATTCCTTCATTTATATGCCAGTCTAAGCCCTGCTTCAGGTTTATCGATCTGCGGAAAACAGGTTCTTGATACATTGTAACACTAAAATAATCTAAGTCGCTACTTAGCTACTCTGAAATAATATGCGAATTGAGAACCTATTTTATTAGAAGTAGAATAAAAATACATTTCTCTCCTGAAGACATTATACGTGTCCAGCAGTGCTTCGAACAAAATAAATCTCTTCAACATTCCCTATTCCTGCTATTCCAGAATAAATCTCAAAATCCATAACTCATTTAAGTGTTATTATCATTTCACTTGTTTTATTTTAATCTAAGAGGGCGCCGCATTGCGCCGCCGTATGCAATACAATCCCACCATTGTTCCTTGCGTACGAAACTCGAAGGACTCCTGCTAGGCGGGCGGGCGGGCTGGGCCGCCCTAGAATTGTGGCAGCAATAACAAATGAAACAATTTTGCAAAACGTCGCTGGGGCGGGCGCCTCGAAACGTGACACTTAATGTTTGCAAAGAAACGCAATATTTCGCCGTTCGTTTGAATATAACATTTTCAAAGCGCATTACGCGACGCCTCTTGCCTATAGAAAAGAGAACAGGATATAATGCAACTATGTATTTCTTGCTTTATTACTTTATTTTAGAATAGTGTTTCTAAATTGAAAAACATATTTACTTTGTTCCATTATCTTTATATATATTTAGGTATATACTACAAATAATAATGGTTTGCCACGCGCATCTGAATTTTTTTTTTTTTATATTTTAACTGAGCTGATAAAAATATTTGTTATTTATTTATAAAATACGGTAATAAATACTGTAGTTATGCATTTATTTTAGGTAGAATAACTTGGTATCATTTTACTTTGCTATTATTTAAACTAACAGCCAGTGTCGTATAATACTTATACATTACCTAATTTTCGACGTAAACCTGTGTAATGGTAACAATAAAAAATATTTTTTACATGAAATGCATTAGTAGGTGTGTATATTGTTGTGAAAGTGTAAACAGCCTTAAAGTGTGTATGAAAGAGGGGTTGACTGAGAGTCTGGGAGTTTATAAGTGCTTGTAGAAACATTTTTTTGGCCAGTTTAATAGATTCCTATAAAAATATTATGAGGTATTATTCGAATTAAACAAGTATTGTATTATAAGATTATATATAATTTCCTTGAGGTTCTTTTAAAGTTGATTATACTAATGTAAGCCCAAAGTATGCAATTGTATTACGATATTTCGCAGTACGAGTATTTTGTTTGTTATTACATGATTTATTTTTATCGAATCAAAAATATACATGGGAAATAACATAAAACAGTTACATATTAGTTATTGACCAAAAACAAGACCAAGAAAATAGTTAACCACATTTTAAGCAATCTCGTACAAGGCAAAACAGATACAGCTGCTGGTCTGAATTTTATCACCCCACTAGACAAGGTCTGTTCTGGTGTAATACTTGCACAGTTTTTGTTACACGGCTGTTTTTTTTTATTTATGTATGTTTTATTTTTTCTTTTATATTTATTGTTTAAGTTGTTAATAAGTGTAAATATTATATAAATATTTTTGTAAAGGTATGTCAAATAAATAAAATAAATGCCCATGAAGTAAGCATATTATAAATTGTAAAAAATGTCTATGGAAGAGTATTTAAGAGTAGTGCATTCGCTTCTTGTAAACGTCATTAGCCAGTTGCAAATTTTGCGCTAGAAAACATCGTTTAGCACTATCGAAGATCAAGGATTTTTGTATATTTTTAGAGAAAGGAATAAGTGCTGTTGGCCAAAGGCTGTATTTATACGTCGCTGTATATTTCGTCTATTCCTAGTATATATTTGTGTTCTATAATTCGTCCTGAGGTGAAATTGCAATGGTTTTTCTTAGAAGAGATGATAGTCAGGTTGGATAAAATGTTTTGCATTACATTATTATCATAAAACATGAATTAGAATTATTTTAAATTGAAATGTATTTTAGGTATAGGGTTCGTTTAAACTTGACTATTGAGACGGCACAGCACGCTTTTAGTGGTCGACTTTTAATAACACGCTCATTTATACAATAGCGGCAGGTGTTCACGCTTTGGTCTTCCACCCCTGAGGCCAATCGACCCTGTAGGCGGACTTAGAACCTGATTGCAGCGGCGACGCGCTGCGTTACAATCGTCGCGGCATGGAATGCATTTAAATGGGCTTTTAAACGTCTCGGCCCAATCGGATACACTTGAAGCTGTCCCGAGGGCCAGCTGATCGCGAACGAGCCTTTTACAACCTACAATGTTGTACCTACCCTTCGGAAATAGCTTCTACACGATTCTGGATCCCGTGCTCGCTGATAATCATTGTACCAATTTTAGGTTTGTGAAAAATGGTTAAAATGTATAAGTTAAGTTAATTATTGTAATATTTATATTGTTTTGTTTTGATTATAAGATTTGTAATCCTGCATTGTTAGGATTTCGTTTAATATAATGTATTAAAAGAATAATTTTAAAATGGCCGCTCAATGGCTAGTCTATAAGTGCCTACCTTCCCTTCGAAACGAAGGTTTTTTGTCGTACCGATTTCAATGTTTTGTTAGTTTATTTATATTTTTTTATCCCTCGTCGGTAATCGCATCGATTAATTCTAACATTCTTCACGCACAGACACATTATTTATATTTGTTTACTAAAATAATTTGGATATATTCTTTTAATTATAGCTTTTCTAAAGGTGGAATAATGAGGTTAGTTTTAGGTTCTATACATCCATTCATCTATAAGAAACCACTATTCCCGTCCTGTCGCCGTCTGTCCGTTGCAACTTTCAACTCGAAAAGTACAAATGCGAAAGAGTTATTTTTTTATGAAGATTGGAATAACAACCATAGCTGCCCGGAGGCTTGTCGGATATTATACGTAGATATAAAACATAAATGTCAACAAATTGTTAGTACTAATAAATGAAACGATGACAGTGCGATAATAAAAACGCTCAAATATCATATCAAATTTCAAAAATTTAATATCACAAAAAAATTTAATAGGACGTCTGTTGGAATGTATCATTTATTACTGGACAGTTAAAATACATACCCATAAATGTGCGTAAATAGAAACACGCAAAAGAATGTTCAGTGCCACATTATATATATTATAAAATAATAATTATTATGGTGGCAGCAAATGCGAGAGATAATTCAATGGAGTTTTATTGCCTATAGGCACAGAAACCTAATAAAAATAAATGTATCAATTTTATATAGAGATTGGATATTATTCGTACGAAAATAAAGCATCAGATATAATTCCTCGTGCCTAAAACTTTCTAACAAAGCGTATGACTCATGAGCAGGCCGTCGAGTTTTAAGCAGAGCGTGGCTTCGAGCTGTCAGAAGCAAGACCGCTGTTTACAAACAAACGCAAACTGCTCATCCCTTTTTCTGAAGTTTATCCTCACGTGTGCAAAATAAAAATGATAGCATTGCTTACGAACGCGAACCTAAAATACTGGGAATATTCCGGGATATTTTGGACGCGCCCTCCAACCCTGAATTGTTATCATTTTAGGAATCCCATAAGATAAAACTTTATTTTGTTTATAAAATGCTTATCTCATAACACTACCAGGTGTTTTTTAGGTAGATTACATTAAAAAACCTAACTATTGCAAAGGGGTACCAGACTTCCGGAAAATTTCGACTTATCTTCGCGTTTCACATCCCCTAGAACCGAAAACCACCCTCAGTTATTTTTTTTTTTATAAGTTTATTTAACTATCTTTCTTGTGGACACGATTACTACCGTAATTTTACACCAATCACATTCAAATTGATACATAAAATTTAAGGGCCCAAAATCTCGGTCAAGTTCGTTAATAGACAAAACCAAACCAGAGGAGCGGGAAAAGGGAGTTTTTTTCAAAAAAAATAAATTTTTCCATAACTATTTTAGTATATAAGATATCGAATTCATTTAAATTTTATATTTCTTAGATAAAGGCCTAAAACGTATATAAGTAAACTTTTTTGATAGCACCAGATTGGTCCTAGGGGTGGGAAAAATTGGTTTTTAAATTCAAAAAAATCATAACCTCCTTAATATGCAAAGCATCAAATTCATTTAAAATGTCAATTGTTGGCCTATAATTTCCATACAACTTTTGTGTCAAACAATTTTTATAAGCAACCTTTATGGTAAAGGATGACCAAAATGTTTCACCAAATTGATCGGTAAATCTACCTCCGCCTCCGGTGTGCCGAAAGGAATTTTTGTTCTTCGTAGTCGGGTGAAAGAGCTGTCGGTCATTTTATATTTATTATTTATTATTTATCCATATGGACTACACTTTGAAGATTGACTTCGGTGGCGTAGCTAAATGACAGTTGGTAGCAGATATTATTTAGCACGTAGCCTCTTTCGTAAAGTTCGTAGGAATGGGGACAAAATGAATGGGTTGAGTGAATTCCATTCTCTGATTGTTCGCGATAAGAATGATTGGAATCCGTCATTTTTTCTCTTTAATATTTGGTTAATTTTGTATGGATGGTCTTTGCGTCCACGGTAGGCGGATTTGAGGATCTGACTGCTTGTTGTTGACCAAGCGGGTTTGTTTGTAAAAACTTTAAATAATGGGATGCCTTCTTCTAAAACTAAGTGATTTCCTTTTGTTTATATTTCTCATTTATAGTTACACACTATTTTCAGTACTTAGAAATAATAATAACCTTAAAATTTACTAAAGACTGTTACGGCGCTACATAAATAAAACAAATAATTAATATATTAATATAATAGGATGCAGGTGTATTTTTATTTAATTTGATCATCTCAACAACTAAACCAGTTTCACAAAAATAATATTAAAAAAATATGCTAAAATAAATACATTTTTTTTTTTTTTGAAGTGCATTGCGCTCATTGCCGACCCAGCACCTTCCCCGCTCCTTTCTGCGAGAAGAGGCGTAACTAGTTCTTGAACATTAAAAAGATTTCGATAAAATTTTGAATGAATTTGTCTTGTGATTATAGAACATTTTTTTCTAAATAATGTATGATTGTCGATATAGGTCAACCTCCTGAAAAGAGCAAAATTAATAACAACGTGTTAAATTAACAACGTGTTTATTGTAAATACCTTTTCTAAACTTGCAATTGATGAAAATTATGATTAGAAAAATCTAAAAAAAAAGTTTAAAAAAACATCTCGAAGCATTTTAGAGACAATTAAAAATATTAAAATTACTACTCAATATCAAACATTTTTTAAAAATGAAATCTTACTAATTAAAGTTGCTTATTAAGAGCAACATATAAAACGTCATTACGTAATTTGTAACTGATTAAAGTAAAATATAATTTATCGTTAAAATTATTTACCAAAATATTAGCTAATTTAATATTTGTACTAGATAACAAACTAAAAAGTCACTCGCGGGTTTATTTCAACCTGCGCAACCAGCGAACAAGTTTGGGCTACCCTCAGTTTTCCAGGCGACTAGAATTCGGGACACAGCTCGTGAAAAATACGCCTTGATATTATTGTTATTCCGAATGTGCTATTCGCTGTTTGCGTTGCATTTGTCTTCGGTTTTCAGCGCACAACGAGGCAGCCTACTAAGGATTCCACATCATCGATTTTCCTGAACCGAATCAAAGGTTAGATCTGTCAGATTAGAATGCAGTCTCCACATAGAACAAATTATTAGCATAAAAGAACTTTTCAACCATTCATTCATTTTTAATACGGTTTTTAAATATTGAAACACATTTATTTATTATGACTTATTTACTCGTAATATGACAATTAATTGAAATGTAATAGAGCAAATTACAGTTACATAAGTATATGCTATTAAAAATACACAGGGAGCGATGGGTACTGCTACATTTTGCGCCCTGCCTTCTACTGCCTTCTATGTCTGTAAATGTATGTGTGTATGTCTGTCTTTATAATCTTTCATCCTTTTTGGACATCATACCAACTATTTGATGTTTAAAATATTAAGGGATCCAATATTAAGAGCGGTACTTTTATCTTATACAGAGAAAAAAATCCTGTACGCTCTACAAGATATTCCTGTAGATATAGTGACAGCTCAATATTTTGTTGCGCCTACAATTCGATTCTGGTTAAAGTTATTTGTAAGCATTTGTAATCTTAACAGATTTTTTGGTTATTGTTAATAGATTTTTAGTAGGCTTAACCAACTCAAACAAAATGATGAAATAGGCGAGACGCGCCAGATGTGTTTCCGAGTCTACTATTGGTTGTTTGGTTGACGCAACAAAACAGTCTTTTAATGTGTACGCAACTTTTAATTTGACTACCGTATCTACGAGATTGCTTGTTACAGGTTAGAAGAAAGTTTTGTTAGGTGAACGATTTAACAATCTACAGGTATTGGTTTATACCAAAGGTGTCCAAACTACGGCCCGCGGGCCAAACCCGGCCCGGCAGGCGATTTTATCCGGCCCGCCAAGGATTTTGAAAAATTTCTTTGCAAATTTCGTTAAAGCAATTGGCTGGTAAATTTATTTCTATGTATGGCACTACCTATATGTGCGAACAAACTTTTTCCAGGATGAAGTATCTGAAATCTAAATATAGGGCAAATTTATCGGATGATCATTTGCAATCATTGCTAATAATTGGTGTTTCCGATTTGAATCCCAACTTTGAAGAAACTCTCCAGGAAAAAAACCAGTTCCACCATTTCCATTAAAAATTGCATGAAATAATTTTATAATAATATAATTTAGACATGTTTGTTTAGTATTGTTATATCTGTAATTTACTGTAAAAAAAAATATAGTATATATATGTGGCAACAATAAAAAAAAATCAATGCTGCTTTACTTGTAATAAGGTTTTTTAATTCACATATTTACAATGCTTGGCCCCCGCTAATGAATTTAAATACCAAACTGGCCCTCGCAGAAAAAAGTTTGGACGCCTCTGGTTTATACAGTCTATCAAACAGATTGCATACGCTACAATCTACTTCAGTTGTGCCTACTAAAATTCAGTAGCCACAAGAAATTATAATCAGTTAACTCAGAGCTCGATATTTTAGTGTATAATTTCCTTACACTACACTTTTCTGTGTATAGCCAACAAAAACAATATTTTTTCCACTTTAAAATATTGTTTTAGTTGAGAATGAGAAATCAGCAGTCCGTTAGATACTCGTACTATGCCTTTAAGCTGAGTATATAGTGTATAGTGTGTATAGTGTAGTGTGCCTTTTAGTGAGTATATAGACCGTTTTAAGCCTAAAATATACCCTCTACTTCTTTCAACATCATCCCCTACCAAGGATGAATATACACAATAATACAATACATTCTTTTTTTAACCCCTCACATGTCTAGACGACAGGCTATAGGCTATACCCTAGCTATTGCTAGACACGTACCGATGGGTTTCATTTAAAGTCATATAGCACATGTGTGCTAATAACTATGTATGTATGTATGTATGTATACGACGTGTGCATAGGGTGCCTTTACAAAAGTGTACGGTCGATATTTTTTAATAATTAAATAAATATTGATAATTTCGTTTGACTCGAAGGTCGGTTCACTCGGGCAAGAAATGAAGCCACACCTCCTCGAAAGTAAGAATTGATTGGAGATATCTATTGTTGGAAAGAGGTCTTTTTGTAGGTCAGAGGACAGCCGTGGTCCCAAGACGAATAACCTCAAAATTAGCGTGAATCAGAAACCACATATTCATTGTTTAAATTTGGCTTCACTTTTCAAAAGAACGTCTACACTCTAAATTCAACATAATCTAATCGGCATTGCAAATCAATCATAACCTATCAAAATATTTGTTTTTATGAGTTTTCAATAATTCAACATTAAAGATTACTCATCCGCGAGTACAAATTTTAAGTACACTTTAAAACAATGTTATATTCGTAAAAACGGATTTTAATTATTTGAATTTAAATTGTTTTAAATTAAACCTGACAGTTGGCAATTCCGCGTATATATTACGATTTCATGTAACGTTTCAATTGTGTAAGAGGGTCCGCGTGTTTCTTAAGTATTCAAATAAAGTTGTTGGGGTTGGGACAGTGATTTAAACGCCTGCATCTAATACAGGTTCGATCCCTAATGGATCCAGTCATTATCCATTGACAATCGACATTATTTGCGTTGCGAGACTTACCTTTTATTTTATTATATTTTTCAGAAAATAAATATTTATTTATATATTCAGGTTGTTTTTAAAGTAAGGGCACTCCTTTTAGGGTATTGATCTATATAGACAAACAAACATTATTCGGCAAAAAAAAATATAAAAATTATTCTCAGCCACGAGAAAAACGACTTCAAAATTAAACTGAAGTCGTTTTCATATTTGGGAGCGCCGTAGAACGCATGGCACGAGACTTCAAATCACTTCGTAGTTTTTTAAAATATACATTTCCTTTTACCGAAATTATATTTTTTTTCGTGAGACCGGTTTAGATATCGATACAGATCAACCTCCTAAAAAGAAGTGCCCTTAATTTAAAAATGCTCTGCATAAAATGAATAAAACTAATGACGAACCAGAGACGTTTCCATATACTTATGAGTCTAAAGTAAAAGAAAATATCATAAAATTGACAAAAATAATATAGTTTATACCAAGGAAAAATAAAATATTTTATTACACTTTACCTTTTTTAAGTACAGGCCGATTCATTAGATATCAATAATATCAGTTGCTAAACAAATTAAACAGATTTAACCTAACAAAATTATTTAAAAAATACCTAATGTCTAATGCCTAGAATCCTTTATGAGATCTCGTTTCAACATAATTAGCGGCTCGCACAGGCTTGGCTACGGTTGCTGCGCGGATAGCTTCACGGAGGCGCCCAGTGGTCCAACGGCGCGGCGGCGCCCTCATTTCACGCTGCCGTGAGCGCCTAATCGCGCACCCGATGATAACCACCCGATGACATCATATCCAAGCTCACGATTACATGCTAAGTGGATTAGATCCAGCATCCGGCAAGCGGGATGACGTGATTGGCTCTTAATGATAATAGTGATCGCTGCAGGCTAATTCAATTATTGGGACGGCGAAAGTATCAAGCGTAATAACGTGGCACGTCGTGGTGGTGATGAGTATTGAGCAGCTTATCGCCTTAATACCAATTAAACTACCTAATATTTTTAATAATATTGCTCCGACACTATTTATTCCAGGAAACAATAGCTATTACACAAATAAACTTACAATATAAACGATCAATACATAAGGCAGTGATAGTTTCCTCCAAACTCAATAAAATAGAAAAATACTTTTGGGAACTAGTTTAAGATGGGAAGTAGGAAGGGTTGGGGAATTTACATAATTAGAGTAAATATAGTGTAACTCTTTAAAAATAATAAGATTTTACCTTTTCTCTAGGGTTAGAGCTAAAGTAGATACTCTCTTGAATGCCAGGAAGGTAGTGTTGAATATATCGATGCCGCTCAATATGCTGTTGTAATGCTTACGTGCTCGATGTATATATGAATCATGTATATGAATCATAATTAGTACCTAACCGTAACAGATGGAATGCCTTACGCTGGCGAGTAGGTCTAGATGGAACCCGGAAATCTATAAGCCCTAAAAGATCCGAGCTGCCGATTGACAGTTTTATATAAAAGTGCGGTCTTCTAAGCTCAAGACCTGGAGTCCGTAAAATTTGGCCCATTGAGCTTAGTCAGATTTTTTTAAGAAATAAATTCTGAATATCAAATTCAAATTCAAAATTCAATCAGCTGCGAGCTTGTACAAATACGTCATTAAAGTGTGTTTTGCCTTAATTCCCTGCAATACCTATGAAATGTAAAATTTAATGTCAGCAACAGTTAAAAAAAACACAATTACAACTTGAATTTGTATTTATTTTTTGATTGACAGACTATTGAAAAATGAACATTTGAAATCAAACAAAATTCACAGCTCGAAATTCATTCTGTCAATCAGTTCTCAGTAGTACGAACGTTTTAATGATTTTAATGTATTTGTAAGATAAATTTTAGCTTTCTGTATTCCTTCCCCATATAAACTTTAATTATGCCAAATAATATCACCATATAATATTTATGTCACACTCCTTCGTCCGCGCAATAATTTAAAAAGGGGTACAAAGTTTTCCTTTTACGTATAGAGATAATAAAAATAACAAACACTTAATTTGACACGCATAAATACCTTACAAAAGTTTGAGCTTATTGCCGCAAAACAATCTCTACCAGCTAACCCAGAGAGGTTGTGTAATAGGTAATCATCGAATGGCAAGAAGGCTCTCTCAGTTAGGGTTTCAGTCTGGGTTCACTTTAGGAACGACTCAGCATAATAGTGGTAAGTCTTGCGCTTTTTAGCAAAAGGTAATAAACAGTGGGGTTAAAAATATTAACCGATTGATTTCTGCAGTGGCACTCGCTCGCCAGCGATCAGACGTCTCACCCTTGAGACGTTAGAGGGAAAGAGAGGGAAAAGTATTGGGGAGGAGAATTGAAGCGAGGAAGTCTACCGCCTCGAGTGTACTATTTGGTCTCGTAACGAAACATATCGCTGGCATCATAATAATGCCGGGTCTAGACTTATCGCAAACCTATTCAATGTGGCCGTTCCACTCATACGCTGGCATAGAGTACCTCTGTCAAAGTAGCACTGCGTCAAATTTTTTTTATTTCGCAAAAATTCAGCATTTGTACAAAAGTTTAACCTAAATTTAGATACATAATGTCAAGATATTTTATTACACATAAGTAGTTTAAATTATTTAAAAAATATATATTGTTCATACGAAGTTCAACTAGATGTGGAGTGTGAGAATATAATTTTTCGTGTGTTTAAAAGGAAATGTTAATGATTACAATCATAAATCTAACTATCTAATCTAACTATTACAATCATAAATCAGGCCATATCAGTTTATTCCGGAGTATGCGTTTTCATACTAGTTTATACTGGTTTAGCCTAGGACAAACTAGTTTATCTTGAAATCAAGTTTGGCCGGTAACATACACAAATAATAATAATTAAATAGCAAGCAAAGCTTTGGGCCAGTGTAATCGGTACTTTAAGTACTAAATTTAGTTCATAACAAAATATCACTCTTTTCGTATCGTTATAATTTAAATTACCAACATGAAGTTTGCGCGACTGAATATTGGGACCTCCGGTCTTCAGTTTGGAATAAGTGACACCTCATTGCATTCTTAAAGTGGCCTTTACTACCTGGCCCTGTGGGTATAATAACGATTCGATAATAACAGTCGATTGCGGATGTATCAATTTATCTCGAAGCAAATCGAGTGTCAACAAACTGCCGCCATCTATGTATTGCTATGGAAGGTGACACTGTATATGAGTCGTGATGGCGTGTTGCACATGGGAACCATAAAACTCGCTTCTTGCACAAAGCGCTAATCTTGTCGCGTCCACGCGGAAATCTTCTGATCTTATAAGTACAGTGGCGCACATGAAAATGTACGCACATTAGACCTCTGGATTCAACGTTCAAAAGAGCAATAAATTTAATATATCATTATATCTCATGTTATGGTTCCGCAGCTCAACTGAATGATTAATCTTCTATATAATATTTTTATGGTGATAAAATAACCGATTGACTTTATAACAAAATAATCTTGGATTATTTTACTGTATTGATTTGTGAAGTGATTAAAAGGTGATTGAGTTAATTTGAGAACAGGGTGCACTTACGGGTTGCTAATTAATCGATTAGTCAAAATAAGCGATCGGTTTAACTAAGATATTATATTACAGCTTCCAGCCGGCCTGTCTCTACGCGCAACTTTGATTACCGAGCGAGGGAAGTCTAGCCTATAGCAAAATAATTACGTATGTTGGGGTCGTAATACCAACGATGAAAGAATACCGATTTCTGAGCGCAAGTGTACGCGGACTTTCATAGTTGGCCGTATTTCTTTATGGTCCGTAATTCGATCTGGCGTCGCGTCCCTCCGCGTCCCGTTTCTGTCTCCCGGAACCACTTTTGTTGCGATTTCCTTTCTGTTTACCCGCGCGACGGCACCGTTCCCTCATCTGGGAAATGGAAGACATGATTTTCGTTTCACAAAGAGTTACTTTTAAACCACATCCTCATGAGGTACAGATGAGGACAGCCTTGTTACTTTTTTACAAATCTCTTATTACAGATCGGAGAGTGTCAATTTTTTTTAAATAATTACTTTGGTTATGTTGTCGGCTTAAAGTGCTAACTTACTAAAAACAAACTTTACAGAGATAATAATCATTGAGAAATGCTGACTGTCCATTTGTTCATTCATTCTTATCTTACAATGTTGGGAAATTTTCGACAAGGACGTCAACATAAAGTTGATGGAAGTTTATTATCGATTCGTATGACCTACCACACCGTAGATTCTACGAGGATTTTTTCTTTCGAATACGTCCAAAGCTTTATCATCAGTTTTTGTGATCCGAGGTGTATATTACCTTTCTTTGATTTCTTACTTTACTTTGGATTTCTTGAGTAATAGATTGAGATTAAGTTTTAAACAAATTGTACAGGTATATTTTTTTGAGTATTCAATTTAAATGTGTGAGTGATACCCCGTGCGGCAAATGCAGACCCTGACCTAATCTGACGCTAGTGTAGACACCTGTAACTAACACATGTAGAGAGTGCCACTCTATAAAAAATACATTTTTTACCCATCGTATTTCAAACAATGTATCTTAAAGATACTACAATCTTCATTACCATATTTTTCATTTTAAATCGTGTCCCAAAACCATTTCCGTTAAAAAATCCAGCAAATTGGTCCTGCGATTTCGAGGATTATTTTTAAAGGCAGTATATCAAAATTGATTATGGTTTCCGAGGGAAAAAATGTAAATTTTACGTGATAATGCCATACGGTCCTTGTAATAACGTCTTGTTACCGCGTTGACGCGTAACGCGGTCAAGGTTAGCTTATCGATCACCGCGCACGTCGCAATTCACGTGCTGGCCGAAATTTACGCAATATGTTTAAATAAATAAATAATTTGGGATGAAATATTTTCGCATTTTTAATTTATTACTCATAATTGCCTCCTAAAAGAGTCTTCGGGAATGGTTTTGGGACCCTCTGTATATTTTTCACCATAGTTATTTTTGTAAATGGTCTTCAAATTTAATAAAATTTTGCTTTTCAAAATATCAAAGTGAGTATATTTAAAAAAGTTCTCATATTGCTTTTTACAACTAACTGCTTGACCCTGAGATTACACATAGCGAAGAAAATTATTGTACTTCTGGTATGGGAATTTTCTAAATTTCTTTTTAATACCTAATAACTTTTAAATATTAAAAAAACTTTATATCGTTTAATGGTGTTTTCATAATATGAATTGAGCGTGAAATGTATTAGACGATATGATTAATTTTAACATCAAAAAATGTCAAACAAGTAATGCATTTTGCTCATGTGGTTTTCAGCAAATAAGCCCTGAGCTTAGCAGAATATAAATAAATTAATAGCAAAAAAAAAATTAAAAAAACACGCTTTTATTTAGGTGTTTAAATGCGTATACAAAATTTCGTCTTTGAGTTTCTTCGCCTGGAGACAAACCTGAATATAGAATCAGGTTATCCATACCATAAAAATGCATTGTCAACGAAATTAAATCAACATGCCAAATTTCAAGTCTATAGGATAAGAGGAAGTGGTTCTAATTGAGCTTTCAAGATATTACCTAAACAAACTAACAAACACTGCAAGTTTTAAAACACTGTAGAAATTCAGAAATTTAAAAAGCTTCCAAATCTTACTCGAGATCCAAATTTCACTTCGTAAAGCTTAGTTGGATATAGGAAAATGATATATGCGGATGAATTTATTTTACTTATTACAATACCTACGTAAATTATTATTTGCATTGCATTATCTCAATCAGGGCTTGTGATCTTTTTATACTCTTTAAAAGTAGAATAAATAAAACTCGCTGACACAAAATCTTTAACGATGATACAAGAGTGGGTATGCTTAGTGAGCTAGACGGAAACCACAGACAGCACGACTTTTCACAAATAGAGACAAATGGTCAAGAGACGTTTAAATCCGCGCACAACACATTCTGAGCCGCTCAAGAGCCACGCTTCGGAGAACTGGTTTCATGGTTTTGTTGGAACATACTATGGGGATTATTGTAGGATTTCGCGCTTACCGAGAAATTCTGAAAGCGTTGTGAATTCCATACTAATTAAGACTTAGATATCCTTCAGACTTCGTGAAAGTACATTTTTGATCTGCAAATAAGTACATTGTAGCGACACAAATGCTCCTGAAAATATTTCAGGAGCATTTACTGAAAAGGGTTAGAGGGACATTTTATTCATCTATTCAAAACAATTAAACCAGTATTCGACTTTATTATTACAGCATAATGCAGCTCGTATGTACAGATAAACCTACAAACGCTATATAAAAATGTCAATAAAAAACATATAAATCAACTTTGAAATAAAAAAAATATACGAAAAATACATAATCGTGTAAAACAAAAACTAAATACATGATACGATATCGATATTTTGAAAAGATTTTTTTAATTATTGCTACCTTATACTAGATGTAACTACGAAAACCCTTGAGAAATTCGTTATCATATACAAAAAAAACGAAAACCCATAACGCATGAATGGAAATATAACATATTATGACAAATGCTAACAATTCGGTTTGCTACTTCGGTGACTTTCGGCCCTGGACACCTACAAATGAGGAGCAAATCTAAGTAATCTAAGTTAGGCGACAGGTAGAAGAAGTCGATCAACTAACAGAATTTAAAATATCACAAACTACCAATTATAAAATCGAAGCTTAAATAAAATCGAAGTTGTAAAAGATTTAGGTGTGACATTTGAGGTACAATCTAAAAAGCACATCGACATTATTTTTCAAGCGTCGTATTGCATGTTAGGTTTTATAATGAGATCATTTTAATGAGATGTTTCTAGGAGTCCGTTATTTCTAGGATATGCTTTGAGTACAATGTTTCAGGATGTAAATATTTTCAATAATAATCTAATCTCTTACAAACGAAATATATTGTTAAAACAAGGACATTACACTATTAGAGGTAACGTGTAAACGCTTACAAAATAATTATATTTTCAATTTTTCTCTTAAATATTAGTCCAGTTTAAGTATTATTTTCTCAGTTTACCCACTGTATCTACTTTTTTTATTGTTTTTAATATAACTGGCATCTCTTAACATACTTTAGCAACCAACAATTGGAGCATTGTTTTTAAATTCCATGTGTATAATGCCTTATAAATTGTGATACCTATTCTATGTTCTGTTAGATTTACTAATAAACGAAAAATAAAATAAAATTTTACTACTCGATAAACATTATATAACAATTTTAATAATAAAAATCACTTGCCGGTTATATTTTTCGAAGTCAAAAGGTAAATCCCATTTAAAGTGTTAGTCCAACAGCCTCCCCAAACGTAGGACTTATTAATCAATTCCATCCCAGCGGGTGGCGGGTGGGGTGGGGGGGGGCTAACGATAGTTTTATGGTGGCAGCGGCAACCCAGCGAAAGACATTTCTTTCCAGCGCACGTCCTACAGAAAAGGGTATTAGTTTGGATATTAGAGAGGTCGGGCACTTTTCTTCCGCATAACATTTATTCCCATCCCCATCTAACCACACCTAACCCTCATACCTTACAGCATATGCATATATGTCATTTCATTTTTCGATGAGTGCCGCTGCTTACCCAGGTGAAGTAACTCGAAACCCCATGTCTCGTTTCTATACGGCAACACAGATACACCGGCGTAACTACAGGGGGGTGTGTGTCCCCCGACCACTTCCCAGGAAATAGCTGAAGTATTACAAAATCGTCAATTTATTTAGTCTATTTTTTAAAATCCACGCGTATTATTTTTTTTTGTCCATTGTCTAATAGATTTTCATATCATATATAAAATTGATAGTTTTTATTTGTTTACTTTTGCCCCTCCCCAGGTCAGATGGCTAGTGCACATATGCTTCTTTAAGTTACGCCATTTTGTGTAAACGAAATGCCACCATAATTTGAATTTGGTTTTATACTATTTCATCAATGTCCCGGTATATCGAGAAAGGAAGAATGTTCGAGAAAAAACAGCATGTGCGTGGTTACACCATGCGCGATAGTATTAAAACGTCTGTAAGGAAAGTTGTTTAAAGTGATCGACTGCATAATAACTTATTAATCTATTTTTCAAAAGTATCACGTCATACCGGCATCTACATTCAACAATAATGATCCGCAAGCCTATTTATTTATATAAGAAAAAAAAACAACATGAAAAATAACCAAAAATACTCATAATCATGATAGCTGGGCGCACCCACCGACTTTGGCAGATTGAGCGCATCACCTCTGAGCATCCTCCAGTAAAACTGGCGGTATGGCTGTGTCTAGATGCACAATCGAGGTATAAGGGCAGATGTGCCGTTGTTGGTGCGCGGCGCCGTGCATTTCTTGCGATCCCGACATGGCTTTACTCCCTCATGAGTAACATTAGATTACTGGATAGATATATAATAGTGTGACATTAATTGTCTTCTGTTTATTTTATTTTTAATTTCTATTCGATACAGCTTATATTTTTTTAAGAATCTATAGATCTTAATAAAATCACAAAGGTTATACTGCGTAGAACTTTCCATATGGGACAAAACAAAAACAAAATGGGATGTACCCTTTGCCGTTTGCGAAACATCCTTAATTTCGGTATCATCGATTTTCAGCCGTGCCCTTCTACACCAATTTTTTTGATGTATAATATAAAAAAAAAGTGACATATGGCCTAAACCTAACAATACAAAATTGGTTAAGCTTTAACCTCTTTCTGAACCGTTGGGTTGGATGACACCCTGCCGGAAAAGGATGAAGTCTTGCAGATCGCTCTAAACTGAAACAAATGTAATGATCCGCACGTGACACATTTATTCAGCGCAAAGCGAATCGGGCGATTTCTCACCCGCCCATAATGATCCCGATTTATGAGGGGCGGAGGACCGACGAGGATCCTAGGGATATCAGCGACATTCTCTTCCACCTTTTTAAGAACCTTTGCTATACTTTTCTAGAATTGAATATTTTTTATTTTCCTCCTCCTCGCATCATTTTATAGCCCGTTTTATTACACCTTCGTGCATTGGTGGTATAGCGACTCGCTCCTGCTCTAACGACTATACCTGATTCACTCTTACGTGTATACTATAGAAATATATCATCGACTGGTAGGTGGAACTACGATCACTGATAGGATCACGTTGCACTTTAATATATTTTTTTAACACTTTTATAATTTTAAACGCAACAGAAGAAACGGGCGTAATTTTTAGCATGATGAGTTGAAAAAATCATGGTGTATAAAAATTGTGCAACCTAATTTTTATAACAAATTTAACAGCTGATTTTCGCTAAGAAGTGTATCAATCATATAAATGTTTAAACGCCACTACGAAGTTTAGTACGGGCACAACGTATTATACCTACATAGGTAATTGTATTTTTTACTAAATAAATTATTATGGAAATCGTTCATTTGCAAACGCCAAAAAAAATATAAATTTAAAACTATAGACTATTGTCGCCTAATCGGATCAATCGTCCATTTAAAAAGGTCATATTATTAATAAAAAATTTAAAAAAAAAGTCCGTTTGCGAAAACTAGGAAAACTCCTCACTCGGTGAATTGAATAACTTCTCGGAGATCATTCTCCTCCGCGAGCGTTGTTGTATTCTGAATTTATCTCCACTTTTGCAAAGTTGCATTCTCCGAAAGCGTGTCAGCGGTATTGGCGCGTGCATCGATTCGTTTCAGTTCGGTAAATGCGACTGCAGGTTCGCTAACCGCAGCATCGCGCCCTGAATGCTAAACAGCCGGTGACTGGCTATGATATTGTGATTCCCGCTGGAGGGTAGTATCACCGTCTTATGCTTTACCGGTTTTACACGAGCGCCAGCGGTCGAAACGTGCCAGATAGCCGGTGGCAGCTCCTTAGTATTCACCACTCATAGATCACATTTCTATGACTGAATTCTAACGGACGCGAAGATGCCAGCCGTCCTTTGTAAGCCAGCCTACGCTAGGGTCGCCATTTTTAGAGTTCACTTTACACGTTTTGACATTAAGAGGACTCAACCCGGTCATTTCTCCATACAAACGCTGTATGTTGTGACTCTCTTATTTGAAGATGTAAATCCTAAATATCTAGGTTTTAAAGGAAGTTAAATATTTATTTTGTCTAAAATTTAATAACCTCAAAACAACTGTATTTTTCTATACATTTTAACAGAAGTTTAGACATAAACATCTTATTGTCGCAAAACAGAGAAGTGCACCACCGTGGAGAAACTACTAAAATGATACAAAGGAGTACTTTAATTTTAAAACTGTAAGTATATGTGTCAAATTTTACGAATGTTGATAGCCCTATAGCCCTGTTATAGCCCTGTTGTTGTCCTTTCTTAAATGAAATTAATCGTTTGTATGATCGAATTGTCACAAAATAATACAAATATATTTTTATATATATAAAGAAAGACTGCCAATCGTTACTCGTTTGAACATCAAAAATAATAAATATGTAGTAAATATGCTTCTAAAAAATATATTTACCACCACGATTGGTTAGGTTGCTAAAATAATTAGGTGCATATTATGTCAAACTTATATGTCCGATAGTTACACGTCTATGAATTATATGCCTTTAGGTATGACACAAGGATCTGGAAATGACATAAACCTGGGTATCATCTATGGCATTCGATTTTTAGATGTAAGATTTTTCATCATAAGAAATAAAATTAATCTATTTGTTTTGAGTCTGGCAACATCGGAGGTGGTAAAAGCGATCCCGGGGCTCGGGGCCAATCCTCGTAGGATCGTCCATAAATCAACTAGGAAACATTACTTATGCATTTTATAATGTTATTTACGAGTAAGGCGGGACGGAACGCCTAGAACCACAGACGAATATCTCAGGGGAGTATTATAGCCAATATCTCTAATATCTTGATTCGATACTAAACGTTCGTATGTATGATCAATCATAGGAACAGGGAGTAAACATAATTACACCTACTAACATTAGACCCATATACTTATACATTACATTACACTTATATATTTGTATTTTTTCATTTTCCCTCTTTCATTTTCAATTCAACAATGCACCCACACCTTACACACACGCACACACACACACACACACGTATAAGCACGCACGTACACATACCCTCATTTTATATAGCTGCCATCTTTTTACGCGCACGTATTCATACATATACATTTCCCCAATTTAATAATTCATATATTTTTTTTTTTTGGCATAATAATTACTTTTATTTTTGACACAAAGATGTTTTCTATAAATTAACATTATTTAGTTTTTCTATTTTATAAGAATCGCTGTAGTTAACCCTCTAATAAATAATATATATAATATATCTCATACATAAATCACTTATAAAATCATCTCATTTCACCATCATTCTTCATCATAATCACATTTCCATTATTTTTATATTTTTTGTTAAAATATCATCCTTTCCTTATTTCATCTAATTAGATGGTTACATAATATTTGACAATATTTTACACTAAAGAGGACAGGTGAGAGGTAAAAATGCATTTTTATAAAACTCAGCGCTGGATTTAAACCTACAACCTGCGCTCTTAAGTACAGGACCTCTTTAGAACCTTTATAAATATTATACTATCCAGCACTTTATCAAAAAATTAAAAAATTGTTCAAAATTTTTCAATATTGTCAAAGATTGTGTCATTTATCTTTTCAGGCGATTTGCCGTTATTAAAAAACAATCATCAAATATAAGTCACATAACTCTTTTAGGATATGTGTAAATTTTTAATTTCGGAAGAAAAATGATTTTGTAACGTCTCTTACTGGTATCGTCGCTAGCGACTAAACTCCTATATATATAGTTATAAGTCGATCATTATTTCTATGTTAATATTGAACTTTTTTGTTTTAGAAAAAATAATTCTACATATGACGAAACCATTCGTCTTCTTTTCATATTACCTTCATTTTTCCTTCATGTATTAGGTTATACAAAAGGTAATACCGCGGATAAGAGAGTTAGGAACCTAACTGTCTAATCCATGGGAAATACTGATAGTAGCCATGCTGTTCGAATTAGCGTTTTGTTTTTCTGAGCTTTTTTATGGGAATAGCTCTTATAACCCGACACTTTTTATTTATACTTTTAATATGCAAATAATATTGTAATGCGTCCTTTTGACGTGTATTAATAGTGAATAAACTGAAAAAAATGGTCCCTTCCCAAAATTAAACGTAGACGCTGCGCGTCGAAGTGGCTCTACGAGAGAGTGTGGAGAGGCGCTACTTTCCTGCTGAGGGTAGGCAGATACAATATTCTGAAAGATTTACTTTTATTGTAAGTATAGTAAAATATCGTTAATCAATAAACCAGTGTCGATAAAACTGTATACATTAGTGATTACTTTTATCTGCTTTATATTTAAGATTTACATTTTGATGACATTGAAAGAAGCCTTTGAAGTGGCCCGTAAAATATTTTTTAGGTCGTTACTTTTAAAACGGCGCCGGCGAGGGGATTCGGCAATTATTTCCAACGGTTGCTATTACCTTTTGTGATTCGTATAATAAGGAAGCGATTACCGAGTTGTACAGCAGCCGGCATCAGGACAGAAACCCATCAGCGCAACCACCAATTTCCACGTAATAAAGACGTTTATTGATCGATTTTATCGCTAACAATTTCGCCGGGGGCGCCTTTGTCGAGACAACACGTCAATTTCGCCGTGCGCGCCAAACAACCACTCGTAAACGCCAAGGAAGACATCATCGAGTAATAACAATAAAGCGATGCGATGGGAAAAATTTATTTTGCGGAAAATAAGCCTTCAGCCATAGATACAATCGAAAGAAGCCGTCGCCAGCGCGACGTATAAAAGAAAACATTCTGCGTTCGCTCTCTATTTTCCTCTCGCTATCAAATCTTGCTCGCCCGCAACAATGGAAGCTGGCAGAGAAAAGCGTATTGTGGCGAAATATATAGAAAGTAACAAAACGACAACTTGTCACGCGGTACCGAATCAAGTGGTACTTTTACTCCACTTTTGTATATTGTATTTGACGAATAGGTGAGTAATTTTTATTTCTAACAAAATATTCTCCCTAAGTATATTTCATTCATATCCAACATGCGTGACAATACCCAAACAAATCTGTCTATTCTATATATAAAAAAACTCCTTTCAGCACGCTGGAAGGCGGAGATAGATTTCATCGGATCATAGTAGGGGATAGGCGAATTTCAATTGTACGAACTTGTATCGAAAATCCCTATTTTGAACTGATTTAATCCTGTGCCTGTTGAGAATTTTTTGAATTTTTAAACCTCAATTTTTCCACGCCTAACACCAATGGTTGGTGCTATCAAAAAAGTTTACTTAGATAAGTTTTACGCCCTTATCCAGCAATAATATAAAATTAAAAGGAATTCGATGTCTTATGTATAAAGAAAGTTATAGCAAAATTTCACTTTATTCCCGACCTCTTGGTCTGATTTTACCTGACCGAGATTTTGTGCACTTAAATTTTATGTTTCAAAGAATTGGTGTAAAATTACGGCATTAATCGTGTCCACAAGAAAGTGATATAGATGATATTTAAACTTATATATAAACTTTTTAACAGAGGATGGTTTTGGGTTGTAGGGGATGTGAAACGCGAAGATATGTCGATATTTTCCGGAAGTCATGCATTGTACCCATTGCAATAGGTAACTTTCCTTATGAAATGTACCTAAAGGAACACTGAAACTCTTTTTTTGTGCACTAAAGAACTCCGTCCATCCTGAATGGTTTTACGTGCGAATTGTATCATATGTATCGAGACAATCCATACCAAACGACAATGATATTTTATCATACTTAATTAATTTGTTGTGCAGGGCTATTGTTAATTCGACGTATTCCTGTTAAGGGTTGATAATTTAGGTCATAAGAATTTAATTTAACCCCTATATGCGTAATAAAAATTTCATTTGCGTAATAAAGTTTTTTTAAGAAAAAAGTAGCTAAAAAAATTGAACATATTTTTTTTGTATATTTTAATAATATTTTTTTTTATTTCGGGTTTTGTTTGTTTTTTTTAGAGACAGTCACAGTGTTGGCATTACATTTCAAATGTAAAATATCTATGGAATAGAAAGTGCATTTTAAAACATTGAGTTTTAAAAAAATCAGATTTATTTTAGTTTTAAACATGTCTGTTGTTACAAAAATCATGTAAACATTAAGTGTATATTTATTTATTTAATAATATACATTTCTTTTTATTTATTTATTATTATATTTTTTTATATTAAAATAAATTAATCTCTTGTTCAATGAAAAATGTCAATAACAATAACAATAGTAATTATAGATGTCGCTTCACCATTTTTTAGATTTTAGGGACCAGTCTTGGTTACCTCCTGTTAACCAAGACTCAGATACCCAAGATAGCCCGAAAGATATAGGCATGACAAAACCTGAGTCATCCTGAGTCTTTGTTATTTCTTCAGTGGTTCCGAGATTATAAGACCTAGACGCGGCCAGACTCGCTTGACACTATTTCTTGCACACGTGTGTTTATTAGTTTATAGTCATATCTAAGCAATTAATTTCTTGCATTACAGATGTTTCAGAAAATGTATGTAATTGATCTCCTTTTCATTGGACTGTACTTTCTTCAACAAAACTTGGGCGGGAAAATTATGAAAACTTTTTGCGGCACAAACTAAGGCCAATGCTGGATGATGTTCCTTTGGCGAAGAGACATCGCATGATAAATGATTTATTTACACCATGGCTGCCCAGCAAACTATCCCCTCAGCGGCGAAAGATTCCCAAACAGGTGGATTGGCAGGCCAGGACCAATTCCTTGGCCTTTAGATTTCTACGTCTGGGGCCATATGATAGTCTATGTTACGCCAGCGGAGCATTAAAGAAGCGCAGGCAGAGAATCATAGTAGCTACAGCACAAATTAAAGATACTTTGGCAGCTAGGATTACAAAAACAGAATTAAGAAAATTTCGTGCGTGAAACTCTATGGCTCAGGGCTCACATTTTGAGCAAGATTAAAAATTTTAGTGATTCTCTGTATGCAATTTTCTTTTTTATCCATTTTAACACCACAGAGCAAGCTCACACATACATTTCCCAAATATTTCCATTCAACAATAGTGGCGCTACCGGTAATGTTATTAAGGCGCCCCGGGACGCATTTGTCCTTAAGATTTGAAAGAGTAGGCTTTATTCGAACATTGACGTGTAGAAAAGAGACGGATATACTCGCCGACCGCGAATTCGTAACATTTGGAATCGATGAGACATGTTTTTTGTATTTAAATAATTATTATCATTTGAAAAAGTGTTTTTTTTTATGTAATGGCCTAGATTATTATATTGTCCATCTTTAGAAAGAAAAATTAGGTTCGCGTCACTTACACAACTTAAAAGAAAATCGTTGCAAGAAAAAAACAACACTTTCTTATTTATTTATTTTCATTACTATAATAAAGTGTATTTCGTTTTTTTTTAAGCAAAGTGCTAAACTAATATATGTAAAATATTGTGGTATTTTTAGTTTTAGCCATTTGTTGGGAATAACTTCAACAAAATACTCCAAAATACGTTACAAAACACGTTTTAGGGACTGGTGGCGCCTTAACATATTTTATGGAACTAGAGGTAGTATTTATTTTATAAATAATAAGCAATAAGGCAAGTTAGTTTTCTAAATAGTTGTTAAATAGTATACCTACATGATTTTTTAAACAAAAGGCATACGTAGCACTGAATAAACTTATCTTATTTTTCGTTTTCGTCGTCGTTCGTCGTTTTGCATTCTTTAGATATTTTCGAATATTTATGCATTTAAATATGTCATCATAGAAAAACAAAACAAAAAATCAAAAACATTTATAAATCAAAATAAATATACATAATTAAAATAAAGTATTATTATTATTTTTAAAAAAATGTTCATCTCGCCCTAGCAGCTAGATCATTTTAGCTAGTTAGATCGATCGATAAAACAACAATGACGTTTTGACGTATTTGCCGTAACAGTATTTGAGCCTTTATTTACTTGATTCGATTAATTCAGACACCAATTTCATGGGGGTCAAATGTTATTCTGGTAATTTTTTACTCAAAATGAAATAAATATATTGAAAGCTGATTAGCTGAAGGCTGAGTTACGTTGACGTAAGTGGGCCTCTAAAATAGGGTTGCCATACGTCCCGGTACACCGGGACATGTCACCGGTTTAGAGCCTCAGTCCCGGTTGTCCCGGTTGACCCACCATATGTCCCGGTAAACGAATAATCATGGTTTTATATGATAAAATTATGCGAATAATTCGTGCACCGACGTTAGATCACGTTGGCTGGCGGTGAAAGTCTGGGGTCAAGGGATGTACTGCCATTTTACAAATATTGTTCCATATGTTCCATACGGAATGAAACACCTTTGTGAGGGAGCTGATGTAATTCATGGTAATTTACGATCTCACTCAAAAACTAGGTGGTTAACCGTCTTTGTTGCCGGCCATTAAACATATTCTAAAAATGTGGGAACCAATGAAAGATTTTCACAAACCAGATTGCTGCGCTATGGGGGGGAGGGCGGTACCCCAGCCCCCTCCTCTTCCTCCTCCTATAACTTCCTTATATTTCCTCCTATTTGATATCAGTCCGGTCGGAGCCAAACCATTTATGGCAACCCTACTCTAAAACTATTCTCATACAACCGAGTAAAGATGTGTTTTTAATTAAAAATAACTATATGTGGGTATTATAAGCAGTCTGATTTGATAGATTTATTATTAAATAATAAAAAAAATGACATTTTGTAATGGTATTAACCCCTAGAAGCATACTGCATACTGGTACTGGTATTATGTATTCTAACATTCTAAAGCCTGACAAAAAATATAATAGAACATTCATAGAAAATAAATGCCTATAAACTAAAAATAAATCAAGTTTTTTAATACCGTTTATGAAATATATTATTTTTAAAGAGCAATAGTAGTTACACTTGTTAAACATAACGCATAACGCATAGGGTTGGGTTAAACAGAGGTTTTGCCTGAACTGCTGTTCTTTGAAGCCGTTCAATAGCAATGTAGCAATTAGGTCTATATTGTATTAGACGAAACCGAACAGTCAGATTTCGTTGGCTCATTCAACGAAATCTGGCTGTTCGGTTAAAGCCATCTGTTTCTCGGTTGATGAAGTCACGATGACTTCATTCAGTTGATGACTGACGACGATCGAGCAAACGTATCCCTTTTTTTATTGAAGTACCAGCGTAGCGCCATCTGTTGAATCCGATAATCATTAAACTATATTTGCCAACAATTGAACTGTCGCCGCAGACGGTAAGATAGGAACCATTACTTAACGTTATATGGCAATAAATCAAAACGATTATGAATGTTTTCTATAGAGCTCGTTTTTTCCCCGGATCGCCTCGCCGAAAAAACTTTTTTATACTAACTCGCCTATACTTCGCCTATTTAGACGTCTCGCTTCTTCTTTTCTTTCTTTTCGTTCTTTTTGAATCGTTGTTGTATTTATGTTTTTTCTTTGTGTATAAATAATCTGTAACTGTTTTTATAATTTTCGTTTTGGACAAAGAAAAAATGGACAGGGGATACCTGTTAAATTAATAAAATATATTATACTAGAGAGCACTGACCGTCCAACTGTGTGAACATTGCCATCCCGCCGTCGCCCGAACAACCCTCTACAGCGAAAACAGGGAGTAGTGAACACTGAACAGGGAGCCGTTTTTAAATAGCAGGTCGCTCGCCGTTCGGCAAAGCGCTCTTTGTTCTGTCGCTACGCGTATAGTTCGACGATGAACAGCAACCCCGCAAGAACAGAGTTTCCGAAAGAAAGCGAGTCGATAGAGTGAACTGTGATTTCAACCTGTTCAGCAGCTCAAACGGCTCGCAAACAACAATTCGGTTCGCGAACACTCAGCCGCCCAGCTCTAATGTATTACCGTCTACCGACCGAAATTGACCGAATCTCACATTCGCTTCGCCTGACGGCCTCATATAAATTACTTATTAAATTTTTAGATATGTCAACAGTCTTATAGTTCAAATATATTGAAATAGTTTTGTTTACTGAAGTACTCGCAATTCTATTAATCAAAATAAAAACAAACCGGTGCCGGAAGATTGAGGCTAGGTTACCTATGCGTAGTGTCATCGAAATATCACTGTCAATGGCTCTGGATTCAGCCAAACGTTTAGCGGCTTTTCGTGCAGTAGATGAAAATGTAAGGGATAATACAGTTGTAGGAATCGGCAGTGGGTCAACTGTAGTTTTCGCAGTGGAGCGGCTGGTACAACGTGTGAAAACTGAAGGGTTGAAAGTAGTTTGCATTCCATCATCATTCCAGGCGAGGCAACTAATTTTAGAGAACAAACTACATATTGGAGATCTCGAACAGTATCCAGAAATTGATGTTGCTATTGATGGAGCCGATGAAGTGGACCATAAGCTGACCTTAATTAAAGGTGGTGGAGGTTGTTTATTACAGGAGAAAATAGTGATATCGTGTGCAAAAGAATTTGTCGTTATTGCTGACCACACTAAAGATTCAAAGTTGCTTGGTGATCAGTACAAGAAAGGGATACCAATTGAAGTTGTTCCTATTGCTTACGCTCCCTTAATAAAAAAAATATCTAACCTTTATGGAGGAACGTTGGTTTTGCGGCCTGCTCTATCCAAAGCAGGACCTTGCATTACGGATAATGGTAATTTTATATTGGATTGGATGTTTGAAAATCAAACTTTCGATTGGGACATAATTAATTCGAAAATATTACATTTTCCTGGTGTCATTGAGACTGGATTATTTGTGTCAATGGCTCAAAAGGCATATTTTGGACACGCCGATGGCACCGTAACTGTAAGAACACCAAATTAAAAATGTAACAAAAATGAAATGGCAGTTAAAAATGTGTTTATTCATTAATTTTTGTCTTTTCAGCTTTAGAAGCTTAATATGTACTTCTTCAAATGTAAGCTATTTAAGGCAGAAGAACACCTCGTTCTGAAACATAAGAGATGTTATGTACTTTTTGTTCTTATATGACGTAAAGAAAAACCTCAACAGTTTTATGTACAATACTTACAGATACAATTCCATTTATGTATGTAAAGAGTTTGCAATAGCTTTTTAAAACAGGTTATCGATTTGATTATTAAAGAATTAAAGATTAATCAAAAAGTATGATAAATCCTAATAAATACTGCTTACAAAGTCTATTATTTTTTTTAAGGTTTTGACAATAGGCCGATGTTTGAGTTTTGATGTTTGCCAAGAAAATAATTTGTATAGTTGAAGATGAAATCATTTCTTGAAAATCTATTTTAAAATATGCTTTAGATACAGAAATGATCCCCTATGCCGTTGGGCAGAATTTGTGATGTCTCACTTGGTTTATTTTTTACATTTTATCTTTTGTTGATCTGCAATTGTAAACACTTTGTAAGATATTGTCCTATAGCATAGGACAAAAGTCCTATAGCAAGCATAAATAAAGGTCATTTGCCTGAAAGATGATCTTACTCAACTGTCGGATTTACCCCCTGTCCAATTTTCTTGTAAACAACTAACTTGTGCACTTTATGATGGTTGTACAGTAAACCAGTGATTGAAATATCCTGCCATTTACTGGTGTCAACACGTTTCGTCATTGGGCACTTGTGCACTCGCTGCATGCTATGAAACGCAAATTGGCTAATATGCTGGGGTAGGCATTCGAGGCCGCAGAAAATGATGGTGTTTCTTTATTCCCTCTCTCCCATTGTATTTGCTAATTGTTTAGAGAGAAAACAAACACATAATTTTGCACTCCTTCTATAAGCATAGTAACACATTGAGCTACCCTATTTGTTTCTTTCGTAATTATACAAAATATATGTGGATAATGCCACCACAAACGTCAAACTAAGCGCACATGGTAAAATTTTCTTAGTGCAGAGACTGTGTAGTATGTATTATCGAACTTAACATGTTCACTGCCAACATTTGCAAAAACACTGCCAAATTAAACTCAGAAACCCACAAATTGCTGAACATAGATTCATGAGGGTGTTTCTGATAAGTTTTGAGGTCCTTTACCTCCCTGCTTTTGATTATTACTATTTTCTGTGACATCCTATATAAGTTTTCAGAAAACAAGTGCAGTGCCATTGTAAAAATAACCTAGCTTTGCTATACCAGATGCATACTTAAGCCATACAATTCAATAGGCCGTTGTACATTAGTTTCTCGTAACGCGCCAATAATGCCAAATGACGGAACCAGCAGTGAGCCTGTGCACACCTACACTAACCACATTATAAGGGGGTGAACAACTGGTGTGTTTTATCATATAAGACTAAACGAGCAAACTTAGAGAAAATAAAGACAGTTGAGGAATAGAAAAAAGGTAATATTACATTATTTCAGTCAGCGACTGTCTAGTTAATTTATTTCAGAATCGGCTTGATACTGTAGTGAATCGATTTTCTTCTTTTGATCTAGAGGACCCGAGTAATTACTTTAGCTAAATTTGAGTAAAAATGATATTCCAATTTGATAGACAGTAATGATTTTAAATACATTCCGTATAAGAGAAATATGAATTTCTTTAGTCATCTTATAAGGAACAGTTAAACACTTCTGCACTTGTTTCAGATCAAACCCAGTGCCGCAACCCAACCGCTAATACTCAAATACAAATTGAGTCTTATAAACAATTTCACCCCATCTGTTTCAGTTAAACGCCAGTTATGTTTTGCTTAGATGTCAAAAAATGTGATATAATTGCTTTTTCAGCGGGTTTGCGCTTAACCTATCAGCAGTTGTTTATTGTGTTAACTGACAATGGCTCCACTGATAGTTACATTTTGATCATCTGTTCACTAGATAACCAGAGACGGTGAAAATGGCCATTAGCGGTCATGGTAACAAGAAGGTGGCACATCCCAATGTCAATATTGATGTCTTTTGCCGTAGGTGACAGGAAATAAAAATGCATATGTATTTTTAAATGTTTATTTACCAAAAACTAATAACCCATTGCATTATACTAATAAATTGTGCTTAATGTCATGGCTTATATTGTGACTAGATTTTCATAAGTATTTTATTTTTTAGATCTTTTTGAACACTTCTTAATTTATAACAGTAAACTTTGAGTACAAGCTGGTGAAATATAAAAAGTAAAAAGTGGCAGGTGGGAAGCATTTAAAATTATTCGCATATAACACATGTTACAGTAACATTACAAATGTTTAAAAAAGTTTTTATTAGTTACATTTAATTTATTGAAAATGCATAGAGCCTCCATAAGTTGTATATTTTTTTCAGATTAAAAAAAATACAAAAATACTAGGATATGACTAACAATAAATTTAGCCATAACTAAGACATATGCTTTCATCTACAAATGCTCATTTCTAAATAGATTCTTTATTTATACTAAAACGGATATTAACACCTTTACATGTATACTCACAAAAACTATTTTGAAAATTTGCAGCTGCTCACTGTGGCAATCACGTAAGGAAATTATCACTCTAACTGACAAACCCCTTGATGATTTACTGCTCAAGGTTCTGCTTCAACCTCAATCTAAACCTTCCATCACTTCATAATAGCAAAACAGTAAACAAAAGACATGAAATGTAACAATAACCAAATTCTAGTCAATCGCTCCATTTGCTCTGAAGATACACAGAATACCCCACTTGAAAAAGCATTTTCTCACAGGTGCTAAAAGTGACCACACTTAACTACCCCGCCTGCATTACGAACAAAAGACAATAAAGGCAAAAAATAAGTAAATGACCAAAATAGCACAGTCCACTTGTGCCAAAATAAATACAACTGGATAAGTTGTGTTTCCACCTCGCACTCTATTGGAGTAATTCTGCACAACCGATCTCCAGAAGTGCTCAAATCCTACAGAGTTTTTGCTCAGAGGCTTTGCGAGATACGGACAAACCATTCAAATACATTGAATCCTTTCATTAAAATAAATTTAAGTCTTGCCTCAATAAATCAAAACAAAAATGGAATGCATGACAAAAACTTACTAAATTAAATAAAAAAATCCCTTACTCTTAATGCAAAATATAATAAAAACAATTATACACCTAACACAATACTAATGATGCAAAACAAAATGTCCATTGTAATGGTATAAGCATGTAAAATTGACATACTGAATTTGCAGGGTGGGAAGACCGAGGAGCACGTGGAGGATGGGTTAAATGAGTTTGAGGGTCGCCTTTGCCTATATTTTAACAAAAAATAATGTAGTGTTGCAAGAATTCATTGAAATGTCCTTTTTTAAACGCTCTTGAGAATTTATTTAAAAAGAAATTTGAAGTGATTTTTTTTTACTTATTAGGGCATCTTTGGAAACAGTAATATGAGCAAATATCTATTTAAAAAAATAATGTTAAACTAGCTATTCTGAAGCAATAATCAATATCTTTTGTAGTAGAAATATATATGCCAATGAACCTTTCTTTGCAGAAATATTCTCAATAATTTTGCTCAGATTCTGCAGTAAACTTATTTGCCATATCGCACACTACTTATCACCATTGCACTTGATTGTACGAAAGAGACAGCGCTTAATGAAAAATACCTTATCACAGATGGCGCAAAACCCACTACTTCTCTCTTTAAGAAGTTTTTACGGTACCAACATTCACCCTACGGGCCAGTCTCCCGTTTTCTGCATCCATATGTGGAATGAAAACCCAGTGGTTTTAAAAAAAATTAAAGGTGTTTATTTATGTTTCTCGGTTAGCTCCAGACCTTAAATCGAATATTACATGGAAATCATTTTCTTTGATTGCTGAAGTGAGGCCATTATATTTATTTAACTTCAAAAGGGGGTCTTTGGGAATATGGCCTACCCGTGCACTGTCAACTTAACTATTAAAACTGTTTTTCCATCACAACAGCATCTCAAAAGTGAAATTACAATAGTGCTGACCAAACTTATACCAAATTATAGGTAAATATTACATGGAGCTAACGAAAACTAGTAATGCATTTACAATATTTCTCGCTCCTTGCACAGCTAATACTGATGTAAATGACTAATACTGCCCATAGTCTTAATTTATAAAACAAACAAGGGATTTCTAGCTAGTACTCATATTACCAACAAAAAGAATATGAAACTGCTTGTATTAATTGTATAAAAATAGTTCATACATTATCCTTTTAACTTTAAGGAACAATGTCTATTGCCTATTAACTATGTCTTTTATGTATATACATAATTATGTTGTGAGACTTGTTGAATCACATGTGTGTTATTAATATGGCCTAATTACCATTGGTATTATATCAGATTCATCAATAGAGATATTTTAGGGTCTAGCCTGAAATAGCTACCTCTCAGTTAAAACTTTTCATATAGATATTTTTATAATGTTCTAGACGTATGGGACTATAACTCCACTAACATTGGACCGTACAAAAAAAGGTTAACATTAATGGTAGCATGAGAACATATTATAAAAAATACACCGTGAGTAAAAAGAAATTATACCCCATAGCGTGAAACACCTTAAACTCATCATCGGTTGGGTATCTGGCATTATTTAAGACAATAATATAAAAATTAGTTTCATTTTTAAAGTTTAACAAAATGTTTTATATGAGTAATCATTTTCAAGGACAAATATCAAGAATATATTAAAAATTATGTACCTTAATATTGGTTATAACTGCACATTCTAATTATTATATTCATTTACATAAAAACGATATTCATTTTCCATCAATCATATCACTTGGGAGATTGGTTTAAGCATTCACAACTCTGTTTACAATGGTATATAAATACTATTCTGTGATTTTAAATACCTATATTATTACAACTTATTAAATTAATCAAAAAAACAATGCGAAAATAATGTAATTATACCTTCATGTTCAATATTTCTAACATAAACAGGTTTTTTAAACATCAAATGATCATAGAGGATGCAACCCTATTTGAAATTCAACCTTTAGATATGACTACAAACATGAGAACAAATACAAGTGCATCGTTAAACCCTTATACCGACGGTATAGGTATGTATATTATTATCTAATTTAACTACAAAAATGAACCATCTATAGCAATTATGATTACCATACAGTGTTTTTGTCTAAGGTAGTGAATTGTAAGAGAGACTTTCATATTGATGATGTGGGGTTGAGTTTTATTTTATTTTTTAATACTTAATATTAGTTTTAGCATCATAGGAACTCATAAAAATCCTGTGCACTGGTAATTACTCCTTTGATAAACAAACACACATAAGAGACAACACATGCTAACCATTAGCGGAACATCTTTGAAAGTATTCAATTTTACACATTGAGTTCCACAAAACGGTGATGCAAACATCATTTAATTGAATCAGGCTCAGTAAAGACTAGTCTTCTTCATTATTCTCAGAAACTCATCTTGGTTTATTTCACCGTCGCCATCTCGGTCAGCCTCTTCTATCATCTCGTGTAGCTCTTCATCCGTCAGATTTTCACCGAGTTCTTTAGCAACGCGTTTCAAATTCTTGAATGATATTTTTCCTGAAATATTATTAACATAATAATGTAACCTTATAGAACAGTAAAATATATAGTTCATTAGGAAACTTTACTAGAAATAGGGGGAGGGCGGTACAATACGAAAAAGAACAGAATAAATAGTAATTCTGCACAACTAAGAATATATTTTTTTTATTGAATGTAGATAATCAGTCAATTGAAAAATTAAAATCATACAGAATGAATCACTAACTTACTTTTTATTGCTATAATGTAATTATATTTTAATATACTAATATACCTTTATAAAGAAAAAATACATATCTATGAAAAAAAAAATTAAATAAAAAGATACGCATTGGGTGTGATATATTATAAATTATGAATAAAATGTGTAACATTCTACACATTCATGATACGGGGTTTCATATACACTAGATGTACCTTTTATGGACGGATGGGTAGTGAATGCGGCAGAGGCGTATGTACTACCGATCGAATTAGTAACAGAGTGATGGGATTTAAAATGAAATAATAGTAATTTGAAAGAAAAGAATGAATCTAACGAAAAATAGGGTTGTAAAAATGTTTGAATGATGCCGAAGGCGGTAAGTGCTTTCTCACTTCGGTTCATATCACTGATTATCGATTTCTTTCGTACCTGGACTGGCTAAAAAGCAATCGTATTACTTTTCTATTAAACATTTCCGAGGCCTCTGGATTCCCTACCCAGGAATCCATTACTACAACTCCTCGCGCCGATTGGTTGATTTCAGCGAACGCGATTTCAGTGCTTAATATGTTTTTATTGTTTTATTATGTGTACCACCGGTATATGATTATTTTGTTACGTAATTGTTTTATTTCCCAAATAAAGATAAATAAATAAATTTCCTATCTCCACTTGTTCTTGTGGCACCTTTAGCCCATTCGATGTGCGTTTTGGATGGCCATAGAAGCGACAAAGGGTTACTTTTTAGGCCCGAGTAGATTGAAATAAAAAAAACATACAATGGTATCATGACATTCTTTCAGATTTTAAAATCATTTGCTTTTTTTTGTAAATTTTAACGCGCGGTTAGTAATTAAACAACAAGAATATTATATTTCTTTTTATAATAATTATTATGTGGCACTAAACATTCTTTTACATGTTTCTAACGGGTGTTTCTTTTAGAGGCGTGGTTTTCAATCTGGCACTACTTTTTTTGTAGTTGGTGTTTTTGACAGCTGTCACTTGATTTATGCTCAGTTTGGTTTGCCATTTCATAATGAATACACTTACTCCTGAACAACGTTTGCAAATAGTGCAAATTTAGAAAAAAACCACTCAAAATTTTTTTAAAATCACTCTAAAATAAAGTAAAAATCGCATCGTGGGCCTCCAAGATCGTGCGATTTAACACCGCTGGACTATTTTTTGTGGGGTTATGTGAAGTCGCTTGTCTACGCAGATAAGCCGGACACGATTAACGCCTTGGAAGAGAATATTTGGCGCGTTATTGCTGACATACGGCCCAACTTGCTGCAAAAAGTGGTTGAAAATTGGGCCTCTCGGCTGGAATTTGTTCGAGTCAGCCGCGGCGGCCACTTACCCGAAATCATTTTTAAAACATAATGGCAAACCCTTATCTTTATAATAAAACTAAATTCTTAGCCATAACATCAAATTATATGCGTTTTATCTCTTCTTGAAAACCACGCCTCTAAAAAAAACACCCTAGAAAGTTTACTAGAAAGTTTTCAAAATGTTTAGATTTTGGTTTTTCTTATAAAAAAAAATGAACCCAACATATAGAAAGACGAGTATAACCTCTGCCCGAAAGCGCTAAGATAAGCGGTGAGCAGGTCTATTGTATTTTTTTTCAATTTAATTTCTTGAATATTTTTGTTTTTTATTTCAATTGTTTCTCTGTATTTTTCTATCAAGTAAACTTTTTAAATTCAACGGTTGTATTTTCAATTTTCTAGTTTACCTGTAAAAACCAGTCAACTAATTTTTTGTGGAAAAATTGTACGAGCCTTAGAAATTTTAATACCTTATTTAAATTAGTAGATATTACCAAGTCCCTGTAAAAAAAACTAGGCGAACTACTAACATGCCTCCCTTTACAACAACTTCAGTCCGGCCTGACTTCCTAGATTAATTTATTACCTTATAAACTATTTTTCTGTTGCATTTCTTACCATGTTAAATTATTTTACTACCATTGAGTAAGTTATCCTCTTCTGTTATTAATATGTTTTAAAATCAATATATTGTACACTTTTATAATAATACTAATTGTGTTTGATTTCTGATCCTCAGCTGAAATCTTTTTGACAGTCTTTCTCTCGTGTGGCATCCCTGCTTTAAATTAACCTGCTTGACAGTCCTTATGTGCAAATTTCACTACACGATGGTGGATCATTTATTATGAAAGAAATGGTATCTATGTGATTTAAAATAATATAAAAAATGACCTACTAACCAGTTTCATCATCATCGAAGAGTTTAAACGCCTTTAAGATTTCCTCTTTCGTGTCTTTGTCAGCCATCTTGACAGCCATGAGAGCGACAAAGTCATCGTACTGCACTTTGCCGCTTCCTTCCTTGTCGATTTCCGAGATCATGCGTTTGATCTCTTCCTTTTTGGGCTCGAAACCCAAAGCGCGAATGGCAACTTTCAGATCTTTAGTATCGATTGCTCCGGTGTGTTCCGCATCAAACAAATGAAAAGCTTCTTTGATGTCATGCTTTTGCTCATCGCTGAGCTCAAACTTTGGCCCGCTTGACTTTTTTCTGACTGCGCCAGTTGGCAGGGTACTGTTTGGTTGTTTTTTGGTGACAGTAACCGTTGTAGCCTGAAATTAAGTTTAAAGTCCTATATTGAAATAAGCTCGACCTAAAGCACAATTTAGAAATTAGCATAGTATGAGATTTTTTCCATTCCTTTCTGCAATATCCTCTGTATCATTTAGCAAAAGCATATCACAATGAGGGAAATCCCATAAGTCCCATCAAATTTAATTTTAGGTATGTTGAATTATGTCTCTTGAGCATCGATAATGGTACTTAACTGATCTGTGGATAATGTGTACCCGATTTTTTACACATATGCCCAAGTCAACTATGCCTAACAAGAATCAACTACCTAGCCTCTTAAGTCTAGGTAGTTGATTCTTAAATATAAAAATATTTTATTAAAAAATATTTTGCATTTCTGCATTTTAGTGTTTTTCAAAAAAATACACTGACTAGATCATTTACAATTAATTATTGAGGGCCCTGCTCACTCGAGGTTTAACATAGGTACTCACCTACGTTAAATTGTTTATGTGTACAGTCATTATACGGAACTTTTCAGTTATTGCAAAATTATACCGATCGATGTAAAAATCAAATATAAATTGGCTGTAGAAAATTATTTGATTGACGACAAGAAGTCAATGGAAAAGGCAATTAGATGATAAAATACCCCAATTATTTAATCAAATACTAAAAGAACTCGAAGGCATGAAATCAAAAAATCAAACTCAGTGGAAATTAACCCTTATAGGTAGGATTTCGCACCAAAAGTGATTGAGAACG
Source organism: Neomicropteryx cornuta (assembly GCA_020383195.1). Classification (NCBI taxonomy): domain Eukaryota; kingdom Metazoa; phylum Arthropoda; class Insecta; order Lepidoptera; family Micropterigidae; genus Neomicropteryx; species Neomicropteryx cornuta. The sequence goes on along the minus strand of JAHKQU010000008.1, from coordinate 16,477,123 downwards.
GATTAATGTCTATGGAAAATCACTCATCTACTATAAAATCCATAGTGCAGGCATGAGTCGTTCAATCTTTACAAATCTGGTATCGTCTGATTCACCATCAAATTCTCTATTATAAAATATAATTTTGATTATTTTATTTCGTAAATTTAAAAAAAAAAAGGGCTCCTATCGATGTTTTCCTGTTGACCACCCAATTTTTCCTATTTTGACAAACTTTGTCAAATATTACACATTTTTTTTACATTTTTAAATATTTATAACTATACACTACCATTTATAACTCTTCCAAAATATGTACAGTTGTCGAAAAAAAATTAAGTTAAAAAAAAATTACGGTGCAGCTGATGGCTGGGATGGAAGTGCACCAGTGATTTTCAATACAAATTTATAAATAGTATTAGACACTGCATTGACTTGCAAAAATTTTGAGGTAGTGATTGGCTTGTTGCGAATCCAATGGTGCAAACGTCAAGGTAATTAATCATAGTGTTATGTTGGCAGAAATGATCAAATGAAGTGGGGAATGCTTTCTTGCTCGAACGTCTAAATGCGTCCCCATGCCGATGCAAGTATTGGGCCGCCGCGGCCGGGCGAACGTATTTAAACGTTTGTGTGCCGATAAGGGTTAAAGGAAGGAGGGTTAAAGGGAAAGGGTTTTTGAACTCGTAACTGAACCACTCTTCTATTCGTTTCTATATATATAAATATATATATTTAGATTTGATGAATTTTATTTTTAAGCGATAAGCAAAATATTTATTGAAACAAGTATAGAATGTGACTACGGATAAATTCTTTGCACGTAAGTACATTTCCTTTAACATACATTGAAGAAAAGCAGATTTTAAATTAAACAGCCATGAATGAGCTTAATTACATAAATATTACAATGGCTAGGTTGTACAGGCCAAATATCTGTTACTTGTTATAATAAAATAGCACTTATGAAGCATTCTTATTTCATGTAGATGGCCAGACAAAATAATAATCTATGAAAAATTGTATTTAAAAAACTGTGGAAAAAGTGCTACTAAAATATGGATTCTTTTTCGAGATTGTTATTTTAATATTAAAATCTATACAAGACTTTCAAAGACATACCATTTTCTAAATACTGGCGAATTAATTATTTGAGGTGGGAAGTTATGTTTTACTTGTGTCAACAGTGCAGCACAGAATTTTCACGATATTCCAACAGCCGAGGTGATATTTCTCATGATCCCCAAATAACGCCAAACTAGACTAAAAGAGAAAACAAGAACGAATTCAGTTCAATTTCATTCCATTGATTGACAATCTTTGACAGCCGAGTTGAGCCGTGTTTGATTTTATTTCGTGAACAATATTATCGTATACTTCACTACCGCAGTTTTGTGGTTTATTTGAGAAGGTTCAATATAAAATTAAAGGCGTATTATTATCAAACTGATTATTTCACATTTGAACGCGAAACGTTTTATAATAATGACATAAATATCGAATCATGTTGGAAAAGTAGGTGCATTATTAGTTAGCATAGAGTATACTGTAAAAAAAACAGAAAAACATGATATTTTATCGTAGTAAATTATCATAATAGTAGTAACTAAGGCTTTCTGTGCCTTAATAGGTCAATATATATATATATATATATATCTCATATATTTTCTGACGACGCCGAATGGCGAAAGCTTAAAAATATTATATCATCAAATCTATATATATATATATATATATAGTAAAATAGTAAATTGTATTGTTTAAATACCGTTAATTAGATGATTTCTATGTTAAAATAGGTAAACACCTTTAGTTTAACATATATAAAAGTTTGACAGTATTGACATTTGGAAAATACGAATGCTTTTTAATATTTTAAGGATTGAAATTTTTTGCAAATAAAATATATAGCCAGAATGTTCAAAGAAAAATTAATACCGAAAGCACAGATAGTTGCATCGCATGAGGTAATGCACGCTGGTTTAAATACAGGCCTGTATTTTATGAAAGTCTTTCACTCTCACCTACCTATCTGTGCGATATGCAATACGGTCAAACTTTCATTAAAGTAGTGAATAAATGATTTAAAAATTAAACAATAATTATGAAAAAAAGTGTGAAAATGTAACGAATATGACGTATAATGAATGAGAAGTGAATGGTTTAATGGATATTTACAAGAATAACTTACGTTCAACGTAGTTTATCTGAAAATGAATCGTTATGGTTAAAAATAAAAAGAAAAGTGTAAAATATATGCACATTACGTGCAAATCGTTAAGATATAGTAAAATAGTAAATTGTATTGTTTAAATACCGTTAATTAGATGATTTCTATGTTAAAATAGGTAAACACCTTTAGTTTAACATATATAAAAGTTTGACAGTATTGACATTTGGAAAATACGAATGCTTTTTAATATTTTAAGGATTGAAATTTTTTGCAAATAAAATATATAGCCAGAATGTTCAAAGAAAAATTAATACCGAAAGCACAGATAGTTGCATCGCTTTTATTTTATTAATTTTTCTTTGAACATTCTGGCTATATATTTTATTTGCAAAAAATTTCAATCCTTAAAATATTAAAAAGCATTCGTATTTTCCAAATGTCAATACTGTCAAACTTTTATATATGTTAAACTAAAGGTGTTTACCTATTTTAACATAGAAATCATCTAATTAACGGTATATATATATATAGATTTGATGATTATATATATATATAGATTTGATGATTATGATTTATTTAAGCTTTCGCCATTCGGCGTCGTCAGAAAAAATATGAAAGATGACGTTTAAAATGCAACCTTCATAAATTCGAAAATCGCATTTTTAACTAAAAGATAAATATATCCAGCCACTACAATTATTATTATATAATTGCAGTTTTGCTAGATAAATCAATCAGTATTATGAAATGAAACTAGTTTCTTAAATGAATATATCAAGTATCACGCGTTAAATGCTGTTAAGTTAGTTTAATTTTGTCTATTTAGACCTACAGACCTGCAAGCGCCCAAGACCCAAATATGAGAGAGTTCCCATGTCTTTAAATCAATTTCGCGGGCATCTTCTGGCAAAGATTTCAAAACTTTTACATTAAAGCAAGCATCGAAATCCCTGCCGTGAGTTCTCGCGTGAATTGCAACGGGTAAAGCGGAAAGTAATTTGTTACAGGATAATCTATGATTATTAATTCTAATGTTTAGTGGCGTCGTAGTTTCACCAACATAAAACGCATCACAAAACTTACATAGAAGTTGATATACAACGTTTCTGGTGGTGCACGTTATGTTTGTGGTAATTTTATATATATTGTAATTTTATATGTAAGTATATAGTTTTCCTAGCTAATCTACGCACTTATCCTAACATGTACCTATTTCTTTATCATTATAGGTACATTTACCCTTTTCTTTTTTTAATTTGGTCAGTGGCATCCTAAAACAAACATTTATGAGGACTCACACTTCTTACTATCATATAATCTTGTTTGCTCACCCAACGATCTTAGGGTAACTATACTCATAAACATATTTGTGCCGGATTTGGCACGGTATGCGGTAAAAGATTAAAAAACTTTAAAATTCTCAAATAAATATTTATGCTTTCTATCAGGCTTCAAATCATGCCCGTGATTGCCTATTTTTATCTTGTTAAGAATATCAACCGCTTACATGTTATTTAAAGTAACGACTGATTCTAATACTCGTAGATACTGTGTATCGTGCCACATCTCTGCGTCGGTAAAATCTCGTCGCCCCTATAGACTGCACTTTTGTGATAAAAACGTATAAATGGTTTATATGTTTTAAAAGTTACGGTATTTTTTATATTGAGGTAACTTATTCAGTTTCGCCACTTGCTGTTGTTCCGCTTTCGTATTGGAAAAAATGTGTTTTCTGGCTTACAGTCTAAATAGGTTAATTACCATAATAGACGATGAAGAAGAAGATTTGCGTTTTTCAACGTTCGTTTCGGTCGGCTTCGCTTTCATCGTTTTGCCGGTTTGATTCCGCTACTTCACTGAGTTCCACGCGCATTCGTTGGTTGCGGTTGTTCAGTTCGAGCTTTGTGCCGTTCTGAACTTCCGATTCGAGTCCTTATTGTTCATACGTATTTAAAGGTTTATGCTGTAAACTTTTCATCACTCGCGCAAGAAATATGTATTATTTGTCATTTGTTAGCTAATCTGATAATTATTTCAATTCCTTTGTTTGCTCATAAATAAAAAAAAATAGTGAGCTGTTTCTACTCTCTTAGCTGTTAGGCTAGAGAATTTACCTGTTTTTGGCGATAACAACAATTCAGAATCATCTGTAAACTTTTTTACGACGGATTCACATGACAAATTGACCCCAAATTGACAATATCGGCGCAACATGGCAGAACCTGAGAACACGGACGCGGCGGAAACAGCTGCGGTTGCCGAACACTCAGTAAGTTTCATTTACTTCTATGGATAACTTTTTATGGTTTAAGACGGCAAAATAATAGATTAACTAGAGTTTGTCCTTATATAACCAAGGCGGGATGTTTTATAGACCTTTGACGGTTGTTTTACAGTTATGTACCTACACAGAGTCTGTTAGTCCACCACTGCCAGAAATGTGAAGGCTAGTAACTATCCAGGGAGATATTGGAGCGTTCGGCATCATAATTTAAAATATAGAAGAACTTCTTTACAGAATCAGAACGTGGAAGGAGGAACATAAGAAGATGTCCCTTTGTTGTGTCTCCTACCTTTGTTTTCGGACAGATGGAGGATGGAGGGCATTTTTTTAAAGGTTTCCCTCTTGTGTTGTAAGCCATACTTCAGTAAGTACGCAATAAGAAAAACCTTGCTTAAACATATATAAGCTAGTATTGTACATAAGCCAATATTGATATAATTATTTATATTTTTCTCGGTCTCTTCAGCTTTTTGTTTTTCTTTAGTATTGGAAAGCTGACATTTGTCACTTTGATTGATTGTTCCATCTGAACGGAGTAGATTAATGCTCGAAAGGCAGCTTTAAAAAATAAACATTTTATGCCATGTCTCACGGTTTCATAGACTTCAACACTTTTTGAGTTTATTTTCCAATGTTTGGTAATCACAGCTAATAACTCATATTTAAGATAGGATTTAGTTAATTAATTATTGTGAAAAATATAATTTGTATTCCTTCCATATAAGTTATTATACTACATGTCCTGCATCAAGAAAACATTTTAAATTTAAATGACTACGTCCAGTGCTTGTTCTTTGACCACCATTTTACTTGTTTGTACTAACCTACTACTACACTGCACTCTATAGGTTTTTGCACATTGTTACCGTGCTGGCCATGGGTGAAAGCACGGTATTGTAAGGACCTGTCACTATAAACTGAGATAGCCATTCAACTCGCTCGAGAGCATTTGGCTGAGATCAGCACTAAATCAGTTGGAAGTATAAACTAAACCGTATTGTGTTTCATTTCAGAATGATTCCTCAAGTGATACCACATCTTCGAAGGGGAAGGAGCCGGCCGATTTTGATGGCAAAATTGGAACAGATCGATCGAGGAGATTTGACTTTTTACTCAAGCAAACTGAAATTTTCTCCCATTTTATGGCAAATGTTCCAAAAGCCGGAAGTAGCCCGCCCAAAGCTAAACCCGGAAGGCCTAAAAAAATTAAAGAACCCGATCCAGGAGAGTAAGTTAATATTTTATTACCTATAAAGTAAATATAGCAATAATTTGGTAATAGTGACACCCGTTTGTGAGAGACGATCGTGCAAGAGAGTGGTCGTGCAATAGAGATTACTGGAAGGGAAGGTTGGACTTGCTAGAGTTAGCGTATGACTAATGTGCAGATTGGAACCCGCGACTGCTGGGCTAATAGTCAAAAACTATAATAACTAGTGTAACATCGGTGCTGCTCCATCCAGCCCCAGCACTACACCCTTGCTACCAGCACCTTCTATCCTTGGTGACGCCTATCTATTGTCACCCTGCCTCAACTCGCCTACCATACCGTCATCGACAAATGTAACAATGAGATGAACGAATGACTAATGATAAAAAATGAGACGATGCCATGAATTCATTATCAATTTTTATTAGACAAACTTAATAATCTTTGATCATAGTCGCACTTAAATCATAATTATATCTATTTTATATAACTGTCTAGAATCTATCACAGCGTCGTCAAAAGAGACCGAGCGCTGTTTGTTTTCCCGTGTATTTAACTTGCAACTCCACGTTTTAAGCGGTGAATAATATAACGGTTTAACCTGCCTAGTGCCCGAGCATTTTGCGTAATGTGACCCGCTGCTGCCCTGAGAGATATTAAAAAAATGGCAGAATATGGGCACTTATTAAAACCATTATTTTAGAAAAACTATGTAATCTTCATAACCTGCACTATTTTGAATAGGTCATGAAATTCTCTAGATTATAGGTTCATTACTAACTATACAAAATATAAAAAAAAAATAGATTGGTAAACCCGACGGCCGCGGATGAATGTCGAATTTTATTACTGATATTGAAGTATATACTTTATAGAATTCCTATATGATTAGTGAAAATTTTATTAAAAATAATTTCGCAGAATGTTTTTATGCGTTGTTTGTTGTTTTTATATCACAATATACGAACTATTTAATTTTCTCATGTTATTGACATTTGTCAACATGACAGCCTATGTCTTGAGTATTTAGTATTTAGTCTGCTAAATACTAAATACTGAACTTTTTGCATCTACGCCGGTCGGAACTTATAGCGTCATCATCCGAATACACCCGCTAAAAGGATGGGTATACGGATAAGTCGAACGAATAAAGAGGCAGTCAATGTGTTAACACAAAATAAATATATTTTTAAATTTACATATTTCTAATAAGTTTATATTTATTTTTAGTCACCGCCATCGTAAAACTGAACAAGAGGAAGATGAAGAGCTGTTGGCCGAAACCAACACCAAGATGAAGTCAATATTCCGCTTTGAATTCTCCCCACACTATATTAAAAATGGTGAAATGAGGGATTACCAAGTGCGGGGTCTGAACTGGATGATCTCCTTATTCGAGAATGGGATTAACGGTATACTGGCTGATGAAATGGGCCTGGGAAAAACTTTACAAACAATTTCACTTCTGGGTTACATGAAAAATTTTAGGTAAGTTGCAAATATTTCACATTTTAGATCGCTCACTGCTGCTTAAACTACAGTCACCTTGAAAGTTACAATCATAGATTCACCCCACGGATCATAATGTTCTAGGTTTAGTAAGACTGTGCAGACAGGTAATAAATCTGATGAATTCAATTTGGTCAACAGTACGGAACCTTAAAAATTAGCTGAAAGGTTAATGTAATTTAAAACTTCATAAGTTAGTTTAGAAAAAGTTGGCAGCCGTATTAGCATCCAATTGAAACTGATAGCACATACATTTTAGTTTGGTTAGTGGTCACTTTTAAGTTTAGCGCAGCTATACATAAGACCGTTAGTGTTAAAGGTTTTTACAGTACTAATATCGTGGCTATGTTTAGTTAAATCTTTTTAAGAACTCGAGATTTTGTGCCGAATTTCAGCGTTAATTATAAGATTAGATTTACAAGTAATATCAGCACCCTCTCCTTATACACATTGAGGAGTAACTACCTATCTCCAAAATGTACTTATGGATTAATCCATAAGTAAATTTTGGAGATAATTACTCCTCACTTGTCCTAATCCTCCGCCTACTGCTTGTGGACACCAATGTAGTTTTGTGAAAGGATAAAAGAAAGAATGTTTTGTGCAGGGGTCTATAGACCTCTTTTGCCATTACTAACTTTGAGAGCATATTTTATCATTGTTTGTGTTACAATCAATTGTCAAATCCCACTTTTGCATATCCCGCCCTATCCTATCAAGCGTCTGAGTCACTTTTAGAAAAAACAGACTGCGAGATTTTCAAAAATGGCATAATTACAGGCGCTTACTATTTGGCTTATTTTAGGATAACTTTGTATGTTATGTATATAACGTGCACTATTTTGAATAGCTTATTAAATCGCTAGAATGTGGTTTTATTTATTACTATACAGAATGTATAGGGTGATGATGTTAGAGGCGTGGTTTTCAAGAAGAGATAAAACGCATATAATTTGAGGTTATGGCTAAGAATTTAGTTTTATTATAAAGATAAGGGTTTGCCATTATGTTTTAAAAATGATTTCGGTTAAGTGGCCGCCGCGGCTGACTCGAACAAATTCCAGCCGAGAGGCCCAATTTTCAACCACTTTTTGCAGCAAGTTGGGCCGTATGTCAGCAATAACGCGCCGAATATTCTCTTCCAAGGCGTTAATCGTGTCCGGCTTATCTGCGTAGACAAGCGACTTCATATAACCCCACAAAAAATAGTCCAGCGGTGTTAAATCGCACGATCTTGGAGGCCACCCTACAGGCCCACGATGCGATTTTTACTTTATTTTAGAGTGATTTAAAAAAAATTTAGAGTGATTTTTCTAAATTTGTACTATTTGCTAACGTTGTTCAGGAGTAAGTCTATTCATTATGAAATGGCAAACCAAACTGAGCATAAATCAAGTGACAGCTGTCAAAAACACCAACTACGAAAAAAGTAGTGCCAGATTGAAAACCACGCCTCTAATAAAAACACCTATATAATAAAAAAGTCAACATTTTTTTTTGTTAAATTTTATTTTTAATACATAAATGAAAATATAAAGCGGTGACACCTGTTGTTTATTATTTTATTATGTTCTTAATATCATTTAAAACTATTACTATTACTATTTATAAGCACTATATATATTTTACCATAAACAAAAAATTAAAAAAAAAATACCCATAAGATACTTGAAGGGATTCGTCACTTGTGCTGTAATATTTTTTTTTAAACTATTATTTTATGAGAACTATCAGATTTTATTTATATTGTCTCTTGATAAGTCATTTTTCTACTTATATATAAATATTCTTCATTAAAATTATGTTTAATTTTTAAAATATAAGAAAAAATGCAGGTAATGTACAAAAAAATAATATTTTGAAAATGTAATTATTTCTTAATTAACTCTTCTATTTATTTTGCTAAACAATGACATTTCTAAATAAAATCAGTTGAAAGAATTTATCATTTATATCTAATCATTTATATTTAAAAAAAAATCCCTGTGGTTGGTCGTAAACACGGATTTGTAGCATTCTCATTTCTAACAAAGTTGTTATATTTTAGCATCCTATTATTGGTTTGTATCTAGAGATCAAATAATTGCTATAGTCATATTTCCTAGTTCATTTTCATGTAACATTGTTTTGCTTAAATAAATAAATATTTTTTTGTTGGCAGAAATGACTCTGGGCCACACATAGTAATAGTGCCAAAGTCAACTTTAACAAACTGGATGAATGAATTCAAAAAGTGGTGTCCGTCTTTGAAAGCAGTCTGCCTGATTGGCGACCAAGAAACAAGGGTTGGTTAAATTTATTTAGAAGTAATGTGATTTTTTTTAAATGCAATACTACTTAGATTTAAAGGGTAAGTCTGACATATAAAATTCGAATCATAATGATCAACCACTAAAAAAGTAAGTAAATGCATAAGTAAATGATTAACCTGATTTGTGTCCATGGCACCTATAGTCCAGCTAGTCGGCTCAGTCAAATTACCGAATTACGAAGCGGTGGGTTTGCCATTTTGAAATGTCAAAAAAATTGCCAATTGTCTTACAATCGCCTAGTATACGTTTTTTACAGTGAGGTTAGTGTGAAATTGCACTCTGTTTTGGAACGATTTTTAGCAATACAAGCTATTTTTACAAGCACACAGTGAGAAAGTATTTTACAATTGTTTTTTGCATCTGTGCATTTTATGACGTATTTTATGACAGGAATTCTAAAATTATATTTTTAAATTTTTTTTTGTTTTAAAAATTAAAAATAATTTAATGAAAAAAAGTAGAATAACTTATAAAGCGTCAATAAAAATTAAATCTGAGAGTTTTCATATAATAATTGTTTTTTATATATTATTATTTAATAATAATTATTAGTCCACAAGTGACAATTCATTTATTTATCTATACCGCCCTGCGAGATGGTATTATGTCCGGGTTGATGAGGTGCTGGGTGTTGACATGGTTAAATCTAATGACATTAATCTCATATATTGTCTCCGGACGGAATTTCTTTATTTACATGAGTCCTTTTGAAAACATTTCAATAATAAAGTTGGTCTTATAAAACTAATAACAAATGTAAAATATTTAAAATGGTAAAGGATAACAATAAAATAGAAACAGAAATCAGGTACTAGAATAAATAATTAAAACCTCTTGAGTGATGACCTGCAAGTTGTTAACTGCCGCGGCGGTCACTTGCTATCCTGAGCAAGCGCACCTGTTGGGTTGGCGTCGGCGACACTCAGCTCGTCTCGGCCGTCATCCAGCATCGGCTCGCTTGGTGGTAGGTGTAAAGGTATATGTAGCGGACCGCTATATGTATCTTTTGTTATTATTTTAATTTTTTTTAATTTTTTTCTTAATGGTAAAAATTTAAATTACTTATAAATATTTTTTTATGATATCTAGGAGCGGACTTTTTTTCTCTTTTTGATCTAGACTTACTGGTCTTTATCTTCATCTTTTGAATGATAAATTCACTCGTTCTTGATGAAACAGAGTGCAGCCAAATAAAATATTTTTTTTTTGTTTTCTAGAATGCATTCATACGTAACACCCTAATGCCTGGAGAGTGGGACGTCTGCATAACATCATACGAAATGGTCATCAGGGAAAAGTCTGTCTTGAAGAAGTTCAACTGGCGGTACATGGTCATAGACGAAGCTCATCGAATCAAGAATGAAAAGTCAAAACTATCCGAGTTCCTCAGAGAATTCAAAACGACCAACAGACTGCTCTTGACTGGCACACCCCTCCAGAATAACTTGCATGAGTTGTGGGCACTACTCAATTTTCTTTTGCCAGATGTCTTCAACAGTTCTGATGTGAGTAGGCTTGATATCGAAATTTAATATTTTTTTTTACATTTAATAAAACCAAACCATATTTTTTCTTATTTGCTTTAGTGAATGGTGGATTTTTTTATCTAATTACAACAGTTCTGTTTTCGATATCCCAATTGCGCAATTGATCTTGTATTTTTTTTGTTGTTTTCATACTGAATGGTTTGTTTATTTAATGATTCAACCTTATAAACAAATATTACAATAGTATTGGGTTTCCACAAGGTAATTATTAAAATTATCTTTAGAAATTAGGACATCAAATTACTGATTTTCATGTGGATTTTGTTTTACTGAAAAGTACGAGTATATTGCATTAGTTAAACTTTGTTGTATAAAGGATGAACCGACTTAAGTATAAAATCATCTTTGGTTCTCTAAGGCAAAAACTGTTTTCAAACCACAGTCATGTATGTGGTGGTTGTGCATTTACTCTTTTAAGGGGTTTATCCAAATGATGAAATCTCTTTTTAGTCCCAACAAAATCTCTTTTTCTCCGTCAAAAAATTTCTTTTTAGCTAACATTTGCCAAGTGGATTTGGTACAAACTGTGCTACTCTTGGGCCATTCTACATCGCAAACGCTTCGCTCAACTGTCAAATCTTGCAATATCTTCCTACAAAAATTGCACAATTTGACAGCTGAGCAAGCGTTTTGCAATGCGGAATGGCCCAAGTAGGCATGCCGAAGAAAAAGCTATCCTATTTAATGTCATTATATTTATCATGCGTTATGACTACCACCCCTGTTACACAATAACGTAATACATATCTAGTGTAAAGGTATTTTTAATCAGAGATAATTTATTTTTTCTCTTTGAGAATGTTATTATTAACACGATGCTTTTTATTTTTAGGATTTCGATTCGTGGTTTAATACTAACCAGGCCTTGGGTGATAATCAGCTTGTTACACGTTTACATGCAGTTTTAAGGCCCTTTCTCCTTAGACGCTTGAAGGCTGAAGTAGAGAAGAAACTGAAGCCTAAAAAGGAGGTGAAGGTGTATGTGGGATTAAGTAAAATGCAGAGGGACTGGTATACCAAAGTCCTCATGAAAGATATTGATGTTGGTGAGTCTAAATATTTATGAGATTGAAAACTAAGATTCTCATTATTTATAGTTGTCTAAGCGAATGTAGTAGATGCTGATGATATTCGACTTTAAATTTAAGGATAAGGCCAAAATAAGATAGGCCCTTTAACTAAATTATATTTATATTTTATTGATCAAAACATGTGTGAATTACTATCCCAAATATAATATGAGTGATAAATTTAACATTATAAGTATGTGATTATTTAACTAAATTTCTTAGTGGTTTAATTATTATACTTATTAATACTCTGAAAATTATGTATTAAATTCCAAACATCTAACAAATAATAAAATTATAATTTATAGATTGATCAACTTATAAGATATTTTCAACTACTCTTTAATAACTAAAACACAATGCCCAAACGTTGTATTTAATAGAAAAAAAGGCACACAGTTTCCTAATTTTAAAGAAAGTCAATATCCTTTCCACACTACAAACATTTGTTAAAGTTGAACTTGTATGCGGTTTGCGTCATCTCGCCAATTTTAAGTCGAAATAATAATGCGTGGTTCTCTATAGATAAATGTGACATTGAAAAAAACAGTGCCATCTGGATCCACGCCTACAACCGTATAATGATGAGCTACTTAAAAACCACTAAATAAAATACCATGTCACGTAAACATGTCTCATATTTTAATATTACTATTACAACAAGATTTAGATTATGTTTGACAAAATATTTTGCTAACCATATTTCAGTCAACGGTGCGGGTAAAATTGAAAAGATGCGGCTTCAGAATATTCTCATGCAGCTGCGCAAGTGTTGTAACCACCCGTACCTGTTTGACGGCGCCGAACCCGGTCCTCCGTACACAACCGACGAGCATTTGGTCTTCAACTGCGGGAAGATGGCCATCCTCGACAAGCTACTGCCCAAACTGCAAGAGCAGGGTTCACGGGTTCTCATATTCTCACAGATGACCAGAATGCTGGACATTCTTGAAGATTATTGTGTGTGGAGACAATATAAGGTATATTACTTATAGGGCATTTTATGTGAAAGGTCGAAGTACTTTAGACTATATATTCGGGGTTATATGTGATTTAATAGGAAGTTGTTTGCTTTTAACATTGATTGTGCTGGGTGCATTTATATTTACTATGCACCTTTCAGCGGGTGATCTATATCGACATACAAACATTAATTAGGAAAAATGTTTCCCAATTACGAGAAAAATGAATTCAAAATTTAATCAAAATCGTTTTAATGTTTAAAAACATTGCAGTTCGCTGTTTCGCGGAGGTGTTTCCTGGACTGACGTTAAGTTGTGACGTGATAAAAAATAAACTGTTTTATAACATAATTATTTTGGTATGAAATTATTATTTTTTTGTGATACTGGTTTAGTTGTCTATTTAGATGAAAATTGTGATTTAGATGAATGATAAAATAAGCCTGTATAGTTGGTTATCGGTAGCTCAATTCCTAAGAAGAAATTGTCAACAACTCTTTAGTTATTAAAATACTATGCAGTTACCGTACCATATCCCAAACATCGTGATTTAGTAGAAAAGGCAGAGTTTAATAAAAGATAAATTTAAATATTAATAAAGATAAATGTCAATATATTCTGTAAGATTTTACTGCAAATCGTTTACAAATGAAGTAGATGAAAGGGTAGCCCATCTGGATTTCCACAACGCTCGTTGGGTGCCTACTAATTTGTATAACGATGAGCTTTTTAAAAACTTCTTTATAATTAAAGCTTTTAGTCTAATATAATGTATTAAATACAAATTTTACAAAATGTGCAAGACGAGAAAAGTGTAATTTTAAAATTGTTTTCAATCAGTATTGCAGGCTTGATGGACAAACACCCCATGAGGACAGAAACCGTCAAATCGAAGAATACAACGCAGAAGGCAGTGAGAAATTTGTGTTCATGTTGTCGACTCGGGCCGGTGGTCTCGGCATCAATCTTACATCTGCGGATGTTGTCATTATTTACGACTCCGATTGGAATCCTCAAATGGATTTACAGGCGATGGATCGCGCTCACCGCATCGGACAAAAGAAACAGGTGCCTTATCTTTTATTTTATTTCGCTTGTACATTTATTTGGTTCTGATTAATACTCAATTTAAAAAATTGGGCCAAAAAATTGGCTTAGGAAGACAGTTTTAGTCGAAAATCAGACAAAATTTTGATGAACCCCTTTTATTTCTATACCCTTCAAATTTGATTATAAAAAATTGATTAAAGGGTTGATTTGGTGGTAAAATTGTTCAGATCCTTTTTACTTAATTATTTAGTCAATTTGAAATTATGAATTTGAATGTTATACGGATAATTTGTAATGATTAACTGGGGTCAGGTCCATCATAATAGGTTGCGTGGAATAATATAACAGATGAAGGATGAGGAACTTCATTGATATTTACTTTATTTATTAGGTGCGAGTATTCCGGCTCATAACTGAGAATACGGTCGAGGAAAAGATTGTAGAGCGAGCGGAGGTCAAACTCCGGCTGGACAAACTCGTCATACAGTCGGGTCGCCTGGTGGACCCCAAGGCGCAGCTCAACAAGGACGAGATGTTAAACATGATCCGACATGGAGCCAATCACGTCTTCTCCTCTAAAGACTCCGAACTCACCGATGATGACATTGACACTATCCTGGCCAAGGGTGAGACTAAGGTAAAAGATATTTTTCAATTTATATCCTGATTTGTTACTACTAATACTGATTTTAATATTGACATTTGCAAAGGGGGTTAATTTTTTAGTTATACAAAAGTTGGAAACTTTTATTTCAGACTATTTTATAATTTAAACTTTTACATATTTATTATGTGCTATTGATTGCTTAAATAAACCATTAATTAATTAATTACTTAAATATTTTTTCTTTAATACTAAAAAAGTAACTTGTTTATCGCGTAACATTATAAACTTGAACAGGACGGAATACTGCCTTCTATAGTACAGAGTCTAGTTAAGAGGGCAGGAATTTAGTATGGTAGTTTCATTTACTTGTACGAATTTGCTGTACCGTTTCTCTTTATGCTATACTATATTGTTAAAATGTATTATGTTGCCGACGGAACCCCGTAACGATAGAATTCTGTGATGGACCAGCCAAGTTTTAATAATAAAATCGACCGATAGGGCGATTCTTTGTTAGCACTAGAAAGGCTCAGCATATGCAGTGCTTCCATCAAAACAATGGTTAAGAAAAAGGTAAAAACTTTCTCTTAGATACAATGCTTCAAAATAACGAATGCCGGGCAGTCTGAAATCCTACCTACTTACAAACAAATCACAAAGCAGGCTTCTCCAATAATTTGAAAATAAACTTATTTGAAGCCTTTTGACAAGGTAGATCCTTTAGAGATGCACTTTTAGGTTCAGTCGCTGAAGCTAGAGATCTCGAATTGGTTGGCGTGTTCTGTCGCCAATAATATTGTGAACCTAAATAAATTCATAAATAATACGAACACAGACAATTAGTTATAAGAGTTGTTTCACAGTCAATGGTCTATACCGGGATACACTATATCAGATGTATGCAACAGAGGAATGAAAAAGTATTTTATAAAACTCTAATAATCTACCATACAAAATTCATAATATCTTGATGCCAACATAATTAATCTGTACGATGATCTATGCTAATTTTAAAAATAATATTTTTATTTTAGACTGAGGAAATGAAGCAGAAACTTGAAAGCTTGGGAGAGTCGTCTCTGAGGGACTTCACTGTCGATGCGCCAGGGGCTACAGACTCCGTTTATCAATTTGAAGGTGGGTTTTTACTATTGAAACAAAATTATTTTACGCTCATCCGGTTCCTTCCTAATGGAAGTTTCATAACCAGTTTTGCCTTGGCACCAGCTGCTAGAAACTATCATACAGTTCTTTTTTCCTAGTTCAAGGATCTTATATATTTAGATGACCTCTTTCATTATAAGAACTAATTTTATGCCAAATTTTAACAACAACATTGTAAATTGGGAACAGTGTTTGTATGAAGGTTTTATGCAAAGACGGCCTTATTAAGAAACCCATAATTATTGTCAATGTAAAAAATAAATAAAATTGACACTCGGCTTTATTTTATTTTTAGGGGAAGACTATCGAGAAAAGCAAAAGATTTTAGGCATTGGAAATTGGATAGAACCTCCGAAACGAGAGAGGAAAGCAAATTATGCAGTTGATGCCTACTTCAGAGAAGCCCTTCGAGTTTCTGAACCCAAAACACCGAAGGTAGTATTTGTTTTTATCCTTTAATCTATGAAGTCTTATAAACAGCCCCCAAATTTTTAACCCCAAACCCCTTAAGGCCCATAATGTAAATAAAGTAATAATGCAGAAACTTATTATTCATTAGCAAATTCGTTTTGAAGGCATTTTACATCCTGTCGGAACAGATTACTATCCTCGTAATCTCCGTAAAATTTCCAATGCAATGCACTAATTTTGGTTTTCATAGATAGTAATTATATATTTATTAAAAATAGTCAAATTTGGATATAAAGATATTTTAATTCATTACTACACAATCACACTATAACATGTTTGGTTGATGATGATGATAAATGTTTAAATACAGTTTTATTCTCCATAAATTTTTTTTTTTGCTTGTTTATCGTTTTAGCCATGTAGGCATTCTTCAATTATAATGTCTTATTAAAATCACCAACAACACGACTCATCATGCTCTGCTCTCCAAATCATAATCATGATCTGATGACCTCATTTCTATGGTTGTTGGTTATAAACACAATATTTTAAGGGATCTCAATTAAGCTGCATGCTTTTTTCTTTTTAGGCTCCGAGACCTCCCAAGCAGCCAATTGTGCAAGATTTTCAATTTTTCCCTCCGAGACTATTTGAGCTATTGGATCAAGAAATCTACCATTTCCGCCGTGCTCTTGGGTAAGTTCCATTATAGATATTTATAATGGTTGATTACTACAATATACACAGCAGTAGCCCTTGAACCAGAACCACTTGATTCGATACTACATTTGAAATAAAATCATAAATCATTTTTACTTGATGTTTTATTTTTAAGTTAACTAAATTAATTAATTAAATTTATTGCACTGATACTATGGTTGCAGTGTGTAGATCAAGTCGATAAGTTGTGTCAAAAGTAAGAAATTAATGACATCTATTATTGACAATTTAAAGTAACAAATAGTTATAATATAACAACCCTTTTTTGTGGAAAGCATTTGAGCAGAGCAAGTATTAAAATTTATTTTACTATTAATATTGTTTAAACGGACAAATGAAATTATATTTCGGTTATGATGCTTAAATTTGCCTATAGCTTATGTAAATACCTTGCTTCTTATTGCAGCTACAAAGTTCCGAAGAATGCTGATTTGGGCCCAGACGCCGCCAAAATACAAAAGGAAGAACAGCGGAAAATTGATGATGCCGAACCGTTAACGGAAGATGAAGTCCAAGAGAAGGAACAGCTATTGTCGCAGGGTAGACAAGTTTCTTTAACAGTTCATTTATTTATACGTATAAACCGATATTACATTCACGTACAGAGCTGTAGTAATAGTTCAATGCTTTTTTAATGTATCCAACAAGCGACCGGCACCTACCGCACTGATATTCCCTGCCTTCTTAACTAGACGCCGTCTGTACCAAAGAAGGCAGTGATCGTCAATTTTTGTTAATTGAAATTATTTCCGTATTAGATTGTATATATTAATAAATAGGTTATAAAATAAAATAATTTCAGTTTTTTGATTCCGGAGTCTAGGTTTTGAATTACTTGACTGATATCATCCCACAAGCAAGGAGCCCTCTTCGTTACCAACATCTGCTAAGCAATATTAGCCAAGAGTGGTTATTTTGCACTTGACTGTAATGTGGCAATTAATTGGGTTATTTTATACATTATAAAGGTTTAAAATCTGAATTTTTAGCTTAGTGGCAGAGCTCTTACAGATCATACAGATTTGATTCCCGCATGGGTATTTCTATGTTGTTTATTTCCATACAATGTTTATTAAAAATTTATGATGTTCATTGGTCTGTAAAACAATAAAAGTTTAAGAATGTTCTTTATCTCTCTATTAAGGATTCACAAATTGGACGAAGCGCGATTTTAACCAGTTCATCAAAGCAAATGAAAAATATGGAAGAGACGATATTGACAATATTGCCAAGGAAGTTGAAGGAAAAACTCCAGAAGAGGTATTTAATTGTAATGTCGTTTGCTCATTTTAAGGCGTGCGTACTAAATATATATTAACCCTTACGGCACAAGGACGAATATATTCGCCCGGCCAGTGAAGGTCGTCGTCGGCACAAGGACGTATATATTCGTCCGCATTGCCCGCTTGATTTTTATTATTTTTGGTATTATTTCAGTATTATTTATTAACTTGACGTTTTCACCATTGGAAATCACAACGAAACAATTTTGTTTTACTTTTTTTCAATTCAGTGCATTGTCTAATACTATTTATAAATTTGTATTGAAAATACACGGATTGGATTTCGTACATTACCAGTACCAAATTTTGTATGTATAACTAACTTAAGATTACACACATGCATGTTTTGTAAACATGAAATTGGAGAGCATCGAGTGTTATAAAATTTATTAACCTGTGTATAATATGTAAGAATGTTTACGATTACTCTCTGTATGTTTACTTTATAAAATAAATAAATTAATGGCATTTAGATAGTTTCAACTTTCCGAGCTTTCTTACTCAGGTTGTATTTAAATCAGTTTTGTTGTCCTTTTAGGGGGTTGATGTATATCGACAACTCAACCAGTCCCAGAAAAAAATATTCAATTGGGAAAAAAAAAATGTTCATACATTTTTAAATCAATATTGAAATCAATTTGAAAATCCGCCTATCTGCCATGCTTAGCGCCAGCGACCTCGGTCAGGTTTGTTAATGTTATGGACAGATTGATGCACCCGCTCCGCTCACTTCATGGTGATGATGTCGCAATTTCTAACTGGTTAGCGTTTGATTCAATTTTAAATTAGTAGTTTCTCGAAATTTTTCCAATATTTTTTACTGATTAATGTCTAATTATTGATTATTGATATAGATCAACCTCTTGAAAGGACAAAACTGATTTTAAATACATCCTGTATAGACAGCAGTTTTTACTCTGCCAAAAATAATAAAAAACCTAAATATAATTCATATTGTTTATATTTCTTGTTATAGAACCACTACCCTCATCGACAGTGGATTTTAATCGAATACTGTCGGCTACACTATTATACTCACCAATCCCAACAATATAAATATAAATAAAGTTATTTCTTTAGGTTATGGAGTATTCATCAGTTTTCTGGGAGCGGTGCCACGAGCTTCAAGATATAGACCGCATCATGGGACAAATTGAAAGAGGCGAGACAAAAATCCAACGCCGAGCTTCTATCAAGAAAGCACTTGATGCGAAGATCACCAGATATAGAGCACCTTTTGTCCAATTAAAAATTAACTATGGAACCAACAAAGGCAAGAACTATGTGGAGGACGAGGATAGGTATGATTTCTTTGTTTTTCACTCTCAACTAGAAACCCAAATCTCATCATCATCATGAGCAATTCTTCAGATAATCTTAATAATTTATTGAACAACAAATTAAAAGCCCCAACAATAGTTTTTTTTTCACAATCTACCTAACTAGGCAGCACCAGTACTAAAATAGGCTTTGGATTTAGGATGCATAAAAAATATTTCAACTTAAAGACAAAATAATATGAAATTTAACCTAATATTAAGTTATGTTAGTGATAATTAATTGTGCCTCCTACCTAGTTGAAACAGTGAAGAGGATGTAGGTATTAGTTTAATGTAAACTATAAGTCGCAAGATCTTAAATAGTTGCCTATCCATATATCCAAGCTTTCGGCCCTCATACATCGCTTGTGTAGAAATAATCTCTGTTACCATTTTTCTATATTGAATAGTAAAGGAAAAAAAAATGAATTATTATTTACAATTTGACAGAGTTTTCTTAAAATTCCTAGTGTTATTTTGGCGCCCTCTGTTCTTGCAGTGTCGAGGGCGATTGCCCTATTCGTCAGCCCCTAGATACGGCCCTGTACAAACCACCCATCTCATTTGCTGTTATGGGTTTTTCACCAGCAGTCAGTGGTTTATCCCCATGCGACACGTTGATGTTCCATCATCTTTGAAAAGTAAAATTATGATAAAATAGAATACAAAAAGTTAATGACTACTCATTTAAGATGGATTGGTAATAAAGGCTGGCCCTTTTTAATATATATACTTGTCTGCGAAATAAGTATTCAAATGAGAATGGCAGATACTAGGTTAAATTTCATCCACAAAAAACCTCCACTGTCGGAAACTTTAAGTTCTATGACATCATAAATGTTTATGTGGCAGGAAATTGCCACAACTAAGGTATTGACTCATAACTTCAAAACTCATTAAGTCATTCCCTTTATTTTAGGTTCCTCGTTTGCATGCTTCACAAGCTTGGATTTGACCGTGAGAATGTTTACGACGAGCTCCGTGCTTCCATTCACGAATCGCCTCTGTTCCGATTTGATTGGTTCCTCAAGTCACGGACACCACTGGAGTTGCAGCGCAGGTGTAACACCCTAATCACGCTCATCGAAAGGGAGAATCAAGAGCTAGAAGAGAGAGAGAGGGCCGAGAAAAAGAAAAAACTTAGCGGCATAAATCCCTCAGGCGCACCTACCAAGACTCCGTCTGGCAAACGAAAGGCAGACTCCTCCGACCACACTCCCAAATCCAAAAAGAAAAAGAAAGTGGCTACTTAACTTAACCCACCGAGTTTAATATTTTGTCAAGTGTGAAAAACTTTTTGAATTCTATTCTCATTTATTTTACTGTAAAAATCTTAACTAATATATTTTTTTTTTATTATCATATCCATTCTGTTTCTTTGATCTGCCGTATTTAAATATATTTATTTCACTTAACCACTTTTAGAAGGTACATTTTATTTTTGAGCTCATGTTTAATGAAAAAATATAGGATTGTCAAAGCCATATTATCCCAGGTGGAGATACCTGACTCGATCAGGCCAAAGTTTATCATGTGACCTGTATGTACGATAATTTACGATATTGGGAGTTTTTATTGCTCTGCATGTGGTATTCGAAGTAAGATTTAGTGTTATCTATTTATTGTGTGTCATTTGAAACCAGTAGAAGCTAGAATGCATTTTTGTATCAAAATCTTATATTATTCATAAATAAATAGCTGTGAAAGATATATGCAAATAAATAAATTCCATTTTAAAGATTTTTTGTTTTTAATTTTTACTATAATCAATTTTATTAGACACTTACATCTCCAAACCATTAGGACTAAAATATACAGGTGCAATTTTACATAACGGCCTATTTTGCACACTAGTTATATAGGTTTTTATCTGCCTTGTCTTGCAAATATTCTGACTCAGTCAATATAAAGATAATTAAAAAAAACCAATTGTTTTCTCAGAATCTTGCTCATGAAATTGCTCTAAAAACCTATGATATTAAAAAATGCTTTAAGTGTGTTAAGTGTTTCAAAAAAAGTACAGAGCTTTCATATCAGGTTTGTTAAAAGTAGATTAAAAAACATAAACGATCAATTTTGACGTTTCAAATGTTTTGACGTTTTGATGTTTTGACGTTTTGACGTTTTATATTAAGTATTCTTGATTACACATTTAAATTGTACTCATGTGTGTATGTGTGTGTGGGTGTGTATATCAGTGTGTATATTTGTTTGTGCCTTATTATTTTTTTATATTTTCTCAGGGTTTTGCGCTGGTCTCTGCTATGCACTTTATCACTTCATATATAACCTTCCTTAGAACAGGTAACTATTACCTAGTTAGGAAGGTTATTGACTTACACTCATCGGCCAATTTATATTCCATAACAAAAAAAAAAAAAAAAAAAAAAAAAAAAAAAAATGGTTTTTATTCACTTTTTAATACTTTCATCCTAGGTTAACTTATTACAATATTTTTTTTTTAAATAAATTTGCAATAATTAATAGAACTACTTATAACCATATTATGTTCATTTTTGTGGTAGTAATTTGATAGAAATAAAGATGTTGATTTTTTGTGAACGTATCTTCTATGGACAGGAATATTAATATGCAAATAACTGCGGAACCCTTAGGGATGGACCACACCTTCCATAATATTTTTTGCTAGGCTTTAAGCTAAGGCAATCACTCTGTATATTTTTATTAAACAATGAATAGACAAAGACAGCTTAAAACAATTCAAATAAAAATTATTATATTTTTTAAATTGTTTTGAAAAATGACTCAAATAATGGAAAATGTACCGTCATTGATGTGGACGAATAAGTACCAACTTGTAGGTTGCTAAGAGTAAGAGTCCGGGTACTTACCAGTGCTGGCGGTTTTATCTTTAAACAGAAGGCTTGTATACAGTCCTATCTTCGTCTATTTGGCCAGATGAGAAGACCATTTATATTTCCTGGAAACTGTTTTTGTCCTATGATAATGACAATCTCCAGCTAAACAGCTAGAAACTAGGATACCTGATTCTAGAGTGTTTAGTGGATTACTACTAGGGCTACTACTAAATGATGTTTTAGGAAGGCATTTTTCTGAAAACCAGGAACAGGTTAAGGTCGAAAACTAGGGACAGAATCAGAAACTTGTGGTTAAAATCATTTGGACTAATGCTTTTACCTGTAGACAATACATAAACAAAATACTGCCTAATTTTATAACACCCAATTAATGTATTAAGATCAATTGATTTGATTTAGTTCCTATTTTCTTAATAGTAATGGCATTGATAATCAATTATATAATCAATGGTAATGGTTAAGCGAGAAACTTTTTTTATAAAAAAGAACTACAATATTTAAATTATTTTATATTATTTGTTGGTGGACAGAATTATTTTATCAGGAAAGTCGTTGACCAAACGAGATGTCACACATTGGGCCGCCACCCATTTTTTAGTTTCTTATTGGCAAATATTAAGTAAATACAAAACTATGAAGATGTTTGTTCTTTATATTTAATATCATATTGACATAGATTTTGTAAATAAAATTCAAATTATTTACTGTCAAATCCAACAAAAATACTTTCAATTCACTTGCGCACTTCTCACATAAACAATCGTCAAAACCGAACTAAAATGAAAAAAAAAACAATGAATTAGTCTTTGCCTTTCATGAATTCAAGTACACGCGGCATACCACACTTTTAAATATTAATAGAAATGCATTAAGATGATAACGGTTTTACACGGAAACGGCACTTATCGTACACGGCGATTACGAGTTATACCGTTATCGGCGCTGAGTGTTAAATTTTTTATTACTTAATATTTCCTTCTAACTTTCGTCCTATAAGACTTACTAGTATAGCATGTAAAACGATGGATAGAATTATAACTTGAAATTTACGGCAATTTCTGGATTATTATCGATGAGCAGCATGGATTTATTCCCGGAAGATCTACAGTCACCAACCTTCTCCAATGTGTCGATGGTTGGACTAAGAAGTGGGATTAAGGACAGCCTACAGACATAATATACCTAGACTATTAGGAGGCATTTGATTGTGTCCCCATATATCGACTTCTACATAAATTGGAACATTTTGGAATAAGAGGAAAACTCTTCCTTGACAGGATGAACCTTTCAAGTCAGAGTGAGGGTATTCCTATCTATAGTGCGAGAAGTTCTTAGCGGTGTACCCAACAATCTTTTTAACCGATAGATACGGTATGTAATCGTCAAAACAATACGGCGTCGTTGTCAAAACCCGACACGTAGATTCCTCCTGCCGTTCCGCGCGCCGCTACATTACGCCATGCATGTCTCGCTTGCTCGACATGCGAGCAAGCGAGATACGAGAGACGTATGATACGCGAGGAGCGTATTCGCTGCAAAGTGGCGTACTTGAGCGTGGTGCATTTTTCACCCTCAGTTGCCCTATTTATGTTTTAAAAGATCGTTGGGTGTACCACAGGGATCGGTAATCAGTCCGGTCCTTTTCACAATATTTTTGATTGATCTTCTAGTACTTATTAAGCCCTTAATAAGTAGTTCGCAATTATAAAATAACGAACAGAATTATCCTATGGACATCCGAATGGTTACTAACCCTGAACGTTGAAAAGTGCATTATTCTGTATGTCGGGAAGAAAAACCCAAACATCCATACTTCATAGGAAACACCTAATTCAAAATAGTCCAGTTACAAAAAGATCTTCGTGTATCGATCTCCTCAGACCTTAAGTGGAAACTGCACATCACCTCAATCGCTAAAAAGCTAAACTCTTTAACTATTCTTTATAAGAAAGGCTTTCTATAATTTGACTGGACGTTTTCTTAAATATCTATAAATCATATGTAAGACCAATACTAGAATAAGTATGCGTATCAAGTATGGAATCCCTACTTCACTAAAGACGTAGATATCATAGAAAAGGTGCAACGATGCATAAGGAAATATGAAATTTTGAAACCATATACACAATACAAATTTGTACTTTCGGGGACATCATTTACAACTTTCAAGTTACAACCTTTAGTACTAATCCGAGGAAGAATTTCATATCAGAGTGGTGAAAGTATGGAATGAGTTACCAAGCACAGTGATAAGTGTCAACAATGTGAATGAATTTAAGAATAGACTGGACAAGTTTATCAGAGACGATACAAGTGCAAATTTAGGTTTATCAGTATAACCTGCCTGCCTAAAACTAATAATGATAATAAAGTTTAGACATTAACACAAAAATTTAATTAAAAAATAATTAAATTTCAAAATAACCGTAGAAAACAATTTCTAACCTTAGCAGCGGAAAAGACTCATTCTGCTTCTATGCTAGTCAACGATCTTTTAAAACATATAGATACGGCAACTGAGGGTGAAAAACCCGACACGCCAACTCCACCATTTTGCGTCGAGTCCACCACTTGCGTCTCGCTTGCTCGCATATGTCATCGCTATAAGTCTCTATCCAGCATGGCCCGCGGAACGGGGCAGGGGGAATGGCGGGGGAATCATCCGGTGGCGTGTTTAAACGCGACCGGTTTATATGAGATGGCGTATCTATTGTTTTAAAAGATCGTTGATGCTAGTAGGGACAATCGTCATTAATGAGTTAAAGGCGAATTGATGGTATGTGGCTTTTAATCCACCCGACTCTAAATAATTCATCTTTTTTTATCAAAACTTCAAGATCTCTATTGCAGGATCCAGGTTGGGGTGTTTTCCAGATCCAAAGCTTTTCATACTGGTCAAAGTCACCACGCGAGACTAATGCCGCTCAATTTTTGATTGGGTTTAGTCCCGCATATTACACGCGGGATCCCGTTATTACATTACCCGATTAAGACACCCGTTAATAACCAGTTTGGGTTTACTAGACTAGGGCTCAAATTGGCCTGGACTATTGACAAAAACAAATATTCGATGATCAGCATTGCGCATATGTATGTAAGTAGAAGATGTCGGATGAACTTGTGAAGTATGTGCTGGTGCACACAGGTGTTGTACTATTTGCGAACGAGCGATTTTGATAATAAGAATGCGTCAGTCAGCCGAGGATGGTCATTCTATAAAATTAATTAAATTCAAGATTTAGAGGTTCCAGTTATTGATAGGTTGGTACTTACCTACTCAAAGATGATGGGTTATTAGATTAAAATTGTTTTTTTTTAAATGTGTGATTTTATGTCTGATTTTCGTTATAGGTATTGGAAGTCACGGGAGTATCTAATGAATGTATATGCTATATTATTAATTAACTAGATTACATGGGATAAGATACATGGGATAACACGATGGCCAATTGTTTTTATTTTGTCTCCGAATTTATAAAATGGCACGTCTGAATACAATCGTACGTCGATATCGACGTACGATACGTGATGATAATGCCTCTCACGTTGAACAGCAGTTGTCTTTCACGTTGGTAGGTAGCTACTTATTACAATGGCCAGCCGCCAACACCTCCCATGACGGCCGCGGTGTTTGTTGGTGTCTGCAGCGCTATCAGCTATCAGCTATCCATTCGCGGCTCTCATCAATGAACTAAGTACCAAAGCAATCTGACGCCCCGGCGCGGAGAAAAATATACACCGCGAATTAAGATTTTTAATTAATTAATAAAGAAGTAATATTTTTTGTGCAAATTTCTCGAAAACATGAATAAAAAAGTGGGAATTTTGTGTTTCGCCGGTATCGTAGTGATAGTGCTGAGCGTCATTTTGGTCGTGTCCGTTGTGCCAAAAGTAATAAACGGTCAACTGAAAAAGGCAAGTACTTTGTTTTCGACTTCATTGAGGAGGGACAAATGGTAAAAAAAAATAATTGACAAATGCGACATTTTTTTTAACCACCAAAACACATTTTTTTTGTATGTATTAAGATGTAGTAAAGACATAAAAAATAAAGTATAGAGAAAAATATGCATGCATACATATTTATTTTTTAATTTAATAAAATTGTTTATTTAACTAATAATGAATATTTCATAAATAACTACCAAAGCTAAATGCAGATCACTCATTAAATAATTTATTTTAGGTTTATTTTTATTTTATTGTTTTATTTTTGAGTGATCTGTTTTGGTTATTTTTAATGCTTCTTTTCAGATTCAATAAATGTACCTATACCTATTAAATACTAACTACGTAATTATGTAATAATACAATTTTTAAAAAAATGTATTATTTATGAATCAAAATATTATTAAAAACATTCAAAGAGAAATGTTCACGAAACTTCAAAAAATAAAAATATTGATGTAGATAAACTAAACTAAAACTTTTAAATAAAATTGTAATAAAATTAATAACCCAAGCATTTGGTGAATACTATTCTTTTTTAAAATGTTTATTAAACATCTTAGAATACGATTTATTTTTTTAACTTGGATGTAGCTGCTTTCTTAACGGATAAACAAAGAAAATATTATGTTTTAACGATAAAAAATAAAATAAACAATTATATTACTCGTATTTGCTGTAGTATTGTGTCCCTAAGATTTGTTGTAAACCACGTATTGACCAAGAAAATAGCCATTTTTCACAATGGGATAATTTTGGTAAGAGGCTCGAACGCAAAGGACTCAAATATCAAATGCCGTTCACGAAATTTGATTACTTGATGAACTGTTGCAGGGGCTTTCAAACATTTTTGAGAAAGTATTTTTAATCACAATAT
The DNA here is from genome assembly GCA_020383195.1 of Neomicropteryx cornuta. Classification (NCBI taxonomy): domain Eukaryota; kingdom Metazoa; phylum Arthropoda; class Insecta; order Lepidoptera; family Micropterigidae; genus Neomicropteryx; species Neomicropteryx cornuta. The sequence goes on along the minus strand of JAHKQU010000008.1, from coordinate 16,449,858 downwards.
ATAATTAATATTGAAATATTTGAAGGGTACAGAGAAAGAAAGACTTAAAGAAAAGAAAGATTAACCAAATATTAATCAACAAAAATAACTGAAAAATGTTTCATAATTACGAATGAAAAATGAATTCGAATTTAAATAAGTTTTTTTTGTTATTTTAATATGTTTTCTTTTCGACATATTTTTTTTTGTGAAGCCGGTTTATTTGTCGATATAGATCAACCCCCTAAAAGGACATTAGTGAATATAAATACTACCCGTATTGGTAGGTACCTACTGTTGGAACTATTATTTTACTGAACACTGATAATTTAATTTTCCGGAAGAAATGATATCAACAAAAGAAAATGATTAATTCGTTTTCATTACATATGTAAGCAAACTATTATATATTGCTGTTCAATGTATCGGACTGATATTTCAATGGATGCTGACTGTCAATATTACACAATTATTGAAGGAAATGTATCATTGTTAGTAAGCTGGCTTCGTCTGTTTGCATCAATACAAATGGTATCTATGATAGAGCTAAAACATAGTTGCGACTGCCATAATTAATACAAGCATTTTAAAAAATCTTTTTAGTTGACACTGTAGATCAAAAATGTTCTTCAATATTTTAATAATAATACATAATATAACAGTAGGTTATGACAAAAGTGACCCTAATAATGTTCGAACAACCTTCAAGACTGCGTTTCAACAACAATTTCCATTGATTCATTTCTATGCATAGTATAAATGGAAGGAAGGACCTTTATGTGTCTGTCAATCAGTATTTTAATTTTAAGCGAGGCCTGAGCAGCAATTTAGTAGGTTTATACTAGGTTACTAGATTTTGTTTCAGGAATTTTTGACCGAAATTTAAATAAAAAGTTATATTTAATCATTTACAGGAAAAATCTTGAGATTTTTTTTCATAAGCAAAAAACTTATTCGATAATATTTATTATCATTCTGACGCACTTCATCCACTATATTGTATACCTTAGATGATGGAGATAAAAGCAGATGAAAAAAACTTGTATCCGTGTTAAAAGATAATTATTTAATGCTTATTTTAAATCTCCTTGAAAACTAGCAGTTCCTCCGCATCCTGTTCAAACGATTCAACTTACAATCTATTCGATACCACATACCCGCGTTTAGATGTAGCGGCGTTTCTGGAAAAAACAAAAATAATGATAATTTTTATAATTAGGAGCCGGATCTAACAGCTAGGCATGCACCCAAGCATTCTCAGGATTCATGTTTATTAAATTATGCAATATATAAAATAAAAAATATATATAGGTAATATACAATATAAAGGTGGTGTAATATACAATATCAATGGGATATTTAAAACCTAAATATTAAACGGCGATGATTTATTAGCACATTTAAGGTCCTCTAGACGCTAGAAGACGACAAATGGCGTGAAAAAGGGAAAAGACGGCACAAAATAAAGAAATATTTTTGAGAAGACCAAATTTTAGACTGGGCCTGTAGGGTTCACTATGCAATAATAGTAGAATTTTATAAATATAAGCAAATGAAAAGCTGCGATTTCTTTCTGTCATATCTGTCGTACATTTGTTGAAAACTCAAACAATCAACTTTAATATGTGCGATTGTTTACAGAATTTGGCCCTAGTTAATGGAACGAATTCCTTCAAGTTTTGGCAGAAGCTCCCTATGCCGTTGACGTTCAGCGTTTATATATTTAATGTGACCAACGCAGAGGAAATAAATGCTGGCAAGAAACCCAAGGTTCAAGAGATAGGACCTTACGTTTACGAGTGAGTATAAAAATGAAAGCTAACCTAACCTAACCAACTAAGGTTTGTAACCAAAACCTAAACAGGTCACTGCAAGCTAAACAAACACCTACACTTGATTAAACTATCAACAATGACAGGTTCACAAAACAGGTTCTGCTATGAAATTTCAGAAACTCCATTATATTCAGTGAATACCTGGTTCTCTGCTGGCTTCTTTTCATATAAATCATGCTTCTGCTTTTTTCATTGACGCAAACGCCTTGCCCGCACATCGTCAGTAAATTGCCTATATACCTACCTACGAAGGCATTTTCATATATTTTTATGGTGATACTTATCATTTTTGAATTTGCTGCGTTCTCTTCATTTCCTCATACTTATTGTAAGCGTCATAACCATAATTTTATCCTCAGCCCTCATTTGCCAACTTGAACATATCTACACATTATGTGATTATGTTTAGCCCCCATAAAAATATGGAACATTTAAATGATAAACTGTATAATTTCTTCCAGACAAATAAATAAAAACTAATCATTAAAACTAGTTTTATACATAATAAGAAATGATATGTTAAATTACTAATAGCATAACATTTACATTGCGCAGTATTTGAGATAAAATGAATTAAGTACTTTTTCTATAATTATACAACAATAGAGGATTTTAATTACAGTTTCATAGTTGTCGAGTTGGCTTACCTTGACTTGATGAGTTTGCGAAACATTTCGTTCAAGAACTGGAATTAATTATGACAACGTATGAATAAACAAGATCTAATTATTAGCACAATTATCGTCGAATCGCATAACAATCGACTTGCGCATAAAATTGTAATTTGATAGTTTTCTTACGTTACGCTGAAAAAAAAAATACGAATGTCATTTATAACTAAGAATGTTGGCGGTGTTCCTGAAGAATTTCATCCGCATTTAGGCATCCAACCCTCCCCCCCCCTTAGTCCGCATTCAGGGAGTATTATTATTACAGTTCTGTTTTTACTTGTTACATTTTTCAAAACAATTCTAATTAGAATATAGTAAAATAATTTATATCCAAATTAACATAAGCGCATCTTATTCGTCGAAATAGTTGTGATGCACAAAACACAAAACGTTCCTCTGTACGCATAATATCAGCTGTTTAGAAATTATAATTGGTTGAGATTCTTTTGAGCATCGAACATCCCCGGTAATTGCCGCGAAAGCCAATATTCTTAGACATAGTGGCCGTGACAGTGACAGTTTTATCCCTTGCGCAACGACTTGTCTCGCTCACGTGTAGAATAAAGCGCGGATCTAGCTAATAGCTGCTTGCTTCGCGACTATTAGATTTTTACATATCACTTTTAAAGTCGACTATCTAACTTATACACAAAGCCGGAAAAATAGTGTAATTAGGTATGTGTTACATTTCCTTCCAGTGAATACATTGAGAAAATCATTCTGAATACTTCAGAGGCCAATGATACTATAACATTTATGAGGAGGAAGACATACTATTTTAATAAAACGTTGAGTGGACGACTCACGGAAGATGACAACGTTACAGTTCTGAACTTTGCCTATATTGTAAGTCGCTTCTTATTATACCTTTTTTGGATGTGTGTCCTTAAATCTACACGATCCTACCCGCTTTAATTGTAGTTTTGCCCATGAATACAGAATGCTTTCGTTATGACAATACCTACGCTGTCAGAGCTTTGCAGACCTACTCGCATCTTTTTACGAGTAGCACCTACCTCGCGTTAGTCGCATACGAAAAGAGTAAAAACCTCAAACCCCCATGGTAATTGACATTATACCTTAAGATAGCCGGGGTACTAAAGTGTGTGCACTCAAATACAGCACAATTTCAGTAATCACGCATACATTAAATCAATATTTTGATCTCGTTTTATAAGTTTTTTATCTACAAAATTCTGAAAATGTAACATTAGGGGTTGAATAACTGAGAAATAATCAAACTAATTATAATTTTATATTTTGTGACATATTAGTGTATGCATATGCTTTAAAAATAGAAGTGTGGCAATATTCTCACAGTGGCAGTGTTAAATTTTCGGAATATTGGCAGTGTTTCTAATAATATGGGCAGACATGGTATAACGTTATGTTTACATTGTTTCGTTCTATTTTTATTATATGACCCTCACCCCACTATTCTCCTATTTTTATCATTTTTATAAATTGATTTTTCTGTTTTAAACTAAAAAAGTATTTGTAAGGGTTGTGCTGAAAACCATCGTCTTGCTTGAACGACGAAGGAAACTGAGCATAATCCATTTTTTGGGACTTACAAAAAATGTTAATGTAAGAAATTGTAAAATTCTATGTACTCAATAAACTTGAAATTTGAAAATTTGAGATGCACCACAATATCATTAATCCTTGTAAATTTTATAATGGTTAGTAGGGTCGGTAGGAAATAGTTAATATTAGGGAACTATGCGTGGCATGTCATTCATTCGCTGCTGATGCGGTCTTAGGAAAATAGTGGTGACGCTTAGAGTATCAACGATCTTTTAAAACATATACAGAGTGTATTTATATTCACTGATGTCCTTTTAGGGGGTTTATGGCAACTGAGGGTGAACAAAGCACCACACCCAAGTACGCCACTTTGTATCGAGTACACTCCTCGCGTACTGTCATCGCGGTAAGCTATCCAGCATGGCGGAGTGTTGCGGCGCGCGGAACGGCAGGGGTATCTACCGGTGTCGGGTTTTCGTAAGGACGATTCGTATGACATACCGTATCTATATGTTTTAATAGATCGTTGTACAGTATTGAGTCGGTTTTTGAGAGCTGATTGGCAGCCATACTAGACCTGCACACCATGGTTGTCATCGACCGCAACCCAAAGATTTCGACCTTTGTCACATTCGAAAATGGCAAAGAGATTGTGATCGTTGTCGGAACCCAGCAAGACTACGTTGGATCACAGTTAGGAAAACTTTTATTTAAAAGAAATTTAAAATATAGCACGCCATGTTGGAATGCACTGATTGTTGTGTGTAATATTGTTTTTTTCTAGATTTTATATAGGTTCATAAGAAGTTAATGTCAAATACCGTATGCACTTGGTAATAACGATAAATAATTGAAAAGGCTTGAAGGGTTCAATGTTTCAATGTTTATCTTATTTGACGTTTCAGGGAATTGTTACAAAAGCTAATGAGCAGGTAAAGGGCATAATGTCTCTTTTAAATAGTGCTTTGCCAGCTATGTTCAAAGATTTAAAGGATCCTTTTCTGAGAGCAAACGTCGGTGAAATTCTTTTCAAAGGCATATTTATTAACTGTTCTGCTGAAAGACCTCTAACAGTGGGTAAGAAACTCATTTTAGTACTGTAATTAGACACTAATTTCAACGATTAAAATAATCCAACTTAATGACAAATCATAAAAGTCGAAAGTTTCGAAGTTGAATTGTAAAACAGAATGTGATTAATATTTTCATTTACAACTTTTTAAAATTCGTTGTTTTTTTACCAGTTGACGACCAATCAAAATTAAGATTAAGACGTAGCATTTATGCTACTTGTACCCGAGTGTGCATTGCATCTAAAAACTTTTTTTTATAAAGTACAGGTTTGTATTTAAAACAACTTATTTTGTATATGTTTCGCATTTAGTTTTTATTTTCTATTAAAAATTATGCAAATTTCCATAATATTACGGCGTTGTATCCGTATCGATTTATTTTGTTCATCTTCATACAGTGATAAATACTTTTATAAAACTACTTAAATAAATAATACTAAAATAAATACAAGATTTTTGGGATTTTGAAAAAAAAAAACGATTTGTATAACCAACCTAATATAATATATTCTGTTAAATAAAAAAAAACTCTTAATTAAAGAGATTAAAACGTGCCATTTATTATATACGTAATAAAGATTAAATTTTACGGGTAATGAAGGTAATCCATTTCGCAAACAGTAGTATTTCAACCATTTCAAACAAAATGAGATCTTGCATTTGATAAATGTACAGTAAACTACATAATTGTATTTTAATTCCAAAACCATTTCCTGTATGTAAAATAAATGATTGATGCAATTAAATTAATATCCGTAACGTGGTAATTATGGCATTTGGGCGATTTTGATCTAATTCGAAATCAATTGCAACCCTAAAATGTTAGTTATTATTATATCATTTGTTTTTTATTTTAGAATTGGTTTGCGATGGAATGAGGATGAAACTACCACCGACGATGAAATATATCGATACTCCTAAAAAGAAAGGAATTTACTTTTCTATGCTTGGCCATGTAGGAGTTTTTTTTTTCTATAATATATGTATATATATTTTAAGTAGAGTAACTTACTAATCGCATCTATACTATATTAATTATGTATGTATTGGACGTATACGGACACTATATTAAATTACATACCCATATTGCAAATTATAAACAGTTTTTGAATTGGATTTTCATAGATGTTTAAGATGTTAAGATAACAATGTTGATGTTAAGATTTTGCAAAGTTAACTTTTTACAATGTAAATTTTATATATATGAATATTTTAATATTGATTTACCTATGTTTTTAAAGTATTTATAATAATATACTTTAAACTAAATTTAAAGAAATACTGTACTATAATTTGCCAATGTAATAATTTTATTAATCTAATATTTTCCATAAAGGCGATAGTTGTCGCCTTTATGATTTCCAGATAAAACAAATAATGTTATTAGATATTCTATTCAAATTCAATTCGTTCTTTTTCACACATATTTTTGTGCAACGCTTAGACAATAAACAACCTATATGCAATGTCATCCATAGTATGAACTGAGGTTGTTGCACCTGCCTAAATATATTCAAAGTCAGCTGATTAAGACTTTTGAAGAGGTTTTGAACCTAACTTAATAAATATTTAATTTGTATACACATGTGAATGGAAATGCGCATGTTAGGCGAGTGTGTTTGTTGTTTGACATAAAACAGAACCATGAATATATAATTTTTAGGTTATGACAGATATTTTTTGGTATAAAAACAATCACCTATTTTATAATTATTTACTTTTTCCTCTTGGGAAAACGGATTAATAGACTCATAATGAAAGTAAACTAATCCAGAATAATGCCTCTTATAAGTTTATAAATTATCCTAATAAATGTTTTTTACGTTCAAACTAAAACTAAAACATTTAAAATTTCATTGGGCTAGAGTTAGGCACTTTACATTCATCACATATAGAAGATTAGAAATAAAACGTTTATGGTATTATTATTATATTGTATTCATTTTATCAGAATTTTATGTACACTGTAAGTTGAGACTAACGCCATGCAGTTGGTACATCCGCAAACATGTTTGTAACAAAGAGAGACTTATCTATCTAACGCTCTCAAATTACTCTTTCGTAATTTGAAATTAGTTGCATTTGAAATTGAAATTAAAGGTATTAATTATACTTTTAGACAAATGCTACAAACGAAGGTCCCCTTGTTGCCAACAGAGGCAGCAAGGACCTTTCAAAACTAGGCCTCATTGAATCCTTCAAGGGGGAGAATTCAATGAGTATCTATAAAGGACAATGTGGAACTTTAAGGGGAACGGACTCTACGATATTTCCTCCCATGGACAGAAGCCACGTTTCCAATAAAATCTACATTTTCGAACCAAACGTATGCAGGTAAATAACCATAAATTAATGTCGTATTTGCACTATTTACTTAGCGCAGAAAAAAATGTTTCATAATAAATTTTAAAATAATACTAAAAAATATCATTGTTATTGTAAATATATATTTTTTTTCATATTTATACGAGTACTGTTTTAGAGAAGCGAAAAAGATCCGCTTGACATACAAGTTCGGACCTATTTTTTAATTTAGGTTTTACTTTGTTTTCTAGTTATAATCTGAAACTAAAACGTCCCTCTTTTTAAACTGTATGTAAACCTATATTATGTCATTCCATACATTCATTCATAAAATGTGGTTAGAAATAAAGAGATCTTGAACTTTAAGCCGTATGAAAATGTAGAATTTCAATAACTAGGTATTTTTTGGCTTAGTTATATGATGAATAAATAAATATCATATGAAATATATATCATATGAAATATATAATATGAAAATTCACACATTTTTTAAAGTAAATCATGTATAATAAATAATAAATCAAAAAGTATCTTTTCTGAAACTAACACAAATAAAAAACTCAAACTTACAAGTTTTAATAGAAAATTAACATTCGAACGATCAATGTAGGGAAAAAATGACTTAGTGCATTTTTATATAAAAATGTTGATATTTTTCATGATTTTCATGATCAAATTACTCAAATTTATAAAATTACTCAAAGACAAATAAGAGGATTTACTATCTTTTTTATTTAGAATAATAAACAGAAACAAATCTTTGGTGCACTTATTGTGTTTTAAGTTATAGGAACGGATGCGAAACATATTAAGTGCCCTTAATGGTAATATTTATAATAGAAATATCCTAAATTAGGATTACCCTAAATTAGGAATACAAAATATCCTTTTTTTAATTGCTGATAGGACTTAGTGTGTTTTTCCATTAGATAGTTTTTTTGGGACTTAGTGGTATAAAAATGTCAATTTCGGTAAAAAAATCATTGCGCCATTGATTAAGGCCATTATGGTCATGGCCTTAATGAAAATGACATATTTTAATGGTACATCTGTTGAATTGACCACAAATAAAATAAAATGACTTAAAAACAAGCATTTCTGAAATAGTTTTTACAAATCCCAAACAAGCCGGAAATCAAATTATTTATTATATCTAGCTATTTGTTTTTTTTATAGAAAAGAGTATGCTTTTCGTTGTTTAAAACGGTCTAGTCCGGGAATAGTCCAGCACCCATAAATAACAATTTACAGGGCGTAACAAACGATTTAAAAACATTAATAGTGGTGAAATGGCAGATCAAAGGAAGTATTAATTATTAGTATAAATAAACAAAATGTTTTTTATGCTTTTTAAAAGAGTTGGCAAATTTTTTGGTATAGCGAATAGAATATTTTACTAGAGTGTAGTGAAAAAAGAAGTGTTGGAAATTTGAACTAATAAATCATGAGCTAATAACCAGTTTCAGCTAAACCGTGACGATTTTCTAATGATTGTTATTTAAATCGAAAATTTTTATATATTATAAGACGAAGCGTGCCTTGTTTGTACAATAAATATATTATTTTTACACAAAAACAAATTATGGCAGCCGGACCGGAAGGACGTCGAAACTGCGCTGGACCGAACGGAGTGGATAAGGATGCGAGCATCATCGGCATCCCAAACCGAAAGACCATCCAACATGAGAGGAGCAGATGGTGAACTCTGTTTGAGCAGGCCCCTTAATACCCCGGGCCGGGCCGGGCCGGGCCTGATGATGATGATTATATTATATGAATTATCTAAAACTGAAGGTATATTTTTTTTCAGGTCAATGTTTGCCGAGCTGAAAGGACATAAGGAGACCTTTGGTCTTAAATCATATCGATACGAAACTACCGTGAATACATTAGCATCAAAATATATTGTACCGGAAAATGAGTGCTTTTGTTCGAGGTAGGTGTCTTTAAATTTTAAATTTTCATTCATCATCATCGTTCTTATTAAGTGCTGTGTTTTTGTTTAAATGTTACATTTTAACCACAGACCCAGTATCATCTTATATTTTTGTATATATATAAGGTTTTAAACATAATATATAGCGGTACTTGTCAGAAACAAGAACTTTCCTATTTATGTTATGACGCAAATCCGCCATTCACCATTTTCTAATCACCATTGCATCAATTGACCCTGTGATTCCCCATACTATGGTGCTTAATGTTGCCAATTTTTTAAGATTTGCATTTAAAAAGAATGTTGAAAACAACATTCATTGGTACCATCAGGAACTCTATGGTTTTTAATCTCAGTCTTTTAAAATTACATTTAATGTAATGGTTATTAATTAGCTAGGTCTGTGGTTCCTCAGTGAAATGATTATTATCATTTGACGCGATGCCTAATCCGACAAAAAACATAGAAATCAACCGGTAAAACGAATATAATAAACAATTAAAATAAAAATAAAAATAATATAATCTAGGAATATAAACGCCGTTGGACGCGATGACATAAGCAACGCGGCGCGCGACGGGGGTTGGGAGTTGGGAAGCGGTGAGTGGGGGAAGCGAGAAGCAGGAGACGAATCATTTGTCTCTTTCTTTGTTTGGTTTAAAAAAAAAAATTTTTGCATTTTGTGGAGATAAAACTAGTTAAAGGGCAGATGTTGAAATGTTATCATTTCAAAGGAAATTTTAACAACGCTTACTCAGTAATTCTAACTAAAGAAGCATTAGTTAGAAATGTGAAAACATCAAAAACATTTTGTTTTCAGTTAAGTTTACCTCGATAAAATAAAAACAAGATTACCATATTTTTCAGGAATTGGAGCTCAGTTATGGACAGTTGCAGAATTAATGGTGTTCACGATTTGTCAGCATGCCAGCAGGTTCCTGTTATTGTCAGTTACCCTCACTTCTACCTGGCCAGCGAAGAGCTTCTCGGTTATGTGGATGGTCTGAAACCTGCCAAAGAAAGGCATGAAACATTCGTGGAGCTTGAAAGGGTAGCTATATTTAAAAGTATTCTATAAAGTCATCACAAACCACGTTATCATTGCAAGTAACCGTCTGAAATAACAGTTCACAATTATTTTATTTATTCCATGGAGACAAGGATTTTTAACATTAAACGTTACACACAAATTACACCGCCTACGACTTTTAATATAAATATATCTACTATTATATTACCTACTGTTTACTGTACTTTGGTGGTTATTACGTGCAAATACCAAGCTAACTCAATTAGTAATTAGTAATTAGGCAGTAAAAAATAAGGATTATTTAATTGCATTAAACTGAAACTACACATTTAATGCAAAGGATTTACGAGTATAAACAAGTTATCAGCCGATCAATCAGTTCTAATGTTTTGTATTAGGTGTTTAGTCATAATTTATATGTATATTTTTACTGATACCACTGTTATTTGGCCTGTCCGAAACAAGAGCGGATCCTGAAATCTTTCTCGGGGAGAGCACATAGAGGGGGGGGAGGGGAAAGGGCCAGAGGTTTTAAGGTTCCCCCCACCTCATCTTAAACGGTGCTTCGGGGAAAATATTAAAAGGAAATACTTTTTAAAGGTATATTAAAAGGAAGAATACGTTTGAGTGTTTTAGACCTTAGTAAAAATAGTTTTAAATAATGTTCTGTACCAGTGCCACAGAGAATACAGTGCCGATTCTGAGAAAACAAAACAGTACATTTATAAATAGCTTTATCACAAGAAGAACATTTCAATAATCGATTTTCTCCAAATCTGTAACATAGGCCATATACGTTTTGCTGAGGTAAAAGGTCACACATAAAATAATATTTTAATCGATTTAATTGAAACCACAGAATTAACTACTCAGCTGGATTTTTTTCCATTATACGTCACTTCACTTCTATGCTACGCCACACCACCTGTGCCTCTCCATCCGCAGTCCAGCCGGGCAGATCAGCGCTGTCAACCTGTCACGCGTAATGCAATATTTCTCAATTGGGTGAAAAAACCCTAGTTGTCAATATTGGTGATTGATTCTTTCCCAATGAGAAATTAATAAGCTGCCGACGCCTTGATTTTTCCTTTACATTGGGAGTGACAGTGAACCAACTCAAGCTTCTTTTTTTGTTGCAAAACTTTTACTAACTACTGGTGCATAGTTAGGATATTTCATATTTACCGTATTCCATATATTGATTGGTTTCCTCTGCAGTTATCGAGCGCCCCGCTGCGAGGTAGAAAACGACTCCAGTTCAATATGCAACTACAAACTACGGCTGATGTTCCGATTTTGACCAATGTCAGAAGTGGGCTTTTTCCCATTCTATGGGTTGAAGAGGTACTTATATGAATTTTCCATTAAGATTTTTAATAATTTCACTTGTCCAAAACAACTACCGTCTTGGTGGTATAGTAGCCGGAACGCTTGCTTGTAACAGGGTTTGATCAAAAGGGTTCAATTACATAGTCAAGTAATAAGCGATCGTCGAGATTATTTACCGATGCTTTTCCCTGCACCATCAAAAATATATTAAATAACAAAAAACAAACACACTAAAATACATAAACATATTGCAAAATATTGTCTGTGTTTTATTTATTTATGTACAAAACAGCGATATAATAAGATTTTTTCCTAGACGTTAAAAATATTATATATTTATTTAATAATTAAATGATAATATGAAAATCCTATATTCACTATCGATCCACATTCCATTTACTATTAGAATGTTACTACACTATCCGCATGCAGAAATTGTAATATTCTCAAGGTTATTGTATTTATTTGTGCTTAAGTATCATACTAAGTATATCACAACCTTCTCAGAAAAGTTTGGACTACTTATATAAAAAAAAATGCAATAAAATTAGTAGAGCAGTTTTTAGACGACTGAACAAAAAGCAAACTGATGATAGCTACTGCATTCTTGAAAATATATAGAAAAATAATTAATTAACTATTTCAATATTTATTTTTTTAATAATTAATGAACTCTTAATGTTACTCTCGGGCTTAGCACTCCGTTGGTAGATAAGCCCTGCGGACGTCTTTGATTCGCATCCCGCATTCGATTATTTTTTTATGTGTACTTAAATCTTACGGAAGTAAGTAAATAATTTGCTATTTAAAATTTGAATCAGCTGAATAATCAGCTAAAAAAAATATTTATGCAGCATATTATTAATTTGTTTGCTATTTTAAAATACAAGCAGCAATATAAAATTATTTTGTTAGCACACTAAAATTATTAAATGAGCAGCAACTAATTCGACTCCCCTGCAGCTATTTTTAGATAACAAATTATGTGAATTTAACCAGCCAAGACAAAGGCTAAATATTATGAATCGTTTTACATTCAGGGTATTAAAGTGGCCAAAATTCGTAGGCAATTCTAAGCGATCGATCTAAACGATAATTAGTTCAATAAGCAATATTTAAGTAGGTAGTCATTTAGCTACAGTTGGAGAAAATAAATGGATCCGCAAAATGCAAATGGAAAATTGAAAGAGAGTGTACTGATCAATTTGTACTGTCATTGTCATTTATTAATAGTTCACTTAATTTAAGAGCTTGACAAAGTGTAATAAAATGCAGACTTCATTGTGCCAATCATATAATTATTTAGAAGTTTTTTTTTGTTTTTTAGCCGTAAAAAGGTTGAATGTAAACCATTTCATAATTTCGCGGCTCAAATGTATTTTAATGCAATCATAATTTAATGCCTAAATCTAATCAAAACCTATTTATTGTGTTTCTCAGGGTGCTGAAGTGACTGGCGATATTTTGGATCGTCTGAGAACGGCCAACTCTATGGTCTACATATTGGAGATAATTCAATGGCTTCCGTTGTTTCTAGGCGTATTCTTGCTGATTGGCGCCGTTTTCTTCTACTTCAAATCTTCAAGAGGGCACCTCGCTATGAAAACAGACTCCATAAATTATATGGTGAATGCTTCTAGAGACAACGGTGTTAAGAATACCGGTTTCGGCGATGACAGCCTGGCTGCCGCAAAAAGTGATTCAATGGATATGAAGTAATAAGTAATAGGAGCAAAAATCCTGGGCTCAATTTGGGCTAGAAATTATGTATTGGATAAACTATTTAATTATTTAACGATTAGACTATTTAAGTCTTTTATAAATTCCTCTCAAAAACTCGCCTCAAAATCATCTTCAAAAATATATTTTTATATTTTCAACTCAGTTATTTTGACATATTTTGGCAATGAGTGTTTTCTGTGACGGTGATTCGAGAGTAGTGAATATTGGCTTGGACAGTTTATCATAAAAAAAAGGATTATAGACTCACAGTACAATTTATAATCGAAACGCACAAAATATACTTTTACCTATATTCCTATCATACATGGCACCCGCTTACCTCACCTTACCAAAAAGATGATGTCAAGGAAAGTAGGAAAATAGTCTTTAACTCGGTCATGTTTTTAAAGCGCAATCTTTCTACCTACTGTCAATCCTCGCAAATTGAATAAATACGTATTCGACTATTATTGGCCTGAAGTGTGCCAAGTCATCTGGTACAAAACCTACAGTCCGCTATATCCGAAAATACTTAATTAATTCCAGGCCACATCGAATATATATTTTAATATCTGCAATATGTTCTCAGTGGAGTCTGACAAACTTTAACCGATTATTTAAAAAAATCAGCCCTATAAGAAACGAGTCCACAAGTAAGCTTTGTGAAAGCCATGGCTGTCATCCAATCTCTTTTTGGTCTAGACTCTATGAATGACCAAAAAGAATATGAAACTTGATACTTTGACACACTTATATTAAAAGGTATTTTTAATAAAGGAAAGTCGCCCGTTGATTTCACATTTTTTTAAACAATATTTATTACATAATATAAAAAAAGTTAAATAAAATTGAAATAGCTTTGGCTGTTTTACGCGTAAAATAAAATGGGTACAAATATGTTCTAGGACCTAATATTACAGTTTATTTAATAATTAATATCGACTATCATGCCCCTATTTAGTATAAATATGTATACATTTACATTATGAAATAAGAAAAATATTATATTACCACAATCAAATATGCAGTATTAATGATAAAACTATAAACAAATTTATAAAAATTGTGATTAGGATATAGATTGTACATAGGTAAATAATTAATCATCATAATATCATAGTGACTATCATAATAATAGGTTGACAGATTTATAAATAATTTAAATGTAAAAATAATCCACAATTATTATATGATATCATTTTAATGAATATTTAATAAAAAAGCATTTTAAGGTTTGAAATGTTTAGGAAATAAATTTATTAAGAAATTTTAATGTGTTTTTTCAATTGAAGTGCGACTCTTGGCATTTAATTTGGATATCCTAACCCGAAATTAGATTGTTCTAAATTACTTTAAATTTATGTGCTATAAAAATTGGTAAAATAAATTTTATTTGGAAGATATGTTGGTGTTGATGCAATATGCCAATGACAAAATGTACGCTAAGTATCATTTTAATGAAATCATTCAAATCATTTCATTTTAATCATTGGTTTATGGTGTTTTGACATATTTTTATTACGTCTTAGTCGGACCTTTAGAACTTTAATTCGGCAGTCGGAACTGCTAATAACAAAACTTACCATTAGGCAACAGAATGCAAGAGCGATGTCATTACAATCGTAATTCTGGGGTCAGTAATAAAAGGAAATACATAATCTAAATTAATTTAAACGCAGTATAATTTATAATATTGGTAGCGTTTAATACTGTATTGGTGCTAGAACGTGAAAACCGCACACGACTTCTTAGACGTAAAAAAATATAAATTTAATTACTATAATTAATTAATTTAATTTTCTTTTAAGTTTTTTGTCCAAGTTTAATTTTAAGTGAATAGTTTTGGTTAAACTCTACGCCATGGGTTTCAAATTGTTTTTACTGCCAACATGGATAAATAATCGCCTGCCTGCAGTGAACAAAGGGTTGAAAGCAATACACCTGCAGATAACTGAAGGCACGAGCGACTGCGCTCCGAAGGGTTCCGCATTCTGAAGATAAATTCTACATTGTGAATTTCGGCTACTGCTGATTCAGCATCCGCCACCGCTTCGTTTATTGTAAACGTTATAATGTATGTTAAATTTACCTTCGATTAGACGTACAAACAAAAGTTATTCACTTTTATATCAAGAATCGCCTCCTTAAAAAGATACTGCGGACTTTAAGGTCATTCTGTATATTACGGAAATATAAAAATGTTATTTATAAGTTTAAATTGCATACTGATTCCTAATAATATAACTTAGAGGTTGCATTAAACCGATTGTTTATAAACAGCCATCTTATTCCGCTGGGTCAGAAGAACTTCTGGCTTGGATGATATTGTTATTGATATCTGATAATTCAGAACTCTCAGAATGTTCTAAAAACATATCAGGGAATTTATTAACTCTAGGGTAGGTATGCAAATAAAAGGTGCAAGAAATATTTTCAAATTTATTACTTTTCATTAAATTTATAGTCTTATTTTACCTACAATATCACATATTATTATTTAAAAAATGCGTTAATTGTACAAAAATTCAATAATTATTTTAAACTGAATTTAAGTTAACGTGATATTTAAAAACTTCTTGATTAATCTATGCCTAATTTGGAAAAAATAATTTTCATTTCAAAGAATCATCAAAAAAACCAAAATAATAAATAAAACACACATAATTTTAACAACAGTAGATATCTATAAATAATAAAAATATGTGTGTCAATAAACGTTTCGGATTTGCAAACCCATGAAAAAATATTTTTTAATTATAAGCGTTTATTAAATACTTGAAAAACATTGCTTTATCAATAAATAATGTACTTTCATTTACTAATAATACTCTTAAAGCTAATCTGATTTATAATCATTCTATCGTAATTTAAACACGCAAATCGTATGCATCACAATTGCATTGTAATGATTCAATGACCAATTGAAAATATTTAAATATCACAACCAGTATAAGGACCTACTTCGTTTATAAAATATACGAATTTATCTTACAGTTTAACTGAAGAAATTCGTCTTTAATAGCTATATAAATATTCGTTAGTAAACTAAACAAAAATATTATTTGAAACGACAACATTTATGGTAAAGATTAATTTTGAAAATGCAAAAAAATTGGTTAAAGAGAAAGTTATTAGAATAATCGATTGCATTAGATATATGTTTTTTGTATACAAATGAAAATACCGTGAGCATTGATAATAACACATAAAAAATCAAATTCTTTTACGCAAATTAACTTTTTTTTAACGTGAGTGATATTTAAATATCAAAATATTTCAAAATAATATACATAATCTCCAATATTATTTCATTTGTCATTTGGAAAATACAATTGTCAAATGTAGCTGGTCAAAATAGCTACTGTGAAATACTTACACTAGGTACTGTAAAAATATATATTCTATTAAAATATACGTAAAAAATGCCTACTCCAAGAAGTTCTCTCAAATACCTAATTTTTCAAAAAAATTATTTCACATTTATTATGTTTTATAATCTTACATAGAATGAACTGGATATAAGATGGATATGGGAGGTAGAGGAGACTGGAAAACAGTTTATGATATAAAATGGGTTTCCCCAGATCAGTCTCCCATTTTTCGTATTTATATATGCAATAATTCTACCATAAATTTATTATTTAGACCATTTATTTTACAATTTAAACGAACAAAAAACCTTTTTTTTAATTTAGTCTTGCGTCATTATGTTCGTAAATTTATTTACATTGTTCGTTGCTAGCTTTTATAGACACTTCATTATTTTATTTGAGATATAACAAATAATGGATCGATAATACTAAAACATATTTTAAACTTATCGTTTTATAAAGTTGAACCATCTTAATTCAAGTAAAACCGTTTATTTAAAATATAACTATTCGCCTGCTCTGAACTATTATTTAAAAGTAACACAGGTATCAAATACTTGCTTGACTTATTATAAACTAGACAAAATTTAAATTTATTTTAAAAATAAATTTAAATAATAAAAGTTGAACAATATGGCCAATTTTTAAATTGTTTTGTTTTATCTAATTTGGTAAAGGAAAAATACAAATAGTTTTGTAAATATTACTAACGTTTTGGTTGTTACGTGTATGTACTCTTGTATTGTTTGAGGAACATAATAAATTATGCGACTTATGACTATGAAACTATGACTATTATGAACTATGCGACCTTAATGCTTACAAAAATTTTCACTCAAAAAGTAAAAATTAACATCTGCAACGGTATTTAGTGTAAAGTAACGACTTTACACTAAATATGACGAAATTAATTACTGTCCTATACCATTTAACATTAATATTAGAATATAACAGTATCTATGTTTGCCGCACTCAAACAATCAAATCGGTTACAATTAATAACATGGCAGTAAGTTTAGGATGCCATTCGTTGCTCGAAAGTTTTATTATAATTATTGTTTCCCCGAAGGTAAAATACAAATATTATTCTATTACTGTTGAATAGGTGTACAACACCTATTCAATAGAAAAGTGAAAAATGGAAAAGTAGAAAAGTTAGAAAAGTGTTTTATTCAATATTGAATGGTTAAGAGTAAGAATCAAGATGGATGCAATTATTCATTAGAATATATTTTTTTTTTATCCTATGATATGACAGGACGTGATACTAATGATAAAGCTCTGATTAGTATTGTATCAACAGAGATTGTCCAGAATCTAGCATAAAGAAGAATCACAACACACCTTACAAATAGCACCTTACACCTTGCAAATTGCGTTTAATAAATGAAAGAAATATAATGCCGCATTCCTCAAATGTCAATTTAAATAAAATGATTGTAATATTATCAAGTGAATCTCTTTTTAATTGTCATCATGATGCCATATAATACTTTTGATTGAATAGAATGAGCCGGATATCAGACATACGATTGCAAAGAAAACCAGAAATATGTTCTTGTAAAGTTTCCATTTGAAGATTCCGAGATCTCTGTCCCAGATGTGGACTGTCTCCACTATGGCTGGTATCATCAAGCCTAGGGTTGAGAAGAATATGGCTCCAACTAGACTGATGATGAGCTCTAAGTTTGGTACCGCCGCTGCGACGGCGACTGAAAAAATATACACCTCATTAAATTTGATGGAAAATCAACATTATCATAATTATAATTTATGTGTGTAAAGGGGATGTGTAGTTTTTAGAAAAACATGTTATTGTTACAGCCTTATTATTATTTGCTTGGATACCGAAGGCCGTTACTGTAAGCTGTTACAGTTAGCATTAACCGTTCAGTAGTCGTTAGCAACTATTATATGTTGTTTCATTATATCCGTCCGTCCATACAACAACAAGTCACATACAACCTCGTAGTCATTATGAAATTACATATGGGAATTTTCTAGTATTCGTAAATAAAAAGTAGAAAGACAAAATTTTAGGGTCCACACGGAAAGTTTATGCGATTGATTTATATAATTTTTATAAGGTGTATCAATTTCTATATTTTTTAAAAATAAAAATACAAAAAAAATATAAAACCTCATAAAAATTAAATATTCCAATCCCATAAACATGGCAGTTAGAAGCCTAATTATATTTGTTTGATAAATTTTCGCTATATGTTTAAACATATGTCGAATGTCTGGTGTGTAAAAATGAATATAATGTTTTTATCTTGTGTAATTACCGGTGATAAAGACGCACACAGTCCTCATGACGATCTGAGCTAGGTTATGGAACTTCTTTGGTATAGCAGGACCTGCTTTTCTCCAGATGATCTCCAATGGCACGTAGAACTGGAGACTGTAGGTCAGCAGGATTGCAAGCGCGATAAGGATCTTTGCACATTGAGCGGGTCTGAAATTTTGATGAGCGGAATGATTTTAATTATTTACACATATTTTACATCTAAACGCAACCTATTGATATTATTTTGATAATTTCATCTTTCTACACGTTTTTAATCATATACAAATATTTTAACGATTAACATCGTAATTGGTAAATTATTTTATATTTTTAACATATTTTATTTATATCAGTTTACAATCAAGATTCTTATTAAATTAATAGTATGTAACACATTTTATTTAGTTGGTCGTAAGAAAGCCTTAAGTGATTTACAGTGATATTCTAACGGGTAAAACTGGTAGGAATTGCATTATTAACGAAATTGTGTGCAATAATATAAGAATTTGACACCTTAATGGCCTTATAAATTTTCGCTTTTATACTTTCTATGTAAACTTAATTAATAGCCTATTGTTAAGATATCATTTAATATTATGATCATGATAGCATCGGGTTGATCGACCATATCAAGAAAAAAAAACTTCCTGAATATTGAAATCTAAAAGACGGAAATTACAAAAAAAAGATAAACACTCTTCCCTAATTTGATCGGAATGCTAATAGGCAGTGAAAACATGTTTAAACATTCACACACCCTCCTACACTTTAACACACATTAAACTGTTTCGTACGGACCTAATTAATGTATTATATTTATTATGTTTATATTTATTTACATTGACAAAATCTTACAATTTCAGACAACTAAAACCAGGTGAGCATTTGGTTCCACAGCAATTTTAAGATCTGATAAAAATACTATTTTTAGTTAATCATAATAGAGGATTAAATATTTAACTAAAATATATATAACAGATGTAACATTAACATAAAATCTAATAAATTTGATGATAGGTATAACTTTTAAAAATAGGTTATACATAACATCACATTTACTTCAATTTTAAAGTCAGTTATTTATATGATCATTGATTATAAAGGGTTTTAATTTGTTTCATTCTTAAGATGAAATTAGACAAATACTGTTTTATATCTAAATTACAATACGGTTTCATAATATTATTGATATATGGGTATATTACAAATCAATGAAGTAGGTAAGTGTCATCGATTAATGGGGTAGGCTATCGTTTCTAATCAGTAAACATTTGTTAAATCTGATTTCTATGCGGTTTGCGTCTGGACTATCTGCGAACGAAATGTAATTCTGACTAATATTACCTTCGCAAAAAAATAGCGCCATCTCCATCTCGGCAACTACTTTAAAATTCTTTTTATGATGAAGGGTCATGGAAATCTTTCAGTTCGCTTGCATACGTTATTTAGTCGCAGTTAGAAAATTGTTATAGCATGGGCCCAGTATAGCCCAAAATAAAAAAAAAAAATAAAAAGGTACAAGGACAAGGGATAGGTGATCAAAATAAAATAAATAGAATTCATTTACATATCATCAATGGGAAGGTTGATGGTGATGCTGCCTACGACATCGTTGCCGTACTTTAGGTAGCCGAAGAATCCGACGACCGTGTAGAGGGCTATGACTATTCCCATGGCCCCGTTGAGCACTCCTGGACAGCCGAGGAAGTGCTGCGGTTTGGCCATCTCGTTTTCCACCGGCATCACGACCCCAATGCCTTCCATAGCGAATATCACCGTACTGAAAATGATAAATATTAAAAACATTCGCCATTAAAAAAATATTCAATAATGTCATGATTTTATTTCAACGCTTATTTAAATTGATTTTCTCATTTTTTTTACTGAATTTTAATATAAGACTTGTTTTTAAAAAAATATCTCATTCTTTTTAGTGCTCGGTCGAAATATAATGACACTACTCGAATTAAACATTCAAGTTTGCGTCTGGCTAAGTTTCTCCGGTAAATAGGGCTGCTTAAAATAATTTTTATTTTTAATTTTTGAGCCCACATGAAAGCAAGTGTGTATAAAAAAAAACAGGAAAATTGGTCTATGGAAAGTGGTTTAAATTTCGATTATAAGTTTTGAGATTTGAAACGTGAAACATCGCTGACACGGCAAAGCGTAGTAAAAAGAAGGAAAATCAAATACATGAGAATTTCATGATAGTTACGACAATGTAGTACGTACGTGGTACCGGTAAATCATTTATTTAATTATATATGTATTTATTTTCTTAATAATAAATATAAATTATAAATAAATAATTGCAAATAATTGAATGCTTGTACCTACGCAGACAAAGGTATCATATGATATTATTATCTATAACATCAAATATATTGTTTAACATTATTGTTCTAATTGTAGAATTAGTCATTATCAAATAATTGTTGAAGTGTCTTTTTTTTAAAACAGATTAAACAAGTGCTCACCTAGGTACGTACATATTACTAAAGATTAATAAATGTTTCTATATTTATACCTAATAAAAAGAGGCAATTGGCCTATGGTTGTTCCATAGTTCCTTTCGGATGGAGGCGGCAGATCCTGGAACATGTAGTAAAGAGTGATGGCGAAGGTCACAAAGAGGAATATATTAGCCAATGCCGAGAATGGCACCAGCCACTTGAGGTTCCTTATCTGGCACATCAGCACGAGCGGAATTAGCTGGAAAGCGCAGTAGGCCTGCACTGATATTACGTGGTCAGGAAAGTATTGATCTATGACCTGCAGCAATGAAGAAGACATTAATTTAGTGGTTACTGTAACAACATATTACTCCAGAAGTTTTTATTAGGATAAATTGAGAGGTGATACCGCTTGGAAGCATTTAATTAAATTGTACCCTTGTTAAATTATTATAACCCTAACATAAAATATTTAAAGCAAATATTATTTAATATTGTGTTGGAATTGCATCACATTGTTTTTACTTGCATGAAAACTTCTATTAATTATTGATACCGACGTTTTTAGACGTTTCCCGCGTTTTGATAGTCCATTTCAACTTATCCAAGAACTTAAATGAGAATCACTTAGTTTCAGAAGAAGGCATCGCGCTTGTCCAATTTATTTAAAGCTTTCGCAAATAAACCAGCTTGATTAATAATAAGTAGACAGCTCCTAAAACCCGTCTTCTGTGGCGCGAAGAGCCTCCATACAAAATCAACCAAATATTTAAATTTAATTTAGAGGACGAATGTCGGATTCCAATCATTCTTATTAATAATACTTAACCCATCCATTTTATCCCCATTCCCTATTCATCCAACCATTTTACGAAAGAGGTTACGTGTTAAATAATACCTGCTACCACCTATCATTTAGCTACGCCACCGAAGTTGATCTTCAAAGAAATATAGAACAAATAAATAAATAAATTCTTCTATACTCTATACTTCTTTCTTCTATAATTGGTATATTACATAATGTATTTGATTGCAAGCATAGAGTTTTTCAACTATAATATTATTAGGTTCATAAGAATACTTATTATATAATATCTAATAAAAATGGTATATTAAAAAACAGTTATTAAAACTTGTTAACAAAAAGTTATTAAAACTCTGATTGCAATTGAATATTCGATTTTATATTTATGATAACTTTAAATTAAAGTTTCTTCTTTAGGTAGTTAATAAGGATATAATCTTAGATATTTTAATGTTTTCAACTAATAGTTGAACTATGTAAACAAATTGTATATTCGGATGGACATACAGTGCACGCCATATTGGAGTTTTGTTTAATTAACATATTTTTATTTTTGTAAGGTTTCTTTAATTAATTAGCATTCATTAGACGCACACGAGTCATGACATCAGCAGACTAGTTTATAAAACTTGATTTGCAGACTAAAGAAAAACACGTTTCCAGGAATAATTTATAACAGCTTATATTGTAAAAAAAAAATATTTATATGTTTTCATAGGTACTGACATTCATACTTTTTATTAGAGTAAATAAATTTTTAATTCCAAAAATTCCAAAAACAAAAAAATGATGCCTAAAGATGCGTGTTTGTTTGTTATGTATAGTGCGTAAAAGAGTGCGTATGTAAGTGGTCTAAAGTTGACACATTGGTCTGAGGTACGGGATTCTTTTCTTGGTGCGGTAGTATTTTTTATGCATGTAATTTGTCGATTGGTACATTTTGGGCGTGATATTTTAATTATTTTTTTTATATAATTTAGAAATAATTTTAATTAAAAGGCCTAATTTTTAGTGTCTAACTTAATTGGTAAGAATCATCTTAAATACAATTTGTCCTAGTTATTATTTTATATATTTAAATTACTAATAATGTTTAAAAAAATATTAACCTCATTATATTTAGTCTGTAATTAATACCTGTTTAAATGACTCTGCAATGAGAACAACGTAGACGCATGTTGCACCGATATATGTCGTAACCAGAGCCCAGTCCACAAAATGCCTGAAAGAAAAATATTTTAAATAAAAAAAAAACCATGATAAAAAACATATTTTTAATATTTCGTTGTAGTGTAAAGAAATAAATATAAAACGTATCTATGTGAATTAACATGATATACCTTGATTATAATTATTTAAAATAAAAAAATGTATTCAGTATGAGTTTTTCACTAAAAACAATA
Organism: Neomicropteryx cornuta; assembly: GCA_020383195.1. Lineage (NCBI taxonomy): Eukaryota > Metazoa > Arthropoda > Insecta > Lepidoptera > Micropterigidae > Neomicropteryx > Neomicropteryx cornuta. The sequence continues at coordinate 16,426,130 of JAHKQU010000008.1, read as the reverse complement.
TTTTTCCAAATAAATAAAATTTAAACTCCACGTTTAGTTACGTTCATTTAACACACTCATACATGTGGCTTCGCTTCCTTTCTGATAGTCATCCTATACAGGGTTATCTTAAATTCACTGTTGTACTTTTATAAACAAATTAAAAATTCAATTGAAATCGATTTAATGTTTAAGATCTCGGTTGAAGGTTGGCGATTTCCCTTGATGTACTTTGGAGTAAAACAATGTTTATATTTATATAATTATTTAAGTATGTTTTTTATTTTTGTGAAATTATTATTTTTAGTTCATGAGACCGGTTAAGTTGTCGATATAGCTAAATTTGTTTTGTCTGTCTGGCAACACTCATAAATGATTGTTTATTTTACAAATTAATTCTAAATAAAAAAAATAACCTTCACAGTATTACGTATTTGTCGCTGAATTTATCTACATTTCAATCCTCCCCTCCCCACTCCCAAACGCAACGGCGCTCAGTTGCCAGACTGCCAAAATCGTAGTCCAGAAACACGTCAAAACATAACTAAAGTAGTTACTTTCTTATGTATTTAAAGTAGTCTAGATGTTATAAAATCAGGTGAGATTTTTGCAGCTAGCTATTAGTCTGTTAGTTTACTGGCCTACTTTGCCTATTTCGGCCCTGGGTCGCAACTTTGCCCAGCCGATCGCGCCTGGGCGAAGCGTCGAGCCGTGACCGCAGTTCCGCGCACCGCTGAGCATCGCTCCTGCTTCCTACAGAAGCACGCTTTAATACGCTTTACGTCCGATCAACTGTTGCGATGGTAATAACTCTTTACCTAATATTGGTTTTCGGACGTAATAAATGATGTACCTACCTATTTTGTAAAGCGGCGTTTTTACGTTCACTAGAATTATTTACACCTTTAAGCCAAAAAAAAAAAAAATGGCTAATTAATTACATAAATATGCAATTTTAAATATTTTTTATGCGAATTTATTTATTATTATGTTGAGTACAAAGATAAATAAAAACATAAAAAAGATAAATATTATTTACTATTATTATTTAAAATACTATCATCAAAATACAAATATATAGTATAATTCCTTAATTAAGTAGATGACTTAAAACTAAAATAATTAATTTTGAATAATAAAGAAAAAAACGCCGTACGCTACGTTTACGCCGACCTACATATATAATATAATCATTCTTTAATTTATAAAAAAAAATAAAGATCCTCTGTGAATGGATACGTCTTTGTATATATGTAAAAAACTGTTTTTTTTTGTTAGTTACTTGAGCTCGTTAGAAAGCAAACAGAAATATTAATTAATTACATACAGCAATGAACTTCTTTTTCGGGAATATACTACGTGTACACCGTACACATGTGTAAATATTTAAGGAATACGCAGATTTTAATATTAAGTATTTTATTTGATATTTATTATTAGCTTATTATTTGTCAGATCTTACCTATAAAAATAATAATTTTTATGAGTATGAGTGTATGTATATATTATTGCTATATTATATTATTATACCATAAATCCAAATTAAGTATACTATTGTAAGTGAGTTTTAAATCAAAAACAATAAAATTGTCCGTTCTTCAACCTGAAACATTTAATAATCTACAACAAATAAAGCCTACCTTATTACGGGCGCTACCTAGTTAGGTAGACCTTTGAAAATATGTTCCGAGAAAAATAATTTTAAACCTGATAATATTAATTTGTTCTTGTTACAAGTTCGTCCGCTCGCTAGGCCGCTCCGCGACGAGTCTTTGACCGGCCTTGGCCGAGCACGAGCAAGCAAACGAATGAGCGAAACACAAAAAGGGAATTTCACGCGCGCTTTGATAAAATTATTATATTAAGGCATGAATTATTTTCGCATTTTTTATACAATTTCTGACGCGTAATAGGGAACATAAACACTGCTTTAACTCTTCGGGAATGGTCTTGAGACACCCTGTATATAATTTTATACCGTCACAAACGGGCTCGCCTAGTCTTGACATTATAGAAACTTATTTGCAATTGTGGCACGCTAGATCAAATATAATTATTACTTTTTTTTTTATAGAAACATCAAAGTTAAACAAAGTAGTTTTTATACAATATAACTGTACATATCAGTCGTTTTTTTAAATATATATAAGCATTTTAATGCATACATAAATTAAATAAAAAATGATTTGATAAGCGTGATATGATTTTAGTAAGAAAAAATATATTATTCTTATTTCAGTAATAACATATTAATGTATTTATGCTAAATATAAAATATACCTATATATTTTATTGTACACCAAATACAGTATAGTGTGAAAAAAACTACAATTTATTATAGCAATGTTTTGAGCACGATTATGCAAAAACGACAATTTCAATTTGCTTACGCAAAGAGCTATTGGAATTTTTAACCTAAGTTATTCTAAAAATGTATATGCAATTCTTTTTAATTTAAATACGTTAGGGTGCCTACTAGCTTAAGTGAAAAGTTAAAACGATTTTTTAAAAACATTCAGAATTTAATGAATTGTTATTGTAAAACCTTCCCTTAACCGTTAAATATGACTTGTAGCGACTGCATTGAAAACGATTCGATACGGAAATGACCGAAGTGTCGACATTTTGATTCGCAACGGACCGAAATATATTGCGGTTGATATGAATAGAAATCGAATCGTTGCTTGTCTCGGTTTTAGGCTTTCCCTTTTGAGGTAAGCTAAAACTATGCAATAGGCATGGATGCGATTGGTAAATTATAATTGTATTGACAGATAACAGTTGTAGAAGCAATGAAAAAGAACTATCTTCATTTTAAACATTATAATTATAAAGGTTAATTATTATCTGATAAAAACAATATTTTAAATTTGAGCGCACACGCCTGAAGAAAATATGCTCCCATGTCATGACTTTGATTATTGCCTATTAATCCTGCTCAGAGCATAAACATAACATTTCCCAATGAAAATTTTTAATATCCATCACTATTGTTTTTGTTAACAGAATTTTCAAGAGGTTATATAGGTTATATAGGTTATATAGGTCAGAAGCTATAGGTGTTTAATTTGAATAAATGATTAGGTATGGAAATGAAAAAATTATAATCATGCTGAAAGTATCCCATTATGTTTAAACTAGTTAAGTTTTTTTACTAATTTTTGCCCTGCCCAGATATATACATATTATGTTGTTTAAAACAGTCAGTGTACACAGTGGTGATGAAGCGTTAAAATCTGTGTGAACATATGCAGTTTCGAAACTGCAAATTCTATGAAGATTAAGTAATTGAACGCTTTAGCATCTAGACAACTTAAATCGCTATTATTATAATTATAAATCAAAAATAACGTGGGTGTGTACTAAGCAACACGACCGTGACATTTTTGATGTGTTACATTTTTGACATAATAAAAAAATATTTGTCAAAGATGCGACACAGAGACCTATCGCTAAGAGTACACTTTTTTTATATTTTTTGTTCTATAAAAAAAACGGTAAATACATTTTTACGTTAATTAATTAATTAATTAATTTACGCTTATTTCAAAATTACACAAAAATATCTAAAACATTATGATCAAGTTTGTAACCAATATTGCTAACAATCGTAATAACCATCTAAATCAAACTTGATTGTCTCTTTCATGATATTACATATAGTAGATAGCTACGTTACTATTCTTTAATACAATAATAGGGTAAGTGATAACACTAATCACGGTTTATGGCTTTGAGTAGTATCATACTATTTGATTTAAAAAAATATGTAAATATTTTGACATTCCATATCATTAAAGATTATATTGCCTAATATTCTGTTCCAATTTCAATTGTTACATATTTAGACAGATTGGAGAAAAATGATTAAAGTTTAATTATTTACTTTTAAAATCTTAAATAATTTTAATATTTGCCATGCTACTTGCTTGGCACGTAGTCGAGCTAGTTAAATTTTCTAGTGCCAGAGTCAGGAAAAATAATTATTAAGTAGTTTTAAAAATGGTTTGACTATGATGAATGCATTCGAACTCGGTACCTCTGGATCAATAGTCATATGCCCTAACAACTAGACTACCAATATGATATTATGTAATTATTTTTGTTTCGTATTTTTACACTTTTTTCCAAGTGCTTGTTAAAAAGTCAACGATAACTTTATTAAAACTAATTCTTATAGGGGTCTTAAATTCTTCAAAAAACTACCGAGAGCTTTAAAAAATACGTAAAATAGGCCAGTTTAAGATATTATATTTGTTGAATTCGAATAAAATGAATGAATTTTGATTGTTATCCTTCTATTTGTATTCAAGAAAGTATGTATTTCCGAATGAATGTACAAATTCGCAAATTTAAAATTGTTTTTCATTGTCTTCTTCTAAAATAATTCCTACAATATTGTCATGGAAATTCTCGATCAGGTTTATGCCGCTTATAATGTTAATGCAATATAACTGTTTATATCATAAAAAAAATATATATTTTTAGATTACAAATATTTCTAAAAATGTGTCGCCTCTATGTAAAACAAAATCCCCTACACTTAGCCCTAAGGCCAACATGTGAAGAACGTTCGATGACCTGGCTCCCATTCGAAGGTCCTACGAGCCATTCTTCGGCCTGTCGCCGGCTGCCATTCTCCATTTAATTTTGTTTGCATTGTTCTGAACGATAAGCCATTGGGTCTGCTCTTGTACACAGGCCCTTCGTTTGTGAAATATGAAGTAGGTATGTGAAGTTAATAGCATTACACGTATTGGGTACATATACATATACAAATTATATTTATAAATGGCCTCACATTTCGATAGTGATGTCATGCTATTCATGTCATAAATATTTTGTTATGGAGTTAGCTTTTTTCAATAAGCGATAGATACTAAAATTATGACAATTAGAGTTCATGTATTTTTTACAAGCTCGTTATTTATATGATTCAAAAATATATTCTCACCGTTTTAGATTTACTCCGCCCCTCAGTTAAATGGAGGAAGGTATAACTTCAAAAATCCAGAGCAAAAATTGATTGGATTGAAGAGATTGGATAACAAAAAATACATTATGTTAATACTATCAAACATTATTCAACAAAATAAGCCTTTTATAATGAAAACATTAAACATTATTAGGTCAAAGCTTTGAATATATTTAAATTACATTTCGCAATTGTGCGTTAACAAATCACCATTTTATATATAACCAATAAAAAAAAAATTTTTTTCCTAATTTTTGACAATATTCAACACGGGCAAAATAGTGGGAGTTAAAAGTACAATCTTTATAATGAAAGTCTATTTAATATCTCACTTTTAAAATTAATTTACTTAATGTAGTTGTTTTATTTTACTCAATAATAATAATAATATATAAAATAAGTTATGACAACGCGTTTTAAATGGCAGGGTTTTTTTTCAGTCTTATATGAAAGAAGTAAATTTAAAGTTCTTTTCGCAAGCTTCTATTTAGCTTGCAAACAATTGTGTGTCGATTTGAGTTAAATCTTGCAAGCTGAATTAGATCCACTTCCTCTTATCCTACGGAGTTAAAATTTGACACGCTGGACCAGTTCCGATGACAATGCATTTTTATGGTAAGCATGACCTGAGTTTACACCCAAGATTGGCTCTAGACGAAATAACTCCTCAACGGTCAACAGCACAAACACGAATTTTTAAAAACAAGCATTTAAATAAAAGTTTGTTTTTAAAAATGTATTTTTACAAGCATTTTCTATTTGATCGATGTTATTTTCTAAATCTTGTGTTATTAGGCCTATTCGCTTGCTTTTTTTTTTATAAAATTCAAACAGAAAAATATCCAAAAAACTGTTTAGAACATCCAATATAAATTGGATCTCTCAGGTGGGTGTTTACTAAAATCATAAAACCTAACAACATTATCAGTTGCAATTATCCCAAATTGCCTGTTTATGTTAATTAGTGCAAAAGAGCCTATTATTAAAACCGTACAAGCTGAATGGCAAAATGAAAAAAAAAACTATCAGAATAAGGTGCTCTAAATATCCTTGAGCACAGACTAATCATCTGACAAATTACTGCTGCTGTAACTAACTACATGTAATTGACATTAAGTACATAGGTTATTGACAGTGACACACTTCAGGCTCACAGACCAATATACCTTGGGTTACATAAATTATCTCCATAAGCATTAGGTATTGGCAGAGATAACTATTCGTATTAGAATGATTGCTCGGGTGACCGTCTCTTTATTTGCCTAGCGGACCTCTTTCTTACCTTTGGCTATTTTAACATGGAAACCTGAAATTTAAGGGCTTTTTATTGCTTTATTTATTATTAATAAAAAGAAGTACATATTAAAAAAGTACATAAATCCTGCAATTATTCTTACCATACACAACTATGTTAAATTTGCTTGAGCCAGAGTTTATAGAGAGAAATCTTTAAAAATTGTATGACTTTACCTTTTTAGTTATTTAAGGTAATTTGACATATTATTATTTTGTTTATGAGTCATTGTAAAATTTAAATGGTTTTGTGGCATATTTGTGATTTAAATAAATGTACATTAAAAATTTAAATGGGGCATATTTTTTAAATTCAAATTAAATAAGATATAATAATAATGTATTTGACTAATTACTACCACAAAAAAACTCTTCTAAGCTAGTTAATAACTTCACTCAACACTACAGGTCGTTTTCCAGTTATTGATACGTTTATGGAAACACGGTTTTAAATGGGATGCGCTCTTTAATCGAAATAACTATTTAAAATTATAATAATGTTTTTGATGTGTAAACATTTACAAGACCGTGAAATTGTTAAAACAATAAAAATAATAAATTTGTCTTACTTTCACCACATCCAGAGACCTACGGCATCATCTAATAATTTAAGGAAAAAATATTGGCAGACATTAGGACTTAAGAATCTGCGGATGTGCTCTAACCAGATTACAGAATCTTTTTTTCTTTTTGAGAATCTATTAAAAAGATATTCTTACTTAGTAAGCTTAAGAGACTTAGTAAATGACAAATATTAATTAAAATCAAAATTTATCAATTTAGGTTCAAAAATATAAAAAAATATTTGTATTTAAAGAGAATTGGGTGAAATAAAAGTCATTAAAAAAAGATAAATATCCTCCAATACGATCTGTTGATCACTGATGTGTACACCTCTTAACCGTGAGTCCCGGCATTCACTTTTTTTTTTATCTCCAGTCTGACCGTGTTACTTAAACAAGGATGCTGAGAATTAATTTCGGTGATAACTGTCAATCTATTTACATAAATAAATAAAATAGTAATTTAGACATAAATAAAAGTAACAGGAATTAATAAAATATTCAAAACGTGTTCGGTTTTAAATTCTATAATTTAAAACCGAACACGTTTTGAATATTTTATTATGTCTATACATAAGATTAGTTTATAAATCATATGTTGCCCATTTTCGCAAAAGTGAATTTGCATATAGCTGTAAAATTTTGGTTATTTTAACAAACTTTAAAGCGGTTGACCACTCCACGAGGTTTTTGTAAAAACATTAAAAATAATGGCACTTTGATAAAATAAAAGGAATGTAAATCTAGCGATCTGACAAACTGGACTGCTATAAATACGAGGAAATAGGTAGGACATCGTGATACATAGTAATTTACATTAACAACGAATGGAGAAAAAAAAACTTAATACTACATACCTCTAAATACGGATTCATACATTAATACTTAGATAATAATACAATTATTAATTATCGTCCAAATAAAATATTTAGGAACGAAACTGAAAAAAAAAGAAAGGAAGAAAGAAGTGAAAAACAAAAACTTAAATATAAATATTATTAAATAATTTTTGTTACCTAATGTTAACTAATGTTACGGATACGGTAATGACTCGCCTATTCTAGCGTAAGTTAAATTAATCTTTCACTTCTACCAGTTCAATGCTATCATTAATGCTGTTTAAATTTATTAAGTAATCTAGTTAGATCTATCGCCTAAACTTGTTGAATCAATCCCTTAATGACATTGATTTGATCACATAATGAGCATAGTTTAATCTCACTCAACTGTTTTCGAAATTCCTATCCAGTTGTTAAGGATTCCAATAATTACATATCAATTATAAAATAATTACACTTGTTAAATCTAGCATTTAAAATACGAAAAGTGGAAATTCCAAAAAAAGTGAATACCCTTTAATCTAAGCCGAACTTTATGCAAATCCGGTGCCACTCACTATACTCGCACAGCTCTACCCGGTTTAAATGTTTGTGGCCTTCGGCGCAAATAGTTGCCGCGGCTGCATCCGCCTCACTGACCGGATCTCGGAGACTCATCCGGTTAGCCACGGTCATCCCCTTTTCGAAGTTAGAGATCCATTTCTTTTTGGGTTTAGCTTCAAATTGCCGATATAAAATGTGCGCGATTCGCTCTTAATATTCTGATATATTTCACAACTTTGCTTCATTCAAAAGAATGATCATGACAATTTAAAACTATACTTAAAATGAAACCTATTTTGACTGTGTTTCGACAGTACAAAGTTATCCTACTTTATACAGTGGGTTGCCAAATTATTAGGAAAAAATATTACAGTTGCTGATTAATGCACAATATGGCGACTACATATGTGGACGAAGAATACCCTTTCAACAATTCTGACCTATAAATCGTTACCTGCAAAAATCTACACAAATTAATGCAACTTAAGTGCCTATCCGTTAAAAACTTAATACACCTTTTAAATAAATAAATAAACCAACTTCTTAAAAAAATAAATAAATTATATTAATTATAAAAAATATAGTAGACAATGCCATGGCGACTTACTACGACGCGTAGTTGTAGAGTTCTACAACTTGATCGCCAACATACATCCCTGAAAACAACTTAAGGTGAAGCCAAAGGATAAATATTAATTTCGCTTCATTTAGACCCTTTTAACCATTTTAATAATAAAAAAAATATTTATCTATCCTTGAATTTAAGTCTTTAACACAGATTTTTAAAATTGATTTTTTTCTGAGAAATTTAGTAAACTATAAACTGCTAATAGTTTCTTTTTAGTTGAATTGTTGTCTTATAAAAAAACATTAGAATCCATTGGAAAATTAGTTCGAGTCTGCACATAGTTATGTGCGGATTCGAACTTGCTATCTCGAAATTCCTATGTTGAATCTTAACTTGGTTTTCGAAAAATACAGTAGTTCAAATAAACTGTGTTTTACACGAATCTTGTAGTTGTGTTTACACCATGACTAGTTTCATTGTGTTGGTAAATTAATAATAATATGCAAAAAAAAAAAAAAGCGAAAGCCAGATTTTCATGGCTGATTATTTATGCCAAGAAACCATCTTATCACGAATCTCTTAAGATCTAGGTCAAGCGGAAGATGTCCTGCGACCGTGGCCTCGACATGTCGGCGTTGAAGACTGACTCGACTTGAGCCGCGTTTTAGTATGCAGGCCAGCGACGCCACGAGGACGATGCTCTAGTATGTAATAGTACCTACTAAATAAATGAACTTAATATTTGAAATCATTACGTTTAAAAATAAACACTTGGCAACTACATATTATTAACACGCTAGGGTGAAAAATAACATCAAACTAATAATTCCCATTGATAAAAAAATATAAATCGATCAGGCTAAGAGACGAAAATATAAATCTCCAATTATTATAAGGAAGTAATAAGGATTTCTTCGTTTCTTAGAGGTAGGTACTAGCGACAATATTCGTAAATTTACATCCAGACAAATGCGTCATGACTTCACGCATTCAATCTACATTGAAAAAAGATAAGCACGCGAAAATGAAATTAAAAAGAGCAGTAAAACAAAACATGATGATAAATCAAATATTTTATAATTTTAGATAAATTTTGTGGCAACCTGTAAAATCACATACATAAGCACTCAAACTGAAAACCTTTTCAAAACGGTACTAATTTCAGAGGACAAAAAAATAAGATCAATTAATGAACTGTTAAAAAACATAGATCACTTTTCACATCTTTTAAAAGTGAACCAAAATTTCAAAGGATATTAAAACATGTGAAAAAAACAACTGTTTGTTTACGATACCGTTTTTACCAAGGTGGTTTCGCGAATTAAATATTTTATCGAACCAAAAAGTTAACACAAGAAAATAATATTATGTAACAACCATCATGATAGGTACGATGATGTAGGTTGTACGAGTACAACCATAGGAAAATTTTTTTTAGATGGATAAATTGCTTACCTATAACCTACCTCAACAAATTGTAATCGCCATATAACTATTCGATAATAACTTGTATTGTAAAAAATCAATTAACTTGGCAATGTTAAAACTATGGTGGCGGTCAAATTACTCGATGCTATATTTATGTGTGTTATAAAATATTAATAAAAATGTGAGTTTTATTGTAGTAACGCAGTCGCTGTGGTGCATTGCTAATTAAATTCCATTAGAGTCTCAATAAAATTTAACTATGTCAATCATAAGCAATGCTTGTGATAGTGTGCTGTTTTTTATTTTTAATTTACGCCAATTTAAATGTCATTTATTTAACTTCCCTGTGCCTAATTTATAAATTTCTCCCATAAGTCGCCCGTGTGCAAACTTCCATATGTTTTCCTAAATGCCATTCGTTGTACTCAAAGTTTTTGCTTGTAAATCAGCTGTTTTTTAACGAGACTGGTCTTTAGATACGGCGTATATATTGATATAAATTTAACCTTGGTTAAATTCAAATAATAGTAAGTTTGAAATTTGAGCACGGAACCCCTGTATTAAAAAAAACAATAAGCAAATTATTCGATGTTTAACTGTAATTTTTAGTTATTTTATATATACATTCACGTAATGCAGTCTAATACGGAAACAATATAATTATACGAATATTAACATAAATATTCCACAGCTATAAAACGTTTCCAGTAAAACGCGCATTGCAACGAACTGTTCATCCGAATGAATAAAACAATATTCAATTAGCGTATTAACGGATACAGTTATCTCATTTAACACTATCATAAGTTATTTCAAACACATACCAAGAAATGGCCTCTATAACACAGTATGAAGTGATTCTATGGAAATTGCTTATATAGGAAATACTTTTTTTTTTTTTTTTTTTTTTTTTTTATTTTATCCAAAAACAATATACATGAAATAGCACAAAACAATTTAAATAATAAAACTAGTTACAAGTAATCTTAAACTATCCCATACAAAGCAAAATAGATAGGTGGTGTGGATTTTATCACCCCACTAGACAAGGTCTGTTCTGGGGTGATACCTGCTTCAATTTTACACGTTTGCTTTACCTGGTTTTATATTTTTATTTTATTTTGATAAATAGTGTACGTACATAATATATATAACATCATATATGAGAAATAAATGCTCATGAAATACTTATATTGTGAAGTGTTAGATTTTAGTAATAATATATAATATATATAATGTGCAAAGTATATAATATTATATAATAATAGTCTATATAGGAATATTTAAGAGTAGTTTTTCACATTCGTTTCTTGAAAACGTCATAAGCCAATTGCAAATTTTGCGCTTGAAGACATCTTGCCGCACTGGAACGTCATCAACCGAAGAACAAAAGGTGTTGTATATTTTTGGAGCGAGGAATGTATAGTGCCGTTGGCCGAAGGCTGTATTCATACGAGGCTGCATATTTCGCCTATACCTAATTTGGTGTTTGTGTTCTATGATTGTGTGACGTCTTGAGTCCCCATGAAAGTGTGCCATGATAGTCTTCATATACAACTGCCTAACGTCTAATACTTTAAAAGACGCGAAGAGTTGATCAGATGGATAGCAGTATGGCCTCCTATTGATAACTCGGATAACGGCTTTTTGAGCTTTTATCACACAATCCAGATGCGCTTTCGCGGCGCCGCCCCAGGCCCCAGGAAATACTTTATATCTCGAGCACTACAATAATATTAAGGTGGCGCTAACAGGTTTAATTTGAAGGAACACGTGATTCAATCCAATCGTATAATATATAGCTGCATATGACAAAAAATTTGCATTCGTTGCCTTATTTAAGTTTTGCTTTTACTAAAGGGGGCATTTTTTCAATTTGTTTTGTAGCAATAATGCAATAAAGCAATAATGCTTGCAACCAAAAAAATATGCCTACCCTTATATACATATACATTACATTAGTAATTTAATTTTTTAATAAATATAATTTCTGTAAAACCGACTTACCTCCAAAGGTCCATCGATAAACGAAGACCTTATCGACTAGATAAATGCTTACAAATAGGTATTATAGAAAAAAATAATAATTATTATTTCTAACGTATATGCATACTCATGTATTGTAATTAAATTGGTAATAATGTATTTTCATAATGAAAAACCTTAGTATATAAACATATTTTTAAAGGTGCATTATTTTGTAAAAAAATAAAAATAACGAATGTCATCTATTAAATAAAGAAAAGTTGTCAGTAAAGCAACATTTTTTTTTTATTGAAAAAAATATTATTTTGGGCACGCTAGGGTTTATTTGGGTATACCGAGTCATATGCGTCTTTTAAAGATTTGTTTAATTTAAAACATTATTAAAGATATAAAAGAGTAAAATGACGAAAGGCATATTTCACTAATATTATAAGCTAGTCGTACTTTCAGTAACCCATAAACCTTAATGAAACCATTAGCAACATTAACATATTGCACCATAAGTCATTGAAATAAAAAAAAACAATATGAAGAATGAACAAGTATATATTTTTGTTAGTGAGCAACAGCGCAGCGTTATGATGTCATTTTTTAAACAATGGCTATTAAAAACCAGAGTGAAGGCTGTCTCATTGTCAAGCTTGGCGAGTTTGTCACCGTGAAATAAATACCATTCTTTACGATCCAATTTATGACAACCAATTTGTAAAAGGTACAACGAAAATACAACTATTCATTTATTTCGGGGCATAAAATAATACTTAATAAGTAATTGCCATGAACTAGATCAAATGTAATTATTTTAGGCTCTCATCAACTAAGCTTAATTTGATTGAACTGGTTAATAGTCATGGGAGATGATGTAGCAATGTGTTACAAAATGCGCATATAGTGACTAGGCAGATGGCTTGACGACCAAACTACCAAGATCTCTTAATGTTCAGTACATATTTTTACAGTATAGTTAGTTCTCAGTACGTACCCCGAGCGTCATATGACTTTATATCAAATTTGGAACGAAGTCGTAAATAAGTTTGACATTATTTTGCAATTTTATTTTTTTAATTTAATAAGTAAAATTAAATAAATGTAATATGAGAGTTTGCATACAATACGATAGAATACGAGTACCACTAGCTATTACGTAAATATAGTACATGTATCGTGTATCAATAGTTAAAATGAAAGTATTAAACAGATAAAAAAAACTTATTTTAATCCACCATCTTCAAAAATGCTCAACCTTTCTTAAATAGACCTCATTGTACATAGGTATCTAATTAACGTTATACACCTACATATTATATTTATAACTGTTATTTTTTTAGTCACGGTCGCATTGAGTCGCATTTTCAATTCGTCTGCGCCACTACTACTAACAGAGGCGACGCGAGCGTATTAGTAAATAAAATTATGCTTTCGTTGCGTTTGCTGTAGAAACTCTGGACGCGTGACGCCCGATGCATTGGCGTTTGCTGAAAAGGTTGGCAGATTATTAGGAGAGAAGTCGGGGGATCCGCGTCGGGATCCTTCTTCAAGCAGGAATCAGTTTGGAGGCGGCGCGTGGTCGCGTGGTCGCGTGGTAACGCAGCCAGTGTCCTCGGCACGCTCACTTCGTCCGACGTCCTCGACTACATTTTATATTTAGTTTAAAATGTACATTTTGTTATATATACAATTTTGTTGTACGCTTATAATTGTTATTATTATATTAACATATGTATTCAGGTATATTGTATATATTATATTCATATTTACTTGTTATTACCAAAATTACTACTTGTTATTATTTTTGGTATCTATGAATTTCGAAAAGGTTTTCGTTGCGACTACAGAGCATTTTGCATTATTAAACAGGTTATTAAACAACACAACATTATTAACAGGTTATTGACAGGTTATTCTTGTTAAACAAACAATAAAAACATGTATTTCATAAGCGGCAACTCCGAGATTTGACTGAGTTATATTGTCTTTGAGTTATATTGAGAGATATTGTCTGACTGAGTTGCCATCGACTAATGTTTAAACCCTTTACCTCTGGATCAGAAGCAGGCGCTTTGTCCACTTCACCAACAGCTCGAAGTAAATAATAATAACGAAACATCAGTTTAAACTATTTTAAATAAAACTATAAATGTTCAATTTAGCCGCTGCGTTTCTAAATAATTGACGACAATAAATGTATATTATTTCTCATTAGGCTAATTATTAATGTTTACCGTGTATACTATAATCGATTGAAATAATATGCATGTAATATTGTAATTATAAAATCATCACATAGTACCATCCAAATATTTATGGAGAGAAATTTCAATTTAAATTAGAATAGCACATTTTGGAAAAGGTGGAAATATAAAAAATAAAAACATTTTATTTGAATCCGATTCGCTTCACTATTTTGTTTAGTGTTCAGTCCCTACAGCATCTTCATCTCGCAGATAATACTTGTCCTACTTTCGTGAGCGATGGTCTCGTTCTGTTCCTCAATTTGGGCAGACAAAAAAAAAACCTACAGATCAACGAATGATAAAAGATAAGTGGTATGTGATTATTTATCCTATAGACAGGTATATCTTAAGTTTGTAAAAATGATAAATCTGATAAAGGATATTTATTTTAAGCAAACGTTTTTTAAGGATGGCGCAGCGATTGTTTGGAGATCGGTTTTTTTTTTTAAATTTAGTTTTACAAATAACAAATTATTATAATGACGCAATTTAAATATAATACACCAACAACAAGGGTAAGCATACGAGACGCTTAAAATATTTGCGTGAGTAGATGTCGATTAGCGAATGCGATAAACACAGAAACGCCAAGGATACGTCGATAATTACTTTAGAATGTGATTGAGTCCTATCATAGCTACCTATAGTTCCTAAGGTAAAATAATTTACGTTCATCAGTGATCACGTAATTCATTTATTTTAGTTTTTTACGGTTCAATAAATTGTGCGTTTGAACGTGCACAGAGCTGCTTAGAGATACATATGGTCATAAACCGAAGATGTGTTTCTTTTCGTGCTTGCCATTATATCTAAAAAATTAAATGCGACAAAAAAATATAGATGGATGGTTTTATTGATGGATGGATTACTCATCCGAAATTGACGCATAAAAGAAAAGATAATATGGGATGTGTAAAAAAATCAATTCGCAATGTTAAATCGCGTTTATCGACGTTTAAAATCTCAGATTTTGTGTAAAGCTATTTATCAAAATCGTTAAAACTATATACTAGGAGCGTGCGTTCAATAGAACGAATGTGGAATTAGTACGTCACGTTTGGAGAGCAAAAGAGTGCAGTATGCAGTCTATAAAACTTAATACATCGATAGTCAAACCCAATGAACAAATCAAATGCATATGATTGAAAATTCTGTAGTAAAATTAATAATTATGTTATATTACCATATTTACTGACCTTAAGCATGCAAGATAAAGTTTTATTACTATAAAGTATTTCATTTGGGTTAGTATTATTTTGCTGTTCAAATAAAAAGAGCCTAGATTTGCGCTTAGATACATCAGAGCGTATTATAATATGAAGATAGTCTGCTTAAAATCTATTCATTATAGATATTCATTATACAAAGATTGTACTAAATAGAAACAATATCAATTATATATTATATAATACATACCCTACAAATATGGAATTATATTATTACATATAAATATAGATATACTTGTATATATACTATATTATATTTACAAATAAATATAATGTATGATTGATTTGTTGTGTATTGATTTGTTAAATTAAAATTATTTTATTTTATTTTTAGAAAATCTATTAGTGCAATTTTATTTTATTATATTCATCGTGTATTTTTTGTTTCTACGTAGTTCTATGTTGTAAGTTACTATGTCATTTCTATGTACATTTTTGTATTTCTCGGAAAATAAATCTTATCTTATCTATGAACGTAAATATGTACTTTTATATTTTTATTATTTCATAAGCAATTTAAAAGTATGGCCTTTTGAATTGCCTAAAGTTATTATGGAAAATATTAATGCAACTATCTCTATGTAAGGTATTTTTAAGACGACAGATGCGAGGTATTATGTTATTAAAGGCTATGTTGTTATATGATATAAGGGTTTTAAACAGATCAGGGCTCTTAAATTATGTGACGTCGTATTAAATGATATTTTTTTTAGGCACGTCATTTCTAGATTATAATTAATTATTTTAAAAAGAAATATTAAATCTGACGATGAGTGACGACGAGCGTATCTAATTCAATCTTATAAGTCTCTGATATATATATATAAGTGATAAGTGTTTGATACATTATATGCAGTTTCTAAAGAGATAGGTAGTAGGTACAGGTCTTAAAGGTTTGCGTGAATCTAGCAGCCATGGCACAGATTAAATAAAACATTCCGAGACGAGCATGGCTGATAAGAACGGCTGGAAAACGAATGTAATATGAAGTTGGCAACTTCGTGGCCAAGCATCTGAATAATGATAATGCTTAAAACAATTGAATGAAATTGAATTAAACTCAATAGAAATACCATTAATTTGTAAACTAGCTGCCTGTTCCGTGCAAAACCGGGTTTTTTTTTAACGCCTACCGCTGCGAGCGTCACTTTTACCAAAACGCAATTACACATCAAAAATTGTGTAAAAATAACTCAAGTTATTTTTGGCATATTTATTTATTTATTCGTATAAACCATGCACAGAGTACTAGTCCAATGGCAATTAATATAACCAACAGCTACCGGCACCTACTGCCGTCCGTACCAAAGGAGGTTTACAAACAAATTATATAGCCAGAATGTTAAAAGAAAAACCAAAAACCGATAATGTATCTCTTGGATAAACCGAGAGATACAATTATTTAATTACACTAATCTTAACTACGCATACAGCAAATAATAAGGAAATTTGAGCAAATTACCGAAGGCATTTTTTTGTTGTTATGTTGCATCCGTGGCTGTAAACATGTATAAATATTATCGAAATGCTTGCATTGGTTTGGATGTGGTTTGTGTTTTTGTTGAGGAAAATTTCCAGTCACGCTGGCTATGATCGGTCCGAATAATTTATTGAGAACGGCTGCTAAGAAAATTAAATATTCTATTTATACATATAATCATTCATCTAATTAGGATTCAACAAAAATCTCCATTCATAATGAGACTTATACGAGTAGTATGTATGTATTTTTTTTTGTTACACACTACAGCGATTAAAACTATAATGTTGTATGCGTAAATGCAATTATATAGCTGTATGTATAATTTTGTATTAGAATATTAAATATAAACTTTCTATATTATTTATTAAACAAAAAAACAATTAACTGATATCTGAGTATATAGGTTTCGTTTAGTACCTAAGTTGAACTTGTTTAATATATATATTTAATTTAGTATGTTATTAGTAGTCATAGCAATATTTTAGAGAAATTTTCCGATAATTTTGGCAGAAATTTGTAGGTTTTAATTTACTCTTAAACAAAGTGAAAAGTTTGTTAAGTAAGTTTGGGTAAACATATATCACCATTGGGCATTCGGTTTACGAATAGTTCGAAGAAGAGAAGATTTGAAGTATTTTATTTTTGCTTAATAGTAGTATAGTTTTAGCTAGATGAACATGCCGTTCGACATACGAGTATGTGGCTTGCAGAGCAGAGCAGATTCATTAGCTAAAGTCCTATATGTATAAATTTGGAACTTGTAAATCAACATTACATATTTTATAAGTCGTGCTGATTCTATTAGTACTGCCCTATTATTTTTGCAGTGACTTTCCTAAGAACATGTATTTTATCGTATCATCTTTGAATTGTCGCTAGCGGGATGATAAACAATTTAGATCACTGATAAAAATGAAAATATATTTCTATCGAAATAATTTAATTTAATTTTTACAATTGAATACATCTATATAAGCACAATATAATGTGTTATAAATAAAATATTACGTTTAAAAACCGTTAAATTGTACAGATTTTTCTGAGATGTCGTAAAAAAACAGTAGATATATGAGTAGGTATATCCAAAATCGATAATTTCTTAAATTAATGAAGCAAAAGCTCAGAATATTCTAATTTGATATGTTATCTGTAGGAAACTGGCATATTATGTTTATCGTAATCTATGTTCTTAATTTGTTTTCAAATCAAAATAGTAGTTAGTACTTGGCGCACATTATTTTTTCTATATACCATGTATTTATGTTTCATTTATTTGTTATTATTCGTCTGGGAGCATATTTTCACTTTGTATTTTTTCTGATTAGTTCTGGTTATATTTTGTTTTTTATTGTTGCTATTTTTGGTTTTTAATGTTGTGTTTTTCTTTTAGTATTATAATTATTTGCTTGTATCCTGCGATTTGAAATGTGTACATGGGGTAACTTGTTAAATAAATAAATAAATTTCCCACAATACGCCATAGATAAGGGGTCTTGCCGTAGCTAAACACGATACAAACTGTAGAATGAATTCAACGTTACCGTGATTGGCGTCTACCGTTAACGTGTTAGAACAAATATAAATTCAACTGAAAAAATAAACTCAAATAATATTGAACGTAATTTAAATGTATTGTATAGCAGGTTTTTTTTTGTATACGATACAGGTACATTTGTGGTTTTAAAAGGTTTTAAAGGCTGAAGATAACCTAAACCGTAAATTTGTACAAGAGTAAAACTTAAGAGCAGAAACTTACTTTGCGAAACCGCTGTATTTTCTGAGCCCTTCGGGTCCGTGAGCAAACGCCTCCCCACATGTATCCGCAAAACCCAACGACGGAACTTTAGCTATTTTGCACACTTCGTGTGATGTTTTTACCTGCAAAAGAGAGATATATTATATAACTTAAAAAACATTCTAAGTTACAACTGGGGCCACTACCCAAGTGGGTAACCATCAACAAATTTACCATCCTACGGCCTTTTCGTCAGTACTAATTTTACTATGATCATTCTCATGAAGATTTAGGCGAAATTAAATCATCAGCTCTAATAGCCGTAAACAGTTAAAAAAAAAAAGTGGGTTTCATATAGAATCTTTTTTGCTTCATTTATGGCAAAAACTGCCGCAGATTAACATATGAACCTCCGTAACATCAATTTGTTTAGTATTCGAATTTGGCTGATGTTGAAAGAGTCAACTCGCCGTCTATGATTTTCTAGAAATGTTTTCCTTCTTCATTTTCAATTCACAGTACGCATTAAATTTATCTTAAAAGAGAATTTCTTTTAAGTAAATGAAACGTTGAAACGATATCCATCTAAATAATGAAAATAATGCTATCTGTCTCAAGGTAAACTAAACACCAGCGAAGCGTTTAATTGGTGTCCGCGTCGGGTGCCACTTCCGTAGCAAACAGGGCGATGGCCAACTGGAACTCAGCCTTGAATGCTTCAAATTTAAGGTCGCAACTGACCTGGTGTTTTGAGTATCTACTGTGAATCCTTAAAAAAGATGTCCAGGTTGATAGAATCCAAGACAAGGCTTTGCAAAAAAAACATTATTATTAATTCTTCGCTTATTATTACGACCCCTATAAAGACCTGGAGACCCAGACTCTGTCGACAGTCACAACTTCGAAGAAATAAATAATTTAAAATACAAATTTTAAATAAATACATTGGAAATATTAGCGTCACACATATTGCATGTGTTATGCCGCTGCCATTAATAAATACTGTTTTTAAAATATCGTGAAATTGTAGGGGGAAGGGGGAGAATAGAGGGTTTTGAAAAATTGACAAAATGGTGGAAAAGGGTAGTAAAAAATTGGTGACGGGATGGCTTGACGATGATTTGTGACAAGATGGTGGAAAGGGTTGTAAAAATTCGTTACTTGGCAGGTGGGGTATAGAGGTGGTTTTATTGTGAAAACGGTTTATAATGACTACTAATATTAAACGAAAAAAAAAAATGCACGGATAACCAAACCAAACTGAAGTGAGGTACATACTAACAGAAATAATTATTTAAAACTGTATTAAAAAATTGTCTATCATCCATATCCATAATCCTGTATACTAAATTAGTATATTTTAGTAAACAGGATGTCCCGAGCCTATTCTAAAAGGACTTAAGAATTGCTTATGTTTCCTATTACGGGTAAGAAATTATAGGAAAAAATGCGAAAATAATTCAGCCCCAAATTTATTATTTTTAATAAAGTGCTGATGTAAATTATCATTGGCGTGGCAAAACGCGGTCGATATCTCGTAGCCTTGATTGAGCGAGCAACGACCTACACGTTGCGAGCGCACGATCAGCTGGCGCCTGAATGACAACAGCGATTTTTCACCTAAAGTCTGTAATTTTTTTTCTCGGAAACCATAATGAATTTCGATAAGTTGTCTTAACAAATCATGCGACATCGCTGTATAATATTATAAATGCGAAAGTTTGTTTGTTCAAATTTTCACTTTAGACTTTCGGTTTACACAAATTTATTACACGCAGCTGAAATTAATAACAAATCCTGAAATAATATGGGTCCATTAATTACATATTTTATGACAATTTACTCATTTTGTTTTACTCAAGGTTCTTGAGTCATAAGTCACGGCTAAAGATTGAAATTGTTAAAAAACGCCAATGAGTCATGGTTCAAGCATGACGCACATAATTCACAGCACGCTTATTATTGGACGCACTGGAGGCGAAAATAATAACACTGTTGCAATTTTTGTTATTCTCAAAGGCAATGTGTCCGTCCGCTTTACGATAATTATGTTAGTGGTAATCAATACCAACATGGCTCAATTACGTTAATTGCCATTTTAGTGGAAATATAAATATGACTCAATTACTTTAATTGCAATAATGCAAAACGTGCGAAATTATTATTTCTGTAATGTAAATATAACCTTCGACAATAACTTATGAACAGTGTAGGCTAATAAATAAATTAATCGTAAACTAATGACAATCAATGCAATGCTTGGTCGATACCACCCTTCCTTAGGGCGTGTCTGTAAATTCAATTTGGTAGAAATGTACTGTGCAGTTGTGGTGTGTACTGGCAAGTTTGAAAAATATTTACTACCCATATCTTTTATGAGGCTGACCTAGACCTAGATGAATTCACCCAGAATTTCGAATAAAATTTTCCTCTATTCTTGATTATTTGAATTTCTAACAAGCCTTTTTTAGCCTAGATATTTATATTTTTATTTATTATGCCTAATAGCGATACTGATAAAAATACTCATTTCATGGGTGAATTTAGAAAATCATATGGATGCAAATCATATTTTTAAACGTATTTTATTTCACTTCAAAGTTTAACAATATGCACACGTTCCGTAAAATTACAACATCTAAATGTTAAAAATGCAATGCATTAGAATTATCTGTAATGTTATATTACGATATCAACATAAAACATTTAAATACCTACCTTCCAAAAAATTTGATGTCAAAACTTGAGGCGGACAGTTTATACTGTCAAAGTTTTAGTTTATATTGAGCTGATAGAATCTTATTTGTTTGTGTTATTTTAGAATGATTACCTAATAAATTACCCTACCGTAGTACACTCCTAAGATGGCGTGCGGTCGCTGCCGAAACATGGATTTAAAAATAGTAATAAAATTAAATTAAACGTGGAACCATGATGTGAATGTTTATTTTATGATTTTCAATGTTTCCGACCTTCATGAGACCTAACATAATCCCGATTATCAGTGTCCCAAATTTGAGACTTTTATGATTTTTTGTTTAGGGTCTTCTCGTTTTTGAGTACTGACGTATTGTAGTACCAGGAAATACTTAATTTCTAATTTTTATGGTTACGTTTTTAAGCAAAAAAAAAAAACAACATTTCTCGGAACGTTTAAATCGTATGGCCTCTTCGTAGCACCTTAGGCACCAGGCGATTCATGTATGTCCGCCCTCAGAGCTTAGTTTGTAATTTCTGTATAGGATCTATATTACAACGGACATCTTAGTATCAACATTTATTTTATTTTAGCGAAGATAAACCGTTCCTTTTCATCTGATGGTTACTGAATAAAAAGAGAGATAATGTGAGGTAATACTTACGAGTACTTAACTTTAGTGTGTTTGTATGTGTAACAAAATATATTTTCAATTATTTAAATTATCTATAATAGTTTAAGTAGATCCATTACTTGTGAAGATCATACAATGAAATGTTACCATTACAAACATTTAATATTAATTTATTTAAATAATAATAACAAAAATAAATATACGCAAGAACATCCAACAAACATTAAACTAGTTTTTTTTTTACAAAATTTCACACTATCTGTATTCGCTTTTTTTTCGTACAACTTATATAGGTTGTGTAAACTTTATTTCTTTTATGAAGATTAAAAATTTTTTTTTTTGTACATTCCTATTAAATATAAAATAATGTCTCAAAAAATGGCGATGTTTTCAAATTTCTTCTTTTGGCTTAGAGGGTTTGTAGACACTACGATATAGTCGAAGTTTCTCCCACATTTATATAAGAAACTTGAATTTACTTAATTCGAGAAGACATTTAATTTTAAAACCTCATGACCGAATTAGGTATGTGTTGTAACACGTGGAAGTGACCATTGTAAATGATAATTATTGACGATTGACAATCAACAACAATTGTTACCATACCAGATACATGAGTACATAAATGTCACGTTTCATTTTTATTGTAAAAATACCGATAAACACAAGACAAGGTGCACTTGAAACGTTCTAATTTTACATTGTTCACAGAAACATAAATATTGTTATAATTGGCCAATTGACTACTTATATCGCTAGAACTATTCTTACAAAAAATAATTGAAATTTAGTAAGCAAACACCGCCAATTTTTCTTGAATATGAATATTTTTTTTAGACAAAATTATATATGATACTATTCGAAGCACCATTTTTTAGTACGTCAAAAACGCCTTCCATAGCAATTTTACTTTTCAAAGCATACCTTCCATTAACTCAGGATCTAACACACTTACATGCGTGCATTCATGTATGATTCATATTATGTAGGTATTATATACCTACGATTAGAGCTAGGTTTTTTTACTATACATACATATACACTAATACATATATACTAATATTTTAAACCATACAAACTAAATAGTAATATTTTCTTATTAAATTTTACTGATACTATATTTTAAAGGGTGTCTTCACGGTGGAACTTTTCTTTCAGTCAATAAGATAACTTTTGATAAAATGTATGGATAAGTACATGCTTTACGAAACAAAATAGAAATTTAACTTTTTATTGCTATAAAAGTTTAAATAATTATGAGATAAAACGATATCCAGTATTATTTTATTTTATATTATCTACAAATAAAAGAATGGAGAAATGGAGAAATGACCGGGTTGAGTCCTCGACCTTCCTTACGAAAAGCTTCCTCACAGAGCAGAGAAACAATTCTACGGCTGTTAAACGATTAAAATATTCCTTAAAAAATTGTTTACAAAAAAATATTAAGTTTTTAAAGTGTATACCTAAATAAATACTTGAAATTTGTAAATAAAGTAAACTCGAAATAATATAACCATTCGGTCAGCAAAAACCAAAAACAAAATAATATTGTAAAATATCAAACCATATTTTTCTGCTAATTATTTTAGAAAATCGATCCATTTAAATATCGATATCGGCTTTAAAAAATGCATATGTTATATATTTTTTTAATATCATATTTTTATTTTACTGTTAGACACAATGCTTCACAACATATTTTTCTAAATAATTTATTTTACATTTTTTTATTTAGCATAAATCTGAGTTAAATGTAATTAAAAACAAAACGCAGAGTAAATTATATATATAGTGCCCATTGCGAAATCTGGCGTTGCTTGATAGCAAGTCAAGCCACACACATTCAGTTTCGCATGCACAAGTCTATTACGGATTCCTGATTCGTCCTAACTAATGCCTTATACGAATAACAGACAATTTAACATTACGAACAGCGAGTGAAATAGGTTAAAATTACACAAGAATGCCACCCACGGTAAACATATATCCATTAAAATTTGCAAATAATAAACTTCGCTCCGAAAGCGTTGTTAAATATAAATACCTAAAATACTCACCGTTTTTTTTAAATGCTATAGAGTTTGTGGAATTAAGACGCTGAGTTAAAAAAAAATTAGCAGGACAGGTTATTAATGGGTCTATATGGACCAAGACGACATAAACATCAAGATATTAAAAAAAATATATAATTTATTTTGTTGGCCAGTTTGCTGCTATTAAAATATTATTATCAAAAATATAACTCGGTTAATTCATGTGAAATAAAGTCGAGGAATTCATATGTAAACTAATTATCATTTTTAGTTTTAGCTTCATAAAACCTTACTGAGTACGCCAGACGTTTGGACGCTATATTATATAGTATATATCAACAAAATTTGGCTACAGATATAGAAAAATCTTATTAATTGGTTAAATACTTTAATAATAATTTAATATGTTCGAACTACTGCGTTTTTCAATAATTGAAGGAATTTTTAAAACCTAAAAAATATTATTATTTTTATTACTCTGCAACAAGTATAATTAAAAAAATCAAGGTGTGTCTGTACATCGAACTTATGATGTTAATTAATGATGTACTGGGGAGTTAAATAAATAAAAGTTATTATTGCAATTAGAAATCTAATCTTAACGGTAAAACTAATTCTTACAAGTAAAACTATAATGGACCGTTTGAATATTTATTTCTGATATAAAATATTTATTACCTAACTGATTTACGGCCTATAGTTTTCGATATTTATCTTTGTGAGTTTCATCTTTGTTTTTCGAATGTGATATGACATTATTACATGGTTTTGCCATAATTCGAGTTCCACCCCTTTTGGAATACGAGACGCCCGATTTTCGCCACCGCGTAGTGGATAATTGAACTGTCTCCGAATCGCTCGTGCAACCCCAACGCACAGCCCTCGCCTGGTAAAGCAATCGCCCGGTTGCACAAAATACGAACATTATTGTGCGTACATAAGTTCAAAGTGTGGGAGCCAAGCTTCAGTTGAAAAGAAACGCAAGGATATTAGCGTCTATCGAGGTCAGTGATTTGGTATAATTTGCTTATCCTCCGTGTTTATTTCCATCCGATGGCCTTCACTGTCAGATTTCTGTAACCTGACTTGCCGCCAATAATTAAAAGTATTAAACGATTGCCTTCCGCCAACTCAAAGGTCCTTCGACAAAATGTCTGACTGGCTATCAGACCCTAAACCCAGGCCATCCATGTGCCTAATTTATTATTCGATTAGGACTTTATCTAGTCATCTTATTTTATAAAATGGCTCTGTTGGTAAGTATAAAATAAAAAACTTACCAATATATGTACACAATGGGCACAAATGAAGCCAACTATAAGAGTGCCAAAGGCTCCAACTATTAGGCCTGCGTTTTTAAAGGCTGCTGGCATTGAGAGGATACCAGAACCAAGCGAAGATTTCAAAAGATGCACCAATGATCCTAAAGTCCTGAAAAGAGTTAAAACGTGACTTAGATTAAGTGTTTTTTTTAAACACTGTGTATTTATTTAAGTTAATACTCACGAGTTTGGATGTTCTAAAACTCTATGGTCAAATGGATTGTACAAATCATCCTTTTCGCTGAGAATTTCTTTTGAGTCTAATGTTATAGTCGATTGGAATCCAGGATTTGCCATCAAGTTTGCTCTGAAAGTAAAAGTACGACATTTATGTACTCTCGACAGTAAATGAAGATTTTACCTTGTGTAGGATTTCGACAGAGTGTGTAGGTATGTTTATGTAAATATTCGTCTCATCTACGCTCATACGGGATGCGAAAGCTGTGGTTCTCATAGATACAGTACACACACGTATTATCTTTTTTTTTGCTCGGGATATAGCTCCGAATGCCTTTGACTGTACACGGTGCCTGGACTGTACTATTATACAATATGTCTAAAAAACTTACTTTTTCGGCAGGAGCATTTTAAAGTTTACATATCAATAAAACATTTATTAAAAAATGTTACCTACTAATTAAATCAAGAAAAAAAATATCGATAGTACCTAAATAAAAATTTTAGATGATTCTAAAATGAAAGTATTGTAAAAACTAAAAAAAATTATAGGTTTTTTTTATGCTCTTATAATACAGATTAAACATTTCTATGGAAAATCGTTGTAGCAATGGTTACTAACCAAGAAATCATCTGGTATCCCATAAAAAAACTATTTTATAAGACAATTTCCTTTAAATAGTTACATAATTCGTCTTGAATAAAGTATGATAAGTCATTATATCATAAAATTACAAAACAAAAAGATAAAATCCCAATGTGACAATAATTCTTAACATGATAACAAATCATATCATAAAATGACCGAAACGAAAATTAAACCATGCAGAGATATCATAATACATACATGTTATTAAGCCTATATAATATACGGGGGAAAAAGAGCTAGAATCATCATATTCAAATTTCTAAATGTATGAATTTCTAACGTCGTCTTTATCTTTCTACCTATTGTTAAAAAGTATATGTTAATATTGTGTTTTGTAAGTTTTTAGTTTTTGCGCACCAATTATATTGTTGCACTAATTATACTGTTGTTGCACACTAATTATATTTTTAACAGTGCAAATACATAAATGTGAACATTGTAATGTTTAATATATGTACCATACGTAAAACATATAACTGGACTATGAATATTATAGGCCGCGATTTCATTTCCTTCAGGGATTCCCAAATATTTTGGGTTATATTGGGATTTTAGATATAAGTTTTTGTGCTTATCTTAAATATAAAAATTTAAAAAAATACAAAGTTTTAAAACCAGAATAACACAGTTACCTAGAATTGTTAAAGTTTTCCATGTCTATGGAAAGTTTGGGATGAACATTAGGAGACTTTGCCGCCATCTTGATTGTTGTTGTCTTTGTTCGATCTGCAATTTATAATCCAACTGTCAGTATCTGAAACAAAAAAAAAAAATCTAAATAAAATGAAAATTAACAACAAAGGACTAACTATAGTGTATAACTTATTTGTACAGGATTTATAAAACCATAATAGTGCATTCATTCTAATGTCTAGTAGAACATGACATGTAAATGATTCTTAAATATAAAACAATATTTTTAAGACCCGTCGGTATGAAATATACCTACGCTATTAAAATTCATTAGCATTTATTGGATAAGATTTGCAATCACTGTTTGATATTATTTGCACTCCACCCAGTGGTAAGTAAAATAATACTTGTAAACTGTACTATACTCGTAATTTTAAACTTTAAAGTTTTTATTGCAGGTGTTAATTTGCAGTAGGTTAGGTTAGGTTAGGCCTTTTTATAAGCTTTAATTTAACTTGCAATGTTTGTTAGTCTGTTAAGGTCAAATCTTGCAAGCTGAACTAGAACTACTTTCTCTTATCCTACGGAATTGAAATTTGACATATTGATTCAGTTTCAAAGACAATCCATTTTTATAATAAGCATGACCTGATTCTACCCTCAGGAATGGCTCCAGACGAAGGAACTACTCAACGGTCATCAGCAAGGACACGAAATTTTATATATGCATTCAAGCACTTAAATAAAAGCTTATTTTTTAAAAATGTTTTTTGATAATAATTTATTTACATACACTATGAAAAACCATCATTCTAAAGGCATCCGAGAAATAATTACAAACTTCACATTGAGAAATCGAATGCAGATAAAAGGAGATAGAGAAAGAAGGTATTGTATATGGTTAAAATGCATATATTGTTTTTTGTGACACACGCCCTTTTACCTCTTTATGACAGCTTCATCATCATAATATATTTATTTATTTATTCAACCAAGGAAAAACAACGGATACAAGAAGTGAAAAGAAATCATATAAAAACATATTATCTAGAATAGGCTTGTACCATTACTAGTTTTTTACGTAATGAGTGATTTATTTTAACAGAAATTTAGAAAATTAAATTAAATAGAGTCGACTTTAAAATATTTCATTTTAAAAGTTAGACAATAATATATTTTTGCTATAAATATTATAAATCCTAGAATTGTATGTGCTTTGTTTACAATGTTTTTAATATAAGTATTAGGATGGAGCTTAAACTCAAGTTAAATACCAAGATAGAGTATGCTATTTAATCTATGTGATATGAATGTTCAGACCAGTTATGACATTTCATAAATTCCTATAATTTCCTGCTCCTATATCTTCACCTTTATGATAAAACGTACGCTCTGTCGTTACCTTAAAAGCAAATATGTACATTCTCTGGGGGTAGTTTCGCACGGGCACGTCGTTAGACTAACGAATAATACCAAAACAAACCGCTCACGACCAGCCGATCCGATACGATTGGTGTGCACGGTCCGAAATCCACCCCGTTGGAACTCGGACCGTGTGTCGTCTTGAGATCGCTCGTGAACTCCGTAAGTGGGTAACCAGCCCTCGCCCTGGTAAAGTAATTGCTCGGTTGCAAAAATACGAACATTATTAAAGGTTAAAATTAAAATTATTGAAAGTTAAAGGTGTGGAAGTGTGACAGTCAAGATTCAGCCGTAGCTTAAACGCAAAGACACCAGCATCATCAAGGTCTGTGATTTTGTACTATTTGCTAATCCTCTGTGTTGAATTTCATTCGATGGCCTTTACTGTCAAATTTCTGTAAGCCGACTTGCCGCCAATAATTAAAAGTATTAAACGTTGGCCTTCTGCCAACTCAAGGTCCTTCGAGAAAAACGTCTGAACCCAGACCCACGTGCCTACAATGAAGATAGGGTTGCGTTTCCTTTTTGGATGTTCTTTATTCATTTTATTTATTTTGTCTCAGTCCAATCCAATTTACTTTTGAAATGTGCAAGATGACATAATAATATGTTACCTATTTTAGTTATAACAGAATAAGGTTTTTATAGATTGCACTGGCTGGTGAATTGTTATTTGACTTACAGAGAAACGCAGTTATAATAACCAGTTACATATGTACTGTCGTTGCCTGTGTTATTGGTGATAAGATTGAAGCAGTTTCATTAAAGAAGACATGTGCCGCAAGCGACACGCTACGAGTGACGCAATTGGTCGTTAAACATCTCGTGTAAGTTAAGTAAGTAATAGACCTGTCTAAAAAAGTGTAATAACCTCAATTATATTTTGGAATTTGTTTATTTATACTAATTTGCTTGATCTAGAGTAGTAATGGTATCACTTCCATTGAAGCATGTCTGTGAATAAAGAGTTGCACACATGAATCTTTCCAGGACAGATTAATCAAATGAGTCACACCAGTTCTTTGCTCAATATTTATACGACTACGTCTGTAGAAATATTATTTTTTTTTTCTGTATTTTTTTATATGTATTTGGGACGGAAGATAAATACTGAGAGTTTTTTTCCTCTTTTAGGTTGACAGGAAGTAAGTTATATATTTTTCCTAAATAGAGACCGTTGCCCAAAAGTTGTCGCTTTTTCGGTGCCTCTATCTTTATTTTGTGATCTTGTATTGTGTGACTCAGTCGTTTTATGTCAACTATTTTTTATGCAAATTTTATCTCGTTTGAAAAATGACAGCAAATACAGCTGTTGACACCATAAGTAGCACTTGGAATATATGGTCAAAATATGATTTAATTTTATAATATGACTTGGCTATTCATGATATTTTTCAAAAACTTTACCTAATTTGTAAACCTTACCTTGTTTACCTTTCTGTGTGATTAATTGGAAAAGTATCTGACCAAATTTGAGAAATGAGTAATAATATTGGCGATGCGAATTCCCTCTTTGAGATTTGGACAAATTGTCATCTTTGCGCATGCCGTGACGAAGCGCAGTATTGCAGTGTCGGCAATGCAATAATTACAAGCTCCTTTCGGAAAGACGACATGTCTTCGCCTTGTCTGTGTGTAAGTGGGTAAAATTCCAACAGAACCTCTCGCCGCGCCAGTGGCGTAGAACATTTTCGTTTAACTTTATTTATAGTCATACTATTTTTTTTACATTTTCACACGAGCGTTCATACATAGGTGGCCATATGAACTAATGAGAATTCACTTTATTTTTCGATATGTTGGATGAGAGCAAAACTAGATTGCTTCTTAAAATTTTTAAAGCAATTTAGTCTCATCTGACAGTTTTAGTAGTCAATGCGAGAGCAAAGAATAACCTGTTCTAGTTATCACAATCAACTAGCAAGTAGCTGATGGGCAGAAATCACTTTGCAAAGGAGTGTCTAGCTTTACTAATAACTTGTAATAACAGGTCATCAGGTTTAGTCAAATTTTTCTTTTCACATTTTTTTATTTTTTTTTATTTGAGTAATGCAATAATGTTTGACAACCCCACGAAGGCTGGTGCCTTTTCCGTAGGTATCTTAGCGTACAATTCAACAATAAAACGTCTCAATATAATTTCACATTGTTCTTATGACTATGGTGACACTTTTCACGACACCTTAATTAAATTAAAATTAAAACACTGCGCGCTGACAGCAATCCCAAGTTATCCTTCCTTTATACAATATAATGCGTATATAAATGTATATGTATACTAAAGTCGTTGAGTAATCAATCAATATAATAAACGTAACAGCATACGTAAACATTTATAAATTAAAATTATAATTTATAATTTTGACATAAGTGTAATTTTAATGTCGTTTTTTATTGTCTTCACGTTTTTAAATGTTTTGCTATCATTTTCTAGCTCATTAAAGAGTTTAGGGATTAAGTAACGTAAAGTACGTGATCCGTAGTAATTGTTAATACGAGAAACATTCAATGTGTGTCTTTGTGCTTGCCTTGTGGTGTAAGCATGAACTACGGGATCCTTATAAGTAGTGAGCGATCAGTTTCGAAATCTTGTAAAAAAACAGTTTATGAAATGTTAAATATTCAAAAAGACAGACTTAAGACAAACATATATAGGAAACTAAGCATCTAAGATTGACAACTCCCCTGAAGTTTTTATTGATGTAAATACCATATTGAAAAACTGAAAAATCGAAATCATTCAGAATAAGTATCATACCGGCTTAGATCCTCTATTGAGGTAGGATTATTTCTTAGTGTTAACATTTAAAATGTGTATTATTATAATAACAACCTATTTGGGGCGTGACGTGACGCCTCTGTTGCAGTTCGCGAAACGCAATAATTGCGTCTGCAAGAGCAAGTAAGTAAGTTGCCGCCCGCAAGTGGAAGCTAAGCAGAGACGTCTCAGGTCGCATATTAGGTAAAGTGCACTCTGATAAATGGGTGCTTATGCTACATCTAGCTTCCTTGATAGATTACTACCACGCATCTCATCTCATCTCATAATATATGAACATTTTTATGCAGTTTTTGTGCACAGACAGATCACCAGAATTAATAAATATCAGTTAATGGATTTAAACCATAATCTGATTATTGAGGTAAAAAAATTCGTTTCCTCGCGCAAATATCCCCGGGCAGCGAACGAATCTAAAGCGACACGCTATTCGGGTACACTCCTGTAAACTCGGTAGGACGCTTGTTTGACGACACGGCGCACGTTACTCGGGTGGGGGGGGGGGGGGAGGGCACTTCGGTTAATGTCGTTGTGCCGAGCGAAAGCTCGACCACGACGTGACAACCTCAATTACCTCTCGTTTAATAAACAGGTGTGCAAAAACATTGTTGAATGCAGATACAAGTAAAGGGTAATAACTTGAAATATACTTATATTAATTACTATGGAGTTCATGACACTTTTTTGGGTTATCGATAGCGTTTTTTTATACTCAGAGAAAAAGGCGTGCGGAACAATGTTGAATGTAGATGATCATTTTGAAATTTAATATAGATATAGACATATTTAATGAACTTCCTTACAGAGTTTTACTTAGAAATTAGAAAACTTAAAAGGAAATCGGTAATAAAAATTAAATTAAAAGAATTTATTATTAGAATTTATACTAGAACATATTAAAAATTATTTAGGTTTTAGTTAAATTTGGTTAATTTTGTTTGTAATCACATAAGTTACGTCAACTTAATTTTTAAGTACTTTGTATTATATTTTATGCATGTTTAAATAAATTATTTTTAGTTAAGATTAAGAAACCGACAGATAAGACAATGCCTTAGCTGGATCTATACATTGTAATTGTATATAGTTGAATAATAAAAGTTGTTTCTGGTAACATTGAAATTGAAATAAATATATCGTTCGTATCTGGGTTTCAGTCATATTACTAATATTAGTTTATTATAAACGATATTTACCTATCCATAGTGTGAATCTTTAATTAATTTACACAGACGCTTTAGGATAAAAATATACCCATACATTACTAATCATAATAAAACGACCGCCAAATCGTACGAGTGTGGTTTGAGCCGTCCTTTTTACCGTCCGTCGTTTATTTTTAAATTCTACCTTGGAATATATTAAACTACTTTACATTTTTTTAAATTTGCCAAACTGTGATCTTTTTTATGAATAATTTTACATGATTTTGTATAATAATATACAAAACGGAGTATACGTAAATATATAATATATCATATTATCAATCTTTAAAATAATCAAGTTCTTATATGAGAACAGGAACATACAAAAGTTTATTTAATTAATTATTATCTACATATTTATTTACTTTAGTAGCAAGGGAGGATACAATCGACAACACACTCATCGAAGGATCGAGGGGATACGTGCGTTTCAAGTTCGTAGACCAGGTTCCATAGACTAGTTAAATTAAATAGGAAAATATACAATGTGTGTTGCATGTTAATCATTTAAGACCGCTCGTCTAAATCACAGAGTCGGCCGCTGTCTCCAACTGACCATTGATGGACACAATGCTCTTAGCGTAGATTATATTTCATTATTATTTATTATACGAGTAGTTTACTAGAAATGGTGAGTTATTGTAATTTAGTGGGAGTATCAATTTGTCATTTAAATAAATCGTCTTTTTTCGGAATTAGAAAGTAAATTTAGTCTTTTTTTTCAAAACTCAACCATAAAAAAGTCCCTGTTAAGTAACGTGGGGAATGCCTCTTACTGCGCCTAATATTACGTTAAATGTAGCATAACTTGGAATAAATTATGATGATTATAAATAAAAGTGCAAATTTTATCAATGCAATGTTGCTTTAAATTATACGTAAAATTTATGTTATTATTAAATGCTAATAGTGTTATCTATATATCACATGTATTACCTATTTACATCCATAAATAAATTAGTTTTTGAATTTAAGAAATGAAAAAATTTTAAATTTAAATTTAATTTTAAATGATATACATTTATTGGTTAGAACAACTTATTACGTATACAAATATATTTTTGTTTATACACAATACGTATTATTTTATGTTTATTTATTACTTGTATTAGGTTTACATATATTGCATTATGAAATCCCTCCAAACCTATTCAAAATATTTATAATAAAAGTGTTGCTAAAAGCAATATTTAAATAAAAGTGGTCATTCTTCGACCTAAAACATTAATAATCTACAACAAATAAAGCCTTCCTTAATATGGGCGCTTCCTAGATAGGTAGAGTTTTGTAAAATATGTTTGTGTAATTTAAAAACGAATAAATTAAATATTATAAATATATATAATATACACTGCTATATTTATTTTTTTTACTAATGACCTTAAAATAAAGAATTATTTGGGATTGCTCTCATTGCATTTTTAGTTGTAATCAATAGTTCCTAATTGTTAAAAGTGAATAGACTCTGTAATGTGTATCTCATAACGTGAAACTCTTCGAAAATTTGCATTTCGTATGTTCACATTGAAGATACCTATATAAACCTTTATAAACCTAAAATATCATAAGTTCTATTAAGCTCCTTAATTTGAATAAAAAAAATAATTCTAACGTTAAATCAATCCTAAAATATGTTATATTATAAAATTTATTTTAAATTTCTAAAATGTATTTAAATATAATAGCATAATTTTTATAACGAAATCGTAAATTATGTAATATTTGAGTAGAAATCTATTTTGGTTTTATAAATTGGTAAACTATTCATTATTTATATCCATGTTCCATTGAATATTATGTGAATATGTTGATTTCTTTAATAAATAAATGATAAAATAGAAGATATCTATGATAAAGACAGCTTTAATGGCATATGCAAATAAAAATATGGGCAAAAATATATATTATATTATAAAATAAATTCAAAGATTACTCCTAATCGTAATAAAAAAAAAAATACAATAGTTATACACATTATTGCTACTCGAAACACGAGCACGATACACACTGAAGGTATTTATCGCATGTGCGACGCATACTACACGCATACTATATTTGCGATAGTAGTGCGAAATGATAACGAGCGCGCTGTCGGTCGGAATGTATGTCACGCACTACGGCAGCTGGTGCCTCGATGTCTGCTGGCTCTTCGGGGAAGCACTGCATCAAGTGCATGGCATTAAGCTGCCGTATGGATAGATTAAAAGTAGTTGACTACAAAATAAATAAATAACTTCAAACTGATTACCACCATCATTAAATTTAACATGACAGTAAATTCCTATAAAAAATCCAGTTAACTGGCCCTGCGTTGTGGGAATCAATCAATGACAAAAATCATTTGTGTGTGACTAGAGCAGTCTAGGTCCAGACCTTTAATAATATAAATCTTTATGAGTAACTGAAAATTATATTTTTTGTAAATTTTGCCTTTTTTTAATTATAATTAATTTTGCAACCTACCTTTTTTTTTAAAGGTTTGTAGCACACCTAATATAGGGTGATATTTTTAGAGGCGTGGTTTTCAAGAAGAGATAAAACGCATATAATTTGATGTTATGGATAAGAATTTAGTTTTATTATAAAGATAAGGGTTTGCCATTATGTTTTAAAAATGATTTCGGGTAAGTGGCCGCCGCGGTTGACTCGGACAAATTCCAGCCGAGAGGCCCAATTTTCAATCACTTTTTGCAGCAAGTATGTCAGCAATAATGCGCCGAATATTCTCTTCCAAGGCGTTAATCGTGTCCGGCTTATCTGCGTAGACAAGCGACTTCACATAACCCCACAAAAAATAGTCCAGCGGTGTTAAATCGCACGATCTTGGAGGCCACGCCACAGGCCCACGACGCGATTTTTACTTTATTTTAGAGTGATTTAAAAAAAATTTAGACTGTTTTTTCTAAATTTGCACTATTTGT
This sequence comes from Neomicropteryx cornuta, assembly GCA_020383195.1. NCBI lineage: Eukaryota > Metazoa > Arthropoda > Insecta > Lepidoptera > Micropterigidae > Neomicropteryx > Neomicropteryx cornuta. Next base: position 16,390,802 of record JAHKQU010000008.1, on the reverse strand, counting down.
AAACGTTGTTCAGGAGTAAGTCTATTCATTATGAAATGGCAAACTAAACTGAGCTTAAATCAAGTGACAGCTGTCAAAAACACCAACTACGAAAAAAGTAGTGCCAGATTGTAAACCACGCCTCTAAAAAAAACACCCTATATTATACATACGGTTCATATATCTTATTAAGTAATAATAATACTATCGAAGGAATTTACGAAACGTGATTACGCGTGAATAAGCAAAACTCAATTTAATATTACATTCAATTATATTTTAACATAGAAAAAAAACTCATACGTGACACGAAAATGTTTATAACTTTTACCATACCAATTTGTAACATTCATGTAAGTAATTTGCCTATAAAATATGTTCAAATTAGGCAATTGGCGAACCTAATTCAAAATCGTAAACATTTATTTATTTGACGGTGCCTTCGACGCGCTACAACTCGCGCCTGCAGCACTCGGGATGGGTTGCGTCGCTCCCCATCTCTAAGGGTTCGGGCTATTACGTACCTACCGTCCTATTTATGCAGGCGGCTTTGATGACGGAAAAGCCGCCTGCATAAAAGTCGGCTTTTTTAATTTCCACATAGGAACGAAAGTAGCCTAAAGTATAGTAAATAGTATAGTAAACGATAGAGATAGATCTACTTGGCTATGAAAGTTTCTTTAAAATCGGTTCAGCGATTTCGGAGATTAGTCCGGCCAAGCAGACAGACAAAATCAAATGCGTGTTTAGGTTTGGTTGCGTGCGAATAATCTTAAAAGCAAACAATTCAATTTTATTTATATGTCTGTATAGATTTCGAACGAGAATAAAGAGTCGCGTTTCATTTAACGTAATATGTCAATGACCGTTTAAAAAGCGTGGGAATAGCTGTTAACATTTTGCCAAAACCGAAGTACCACTATAAACACCATTTTAAAATTATAAATATTTTATTAAAACTAAATTGCCTTGATCCTCTTAAAAAGTACTTATGTATTTTGAAACACATTTTATTGCCGTATAAAACTATAAAATTCACCTACGCTTTTTGGAAAAGATCGCGAACGATTGCGTAACATGTTTGCATTATTGATTTTCACATCATTGTTTTTTTGACCGTAAGTTAAATACAATTAATAACGTCCTGCCTGATAAGCAATATATTTCTTTTATTATAGACATTGGCAAAAAAAAAAAAAAAAATAAAGTTTGTGCGGTTTCGAATCTGTAACAGTCAAAATATGAATGCCTTGGCAACTAAACTAATTCGATATAGGTAATGAAAGTAAGCTGTGATGATTGCAATGTATGAAATTAAATTAAATAGTTTTCAAACTTTTAAGCGAAAATAATAATTTAGGTTTATATATGTGTAACATATAATTTTTATATTTTTATAAATTTCTTTAGATGAGCATAACACATTTAGAGGAAAGCGATAAATGTGAAAGAAATATTTCATATTATTTATATCATGGTGTTCAAGTACTTAAAGTTTTTAACAAATTTCAATTCAATTTTCACAGTTGAATTTTCAATACATTCAGAGTTCAAGTCCATATTAAATGTTTACGAGTAATTTAGGAAAATGAGATCAGTTCTTTTATAGTACACTCACTCCTAGCGATGATATTGGGCTGATACGTGTGCATCACACATGAAATTGGAAGGTTTAGGTTCGATTACTAAAGGTGGCTGTATGTTTTATCGAAAATGTTTTATTACAAAAAATAAAAAAATAATATCTGTGCATATTGAATACTAGAGCACCACTATTCAAGATAATTTTTCAAAAATTTGTTAAACCTTCATGCTATCAAAGTCTCTTTAAAATTCCTCGTTGCAGCATAACTGACATTCGCAACAATAAGTTGAGCGATTTTTATTTTTAACGTTCTTATTAGTAGGGATTTTTTTCGGGCATTGTTATAGTGTGCTGTTTAATGTTTTGTTTTTATTTTCGTATATAAAACTATGCACTTACACTACCAACGAATAAAATAGTAAAGACAATTGCACGGTTCGTTATGGTAATTAGGAGCAAAATGCAAATGGGCCCAAGGCCGTAGCGACGCTATTGTAGCTCTTAAGGTGTGGTTTACCTGCGACACTAGTCGTTAAATTTTGTTATTGTTAGATAATACTCAAATTGAATGTGTCCTACTGTGGAGACGGTTGGTCAGAAAGAGAAGTAGAGAGAATGGTGGACGGATGCATGGAGCAGGCCTAGCCAGCGAGATCCCAGTCTTTGTTTTAGTGTATAGTATGTACTAGACTACACCCACTACCCCTGTTGCACTTTCCACTGTAGATAATGATGTATAACGACTACAGCAGTACAACCTACCTACACAATGGAAGTATAAGGTAGATTTCATTAGAAAAGCTACCTATTGCAATGGGTACCATGTCATGCCTTCCGGAAAATGTTGACATATCTTCGCGTTTCACATCTCCTAGAACCCAAAATCATTCTTAGTTTAAAAGATTATATATCTATCTATGTCTTGTAGACACGATAATTGCCGTAATTTTACACTAATCATTATCAAATTGATACATAAAATTTAAGGGTACAAAATGTCGACCAAGTTCGTTAATGGGCAGACCAGTTGGGCGGGAATGAGGGGAGGGGGGATTTGAGAAAGTGTATGTTGCTATAATTTTCTTAGTTTATAAGATATCGAATTCATTTAAATTTTATATTATTCCTTATATAAGGTCCTATAACTTATTTTAGTAAAATTTTTTGATAGCACCAACCTTTGGTCCTATGGGTGGGAAAAACTGGTTTTTCAAAATTAAAAAAATCATACCTCTCTTAATGGACACAGGAACAAATCAGTTCAAAATGTTAATTGTAATTTAGTTCAAAACCAGTTCAACCCAGTTCAGTTCAGTCCAGTGTTAAAACATGACAGAATACTGTTAACAATAGGGAAAAATAATATATGAATCACAAACCAGAGTATATACTCCTAATTTGTTTTACATATCTCTTTTGAACCTGCATGACCTAACAATTCGACTAATTTAAAATCATTGACGCTACTGTTAGTCCTAAATAATTAGTCCTTAATGAGTGTATCGATTATAGGAAAAACCTAATACGCTGATCTTCACATAACAATAATTATTCTTGTCTAGTTTATGAAACATTTATCCGTATAAAAAAAAAAAATAAGAAACAGTGTGGATTTCCCACACCTAATGATTTTTTTACGTTTTTATCCATAAATACCTTTATACTATTTGGAAAAAAATAAAGCTTCGTTGAAACGTTTTTGTAATACCACAAAAAAATGCTAAATTATTCGCGTGTAATTTCTCGACCCTAATCTGTAAATTAATTCACAAATAGACGTATTTGGCTATTAAAAATATTTTCCTTTTTTAACAAACACAAAACAAAAAACTACATGCACTCTTTACCACGGAGAAGGAAACCAAGGTTTAGGTTTATATATTTTGTATAAACTAATTGTTAATCGTTGTTGTTTGTTAAAATTTAAATCTTTTAAGGGTCTTTGTAAATTTTTTATTTTATTTATTTATTTATTAGTCACCTCTATTATTTGTTCTATTCAAAAATGCACTTTTATATAGTCCTAAAAGTTAAAGTTCCTGTAAAATGTAAGGTATAAGGGTTCCGAACTAAATTACCAAAACCGGTAACGCTTATGGCAAGACTACCTAAACTGTCTCTCTGTCCTGCGTCATACCTATAACTTTGAAAAGGTTAATAGTATTAAAATATTCGTTTTTTTTTTGCATAGCGTAGAATGAGATAACTCATTAAAATTAACTGATGAAATTCCTTATCGTAGGTATATCAACTTTAAGCTTTGCGAACTAACGGTTTATTATTAACTGATATTAGGCCAGTTGAAAACGCACCTGATGGTAACTGTCTGGCTTTGAAAGAACGCAAAATGCAAGCAGAATTGCAGGTGCCAGAACGTCTTTTGAGCAAATCGCTCGCAAACAAGAGAAAGTGACGTTGATTGGCATATATTTGAATAATAACATGTCAAAAGCATTTTGCCGCTTATATTTATCGCGACTTATTTCTTTTAGATCCTTTGTTATAATTACCAACATTAGATAACATCCTGATATTTAATGTTATAGTATGTACACTCAGTAACATTAAGTTATGCATTTGCAGCGCATAAATAAACATTTTTGTATATTTTATTCAACCACTTAGCGTATGGTAATATTTGAACATTTCAACTAATTTCGCAATATTTAAATTAGTTTGAAAACGATTAACACGCTATCTTTTTTTGAAAAAGGAAAGTAACGTTTGTTAAATAAAAAGATGTCTTTAATGTATCTTACTGCTTATATATTACAATATTTATTTCATCTTAACGAAGACAACACGAATAATTGGAAATTTCGGTTTGTTAACTGTAACAGAATGTAAAGATACTATAAGCAGTCATGTGTAATAATTTGCAATATTATTGGCAGTATATGCAATAATATTTTGGATTTTATTGGCTAAAAGATTTTTCTCTTAGTTCCAAAAATGTGGATAATTGAAGAAAACCTATGTTGTCGTATCCTGTTGAATACGGGTGTATTGTGGAATCAATATAACAGGAAGAAGAAATAGGAGGCAAAACAGGAGAGTTTAAGGGAAAATAATATTGTGTCTCTGGTTTCAACGCGTGTCTGTACTGAATTGATCCGATGTTGTATAATGGTTTTACGATTTTTTTGTTAATTTAAATTTTATTTTATTTTTGAGAACGTTTACAATTTTGCCTAACCTGTAACGAGGTTTGTAGAATAAAATAATGAAAGTATGCGGTTAATATCTGTGTTTGCGTGCATTCTGGTTTTAAAACTTAGCTAAGATAAAAATGGGAACAGTGACAAAACAAAATGACATACCAAACAAACGCTATCAGCTAGAGCGTACTGGCGGAAAAAAGACCAGTTTGAGTATTATTTAATAATAAAGTTTTAAAAAAAAAAAAGTAATATTTAAAATATACATACATACATCAAATAATATATTTATGTAAATAAAACGTAGGTTATAGAGTAGGTACGTACGCACTTGAAAACATACAAAAATGTACCTTATGAATTAAAAATATATTTTTTAATTTTAGTAATCTCATACACATTTTCATCGGCAAACATTCTTTCGTAAACCACCACAAATCACACGATACTTATCAATATCTCTTTCAAAGACACATATGTCATTGCGCTTATACCTAAAGTGATATATGACGAATTATTTAGATGTATTTTATTATTTTTTTAGGTTTTTATTGATTTAACATTAAAAGAGTAATTTCGGCTTTATATTAAAACGGATAACTAATGTATCATGATGGAAGCTTTTTTATATATAGAAGTATAACAACAGCGCATCAAGTCCGACATTAGTTCGTATCGGACGAGCGCGTCGAACTCTCTCCTAAAGGTCGAATGTGTAATCATTCCGAAACGTAGGAATTAAATATTCTTGTAAACACAGTTTGTAAAAAGTGAACGACTCGTGTGGCACTCCTACCTACTAACTACCTAAAAAAAAGAATGTCATGTATCAAAATCATGTAATCAAAGAAACTTCTGAAAGAATTTAAATCTGTTATTCATTATTGCAATAACACAAAAACAACTAATAGTAGATAAAATATGATACTACGTCGTTCGATAGTATGTGTTAAGGTTTAAATTTTTATCATAAATCATAATCTTGACTGTATTGATATAAAAAAAAGTTTATAAAAATATAACCGTAACAAACCAACAAAACTACAGGTAAATTAACATTGTGGAATAGTGTACAATATTGTGCGACAGCTAATTAACGCGAATGAGCGAAAGAGATCGTTGCGTTCCGTCACCACTCTAGCGCTAAGTCAGACGAACCAAGTCAATAGCGTCGGTCATAAATTTACTACTACGCGACCGATCAACGTCTCGCCGTCTGTTGCTAGTCAATCTAACGCTGTTACGAAAATAGAAGCCAATAATGGAGGTTATTTTTTTAACGAATGGGTTCGCCATTTCTCATATTGAAACCCAAATTTGAGACGCGCAAACGTTTTCTTGTTTGCGAAAGCGGTTCTCAACAGCCATAGTTGTAAAGATTAACAGAACTATAGTTCATCTAATACCATTGCCTTCCAAAATTTACAGGTTATGAAAGCGCATGCTACGGGTTAACCTCAAAGTTATGGGTTGCGGTGCAAATAAAAAGAAACTAATTTTAAACATAATGTTCGACTCGAATGCGAGCGACATTTTGGCACAAAAAAAAACGGATGTACCTGAAAAAATACATATTTTGAACACCATTTTGGCCAATTAATATATCATGAGTTGGTTCGAAGACCTTATTGATTATTTATGTAACATTAATTTAGAAAATCCACGCCGAGAATGTGGAATCCCTCTGAGAAATCAGTAAATTCATTAAATAATGTTCATGATTAGGTACTTTGGTGATTCATGGAAATACAACGATGTAATTTATAAAATAATTAGTGTCTATAATTACATATATTTAGTAGTAGTACAGTTTAATTTACTGAAATTAAAAGTGATTAATATAAACATTAAATGAAAACTAGTTTGTTAAATATCAATAATCATAAAATGTTTAAATTTTAAACGAAACCACTACGTAAAAAAATGCTTTTAGTATATTAACTAATTTTAATAGAGAATATCCTTATACGATTAATTACTAAAAATTCTCGTTTGCAATCTATTATAATGTAACGCGATTATTTTTTATACGTGCGTTTGTATTAGAAACTTAAAAAAAAAATGTCAGATTATAATAAAATCAGACCCAAGCGATAACCATGAGATCCAAGTTTCAGTTCCTGGTGAGGTGTTGTTTTTATCTGTTTGTTTTTGGTATTTCAATTTATTAAATGATCGTTCTTAAATACAGTAATTTTATTTAAGATACAAAATAATCTAACACATAATAATTGTTATTTAAAAATAAATATAAAATTATTAACACTAATTTACTAATTGTACCTATTTTAATAGAAGATTTGTGTCAAACAAAAAATAAATAAATATGTAAAATAAAATTATACTATTTGAGGCCTCATTTTCATATTTATTTTTAAGGTATAAAGAGCATAAAGTCAAAAGACACAAAGATAAAATTTGGTCTTAAAAATCACGTTTCGGCATTGATAGTTCCATTTTAAAATGACAAACAAAATTTAGGGAATTTATGCCATCGGAATATACAGGCATCGAGAAATGTCCTGTCTCGAAATAACAGTGCTATATTTTTAACTCGATATAAGAAAAAAATGAACCTTAGTTTCAATGTAACACAGTAAATATATTTGACATAAAATATTCAAAAAATAATACTCTATTAATCCTTGAAGATACTTTATAATTTTTGTAACACATTTTTCGAATAATTTATCTTTCCTTTACCGCGTACAAATTAAAATGTTAAGTGGGTCAAAATTATAGGAAATGGTACGATGGTACCCATGCTTATAATTATTTTATGTTAAAATGCCTATAATGGTAGCAATGTTACCATAGTATTTTTACAATGGAACCATGCCTTCGTTACCTACACTTCATATATATCATAAATGTCAAAATTAGCATTCAGACGAAACACTACTACGCATGATGACATTGGGATAGAAGAGGTGTAAAACGGTGTTGCATCGGTGGCATTTTCGAACTTTTTGTACCTATGTATTTAAATATTATTAAACAAAAATGTATAATTTAAAAGTCGTTCCATAATCAAAATAAAGTCGTTCGAAATTAATTTTTGCTTCTAACTCAACGATTTATTTTATTATTATTATTTTGGGTCCCTCTCGTCGAAGATAGATTTGCCTATTTCAATAACTTCAACGAATAAATTTATAATTTACTCATTTCTGTTACTTTTATTTGATGGAAATCTTAGATAGAACAGTTTTCTCGTGAAACGCTTGAACACGGATTAACACACCGACATTGCATATTTAAACGGAGCCAGAAAGCCGTCGGTAAATATTAAAAATAAGATAACACACCAAGGATATCAAATCTAATTAATTATGGAAATATGACATTAAAAAGGCTTAATTTTGTCATTATATGTCCATAACTGAATATTCTATTACATAACTAAATATCATTAATTTTTTAAAGAATCAAACGTCCGCATTACAACATAACTGTAACAAGCAGATAACTTCTCAATAATCTATAATTGTGCTGTTGTTGCGTTTATGTTTTGGTACTTAACTCAATCGACAATATTCTTCGCACTATGGAACCGGGAGAATCGGAACCGATCTCCTGATTATGCATAAAATATTTCACACCCATCTCCTTAGATAATATAAAGTTGTATAATATCTACAACTGAACTGTTGTATCGGAATTATTTTAACATGAACAGTTTAAATATTATTAATTAAATAATTAGTTTCTTTACTTAAACAAGGGTACTAAGATTTTATTAAATATATGATTCTATTGAGATCGTGGTAGTCTTGTAGTTTTTGGCTATTGTCTCAGCGGTTGCTGGTTATTTATTTATTTATTGTTTTTTAATAAAAAAAAATGACATAATACATTAACTGGGTTCTGGCAAAAACATGGTTTTGGCTGCCAGAAACTCAATTTGATGATAAGTCTTACAAACTATACGTAGTAAATTTACATACATATATTCGAATACGCACACATTTCATATCACTCCATACACTCCATATTACATACCCTTCAATCCATACACTTCATATTACTCCAGCATAATCAATTCAAAACGAAATTTTATGTTTCAAATTTAAAACTTTTATTATGCAAATTTAGATTCAGTTTTACTTAAAGTTTTTTTTTTATGTATTACAATTGATTAATTTATACCCATCTAGTTTAGTCCTTAAGTTTCATGAATGTTTCGCATTTGTTGGGGTTAATGGTTAATCTCATTACTTTTATATGTACATACTTAAAGTAATTATTAATTAGTACTTATGTTAAAGTTTTGCAAACCGAGTAGGTACTAGTCATGTTAACCAATTAATAAGAATTTAATTTATCTTTCTAATTAGGTAAAAGTTACCTGTTCTAAGTTATTTACGTTAGTTCAACTGTGAGTTTAAAAGACCTATGCAATACCCTGTAAAAAATACTAAAAATGTATTTTAGACAGACTATTTACACAAATATACACAGGCACACTAACATATAAACACAAATAAATGCACCTAAAACATTTAACCATCAATATCATAATCATTATTTTTTTAAATTTCTTAACGTTCTTTATTTCATTAAAAACAATACATTTGTTTATATACTTTATGTTTAGCGGGCTGAAAACATCTCTTTATATAACTCATGTATCGCGATTGTATTACATAGATAGTGTGATTAAAAATTACATATATTAAATAATATTATATTTATACATAACCTACTTTTTAAAAAACATAATGGTGTATACATATGAATGATCTTCTAATGAATGATGGTCTTGAAAGTTTAAAATAAGATAATGTGATGCGTTTTTTATTTCTGAAAATAAAATAACCTGCATTTTAATTATTAAATCGCAATGTTATTTTACATAAAATAAAAAAGTAAATACCATAGTATGCTAGATATCCAAATACAATAGCGGCACGCCGAACGAACGATCCACAAGAATGCGTGCAAAAACAAAAATAATTAAAAAATCACGTCGGCAAAGGCCTACGCGAGCGTACACGATTGATTGTTCGCCTAAAACGAATTGGCACGGCGTCGCGCGTGCGCACAGCACGATGTAAAACCGCTCACTAACCGCACTCAACAACAACACAACACTTAACAGTGGCAGGTCGACAATAGCGCGGCGGTTGACGACTCTACACCAGTTCAAAGACTCTCCAATCTGTGGACCCTCGCAGATTGGAAAAGTCCTTGATTGATAATACCTACGTTGGAATTGGAATCATATCTCAAGAGATCCGACAAATATCTGCAGTCTTGTCTATGTAAAGAGTGCATATCTCGATAAAATAGTAAAACAGTGAAATGAAGTGTATAATTTATATTTGTTCTCTTAAACCATTTGATTATAATCAGTAGTGCCTAAATATTTCAAAATATCAGTTATCTTATGTTAGTTTACTTGTTAAATATAAATGTTAAATTGGAGATGTCTGTAGTGAGTGAGTTGTTGACTAATGTATTTTTATATAACTGTAAAAGTATCATTATAGCTGTGTGGATTTTTTAGGAATTAAATAAAGATAAAAAATAATAAAAAACACTTATACTTATAACTCGAAAGTAGCCCGTTATTATTATTCCATTCCTGCTAGTGGTCATATATTTTATTTGTATTATTATCGTTCGATATAACCTAAAACTGGGATTGGTAAATTCACCAATAATTTAAATTTAACACACCGCCTGATAACAGTTTATTTTTAAGCCATATTAGTATTTGAAGTATGTTAAGCCATTTTGAAAAATACCTCTTTTCCGTTTTCGTATGTTTATTTATGTCAGAAACGATATAACATAAAATTATCATTTTGGAATGATCACAAAACTGATGGACCTTCCACTAATTGTGTGATTCTCATGACATATACCAAGCCTGGCATGACTTAAATGAATAATTATATAATAAATATGCAATAGCGTACGAAACTCGAATTAGCAGATATAAATAACTTATGTTAAATGTGATACTTTTAACATTTCAGTGTTGCAGAACTGTAATATTATTATCAAATAAGTACTTTATTAAATACTTATTTCGCGATTTCGGATTGTTTCGACATAAATATTTGTATATATTTAATACAAAATATAATTAAAAACGTATTAGTTTACAATTCAATCAATATAAACAGTTTCAAGTTATTAGAGCTATTACTTTACAACAGTTGTTATTGTTTATGGCCATGTCAACGTTGTTTGACAAAATTATGCTTGACTTTGAAACTAAATTAAGTGGTCAATAAGACCACGTTGGCTAATGTCAGTGACATTATAAAACTATGTCAATTCTTGTTGCATTGTACGATTTACAAAGGACAGAAGTACATTTCACATCCAATTTATAAATCAAGAGGCCCATTTGTATTTTTGATTGCCAATTTTTTAAACTACAAAAGGTTTAAGTGCTATTTATATCTTAATAAAGAGTCTATCACTCAAGAAGTTTAAAATACAGTTTATTGTGAAAGGGTAATATGCTACATTATATAGATTAAATAATAAGGTTAACCTAGATGCGCCACGGCTTTGTGGTTATTTTGGATTGCACGAAATTTTCACTTAACAGAAATCACACAACAGAATCTCTAACTTTTAGTTAAAATAAAAATATGCAAAAAATTTTTTTTAGGATATAAAATGTTCGCTTATTTTTAAAACTCGTGTAAATTAAATACTGGGTATTAATATTTAAATTTGATGCTTATAGTATTTGTAGTTTTACCATTCTATTCATAGATGACCATTCATACATATATTTCCTTACGTTATAATAGGCGTTCGTCGTTAGTTTACATTACTTATATATATAAAAGTCTGACAGTATTGACATTTGAAAAATTCGAATGCTTTTTAATATTTTTACGGATTCAAAATTTTCAAACAAATTCGGTATTAACTTTTCTTTGAACATTCTGGCTTTAAAAGGAATCATCTAATACGGTATTTAAGCAATGCATTATACAATTTTACTATATATATAATTATGTACTATATACTTATGTATTATTAATAATTTATTTATTTCAGGAAACAACAGCCGATATAAAAATAAAATTACAATAAAAAACAATCAAAACATAAAGCCAATGAAAACAAAAGTTTCCTCCAAACTTAATTAAATGGAAAAATACATTCGGGAGCTAGGTTGGAATTAGAAAGTAGGAGGGGTTGGCGAATTTACATAATTACCAGAATATAAAATACAGCATAACTCTTTAAGACTAATTGATTTTACATACATATATATATATCTTAATATATATAAATCTCGTGTCACAATGTTTGTCCTCAATGGACGGCTGAACCACTTAACCGATTATAATAAAATTTGAACACCATGTGCAGTTCGATGTGCACTTGAGAGATAGGATAGTTTAAATCTCAAATTATAGTCGCAATTTTAATTTATCGCTAATTATTTGTCTGTTATTATTTGGCAGTCATAAAACTGACAGATGTCGATACCTTTCGACTGGGTTGATGGCGCTAATGTCTGTTATTATTTGACAGTGACAGTTATTCGACGCAAACGTATTAAAAGAGCCCATCAGTTGGCAGAACAAATTGAATCAAGAAATCCAGCTCAAAGAATCAGGACAGCAGGTCATGCACAAGAATCTCAAGAACAGTGTAACGAACGTCTTCAAGAGAATATCATAAGAACAAGAAAATTATTATTTTCAGTCAAATGCCACCGAAAAAATCTAACCTCAACAACGCGAGCGGCAAACGTCAAAACGCAAACGTCAAAACTACGATCGGAATAATATATTCACTTACGAGATGCTGTTGCTGGAAACATCGATGGAAATTTAAATCCCAATGACATCGGTAATGCTTTCATTTTACCTTCAAGCTACATCGGCAGTCCACGGAACATGCAGGAATACATACAAGATGCGATGACTTACGTACGTCATTACGGCCGACCGGATTTATTTATTACATTCACATGTAATCCGAATTGGGAAGAGATACAAACTTTACTATTGCCAGGACAACAAGCCATTCATCGTCATGATTTAACTGCACGTGTGTTTAAACAAAAATTGAAATCCTTAATTGATTTTATTGTTAAATATACAATTTTTGGTATCACACGTTGTTGGCTGTATACGATAGAGTGGCAAAAGCGAGGTTTGCCTCATGCCCACATTTTGGTTTGGCTTAAAGATAGAATCCGTCCTGAAGAAATCGATCAAATAATTTCAGCCGAAATTCCAGACCCATTAATTGATCAAGAATTATTTGATATTGTCACCAAACACATGATCCATGGGCCATGCGGTGTTTTCAACATGACCTCACCGTGCATGGAAAATGGAAAATGTAAAAAAAACTTCCCAAAGCCGCATACGAATGACACGATCACGGATATTGATGGTTATCCAACTAAATCAACTAATTCAATTGATCAAAAGAGTTTCGCCACGACTGCAAAATGACAATTATCAAATCGTCATAAAAGCCGACAAAGTACCATTAGGTGAACATGCTGGTAGATTCAACGCTCCAACTGTTGATGAGGTTGCTGTTATCATGGTTGGTGATCCAGTTGACAAAAGATCTATAAACATTACACGGCGAGACAACACTGTCAGTACGATTTAGGATCTACACCGTTCATATGACGCACTACAATATCCATTGATATTTTGGCAAGGACAAGATGAATATCACCTTAATATCAAACAGTATGATCCAAATACCGGTAAATTTGACAATTATCTATTTACTTTCTTACTGTATGTATAGATTTTAATTTCGTATTGCATTTTATTTTTTATTTTTTTAGGTAATTACAGAAATAATAAAGTTAGCTCAATGAACTACTACGCACACCGAATAATGGTTAGACAACATCAAGACAATTATATCCTTCGATATCGTCAGCTGTTCCATCAATACATTGTTGATATGTATGCTAAGGTCGAAAGCGAACGCTTGCGATTCCTTCGATTCAACTAGGCAAAACTACGATCGGAATAATATATTCACTTACGAGATGCTGTTGCTGGAAACATCGATGGAAATTTAAATCCCAATGACATCGGTAATGCTTTCATTTTACCTTCAAGCTACATCGGCAGTCCACGGAACATGCAGGAATACATACAAGATGCGATGACTTACGTACGTCATTACGGCCGACCGGATTTATTTATTACATTCACATGTAATCCGAATTGGGAAGAGATACAAACTTTACTATTGCCAGGACAACAAGCCATTCATCGTCATGATTTAACTGCACGTGTGTTTAAACAAAAATTGAAATCCTTAATTGATTTTATTGTTAAATATACAATTTTTGGTATCACACGTTGTTGGCTGTATACGATAGAGTGGCAAAAGCGAGGTTTGCCTCATGCCCACATTTTGGTTTGGCTTAAAGATAGAATCCGTCCTGAAGAAATCGATCAAATAATTTCAGCCGAAATTCCAGACCCATTAATTGATCAAGAATTATTTGATATTGTCACCAAACACATGATCCATGGGCCATGCGGTGTTTTCAACATGACCTCACCGTGCATGGAAAATGGAAAATGTAAAAAAACTTCCCAAAGCCGCATACGAATGACACGATCACGGATATTGATGGTTATCCAATGTATCGCCGCAGAAGTACTGAGAATGGTGGCCACACATTTACAATGCGACTGCCGAACTTTCCAAATCAAGTTGAGTTTGATAATCAGTGGGTGGTACCATACCCACCACTACTTTCAAAAACTTACAAAGCTCATATCAATGTTGAGCTTTGCAGTTCTGTTAAATCAATTAAGTATATTTGTAAATATGTAAACAAAGGCAGTGATTTGGCCATATTTGAAGTAAAAAACATAAATAAAAATGACGAAATAGCACGATACCAAATGGGCAGATACATTAGCAGCAATGAAGCTATTTGGCATATTCTCAGCTTTCCCATCCACGAAAGAGATCCTGCTGTCCAACATCTGGCAATACATCTTGAAAACGGTCAACGTGTATACTTCACTGAAGAAAATGTTCTCCAAAGAGCGTTCGAAGCTCCGAAAACGACTCTAACTGAATTTTTTACATTGTGTCAAAAACCTGATGTTTTTGGCCAATTCGCGAAGACATTGGTGTATGGTGATGTTCCACGTTATTTCACATGGAACAAATCCAGTAAAAAATGGGAGCCACGGAAACAAGGAAAACCACATCCTTCCATTACAGGCATTTTTATTTTTTACCTATTGATTTCTGCTTAGTATCAAGTGTAAGAACATTTTAATTAATTGTGTTCAACGTACTTCCCCTTCAAATCTCAATCCAGTGAATTTGTATACCAACATCAACATTTTCGTCTTTGTTCGTAAATAATTTCATTGTACTAAAGGGTTATAGTAGTAGAAAGTCAAATAAGGAGATCAGCATATTTTTTTACAAATACCATCTGTGTGAAAAAGCATAGTGGACTCCGTGACTGATGTTCTCTTATTGTTCCTCTTAGATTGTTTACTATAATGTATTATAACAAAAACTTTAGCCACAGCAACGCGTGGCCGGGTCAGCTAGTATATATATATATATATAGTAAAATAGTAAAATGTATTGTTTAAATACCGTTAATTAGATGATTTCTATGTTAAAATAGGTAAACACCTTTAGTTTAACATATATAAAAGTTTGACAGTACTGACATTTAACATTCTGGCTATATATTTTATTTGCAAAAAATTTCAATCCTTAAAATATTAAAAAGCATTCGTATTTTCCAAATGTCAGTACTGTCAAACTTTTATATATGTTAAACTAAAGGTGTTTATATATATATACTAGCTGACCCGGCCACGCGTTGCTGTGGCTAAAGTTTTTGTTATAATACATTATAGTAAACAATCTAAGAGGAACAATAAGAGAACATCAGTCACGGAGTCCACTATGCTTTTTCACACAGATGGTATTTGTAAAAAAATATGCTGATCTCCTTATTTGACTTTCTACTACTATAACCCTTTAGTACAATGAAATTATTTACGAACAAAGACGAAAATGTTGATGTTGGTATACAAATTCACTGGATTGAGATTTGAAGGGGAAGTACGTTGAACACAATTAATTAAAATGTTCTTACACTTGATACTAAGCAGAAATCAATAGGTAAAAAATAAAAATGCCTGTAATGGAAGGATGTGGTTTTCCTTGTTTCCGTGGCTCCCATTTTTTACTGGATTTGTTCCATGTGAAATAACGTGGAACATCACCATACACCAATGTCTTCGCGAATTGGCCAAAAACATCAGGTTTTTGACACAATGTAAAAAATTCAGTTAGAGTCGTTTTCGGAGCTTCGAACGCTCTTTGGAGAACATTTTCTTCAGTGAAGTATACACGTTGACCGTTTTCAAGATGTATTGCCAGATGTTGGACAGCAGGATCTCTTTCGTGGATGGGAAAGCTGAGAATATGCCAAATAGCTTCATTGCTGCTAATGTATCTGCCCATTTGGTATCGTGCTATTTCGTCATTTTTATTTATGTTTTTTACTTCAAATATGGCCAAATCACTGCCTTTGTTTACATATTTACAAATATACTTAATTGATTTAACAGAACTGCAAAGCTCAACATTGATATGAGCTTTGTAAGTTTTTGAAAGTAGTGGTGGGTATGGTACCACCCACTGATTATCAAACTCAACTTGATTTGGAAAGTTCGGCAGTCGCATTGTAAATGTGTGGCCACCATTCTCAGTACTTCTGCGGCGATACATTGGATAACCATCAATATCCGTGATCGTGTCATTCGTATGCGGCTTTGGGAAGTTTTTTTACATTTTCCATTTTCCATGCACGGTGAGGTCATGTTGAAAACACCGCATGGCCCATGGATCATGTGTTTGGTGACAATATCAAATAATTCTTGATCAATTAATGGGTCTGGAATTTCGGCTGAAATTATTTGATCGATTTCTTCAGGACGGATTCTATCTTTAAGCCAAACCAAAATGTGGGCATGAGGCAAACCTCGCTTTTGCCACTCTATCGTATACAGCCAACAACGTGTGATACCAAAAATTGTATATTTAACAATAAAATCAATTAAGGATTTCAATTTTTGTTTAAACACACGTGCAGTTAAATCATGACGATGAATGGCTTGTTGTCCTGGCAATAGTAAAGTTTGTATCTCTTCCCAATTCGGATTACATGTGAATGTAATAAATAAATCCGGTCGGCCGTAATGACGTACGTAAGTCATCGCATCTTGTATGTATTCCTGCATGTTCCGTGGACTGCCGATGTAGCTTGAAGGTAAAATGAAAGCATTACCGATGTCATTGGGATTTAAATTTCCATCGATGTTTCCAGCAACAGCATCTCGTAAGTGAATATATTATTCCGATCGTAGTTTTGCCTAGTTGAATCGAAGGAATCGCAAGCGTTCGCTTTCGACCTTAGCATACATATCAACAATGTATTGATGGAACAGCTGACGATATCGAAGGATATAATTGTCTTGATGTTGTCTAACCATTATTCGGTGTGCGTAGTAGTTCATTGAGCTAACTTTATTATTTCTGTAATTACCTAAAAAAATAAAAAATAAAATGCAATACGAAATTAAAATCTATACATACAGTAAGAAAGTAAATAGATAATTGTCAAATTTACCGGTATTTGGATCATACTGTTTGATATTAAGGTGATATTCATCTTGTCCTTGCCAAAATATCAATGGATATTGTAGTGCGTCATATGAACGGTGTAGATCCTAAATCGTACTGACAGTGTTGTCTCGCCGTGTAATGTTTATAGATCTTTTGTCAACTGGATCACCAACCATGATAACAGCAACCTCATCAACAGTTGGAGCGTTGAATCTACCAGCATGTTCACCTAATGGTACTTTGTCGGCTTTTATGACGATTTGATAATTGTCATTTTGCAGTCGTGGCGAAACTCTTTTGATCAATTGAATTAGTTGATTTAGTTGGATAACCATCAATATCCGTGATCGTGTCATTCGTATGCGGCTTTGGGAAGTTTTTTTTACATTTTCCATTTTCCATGCACGGTGAGGTCATGTTGAAAACACCGCATGGCCCATGGATCATGTGTTTGGTGACAATATCAAATAATTCTTGATCAATTAATGGGTCTGGAATTTCGGCTGAAATTATTTGATCGATTTCTTCAGGACGGATTCTATCTTTAAGCCAAACCAAAATGTGGGCATGAGGCAAACCTCGCTTTTGCCACTCTATCGTATACAGCCAACAACGTGTGATACCAAAAATTGTATATTTAACAATAAAATCAATTAAGGATTTCAATTTTTGTTTAAACACACGTGCAGTTAAATCATGACGATGAATGGCTTGTTGTCCTGGCAATAGTAAAGTTTGTATCTCTTCCCAATTCGGATTACATGTGAATGTAATAAATAAATCCGGTCGGCCGTAATGACGTACGTAAGTCATCGCATCTTGTATGTATTCCTGCATGTTCCGTGGACTGCCGATGTAGCTTGAAGGTAAAATGAAAGCATTACCGATGTCATTGGGATTTAAATTTCCATCGATGTTTCCAGCAACAGCATCTCGTAAGTGAATATATTATTCCGATCGTAGTTTTGACGTTTGCGTTTTGACGTTTGCCGCTCGCGTTGTTGAGGTTAGATTTTTTCGGTGGCATTTGACTGAAAATAATAATTTTCTTGTTCTTATGATATTCTCTTGAAGACGTTCGTTACACTGTTCTTGAGATTCTTGTGCATGACCTGCTGTCCTGATTCTTTGAGCTGGATTTCTTGATTCAATTTGTTCTGCCAACTGATGGGCTCTTTTAATACGTTTGCGTCGAATAACTGTCACTGTCAAATAATAACAGACATTAGCGCCATCAACCCAGTCGAAAGGTATCGACATCTGTCAGTTTTATGACTGCCAAATAATAACAGACAAATAATTAGCGATAAATTAAAATTGCGACTATAATTTGAGATTTAAACTATCCTATCTCTCAAGTGCACATCGAACTGCACATGGTGTTCAAATTTTATTATAATCGGTTAAGTGGTTCAGCCGTCCATTGAGGACAAACATTGTGACACGAGATTTATATATATTAAGATATATATATATATACGAGTACTACTCTAGGGTTAGAACTAGAGTAGACACACTCTTGAATTCCGGGAAGGTAGTGTCGAATATATCGGTGGAACAGCCAAAAATATCGACATGCGGTTGATATTTTTGGCTGTTCGCTCAATGGGATTAAAAATCTGCTTTCTATTACGCCGTTGTAGGATCGGCGTGAATTATTTATGTGTTAATGTTTGCCTGGGGGCATTATTTTAATTTTTTAGCATAGTTTGTTTCATGTTATTGTTTTTTGTTTTTAATGTTGTTTGTTTTTCTTTTGGTAGTTTAATTTGTTTTTACTTTAATTATAATGTACATGGGGAAACCTGTTAAATATAAAAATAAATAAGTAAAGCTTACATGCTCGATTATATTGAGTTCCGTAATATATATGATGATGAGTGATATGAAATTGCTTCCTAGTATCAGACAGTATTAAACAGTGTATATAAATTCACTAATGAATGTCGGCTTTTCCTAATGAGCCCTATTTCATGGTCCAGCTATGTTATTGGTATCCAGCTGATTTTCCAAGAACTTTTTCAAAAGTTCAACAAATCCAACAAATTAATCTCCATTCAACAAATTTGTGGATCATGTACCTCTGTTATTACATAGAAGACATATATATGTATGACATATTTATGTTTAGTGTGGCATATGTATGTGTGACATACGGTAGAGCATGCAGGTTACAATGTACGATTTAGCAGCCAATCTGTCGGTAAAGCAGGACAAAATCGCAAAAACTTTTTGTTCGCAATGTCGACCCACGCGTTCAAGTGACGTCACTCCAACATGGCATTCATTTTCTCAATTCGGTATAGTTATCGGTGTTTGTTGCGACATTCTTTCATCGGTCGATAGTTTGAAAGTTATGTACTTATCACAAATTTTCGACACGCTTCTACCCGGCCGCGACCCACATAAAATAGAACGCTTTGAGGATGGTAAAACTGTTAATATTAAGTTTTATTTAATAAAAAATGATATACAATAAATACAACGTAATGGTAAACTTTAATTTGTTAATAAACAAAAATACGTATTAAATAAGTCAACCATTATAGTACCCACGAATTATGTTTCTTAGACGGTTGTTGCTATAGTGTTTTTCGAAATTTTTAATTGGACAGATATATTTTTGTTTAAAATTTTAATAAAATTAATAACTTTGGTAATATACAGAGTGAACTTATTAAAATAGGTCTAAGCTACATAACTGAGCCATGACTGTTTTAAGGTAGACTTTAATTATGGAGGGGTAATTTATGTAATTGTAAAATAAAAACCATATTATATTTAGGTACACATTTTTCGGTACACATTTACATACGGGTACACATTTTGCATTCAATGGAAAATATTTTTATATCCTTGTTTATACAACTTGAATTGAGCATATTATACTAACCCTAATTTGTTCAAATGATGGCGGCGTAGGTACTCGTAAATCGAGATAATATGGAAACAGATTGATGGAAGAGCTTTCTATCCGCACTGCAGACTAACGATGTCTGCGGGCGGGTAGGAGCCGAAATAAAAACATAAAAATCTACCCCCGAAAATGAACACAGGTGCCCGGGGTAGCAGACGCGTTTAACGTGGCGTTTTTGCACCGGGCAGACGGCATCTAATGAGACCGCGCTTTTGCGCTTCTTTCGGATATATAGGGCCCTCTGGCTAACCAGTGTGAACTAAAAAAAAAAATAAATAAACAAAAAACTGTTACGCTCTGTTAAAACCCTGCGAACAGCCGGCTCGCTACAAATTTTTTAAAATGTTAGTTTTATGATAATCACATAAAGATTTTAACACATTTCAAATTACTACAATATTATATTATTAAACATAATAATAAAAACAATATTACGGTAAATATGTACCTAGATATACTGTTAAAGCATCTATGTATTTGTAAAGCTATTTTTCGAGTTTATCATTAGTATGTTTTACCATAAAGGCAGTAAATTATAAAGTCATGTGTACAGAAAATTTTAAAATATTCGCATATAACTCAGCAATGATCTATTATGTAAAAATAATAGGGAAAATTAGCTGTTCTAAATTCATGTAAGAAGATATGTAAATGTATGAAGATATGTTTATATATAGATATAAAATGGTTTTGTTATTAACTTTAATACTTTTTGTTAGTAGAAACCTATTTTTAGTTTACATAGTTTTTTTATCGATCAACTAAATGTATTTTTTTTGTTGTGTGTTCTGTGTAAAATTGTTGGTTTCTCCAATAAAGATAAATTAATAAATACATAATAACTTAGTTCCTGTGACGGAATTTATCATGTTTTTTTATACCTATCAGCAAATGCAACTTAAATTATAATATTATTAAAATCTTAATTTTATAAGGGAACATCGGAATATCGATCTATGTCAGGTTTATATTTATTTTTCAGGACCAGATTAAAAATAAATAAATTCTCGTTTAGAACAAGTTAACTAAGGCAAAATTCACCTTTCAGAATTTGCCTTCGGTATTTTTTTTTACTGATTAAGCTGTAGGTAAGTTAATTTGATTCCAAAACAAGTTAAAGTCTTTTTTAATGTTGGTTTTCTTCGCCAATCTCATTATAAAGTTATTTTAAAAGTATATTTACGGCTTCTCTTTGCTATTCTCTACAAAAGCTAATGCATGCCATTTTTTATATTTAATAAGAAATGTTATAGGTTATAAGTGTACTAAAGTAGTCGTCGTACGAAATAAGTCGTTGTAAGTATAATAAATAATATTTATCTGAAAATGTAAATTATAAATAATAACAAAACCTAATACTAGTTCAGATCGCGGTAGTCTAGTGGTTAAGGCATTGGTCTATTGGCCCACATGTCGTGGGTTCGAATTCGCAAGTGGTCATACCATTTTTAACGCTTTATTACCACCATCTCCCCTGACTCTAGCACAGGCACATTTGACCTATTTGAGTAGGGCCCAAAATAATTGTATATGAACTAGGTCATAGCAATTCTTTAAAAACAATATATATAATTGTATAATTTTATAAAAATGCATTTTTATAAAACTCAGCGCTGGGTTTAAACCGACATCCAGCGCTATCAATTACAGGACCTCTTTAGAACCTTTATAAATATTATGCTATCCAGCACTTTATCAAAACATTAAAAAATTATTCAAATTTTTTCAATATTGTTAAAGATTGTGTAATTTATCTTTTCAGGCGATTTGCCGCTATTAAAAAACAATCATCAAATATATATATATTACTTACTATCAGCAGTCTAAATTAAAGTATAAAAAAGATTATTTCTCTTTTATGCTGTAATCAAAAAGTTTTTCGTTGATTATGAAACTGTAGCAATTACAAATAGTTTTTTAACATTAACATTTATATTAAAATAGTTCTGATTTTTTTTATTGTATTCATAGTGATGAGACAGCAGTGAAAAGTTAAACATTAGGATTTTCAAAAATCGTATTTTATCAAAATAATTATATCAAATAATCGTTGTTTATGAAAAAAAATTGTATATTTTGTAATTTATTAAAAAATTGAAAATGTTTATTTGTATCTATGTGCATAGCCTAATCAATATATTGGTTTAAATAATTATAATAAACCTGTATTTATAAATTATCGAGGCGTGGTTGAGATATTTCACCTAACTCCCTTGCAGGTGCAATAAAATCCGAAGAACTCGCATTCTGCTATTATAACCATCATGGTATAATGCTGAGATTTTGCGACGTTTTAAAAAACTATTATAAAAAAGCAAACAAAAAATTAACACACAATGAGCTTATTTGGAGCAGCCATATTTCACCCTTTTAAGGTTGCTAAAGCGTTCTTTAACATCATTACGTCAATATTTAGAGTAAGTGAAATAGAGTAGTCTTTTTACACAACGCTCAAAGTTAAATTGACTAACGTAACGCCAAAATACTATATATTATTTCCCTTGATATCTTGATGTCGTGTTATTCTCTAAAAAAGTAAAAATTATGTATTTCAAATAAAATTTCATTATTTATTGATGAATTACTTTTTTGTATTTTCCAAAAGTACTGTAAAAGAAGAACGATACGATAAGACATGGTTCGTAAAAAGCTTCAAAGCAGCCTCAATCGCCGCAGCGCCTTGTGGTAATATTACACTTCCATCCAATCTTAACAATAACATACTTTTTTTCCACTATGAAAATGCTATCAAACAGGATTTCTGTCTCTCTGATGAAATTCATACGTCGGTAAAGTATAGAAATTGATGATTTTCGGATAGAGGCGTTAGGAGTTCGCCCGCCCGTACAATCACCTCCGTAATAACGACGTATGCCTGTCATAAACCACGAACGACTTACTAGACAACTGACAAAAGACTTGATTTCATAAACCCATTGAATACAGTTCAACAACGATATAACGAGAAAATTTACAATATCGAGTGCCACAAAAACATAAGGTATTGTAAATTAATCACTTTATGAGATTGTCGTGGTAAATATGAGGTAAACTCACATTCAGGAAATTAATTTCGGAAATTATAGGTTGGCAACACCAGACTGACGAATTTTAAATAAAAATATCATTTGAGGCAAAATATCTGAAAATACGGCGCAGTTAGCTTAGTATGACAAAAGGATGGCTTAGAAGCACGGATTACACCCTTACCGTCATATAAGTGTACGAGGCGCCGTACCGCAATAAAAACGAGACGGGAAATTTGCCTTTAAAGACGCCGCGAAGGTCTTTCAAAAATTGGTAACGGTGAATTCTAAATATTCACATTTATTTAATATTTTAATAGTATAAGAAAACTATAGTTTTTTGGTGCCAAAATTGACTGAATGTGAGAATGATCACTATCCACATATGTATAAATGTTTTTTGTCTAGCTTGTAAGATTGTAAAACTGTATAATGATAATATTTTGTTGTTATTTGAAGTATCCATAAGGTAGATACGTAACATTTATATAGGTAAGATATTTAAATCTTAAGTCAAAATAACATCATTATAAAGCAATTAAGGGCGTGCGAGGCGTAACATATTAATGGATTTCAATTTGAAAACAAAACGCTTGGTCGCGCGCGGTATTTAACGAGAACCTAATTAACAGGCCATTAACATTCGCCGCGAAATGATATTTAATTCAAAGGAAAAAGTCACTGGATTTAGGTTTGTAGGTCAAGGAAACAAAATAGAATACCTATAATTTAATAGTTAGGCTAAAAACGAATTGTTTATTTTTATTATATAATTACAAAATCGTTTTTATCCAACAAGGAAAACATGTAAATATATCTTTTAGATTAAGGGAATATATTTGTTTAGCATAATATTAGCAACCAATAAGTATGGAAAAAAAAAAAAAAATTATTATAATAATTATGTGATTTCAAATATTCCTAAAACGCTCGTAGGTTGTGGGCAAGAGGTATGAAGGGGGTGCGTCCGCTGAAGGGCGAAAGCGGAAACGCGTGAATAAAAGGTCGCCTCATACCTACATTCGGGGTAGTTGTTTCTAGCAAGACGTGACTAGGCACCGTATCGCTGTCAGTGTTTTATAACGTCAATCGATAGCCGTCGCGAATATTAACTTAGTTAAAAATTTTTAGAAGTTGGTGTAACTCTATTAATTACGTACCATCCAGCCAGAGGTTTTGGATACCACGAGAGCTAAATGTTAATCACGCAACGAGATAAAATCGAGCTAAATCAACGAGGTCACAAATTACCAAAAACAAATGTACTTCAGCGTTCGAGACTCGTTTAGTAAACGATTGAGAAGTTAGGCTGAAATCTACATATCGGTGAGTGAATTGAAGACAATCTGACATTTATTTCATAAAATAAATAGTCACAAATTGTCACCTTTTCGGAGAACTGTATTATAAACTGTCAATGTTTGTTCGCATTAATTTAATTAGTACTGAACTTTATTCTGTGTTTTTAAATTGTGATTCAGACAATATCCTTTTGCTTATTTAACGGATTTACGACCCGTTGAATATACTGTTTTGAATAAATAGTGTGATAACTTTCAATTCTGTTTTTATTGACTTTTAATCATTTTGAACTTTTTGAAATCGTTGCATTATAAATCAGGCTAGCTTGATTTGAGGAGACTGACTCTTGGAAAGCTCGGATCTACAGTCCACCTTGAGAACGTGGCATCAGAAGCCATCCAGCTGTGTCCCGACTGAAGAGGACTGGTCTTCGGATACGCTGGAAGCGGATCGGCCGGGACATAGCATCTTTGTTGGTCCTTTCGAGCGCAGATTGGACGAGCCCCGAGTTTTCTTTGACAAGATGTCAAAAAGTCAAGCGAGCCAAAAGGATATGGCAGATCAGGCAACTCCAGGAGAGAGGAAGAGCGAGCGCCTGAGGCAAAGACTGTCAGGCAATACAAGTCGCGGTTCAGGACGAACCATCAGCGCAGGACGCCGACAGGACAGAGCCGAGGAACAAGCGCCGTACACAACGGAGCGTCTGAGCATGACGGCACAGGATTCCCAGGAAGCCGAACAGGTCAGCACGGAAGCAGGCCCATCCAGGCTCCAGGAGAGGCTGCAGGCAGCGGCCCAGGAACTCCCTGCGTCACGGGCATCATCCGTTGCAAGCCGCAGGTCCAGGACGTCAGCTGCTTCGAGAAGCAGCGTCACCAGACAACTGCTGGCAGCGGACCTTGAGGCTGCAGAAGAGAGCGCCAGGCTGCAGGCAGAAAACTCCAGGCTGCAAGCCGCTGCAGAAAACTCTAGGCTGCAAGCCGCTGCAGAAAACTCCAGGCTGCAAGCCGCTGCAGAAGCCACCAGAATACAGATGGATCTGGTAGCAAAAAGGCTGGAGATCAAGAAAAAGATGATCGAGGCCGAGGAAGAAGATGACGATGAGGGCAGCATCGCAGACTCATCAGCATCGTCTAGGTATTGTCGCGAATGGGCCGCGACGAAAATACCGGAAATCGACACAAGGGCGGACGATTTGAAACAGGCGTTTCGAAATCTCCGTATTGGCGCGACACAAGAGGGGCGGCCGGGCGAGAGCGAGACAACGCGCTACCGACAACGGTCGCCGATAAAAACTGAAAAAGTGTGTGTGTCAGTGCCTAATATAAGTGATTCATATCGAAATAACATGTTAGTGTCGGCGCGTGCAAAACTTTTACGTGACTTGCCGAAGTTTACCGGAAACACTAATGAGTTTCCAATATTCATTAGTTTATTCAATCAAGGGAACGAGATGTGCGGCTACTCCAATGCAGATAATTTAATCCGTTTGGCTGCCTCACTCAGCGGGCCAGCCAGGGAGGCTGTGAGGTCGCTGCTAGTCGAACCGGAGAACGTTCCGGCCATCATGAAGGTGCTTTATCGACGCTTCGGCAGACCAGATGCTCGCTTAGATGAACTGATGACAGAGGCTCGCAGTGTTCCGAATATTGGGGTAAGTGACTCACTTTCACAATTAGTTAATTTTGGCACCATCGTTTGCAATATTGTACACTCACTTAAAAGTATGGGACATGACGGATATTTAATTAATCCGCCATTGTTGAAAGAATTAATTTTAAAATTACCTCAATATTTAAGGCTTCAGTGGTATAGAGAATTTAGGGGAGAACATCCAACACTAACAGATTTCGGGGAATGGCTAGAGTCATTACTGGACGCGGCCTCAAAAGAGGAAACTAACTCAGGTAGTTCAAAGCCCGCGATCAAAGAACGCAGCGAGTTAAAAACGCGCGCGATTAAAAAATTAGAGCCGACGCGTAGGCATATTTTTAATACCTACGAAAAATCGATAGAGAATAAAAAATGTCTGTACTGTAAAAAAACAAATCATGATTTAAATGTTTGTAGGAATTTTACGGCTCTAAGCCTAAACAGTAAACGCGATTGGGTCAGGGAAGAAAACTTATGTTTTATTTGTTTAAAATTAGGACACACCGCACTTCAATGTAAAAGAAAAGTGTCGTGCGGAATTAACGGATGCAAAAGTAAACACCATAAGTTACTTCATCCGATAACGCGTTCGGAACCCGGCCAAGCAGCCCCTCCGGAGGGGTCAACCACGCTCGAGACGAGGTATTAATCACGTTGATGGCGGAAGCTGAACAAACAGTAAACAGTCGGCCATTGTTCCACGTGTCACTTGACCATAAGGACGACGAGAGCCTTACACCTAACCATTTCCTGATAGGTAGCTCATCAGGAAAAGCGGCCATAGGGGAAATTGACGCTACTGATTTGTTCGGCAAAAAACAATGGCGCATAGCGCAAACATTAGCCGATCATTTTTGGCGACGCTGGATACGTGAATATCTGCCCACTCTTATACATCGAGAAAAATGGCAAGAACCCGCGAAACCTATCCAAATAGGTGACGTGGTGTTTATTATTGATGAAAGACTTCCGCGAAACGCTTGGCTGCGCGGCATAGTAGTGCAAACACACCCCGGCACAGACGGACAAACCCGGGCGGTAACCGTCAAAAGCCACGGGAAACACTACAAACGACCGGCAGTCAAAATAGCAGTATTACGAGTCCACGACCATCAAAGGCTGAAAGAGTAACGTTTCAGAGAGGGCGGAATGTCGTGGTAAATATGAGGTAAACTCACATTCAGGAAATTAATTTCGGAAATTATAGGTTGGCAACACCAGACTGACGAATTTTAAATAAAAATATCATTTGAGGCAAAATATCTGAAAATACGGCGCAGTTAGCTTAGTATGACAAAAGGATGGCTTAGAAGCACGGATTACACCCTTACCGTCATATAAGTGTACGAGGCGCCGTACCGCAATAAAAACGAGACGGGAAATTTGCCTTTAAAGACGCCGCGAAGGTCTTTCAAAAATTGGTAACGGTGAATTCTAAATATTCACATTTATTTAATATTTTAATAGTATAAGAAAACTATAGTTTTTTGGTGCCAAAATTGACTGAATGTGAGAATGATCACTATCCACATATGTATAAATGTTTTTTGTCTAGCTTGTAAGATTGTAAAACTGTATAATGATAATATTTTGTTGTTATTTGAAGTATCCATAAGGTAGATACGTAACATTTATATAGGTAAGATATTTAAATCTTAAGTCAAAATAACATCATTATAAAGCAATTAAGGGCGTGCGAGGCGTAACATATTAATGGATTTCAATTTGAAAACAAAACGCTTGGTCGCGCGCGGTATTTAACGAGAACCTAATTAACAGGCCATTAACATTCGCCGCGAAATGATATTTAATTCAAAGGAAAAAGTCACTGGATTTAGGTTTGTAGGTCAAGGAAACAAAATAGAATACCTATAATTTAATAGTTAGGCTAAAAACGAATTGTTTATTTTTATTATATAATTACAAAATCGTTTTTATCCAACAAGGAAAACATGTAAATATATCTTTTAGATTAAGGGAATATATTTGTTTAGCATAATATTAGCAACCAATAAGTATGGAAAAAAAAAAAAAAATTATTATAATAATTATGTGATTTCAAATATTCCTAAAACGCTCGTAGGTTGTGGGCAAGAGGTATGAAGGGGGTGCGTCCGCTGAAGGGCGAAAGCGGAAACGCGTGAATAAAAGGTCGCCTCATACCTACATTCGGGGTAGTTGTTTCTAGCATGACGTGACTAGGCACCGTATCGCTGTCAGTGTTTTATAACGTCAATCGATAGCCGTCGCGAATATTAACTTAGTTAAAAATTTTTAGAAGTTGGTGTAACTCTATTAATTACGTACCATCCAGCCAGAGGTTTTGGATACCACGAGAGCTAAATGTTAATCACGCAACGAGATAAAATCGAGCTAAATCAACGAGGTCACAAATTACCAAAAACAAATGTACTTCAGCGTTCGAGACTCGTTTAGTAAACGATTGAGAAGTTAGGCTGAAATCTACATATCGGTGAGTGAATTGAAGACAATCTGACATTTATTTCATAAAATAAATAGTCACAAATTGTCACCTTTTCGGAGAACTGTATTATAAACTGTCAATGTTTGTTCGCATTAATTTAATTAGTACTGAACTTTATTCTGTGTTTTTAAATTGTGATTCAGACAATATCCTTTTGCTTATTTAACGGATTTACGACCCGTTGAATATACTGTTTTGAATAAATAGTGTGATAACTTTCAATTCTGTTTTTATTGACTTTTAATCATTTTGAACTTTTTGAAATCGTTGCATTATAAATCAGGCTAGCTTGATTTGAGGAGACTGACTCTTGGAAAGCTCGGATCTACAGTCCACCTTGAGAACGTGGCATCAGAAGCCATCCAGCTGTGTCCCGACTGAAGAGGACTGGTCTTCGGATACGCTGGAAGCGGATCGGCCGGGACAGAGATACTTACCACAAATCCAGTAGGTATTCTACGTGAACAAATCTATATTGTTTTTTTTACAACGTAAATGTGTCTATAAGTTTGATCTTGTAATTGGAGCTCGTATATGGTAATGAAATTAGGGGATACATTTTGGAAATTGTATCTCCGAATCTTTGGCCTACATCCAAAAACCAATTACACCACTCTATAGCCAAAGGATCAAGAATGTGTTGCGCTAAGTGAAGACCTTTTGTTTTGCCACATGTTGAAATTACCACTCGTTTTGAATCGACAGCTTTTGTCGATTCCTTATGCATTAATATACGAGTACATACATACATACATACACAAATACATATATACATACATAAATAAATATACATTAACTAGCAGTTATGGTGAAGTTGTATACAGTTGACGTTCTTCCTTCCCAATACCAATGACTACATTTAAAACACATTGCCTAATTAATAAAATTAATATTATGTGATAATTTGTAGGAATAATGTTATTTCATTTCCTTGTTGAGTCATTAGAGATAGGTATGGGGGTTGAAATATAAATATTACTACTCTATTACTACAGTAATATACTGGGGATTATTACTGTAAATGTCCCGAAATTTTTTATTTGAGATTTATTTTTTTTTTTAATAACGTTAGCACTAGGTACTTACATGCATACACTTTGATCATATACTATAATAATGGAATTATTGGCAGTTGTATTTTAATACAACTTTCTATGTGTCATTTGGCTTTTGAGATTCTACGATGCTGTTTGCAAAAAAGATAGAGCAGTGAACCTTTTGAACGCTAACAAATATCCAAGTAGTTTGATTGAAGAAACGATATCGAAACCCTACGGTGTATGTTTTTTGAGAACCTTCACTAACAAGTCTTGCTTCAAGGTAAAAAAAACTTTGACTGGAAGATAAACTTTGAGTAAAAGATTGCTATATTAGGATTTTGAACAGGACCATCTGGCATGAGGATATTTTTGCATCTGTAGAAAATCTTAGAGCTTAATTAAAAACTTTATGATGGGTGGGTACGCCTGAACGCTCACGGTATATTTTATATTTATAAGATCAGCGTTTTGAAATCACCGGGGGAATTGGAGGGGTTGGGGGGAGGAGAGGGCATCTCCATTATGACCTACATTGAGAAAAATGGTTTACCTAAACTGTTTAGCAAATTGGTTTTTTTAAACTTTAGTATTTAATACCTAAAGTTTAGTAGATAACTAGTTATTATTTAGCTTTGTACACAAACCATTTAGCTATTAATTGCCAAGAGTTAAGCAGTCACCCAAATAGCTAAATTTTGAGCTGTCAATTGCCAAAGTTTTAGTAATTGGTAGTTAAAAGTTTGTTTCGGTGTATAACTGAAACTCATCTGTCTGTAAGTTCCTCGGGTCAATCAAATCTCATCGATTTTCTCTGTTGATTTCGAAGTTTTTGAATTAATTTTCAACTTTTGTGTTTGAGGTGAGAAAATTTTCCGTCTTCCAACTTTTTTTTCAGAAGAAATATGAGTCGAGTAATGGAATTTCGTTACCTTTGATATCTCACTTAATATCTTTTATTTATATAGGTAGTTTATTTAATTCTTTTTGTAAATCTTATGAAAATAACATTATAATGCAAAATAACTTGCCTAACTAGGCTACCGCCTATTCTAAGGAAGACATCGTTTATTTCTTTCCTGTCCTCCTTAGAGCAGCCTGTATATCCGTCTGTTGCAACTTTCAACTCAAAAAGTGCAAATGCAAAAGAGTTGAATTTATGTGTATAGATTGATGCTCTCGAAATACAGCCATAACCGTTTAGATAACCTCGAAAGCTGGTCGGATAATATAGATATTTAGCATTAAAGTCAACATTTTTTTAGTATGAAACTGACAGCGCTCTTCATGTTCGATTTTCAATTTTGATGTTTTTGGTAAAATATTTATATAATAAAATTGTAAAAAAAAAAACTAACTATGTGGGAATGAGGATATCGTTAAATAAGGTAATAAGATTTTCTGGGGTAAAGGATGAATCTATTTATTTAACAGGGATGTATATTTTAAATATTTAACTTTTAATATTTTTTTAACTTGTGCCGAAAATAAGCCAGATAACGTTTTAACATAAATATTTTATGACTTTTAAGTCATAAAATATTTATGTTGACTTGGGCGTAATGTAGGTTACCGTTTTCATAAAAGGGTTTCGTTTGCTGATTAGCAAACAAAAATATATCGTTTATTATTCAAACACAAATCTAGGGAAGGTATAAAACCGTCTAAACTAATTTTGTTTTTGCACCAGATATCTGTACATTCCAAGAGCTGCAATAATAATTAACTAAAATTCGCTTTACTGACTGACCGATTTTTTTTTTTACTAGAACGTCGAGTTTTACTTTAATAATAGCTTTAAGGACATGAGTTTTATTATTAAATTATGGTATGGTTTCGAAGATGTGGAAAAGAAGCTGTCTATAAATATAAATGGCAGGACTGCTCTTAAACAACATCATAGGGGGTAATTGCGCCTCGGTTTGTGAATACTAAAATTACTAAAATAATTACTTTTACCTATTATTTATTTTTACATATTCTTCTCAACCTTTCCTCTTTCTTAGATTTCATATTTTTATATTACATGCGTAATGACGCATGTCTTTGTACGGAACGTGCTAAAGTGCTTTGCTTATTAAAGGAGAAAAGAAGCCGAAACATCGATTTAAAAATGTAATACCATGCTTAAAAAATATACTCCTAACTCAATAAATGAATTTGATTAATCACCGATTCACTCATACGTAATTGCAAATTTGGTAAGTGGCGGCTAGATGATACGAAAAAAAGATACATAATGGGGGAACGCACTAAGATGGCGTAAGCTGCCTGCCTCCGCAGGAACCAAACGACGCATCTGTATGAAAAGGCCTTTATTAAACTGTATGTGTTATTCGTTATTCTTTATTATTTATTGAGAGAAATCAAAATTCTTACAAAAAATTGGTATTAATGATAAGTTTACATTTTTAAAAAGTATTTGTAAAACTAATCAAAGTTTTCTATTGTTAATATAAACACTAAAAACTAAGTTAGAAACTAAACATGTATAATTAAATTATGCTTTTAACTCTTAATCATATCAAAATGCTGACATGGCTTGAATTCTTTCTTGTCTTGGCTTGGCTTGTTATTGATGTTATATACGACCAGAATTTAAGAAAATCGATTTAATCTAAAAAGAAACAATCCACCTTCAAATAAGAGCCATAACGCACTCGAATTGCATTTTATGCATGTTTTTGAGGTCTACTGCCAAGATAACTTTTCATACCAGGCATATATAAAAAATATAATTAGATTAAATGAACATTTTTCTAGCAAACCCTTTAGCTGGTTTTTTAAAGAAATAATCCTATGTTTACATAAAAAAATATTGAAGTTTTATTTTTTAAAATTCTCATAAAGCAAACTACATATGGGACGTAAGCCTAATTTATACATAGAAATGTCCGCAATAAAATTCTACAGAAAACCTTAAACTTAGAGAACTTTTTAATTGCCTTATATTTTTAATATAAATAAAAAACTACCAAATGTTTATTCTTTGATGTTGTCGACGGACGCTCGAAGTGCACGTGGCCGATACCATTTGCAAAAGTCGAACTTCAAGGTGTCCTCACGATATACTGGCTCTTAAGGAAGTAAAAAACCTACCTACCAAATCTTTCACAAGGACAATAATGTAGCCAAATAAACGCTGATTCTAGTCCGTAATGTTTAGATCGGCCAGTACTTGTCACGCAGGCACCCTAAATCAAAAACCAAAAGATATTTCTAAGATTAGAATTTCATATGTAATATTATTATTATAATCCAAATCTAATTATGAAATTTTAATTTTAAAATTCCACTGCGAGTTTGTAAAAAATCTTGTCACGGCTGCTACGCCACTATCTGCAAACAGTTTTAAAAACGCGAGTGCACTTAAAACTACTATTATAATGAGATGTCGCAATAAGAAAAGCTCTCAGATGAGAAGTTGGCCTTTGACAACATTTTAATTAAGAAACAC
The DNA here is from genome assembly GCA_020383195.1 of Neomicropteryx cornuta. Lineage (NCBI taxonomy): Eukaryota > Metazoa > Arthropoda > Insecta > Lepidoptera > Micropterigidae > Neomicropteryx > Neomicropteryx cornuta. Next base: position 16,357,558 of record JAHKQU010000008.1, on the reverse strand, counting down.
TTGAAATTATTTTCTAGCGAGTGCTCTGTTTAATTTCAGCGCACGGAAGTTTTGCAACGTTTGAAATATTTCATATTATATTATAATGGAATTAGTTTTCTTTAAAATTATTTTAAATGATTTGTACGCACTTCACTTTCTAATTACATAGTTTTTTCATATTTATGCACCGCGAACGAACAAATGATATTTGGCATACATTTTACACAGGTGTAGTTTTATTTACTTAGCACCTTTCTGGAGTTGATTAATATCGATAAATAAACCTCATGGAAAAAAAATCATACTAAAATAAATATATTTTTTGTACAATTTATTTTTTTCTAAGTCTAGGCTCCCCTCTAGCTACCTGACCAGTGGGGCCATTCTGAAGCTGGCGACTCGCCGCTCGCTCGCTGTCAGCTTGACGTTTTTAATGTAATAAAAAAGGTTCTAAGTGACAACTCGTCTCGCTCGCTAATCGCGCTCGCGTTTTGAGACTAGAGGCACAGGTGCGTAACTCGCTCAAGGTTACATGTATTTTGAAATCTAAGAGCTTTCTTAAATATTAAAACGATTTCGATTAAATTTTGAATTCGTTTTCCTCGTAATTTGGCGATTAATGCTTGTTATAGACATAGATAAGTCCCTGAAAGAAGCAAGTTATTAAAAATACACATTCTGTATACAGTAAAAAGTTAGGATGAAGCTCAGCTTTGAAGACGCACGTGTTTCACATATATTACTATTTATCCCTAGGTACGCAAGTTTCAACACAAAAAATAATAATTTAAATATTAATTTTACAACAACCTCCTATAACGAACAAAGAAATATGAAAAAAAATATTTACCTGTACAAATTTTTGTAACTGCCACCCATTTCCCTATATATATATATATATATATTTCATATTACAAAGTGCCAGCTTGTTTTAATATATTTAACAAGTATACCTACACCTGCCAAAGGATATAACAAAAACAAAGACATCTAATTTATTTTCTTCGTCTCTTAAAAAAGTTAAGATAAAGAAATATAGTACTTTAATCGGCTATACCAACAGTTATTACTTTAAAATTAGCTAAAGACGCAAGTTTAGCGTACCGGTTCAACGTACTAAGTTTGCAGAGTAAGTACGAATACTTATGATTTGATATTTTATGCATGCGTCTAGTAGTGTTTCGTGCCAAGAGAATTAATTCTTCGGCGAGTTTGAGATGAAAAGTTTGAAAATTATTTAGTATGCGATTTCACTTTAACCGAGTATGCCTCATGCCTTACTCACACCGTGCATTCGATAGTATTGACGGCCGAAAATAAGCATGTGATTAAAATGTTTTAACTTCCCAAAGTTTAAAAATGGTTTACAATCCTTAACTAACTCTTTAATCACCTATGCGTTAATTGTGTGGGGGCGGTGCTACTCGAAAAGCCCTTGAACCATTAATCAAAGTTCAATAATTGGTTCTTCATGTGATCAATAAAAAGCCTTTTAGGTTTAGTTCGGAAATCCTTTTCTCAAGTTACAGGGTGCTATATATTAGACAATCTTTTATTAAAAAAGTAGTCACACATATTTGGCAAAATAAAATAAGTAATATACAGTGCTCTAAAGCTATACAGACAAGATCGAATGATAGAGGGCACTTAGTGGCACCAATAATGAAAACATCTTTTGGACAGAGATAATCTCATTTTTCTGGGCCCAAAAATATATAACCAGATAAGTGATGAAATTAGGGATGCTAAAACTAAAGCTATTCTCGCTAAATCTAGATTAAACTGGGTAGAGTTGAAGCTGAGAAAACAATTTCGGAAATATTTGTTTAGATAAAATTTAATAATACTGTAATTTAAACGACTTATATGTACTAAGTAAAAAATATCTCTTCATTATTTTAGTTACCAAGAATGTTTCAAAAAAAAAAAAAATATGATTACTTAGATAGTCATACTTCATACTTTAATATGTTTATGCCCAATGTATATATATATATATATATAATTTCTATGTTAAAATAGGTAAACACCTTTAGTTTAACATATATAAAAGTTTGACAGTACTGACATTTGGAAAATACGAATGCTTTTTAATATTTTAAGGATTGAAATTTTTTGCAAATAAAATATATAGCCAGAATGTTCAAAGAAAAATTAATACCGAAAGCACAGATAGTTGCATCGCTTGAGGTAATGCACGCTGGTTTAAATACAGGCCTGTATTTTATGAAAGTCTTTCACTCTCACCTACCTATCTGTGCGATATGCAATACGGTCAAACTTTCATTAAAGTAGTGAATAAATGATTTAAAAATTAATCTTAACGATTTGCACGTAATGTGCATATATTTTACACTTTTCTTTTTATTTTTAACCATAACGATTCATTTTCAGATAAACTACGTTGAACGTAAGTTATTCTTGTAAATATCCATTAAACCATTCACTTCTCATTCATTATACGTCATATTCGTTACATTTTCACACTTTTTTTCATAATTATTGTTTAATTTTTAAATCATTTATTCACTACTTTAATGAAAGTTTGACCGTATTGCATATCGCACAGATAGGTAGGTGAGAGTGAAAGACTTTCATAAAATACAGGCCTGTATTTAAACCAGCGTGCATTACCTCAAGCGATGCAACTATCTGTGCTTTCGGTATTAATTTTTCTTTGAACATTCTGGCTATATATTTTATTTGCAAAAAATTTCAATCCTTAAAATATTAAAAAGCATTCGTATTTTCCAAATGTCAGTACTGTCAAACTTTTATATATGTTAAACTAAAGGTGTTTACCTATTTTAACATAGAAATCATCTAATTAACGGTATTTAAACAATACATTTTACTATTTTACTATATCTTAACGATTTGCACGTAATGTGCATATATTTTACACTTTTCTTTTTATTTTTAACCATAACGATTCATTTTCAGATAAACTACGTTGAACGTAAGTTATTCTTGTAAATATCCATTAAACCATTCACTTCTCATTCATTATACGTCATATTCGTTACATTTTCACACTTTTTTTCATAATTATTGTTTAATTTTTAAATCATTTATTCACTACTTTAATGAAAGTTTGACCGTATTGCATATCGCACAGATAGGTAGGTGAGAGTGAAAGACTTTCATAAAATACAGGCCTGTATTTAAACCAGCGTGCATTACCTCAAGCGATGCAACTATCTGTGCTTTCGGTATTAATTTTTCTTTGAACATTCTGGCTATATATTTTATTTGCAAAAAATTTCAATCCTTAAAATATTAAAAAGCATTCGTATTTTCCAAATGTCAGTACTGTCAAACTTTTATATATGTTAAACTAAAGGTGTTTACCTATTTTAACATAGAAATCATCTAATTAACGGTATTTAAACAATACATTTTACTATTTTACTATATCTTAACGATTTGCACGTAATGTGCATATATTTTACACTTTTCTTTTTATTTTTAACCATAACGATTCATTTTCAGATAAACTACGTTGAACGTAAGTTATTCTTGTAAATATCCATTAAACCATTCACTTCTCATTCATTATACGTCATATTCGTTACATTTTCACACTTTTTTTCATAATTATTGTTTAATTTTTAAATCATTTATTCACTACTTTAATGAAAGTTTGACCGTATTGCATATCGCACAGATAGGTAGGTGAGAGTGAAAGACTTTCATAAAATACAGGCCTGTATTTAAACCAGCGTGCATTACCTCAAGCGATGCAACTATCTGTGCTTTCGGTATTAATTTTTCTTTGAACATTCTGGCTATATATTTTATTTGCAAAAAATTTCAATCCTTAAAATATTAAAAAGCATTCGTATTTTCCAAATGTCAGTACTGTCAAACTTTTATATATGTTAAACTAAAGGTGTTTACCTATTTTAACATAGAAATCATCTAATTAACGGTATTTAAACAATACATTTTACTATTTTACTATATATATATATATATATATATATATAATTGTATAATTGAGCTTTATAGTTATATATTTGTTTAAATCATCAAATATATAATTATACATATATATCACTACTTTACTATATATAAATATATGTTACTATACTATATGTAGTATAACACTATTTTATATGGAATATTTATTTACTTATATCGAATATTTGTTTACCTATATATTTAAAATTGTTTATTCATTTATTTAATAAGTATATTAAGTGTTAACGAGTAGATACTTAAATTGTATTCATATGTGTGTGTGTGGGTGTATATATCAGTGTGTATATTTGTGCCCTAGTTAAATTTTATATTTTTACAGGGTTTTGCGCTGGTCTATTGTATGCTCACTGTAGCACTTCATATATACCCTTCCTTAGAACAGGTAACTCTTACCTAGTTAGGAAGTTTATAGACTTGTACTCATCGGCCAACATGAGTTCTCAATAAAAAAAATGTGTTTAAAAAATCTGTAGTTAGGTACTTCATACCGTATACGTATAAATATGTTTATACCCAACGTATTTATATACATATAAGACTACATTATGTTGAATATTTATTTATATATTAAAAAGTTTGTTTATTTATTTATTTAAAAAGTATAATAAGTCTTTAACGGGTAGTCACTTTAGTTGCATTCATTTGTGTGTTAGTGTGTGTGTGTGTAAATCAGTGCTAATATTTGTGCTTAATTTTATTTTTTTTTGTCATACATTATCACACTTTATAAATAACCTTTTTTAGAACAGATAACTCTTACTTATATAGAAAGGTAACAGACCTTATCAAATTGGCCAATATGAATGGTACCCAGGTAGTCGAGTTTATATATTTGAATATTTTATTTTATTTTAATGTTTAGCGTACAACTGAAAATTATGTTGCCAATACCCTATTTTATTTAATAAGAACTTTGAGTTTGAATTTGAATTTGCTTATTAAAAAGGTTTAGTTTTTTTTTCGTTTCCAAAATTATAAATATTTAACAAATAATAAAACTTGTTACAAGGTCTTATATGTTCGTTTTCTATATAGAGCTATAGAAAGACAATGAAAACCTTTCCGAACGGCGTAAATATAATAATAATAATAAAATATACGTAGACATGATTAAAATATCAATCTGGTTATATCCTATAATTAATGAAAATCCTCAAAACATTTAACATAGAAAATGAAAACTTTACCTTTTCAGCATCAGCACGGAACTCTTCACACGAGATTGTCAACCGACACCACACCGTCTAAAAACCTATTTAAATCTAAACCATTTTTATAAAGTGTAATGAACAAACTAAGCCTATGCGGCAAAGTTATATTGATTTTAAATAGCATTCAAATAAATATAACATTGTTAGGAAAAGGAGAAATTGTATATTTTCAAGTAAGAAGCGAACTAAAACTCATCGAAAGTAAATGATACCTTGAGAAAATTTTAAAACTAACCATAAAAATAGTGATAAATTCGAAGTGCACCAAATGACAAATTTTCAACAATGGAGTCAAAATATCGGACGAGCGAGCAAATATTCTGCTTGTGTCGCACTCGCGCGCAGTGCGACTATTGCTAACACTTTCTACAGACATAAATACATTTATGTCTGTAAAAACGATAGCGCCTAAACACTAAACGAAGCAGTGAAATTACTACAAGATACATACATTCATATATAAGAAGCTACTCTATCTGTCATATTCGAATTTCAAAAATATGACAGCAAGGTTGTTGGAATATGTTATTATTTTATTACTAGCCAGTTAAAATGAATAAAAACTAATCTATGTGCGCAAATAAAAACATGTAAAAGAATGTTCAGTGTCACATATATCGAAATATTATGTCCGTGATTTTATTCCGTAATTTAGATGTAACACAACTACAACAATGTATTACAAGCAGTTGATAGCTACAAGGTATCATGGCCATTTTTATTTTTGTATCTGCCCTAGTAGAAAGTCTATTGACGTAGATACATAGTCATCTTTCGCCCATAGAATGTTTATCCAACGGTGCGTTTTCCAGCACCGTCGAGCGGCAACACAAGCCCTAGAATAAGAAAAAAAAAAAACACCTAAATCAAAGTTTATCTATGCAAAAAAAATATATTCGTTAGAGTGTTTGACAAATATAAAGTCGAAAAGCTGCCGGGAGCATAAAGGGGAAAACATATTAATATTACCAGGATATAAACGAATCCGTTCGCGGCTGTCGAAACAACTAAATTCTGTGATTGAATAACCAGTAGACGCCACAGGGATTGTTTGGCGGGTAAATATACAACGTATCATAACCACTTCAAAATATTATAATTACTTGACTTTGTTGACTTTGATTGAGATATATCAATGATAATCAAGTGCTAAAATTAAACTATAATTATGATTGTTTAATGAACGTGAATAATATTGACGAGTGTAATAAAAGTTTAGGAACTGCTATTATAATATATGCAAGTGCTACAATTTCAGTCCTATATATTGTATTTTTGATAATGATTAATTTTATTATACATTTTATTATACAATTTTATTATGCTATTTAAACTCAATAAAATCAGGCTAGTATATTGACAGAAAATTTAAACTTCTCCCGACTTGTATGATGTTTAAAAAGTGTCATCAAATTTAATCTATAAAATCTACTTTTTTTTTGAAAAATTATTGTTTTTGTATATATTATTGATGATTGTTCCAGAAAATACACAATAGATATTTAAATATTAAATAAATACATACGTCGGTTTAAAAGCCAGGTTAATACCAATACATTATTATTTATTTTTACATACCTATATGTCAAATTTTAAGATTTAAAACAGTGTTCGTTAACTAACACGGTAAAAATGGGATTAATTTTGGATAGGATTTTATTAGATTGCTTTTTATGGCAACCCTAGAGCTAGATGTGTCCGCAGGAATGGCCAAAAATATCGTATGTAAAATAGAATGAAAAAAATTAAATTTTGTAGATTAGTTTGAGTATAAATTGATAATGTTAGAGAGACTTAAGTATTTTACTTGCTGAAGGTGTTAGTTAAAGCCTGAACTGAATTGGAGAAGCACGTATTCAATAAGTGTATAATTTTATAATAACAAATAAAATTTAATCGCAATATTAATTAAATTAATTAAATGGCTGACTCAGCATTCGGCCTTATAGTAAGATCGATTTTCATAAAAGAAATTAAAATTCAGTTTACAATCGAAAGACAACACAACATGAATAAAATTCGTCTACGGAGCTACAAATGATACAATGATACGAAGCGAATGAATGATTACATCGGAAATATTTTGCACTTATCAATATTGGCAGGCAGTTCGAATTGAGAGCATAGTATTTTAGTATGTAGTCTGCGAGTGAAATTTTTATAAAGGTTTGACGTCAGTAGCCAGCAGTATCAATTTTAAAATAACTCATGGCGCATAATATTAGTATTATGTTATAAATGCAGTATCCTTAATGAGTGTCTTGAGCGAACTATTTCATAACTGTGCAGGTAAAACCTACTATCTGAATTAAACATCATTTTGAGATAAAAGTAAAAAAAATAATCTAAAACCTGCAGCGTATTTATTAAATTTCTGATTTTCATAATTATGCAGAGGCTATTAACCTAATATTGAAACCCTAGAGAACCAGAGAACTTTATCAGATGTTACGTTTTTATACAAAGTATTAAATAGCGTAAAAGAACGCAATGTTTTTGTATAAGATATTCAGTTATGATATTAGGTATGTATTTGAACATAATAAAGGTGAGCAGCCTGACAGTAAAAGTATTTAAAAGTATTTTTACAGAGATGAATTTTTCAACAGCATTAAAAACATGCAAAGTAAAAATTGCTCATGAAAAAAATGCGAAAAGTAGTCAAGTTAAAAAAACCAACAAATTTTGGGTATTGCCACATATATTCATTTTGAAGTTCTTATACAAAATTGTGTGAAGATTCATGCATCACAATTTACCAATAGTAATTATAATATTTTAAAAGCCCTGAGTTGCTTTGCGACTCATCTTTAGGCGCGTGCCATACATACAGTGCCAATTGTCAGTTTCAGTGCAAATTGACGTTGACGTTTATGAGTTTAAATATGACAGAATAAATTTATTTTCGAATCGCCGTGAATTCGAATTTTGTCGGTGTCGAAAAGCGTTCCTGACGAATGACAAATACATACTTTTGTACTTTAAATATTATATTGTGGTATATTTTTTACCAGATATATTATACAAACTAAAAAAAAGGTAGTAAATGTTTATAATGCTGATCCTAAAATTGTTAAGCGATGGGGTAAGTTTGGTATAAATGTTGCTTACTATATTTAATTAGGACAGGATATTTATAGTGCTGATTTAAAGGTGTTAAGCGGTGGGGTAAGTTTGGTAAGGACATTTTTTATGCGTAAGATCATGTAAATAGATCATGCAATAAAGCAAAATAGAAAACAAAAAAACCTTCTTTCTTAAACCTCTATAAACCTTATTTCTAATAGGAGTGAGTCAACACTCTACCCTTAAATTCCTATATATTAGTCAATCGCTTGCCTCCCCATAAGCGGGTATGCTAATAAAGTTGGATCAAATCTCAAGGGCTGATGTGAGCTATTTTACGAGAATACTCAAATCGCTATAAAGTTAGAAATGATCGTTTGAGTGCTAAAAAAATATCTTTCATATAATGACCATGAAAGGACAGCAAGTTCGGTAGAGTCATAGGTTATATATGTTATATTCGAATAATTCTTCTTATTTAAACCCCTTTGAATATTTATATTATTAAAGGAAGTATTGCAATTTCTATTATTGATATTTTTTACAAGGGTGCCACCAACTCTCCACTTAAAACCACCTTCACCTTCACCACAACCACCTTCCACTTGGTATGTTTAAATATAAAAATATACATAGTAGGCTGGATAATATGTGAAAATTACAGTGTATCTTATAAAAATATTTAGTTATAATTTAAAATCACTATTGAGATCACTATAGTGGGGGGTTGATTAATTTCGACAAATAAAACCAGTCTCAAAAAGAATAAATTAATTTAAAAAAAAATGTTGATAGAAAATTAAATCAACTCAGAAAATAGTTATTAAATAAACACTCGCAGTACAACGCGCTGTATCTCCAACTTTCAATAATTTTTATTAAATTTTAAATTATTTGTTCTTGTAAAGATTATATACATATAATAAATCTAAAAAGTAAAATACATCCTATATGCATACGAATATAATCGCGCCAGTACGAGTATGTCTACGAAGTAAATGAATACATGCGGCTGGCCATTTTACCCAATGTGAGAATTTTCACTTTGAATGCTAGTTTTGTGCGGGAAGCCCAAAGGCCCTAGAGATATGGGGAGCGAAAAGACCTTTACCAAGAGCCGCAGACAAGAGTCTTCTAGCCACCTCAAGTGTAACTTAAGAAGTGACGTGGCCAGGTTCCATCAGTTTGATGTTTTTATACTATTTATATTATACGATTACAAGAAACAAAACGCGAATTCGCAATATACTTACCCGTAATTTTGCAAACGATGCTTTCTCCAGTGAGCGTTAAGAAAGGTCATTCGTGAAATATTGCAGATGAAAAGTGTTAAAGTCACTTAGTCCGTGACTATTATTTCTCAGAAGATAGCTTCTTTACGCCGCTTTAGTCCTGGTGAGTATCTACTTTAGGGTCCACTAAATTCTGAAGCGTTCATTTAGGGTTTACGGGTGCTTTACCAATGGGACTGAACTCATAATAAATTACTTTACGTTTCGCAATAAAAAGACTGGATCACTTATTATTATTTGACATTTATTTTATAATATACTTACTAGCTGACACTGTATAGAGAGTTAGTTAGATCTGTTTTAACAAGAATTTAAAACGTGTAGTCAATTAGTGCGTCATGCATTTGTGGCAAATAAATATTGCAGCGAATTATTGTAAACTTATTTTGCGTCACTAGCCAGTGGCGTACTACAATACAGTGTTAAACGTATTACAAGTAGAGAGATATTGTAAAATGCACCAGTAGGTTTATTAACTAGTGCAGAAGGTGGTTGTTTGGTGGTTTGGTTTTTCATTAAAGAACCGAAAATAGGCCTATAAAGTACTAAGTATTACTGTAATTACTAATTACAATTAATTAATTAAGTAATTGCTATAGTAGCGACTACACTACAATTACAATCTTAATGTATATTTCTACGTATGTATCTTTTAGGTTCCTAACAAACAAATATCTACACCCTCTGCAGTTTAAAATCACTGCTCTATGAACCACATCTTCTGACACTGCATGCATACATACACAAACACACCTACTCAGATTTTTTTAGTTATTTGTTTATATCGCTGTGTACTAATATAAAATTGTTAAATATTTCTTAAAAATATGTAAATTTACTCTCTAAACGTGAAACTACGTTTTTTTGTTTTTTTTAGTTATATTACTAATGTTAATGATGTGTGTCTTCGTACGTATATTTATTATTGCATTAAAAAAATTACACAAATAAATTTAAATATAGGTACTTGTGAAATTACTATATTTGATACTTAGAATACTTCTATTATTATAAAAAATATAAATATATATACGGGTGGTATTCAAAATCACTATTGTTCTTTTGCGGAAACTATAAAGATATTGAAAATTGTTTCCCAGTTATGAGAAAACGAATTCAAAATTTGTAAGAAATCATTTTAATGTTTGAGAATGCTGTTAAACGCATTCCGCGAGGTTAATGCTCGACCGCGCGGTTTACGGAGTAATTCGAAAAAAATTTTTTTATTAATTATTTTAATATGATTTTTTTTCCATTTTTTTTTCTGGGACCGATTTAGTTATCGATATTTATATTAACCCCTAAAAGGAGAGTAATCATTTTATGTACACCTGTATTGGTACGAGATATTAAAATGAGGCGGTATTTTTAAGGAAAGTTAACTATTAAAAATATTTAAATTCTGTAAGAATAGGCAGTTGATATTTAGCATAACAGGGTTATTACTAATATCTAATAAATTTAAATAATAACGATATTTGCGAGAAACCATAAAAATCAGATAACGCCGTTTACCGGGCAGGAACGGGAAATAGCCGTCACATGTTTGAACTGTGTTTTTTCGGTTATTACTGCAAGTAAAAACGAATTTCTTTTAGATTTTGACTTTTTGGACGACCTTATTACATCCGTTCCATGACGTAACTTATTTGTATTTGTTGCCATACTTAATTTATGCAAACCAGTCGAAACTCCTAACCGAAATGTTAAATTTAAAAAGTGTCTGTGACCTAGTCATGTCAAACTTTTAACTAGGGAAACGGTGATTAATAGTTTTTTTTAGGAACCTAAATTATGTTAATTTCCTGCTGTTTAAGTTGAGTCAAAATCAAGTTTTCACTAGAATATAAACCTCACTCAACATTAGCAGTCGGAAAAAATAAAATCCTTCAGTACGACGGACGGACGAGATCTTATCTTTCATCTCTGCTTCAGTAAGCTGACGTTTCGCCCACTAGGTCAACATGCCATTAGCAGGCTACGAGCTTTTGGTCGCCCCGAATCTGGTAGTAAAGTGGGGAACCCTAATCATTTCATCGGGAGCATCTAAAGAGCGTAAACGGCTGTCTAGGAACGGCGAGCAAATTTAATAAGCGCACTGTATATCAGTGCGGTGAGATAGTTTTTGTACGCGATATGTAAGTTTAAGTTATTCCTTTTTAATATTAAAAAAAATCTCACTGATGAGCCTTTTGATAAAATCACCCATGACATTTTAATGCCATCCATATTGCTATTATACGAACAGTAAATTATTTTTGTTGAGTGGCACGCTAATAATGTGTTAGCGATTTAACCGATATCGATTTTTTTGGGCTCGCGAGTAAACATTAAGCTAAATTGGAAACTTTGTCGTAGTACTTAGTACAGAGTGCTGTAATTTAATAGTCATTAGTTTGATATTAAGTACCTACATGTCACAATAATTGTGTACATAAATCTAGATATTCATTATTAATTATACTGATGAAAAAAAATCTAACGATTCAACATATAGAAAGAAAGAATATGGTTTAATTTTTTTTTTAAATAATTGCTATGACCTAAGTCATATACAATTATTTTGGGCCCTACTCAACTAGGCCAAATATGCCTGTACTAGAGTCAGGGGAGATGGTGGTAATGAAGCGTTAAAAACGGTATGACCATGTGCGGAATCGAACCTGCGACCTTTGGGCCAATAACCGAACGCCTTAACCACTAGACTACCACGATCATATATAAAATGATTTTTTCTATTGTACGCAAGGAGGAAAAGGAAGGAGGTAAAGATGGTTAAGGTGGAAGAGAGATGGATTTTTTATGTATTAGCCTAATTTAAAAGTGTATTACATACGAACAAAGCTCAGCTCAGCTGTACAGTCGAGGTATCCTTTATGTGCGACCACTTTTGGGGCTAATTTGCTGAGAAATAAAAAGATCTCCTCTCAGGCAGGATTGCAAATAGAGGAAAATAGGACTTCCTTTATATACGGATAAAAAAGACCGTTTGGTGCTGCATTTAAACAAGTTTTTCTGAACATACTTTATACAAAATAGGAATATAAATCATATAACAACAAAAGTTTAATATTATAAAAAGTATATGTCGTGGTTATACTTTCAAATGAACTTTAAAAAAAATAAGTAATACATGATTATTAATTATTAGTTGTCAATCTTGTGATGGCTTTCTCACTTGCCATGATGAAATGAAAACATCTATTAGTCACATATCTGAAATAATATCCATAAACGGGAGTAATACACTTTATGTCAATCCTAATAAAATTTCTCTTTTCCCCTTCCATACAGCTAGTGAATATTGAATTCTCTAAATCATATATTATGGACCAGATCACCCTAGCTCAGCGGGTAGTAGGACACAACAGACTATTTTGACACGTAAGGGAGAAAGATAGGTATAATGCGAATCGCGGAATTTTTGATGTCACAGGCGTGGTCACTATGTTAAAGTCAATAATGGCTTTTCGTGATAACCAAGCAAGTCGTATTTTTTGGTTTTTTTCAATGTTGTGAATGAGCTTAAAGTGTTTTATTTTTACACGGTATTTTAAATTAACAATTATTGAAAAAAATAATAACTAGCAATACAATTTAATCATTGGCGCAGCGTTACCGTACACGCAAATAGTAATTTTAAAATAATTCCTAAAGTATTTCTTTTTAAATTGTTATAATTCTTTAAATAGTAAACATAGAATATTTATATTTTATGACATGCACGATCGTCTGAAAAGCCAAGTCAAGCGTCTATCACATCTCCTCATATTTGTTATAGAAGCCAGTAGGCTTCGTACAAATATTCCAGACATATTATTATTTAGTAAAAATATGTTTGGTGGTGTCCCTATTTCGGTAAATGTATATTTACCTAAATAGGGATAGACAAACCAGCAGCAAAGAGGGTGGAATATCAAATAAAGGTAGTAGCAAATAAAAGTATACATTCTAATATTTTATTTTAACTCTGTGCAAACGGACATTATGGCTCTGACACTCTTTTATCATTTTAAGTACCTACCTATCCATGGAGAATTAATATTACTGCTTCTCAATACCTAATTATTATTTTTTTAAATTGTCAATTAAATATTTGCAATAAAAATAATTACATGTTATTTTTTATGAATATAATTCAATAAAAAATAACTGCGACCTCACAATAATTTACATAATAAATAAAGATAACTAGAAATTGATTTTTGTTTTAAAAATATCAATTAGTTAATAGCGTATTGAAATAAAATATAAACAAATTATATAATTGGATCGATTGTTAACTACTTAAACGTAATATTTTATGTAAATACCTATATGTATAAAAAAAAGATAAAATAAGTAATTAATAATTTATAATAGCACATGTTTTTTTTTAGTAAGAATGTTTTATGTGTTTCAGGTTATGTGTATTTAAAATCAAAACAGTTTTTAGTCTAGTTAAGTATTACCAAACTTTTTAACAAAATTAGGATTAATGTCTACTCGTAGAGGCCACTATTTTATTTTCAGTCGTATATCAGAACATATAGAAATGTATTATCATTTATATTTAAGATAAATATAAAGTATACCTACCGTAAATATAAAACTAATAACATTAAAAAACATGTTTATATACACGTCTTTTATTTGTGAAAATATATCTGTTAAAATGTGTGGAATAAAATGATGTCATTTATTAAAGTAACTTGCTACATACACGTAAATAATAGCTGTTATTACACGAAGTTTACACGCTATTTTCGCGGTTTTCCCTCGTCTCAAAAGAGGTTCTTTAGAACCGACAAGTGACATTTTACTCCAATTTCTCATTTTCAAATCCCACCGCGACAACGACAGACACCGAGTGTGTGACATTTTCTTCGCATGAAGTAAAACTTTTATAATTTTTCTTATATAAAACATACTAGGAAAAATGACGCACTTAAGGTAGGTAGGTAGGTAAAGTAGGCCTATTATCTTTTATAACATTATTTTAGAGGTAAGAGTTTTATAACATGTTACCTCTACCATTAGCTACTCTTAAATGCTTTTTAAAACTACAAAGATAACATATATAAACCATTTTAAGTTTCATTTTTGCCCATTTATGATTTATGTAGCATTATCAATTTTTAAGTATTTAGTATGGTTATTTTTTTAATTAGTTATCATACTAATCGTTGATAAATTCTATTGTTCCATATTTTTAGTTTAATGTAAGATAGATTTTATTTGTGATAAAATAAATACTTTAGTGTTTTTAATTGGTGATTGTTAAACTTTGTCAGAAATATTATTTTATTTAATTCTTGAACATGTTACAAAAAATGAACGTAAGCATTATCAAAAAATATACCTAATGGTTCTTAGGTGATCACATTGAAAACGGCAAGATAATATATCTTGCCGAAAACAGAAAATCCTGAAATAATTTACGATGAATAAGTGCAGTGCTTCTGCGGCATCCACGCCGCTGAAATAAGTTAGGCTTCAGCAGAAACACCACCAATACAATTATTTATGGCTTTGGCGCTTTCTACCATTAGCACACGTCACAATTGGAGTAAGTACGACGTGATTGAGCGGTTCAGTCGAGACGCTTTTTAACTCCAAATTGAGATTTTAGTTGATCGACACTCGAGAACTTTTTTTCTGATAACAGACGATATATCGAATAATACATTTTAAAGCTTGCATAAATCATACGTAGGTGCCATAAGTAAAATGGATGTCACAGAAGAAGAAAAATTATGAACTTTAGTGTGCTTTTTAAATCATTTGGCATAATATTTTCTAAATTAGTTCGACTCTTAATCGTGTGAAAGTGAATTTTCGGAAGATGCTATCTAGTCCTTTCTGTTTAACGTCGTAGTTAGATTTCTTTTTGTGATCTAGTAAAAAAAATAAATATTTTTTATTCCTCGAGCCTATGCGAGGCTTGTATTTATTTTTCAATTTACGTAAAATAAGCATTTGAAGCACAGGTAAAGATGAAATGTATTTTTAACCAAAGTTTAATCTTATAGGCGGCTTTTTCAAAGTGTGAAATTTTAAGTTAAGCAGCATACAATTTCAACCCATAGACAATTCTTTAGATTATGTCATTAGTTTAAGTCGAATCAAAAGTTATAAAACTATGAAATATACGGATTTTATAATGACGATGAACTCGCCATTAAATTTAGTTTACATCAGATGAATGTGTACAACTCTCGTCTCGTCTCGTCTGTGTTTGGAAACTGTAATCATTAAAAAAGATACTGATTTAATACGCGGTACTTAATAATGCGTAAAAACTATACTTACACACTACGTACTTACTATAGGTACATGACACCCGTGAAGGTGTAAAATTAGTTTAAATTATACATAAAGAAAGTGGATAAGCCCACAGGAGCTAACTTAATGCCTGATTAGTCGAAAGAGTTGACTGATGACATGCTTTGTTTTTGTTTATAGGTAAATAGGTTGACTACCTGTGTAAAAATAAATTGTAGATTCTAGTGGTAACTCTTTAATTTTAGTTTTTAATTCTTCGTTGTTATCATCAAAGATATATTCAACATACATTACTAGTAAATATAGCTTAGTTGAGCAGAAACCACCACCTGTATATATGACCTAAGTCTTTGAAATAATTTAATACAAAAATTGTAAGTGTAGGTCGGTAGTATATCAATCTAATGCAATGTGACAATACATAAGATCCTCTTCTTGTTTCCTCACATACATAACATCCGTTCAATACAACTATATATGGTTTTATCGATTGCATTCTATTATTTAATGGAAGGTATTGTTTATACACGTGGCAGTTCAGTCTAAATGATTATCAAGTTGAAAATACTAAATTACATATAGATTAACGTATGACCTAAAAATATATTGAAACCCCGAATATATTGGATTCACCGATACCGAAATCGGACCTATTATCAAATAAATTAATTACCTTTGAAGGATAAACTTAAATAGGAATCAGTACTATACTTATCATATTTATTAATATTATTCGGATTATCACACGTCCTTTGAATCTATAAAGTGGCGGTCAGATTTCATAGCCTAAAAATGAAATTGATACTCAAAAATTTTAGCTTTATGATGTATTTGCAAGGATAGGTAGCAATGACCTTGCATGGCTTATAACTTATAGGCCATAAAATATGACATAAAAATCCCTCATCTTTAAATATACTTTTCAACTTGTATTTGGTGTATCGAATAGGTGGTAATATTTTCGAAGTAACCATTATTAAATATTTATAAATCTTTCTAGCTCTAGCAATGCATGCAAATTTAAAAATAAAATAATTATTATCCTTAGGTCATCAAAATATTTAAAACCATACAGGTTCCTCTTGGGGGTAGAAGATATACGGACCTAGATTTTTATATTTTATATTATACGACGACAGTTACGTTTTTTACATTACTCATATTTTTGATTTAAATAAATATGTTTACAACTCCAATATTAAACTAGTGCCTGAGGCTGAATTGCAATCATTATGCACTCTATCTTAACAAACTGATTGTCGTTTGGAATGCTCAAGATAATATAAGAATAACTATGACAATGTCAACATGACATGGTATTTCATGGTAAATTTTAACATCATTTAAGTTTTTTTAGTTTTGACGCGTAGCTATTAATGAAAGAACACGAACATAATATTTCAATTTATAATAATTTTAATGTGGCACTAAACATTCTTTTATATAATAAAAATTTCTTTTATAATAAAATTAAAGATATTCTGGGAAAGTCCCTGTTAACATATAAAGTCTTTGTTAACATATAAAACACAAATTTCTTGTTGGCTACTTGAGCTCGGCAGAAAGTAATCAGACTTTAATCAATTACATACCAAGATAAACTTCTTTTCTGTGTAGATACTATATCTTGTATTGATTTAATATTAGTTTATTATTTAGGTTTTACGTTTACAACATAGGTCATGTATATTCTATAACAATGGGTAATATCTATTTATTAGTTTGAGTGTATATATGTGTATTATCACTAAATTATATTTTTATAATAAATAAATTATTATTAAAAATATGTATTAGTTGTTAACGATACATTTATGTATTATTATTTATTTATCATTATAATTTATAATTTATATATTATGTATTATTGCATACAAATCAATTCAAATAATTGTAATTGTATTTTGCGCAGTGAGACGGTTATACTTATAAGAATGATACTTTTAGTAAAGTCTACTATAAGTACGGGCATTGCCTAGTTAGGTAGTACTTTGCATAATGTGAAATTAATGTTAAGTTACTGTCAATAAATAAATAAATAAAAATAAAGTATGTTTTTGTTTGCGCGAATAGACGAATATTAATTTTAACTGGTCAGTAATAAATAATACGTCCTCAAGTTTTCAACAGCAGTGCTGACAGATTATTTTCGTTTTCTATCTAACTGTCAATATTTAATTTATTAGTACTAAAAAATTGTTGACTTTAATATTATATTATATCTATATTATGCGACCAGCGTTCGAGGTGATCTAAGCATTCAAGAGCACAAAAATTACACATCTACACACAAAAATTTAACTCTTTCACATTTGTACTTTTCGAATTGAAAGATGCAATGGACGGATGGACAGACGGCTAAAGGACGCTTCTTATACAAGAATGTATGTATAGAAGCTAAAAGGCACGTGGTATACAATTTTACGCAATGGTATATGATGTCCAATATTCATTAAAATAATTTATTAACGGTAAATACATTCGACTCAGTATTGTATAATGATTGCTGGCTGACATTGGCATCGACCTTGCGTGTAAGATTCGAAGAGATTTTCTATGCGTTTTAAACACGTTGGGTTTGAATATAAATTAAGCTATTCCAACGGAGATTGAAACCGTCTGCCCGCTCCGTGCCGATCTTGTTTATGAGCCAAATGTGATCTAAAGCGCAATTTAGTCTCGACTAGTTGAATTACGAAATACCGGGACGGATTAATCAATCGTTATTCTGAGAATAAATACTCTGAGAGTGATTGTCTATCGATGCCCTGTGTAAATAGCTGTTTAAGTAGGCGAACACAATCCATTACTGCTAATTAACGCGTACAATGAAGTGTGGTAAATAAAAACGCACAGACACACACAAGCGGTGGAATTTCTGCATTACTTCTTTCATAAAATAATTTTGTTAAGTAGGTTCATTGAACGTTGAAGGTTCATTGAACTTCTTTGAGAAAAACGCTCTTTGTATAATATTATATACAGGATGTATTTAAATTCATCGATAACCTTTTAGGGGTTAATCTCCTAGGTCGGGCGACGACAGCTCGAGCGCGCGGCTCGCGAAGTACTTCGAGGAAAAACAATATTTTAAAATGATATCATTATTTTATCATGAAAAACATTTTTTTGGAAATTGTTATTTTTTATTCGTGAGATCGCTTTTGCTGTCGATAAAGATCAACCCCCTAAAAGGACACCTTAGGTTCCGGACTGGAAATGATTAAAAATTAGAATCCTAATAATTTGATATGCCTGTCTGTCATTCTATCCCAGGACTGTAACTTCTAAACTATGGTCATAAAATCTTGTACTTTGGTGGATTTTGTCACAAATTGTTTTTTCATTTACTGCAGTTAAAAATTAGCATTTTAATAAAATACAATAATTTAGCATGTGGTATCCATTTTGAATATCTCGTCTAATGTTTTACCTAAAAATATGTCGACTTGCGAGCGTTGAAAATGTACCATTATGCACAGTTCCGACTGCATTGTTGTTTACATCGTAATGCGAGGCGATTTAATAGAGGCAGTAACGTCGAAATTAGTCTGTTGTTAAATTTAAGCAATTGTGTTCGCGTGTGTTACTTAATTCTGTCGTAGGCGTGCGTAAAATTTCCCGGCCTGATTTGACCGGTTTGGGTGTGTTCATCTGTGTAACTTGTGTGGAATGTGCAAGCCAGGCAATGAGCCAATAATAGGTAAGCGAAGCGACTTCGTTGAAAGTTAGTTAAACGCGACTCTTGGAAACAAAGCAAAAGGCCTTGGTTAAGATTCTTAACTAGGAAGTTAATGGTTTCGAGTATGAATGAACACTTAACATAACGCGTGACGCAGTCCACGCAGCGGCATCTCGCTTTCTCGTGTGACGCATCAAAACGTATATGTCCAAATAAATGCTAATCACTACTAGACAATAAAACACATGAATTGGCTGTTTTGTGGTTATTCAGCGCAGTCGTATGTCTGAGAATTTAGCGAATTTAAACCGAACCCAGATTAAAGAAAGTTTTACATTTTCCTACTGTATTATATTTAACATTGCTTGCAGTTAGTTACGTCTTTGCCCAGACTTTGTGATCGAAGTGCGATCTGAATATTTTTGCTTTTATTTAGTTTCACCATTGCATGTAGTTCCATTTGCCAGAGGTGTCTTATACCTTTTCGCCGAACTTTCGAAACTCAGCTAGCATTCGAACATTCCATGAGCATCCCCAACTCCTAGGACTCCTTTTTTTTTAAGCTTAGTGAGTTAGTCAATAATAAAAGAGTCGTTAACCAATTTTTTTTGCGTCTACTGGTAATTTTTTACGAGTATTAAATTAAAATGTTGGTACTCCCTAATACGTATCGCAAATATAAATATACCAAATATGATCAATTGAAACTAAAAGGTTGAAAATTAAAATACAATATATTTGAATATTTGATTCGAGTATTTGGTATATAGTTGGAAAAAGCTCTTTATCAAAATACTAAAAATATTTTCTTTATTTCCTCAGTCTGTTCTCAGTTTTTTTTTAATATATATTTATAAATTACATATACGAGTATACTTCTCTTATTTTGTTAAGGAATGTACGATATATTTATTTTTCTTTATTTATTTTATTTGTCAATAATAATAGCACGGTTAAGTGCACTAATCTTTACAAAAATACAAAAAGCACCTAGAGATTAAAATATATTTTTTGTAATGGGAAACGATGAGCTGAATAATAATTCCTAACTTCCTGAACTAGATGGAAGTCTTTATTAGTACAGACTTTAAGTTGTAGCAAATGAAGTACGCTTATGATTATAAGGTTCTTTAAAACAACACAAAAAGCTTTTAATTGCTTGAAAATAAAAAATATTTTTCGTAACTAATTGAACCTAATATGATCTTCTCTATGTTTATCATCATTCTATTTACAAGAATAATTAAATTGATTGAATAATCAAGTTCTGTCGAGCCATGTAGATTTTTCTCGCTCCGTCGAGAATTCAGTCACGAAGGGGGACTTATGATAAACTTTTGGAATAAAATTAAATTAAACTGTCCACAGCCGTTGCATTCGCTTGCCTGCCGTTGAGCATTGAACCTCGGATAAAGAGTTTGAAATGGTCGCACCCAATCAAACTGGAAATGTTCAGCAGCTAACAATGGAAGAAAACTTTGTTTCGAAAAGTTTCTTCTGTTATTATTTGATTATTTATTCACATTGCTTACTCTTCGAGACCTGTTATTTTGTGAATTTTTGGAAATGATTGTATATTTGAAATATTTAATCCGTTCATTTATTTGACAACATAAATATCCCATATTTAATACCTCATATTTTGACACATACCTACACATCTTCAAGTGTTCATTTAATTGATACATTCTTTTAACATAATGTGACTGTAACTAAATCACCGCTTAATGTAAAGATTCATCTTTAGAACAAATAATATTGTCACGGATGTTTACATATGTGAAAAAAATACTTGTTTACATAAGATATCTTGTGCGGACTTAGATGAGCTTATATTAATTTTAACTGGCCAGTCATAAATAATACGTTCGAACAGTAGTACTATCATATTTTTGAAATTTGGATATTATATTTGAGCGCTAAATCGAAATGTCATTTTTCATCTATTATTATAAAAAAAATGTTGACATTAATGTTTTGTACCTATATTACTCGAACAGTCTCCGATGTGATCTAAACGATTATGGTTATTTTTCAAGCATCACACACAAAATATCAACCCTTTCACATTTGTACTGAAACATTTGTATTGATAAACAGACGGCCAAAGGACGAGGATAGTAGCTTCTTATACAATGTGTGTATAGAAGCTAAAAACTAGCCTTCTCATATTAGGTTCAACTCGAAATGTAATTTAAGAATATGGTCTGCGTGTTTGACGAAATTCCCAAGACGATAGCAGAGCCCAGCAAAGTTGAGAATAAACATAAAGAATTCCCTCGAATGAATAATGGTTTTTAATTTTGCTGTTCAACTTTGCGTAAAAAGCATCCACGGCTGGTTAAGCATGAAGCGCTTTTCTTGCACATTTTCACAGTGAATACACTGTTTTATTTTTACTATGAAAAATAGGCATTTTCATAGTCAGCTTTTCAGTGAGCCTGTCAAAATATAAAAACCTTTCCACTTTTTCCTTTTTTTTTTCTTAGTTACCATGATGAACAAACAAAACGTCTTAATAAGATAATACTAGAAATCCCAGGATTAGCTGGTTCTTTTAAAGGGAATATTTTTAGGACACGGTGTTTCAAATACGAAAAGATACACATTGAAAAAACACTCAATATATTTAAATATGCTTTTCAGAAACATGCTAATAAAATATTCACATTTAATTCAAAAAGAATTTAATAGTATAAATATGAAGAAAAATCATCACTGTTTATTATGATTATAAATAGAAACTACTACTATTATTTTAATTCATATTAATTTATTTTTTATAATTGTTCTTTATAATATCTATTAGTTAGATTTCTTTAGGAAAGATATTGTAATGGGTTCCATGTCATGACTTCTAGAAAATTTGGACATATCTTCGCGTTTCACATCGCCTAGAGCCCAAAACCACCCTCAGTTTTAAAGTTTATATATACGAGTAAGTTTATATATCTATCTATCTATATCACTTTCTTGTGGACACGATAACTGCCGTAAATTTACATAAATCACTGTTAAATTGATACATAAAGTTTAGGAGTACAAAATCTCGGTCAAGTTTGTTAATAGAACAAAATCTGACAGGAAAAAAGGGGCAGGAATAGGAGGGGAGGGGTCGAAAATGTGAAATTTTGCTATAACTTTCTTAGTATAAAAGATATCGAATTCATTTAAATTTTAGTTTATTCCTTAGATAAGGGCCTAAAATTTATTTAAGTAAACTTTTTGATAGCACCGATCATAGGTCCTAGGGGTGAGAAACAGTAGTTTTTCAACATTCAAAAAATCATACCTTCCCTAATAGTAATCTGTTCAAAATGGGTATTGTAGGCCTTTAATTTCCCTACAACTTTTGTTCGAAGCAATTTTTGGTATGATCAACTTTTACGGCATAGTATAAAGAGGGATTCAGTATACGCACTCTCGCTGCGTATACTGAAACCTGCAAAATTCGCATGTTATCAAAATGCGAATTTTGCAGGTTTTCAAAGTATGTTGCGTGCGTATTCAGAAGAAATACCACTAATCTACTTTACTTATATTAAATATCATTTATTATTCTAGGGAAATAGCTATAGAAAACTTCTTTAAACATTGTCAAAAAAACATAAAAAAAAAAACAAATCCACAATGTTTTTGAAACATCATTTTTTGATGTCGACTATCTCTGAATCCAGAATCATCTCATATATAATAAAAATATTTTATTGAAGAGAATCGAGTCGCGGAAGGAGTTACCTGTCGAATTTGCGATATATGGTATAACAACTTAGAAATAAAATAACAAAGTTGGCCTAAAATGGGTGATTTTTGTTTTAGATTTGATATATGAAAATGAAATTAAATGCCAAAATTATTTAGATTTTCGGAAAATATATGTTCTTGTATTATTAATGGAAAAAGAAAAAATTGAAAAAATGTATTCGTTATTTTTCTAAAAAAAAAACTAAATGCTATCAATATTTCATACAAAATGGTAGGCCGTGGTTTATGTTATAAACGCCATTCATGTGCGCTATAGAGTTTACACCTTTCTGTTCTTTGTGCACGGGCGTTTTTTGCGGACGGCGCATTGCAGCTCAGATTATTTTCTTAGTAATCCAATCAGTGCGGTTTTGGCCGCTCCAGTGACTAGACGTTGTTTCTGCGCTCGTTTGTTTTTCAATTTTCGTCGCGTATTTATTTACGTAAAAATAAAGTTGTCAAGAAGAAGCGGCGTTGTTCATTCACAAAGTCAGCAATTAGAAAAAAACAAGGATTACTCTTACAGGAAAATAGGTATGTATTTGTAATTATTACCATTTTATTTTTTTACTAATTTCGTAATGTGAATGAAAAGTTCAAAGCTATTTACTATATATGTACATACCTATTTACCAAAATAGTAAAAAAAAACTTCCTATGTAGATCAAGAGAATATAAATAATGTATTATTATCATATTTTGTAATGAGAATTTTTAAAATTAGTATATAATATAAACAAACCTTCTTAGAACTCTAACCTTGTTAGAAAGCTAACGACCTTTGAAATATCTAGTTTTAGGTCAACATAACTGGTAACTTGCTGGTACTTGATTATTTTTTTAATTTACAATTTTTTATTTTAATATAATTATCCTGACCCGGCGAACTTTGTACCGCCTCGTAATCAATACATGTTATGATATTTTATTATGTGCATTAAATTATTAACAAATGTGCATTCTTTATATTTTTTGTTGTGATTTTTTTCTGATGTTTTAATAGTTATTCTGCTATTCGGGGCGGAGACAAATCCAACAAATCAAAAATCATAAAAATCGATTCAGTCGTGCTTGAGCTATAAATGGTGTAACTATTATACAAATATATATAGATTTACTACACTTTATACCTATTTTGAAATTCATTTTCGCGCGAAAAAAACCATTATTCCTAAGAAGTAGTTTTAGTCAAGGCCATGTCACGGCTGATGTGATATTTATAAAATATTGTCGTCAGGTGAAAGTTTGAAGCCGATGCGTCGAACAATTTGACGATTCAAATTCTCGGAATTTTGCCAGCGACTGAATCAGGGTTGGCACATCTCGAGCGAAAGACATTATTATAGTGTGATCATATTATCTAAATACATTATAGTTATGTAGATAGGTACTTCAAAACAACATATCTGTAGTGTACTTTGCCTTTATTTTAGATACTTTTATGACATAATATTATTTATTTTAATGAAATTATTATACTATATAATCTAAATAATTTTTAAAAATTAAACAAGTTCCTTTTTAAACGCATTAAACGAGCTTTACTTCAGCATTTGTATCGATGTTATGCTATATAAATAATGTAAAAACAAGCGATTTGAAAACGATGATTGATTTATTATATTTTCAAATGTTGCAGATTACGAATGCAATCCCAATGTAGAGAAAACCAGGAGAGTACATTACATTGATGTCTTCTAATGATTCTTCGGCCAACGCCACAACGATAGTGAGTTAATTTAATTTAATATTTATTCCAAATATTCTTATACACATAAAATTTAAGTTGAATGATTCTATTTTATATATATTTTTTTTTATTTTAGGAAAACCACAATCACTCTGATTTCACCAATGAAGAGGCTAGAGGATTGGCTGAATCTGAAACTACTCCAAATGTTCTTGAATGCGAATATGAGGTGGAGGTTCAAACATCTATTTTTATTATCTTTAACAATAAAAAGCGGCCAAAGCTTTATCTACCTTTGGGATGTACATATTTTCGGCCTCTAGCACCATTCCTACTATTAACCACGAATTGCTTCGGATTCTCATTATCTATAATAACTTCCCGTTTGATTCCTAATAAGGCAATCCAGTGGACAATTTAAAAATAAACACTATATAAAAGTGACCATAGTCTATTAGTTAATAATGTCGACGAATTAGTTAATAATGCCCGAAGGGCCTAGCATCGAGTGTTATCATTTGATAAATTTAATTTCTATAGAAATAATTAGAAGGACTGTTACGTGAAATACATAGAAATGACTCGAATAGCATTTACATACGGCGACAAACTAAATAAGGCCCGAAGGGCCTAGCATCTAGTGTTATCATTTGATAAATTTAATTTCTATAGAAAGAATTGGAAGGACTGTTACGTGAAATACATAGAAATGACTCGAATACCATTTACATACGGCGACAAACTAAATAAGGCCCGAAGGGCCTACCATCGAATGTTTTTATTTGATAAATTTAATTTCTATGGAACAATTGATACAATTGAAACGAAACATTCTCGCATACGAAGTTTTCTCGAAGCGTTCTGTCAAGCTTGCATTTGGAACGGTTTTCCATCCTTTGTTAAAAAGTGTTATGTCCAAAAATTGTATTTCGTTATAATATTTCATGTTTGTCTAGTTAAGTTTGAAACAACAATTAATTAAGTATCTTTATTTTAATATTTTAAGTGGTGGTTGTCATTTTTACATTTAATCAAAACATACTAGCAGTTTTAGAGGATTAGGCCTATGAGCAATGCGTACATGTTTACGAAAGTATTTTTATATTTGTCTAATTATAAGGATTTTTTTATTAAATATTTATTCTAGAGTGCATAAAATTCCAAAATTCTTTAATGTGGTATTAAAATATGTACTAGTTTCCATGTATTGCATGTTTATGGGGAAACCTGTAAAAACGAGTGGAATTAGTGGTTTTATTTGTTATGTCAGTCATGTTATAATTATTATACTAATGCAAAAGCAGTAACTCTGCTTGTTTTTTTACTGTATAGTATGTTTGTATATTAAAGAAAAATATATTAAAAGACATATATTATTTTGCCACTAATTAACGCGTTACCTCAAGGTCCACATGGAAAACTGCGTTTCAAATTTATTTTATAGTGATTTAGAGATTATGAAAAAACAAGATAAGAAAAATCTTTTTTATTTTTATTGTTACTTAAAATAGTAACCGAAATAAATATTTATTACTGATTTTTTCTATTAAATTATTGTAGTGACCATTTGTTTGCAATATTTTTCTTATTATATTATTATTTTCATGCTTTGTAGTTTTTGCTTTGTTTGTTGTTTTGGGCTTGTGTTTGTTTTATAACTGTAACAAATATTTTTATATTACCTTGTGCATATTAAATACTATCCAAATAATTAATTTGCAAACAAACCATCGTTGCACCCCTGATTCCAACTCAGGCGTTGTGGGGCATTATAATACGTTTTAATTATTGCATGATGCAATTATCAATTCGTACATTGTTTGAGCAACGCTCCTATAAATAACGAATTTTTATTTGTTTTTGGTAAGTATATCTTTCTTACTTATTATTTACACTTAATAAGTGTAAATTACTTATCACTTACATTACAATTCTTAATAATTGCTAAGTTTCGTTTTCTGCTACAGTTTTGAAATTTGTGTTTCAAAATTTAATAATTTTGTTACACTGCCTAAATTTGTTAGATTTTGGTGGTGGTGGTTTAGTCAAAGGTAGGCACTATAAGTAATCGTTTTACCGTCTAAATTTACTGAATTTATATTGTACTATATTTCATCTACTCTATAGAGAAAGTCATATTGAAGCTTACGTTATTCTAAAGATAACTTAAATTCGTTGTATTATCTGATGAACTATTTTTATTTATTCATGAGCCGTATTGTAACATTTACCGATTTTTTATTAAACTCATTTAATAATTATGAATATTATGTACTTATATTTTGTAATGACATCGTTGTTCAATACTTTGTAAATAGAAGTAGAATATTATGTAACGTGTATAATGTATTCCATGTAATAATAAGAGTGTTTCAAGACTTTAGTACTAAAAGGGCAGATATTGAAACAGGTATTGAATGCTGAAACAGGGTACATTTTGTCAAATATCGGTGACCGAGCCTCGGGCGCTGCGCGGCGACATTTCGAGCCTTGCCGCGTCGGGACCGTTTTATCAGAATGAATCCTATTGGCCAAACATTTTCGCTCTGCGGGGTTTGAGGAAGGGAGTCGGGGGGTGGAAAACGGGCAGATTCGGGATTTTGTTTTGCTTCTGTAGTCGCCTTAAGGCGCCTACATACCTGAATGTTATCAAAATGCGAATTTTGCAGGTTTTCAAAGTATGTTGCGTGCGTATTCAGAAGAAATACCACTAATCTACTTTACTTATATTAAATATCATTTATTATTCTAGGGAAATAGCTATAGAAAACTTCTTTAAACATTGTCAAAAAAACATAAAAAAAAAAACAAATCCACAATGTTTTTGAAACATCATTTTTTGATGTCGACTATCTCTGAATCCAGAATCATCTCATATATAATAAAAATATTTTATTGAAGAGAATCGAGTCGCGGAGGGAGTTACCTGTCGAATTTGCGATATATGGTATAACAACTTAGAAATAAAATAACAAAGTTGGCCTAAAATGGGTGATTTTTGTTTTAGATTTGATATATGAAAATGAAATTAAATGCCAAAATTATTTAGATTTTCGGAAAATATATGTTCTTGTATTATTAATGGAAAAAGAAAAAATTGAAAAAATGTATTCGTTATTTTTCTAAAAAAAAAACTAAATGCTATCAATATTTCATACAAAATGGTAGGCCGTGGTTTATGTTATAAACGCCATTCATGTCCGCTATAGAGTTTACACCTTTCTGTTCTTTGTGCACGGGCGTTTTTTGCTGACCGCGCATTGCAGCTCAGATTATTTTCTTAGTAATCCAATCAGTGCGGTTTTGGCCGCTCCAGTGACTAGACGTTGTTTCTGCGCTCGTTTGTTTTTCAATTTTCGTTGCCTATTTATTTACGTAAAAATAAAGTTGTCAAGACGAAGCGGCGTTGTTCATTCACAAAGTCAGCAATTAGAAAAAAACAAGGATTACTCTTACAGGAAAATAGGTTTGTATTTGTAATTATTACCATTTTATGTTTTTACTAATTTCGTAATGTGAATGAAAAGTTCAAAGCTATTTGCTATATACATATGTACATACCTATTTACCAAAATAGTAAAAAAAAACTTCCTATGTAGATCAAGAGAATATAAATAATGTACTATTATCATCTTTTGTAATGAGAATTTTTAAAATTAGTATATAATATAAACAAACCTTTCTTAGAACTCTAACCTTGTTAGAAAGCTAACGACCTTTGAAATATCTAGTTTTAGGTCAACATAATTGGTAACTTGCTGGTACTTGATTATTTTTTTAATATACAATTTTTTATTTTAATATAATTATGCTGACCCGGCGAACTTTGTACCGCCTCGTAATCAATACATGTTATGATATTTTATTATGTGCATTAAATTATTAACAAATGTGCATTCTTTATATTTTTTTGTTGTGATTTTTTTCTGATGTTTTAATAGTTATTCTGCTATTCGGGGCGGAGACAAATCCAACAAATCAAAAATCATAAAAATCGATTCAGTGTTGCTTGAGCTATAAATGGTATAACTATTATATAAATATATATATAGATTTACTACACTTTATACCTATTTTGAAATTCATTTTCGCGCGAAAAAAACCGTTATTCCTAAGAAGTAGTTTTAGTCAAGGCCATGCCACGGCTGATGTGATATTTATAAAATATTGTCGTCAGGTGAAAGTTAGCCGATGCGTCGAAGAATTTGACGATTCAAATTCTCGGAATTTTGCGAGCGACTGATTCAGGGTTGGCAAATCTCGAGCGAAAGACATTATTATAGTGTGATCATATTATCTAGATAGGTACTTCAAAACAACATATCTGTAGTGTACTTTGCCTTTATTTTAGATACTTTTATGACATAATATTATTTATTTTAATGAAATTATTATACTATATAATCTAAATAATTTTAAAAAATTAAACAAGTTCCTTTTTAAACGCATTAAACGAGCTTTACTTCAGCATTTGTATCGATGTTATGCTATATAAATAATGTAAAAACAAGCGATTTGAAAACGATGATTGATTTATTATATTTTCAAATGTTGCAGATTACGAATGCAATCCCAATGTAGAGAAAACCAGGAGAGTACATTACATTGATGTCTTCTAATGATTCTTCGGCCAACGCCACAACGATAGTGAGTTAATTTAATTTAATATTTATTCCAAATATTCTTACACACATAAAATTTAAGTTGAATGATTCTATTTTAAATATATATTTTTTTATTTTAGGAAAACCACAATCACTCTGATTTCACCAATGAAGAGGCTAGAGGATTGGCTGAATCTGAAACTACTCCAAATGTTCTTGAATGCGAATATGAGGTGGAGGTTCAAACATCTATTTTTATTATCTTTAACAATAAAAAGCGGCCAAAGCTTTATCTACCTTTGGGATGAACATGTTTTCGGCCTCTAGCACCATTCCTACTATTAACCACGTATTGCTTCGGATTCTCATTATCTATAATAACTTCCCGTTTGATTCCTAATAAGGCAATCCAGTGGACAATTTAAAAATAAACACTATATAAAAGTGACCATAGTCTATTAGTTAATAATGTCGACGAATTAGTTAAAAATGCCCGAAGGGCCTAGCATCGAGTGTTATCATTTGATAAATTTAATTTCTATAGAAAGAATTGGAAGGACTGTTACGTGAAATACATAGAAATGACTCGAATACCATTTACATACGGCGACAAACTAAATAAGGCCCGAAGGGCCTACCATCGAATGTTTTTATTTGATAAATTTAATTTCTATGGAACAATTGATACAATTGAAACGAAACATTCTCGCATAAGAAGTTTTCTCGAAGCGTTCTGTCAAGCTTGCATTTGGAACGGTTTTCCATCCTTTGTTAAAAAGTGTTATGTCCAAAAATTGTATTTCGTTATAATATTTCATGTTTGTCTAGTTAAGTTTGAAACAACAATTAATTAAGTATCTTTATTTTAATATTTTAAGTGGTGGTTGTCATTTTTACATTTAATCAAAACATACTAGCAGTTTTAGAGGATTAGGCCTATGAGCAATGCGTACATGTTTACGAAAGTATTTTTATATTTGTCTAATTATAAGGATTTTTTATTAAATATTTGTTCTAGAGTGCATAAAATTCCAAAATTCTTTAATGTGGTAACAGAAATAAATATTCATTACTGATTTTTTCTATTAAATTATTGTAGTGACCATTTGTTTGCAATATTTTTCTTATTATATTATTATTTACATGCTTTGTAGTTTTTGCTTTGTTTGTTGTTTTGGGCTTGTGTTTGTTTTATAACTGTAACAAATATTTTTATATTACCTTGTGCATATTAAATACTATCCAAATAATTAATTTGCAAATAAACCATCGTTGCACCCCTGATTTCAACTCGGCGTTGTGGGGCATTATAATACGTTTTAATTATTGCATGATGCAATTATCAATTCGTACATTGTTTGAGCAACGCTCCTATAAATAACGAATTTTTATTTGTTTTTGGTAAGTATATCTTTCTTACTTATTATTTACACTTAATAAGTGTAAATTACTTATCACTTACATTACAATTCTTAATAATTGCTAAGTTTCGCTTTCTGCTAGTTTTGAAATTTGTGTTTCAAAATTTAATAATTTTGTTACACTGCCTAAATTTGTTAGATTTTGGTGGTGGTGGTTTAGTCAAAGGTAGGCACTATAAGTAATCGTTTTACCGTCTAAATTTACTGAATTTATATTGTACTATATTTCATCTACTCTATAGAGAAAGTCATATTGAAGCTTACGTTATTCTAAAGATAACTTAAATTCGTTGTATTATCTATTTTTGTATTAACTATTTTTATTTATTCATGAGCCGTATTGTAACATTTACCGATTTTTTATTAAACTCATTTAATAATTATGAATATTATGTATATAATGTAAATAATGTACTTATATTTTGTAATGACATCGTTGTTCAATACTTTGTAAATAGAAGTAGAATATTATGTAACGTGTATAATGTATTCCATGTAATAATAAGAGTGTTTCAAGACTTTAGTACTAAAAGGGCAGATATTGAAACAGGTATTGAATGCTGAAACAGGGTACATTTTGTCAAATATCGGTGACCGAGCCTCGGGCGCTGCGCGGCGACATTTCGAGCCTTGCCGCGTCGGGACCGTTTTATCAGAATGAATCCTATTGGCCAAACATTTTCGCTCTGCGGGGTTTGAGGAAGGGAGTCGGGGGGTGGAAAACGGGCAGATTCGGGATTTTGTTTTGCTTCTGTAGTCGCCTTAAGGTGCGCGAGCACGGATTGGACGCGAGGAATGGATCGCGCGGTAACTCGTTCAATGTTTGATACAAGTTCGTACAATTGGAGTTCGCCGATCCCCTAATTTGATCCGGTGAAATCTACCTTCTCATTCCGGCGTGCCGAAAGGGATTTTTTATTATTTGTAATTATTAAATTTGTAAAACTCTTAAACTCTTGAATAAATAATAAATATTGTACATATAAAGACAATTGAAAGTTGCACTACAAGCCAATTTTAAACATAAAAGCTTGACAATTACTAGATTAGCGTGGGTAGTATTGAAACTAATACGGTTTAGTTACCTTTTGTTGCGGAGGCCTAAAAAACCAAGTGCTAAATTTTATGTAAAATAAACTGATATTTTCTCAAATCAAATCTAAAATCAAATGACTACAGCGATCTAAAATCCTTGCTCTCAGTGAAGGTGAAAGAAGTCTTTCTTTATCAAAGAAAGCCGTCCAGATAAATTGTCCTCTCCCCTGGGAATATACAACACACTGGGTAGATCAAACTCACAAACTTTTATTGACATCCGCAATCACATCACTCCATTTGCCCTCTACGCCATAGGCATTTTTGAGGCAGAATTTGGTGAACTGTAAATACCCTTCGAAGACTAAGGACAGAAGCAGAGGATTAAAATATCCAAAACTTTTTGGGGCACTCTATCTAAGGAAGAAACACCACTAACTAAATTCACTAAAATATTCGTTACGAGCATACCGTCTTACTTTTCAATAATTGCAGGTAGGTAGTAACAAACATGTAAAAAATGGACATGCATTTTTTCCATATTATGTCATAAAATTAAGTTATTTTATGATAAACGTTATATTATGGTTTACTAGCTATTAAACCCGCTTTGCCCTCGATGTTGGCGGATCAATTTCGAAACGTAACCGCCACAGAAGTGTAAAATGTATTTCATAAATAGATTTTAGATATTCTGTCAAGTTGAAGCTGGCTATTTCCAGTGATTATCTTCGAGATTTATTAATAGTTATTACAATGCACACCTTTCGAGGGGTTTATAATCTCTCAAACTCTAAACAGATATTTCGATGTCATTAATGGTATTAGTGGGATGAAAACTATCTCTCCCCGAGCACACCCAGTGACCACTGCAGCTTCCACTATGTTATTATGCAGTCAGTGCTTACTTGTTGTCTAGTTCCATTGCAAAATTTAGACCTTAATTTGTGACGAAAGACCCTAATTTTTTTTTACGAAATTGTGTAAATTACCCCTATGTTTATTTCGCTTAGCTACTCGTCGCAATAAACTGCACGCTTGGCTGGACCTTGAAGCAACTAATGCCCTACGTTACCACAAGCATTACATTTTTTTTTTTTTTTTTAAAACTTTATTATATTTTTTACAAAACACCTTTACATTTACCCCACAAAGACGGTGCCTTTTCTGTGGGTGAAAAAAAACATTTTATATACAGTATAAAAGTTTCAAAACGGTTACATCACTAAGAAAAAGGAAAAACAAAAAACAATATAATAAAATGCAAAAGCAATAAAGTAGATAACAACCAAAAGTAAAAAGTAAAAACCTATCAAAATGCAAAGTTAAAGAAAAAATAAAAATAGACAAAACCATATATTTTTATATTTATATAAATATATATGGGTTTTCGTAGATCTATAACCTATATTTACTTAACTAACCTTTCATTTTGCACAATAGGAAATGCTTACAAATTATTTTTTCTGAATCTATGATGAAGTTTGTTTGATAAACCGTCCTTTATGAAATAATACTTGAAATCGCATAACCATTTATCAGGTTTTTAACATAAATCGTATAACATTAGCTATTAAATCCTGGGATTCGCCCCTGGTTGGCAGCTAGCCGCGTGGCCTTCTTTGTTCCGTGGCTGCGGCATTCCGTATGAGTAGCTTCGTGACTCATATTTAGGCTCTTCAGGCCATCCACTCTCATAAATTCTATTTTTCGTAGTACCACCTTCGGAGCCGGACCACTCGTGCCTGCGGCATTCGGGGTAACTGAAAATGTTTGCGTTACCTAGAAAATCCGAGAACTTTCCAAAATGCCCAAATACACCTCCCTAGCATGTTACCGAAATAATGAACGTACAATCCTTTATCCCCTATTTCATCCTCTTAGGGGTTGATTGGTTAAAAAAAAGTAGCTTTTATTTCCCCAGTGTTCAAACTATCTTTATACTAAATGTCACCAAAATCGGTTTAGCCGTAAAAACGTAACGGACAGACTGATCATTTATAATATTATCGTATGGGTATGAATGTTTATCACAGTTTCAGAGACGAGACATTTTGAAGATCATTAGACATTCCGTCCTCGGGGAAGAGCTTAACATGTCTCTTTGCTAACATATACTAACATAAACTGTTACAGGTATAATTTATCATCTTGACACCTTCAGATTCTTAGGTAAAAGTAAGCGAAAAAACGTAAGGGTAAATAAAACAGATTTACCAGAAGAAAACATATTTTTAATATTTAAGTTTCTTGTGATTACATGGCTATCATATGCGATATGGCATTAGTCAGACTTCGATTGCACTTTTTCCGTTCTAAAATTAAATATTTTCTCAGTATCTTAAGTCGCAAAATAAAATAGAAAATATGTTTTTTAAGAATTACTTTATTTCAAAAACATCTTGAAATTGCGATTTTATGAAAAAATTATGCCAGCTAATTTATAATTATTTTGGTTTGAATATGTATAGTTTACAAGTTATCTTTAATATTATTGAATTTTATTTAGTTAATTGTGAAAAATATAAATACTGGTTTTATTTTTTGTAATAGAAATATAAAAAAATAGAGCCACCAGAGTTAGTAAGGAAGCTGCTAATATTTTAGATGTCTTTCTTATATCTCCCAGTCTTCCTTGGCGCAACATTGAGGTGTTTGATGGTTTGAGTGACCATCTTGCCATTGCCATTGCCATAGAAATTATTATTAGTAGCACCTCTCAAATGCCTATCTTGCCTGAATTTACGAGGAGTTACAAAAATGCAGATATTGATAAGTATAAATCTTTCCTTGCTTCAAATTTTCCTGACTGGGTTAATAAAAGTAACTTTTTTGATGTTAACTCATTATGGCCAGCTTTTAAATCTATTCTTTTCGAGGCTAGATCTCAGTTTGTTCCACGTAAAAAACTTCCCAAGAACCCGGACCCTGTTTACTATACACCTTACTATTCGTAAATTTAAGCTAAAATCTAGAAAGTTTTATTCCAAAAGGAATCAATCGATAAAGTATAATGAGATTTTCCGCCAGGCTTCAAATAATCTGCTTATAGAAAAACAAAAGGTATATGGGACTTATCTAGAAAATATCCTAATTGACAAAGATAAATCAAGCAGATGGAGTAAATTTTATAAACATTTAAACCGTATATATTCCGCATCTTTTTAATATCTCTGGAGTTTTAACTCAGAGTGATATGGAAAAAGCTGAGTTACTAGCGGATTCCTTGTCCAAGGTATTTTTTGCTGACCCAGTCTCCCATTCTTCCTCCTCTTCTGAAAGTAATTTTCAATCTACAAATCTTACTTTATTCAGTTTCTCAGAGGATGATATCTTTAGGGTTTTAAAAAGTCTAAAGTTCAATTCTTCTTCAGGCCATTGGGATGGGATGGACCATTCAGATGTTAAAGATGGCTGATTTCTCTGTTATCCCTTACCTAACTATTCTTATTTAACATCTGTATTTGATCCAATATTTTGCCAGATGAATGGCGAATGGCTACAGTGGTCCCTATTTTTAAAAAAGGTTCCAGAAGCGATCCCCTTAACTACCGGCCAATAAGTTTGACTTGTATAATCTGCAAAATCTTGGAGCGGTTAGTTGTTCAGTATATAAGTGATACACTTAATTCATCTAGTTTCTTTCGTCAAGAGCAATACGGCTTTCGCAAAGGGTTTTCATGCAAGGCGGCTCTTACTAATCTCTCTCAAACTATACCTAACGCCTTAGATGGTGGACTTGGGGTTCATTCTATATTTATAGACTTCGCGAAAGCTTTTGACGTCGTCCCTCATTCGGGTTAATGAATAAACTTAGAAATCTACCTCTAGATCCTCAAGTGGTTTGTTGGATTGAGTCATTTTTGTCTAAAAGGAGTCTACAGGTTTTTTGTTAGAAAGGCTTTTTCCCATTTAGTTTTCGTGCCATCCGGAGTACCTCAAGGTAATGTCCTTAGCCCTATCTTATTTCTTATATTCATAAATGACCTACCTGCTTTAAAAAAAACTTTTTTTTTTTTTAATGTTTTTTTAACATGAATTAAAGTTTTAACGCGTAATGATTATTATGTTGGTTTAGAAATTTCAAATAATATTATTATAATTTTTTAGGTATTATATTGTATGTATTTTATATGAATCCCACCTCCCCACTACGACCACTAACAGGTAAACCAACGTGTAGGTACTTCAGGTGACAGATGATGTACCTAGACCAGTCTTCGTTTAGCTCTTGAAGAAAGGGCCACGGAGCTCCGAAACGTCCAGCAGAGGTACTCACCCAATCTCTATCTTCTTCTACTTTTTTTCTCCATCTGTTGACTAATATTAATAAGTGTTTATATATATATATATTAGTAAACAGTGTCGCTTTTACCTTATTTGAACTTCTTTGTTGATTAGGTTTATTTATTCTGTACTTATTCGGTCCTCTGTGTGTATTTTCTGGGATTTGGGGATAAAGTGTATTTATCTCCTCTTTTGACTCAATGTTGAGAGTCAATCGCTTTTTTTTTGTCGAGTTGTATTACGCCCTAAACGTCATCCTCTTCGCCGTGACATAAATGAATGTTGATGATATCTAAAAAAAATGCTAAAATTTATCTACGCAATAACCATCGTCACACTATGATCACATTTACAGAATATCTCTTGCGCATTTTTTTTTCATTTTGTTTTATTGACAGTAATTGACATTTATTTACATATTTTGCAAAGTTGAACTTAACTAGGCAATGGCCGTACTAAAGTATACTTTACTAGAAGCATTGCTTTTTTAAGCGTAAGCATCTCACTGCGCAACATACATGACATACATTACAATGACTAATTAATGAAAATAATAATGATATTACTGATATTTATTCACAGAATTTATACAGTGCATTATCTATACAAAATATAGTACCTAAACTACACAGAAAAGAAGTTTATTGCAGTATGTAATTAATTAAAGTCTCTGTTTGCTTTCTGCCGAGCTCAAGTAGCCAACAAAAAAAAAACGTTATTTATATGTAAACAAAGACAGAGACATTCCAAGACTCTCTTTAATTTTATTATGAAATCGCGGCGTTAAAAAAACGAAGTGTCTGAGCAAATCTTGTCTTTGCTTTCGGTATAATATGTCGGTGGTTACTGAGATGTCTCGTGTCTATTCTATGATAAACTACTTATCATCGTCTAGTTGATTTAAATAAAACAAAATGCAGGTTTTGGCGAAGGTTTGTCTTATATCCAAAACCCTCGAAACTTTGAAATAGTTTTTCTGGTGGATAGCGAAAAGATCTTTTGGTAATAACTCTGATAATGGACTTTTGAACTTTTAAGACAGGATCCAGACTACTTAAAGTAGCGTCACCCCGGTAAATAATTCCATAGGAATTATTTACCAGCTCAAAATAAACGGTCCATATAAGGTCTTTAGATAATTTTAACATTTACATTATTATTTACATAATTTAACAACAAACCAATTAAAAATTTACAACGGCGACCATCAACATGCAACAACAGCGATTTAACAATAGCCGCCAAATGTCATTTAAATTTCACATATTAAGCTTTATACTAAAATCGCGGGTCAGGATACTTTACTTAAGTAGTTTTACGACTTTATTCCCTTACTTAAAGCTTACCGAGTATCTAACAGTCAAAACCATATTCGAATCCATTGAGTGGTTTTGAAGAGAACACGAAAAGCACCGCTCATATTTTATAAGTAGCGGTGATTAGGCTGTAAACCTGTTAAATTTTACACCTTTTAGGGCTTTATAAATATGCTGTGCTCAGTTTCGCAATTTGAATATAATTTAATTAATCAATGTGGTAATTAGAATAGTTGTAATTTTAATGTAAATTTTATTTGTTTTATTTATGTATATCATTGTATAAGAACTCACTGAAATTTTCTAAAATATAAGAACATCGTTTGCAGTCGAAACTCAAGCTATTGATACGAGATGAAAATGGCCGTGAAAAAGTTCTTTGTGCACCTTTTTCAGGTGGTTTCGAAGATGACAAGTAAAAAGGATCCTAAGCTCAACCTTCACAGTCAACAAACTCATTTGTCACGGAAACTTGAAATGTGTTTCGTCTGCTCTTCGAAAAATTTGACTTCTAAATAATAGCCTCGCTCTTCGTATTCGACGAATATTTTCCGATGTGAAGTTTCGATAATAAAACAGTTTTTACCTATAAAAAAGGTTTGCTTACAAATATGATCTAAAAAAAAATGCTAAAATTTAGCTATACGCAATGACTATCGTCATAATATGGTTACATTACACAGATCATTTCTTGCCAATTTACATTATTATTTACATAACAATAAAAAAATAATGGTCAGGTGAATTTTCGAGATATGTTTTATATGCCTTCATATGAAGCAAGAAAATTCTACAACCAACGGCAAACAAACAAGTAGTGCACTAATATGTTAGGAAGTAGGAGCAATGCCTTGTAATGAACTCGGGATGAAGCCCGGGGTTTAAACCTCGGCATTAATGCTAATATTTTTATATACGTTTTAGTGCAACAATACTGTTTTTCACTATTTTTTTCTTTTGTATTCTTTGACCTGCTCAGATATCCTTAATTTTGGTAAAAGTTTAAATTTAAAAAGGGCTCTCGCTAATATAGTATTTCTCTTTTTATTGTCATTTTTTTTTTCAACATTGATCTATGTCACATTTATTTTCGGAAAATCTTGTAGACTTTAATCAGATTTTTTTTTTTTGCTTCCTTATCCTTTGAGTTTTTATCTGTTCACTGTGTAGAATCTAATTTAACTAGCTAATTTTCTTTCTGCCCTTCAGCAAACTGGATTTATTCACCTGAGGTGAAACATTCTCAGAGGATGAATAAAACAGAATGCTTTACGTGGTTTGGTTGAATTTGAAAAGTTTTAGAGTGGTTGTAATTGAAACATTTTTCATCCCTTTTAATTGCGTCGAGATATTCGGCGAAAGCAGACCACGGGTAATGAAACCTGAGCTTAGCACAAAATTAAAACAATTTGGTAACTAATGTTTAATGTGCCCCGTGTGTTTTGAGTATTTCATATTGTGTGAATTTGTAAAACTTTAGAAAAATTATTGATTACGATAAATATAAAAAAGAGTAATAGGTAATATAGTAGGTAAATAATAGACTAAACTAAAGTTTTTCGTAAAAAAATAATATCGACAAAAAATCTAATGTATTTAAATGATGCTGTACATCATTTAGTAGTGTTAATGTAAAATGGCGATATAATATTAATTTTATATGTAATATTATGTAATATGTAATATTTTCTATTATTTGGTACCTATTATTGGTTGCTAGGTGTTGGGTTCATGTACTCGTATATATAAAAAATAAAACATAACTTCGCATTAATCGGTAATATAATGAGTAAATCAAGAAATGCTGAATGTTTATTTCCATAGATATGCATCAATATTTAAATTATGCATTTTCTTCATCAACGCAATTAATAAATACAACAGCGAACGACGGCTTCTGTAACACAACTAAAATATAAACTGTGCCATTAAATGACACTTGCATAGTTTTGTAAATGTAAAAAGATAGCCAAAATAAAAAAAATATCTCTTAAAATTTAGCTAGTTCGTGCTAAATAAGCATAATTAATTGCGTGTCGCGCATTAATGTTAATTTAGGTTTAGAAATTTAAATCCAGCCGTCGAGACAGCCAAAAAGCAACGATGAATAGCTACGTTTTCAAAATAATCAACCTATTTTAGGTATCTTAGCTTATAGTAGCTTCGAAGCGAATATGTTTTAACACTAACTTAGATTTTGTTGGTAATAATGCGGGATTGCACGTTTTACTTATTGTGATACTAATTTAAAATAAAATAAAACAAATCCAAGAAAAAAAGCCAAAGTTAAAATATTAAAAAAGTATTATAAAACAATTTTACAAACCTTATTGGTTGCATGTACCAAATGAACTTCTTTATTTAAACAAAAGTTTTTGAAGCTGCACTTATGTACTTTGATTTTTCAGAATAAATCGTTTGTTTTAAAACGATAATTGATTCGACACCAGATACCAGCCATGTCATTACTGTACAACTATAGTTTTTTCTATAGTTTTTTTCGCGTTTGTCTTTATTGATAAATTAAATTCCTGTTGAACATAAATTGTATGTAATCACATTCATTGCATTGGATTGGTTGGACCTTTACAAACAAAAATAAAATAAAATGCCCTTTATCTTTATATTCCTAACAAAAATGTTAATAACGAAGAGTCAATCACCAAAAAGTAGGTGAGAAGGTAAAAATAAATATTGCCTGAGATTAAAATAAAAACCTGCAAGAAAAAGTGTTAAACATCATTTCTGCGTAAATGATGTTTAACACTTAGATCAAAACTGCTGGCGTACGCGGGAATGGGACGTAATCGTTTTTCTCCTTTCACTCAGACAGGATTATGCCTTCAATTAAAACTATTCCCCCACTGATACCAACAGAATCCCATTGGATGCTACTAACGACTTTGTCATGGCACCAATCAAATATTTATGTATCATGCATGTCGAGCCTACAGTAGTGAGTAAAAATATAATCAAGAATAAATTGCGAAGATTTCAATCTAATTAATATATTACGAATGCGCCTTTTTTATTAAATTTCAAAGACAATTATATTTATAAAAGACAATTATATATATTTTATATAAAAATATAAATCTCAGACGAAACAAAGCCGATACAGTCGTTGGTGTAGATTTTATTGCCCCAATAGTCAAAATCTGTTACATTTATCAACCGTGTAAACTATTTGTATTCATTTTGCTCTTTCAGGAGTTATCGATGTAAGTCATACCCCTGAAAGGTGCAGTTAATGAAATACGTCATATTCGTTACATTTTCACCTTTTTTCATAATTATTGTTTCTTTTTTAAATCATTTTTTTACTACTTTAATGAAAGTTTGATCGTATTGCATAATCGCACATATAGATAGGTAAGAGTGAAAAGCTTTCATAAAATACAGGCCTGTATTTAAACCAGCGTGCATTACCTCAAGCAATGCAACTATCTGTGCGTTCAATATTAACTTTTCTTTGAACATTCTGGCTATATAATTTGTTTGAAAATTTTCAATTTGTAAAAATATTAAAAAGCATCCGAATTTTCCAAATGTCAATATACTATCAGGCTTTTATATAAGTAACGTAAAAAACGGCGAACGCCTCTTATAATATAAGGAATCATCTAAATACGGTATATATATATCAACAAATGTTAAAAATATGTCTTATGGAATATTCAGATTTATCCATATTTCATTAAAACATTACTGTTTACCGTGAACCTTGAAAGCAACACTTTTAT
Organism: Neomicropteryx cornuta; assembly: GCA_020383195.1. Lineage (NCBI taxonomy): Eukaryota > Metazoa > Arthropoda > Insecta > Lepidoptera > Micropterigidae > Neomicropteryx > Neomicropteryx cornuta. The sequence goes on along the minus strand of JAHKQU010000008.1, from coordinate 16,316,237 downwards.
TTTAAATATACGGTTTTTTTATTGAATGTTATTTGTCGTTTAGAATTATAATATTTTAAAAGCTGTCAATAAACGTATTTTAATTGATGTAAATCCTAATAACTTTTGTTTTCATACGCACATTTGATTTAAAACCATATAGTTCTAAAAAACCAAACCTATTTATGTGCGTATACTTTGTCTATATCAATGCTTTGTATTTTTTTTATGTATTTATATTATTCTATACCATAATTCTTAAGCATAAATTATGAACCGAAAGGCTTTGTTTCAATTGCAAGTGATATATTTATGTAGAATGCTTTGAAGTGTCTTTGAGGGCTTATTTCTTTGTGAAACTATAGATCTATTATTCATTGCTCTTGAAATCTGAGATGCTGAAATAGGTATTATTTTACATAGATATTATACATATAATATTTGCTTGAGACGTTCTTTTATTTGCGTTTATTTTGAAGAAACTGTACTCGAACTGTACACTCGAAACTGTTTGTGTAACAAATTTATTGCCAACCCCGTACTTATAAACAACCGCAAGCATAATAATAATAATAATTAGAATTATTAATAATAATAAAAAATATTACACGTAATAAAAACAGTTAATTATTAAATGTTACTAAATATTATGTATTTTTTTTTGTGAATTAATGTGAATTAATATAAAAACGCCATTCTCGTTCAATACTTAAAGTGAAGATTTTTTTAATGTTACCAGGTATTAATTATTCGAAATACAGGCTTTAATAAAATCTAGGTGATTATTATGGTATTCTACAAGTATATCAGAATTTCACATATTTTTTTTATATGAAAATAAAAAAAATGCAAACTATATTTATTTAATTTGAATGACGATGAAGCTAAAACGAGAATACACATAACATAACACAGAGAAAATTGGTAACACGATTGCTTACCGGTCACCGATTTTACATATTCTATTTTTATCACTCGTTTCAATGTAAATTAAAACAAAAATATTAAACTCAAAAACCACTTAATATAACAACAAATAGTGATCTTTTTTATTTAAAGCATCTCTTTCCACCATAACAGGGTCTTAATAAATTTATTTATAAATAGGTAAAAGAGGCCCGCTAAAAAGGTTATTTATGATCTCTTTTGCCATGTAAATATTTTATCAATAGTAACATGAAGTGTAATTTATTCATCAACTTTTTCAACAAGAAAATTTTACTCTAGTATCAATAACGACATCGTTAATCCTCTACGTCGGTTAGTTACGGTGCTTTTCCACTTTCGATCTAATTAATCCAATATTTTTGATCATGAAATTCACTCCGCGCAAGATTTATGAGCTCACTAAGATGGGACAAATTTTAAACCTAGTAAGATACTTTTTACGGTCTTTAAAATAAAGTGTTTATATTAGTTTTGTGGGACTGTTACTTTCTTTGATTGCCTCAAGATCAGTTTCCAAAGATATCTCACTCTGTGATTTGTGATTTGTAAAGTAAATCCCGCGTTGACCACTTCGAGATTTAACATAAACGTATACACTAATATGGATACTTAACTTAGATATTTAATGCTAGCCATAAAAGCCTTTGACAATTTTATTTTAATCCAGCTAACTTGTAATTAGTATTCATCCGCCATGACTCTAGAACAGGCACATTTAGTTGAGTAGGGTCCAAAATAATTATATATGACCTAGGTCTTATAATGATGGAAGGATTAGAACATATTAAAGAAGACTTATCTGAATTCACCGCAATTCTATATGTTTATCACCTTCAAATAAAAAAAATATATATCATTTGAAAAAAAAGGACTTCAAAATGAAAAAAAAAACAATAATACATATTTAAGGCTAAACATTTATAACATGACATCGACGTGAAAATATTTTGATGGAACACTTAATTTTTAAACAAGACCTAACATTAGTAAAATAATAAATATAAATGATAAATTCGCCATAATAATCCAAAACAATATTCGAAAATGCATAATAAATAATGAGTGAGCATACATCAGTTAAAAAGGCATAAATTAGGGTGTTTTTTTTAGAGGCGTGGTTTTCAATCTGGCACTACTTTTTTCGTAGTTGGTGTTTTTGACAGCTGTCACTTGATTTATACTCAGTTTGGTTTGCCATTTCATAATGAATAGACTTACTCCTGAAAAACGTTTGCAAATAGTGCAAATTTAGAAAAAATCACTCTATTTTTTTTTAAAATCACCCTAAAATAAAGTAAAAATCGCGTCGTGGGCCTGTGGCGTGGCCTCGAAGATCGTGCGATTTATTATACGATAGGTACATAATTTGATTATGATTCTCGGCGACAAATAGTTTCTAGATTCATTATTTTTTCGTTATATCGATAAATACACGTATAAAAATAGTGATCCTTTACAATTTGAATACGCCCAAAGCTACTTCGACTGAGTTAAAATGAACGAACTCATAAATACGCAGATAAACTAGGCGAGTTTCACGGCGTAGTTCGTTTTTACGACCGTCAGTATACCCGAGCGAGGCACACGTGCGAAAAAATGCCCAACTCCATCCCAGGTTGCCATCGTTACCGTAGCCCCGTAGCCCCGTAGCCCCGGGCCAAATGCGCGGCGACATGCCGCGGCCGCGCGGACGTGGGCGCAAAAAACCAAAGCGCCCATTTTTAAATATCTCTTCCTTGCCGTTGTAAAAGCTAGAGGCATCGTTTCAAACGCCTAATGTCTCTTTTGGGGGCGTTCAATGGCACTGTACGAAAAGTCCAAAGGCGAGCGCTGTGTACGCCATCGAGTTTTAAATAAGCTTATTAAATTTTCCGTATTTCAAAGGCCTTTCATTACTCATTCTCGTTTTTACGACGAATTATAATTATTTATATTGACATTTAAAATATAGTACCTACTCTAAAACCGTTTTTTTAGAAACAGGATCTGTTCAGCGTTTTATATTAAAAAAATACTTTTATGGTGCCATCGATTTAAAAAGAGATAATCTAAATAAATATTTCGATAATCAGAATCGTACTAATTATTGTTAAATCTGTATATACTCGTATCCCATTAGTTCATCAATTCAACTCACCAAACCGCTATTATCCCCGTTAATTGAAAGAAATATTGTTTCAAAATAGATTATGTTTGTTTTGATATGTTATATTTTTAATAAGCCTATCTCTTTTTTATTCTCTTTTTTATTTATACGGATTCATATTAGTTTAAATGTCTTAAATAACACGATTTAGTTTATCGGGAAAAAGGTAAGTCAGCTAAATATTTTATTACCTTCAAATTCTGGGCTTATAAATTCTGGGCTAAATATGTATTTAAATATGTCGTAATCTATATTTTTTATTATAAATGATCCACCTTACCAAGGCGCTGAATTATCTAAGAAATTTTATTGTTTTTTACTTTATCATTTTTGTTGGAGCGTAACCCTTGATGTATGTGTGTACAAGCTCGCCTAAGGCTAAACTGGCTTTTTATTATATTATCAAAGGAAATATATTTTTAAGGGAAATATTTCAGCGGAAAACACTCACATTGAGTCTTGGTATTGAGCTGAATATACTCTCTCAGATATTACAGAAATAGATAGATAAGGTTAATAAATATTCAGTATAATTGTTTGAAATCAGAGAATCATTTTTAATAAAAAAGACCAGGTAGAAAATTAATAACCCTTTAGATAATCAATATTACACGCAATAAAAAAAGAACCGGTGATTAATAATAGTAAAAGTAATAAAAAACGTTTTAATAAAAGTGACGGGCGAGCCTGGCGTTTGACAATTTATTTTTCTTTCTGCAAATTAAAAATATTATGATTATGAATATTATGGATCGAAAGCAACCACTAAATTAAAGCATTCTTTCGACTTTCTAAATACTATTTTAAAAGAATTACAAGGTGATCAAGGTGATCACTTAGATCAACGGTAAAAGAAAAAACTTTAATGTCATAAATTTAGTATGTTTTCATGCCTTTATAAAAATCTTCAACTGCCCAACTATTATATTATAGGTATATAAATTATTTTTCTTGATAAAGTTTTGTTTCCAGAAACAAAATTTTATCCTATGAAGGTAAACACAAGAAATGGATGTGTCGTGTTTTTAAAAAAATAATTAATTTAGATCGCCCCATAACAGACTTTGTCTAGTGGGATGAAAAAAAAACAAGATGAGATAGCTTATCATATTAATTTATTTTACTATAAGGTTTGTTTTATACTATTTCACGTGCATTGTTTCATATAAAAAAATAGGGACATTAGATTTATACCCATGTTCTTGTAGCTATTCAATTTAACGTCCCATGCACTGAGAAATGTGCTTTGAATCTATATTCAAACCCGGTATATTCTATATACCGTGAGGAATGCGAATGGAAGCGCAGGTGGTTTGACTTAATGGCACAGGAAATAATACGTCATTTGTCGCCGTAGCGCCGCTGCGGCCTGGAATAGCCATGGCCGTAGCACGATACGAGTTTTCCGGATGATGGAATTCTGCAACCAGTTCGAAATGAAAATCGTAGATTTCTTAATTATTACCTTCTGCGTGAGTTTATACTACGTTATAGAACGACGGGTAAGAATGCTAGCATAGATATTTTACCGGAATGTCATTATTAGCTAATCCAATAAGTCACAATGACTAAATTTAAAGAAAATAGTACTTGGAAGCATTTTAATATTTATAGTTTAGGTTATTATTTCAGATGAATGATTTTATAATAATAAAAATCAGACTCATAACAAAAAAGTCAAAATGATATCATTTTAAAATATAATATATAGTTATATTCGTAAAACATAAATAATTATTTAGTAAATTGTAAGAAAAAGCAACATAATCATTATTTTTAATTACCCTATTAAAGTTATTACGATATTGTTTGCAAAAGTTTCATATAATAAATAATATATTTTTGGGACAAACTGAACAAAAAATCTTAACGTATTAAAAAGCTTTTGAACATTTTTATTCGAATACTGATTATTCTAAATTTTGAAGACAGTAAAAGTATAAACATTATGCAAATTGTATTCATCTACGACTGTCGCCGTTCCAATACTCTACCCCCATTCGTTAAATAAACAGTTGATTGCCGTAGCGAACATTTTCCTTAGCTTCCGAAAGTTTCCTATTTCGGATGCAAGACTGATTCAGCACAAAGAGTGATTGCAAGAAATAAATTCAGCTGTTTCCTGAAACTTTCCTTACGGATAAAGAAACAATGACTAAAATATTCAAATCACGATTTCCAGAAAACGAACTTGATCTTTTTGAATGAATACATTTTGGAAACTGCATAGCATTGCATATCACTGGTTCTACTTGATAAGCAATTGAAAAAAATATCGAGCTCTGACTTAACCGAAAAGTTTAGTAGAATCATAATTTGTTGTGGCTACTAAATTTTAGTAGGCCCAACCGAAGCTATTGTAGTGTATTTAATCTGTATGATAGACTACAAACCAATTCCTGTAGATTAATAAATCGTTCACCTAAAAAAACTTTCTTGTAACATATCTCTGTAGATATAGCATTTAAATGAAAAGTTGTCTAAACCTTACAATACTGTTTTGTTGCGTCAATCAAACAATCAGTAGTAGACTCGCGAACATACCTCGCGCTACTCGTTTATTCTGCCATTTTGTTTCTTGACGGAACAGTTCGGTAGCACTTTGTTTATGTGTAACGGAGTTCGGCTAGACGTACCAAACGCTGGTTGAGCCTACTAAAAACTTTAGTAACGGTAACTGTCCCGGCCGATCCGCTTCCAGCGTATCCGAAGACCAGTCCTCTTCAGTCGGGACACAGCTGGGTGGCTTCTGATGCCACGTTCTCAAGGTGGACTGTAGATCCGAGCTTTCCAAGAGTCAGTCTCCTCAAATCAAGCTAGCCTGATTTATAATGCAACGATTTCAAAAAGTTCAAAATGATCAAAGTCAATAAAAACAGAATTGAAAGTTATCACACTATTTATTCAAAACAGTATATTCAACGGGTCGTAAATCCGTTAAATAAGCAAAAGGATATTGTCTGAATCACAATTTAAAAACACAGAATAAAGTTCAGTACTAATTAAATTAATGCGAACAAACATTGACAGTTTATAATACAGTTCTCCGAAAAGGTGACAATTTGTGACTATTTATTTTATGAAATAAATGTCAGATTGTCTTCAATTCACTCACCGATATGTAGATTTCAGCCTAACTTCTCAATCGTTTACTAAACGAGTCTCGAACGCTGAAGTACATTTGTTTTTGGTAATTTGTGACCTCGTTGATTTAGCTCGATTTTATCTCGTTGCGTGATTAACATTTAGCTCTCGTGGTATCCAAAACCTCTGGCTGGATGGTACGTAATTAATAGAGTTACACCAACTTCTAAAAATTTTTAACTAAGTTAATATTCGCGACGGCTATCGATTGACGTTATAAAACACTGACAGCGAAACGGTGCCTAGTCACGTCTTGCTAGAAACAACTAACCCGAATGTAGGTATGAGGCGACCTTTTATTCACGCGTTTCCGCTTTCGCCCTTCAGCGGACGCACCCCCTTCATACCTCTTGCCCACAACCTACGAGCGTTTTAGGAATATTTGAAATCACATAATTATTATAATAAATTTTTTTTTTTTTTTCCATACTTATTGGTTGCTAATATTATGCTAAACAAATATATTCCCTTAATCTAAAAGATATATTTACATGTTTTCCTTGTTGGATAAAAACGATTTTGTAATTATATAATAAAAATAAACAATTCGTTTTTAGCCTAACTATTAAATTATAGGTATTCTATTTTGTTTCCTTGACCTACAAACCTAAATCCAGTGACTTTTTCCTTTGAATTAAATATCATTTCGCGGCGAATGTTAATGGCCTGTTAATTAGGTTCTCGTTAAATACCGCGCGCGACCAAGCGTTTTGTTTTCAAATTGAAATCCATTAATATGTTACGCCTCGCACGCCCTTAATTGCTTTATAATGATGTTATTTTGACTTAAGATTTAAATATCTTACCTATATAAATGTTACGTATCTACCTTATGGATACTTCAAATAACAACAAAATATTATCATTATACAGTTTTACAATCTTACAAGCTAGACAAAAAACATTTATACATATGTGGATAGTGATCATTCTCACATTCAGTCAATTTTGGCACCAAAAAACTATAGTTTTCTTATACTATTAAAATATTAAATAAATGTGAATATTTAGAATTCACCGTTACCAATTTTTGAAAGACCTTCGCGGCGTCTTTAAAGGCAAATTTCCCGTCTCGTTTTTATTGCGGTACGGCGCCTCGTACACTTATATGACGGTAAGGGTGTAATCCGTGCTTCTAAGCCATCCTTTTGTCATACTAAGCTAACTGCGCCGTATTTTCAGATATTTTGCCTCAAATGATATTTTTATTTAAAATTCGTCAGTCTGGTGTTGCCAACTTATAATTTCCGAAATTAATTTCCTGAATGTGAGTTTACCTCATATTTCCCACGACATTCCGCCCTCTCTGAAACGTTACTCTTTCAGCCTTTGATGGTCGTGGACTCGTAAAACTGCCACTTTGACTGCCGGTCGTTTGTAGTGTTTCCCGTGGCTTTTGACGGTTACCGCCCGGGTTTGTCCGTCTGTGCCGGGGTGTGTTTGCACTACTATGCCGCGCAGCCAAGCGTTTCGCGGAAGTCTTTTTTCGATTATGAAATACCACGTCGCTTACTTGTATATGTTTCACGGGTTGTTGCCATTTTTCTCGGTGCATGAGACGCTCGTGATGCCGGAGTCGTATGGCAGGTAGGTCGGCCCTCCGGGCAGATATCGCCTTTCCCTGTCGGCCCCGGCAATACGGACACTTTTGAGCCGTTTTCCACACGGCGCTTCGCGCTTTTGTTATATAGAAACGCTGTCTCAATTCGTTTAATACGAACCTTTGACCTTGATGGGAACTCGTCTCATGCACATGGCTTATCAATAGCTTGGTGTAGGGGTGACTTGCATCCAATATGGCCGGCTTAATACATTGCAATGCGATATTTCGCATTGCATTTATGCGACCGCCTACACGCAATATTTTTTCGTCATCTAAAAATGCATTTAGATGACGAATTTCACTCGACTTTGTCACTGGCCGATTTGCGCTTATATCTTTTAGCTCCCCAGCGAAGATTTCATTTTGCGCTTGTCGTAACCAGTACTTTTCCGAGTTACTGATTTCTTTCGCAGAAAGCGCCCCCCGCTCCCCCCTTTTTCGAAAGATATCGACCGCCCTGAACACCCACGCTGTACAACGAATTAGGCGCGTCCATTTTGAATATTTGGACGCGTCTATTAACGCTGTTTCGGTCTCAGCAACGTGAGTGACAAAGACGTTATTTGTCACTTTGTTGTGATAATTTATTTTCACCTTTTGAAAATTAGAAGTTAAATCGTCTCTTAATAGCCCGTCGCGCTCGTTGCGTTGTAAGTGCAACGCGCGCCCGCCATTTGTCCCGGCGTCGAAATTACCGTTTTTTAATTTCGCGTCGCGTTCCTTACGTTGTGAATGTAATACGCGATCGCTATTAGCGCCGGCGTCGAAATTACTGTTTTTTAATTTCGCGTCGCGTTCCTTACGTCGTGAATGTGATACACGATCGCTATTAGCGCCCGGTCCGATTTTACCGCTTACTGACCACCCAATTAATGCCTTTGTTACCACAGGACCCTGGCGCCAATCACCATGGACTTCCTGGGGCAAGATGAGGCCATACTGGTCTTGTCCGATAAGCATTTTTATTTTTCCGTGAACCGACTTAATAGGTAACCTAGATATAAACGGATAATTTTCTCGTAATTTATCGATATCTAAATTATGATAAGGTAAATTTAGATTTTTCATTGTTTTTACATGTTTTAAATTATAAATTACGGAATTGTTTTCGGCTTGAATTTTTATATCTACCGACCGAGTACACGAGTTCTGTGATTTCATACCGTTAATACCTACTATTTTTAATGTCGATGCCACGCCCTTTGCGCCGATTTTGTTTGCTATTTTTTCGTCGATTAGAGTCAGAGTCGATGCCTCATCCAATAACGCGAGTATATCCCTGGACCCAGCCTCGCCCGTGACCTTCACATTGACAACTCTGAGTCCAATGCTTCCGTTCTCATGACGTGTGTGCGTCACGTGACCTGTCTCGACCGTGGTTGACCCCTCCGGAGTGGCTGCTTGGCCGGGTTCCGAACGCGTTATCGGATGAAGTAACTTATGGTGTTTACTTTTGCATCCGTTAATTCCGCACGACACTTTTCTTTTACATTGAAGTGCGGTGTGTCCTAATTTTAAACAAATAAAACATAAGTTTTCTTCCCTGACCCAATCGCGTTTACTGTTTAGGCTTAGAGCCGCAAAATTCCTACAAACATTTAAATCATGATTTGTTTTTTTACAGTACAGACATTTTTTAACTTCTAACGATTTTTCGTAGGTATTAAAAATATGCCTACGCGTCGGCTCTAATTTTTTAATCGCGCGCGTTTTTAACTCGCTGCGTTCTTTGACCGCGGGCTTTGAACTACCTGAGTTAGTTTCCTCTTTTGCGGCCGCGTCCAGTAATGACTCTAGCCATTCCCCGAAATCTGTAAGTGTGGGATGTTCGCCTTTGAATTCTTTGTACCACTGAAGCCTTAAATATTGAGGTAATTTTAAAATTAATTCTTTCAACAATGGCGGATTAATTAAATATCCGTCATGTCCCATGCTTTTAAGTGAGTGTACAATATTGCAAACAATGGTGCCAAAATTAACTAATTGTGAAAGTGAGTCACTTACCCCAATATTCGGAACACTGCGAGCCTCTGTCATCAGTTCATCTATGCGAGCATCTGGTCTGCCGAAGCGTCGATAAAGCACCTTCATGATGGCAGGAACGTTCTCCGGTTCGACTAGCAGCGACCTCACAGCCTCCCTCGCTGGCCCGCTGAGTGAGGCAGCCAAACGGATTAAATTATCCGCATTGGAGTAGCCGCACATCTCGTTCCCTTGATTGAATAAACTAATGAATATTGGAAACTCATTAGTGTTTCCGGTAAACTTCGGCAAGTCACGTAAAAGTTTTGCACGCGCCGACACTAACATGTTATTTCGATACGAATCACTTGTATTAGGCACTGACACACACACTTTTTCAGTTTTTATCGGCGACCGTTGTCGGTAGCGCGTTGTCTCGCTCTCGCCCGGCCGCTCCTCTTGTGCCGCGCCGATACGGAGATTTCGAAACGCCTGTTTCAAATCGTCCGCTTGCGTGTCGATTCTCGGTATTTTCGTCGCGGCCCATTCGCGACAATACCTAGACGATGCGGATGAGTCCGCGATGCTGCCCTCATCGTCATCTTGTTCCTCGGCCTCGATCATTTTTTTTTTGATCTCCAGCCTCTTTGCCACCAGATCCATCTGTATCTGGGTGGCTTCTGCAGCGGCTTGCAGCCTGGAGTTTTCTGCAGCGGCTTGCAGCCTAGAGTTTTCTGCAGCGGCTTGCAGCCTGGAGTTTTCTGCCTGCAGCCTGGCGCTCTCTTCTGCAGCCTCAAGGTCCGCTGCCAGCAGTTGTCTGGTGACGCTGCTTCTCGAAGCAGCTGACGTCCTGGACCTGCGGCTTGCAACGGATGATGCCCGTGACGCAGGGAGTTCCTGGGCCGCTGCCTGCAGCCTCTCCTGGAGCCTGGATGGGCCTGCTTCCGTGCTGACCTGTTCGGCTTCCTGGGAATCCTGTGCCGTCATGCTCAGACGCTCCGTTGTGTACGGCGCTTGTTCCTCGGCTCTGTCCTGTCGGCGTCCTGCGCTGATGGTTCGTCCTGAACCGCGACTTGTATTGCCTGACAGTCTTTGCCTCAGGCGCTCGCTCTTCCTCTCTCCTGGAGTTGCCTGATCTGCCATATCCTTTTGGCTCGCTTGACTTTTTGACATCTTGTCAAAGAAAACTCGGGGCTCGTCCAATCTGCGCTCGAAAGGACCAACAAAGGATGCTATGTCCCGGCCGATCCGCTTCCAGCGTATCCGAAGACCAGTCCTCTTCAGTCGGGACACAGCTGGATGGCTTCTGATGCCACGTTCTCAAGGTGGACTGTAGATCCGAGCTTTCCAAGAGTCAGTCTCCTCAAATCAAGCTAGCCTGATTTATAATGCAACGATTTCAAAAAGTTCAAAATGATCAAAGTCAATAAAAACAGAATTGAAAGTTATCACACTATTTATTCAAAACAGTATATTCAACGGGTCGTAAATCCTTTAAATAAGCAAAAGGATATTGTCTGAATCACAATTTAAAAACACAGAATAAAGTTCAGTACTAATTAAATTAATGCGAACAAACATTGACAGTTTATAATACAGTTCTCCGAAAAGGTGACAATTTGTGACTATTTATTTTATGAAATAAATGTCAGATTGTCTTCAATTCACTCACCGATATGTAGATTTCAGCCTAACTTCTCAATCGTTTACTAAACGAGTCTCGAACGCTGAAGTACATTTGTTTTTGGTAATTTGTGACCTCGTTGATTTAGCTCGATTTTATCTCGTTGCGTGATTAACATTTAGCTCTCGTGGTATCCAAAACCTCTGGCTGGATGGTACGTAATTAATAGAGTTACACCAACTTCTAAAAATTTTTAACTAAGTTAATATTCGCGACGGCTATCGATTGACGTTATAAAACACTGACAGCGAAACGGTGCCTAGTCACGTCTTGCTAGAAACAACTAACCCGAATGTAGGTATGAGGCGACCTTTTATTCACGCGTTTCCGCTTTCGCCCTTCAGCGGACGCACCCCCTTCATACCTCTTGCCCACAACCTACGAGCGTTTTAGGAATATTTGAAATCACATAATTATTATAATAAATTTTTTTTTTTTTTCCATACTTATTGGTTGCTAATATTATGCTAAACAAATATATTCCCTTAATCTAAAAGATATATTTACATGTTTTCCTTGTTGGATAAAAACGATTTTGTAATTATATAATAAAAATAAACAATTCGTTTTTAGCCTAACTATTAAATTATAGGTATTCTATTTTGTTTCCTTGACCTACAAACCTAAATCCAGTGACTTTTTCCTTTGAATTAAATATCATTTCGCGGCGAATGTTAATGGCCTGTTAATTAGGTTCTCGTTAAATACCGCGCGCGACCAAGCGTTTTGTTTTCAAATTGAAATCCATTAATATGTTACGCCTCGCACGCCCTTAATTGCTTTATAATGATGTTATTTTGACTTAAGATTTAAATATCTTACCTATATAAATGTTACGTATCTACCTTATGGATACTTCAAATAACAACAAAATATTATCATTATACAGTTTTACAATCTTACAAGCTAGACAAAAAACATTTATACATATGTGGATAGTGATCATTCTCACATTCAGTCAATTTTGGCACCAAAAAACTATAGTTTTCTTATACTATTAAAATATTAAATAAATGTGAATATTTAGAATTCACCGTTACCAATTTTTGAAAGACCTTCGCGGCGTCTTTAAAGGCAAATTTCCCGTCTCGTTTTTATTGCGGTACGGCGCCTCGTACACTTATATGACGGTAAGGGTGTAATCCGTGCTTCTAAGCCATCCTTTTGTCATACTAAGCTAACTGCGCCGTATTTTCAGATATTTTGCCTCAAATGATATTTTTATTTAAAATTCGTCAGTCTGGTGTTGCCAACTTATAATTTCCGAAATTAATTTCCTGAATGTGAGTTTACCTCATATTTCCCACGACAGTAACCAAATAGTATCTTAAGGTTACAGAACTCGTTCGTTTAAGCGTACAGATAACTTTAACCAGAATCTTATTGTAGGCGAAACAAAACGTTAAGCTGTCAATGTATCTACATAATTTCTTGTAGAGCGTACAGGATTTTTTTCACAGTGTAATATCTTTTTATGAACATATATTTATTGTTTTTATTAAAATACTAAATATTATTGAATTAAATTAATTTATAATAATTATTTAATAATAATTAAAAACAATTAATTAAATATTCTAATGTTGCTGATTTTTTTATTTTGTATAGTAAAATTTTTGAATCTGAATAGTGCCCACGTGGTAATATTGCGAATAAGTTTTTTTTTTGGTAGAATGTTTGTTAAATATTCTTAGAATAGCCGCGCTCTATCCACGCGACTAGAGATAGAAATAACAAGCACAGAATAATAGGATTACATTCCGCAAATTGTCGTCACACTAATCCGGCTTATCGATAGAGAAGGACCCTCTCTAGGTTCCTATCGCGTTTTAGCTAGGACAGAAGCTTGATTATTCACAGTAAGTACAGAATAATTAGGTACGCATAATATTATTTATTATTAGAATATTAACGCGTAAATGGACCGCACGCAGGTAGCATCACAATAAGCTATTTCAAATCTCTTGTTAATCTTGTTAATCAAAATCTCTTGTTAATGTTTGTTTGTTTTTGTTTTGTTAATCTAATAATAAACGGACCGACATTTCTGCTCCTTTATATTATTTGAATTTAAACTTAGCTTAGATTGATACATTGAAGATAATAAATTGAAATACTGTTGCATAACTCCTTCTTCCTTTCTTACAAACTTCAGCACGCATATGAATCTACAGTTAATATTGTTAGCTAAGCGTTATTTATTATATTATTTAATAAAATATTTTTGTGGGCATGTTCAATGTCAATTGTGATTATTTTTTTGTTTGTAATCTATATACTGTAGGTATACTATAATCTACGAACTGCTGGTTTTCTAATAAATTAAGTATCAGGAGTTATGTACCTACATAATAATAATATAAAATAAATATTTTTTATTGATTTATGTGTTTCTGTATGTTTTAAATTGCTATAACCTGAGCCATATATAATTATTTTGGACGCTACTTAACTAAGCCGAGTTTTTGCTTATGCTAGAGTCAGAAGAAAGAAATTTTGGTGATGAACTATCAAAAATACTATGACTATTATGAGCGTAATATATTTTACACCTTTACAATTTTACAACAAAATATGTTGTTGTTACTTTTAGTTTTATGCAATCAATCTAAGTATTGTTTCATACACAGTATAATACAAATATGCTGTGTATGAAACACAGTAATAAGTCATGTGTGTGCCGCAGAGCAGTACTTGCGTAAGTAATCAATATATTTTTTTTACAGGCACCTGCCTAGTAGATGATTTTTTATGTGTACATTGAATATTTCTGCTTTACCTGCCAACTATATGTAATATGTTTTTAAGCTATTAATCTCGACCTTACGGAGATGATCACATATGCCGTCCTCAGGGGAGAGTTTGACGCATGCGTTCGATGCGACCTTACGATTGGAACATCTGTGACACCTAAATTATTTAGAATTTTATTCAAAATTTATCTCCAATTTATGTTTATAGGTTGACATAATAAAACATAGTCTTTTTATTTCCATTCTCTATCGAATGTTCTCATTCGCTATCAACAACTAAATATTATGTTATGTTAGTAAGAATAGCTTCTATAAATTCACGATTTAACCTTAAATATTATCAATAATTTCTACTTCATTTTCTTTTAATAAAAATACCATTAGCGCATAAAATAAACAAAAGAATAATGAGCCTAAATGAACAAAAAATTTTTTTTAGTATTAATTGTATATTATTGTTAATATGTATTTAAAAATATATATATAAAGTATGTATGCTAAAAATATTAGGTAGTTTAAAAGCAAGTGAGAGGATTTTATACTCTTGAGACCCCATACAACATAATCTTATTATAAAGCGTCACCAAGTGGCCGCCAGATAGATACTTTGGACTCTTTTGAAGCAAGCTCAACCCGAGTGCAGATACGTGTCCAAATAAAGGCCCTGGCCTTGTGGTCGAACGCAATTTTGACCCATGTTTAGATTATTAATCAGTAGGTGATCAACATCTCAAAAAAATATTAGGAAAAGTACGTAGTACCGACCACTTTTAACATAATAATAAAATGAATAGTTTGTCCAGAATTTATTAATAAGATTAATTTATCCATTGATTTTTATAAATCAGCACCAATACCTCACTACTTTTATGATTTAAAATTAAATAAATGTTATTAGGCTTCTGGCAACATTTATTTATTTAATATGACATTAAATTTTTCAATAAATTGAAATGTAGTAGAATGAATGCAGGGAGTGATTATAGCAAGCTGCAACAATTGTCCAAGCTGCATCAGGAAATTAAAACTGTATAAAAATTTGTTACTTTGGTTTCAAAAACTAATTATCATAATAATTCACTTGATATGTTTTCAACGAGTTTGAAATTTATATTGTAAAGGACGTGTAAAATACAGAACTACATAATACAAACATATCTTACAATTATTAATATCTGTATTTTACACACCTGGTTTCCAGCAGATAAGCCTTGAGCTTGCCTGGTACATAAATGAAAATAAATGTAAATTTGTTATGGTTTTTAAAATGGTGGTTGAGCACGGTTGATACACGTTGGTTTAATCATTATTTTTTTAGGTAATTATTAAAACGGAGAAATTGTTTTATTAAATTAATAAAACCATTATTATTGACTGTTTTGACATTTATGATTCAGCTTTTCGTTACTTTGATTATTTGGAAACTATCAATTTTAAAATATGAATTCCCTAGTAAATATATAACTTGTACAATCCTAGAAATTAATATTTGACGACTTTTTGTAAAATACTTGTAAACATTAAAATATTTCTACACCTAAATGGTATTTATAAATTCACAAAGAAGCCTTTTGTGAATTTCTCCGAACGAAGGAAGATAATAACACCCATACATCGGTTCATTTCCACAACACAAGGAACAAAGATCATTTTATTCAGCCGGTACCTCCTCGTACGTCCACATTTCAAAAAACTAGTTTATATAGAGGACTAGAAATGTTCAATAAATTACCGGGAGAATATAAACACATAAAAAATATATTTACTTTCAAAAAAGCCATCAAAACATATTTAATTAAAAAAAATCTGTATGAATTCCTATAATTGAAAGGAAGAAATGTTATGTGTCGGTTATTCTTTATACTAATTTTAAAATAGTATATTTAAAACTGTAATTATAAAACTTCTATTTGCAATTTATATATATATATATATATATATAATATTATATATATTATATATATATATATATATATATAATATTTCTTATGTATTTGTAGCTTTGTAATAAGAGTATCAGTAGTATAAACAAAAGAGTACGAACACTCTAGGCATGATGTATCTGTTTATATATTATTATATCAATTCTTGTAAAACAATTGAAAACTTAAAATTGTCATTCCTATGCATTAAGTTGTTCTTGGAAATAAACTTTTACTTTACTTTACTTTACTATTATTATGAGAACAGTTTTATTTAGCTACGTTTTCCCATATTTGTAATGAGTTGTCTTAACCGCTATATTACCATAATTATTGATTAAATAAACTTTTATTATTATTATTATTAATTACAAATGAACTAGTAAATTAGCAAAAAACATAGGAATGGAAAACCTATTATAAAAAAATACTAAAACGAATTGCAAGTGTTAAAGAAAGTTCACATATGTGTGTGTGTGTAATAAAGTGCACATGATTGTATTAATTAGGTTAAGGGCGTCTGAGATAATGTATAGATAATTTTACTAAATATATATGAGTAATTATTTAATATTTGAATGATTTGACATCAACCTCTTAAGGTTCACACTTTAATATTAATTTATTTAATAACCTAAATTAATTATTAGGTATTCATTGTTTAATAAATCGATATTATATTTTAAATTGCTCAATTAGCAATGCTTGCAATAAATAGGTTTAGGTTAATAAAATACTATGTAGGGCCTTTCATTTATTTAAAAATTGGGGCCCGAAAAATTGTCACAAAAAATACGATACGCTGAGACCCTGGTTTGTTAAAACGTCTACTTTATTTTAAATCGACGATGTTTTTATTTTTGCTCTTGCAGTTTTGGCGCCATTCTGCTTATCCCAGGCCATTGTTATTCGGTGGTAAAATAGCGGTTTTATCGAGTTGAAACACCATTTGCCACGGTTAGAGTGCATCGCGAACGAAACGTGCGCCTATAAAAGTGAAAATGCTTTCGACTTGCACCTCGAACACATTTCAATATATTTGAAATTATAGAACCATGCTCTTTGAAAGCTATTATTTGAAGAAATTTGAAATGAGAGATTGGTATGTACTGAAGTTGCATACGATGTTTTTCTGTGCCGACTATCGTCCGCTCCAGACACCGGGTCATTGATCGCGCGCTGGTCAAGGCTACGAACATCGATCGCTTGTCCCCATGTGAAAGGCAATTTAATCCAGCGCTTTAAAAAAAAAAAAAAATTTTGTACTGTCAAATATTGTGCATTTTTTAATATAATTTCTTATTCGTAATAAGAAACATAACAACCTCGAGAATTATTATTTTAAAAAATACTAATCATACCAAAATTATATTCGAATTTATGATAGAGCGAATACATTCGATTATGTGGGTTGTTTTATAAAGCAAAAAATAAAATATAAAAAAATCATTTATAGTCCCTGACACGCTATGGATTATCCTAAAATGAGTCAGGGTTATTTATACAGACGTCAAAAGACCATTATAGAAGAATACAGGGGGTTGTAACCTATTATGAGTAAAAAATGTTTTAAAAAAAAAAAACTACAAACTTATATTTTTTAACAGATAGTGTCAATTCGGTCAGCGCGTGAATTCCGATGCCGCCCCTATCGATAATGACCTTGACACCGTTACGGAGTACGGCCACAGCTGATCGCAAAACCAATTAGCTGGTTTTTTTTTGGGAATGGTCTAGTTAAAAGTAGACACTGATCAAGGTAATGATGTTCATGCGGGTTTTAATGTCTATAAGTCAGAAAGACTCCTTATCTGTAGTGCATTGTGGATAGTTAGTATACAGAGACCAAGTGCGCAGTGATGTAGTGATGGTAGTAAGTAGTGATTTATTCGATTTAAAAATTAATTTTAAAATAGGTTTTATCTCACATACTCTTAAGATACCTATTTTTACTGAAAACATACAAAACACAAATCATATCACAACAAACAAATCAAAAAAAAAAACAAGTTAGAGATTGAATTACATATTCTCAGAAGATTAAAAACGCGACAAGAATATCATCATACTATCGGTATTATCTCAGCCTGTCTTATCATATTTTAATAGTAAATTTAAAATTTACCACTCGCTTGTACGTCACAAACCATTATCATATTTTTATTATTGTTTGTGTATACTTTTATATTTTTATCTTCCGTATTATTTTTTTTTAATTGACTAGTTTCGGCCTATCATATTTATTAGGTAAAATATTATATTTATAAAATAAATAGTTTAATAAAACGCTTTAACAATCATTAAAAAGGTTAAATTGAGGCAAACAATATGCAGAAAATAATTAGGTATTTATTGTTTTACGCATAAATTATTTCATTTTTATACCTAATTGTTTTTTTTTATTTAAAAAATATTAAATGGTCAATTAAAACGTTACTTCAGACCGTACACAATATGTTTTGTTAATATTATTATTTTTTCGTACCGTTCACAAATTTATGATTAAAAAAAATACTAAAACATTCACAGAAGGATCAATAAATTTAAAAAAATCATCATTAAAATTAAAAATATATATTTTGGAGAAAATTATTATAGTTGAGTGGTTAAAATTGCTCAATTTCTAAGAAAAAAAATGACGACCACTACCACATAAACATAAAGATCGGTAACAGTAACTAAAACATAAATATTGGTATTTACTAAATGCTTACTGTTCTATTTATTTTAATAACTTTTACTATATAGGATACTTGATTTAAAGGCTTTACCAAAAGGTATGAAGGTGATAGTGTGCAATGAAGCATTTTTGTGGCATTTTAATTTTAATTTCCCTTGGACGACTAGGATAAGTAATCGGTGAACTACATAAAAAAACAAATTATTTACAAAAAATATCAGCATTCAAATTGTCTGCAGTGTGTATGTAATTAGAGGATTTAAAATTTAAAAAATATATATTGAAAATTTTCCTAATTAATGCCTCCTCTCTTTCCCATTTAATTAGTTACTTAGTAATTGAATACCAGCCTCCTCTTTTAGCGACCAGATCGCAATTCACTTCACCCCGAAAAACCTCGGGGTCCCCGTATATGAAGACACACAATATATGGACTGTCGGAAGATACACGACGGATATGTAGAAGAAAATCATATTGCCAAATGAAGTAAATGTGAGGTATAGTATTTACAGGAGGTAATTAAAGACCGAACGACTTCGCGCTGTCGTTACATGCGGTCTCTCGCTGACTGCAGACTGCAGACGGCAGTATAAACATTGTAAGGTCACTGCACGAATATCCGAAAGATTTAACGAGCACGAGATCTTCTCCCGTTGCACTAACGATCGCTCAAAATGACAGAACTAATTGCCAATTTGGAGCGTCGGTTTCTAGAATAAAAGAGGTTATTGACAAAAGTACTAAAATGTGTGCATATGTTTTTTATTAATCTTAACCGAAATGTCACTTAGGACAGATTAACTTTTCTCATGATAAAATCGTAGGTACGGACGATATAAATATAAGTTATATACTAGGATCGCTTCTGGACAAAGTGCAGCTGAGGCGCATAGATTTTTCTTAGCATGTGAACATAAATATTGCGTGAAATAAATAACTGTATTGAAATGAAAATAATATTTACAAGATTTTTAATAGTTTTCCCTGCGAATTTGTTTTGTAATATTATAATTTGATTCGGAAACTTTATTACACACCGGCATGTCGATAAAAATTAAATACTGTTTACACCACAATAAAATAGAATATGCTACCTTTAAATTTATTATTATTTTTATTCATAATTAGTAAGTACTTAAAAGTAATTTACAAAGCTGTCAATGTTTTATTCGTTTCTTTTTTTGCATTTATTGTGAATTTTAGAAAGTCTACGTTAACCAATAAAACTAAATCACGCCAATATTTACAATAAAATAATACTCATTTTCCCCGAAAGTCTTACAATCGGAAATATGTTACTCCCAGTATAGTTAATAAGTGCGACTAATAAATTGATGGTTATCATGTGCGCAGCACGTGTGCTTTTTAAGAAATTTAAAAAAAAACTATTTTTGTTGCTTCTTTATAAAAAAAATCGAATGTACATACATAATAATAATGTATGAAAATGTTTGCGCACACAATTACTGTTCTATGAATATTTGCAATGGCAACTTTAACCTTTTATTTGCACGGTCAATTGGAATAACATGAATAATTCATCGAGCTCTCAATTCCAGCCAGAAAACATGATATTAATTTGGAGCAAGTTGTTTACCGATTCAGAATACAAAAGATCTACTGGATAAAGGCCTGGTTTAAGTAGACTTGCACATACGAGTACAGACAGACGCACAAATACTATTACTACTAATACTATTATTAGGTTGAAATCCTCACAAAAAAAAAAATACATAAATTGCAAGATGTTCAGTTGTTTTCATCATTTGTACTGAAAAAAAGATATGATAATGGCCTAGTATAATTATACTTTTTATTTTAACAGCATACTAAAGCGATTATGCATAAAACTGCGAAACACTACGTTTCAAAATAAAATGTATTTTTTTTGTTTAGGGTGTATTTTTATTTATTTTTCTGCTTTTAAGGCGAAGCCAAATGATAAATATTAATTATGATTGATTAAGCCCCCCCTCCGTTTTCTATGGCTGGCATTTAGTAACCATTGGATATTTACGCATAAAAAATATATTTAGATACATTGATCTTATGTTCTTAACATAAAATGAAAAAAAAATAGTAGAGACAGCTTTTAAAAATTCATTTCTATTTCTGAGAAATTTAATAAATGATAAACTGCTTATAGTTCTTTTGTAGTTAAATTGCTGTCTTACAAAGACAGCAATTTAACTACAAAAGACAGTAAAGCTTTAGGTTAAATAGTAATTGAAGGGAAAATAAACATAGAAAAGTTTGTTTTTTTTAATTTCTATATTATGAGGCTGTAATTAAATAAAAACCAACAATTGCTTCCTGACCGAGCAAAGAGTAAAACCTGACACTATAAAAATAAAGAACCGAATTTCAAGGTCGGTTGGCAATATGTTTCACCTTAAGGGGTTGATCTACATCGACATCTATACAGGAATCACAAAAAAATCCATACTAAAATAATTTCAGCTTATTGTTTCAAACTGCAACGGAATTTTCGCTCAGTTGGTCTTTTCTATCAAGTTTTGAATATTTTTTTTGTAATTGGGAAACCAATATTTTTTGCTAAAAATGTTTAATTTTCAATATAAATCACCCCTGAAAAAAGTATAAAGTGAACAAAAATAAATCCTGTGTAGTTATTTGTTATATAAATATACAAATTTTGATTAAAAAATGTTTAAGGTTTTTTTGATGACGCACTCTGAAAATAATATAACAGAGTAGGTATGCATACTCGTAATTGCGGCTAAGAGTGTAATAAAATAGACAATTTTTAAACGACTTTTGACAATTCAAGCCGAATTTATGGTAAATTAAAAAGAAAAAGGTCGTAAAAATTGGAATTAATGCAATTTAACCTCGTTATCGCCCTTAAGGCATCTGAGAGACGGCCGTTCAAAGACCTCCTCAACTGCCCGCCTGGGACCAGCCGAATTCTGATATAAATCAAATATCACCGAGACGGCAGGCGAAAGCGGCGCGCCTCGCTCCAGCAGCGAAAATTTCCTAATAGAAATAATTAATGTAACCGATTTTTATAATCTAAAATGGCCATAGTTTAACCTATTATGTTGGATTTGTATATATAATTACCTATTTCGGATCTTTCGCAAGTTATGTAAATTGGTACAAATGTCTCGTTTTCTGGTGGAAAGGATATTTTGCGTTCCCGTTTTGCGTTTTGTTCAGGAGTATTTGTTTTTGTTTTGTATGTATTGTGTTTTTGTTGGGGCTCCGCTGGCATTCAGAGCCACCATAGCCGAGTAGACTTTTTAGTAGCAGCGACGCCAATTTAATACTCTAATGTAGTAAAGGTCAATTAAAGCAATTTTTTTCGGATTATTATATTTATTTTTGTTGAGAAATCCAACAGTAATACATTTTGATAGGTACAAACATATTTTATTTCTAGCATATAAAATCAATTAGGGAATATATTAAAGTAATGTTAAGATTGCATTATTGTAAGTTTCTTTTCCTAAATATGTGGTATGTTGTTTAAATGTGGTAGAATGTATTAATATAGTAAGGTGCTTATGAGAGATTAAGTATGTGTGAGTATTTTTTGTATATTATATGTATTAAAACAGAGTAATATAGTACATGTTGTTTTAGTATGTATATAATATAGGTTAATAATATAATAAAATGAATTATATTTTATTATTTTCTTAATTTATTAAATATAAAAATGATTAGTCCATGTTACAAAAAGTAATAATACAACAAAATGTCAGTTTAAACTGTATCTACATATTGTCTAACAATCCAAGTTTAGTAAATATAAATCATATACATAATTATAAATATGCAAAAAAAAAAAAATCTTAAATAAATTAAACTCAAACGCGAGTCAATCCTTAAAAAAAGCCTTCCCTCGACCCTTCTAATGATGGGTTCTCAAATAACCGACATTGTCAGATTTTTTAATAAAGGCGTTGAACTTTAAACTCTCATTCTGTAAATCTAATATATTTTATTTTAAAAAATGTGGCAGATATAAATCTTTCAGACAGAAAGATTAATAGTCTGATCCCACCGGTCCATAAAAAGTAGGCCAAGGTTTGAAAAAATATGGCTCTGTATAAAATAGTCTTATCGCAAATGTGGTGGTAAATTCATGTTTAGCTAGCTACTACTAATATACCATAGTTTAAAATAAAGTATTGATATTATTTACTACATTTTATGTGTCAGTATTTTTTTACAGCTACAGAGCTGTGTATAAAGGTAGTTTATATAGTAGAATAGTAAAAACGTCTGCTGTTGGATACGATGTTCCCGGTTTTAACATACTTAAGTATTTACGGTATATATTTTAGAATCCATAGATAAATTAGTTATATGTCAATTGGTCAATTATTTTATTAAAACTCCAAAAACGCAAATAACAATGAGCGACCTCTTTCGTAACATATTTCCTATGCAAATTGTCAAGTCGAAATTCCACGCTCCGTGGAATATAATTTAAATGAATTCACTTTTTCGAAAAATCCCATTTTTTAATATTGTCCATTATCGATCTTACCGAGATTTTGTTCCTTTAAAATTAAGTGATTAGTGTAAAATTATGGTAGTAACGTGTCCACAAGAATGTTATATAAAAAGATAGATATATAAATTTTTTAACTGAGCGTGGTTTTGGGTTCTAGGGGATGAGAAACGCGAAGATATGTTGAAATTTGCCGTAAGTCGTGAATAGTTACCCATTGCAATAGGTAGCTACCTAAACACGTATCACTTTGCCACTTATGGGCTTCATCATGAATCGTCCAAATTAACGTTTGACGTCAGCGTTTCCATTGCTTTTGTTGTTTTGTTGTTTCCTATAAATACTTCCTTCAGAACTATATGTAATTACAGTAAACGCAAATAAATTAATTCCCTCTAGATGTTTCTGCCTAAGTGAATTATAAGGGTTCCAAATTACCTAATTACCCTGTTGTATGCGGGCAGCTTCGGGTAATAGTTTCCCTTTATTTTGCCAGAGCTCAGGTTCATATATTTTACAGATTTTATCTACGAAAGTAGGCACTCGCGGCCCTCACACTCGTAATAATCTGAGTACGAATATAAAAAAGGGAGACTGGTCAGTAGGATGTACCACGCACCCTACTGACCAAAAAGGGTTTTTAAATTTACTTCACTAAACGTACCCCGTACGTTCCGTGAAGTATATTTAAAAAACCTATTTGCGCTCTAACATCATAAAATGTACTGCTTTTACATTTTTATTAAATGAAAAGACATTATTATAATGATACGATAGTATCAAAGATATTATTACTCAAAATAAATTTTAAAGAATAAACCAATAAATAAAAAACACAGTTTTTTTTACACGACTACAATATATTAAATAATAAACTGAAAATTTAAAATTTATGGCTTGGGAAACTAATTCAATATTTTTTTTTAATATTATATATTTTATCATTATTTTTAAATGAGATTTAACATAAAATTGGTTATTTTAGGTACGACTACGAGAGTACGAGTAGAGTAGTAAAGTAATATAGACGATCCTTGAAGTAATTGAAAAGCGCAATAATTGTGGGGTAATTCGAAGATAGATTTTATTAAGCTATAGTTATATATTTGTTATTATTATTAGCATATCGTATCTAATAACGGTATGTGGTAACAAAGGTTTTAATTTTCTTTTTTTAAATATTCAGTATTTTTTAGTGTTTGACATAATGTATTCTGTACAATTTAATAGAAAAATTAATATTTTACGAACCTCGTTTCATTTTGAAAAAAATAGTTTTTCGAAGCGGAATATAAAATCAGTTTTATTAAAAATTCTTTAATAAAATATTTTAATTTTAGTAATACTAATAGATACAGAAAAGCATGGTAAAGTTTTGTTTTATATTTCAATGCAATTATATTATGGTATTTTTTTTTATAAAAATGGAAGTAAAATTAATAAAAAATTAAATAATAGATGGACCAAAACCTGAAACACCTACCATAAAAATGAATTTGAAAGATTTTTCAATATTTCTTGAAATTAACTTAAAATGTTAAATAGATTTTTCGTTTTTTTTTTGTATTTCAGGTTTTGAATTCAAAGTATCCACAACCGTTTTTTTTGTAATAAGTTTCTCAATAAATGGGCTACGCTTAGCTTCTGTTCTCATTAAACGAGATGTTAAAATCGTTCTATGGAATATTCACGAGAGATACGAGTATATTATCATTTCGCTACACGAAAAAGCGTGCGTTTTTTTGATAACATGCCTTTGAAATACCTATTTATATATTATTACGAAGAAATTACCGATCAGGGCGACAATATTTTATTTAAAAAAATGCTTTTGGCTTTTACCGAATATACAACTCAAAGGCGAAAAAACATACATGTTTTAAGAACCTTAATGATCTCCGTGTCATGGATTGAATATTTTAAGGTATACGTTTTATAATCCACTAGAATTGTGAATATTTTACTAGTATTTGTGTCTGGTATATATTTTTATCAATTCGCTTGGTATGCATAGACATCAAAATAATTTTAGTTTTGATGTTTATTTGTATCTCTGTGAATGAGGCCAATAAAAATATTAGGCTTGTGAACAATGGCAGTCGTTTGCATTTAGATAGAAGTCAAGTAGTTTAAATGGAGAATCAAGACGAAGACGCATTTTGCTTAACAAAATGATCGACCTCTTACATTATAATTATTATAATCAATTATTATAAAAGTTTACTCTTAAGGTAAACTCGTAACGTAAAATTATACTCGATGGTACTTCTTTTAGATTACTTGCACCACAGTAAAATATTGCAAAAAAATATTAAATAAAATGAAAAATATTTATGAAAATAATACAGAGATAAAGATTATCATATCACCCTTATCAATGATCAATGACATTGAAGTGAATTTCTTATACATGGTTAAGATGCTTATAAAATTTTCCGTAGGGTTAGCGAAAAATGTTGTACATAAACCTAAAAACAATAAAAAGTTGTCGGATGGACGTGCGATTTTTGTTTTTTTTTGACAGACTGAAATATTACAGCCGGTTACCCAATACTTAAGAAGTGGTGTGTTTCAGACAGTTTATGTGAAAACGAGCACCAATTGAACATTTTCTTAGTTTTGAAGGTTGTCTTTTAAAAAATATTAAATTGATTAAAGAAGTCCCTATTGATTAACCACGTACCTAGTAGGAATCAATATATCCCTATTAAAAAAAATCCTAATTAGTTCAGTAATTTTGTATAAGTTTATTTTTGTTTTATAATTAAACTGTATATATTTTGTTTTTTTGTTTGGTTACAAAATCAAAGCCTTAATTGGTGAATATCATGTTCTTTTTGTTTAAATTTAAAATGTTTTTCTTATTTATTTTATTTTATTTAAATTCGATTAATATATTTTACTATTATTTTTTTTACCTCTAACTATCTTTATTAGTCAGTTGGGATACTCTAGTTTAGGAATATATAGGTACTTTAATTTATTTTATCTTAACGTCATTACCTGTATTATGTCAATTCCTATTAAATAACTACAATAAATAAATAAACACGGACATATGTTTTCAATTTATAATACTTACATCGTATCACTGAACATTCTTTTACATGTTTCTATTTGCGCTCATAGATGAGTTTATATTATTTTTAACTAGCCAGTAATAAATAAAACGTTCTAACAGCCGTACTGACAAATTTTTGAAATTCTTATTTAAACAGGAAAAATTGCAAACTTAATCGATCAACAGATATTTGACATTTTAGGTTTTAACTTATCAAAATGGGAATATATGGTTTTAGTTCCAATCGGGTACAGCATTTAGTTGAAAATTTTATTGTAATGGAAAAGAACATACCCGAAATTACCGGTATTAAAAATTAATTAAATAAATACCCTATGCCCCTATGACGCGCTGGCACATCATACCTAAAGGTGCGGCGCGTCAGCGCCCATTCACACGATTGCCTTAAATTTATTAATTTATTTATTAAACAGGTTTCCCCATTACAATATGTAACATACAAGCAAATAATGATACTACTAAAACAAACAAATAACATTAAAAACCAAAAAACAATAACAATAATAAAAAATAACCAGACCTAATGAACAGAAAGTTAAAAATAATGCCTTTTTTTGACATTATTTATTAGTTTTAATAGTATCTAAGTTGCATAAAATAAGAATATATGTTTAGATTTATATAGTATAGATTCACTTTTTCGTTCTTATGTAAATGTAAACCATTAGTTTCCTTATATGGGTTTCTTGAAAATATAGTAAAAAAACAGTGGCAAATATTATATCTTCGGCGTTTGCGTTTGGTTGAATTAATTTGCGCAAAACTTTCCCTTGCAGAAATATCCCCGCGACATCCGATCCATGACCTATGACAAAAGGTGAAATCATGAAACGCGGCGAGGGCGTCAACACGAGATGGCAGACGACGACTCGTTCGAGGATTGATGCGAACTTTAAATTGCCGAGAAGGTAGGCAACATTCCGTAAACACAAGAAGAGCGACTGACTGCACCCCAAGCGGTGCCGTCTTGGGGTAGGCAATGCAATGCACCTCGACTTCATTTGAATTTTTACTTTCCACGCGGCTTTGCTGTATTCAATTTTGCAGACTGGGCATACTTACTATTTTTCTCTTCATAAGTGATTCACTATTCAAATCAAATCAAAAATTTTTCTTCAACTGATATTCTTAGTCTCATAGTGTTATTCACTTCATATGAATTGAAAACACCTATGAAGTTGACTTCGATTTATATCCATTCTAACGAATCTGTAACTTTTAAACAGTTAGTCAACTGGAATAATGAGTATCGCAGATATATCACGGGGTTTTTACCAAAACATGTTCGTGTCCTCTGGGGATCATGTATATGTATATATACAGGAAGTCCTGGGACAATTTTTGATGTTTATATTCGCTTTTCGAGTATTATATAAAATGTTAGTAGCCTTGACCGGCGCGCGGTCAATGTGCTGGGCGCCTTTCAGTAGGCGTGCGTATAAGAAAAACGGTTTAGTATTATCATGTAATGTTTCTCTTTTTTTCCTCGGAAACCACGATGAATTTTGAGATATCGTCTTTTCAAATCATATTTAAAGTCGCAGGGCCATTATCGGGACACTTTAAAATATTAAATAAACCCCAAACCATTAAACCAGTAAAAAAGTTAAAAATAGGTAAAATTAACAGAACGGTAAAATGCCTAACAACCGAGAAGAACCTAAAATCATAAAATGCCGCTCACCTATAGATATTTAGTAGATTGATTTATTGTTACAAACCGCACACATTAAATTGTCTCATATTAAATTTAACGCATGAATTTCTCATTGGCAGACGGTTTACCATTACCATGCATGATGAACAATAATATAATGTTGCCGCGTCTCATAAACTTCGAGCGTAAAGAAACGATGCTTTTGAACGAGGGTCTTACGTTTCGATGCTTGAAGTAGTTTCTTCTAAATGTCCTACTAAAACTGTGCAGTGAAGCAGTCATAAATTACATAAAGGTATGTCACATACGTTTTTCTTATGAAGATCTGAAAACTGTATGTGGAATATAGAGCTTTCGTCTGTACGAATAAGATTCATGGTACGAGATATTTATTTCCAGTAACATTTTTATGAGCAGTTTAGTGTAAATATTTGAGCGAGTGTCATCGACAGTACTCTAATTGGCCCAAACTATTTGCTATACTACTTAAATGGAAATATTTTGATACACCTACTGGATGACGTTCCGTGCGTACGAAGAATTCGAATGCTTTTCCTAGATTGCGGTTTTCTTGTGCGTTGGACATGTAATCTCGCACCCATCCTCGTCGATGTACAGGGCGGGTCGCGAAATCGACAAAGGACGTATTCGTCCAGCACGTCGCAAAAACAGCTGATCGACGTTCAGGTGGAAGAAGTGTCTCCGTTGGGGGTAATTCGACCGTCAACCAGCCCATTTGCCACCCCAGACGTTCTGATTTGGAAGGCGGAAGGAGGAGTCCGTTTTTGCGTCGATTACAGATAGGTGATAGAATAGGGTGATCAAATTTAATAGTTATCCTTTGCCATTGATAGACAATTTATTGAATTTTGTACAGGGGGAAAATATTTCCCGTCGCTTTATATGATTGATAAATTGTGCAGTGATGCAGCCGTGAAAAACGGCTTTCACTACCTTTGTTTCACTGTGGGAGTTCACCAAAGTAACGTTCGGACTTCAGTAAGTGAGTAAACTATGCAGTTAGTTTTAAATGGGTTGTGGTTTTAATTTAATATTATTGTATGGCTTTCTAATCTAAGACAGGCAGGGTTCAAAGCCATCTTAATGTAGTTTCAGATACTCGGAGAAATAAAAATGCTTGGTTATTAAGTGCCAGGCATTGAGGTAAATCCGACGGTCGGTTTAAGAAGGGCAATATTTTATAGTTTACCATTTCCGACGACAGTAAAGCAGGTTTGCCAGTGGATTTGTTTAGACGAAGTGATCCCGTAAAGACATCCGATCTGTAACGTTCAAAGCGTTAGAAATGTCGTATATCAAGCCTCCTACGCCTCAATGTATGGCTCCTTTGCAGGCAGGAACCCTCCTGGTGCGTAGATCTCGCTTGGCTGTGGTACCGACTAGGGACAGTACTTTAGTTACAGTTATAATACAGTTAGAATTAGTCATAAGTCCCTAATTCTAATAATAAAATCCTTATAAGTAGTTGATACCCAAACCACTAGGGATACCTGTTCTGAATGGGTAATCCTATCCCATTTTAGATAGTATGTTTTAATAAACCTACTGACCGTGCAGTATTATTGTTAATATACATAATTTTATGTGAATATATACTACAACACGCTTGTTTTTAATTGATAAATAAATATGCACTATCTAAGTATATATAAAAAAATGTCTGATTCTTTGTTTCTTTATCCTTTATGCATTCCTAAACCGTTTGTCCAATTGCGATGACGATTTTGGGAAGTTGTCGTGAGCACACCCGATCAGGTTAGTGAATTAAAAAAAACATAAAATTAAACCATTAAGGGGGGGTAATGGGGGTTAAAGTTTGTGTGGAACTTTTAAACCGTCGGTTATAGAATCTCACAAAATAACATTAGCTGCTTAACATAATATCGACTGAGATGTTAAAATTGAAAAGCGGAGCAACCTATGCCGAGTGCCGCAGGCATGAGTTGTCGTGCGTCAAAGGCACCATCAAAATCGCCTGCAGGGCCTAGAGATTCGGAGCGAAGCGACCCATCCCGAGTGCCGTGGGCACCAGTTGTCACGCGCCTAAGGCGCCGTCAAAGCCACCTCCAGGGCCTAGCTGCCAACCCGGGACTAAGCCCAGGGTTGAACAGCTAGTAAATAATATAATTTGGGAAAATCAATGCTTCATTTTTATTCAACAATTATCAATATTCAACCTAACCTAATCTAGACTTCCAAACCTAATCAAAATTCAAATGTGAATCAGGCCTGGCCGTTTCATGGAAACCCCCCCCCCCCCACCTCCCACCTCCCTCATCCCTACAACTCCCTCATCGGTACAATATGAAAAATTGCGCCGATATCTTAAAAACTCTACCAGTTTGTAAGAAGGTATATTTTGTTAAATATGTTTATTTTGTGTAAATTTTGTTAAGTTACCTCTTCTGTACAACTAAGTGCAAAATAAACAATCCTTGGTAGGTAATCGCAGTGTTGTTTGCAATCATCGCGTTGCCATGGCTACGGGTTGCGGCACGACAACTTTCTAAGGATATTTATTTCTTAAAATATTGTGTGGTTATTTGCATTTGACTATACTTCCGGAAACAAGAACATGCACAGTATTTATTAGAACATATTTTTTCTACTTCACTTTATGTATTTAATAAAGAGATCGTGGTAGTCTAGTGGTTAAGGCTTTGAACTATTGACCCAAATGTCGCGGGTTCGATTCCGCACATGGTCATACCATTTTTAACGCTTTATTACCACCATCTCCCCTGACTCTAGCACAGTCACATTTGGCCTAGTTGAGTAGAGCCTAAAATAACTGTATATGACCTAGGTCATAGCAATTATTTAAAAAAAAAACTATAAAGAAAAAATGGCTAATTTCTATCATGTGTTGATTATGACGATTATTAAAAAATTATAAAATCATTTTACCGTTTAATAAGTTTCATTGTTTCAATCAGAACCTTTTTATTCGCATTCACATCTAAAAATCCAACAACAGATTGATTGGCCTGTGGGGCTTCTAGGCTGGTATGCTGTATTGGTCCCAAGGACTGCCATTAAATCGTGTCCTATATAATTTATAAATTTTTGTTTATTTTTTTCGCGATAGACATAAGGACTCATAAATTGTTTTTGTGATCATGGTTGATTACTCATGTGAAATACATATACGGATTTCAAAAATATCATGCGTCGAGGCGGTAGAACATTGGGTAATTATTAATAATAATAATAAAAAAAATCTTCTACGACAAAATGCCGTCCACTATCCGTAAAGTTAGATTTTTGGTGGGCTTGCATGTTATATATGATACGTCCGTGACCAATGAGTACATTTTTTAGAGTACCTCATTTAGATGGAAGTTATCAAAGTATAAGTACCATTATAACGAATGCAGCAAATGTTTAATGTATTTATTTATAAAAAAACTCATTCATTCATCAAATGAAAAAAATATTAAAAATAAAAATGTATCAACAGTCATAGAAATATGCAATATTCTTTTATCCAACAGCTGTGGATATATTACATTTTTTTTTTATTTTACACTGGCTATTGAACCCTGGGCTTCGCCCCGGGTTGGTATTGACCCTACCTGAAAACAGGAAACCCGAGTTTGATTTAAGGTTCGGATTCATCGTGAATTATTTACAATTCGTAAGTCTACTACTTTTAAAAACGCCTTTTTTCTTTAGTCAATATCTAACGATCTGTGTTAGAGAAACCGCTATACTCAATCAGAGAGGATTACAGAACAGATCGATTTTCCAGTAGAATTTTTCAGCGCTCGGATTGTGGCTGTCGTCTGCCCGGAGAGAGGGAAAGGGCAACAGAAAGGCAAGGTCATTGATCTGCAAGCAGACGTTTAAATAGGGAATTCAATTTATTTCTTCAGCCCGCAGCGATACTTTCATTTTGAACGAAAGTGCTATCATCATTTCTTTCTTATGGTGACAATGTAAGGTAGGTCTTTCATTCCTTATTGAAACGTTAATCCGATTTAATAAGCTGCTGTACAGATTTTAAAAAATAAGTAATGTTAATATTAAAATGCGCACGTACTTATTACGGTTGCTATCATTTAATCTGCCTTTATGTACAATGTTTGGTTGTATTAATATTAAACAGTATTTTTTTTTTTAATTGTTAAAGGCGCAAAAGATATTTATGTTACCTTAACGCACGACGCGACTGAAGTAAGATTATAATATTTCTTAATCGATATTTCATAATTTCTGAACCCTACAGTTTAGTAAATCGCAGGGATGATTTCGGGATGAGTCACTTTGCACCCTATCTTCAACTAGTGATTGCTTCACGTGGCAAGGAGCCAGATGACTCGAGTCTTCAGCACTAAGGATGGATCGCTTCAGTTCCGTTCACTTTGATTCACTTTTGCCAACACATGTGTTAAATGACGGCCTCTATATAGTTCAAATTATATTTATTTTGTGTACACCCAGAGGCCTTAAAATCGGTGTAATACGCATACGTAAGAAGTGTTATAGAATTCGCGTTACCAATATGGGTTCCACAATACATTGTATATAAAGTGTCCAACAGAGTATTTTCCGATACCTGAATGTGAAGTCTGATTCGTACGAGGCTCGACTTCATTCATGTCGGCGTACCGCGACAGATTTACATGGCGACTTAGAAGGTGAATACATGCTAGCTTCTCTCAAATTCCGGGTTCCATTGCGTTGTACGGGTATATTTGGAATTCATGGAGACTTGCTTCGATGGTTAAAATCAAATAACAAATAGAAGCCAAGCAGTCATAATAACGGGTTTTAAATCTAACTGGATTTCTATTCCATCAGGGGTTCCGCAAGGTAATCTTTTGGGCTCATTATTATTTTTATTTTATATTAACGATATTGATAGTTGTCTTCACCATGCTCAACACTTCTTTTCTATCCTATAAAACATGATGATTGCCATCTATTACAGGAAGATCTCGAACGTCTTGCTACATATTGCAAAGTTAATCGACTTCATTTAAATGTATCTTAATGTAACTCTACTTCATTTACAAGGAAGATGAGTACTATTGATTTTGATTATAAAATTAATGGTGCTTGTTTAACAAAGAAAGAATCGGTTAAAGATTTAGGAATAATACTGGATCTAAAATTACTCTTTGAAAAGCATGTTGACCTAATTACCAATAAAGCTTTCTGCATCTTAGGATTTATTCTCAGAACGTGTAAGCAATTTAATTCAATTTTTTGTTTCAAGTTCCTATACCTATCATTCGTCCGAAGTCAGCTTGAATATGCGTCTCAAATATGGAATCCACATTACAATTTATATATTGATAGGTTGGAACGTATTCAAATGAAATTCATTAAGTATGTGAATTATCGTACATTTTCTCTTCCTGTCAGTTACTCAATTTCATTAAAATAATATAATATGACCAGTCTTTCAGAAAGAAGAATTATCTCTGACTTATTGTACTTATACAAAATCTTAAACAATTTTGTTAATTGCATGGAACTAACTGCTTTGATTAAATATCGTGTACACTCTCAATTTACTAGACATAAATAGCTTTTTTATCTGCCCATATCCAACCGTAATTTCTCCCAAAACTCCCATACATACAGAGTGTGTAATGTGTATAATAAACTTTTGATTAATAATAATTATGTTATTGATATATTTAGTTGTAACCTGAGTGAGTATAAGCGTCACATTTCTAAATATTTGAATGTCTAATTTCCTCTTGTCTATCTACCTTTTGTTAAAAAGTATATTTTAAATTTTTGTTTCGTTAGTTTTAGTTTTTGCGAATTACTGTTGTTGCATATTAATTATATTTTAACAGTGCAAATATATAAAGGTTAACATTGTTATTTTGATGTATGTTTTTCTATGTATATACTAACTGTTTATTTGTTAAATAAAATAAATAAATAAACACACAAATTGTTTCATTTAGGTACCACGGCGTAATACCAAATTCGGCAACAATTCGATTATTTATCGTCTTATGGATACATATAACAGTAAATGTATTCCGATACCGATTATATATTATATACCGAAATACCAATCATATTTAAGTGCGCTTTCTAGTATTCTTTCGAAACGTCAAAAAAAAAATGGTGGTGCTCTTAGCTATAATAAATTTAAAAAAAATGAAAAACTTGGTGCGAAGAGCTATGTACCTATATCTCGAAATCATGTTACCACACACATCTACTGCGCATAATTAAAAGACGCTATGCGACTGACGTACGCTGGCCCTCAACGTTACAATTTGTCGGATGGTTGGGTCAACCGAAAATATTGGGCAATAATAATAATTAAGTAGGACAACAACCTATAGACGTTACAGTTTAACGGTTTTGTTGGAAATTGAATCCGATAAATTGGGTCGTCTGCGAGGCCCATAAACTTCGTTAACGTTAACTTATTTATCAAAAAGTTTTCAACTATATAATAATCTTAAAATGTATTTAACATTCATATCATTCTAGTTGACCTGACAAATCTTGCAATTCCGTAGTACGAAAATACATTTAACAGCTAAATAATGCGTTCCTATTTTGTAAAGGTTTGTGAGAAGCGTAGCAGCAAAACAACTACAACGAAACAATTACAGCAACCGCTTTTCCGAGGAATTAAACTTCAAATTTAATTTATCTTCAAGATATTATTAAGACAATATTAAACAGGAATTTAGACTAGAACCAAGTAAACTTTCAAAGAATTTAAACCTTTGCTTAAGCTATCCTTCACCCTTTATGAATATCTATTATTGTCGGTGGATTTTACTATATTTTTCATACTGGCAAAATTATTTAAAATTAAGTTTACTAAAAACCTCAGTAATAGTCTATTAAATTCGCGTTGTTTTTTTGTACAGTTTTTTCTTAAATTTTCAATAAAATCATACGAATTAAATTAATCTATAATTGTTATTATGATTATTCAGTCATGATATGTAATTCTTTCTAATACTATTGCATATGTCAGCGTTCACTAGACACCCTTTTAGATTTTTTTATTCTATATCTGTTTTTGAAAAAATAATTATTTTTTAATGTTTTTTCCATGGTTAATAATCCCAAAATAGGTTTATGAATTTAAGTTTATCAAGAAAAAAGGGTTTATTTGATGGATACTTAAATAACTGACTTACTGATTTAACTGAGTGATCAATATGGTTCCATTATGATCAATATTTGGCATAAACTTTTTATTTTTTCAAATTAATTTTAAGTATTGATTATTAAATGGTAATAAGACGTTTTATTATTATTTTTGTATGAAGGCTATAATTGCTAATAACGCTTGATTTATCTAGATTGCCATGCATATTCAAATGCGAACAATAAGCCACAATGCCGTGTCCGGTAATGAGTTGTTGCTTTAGAAATTCTCATTTTGAGTGACAGGCGTTGACATATGTGGTCAGTTATTTATGGCTATGATCACTTAATTACATAGGTTTAAGGCCCATTCTGTACATATCAAGTCAAGTTCAAGTTCATTTTCATTTATTAAAGCATTATAAATTCAATACAAAAGTTTAAATACAATAAAAGTTTCTCAATAAATAGCTTTTCTCATTGTCAAAACAAGAAGGCGCTGATTTTAACCACAGCCTTTAAAAAAATGTCAATACCTTTTTGTAAGGGCTGTGGTGAAAAACATTAAAAATACCATCATACAAAAAACACATGTTAGCATAAACGGGTATCAGCTTATATGTAAGACAAAATACTCTGTGTGTATAAATTAATACCAAGCAAATGATGATAAATTTATAATAGCATTTTTAAATATTTTTTTTGCAAATTATACCTATTGCTTAGCATGCTTAGTAACTACATTTTTTTATGTTTTTAAAAACTATATACAGGTGTATTTAAAATCACTACTGATCTTTTAGGTGATTGATCTGTATCAATAATCAGCCAAATATATTGAAAAATTGTTTTTTCAATTACGGGAAAAATGAAGGAAATTGAATTAAAACTATTTGTTGCTATATGTTTGTCATAGAAGGGAGTTAATCGAATGGGATGGGTACGGTACAAGTACTGACTGGCTATTCTCGACCTTGGCTATACTTTTTATGAGTATTTGACGCGGCATTATACGGCGCGGCGTATCGCGCCACACGCAATACACAAAAGCAAATAATAACAAAGTTAAAATGTAATATTTTTTCAAAAATATTTTTATTTTTCCGGATACCGATCCATTTGTTGATATAGATCAACCCTTTAAAATGATAGCAGTAATATTTATATAAGCCATGTGTATTGTATATTATTATATAAATCTAGTCAATATGTTCGAGTCATGTTTCTATTTCGCTGTTTCTAATCCTTTTTAATAAATAAATATAAGTCAAGTATTGGCGCCAAATATATTCCATTATCGCCCAAGCCGTTTCCCTGTCAAAACACCTATCGATGTGTCCGTTTCCATCTACCCGCATCGTATTTGTCCACGACGCGCTGGGCTCGTAAGCTTTAACATTCCGTGGCGCGCTCTTAACGTACTCGCGGCCGCCAAACGTCTCACTTTTCGCCTTTAACTTGATGAAGCCGTGTGTAGTACAGATACTATATTCTTTGAGATTACGACCACAAGAGTAGGTACTATCTTCCGTAAGAGTAGGACGAATTTGCAGTTGCTCAAGGAGGCAGATCGCAGCAAAAGGTACGATCCTGTTCTTTTCGTTTCTGTTTTCCGATATTTGACGCTGTATTTTGCCACCGAATAATTCTTAATAATTACACAATAAAATGACAGTCAAATAACTATATTTTGAATATGTGTAAATCCCTCTATTTACCTAGTATCATAATATTCAATTTAGGGTTATTTTTGGAAGGATTAAAAACTTACGTTTAAATAATATTATGTGCACGGTGGACTTCAGTGTAATGTTTACCTTGCACTTTAAAATGAACTATGGACCGCGTAAATTATAATTGAAGTTCTAATCGCGACCGAGTTATGCGAGTACTGACCCTTAACCACAAAGCTCTTGTCGCTACCACTATGAACAAGTGCTTATGACAATTGAGAGGAGTTCCATTAACTCTAAGTGCTCATGGAATGGATATAAGGATTATCCAGTATTGGTTTGAATTTAACGTTTCCAATTTAAAACGCGATGGATTTTCTTACAGAAATAAAAAAATACACGTAATAAAATATTAAGTAGAAAATTATAATAATACTAAAGGGACGAAAAAGTATTTTTATAATGAAATTATGAATGTTCTCATCAATGAAAAAATAAAATAAAATAAGTATTAAGATGCATCTCCATGATAGCAATGTATGAAAAATTTGAAACGATGAAAAAATGAGCAGATTTTTTTTTTATCCCCTCCATAAAAAGGTGACAAACTTGAGTGCTCATATCACAAAAGCATTACTGTCTTAAAATGTATTGTCCTATATTTTATTTACAAACTCGAAAAATACAAAACATTCGGTGGGATCTCACAGGCTTACTACCAGGTAAAACTACAGTAAATATTTTTTTTTACTGACCACAACATAGACAAATCTACCAAACACAACATAGCCTTGTGCCTCCGCAATTTACTGCATTCCAAACTTGACAGTTCGAACAGTGTTTCAAATATAAGCATAAAGGTGCCTTCTCAGACAACTCGAAGTTACGAAACATTTCTTATTTCAATTTTCTCCAATAACATAAGCCATTCTCAACCTTTAAATAGAATGTGTCGTTCTTTTCATAAATATTGTAACTGTGACTGTAACATCTTTCATGACAATTTTGCTTCAATTAAAAATCACTTGATTACATTGTTTAAAGACATTAATCTTTATACATAATATCATAAGTACCATAGAAAAATGATAATTATGAAGTTACTATACGTAAATTACATTTTCGTATATTAATAACTATAATATTAGAACACACATTCATTTATTTTGGATTTAATAAAAAAGTAGAAAATATTATATTAAATTACGTATATTATTTAATAACTTTATTTTTTTATTATTAATTTTATCTTATTTTATATCTCTTAAATGGCACCTAAATGTTATTATGTATTAACTGACAAACAAACTGACCATCGAACTTGTGTTGTGTTAAGTTATACGCTGAATTAAATTCAGTTTTCTATTAAGAATACTCATAATGAATAAAGTTTAATAAATGGGAAAAAACAAAATGATATGTAAATATTTTAATTATCGATGCGCGCACGATGACAAATATGATAACCTCACAATGTGAACATCTTCGAGGGCAACTTACCGTTAAAAATAGAATTTCACAGAATACAAAGCCATTCCATACAAAATGTATGAAAAAATGAATTTTCTTTGTGATTTTTTTTGTGAGTTTTTCCTATGTTTTAATAGTGATTCTGCTATTCGAGGCGAAGACAAATCCAACAAAACAAAGATCATAAAAATTGGTTCAGCTGTTCTTGGTTATACATGGTGTAACTAACCCGACTTTCTTTTAAATATATATAGATAATGAAATGCGCATGCATGTTTTGTACACATGAAATCGGCTAGTATCGTGTGCTGGTAACCTGTGTATAAAATATTTGAAAATGATAATGGTTACTCTCTTTATGTTTACTTTATAAAATAAATAAATAAATGATATACATCATATTTTGACGATTATTAGGCTATTTATCATAGTATTAATAGAAAAAAGTTAAACATATTATGATAGACTAATGCATTCGTGTAAGCCTTGTTAAAATGGCAGCAGTCATAATGGTAAATATGCAATAATAATAAAAATAATATTAATACAATCCAGAGTAATCAGTAAGCCTAAATAAAAAAAAACATACATGTCAATTGAGAACCATTTTTTTGATATTTAAGGCTTTTACTTAACTACATTAATTGGTTAATTTAATTTCATAACCGGAAAATTATCCAAAATTATTTAATCAAATATCTTTAAATTATGTATATTTATTTATTAATTATTTTTATACCTGATAAATGTGGAACAGACTACTTTCGAAATATATAGTTACTTATTATTTAATTTCAAAATAAAATCGAGAGCCCCCGATGCCAGGATTACTCGATCAGCTTTTTCTGGTAAGCCCTAAAATCACATATCCTTTTATACCCTTATCCTCTCTAGACCCTTATTCAAGCTAAGCTGAAACTATTTATAGTCTTTCGAGCCCGGACGTAACGAAAAATCAAAAGGCTTACAGTCTTTTCGTGCGGTCTACTTATTTTTTTCATACACTTAACCTCTTTGTTTATTTTTGACCTAAAATGCTTGCGTGGATTTTATGTTAACCCAAAGCAGAAATTAGGATTCGTAAAAATTTAGAGCTTTCAATAGTAGCTTAACTCAAAATAAGTAACTAGTTGAAATTTGTCGATGTGAAACAATATGGTAGCTAGAAATGCAACTAAAACATGACGCAGGACGTTCCTTTGACTCCGACATGACGTGAAAGACAGATTGCTTTGTGATGAAAATAGCTTTCATTAAATCGGTTTGTCACATTCATTTTGTAAATCTCCCCGTTCTTTCAGGCTTGGTAATATGTATGGAGCGCGTTTGTTTGGTTCATTTTTTTCAACGAATCGAGACGCCAAGGAAAGTAACGGAATAATAACGGAATTTATAATTACATTTTTTTTGCCCTACCAGGCTTTATCCATATACATATTATTTTCAAGTTTAATTTGTTTCTTGGGCTTCCGAGAATCATTCCACCATTTAAAATTTACATTTTTTTGAATGGAAAAATAAGTAATATCCTTCCGCGTCCTTTAGAAACAATATTTTTTATTACTTTTTATGAGATTTTTCCCGTCAATAAATGCGTGGGAAAATATAAAAAAAAACGATTATTTCAAGGAAGGTCGATGATGATATACATAGCCTTTATATTTAATTTTGATTTCTTTCTTCGAATCAAATTGTAGAAGTTCAGATACATATAATAAACGATAAAGATACATATCGTTTAAAAATGATAAAAAAAAACATATTTTTTCACCATTTATTGTTTTTTATTTCTTCAAGAAAGGTCCTCATAGAAACAGATGATATAAACAGTCAGTATGAACTAATTTGCTTAAAAATGTTTTATTTTTGTAAAGAGAATAAATAAACTTGATTGAATTCTAGTGCCTAATCTATTTATAAAACGTGTTTACTATTGGCCCCTGGGTCGGTCGCAGTAATATTTTTTAAGTATTATTTTCATTATCTTCCATTATGCCTTCACTTAGAACTGACGTGAGACACAAAGAAGAAGGAGGAATATACGAGTATATTGGCGTGAAAGTCGAAATGATAACAGGACTAATGCAAATTTAAATAATGTAAATAGTATTACAAAATAATAAAATTACTTTGAAGGATACATTTAAATGTGCACTGAATGTCATTACCAGAAATTTGAATACTTTTGATTATGGATTAATGGATTATGCATTTACAATGCAGGTTTTGCAGTGAAATACATTTTTTTAATCTGAAATCATTTTAGGTGAAAGGCTGCATTCACTTAATGTTGCCATAAGGGTAGAGCATATTGGCCTTATCATAATAAATACCTCAAATTATTGTAAAATCGACTTAAATCACATCAGCCTTCAATAAAAAGAAAGTCAAAACAATGTTTTGAAAAGATTCGTAAATACAATTCAGCATTCTGTTATTTTATATTATTTTTCGACTGTTATTAACATTAAATTTCATAAGTATTGCAGGAAATTAAGGCAAACAACACAAGCTATAAATTTATTTAGTTTTTTTATTGTAGTTTTAATTGACAAATAAAAATTAGTAAATTTCAGACAGACAGACTCATGATTTTTAAATGTAAGTAAATGTATGTTTTTGATTGTAAAAACAAAATAAATCGCAAAAATTATTATAATAGAGTGTTTGCCAAAATTAAAAAAATAGTCGAAAATTCCCAGGAAACAATGAATTTCCTCTCAGTTAGTTAGCGGTCATTGAGAGCAATGAGAGCCTTAGGCGTTCCGTGTCGGAGGGTAATTGTAGCATTCGTGAGGGGAATCCCTAACGCGGTTTTCGGGAAATACCGCTGATATGGGGTCCCCATGAAACGGAACATTGTTTTAAGTGGCGGCGCAGCGCGGTGGCGGTTGCGACATTTAATTTTATCGCACGAACTACCCGCACGAAGGCAATTCCGGCGACCCACATTTTCTAAAGAGTACGTATTATTTCCGCTCGAGACGCAAATATGTAGCAATTGATTTAGTCGAAGAGGGCCGCACCAAGGAATTG
This sequence comes from Neomicropteryx cornuta, assembly GCA_020383195.1. NCBI lineage: Eukaryota > Metazoa > Arthropoda > Insecta > Lepidoptera > Micropterigidae > Neomicropteryx > Neomicropteryx cornuta. The sequence continues at coordinate 16,274,907 of JAHKQU010000008.1, read as the reverse complement.
TAATTTAAACAGATGATATCTTTTTTAAATGTACAGCCGAGCATTACTCGACTACGTACGGTTCGTCATTTTCTGGAAAAAGTTTTATTCTACCTGCATTGTTAAAAATTCATGCCAAAAAAGTTAATATTTACCTACTTAGTCTTTCAAACAGTAATATACAATAATTAATAAAGTACACGAAAAGAAAAAAAAACACGAGCTTCGTTTAAGTTTTATAGATTGTTTGAGCAATTGTTTGAGCATTAAAAAAAACTATTACTAAATAATACTTTTATAAAAATATAACTTAAAGATACCATATTAATGTTGTGTACGGTTAGTATTGTGTTCATGTACTCTGCGTGTGTTTAAATTTAAGAAAAACAATGTTACTAGTTTGTTGCTAAAACTATAATTTCCTTACCTTTAATATTTCAATTAGCTGGGAGCGACATATTTATGCATAGGTTGTATAAGGCAGATAACGCATAAAGTCGGTTGGGTTAAGTCCGTCAAACCGTCCCAGAATATTTATTCGGGTCACATAACGAGGAAACCGGACAAACACAATTATTATTAATACGTGAAAAGCTTCGCGCGAATTTCTCCGTCTGACTGGCCAATCACGAACATCTCCCCAGCGTCGGAAGGCTGTAGGTACAGAATGTGAAGATGAGAAGCATTTTACGTTAGACGAAGATTGTATTACCGAGAAATCGAGTTCTAGGGGGTTTAGCAATCCAACTAAATTGTTAAATTGCTTTCAGGAATTTGGGTTTTGAGAACGAGTTTTGTTCAAGTCGGATCAAATATTACCGAAAGAGGAAATATTTAGGAAAGCTGTTGGGAATGAAATAACCATGTGATTTTAAAACATGGATAGTATTAGATAAAACTTGTTTAAGTGTATGTTATATATTGTATATTGAAAATGTATTTGATATGTTTATATTGAAAATGCTGAATGACAGTAAATATTATGAAAATATTATTATTATAATTACTTCAATAAACTTTCTTTAAAACTAAAAACATGTCTTGTGTATCGCCTTACATTATAAATTTATACAGGATGGAATAGAGCCTTCTTTAGTACATATTTAGTCTAGTTAGGGGGCAGAAACACAGTATAGTAATGTCAATCGCTTATAGTAATTTGCACTATTATTATGCTTTGTTGCTCTACTAATATTGTTAAATGCATTGTTAACCTAAAAAAATAAATAAAAATAATGTAATAGTTAATTTTAATAGTTTTTTGGCACGTAAACTTCTTTGAAAGCCCCATATTTAAAAAATCCTCGTTAAATTATATAACTGTTATCTCAAGCCTTCACTGGCCGATCTTTAGTTAAATCCGCGGCTTTAAATATGGCCAGTATTAATTAAATCTTTTATTCACATTATCCGTTAAGTTGCGTAGGGCTATCTGCACAATCACTATCAATCACTTGATTTCTGCGTTGAATGGTTGCTTCAGGGGTTTCTATTGTGGTGTGCAGGCAATTTGGCGATAACAGATTCATCCGAGGCCGGCTTTCTTTTGTTTCGGATAAATTTTGCTGCGTAATAACCCATCTTGCCAAGGCGGTGTGAATTTATGAATTCATTATTTGAGTAAACTTACCACCGATAAAGATAAAAAAAAGCGCAAATCACTCGTTAGGGTAAACCAGGATAGGTTAACTTTGCTATATTAAAGTCGTGTTTAAGGTTCTTACGAAAATGATCAAAACCCTCTGATTCTCAGAAAATTTTACCATAACCTACTTTTTAAAGTGAGAACGGGATAGTTTCCTTATAAAATTTTCGTATTACCCAATGAATAACTGAATAGGAATTTAAGTTCACACTCACCCGCAAAGTGTTATCTGCATCTTAAAATATGGTCCACTGTCTTACGCCCATGCGGATTGAATTATTCACAAGAAAGCCAGTAGGAGGACTGTCAGCATACTGCGTTTGAGGGTAATGGCGTAGAAAGAGCTCACGGATTATTTACTTGAAGCACGTTCACGTTCAGCACGCGGAGGGTAGGTCTGCGTGGGCGGAGTCAGGCTTGGCACTTTTCGTATTGTGGTATTGTTGAGTCGCGAAAAGAGAAGCCCTCGAGCTTTTGTAACAAAGACCATCTCAAAAGATCGTACGCACATCTGAGCTCTTTACCGGGATAAGGTACGTTCAGGCTAAAAGGGACAAAAACAAACTGAAATAAAACAATTTTGGTTCATTAATTGGTTTTGTATTCAAAAGGGTAGAATTAATTAATAAAATAATACACCTTCCTAATCCGACCATATGCTCTATTATTATTCTAATTCAAATTTTTCAATCATTAGTAATAACATTTAATCATTAATTATAACAATTAATCACCTAGGCCGAACATGATTCTGGATTTTGAAAATTTGTATGCGTTTATAGAAATTCATAAATATGGTGTCGATCACTTTAAAATAATAATTACTGACTACAACAATATGTCTATCAGCATCTATTACTATTAGTATTGTTCGAAACGCGCAATCATCCTAACTTAACTAGAAAACAAAAGGTGAACGTTATTAGTAATTGATGCGAAAGTCAGCTGTCATTTCGAGTATTGTTCTCAAGGTGAGAAAAGGCTGTTCGAGGTTTTGTTTCAGCTTGTGTATTTACAAATAATGCCTGAAAAGATATACAGTAGTATTAAAATTGAGACAAATGATAAATCAGTAAGCATTTTTCTCTAGGTAGGTATATAAAACGATCGTTTTAGACTTCCATTTGGAATGATGTCCGGGTGACATCGCATTTTGTGCGTGTTGTGTTTTCGGTGTAATGTATCGTGCTTGATATTATAATATTACGAGCAAACGCGTGATTAATTGTGATGAACAGGTTGATTTGAAACAGCGCTTTATTTTAAAAATAATAATTTGACATTGATATGTAGCTAACCATTATTTATGATATTTTACAGGGTATTACGACCAAAAATTAGAGTGGCTTCACGTTGATCATCTTCATGTTGATAAATAACTGTTCAAAAAAAAATATAATTGAGTTCTTTTTCAAAAAAAAAAAAATTAAATTCCATACTCACTCTTAAAACAAAACCTTGGTATAATTACACTCATAAAATTAAAATTTAAACTTAAATTGCCGTTGTTAAAAATATCAAATGTAAATATTATTTCCATTGTATTATGTCCCTTTAATAGGTCGTTCATAAAATGCATTATCTTAATCACGTCTTTTTTTATGTTTTATTGTCTATATATCATATTTTTTTTTTAATCATATTTATTTGACAAATATTTATACTTGAGTACATGTGAGGGTTAAAAATACATTTTTATTTTAAGGTTTATCAGGCATTTGTTGTTTTTAAGTTCAATAATTCTTTATTAACTTTATAAATTAGTTTCTATTTGATTTGGCCAACATTTTACACAAAAAAAAAACGATCCGAAAAAATGTTGAAGTCGACGTTTTGTACAGAAGTTATAATATATTTTTATTGTTTCGCCGTTTTGTAAATAATATTAGCTTGTATAGGTATTTTTATTATTATGGTACATACAAATATCCCCACCTAAACTAACATGCTGTATCGTAAACATATGTTGTTATCGTTGAGAAATTCGGCCAGTCATCGTAACTAATTACATTTCGGTTTTGCGGTTGAAGGACTTGACAGCTTCTACCGTATTAGAAAATCCTACAACTCTGTAATTGTAAAAGAACTACTCGAAACAGTTTCTTAGGGCGGATAGATAGAAGCATATATATTTAAGGTCAACGTTCCGAAGAAAAGAGATGCTCGCTGTTGTGCACGTCTTGCTTCTTAAGAGTCCTGTCTCCTTGTCTCGAACCGATAGAGCTTTTATTTTGCACTTTTTGTTATTTTCGACCACTTTTGGCGGATCACGCTTCATTGTAATTTGCTTCGTAGCTGTCCGAAGAGGTGAAAATACGATTGACACGGGCGCATTGTTCCATCTCTTTTGTCCTCTTTTGTACACAATACCAAATTTTAACTAAATATTGTCACGCTGTCAAGGGCAAACCTGTGAAAGTCAACAGACCTAATGTACCTAATCAACTGTATATGCCACGAATAAAATATTTGAAAATATAATTAATATATTTTTTGAATTAGACACTTTAAAATTCTGTTCTAATTCATTTAAAAACAATGACAGAAAACAATCAGAAAAAGACGTTATTGTTGCAACGTTTTATAACTTAATTACTTTATAAACTTTTTCCGGAGACTTTTTCCCGGTTTGTAAACCAAACCTAGTTTTGAAATAACAAAACGAGTGGTTATTTCAACTGTGCTATTTTTCAAGCGAATAACACTTTTGAATTTTTACAAAATACTACTGAAAATGTGAACAGGGGTGTTTATATACTGAATTTGTATGCATTCGTATGTGCGTTGATACATAAGTACATTAAAAGCTTTTTGTAACCTAATGTTATTAAATGTTGCCCGAGTAATGTTTTTCAAATAATTTCGTTCATTTGTTTGATTTATACGTTTTGTTTGATATTAAACCTGCTTTATGATTTTTTTTCTTGATTAGTAGTAAACATATTTATTATGTCTATATTACTACCATATAGTATTTTTTTATATGGAGTACATACATAAAACTGATATTTTTTATTAAAAAAATATGGTAAAGTGCTACGCATCCGTAGAAGAAAGCTTTCTCAAATTCAATATTGAACAATACTGTAAAAAGAGGCTGTAAAATTAACATTATAAAATACACATCAATCGACAGAATTCCAATAATGACATTCCCATTAAATGAAGTCATTCAATTCTGCATAAACCGTTTTATGAATCTCGCCATAAATAATTTTCTTTCATCTGTTCATGTTATTACAACTTAACACTATAAAAAAAATATTTTTATATAAGTCCGTTTACGTAAAAATTTAACTTCATACAATAATAACTAGGTAACCGCAGTCAGAAAGGTGAAACCTATGCTAGCAGCATATTGGGGCGGAGAAATGCAAACTTCTGAAATTTAAAAAATATAAACAACTAAAATAAATGTTTATGGAGAATGTTATTAAAAAAATAATGTGGTTTAGAAAAAAAAATAATTATGATTTTCTAAATCTAATTTCGCAGTTATAAGTTCAAAAAATAAATAAATAATTCTTTTTCTAAAATTCGAACAAAAAGCGCGCGAATAAAAATAACATGGGATTTCCTATAGACAAAATATTTTCAAACATAACTTTTTTATAATTTCGAATTTTGTAATTACGGCTCCGTCACAATTTAGTATTTTTCATATAATTTTAAAATTCTAAAATCAGCAGGGAAATCATTGAGATCTGACATCACAAACATTTTGCTATTGGAGTCGATCCATGGTAGCTACGCTTCGTTCCGCTCCGATTAATATTCATAGTCTAAAGATTAGCGGCAACTGATTAAGAGTATTTGAAACGAGAACTGATTACAAAGTATAACAGCGATCCATTGTTAAGTTAGAAGGGAAAAAAGTAAACCACCGAGAGAATAGGTCCTTAACAAGATATAAAAATCCATTAGTAAGAAGGAGAAAGAGAAAAGCCGAGTTAACACCGGAGCGTCCTATCTCCTAAATAATAAATCAACGTTTATTATTCAAGCTTCTATCACATTCCTTTGCTAAAGATGATTTTATTACCTACGTGTGAAGTTGCTACTTTGGCAGCTGCCTTTCAATGCGGTAAATTTAACAGTCATAGATGTGTATGTATATTTATGATAACATACATAAAACTAACATGTTATTTAAAATCCATAAAAGTTACATCTAAAAGCTGAATGATCGTGCAATAATAAATGATAAATAAAACTGGCTACAAATGAATACCTTAGTAAGTACTACATTTAGTCCAAAAGGTAAATATTTAAAATGTTTTGTTATTTTTCCTAAACTGAAAATATAAAGAAAACTAGTATTTACTACTACAATAAAATAATTAAAGAACGACACACATACAAACCTAAAAGTCATTCCTAAGTTTACTCTATCTGGACTAATATTTTTAAAACTATATACACACAAAATCCTTCACAAAGATTAAAATGGCTCCAGTGGACCTAAATACATGAACACTAAAATCGATGGAAATCTGTCGACAATGGAGGCAGTTAAATCTAGTCTGATAAAGCAACTTTTCTACTTAAAAGGAGTTTAGATCATAAAATTTAGTAGGCGTAAGAATACAATACTTTGTGAAGAAGTTCTTAACTAAGCACAGCTTGTTTTTAAGATAGCTCAGTGAGATTGATGTATTTAGACGAATCGTAAAAGAGCTGTTTCCAAGTTGCTTCAGACGATTGTAGCACGGGAGTCCAGTTTATTCTTTATTTATAATAATTTTTATTTTAATGATAAGTAGTCCAGTTTAATGAAAATTTAGATTTTCCAACGATTTATTTTAACAAGTTTATATTTTATTTTATGTTTTTTAACAAAAAAAAAATATTGCAACTAAAAATGTCCTAAAGATATTTTAACATATATTTTAAAGATATTTTAATATATAAAAATAAGATTTTAACATATATTTTTGTAATTTTACATTGCTGTCTACATTACAATTTTACATTATTGTCTAATTAGGTATAATAATAATTTGAAGAAAAATAAGAATATTTGTTTTTCTAACATATTTGAAGGAAACCTTTCTATTAAGTAGCTTAGATATTAGGGCTCAAATAATAAAAATTGGTAACAAATATTGCTTATTTAATTAGGCAGGGCCCAAAATTATTCATCAAAATATTTAAAAAAATTAATAAAACAATGTATTTTACTTTATGCTTTAAAGAAATACTTGTTAAAATATGCGTTTGCGGTTATACACAAGATGCAAGCGAGATCATTTCGTTCATGAACCGGATTTTACTGAAAAAGTTAGAAATTGAATTTTTATGTTCATTGTAACATTTTTACTACTATAATTATAAAATTATATTAAAATTATGTATGGGAATGAAATAATTTAATTTAAAGCAGTTTTATAACAATGATAGTTAACTATCTGGAATATTACTTAAAAGTATATTTGTAGTTGGGTCCTTTCGTGAGTTGATGAAAGATTTATTTAGCTTGCAAGTGTAAATTCTGGCTTTGGTATCGTATATTTTAAAATATTTTTATTTTCCATATTTATAGCTGTACATTAATATTACCAATAAGCAACTAAATAACCATGAGACCAAATGTAAAATAATAATTATCATAATTTGTTGTACTATATTTTTATGCAAATTGCAAATTTTAGTTTCTAAATATTTTAGTATACGATCGCTACATTTTAATAATTAAGCTGTCGTGGATTTTTCGACCCTTTCATACTGTTCACCGTGTATCAATATTGCATTGCTTCGAGTAAATTTGAATATTTTAATAAAATAAAATAATATTTGGTCTTGTTTACCAGACACGCTACTAATGAACATATTTTTAAAGAAATTTTGAAATTAAATATTTTATTTGTGATGTAGGCACGTATTAGTCAAGGCTCTGAGATGAAATTTAACAACTTGTTTGCTCTATTTCACCCAGTACAGTGATAGTACCGACATACAAACAAATAAAATTGTCACAAATCATTGTTTTAAATATTTATTTTATATTGTTTTTAGTTTTATTTTATTACTATTTTTTGTTTTTAATAATTCTACATTATTTTAATTGGTATCTTAGCCTTTAACAGGCTTTCCTGAAATTCCCTCCTCGGCTTTGCATTCTAATTGGTCAGATCGTTAATTGCTAGTATTTCTCATTTATAATTAGACTCAGCCCACTCTCATTAATTGCAAAAGAGTCAAACCGGCAGCTTATTCGACTTTGTAGCGTTAAATATCCTCTCCGAAAAAGGTAAGAAAGGATTTAAATTGTCAAATAATAACAGACAATATAATCATTTTTTCAAGTCTTATATTCTTTCGTACATTTTAATCACCCCAAAAAAAATTATCCATATATAAAAAATATAATAAAAAGGGAAATCTCCTATGATTTGGCAAATTAAAATAAAAATCGGCTTGTAATCTTTTAAATAAACATGGCCTATTAACAGTTGATAAGTCGTTCTTATCTACAGACCACTTTAATTGAGTATACTCAGCCTAAGTCAAATCTCCATACGGCCGAGCGTTTCCATTTTCGGTATTGGTATACGGACGCACCTAACACCGACGCAATCACTGCCTGAGGAAGCTTAGTTTCCAACTGACGCTCGTGTCATGATTTTGTCATATCTGCTGTAGCTTGCTTGGGGCGCTTCTATGCTATTAACTATTTCTATATTCTTATCCAATAGAAGCTTGCTTGCATCACTGTCTCTATAAACTGTAGTTGCTTTGGACGCTCCTCAAGGATGTGTTTTAGCCCCGTAACATTGTGTCATATTTATAAACGGCCCGACAACACAAAAGAGTTCCACAATACTGTTCGCTGATGGCTGTGTGCTTTATGAAAGTATTAATAAGAAAGAAACAAACTCTTTAATACATTTCTGATTAGATTTTGGATAAAAACATAAACCAAATGTTTCGAAAGTTAGTGAACAACTTGAGAAACCTTTTTATAATGGGCGAAAAGACCATTCCTACAATAGAAGATTTTTTTTATACAGTAACACCACTCTCAGTACAGTATTATACTCTGGACTCTTGCTGTAATAGCCAAAGGTTTTAAGGTTCCTAAGAACCCATCCAATCTGAGTTGGTAAAAAGTAACCCCATTATACTACCAGCTATACGAACTATAGGATACCTTTAAAGTATATGTAATAAAATATAAATAATAAAAGATTTGACTATACTATTAAAAGGGCCAAAATCAAACACCTCAAACTATAAATGAAACCATGTAACAAATACTTTTTTTGCTTCTATGTATGTATAGTCAGCTTTTCCGTTTTAAGACTGTTTTAAGAAATAATGCACCCCGCTTCGAGTATGCTCAAACTAGGCACTAGGAAGGCATCGCTGCAGCAAGCATAAATAGCTTTCAGTTATGCAGTGTAAAATATTTTATTTCTTTTTTTTCCTTAGACAAGCAAGCGTTAGGAAAATGCGAAATAAATATAATATAATATTTAATATTATGATATATTTTTATATATGTATATACATATACCGTAAAATTGTATAATGTATTGCTTAAATACCGTATTTAGATGATCCCTTACGTTATAATAGGAGTTCGCCGTTATTTTACATTAGTTATATAAGAGTCTGACAGTATTGACATTTTGAAAATTCGAATACTTTTTAATATTTTTACAGATTGAAATTTTTTAAAGAAATTATACAGCCAGAATGTTCAAAGAAAAATTAATACCGAAAGCACAGATAGTTGCATCGCTTGAGGTAATGCACGCTGGTTTAAATACAGGCCTGTATTTTATGAAAGCTTTTCACTCTCACCTATCTATCTGTGCGATAATGCAATACGGTCAAATTTCATTAAAGTAGTAAAAAAAGAAACAATAATTATGAAAAACGGTGAAAATGTAACGAATATGACGTATAATGAATGAGAAGTGAATGGTTTAATTAATATTTACAAGAATAACTTACGTTCAACGTAGGATATATACAAATGTTTACAATTAAAATGATTTACTATTTTTTTTAATTTTTATTTATAATTATGTATTGTAATAATATTATATTATATTAATACTAAAATTTTGGTGTGAGTTAAAAATGGGTTAATTATAATAGTATACTAAATATATTAATAATAACAAGCTTTTAAGCAAAACTTAATTAATATCATCGTCCGCCCTGATTTTACAGTAGTCATAATAGGAATTTGAAATGGTAGCATGTTCGATAGGTGGTATTTTTTTGTAGGTACACTATAGGGGTTAAGTATGTATGTTTAAACCATCGAAACTTCGCATTCGCTAGGATAGGTGAGCTAATGGGCTTCTCACAGATTCTGTGGGGCTTCTTCAAAACATGTGGTGCGAGTTTTTCAGCGGTAATGTAAAAGTTTGCGAATTCGTACTGGCATCCAAACATTCTTCACACTTCTTTATATTGTGTATTTTTTTACGTTTTTTTTACTTCTCGGTAAGACACCATCCAATTTTACCATCTTCACCATCTTTAGCTAATATTAAATTTTATTACTTAGATGAGGTTTCAAATTTCGTCACCATCGACACAAAATTTGAGTTCGTCGCTGTATTTAGCAGCGATTCCAAGATACGCCCTTCCATCACTACTTTGCCTTCTCGTTAGTTTTCATATTATGATCTAATTATTTTGTTTGTGCGCCTCTTATAATAAACCACTGTATGGTTATTATAGGTATTTTTTTTTTCATAGTCTACGAGCATGTTTACAAGACAAGTGACCGCCATTAATACCCCTTCCTCTTTGTACTAATTACTTTTTTGTTTGTCATGTATTTTAGGTTAGCTTATTGACTTCAAGCGCTTTTTGATTAATATTGCTGCCTAAATTTTGAGGGTGTAAGTCATTAATGAAGGAAGCCTTTTTGATAAATTTTCGCTTCGTTTAAATATTACGTAATTTTATAATTTACTTCCGTTCAAAATGTACTCGATAGGATGCTTTTAAGTTGTGGGGTTATAACCCCACAATTTAAACGCTAATTTTAGAATATATTCCAGCGCTGCTTTTAAAATAAATATTTTTATCAAATTCCAATTGAAGACATTTAAATATATTGTTATTAATAGAATACAGGAGTAAAATAAATGCATATAATTTTGATTTTACCATTATAAAATATTTATAAATAATACAAATGTATAATTTATAATACCGGTACAATGTATTATTTTGTTACTTCCTTCTGTATTTAATTTCTGGAGCCACGTGGTTAATTCAATTTTTAATTTTAATTGCTTTATAAGTCGAGAAAATTGGTGTAAATAAACTGCTAATTTGTTAAAAATTCAACAGAGGGGGAGGATTAGTACAGATATAAAAAAAACCGTTGCTCTATACTAGTTTAAGTTCTCAAAAGTACAAAGCTCGTAGGTGATATAAGATGGTTTAGATTTCGAAATAGAATTATGCTAAAACAACGAACAAAAATATGCACAAAACAATTTGTATGACTAATGAGTTTTACGTATTACGCGTAGTTCCGAATGTGTGTTGTTGTTTTTACGTTGCGTGGCCATTGATTACAATCAGACAACATCTATCAAGTCTGTAATTGAATGCGTGTTTTTGTATTTTTACCCAAAACTTCTGGATAGAATCTGGCGCTTATACACTGGGCCGTGTAATTTTTTCGTTATAAATTAGGGTAGTTAGCGACCGCTATTACGTTCCAAACGCCAAGAGTAAACAATAAGTAATAGGCACAGTTAATTGCAAAGCAAACTATACCAACGGTGGTACCTATATGTTGCATGTGTATTGTACTGTTTTAATATATTAAAAGTATCACGATATATCCATATACAAATATATAAATATACTAGCTGACCCGGCCACGCGTTGCTGTGGCTAAAGTTTTTGTTATATTACATTATAGTAAACAATCTAAGAGGAACAATAAGAGAACATCAGTCACGGAGTCCACTATGCTTTTTCACACAGATGGTATTTGTAAAAAAATATGGTGATCTCCTTATTTGACTTTCTACTACTATAACCCTTTAGTACAATGAAATTATTTACGAACAAAGACGAAAATGTTGATGTTGGTATACAAATTCACTGGATTGAGATTTGAAGGGGAAGTACGTTGAACACAATTAATTAAAATGTTCTTACACTTGATACTAAGCAGAAATCAATAGGTAAAAAATAAAAATTTATCAGATTTATTATTTCCATTTAATTTTATAACAAATATAAGTATATTACAGTATAATACAGTAAATAACATGTGACGCTTAAACTCATGAATGAGGTAGGCAAGGCAGACAGTCTTAAACTTTTAAACATTAATATCTTTTTTTTTGAATTATAAATACTTTCAATTTCAATTTAATTTAACACCAATCGGTGCACAATGTTTTTGGTTAACCTGTCTTTAGCTAACACAAATAGATTCGACGGTTTCCCAACACGTGAACACGCAACATATAGTTGCCCATGAGAAAAACATGGATTTTCCAAATCTAAACCACAAATGGACATTGTTTGACCTTGAGATTTATTTATAGACATGGCGAAAGCTAAACGAATTGGAAACTGTAGCCTTTTGAAGGGTATGGTAGAATCTGATGGTATCATCGGAATACGTGGCAGCAGGACCACTTTTCCTTTAAACTTCCCAGCCAAAATGGTTGCTTCAAGAATGTTTCCGGTGATCTTTTTGATGACCAAACGCGTACCGTTACATAATTGAGGTGGATTCAAATTACGGAGGAGAATAATAGGGGAACCAATCTTTAATCGAAGATTATGTGGTGGCATTCCAGGGATATCTAATGAATTTAAAAATTCAATCGGAAAATTTACACTTTCATTTTCATCAACAACAGTATCGATTGATTTAAAAGACATCAGATCGCCTGGTAACAACTGTTGTATCTGGAAGTTAATTTCGTCAACATCAACGTTTTTGGCTGCCAAAATCGCCCGTTGACTAAGCCATTCATGATTCAAATAATTATTCTGTATATCCGGGAAAATACTCTGAATCAATTCAGTTTTATCCTGAACAACAGTGCAAAAATTGTCTGGTAGTTTAATGCATTGCGTATTTGGTTGCAGTTTTATTTTACCGTTCCCAATATCTAGTAGTTGTTCGGAAAATATTAGTGCTGATGGATCATTTTGCAATTGTACTCGCATATTTATGGTCAATCGAAGTGTTTCAACACTTCGCCATAAGAATGATTGTTTCAAACATGCATTAATCTCATCCGCGAAAGTAGAGCGAGGTATAACCGGTAAGGTCTGCCGGAAGTCACCAGACAAAAGTAAGATAGCACCACCGAAAAGTTTATTATTGCTGTTTAAATCTTGCATAGTTCTGTTTAATGCTTCAAGTGAATATTTGTGTGCCATTGTGCACTCATCCCAAATTATTATAGAACTCTTCCGCAACACTGCAGCTATTCCACTATTCTTTTTGATGTTACACATTGCATCTGGTTTATTATGAACGTCCAATGGCAGCTTGAATGTTGAATGTGCTGTTCGCCCACCATCCAGTAAAGTAGCCGCAATGCCTGACGATGCTAATGCTAATGCGATTTTTTGTTGCGACCGTATTTTGGCAAGAATCAACGATATTAAAAATGTCTTACCGGTTCCACCGGGTGCATCCAAGAAAAAAAAACCGCCTTGTTCAGCAGCAACAGCCAGCATAATCCGATCATAAATAATTTTTTGTTCTGCTGTCAGTAATGGTTCACTGTTCATGATAATTGTTGCTAAACTTCCATGGTCATATTGATTTTCTCGTTGTAAATCGGTATTGACTAAGTCGGTGGCTGGACGATTAGGTGATGGCATACCATAATGATTAAGTGGTAAATTTGAAATAAGAACACATAAATCCTCGATCAAGACCAATGCTTCATTGTACATCTCTGGTGTATAATCTATGTTTTGGCATTGATTTGTTTGTCTAATTCGGTGCAAGATGTCTTCTGTCATACAATTTTTATATTTTTCCCACAAAGTTTGTGCTTGCGAGGGATAACATGTCGCCAAAATAATTGCAAACAACTGACGAATGTTATTCGGTGTTGATGTCAACGCAGCATCAGCAAGCGCTAAGTCCCAATGGTTATCGTCTTCTAGCAATTGCAGTTCACGACATGCATCCTGGTATGTATTGAATACTCGACCATTAGCTGTTCGTAAAAATTCAAAAGACGTTGGTCCGGGAACATTCACCAATAACAAACGTAAATAGAAGCACTCACGTTGCTTTGGATGTACCGTGTAAAGTCTCCCCAATGTCTTAGCTTTGAATATGCCTGTAATGGAAGGATGTGGTTTTCCTTGTTTCCGTGGCTCCCATTTTTTACTGGATTTGTTCCATGTGAAATAACGTGGAACATCACCATACACCAATGTCTTCGCGAATTGGCCAAAAACATCAGGTTTTTGACACAATGTAAAAAATTCAGTTAGAGTCGTTTTCGGAGCTTCGAACGCTCTTTGGAGAACATTTTCTTCAGTGAAGTATACACGTTGACCGTTTTCAAGATGTATTGCCAGATGTTGGACAGCAGGATCTCTTTCGTGGATGGGAAAGCTGAGAATATGCCAAATAGCTTCATTGCTGCTAATGTATCTGCCCATTTGGTATCGTGCTATTTCGTCATTTTTATTTATGTTTTTTACTTCAAATATGGCCAAATCACTGCCTTTGTTTACATATTTACAAATATACTTAATTGATTTAACAGAACTGCAAAGCTCAACATTGATATGAGCTTTGTAAGTTTTTGAAAGTAGTGGTGAGTATGGTACCACCCACTGATTATCAAACTCAACTTGATTTGGAAAGTTCGGCAGTCGCATTGTAAATGTGTGGCCACCATTCTCAGTACTTCTGCGGCGATACATTGGATAACCATCAATATCCGTGATCGTCTCATTCGTATGCGGCTTTGGGAAGTTTTTTTTACATTTTCCATTTTCCATGCACGGTGACGTCATGTTGAAAACACCGCATGGCCCATGGATCATGTGTTTGGTGACAATATCAAATAATTCTTGATCAATTAATGGGTCTGGAATTTCGGCTGAAATTATTTGATCGATTTCTTCAGGACGGATTCTATCTTTAAGCCAAACCAAAATGTGGGCATGAGGCAAACCTCGCTTTTGCCACTCTATCGTATTCAGCCAACAACGTGTGATACCAAAAATTGTATATTTAACAATAAAATCAATTAAGGATTTCAATTTTTGTTTAAACACACGTGCAGTTAAATCATGACGATGAATGGCTTGTTGTCCTGGCAATAGTAAAGTTTGTATCTCTTCCCAATTCGGATTACATGTGAATGTAATAAATAAATCCGGTCGGCCGTAATGACGTACGTAAGTCATCGCATCTTGTATGTATTCCTGCATGTTCCGTGGACTGCCGATGTAGCTTGAAGGTAAAATGAAAGCATTACCGATGTCATTGGGATTTAAATTTCCATCGATGTTTCCAGCAACAGCATCTCGTAAGTGAATATATTCTTCCGATCGTAGTTTTGCCTGGTTGAATCGAAGGAATCGCAAGCGTTCGCTTTCGACCTTAGCATACATATCAACAATGTATTGATGGAACAGCTGACGATATCGAAGGATATAATTGTCTTGATGTTGTCTAACCATTATTCGGTGTGCGTAGTAGTTCATTGAGCTAACTTTATTATTTCTGTAATCACCTAAAAAAATAAAAAATAAAATGCAATACGAAATTAAAATCTATACATACAGTAAGAAAGTAAATAGATAATTGTCAAATTTACCGGTATTTGGATCATACTGTTTGATATTAAGGTGATATTCATCTTGTCCTTGCCAAAATATCAATGGATATTGTAGTGCGTCATATGAACGGTGTAGATCCGAAATCGTACTGACAGTGTTGTCTCGCCGTGTAATGTTTATAGATCTTTTGTCAACTGGATCACCAACCATGATAACAGCAACCTCATCAACAGTTGGAGCGTTGAATCTACCAGCATGTTCACCTAATGGTACTTTGTCGGCTTTTATGACGATTTGATAATTGTCATTTTGCAGTCGTGGCGAAACTCTTTTGATCAATTGAATTAGTTGATTGTGATCTTTTAAAAAATTTTCCAATAATATCACAATTGCTCTTTCCTCTGCTTGTTCAATAAAATTATACAGGCACCGAGTCGTCACGCGCTCTTCACAATCGCCCATAAAATAAATTTGAAGAAATTTCGGATTGTTATCAGGCATTGGCATCAGTGATCCGATTTTATGGTACACCTGGCCTTGAATTTTGAAGGTAAAATGAAGGTAAAATGAAAGCATTACCGATGTCATTGGGATTTAAATTTCCATCGATGTTTCCAGCAACAGCATCTCGTAAGTGAATATATTCTTCCGATCGTAGTTTTGCCTGGTTGAATCGAAGGAATCGCAAGCGTTCGCTTTCGACCTTAGCATACATATCAATAATGTATTGATGGAACAGCTGACGATATCGAAGGATATAATTGTCTTGATGTTGTCTAACCATTATTCGGTGTGCGTAGTAGTTCATTGAGCTAACTTTATTATTTCTGTAATCACCTAAAAAAATAAAAAATAAAATGCAATACGAAATTAAAATCTATACATACAGTAAGAAAGTAAATAGATAATTGTCAAATTTACCGGTATTTGGATCATACTGTTTGATATTAAGGTGATATTCATCTTGTCCTTGCCAAAATATCAATGGATATTGTAGTGCGTCATATGAACGGTGTAGATCCTAAATCGTACTGACAGTGTTGTCTCGCCGTGTAATGTTTATAGATCTTTTGTCAACTGGATCACCAACCATGATAACAGCAACCTCATCAACAGTTGGAGAGTTGAATCTACCAGCATGTTCACCTAATGGTACTTTGTCGGCTTTTATGACGATTTGATAATTGTCATTTTGCAGTCGTGGCGAAACTCTTTTGATCAATTGAATTAGTTGATTTAGTTGGATAACCATCAATATCCGTGATCGTGTCATTCGTATGCGGCTTTGGGAAGTTTTTTTTACATTTTCCATTTTCCATGCACGGTGAGGTCATGTTGAAAACACCGCATGGCCCATGGATCATGTGTTTGGTGACAATATCAAATAATTCTTGATCAATTAATGGGTCTGGAATTTCGGCTGAAATTATTTGATCGATTTCTTCAGGACGGATTCTATCTTTAAGCCAAACCAAAATGTGGGCATGAGGCAAACCTCGCTTTTGCCACTCTATCGTATTCAGCCAACAACGTGTGATACCAAAAATTGTATATTTTACAATAAAATCAATTAAGGATTTCAATTTTTGTTTAAACACACGTGCAGTTCATGACGATGAATGGCTTGTTGTCCTGGCAATAGTAAAGTTTGTATCTCTTCCCAATTCGGATTACATGTGAATGTAATAAATAAATCCGGTCGGCCGTAATGACGTACGTAAGTCATCGCATCTTGTATGTATTCCTGCATGTTCCGTGGACTGCCGATGTAGCTTGAAGGTAAAATGAAAGCATTACCGATGTCATTGGGATTTAAATTTCCATCGATGTTTCCAGCAACAGCATCTCGTAAGTGAATATATTATTCCGATCGTAGTTTTGACGTTTGCGTTTTGACGTTTGCCGCTCGCGTTGTTGAGGTTAGATTTTTTCGGTGGCATTTGACTGAAAATAATAATTTTCTTGTTCTTATGATATTCTCTTGAAGACGTTCGTTACACTGTTCTTGAGATTTTTGTGCATGACCTTCTGCTGTCCTGATTCTTTGAGCTGGATTTCTTGATTCAATTTGTTCTGCCAACTGATGGGCTCTTTTAATACGTTTGCGTCGAATAACTGTCACTGTCAAATAATAACAGACATTAGCGCCATCAACCCAGTCGAAAGGTATCGACATCTGTCAGTTTTATGACTGCCAAATAATAACGGACAAAAAATTAGCGATAAATTAAAATTGCGACTATAATTTGAGATTTAAACTATCCTATCTCTCAAGTGCACATCGAACTGCACATGGTGTTCAAATTTTATTATAATCGGTTAAGTGGTTTAGGAGTCCATTGAGGACAAACATTGTGACACGAGATTTATATATATTAAGATATTTATAAATTTACTAATTAGCAGTTATATAATATTTGTCAATATTTCACATAAGGACAGGTGAGAGGTAAAATGCATTTTTATTTATGCGACTCAGCGCTGAGTTTAAATTAATATTCTGCCTCTTAAATTCAGGACTTCCTAAGTACTTTTAAAAATATTTTGCTATATGACTTTGTTTTTGTTTCCAACGATTTATCAAATATAAATAAAACATTTAAAAAAAGTCACTATTATTAAAAATGATAACTTTTATCCTTTTAGACGATTAAAATAGATTATCAATTGAAAATAAGTCATATATATAATAATTATATATCATACACCCAATTATCTCTCCTAGTTATTTTAGGAACAGTCATTCCATATGATAAGTTATTAAATATATATTGTATAATAACAAATATATAAAAAAGTACAGTAAATGGAAATGGTAAAATGATTACTTGACATTATTGACAATTACATAAATCGAATAATTTTTTAATGTTTTATGGGGTGGAAATTCAAACATCTAAATAAATTTATAGAGCCAGAATAACTAATAAAAATAGAAAGCTATTACTACAATCATATTTTTCACGGCAAAAGCATTTAAATAATAATTAATCAAATACGGTATACATATGTGTGTTATGTATTATCTATTTATTATTGATCATATTATATAATTAAGATGACAATTTTTTTTTTCTGATTATTTATTTGGTGAAAATCGCAACTGAAAAAGGCAGCATCCTTACACCGGCACGTCTAGCATTCACTCAGTAAGCTCTTTTCATTTTTCTACCACCAGCTCTTAAAAGTCAAAAAGTATATTTTTTTATATGGTGTACGGGTAAGTTACATTTTTTTTAAATATATTGTAAAAATGGGCTACAAAATAGGCTGAAGTAATACTTATGTGCGTCATATGCATGTTATGTAATACCTCTTTAGCATTGTTCTGTTGATAACAAGAGACTTAACTTATAACCTGATTAGGACTAATTTATCGGAGCTAAAATACAAAGCAACTATGCTTGAAATAGAACTATTAATATTTAGGGATTTAGGTGTGTAACTTTTGTGCAAGATTAATTAACTTATTAGCTTGGTGATAAGTTTTACTGATTAAAAATTGATGCGTTACGTAAACGCATACATTTACTTCTTTTAATCGGCAGATATGTTTTATTACAATATTTTTATTTTCGTATATTTTAATGATTTCTAATTTATTTCTATATTATTAAGAGTACAACATACTCTTTAGTACTTTATATTATTATCGTGAGTAACAGGACACAAATTGCAGCATAATCTTATTTTTTATCATTATTTGTTTTAAATTGTAAGTTTCTTTGAAATAAAAAAAAAAAAAAAATATTTGGTACCACACAAAAAAAAAATTTCGTATAGCCTTTGAATCATATGAAAGCTCATTGATTAATATGGCTAATGGTTATAGATGGGTACTTTCGTTCCAAAAAAACTAATATAGTCATATAGATTTATTTATTATTTTAAAAAATGTATTCATCATTTTTATTTACGTTTTTAATTATTTGCCATTTTAAAAATAGAATAATCAAAAATAATACATTAGTATATTAAAAAGTGTATTGCGTTTTTTTTTAAATAAAAAAAAATATTTGGTTATTACAAATTCTGATAAATTCATAAATCTATGTTACCTTATTCACTTCTATCGTTAAACGCATACATTTATAAAAAAATATCACATTCCGTTTCTATTTGAATAATTTGTATGCAGACTCCCATTTTAATGGAGACTTACATGTCGCGACGTGTCACATTATGCGAGATCACGGCGCTGCAGAATGTTTCTGTTAATTTATTTCTTTATAATCGTTGCATTTTTGGTCTCGGATTAAACGTCTCAGACTGAAAAGGGTTTGCAGTGGCATTGTACTCTTTGACAAAATAAATGCAAATAAGATTCCATTTGTCTTAAAATTTACCTCTATTAAGTCTATTTTAATTTTTGTCTATCGTGAACAAAGTAATTTATTAAAGTTAGTATATAATCGAATATTTTATTACAAGTAATTTAAACTGGAGTATAAATAAGTGTGTTTTTTACACCCAACACGGAGGGTGCTGGGTGTTATCATTTAGTCATTGATTAATTGTTATTTAACTAAATATTTCTCTATAATAATGTCACAAACCGCGATTGAACAAGAAATTATTTTATCTAGGTTAATACTAATATATTAGTAATACCTAACCTAACCTAATGTATTTTAAATGTAGCTAAATGCTACGTGTTTTTCAGTTAGGTAGTAACTGATAGTGGAGTTATGAGCGGCCTTTTCTGACGCGGGGTCCTGGTGACGGGGGGCTTAATGTTCTAGACGATGAGCTCGATGTATTTAGAGCATATCTGAAATGTAATGTGGTAAGATGTAATGAATGGATGGGATATGAATGGGTCCTGAACCCAGATTTGAATTGAATACGAATTCTGCTCGCTCTAATCGTTAGTTTAATTTTATCGCTTAGTAATTAGGACCCCGCGTCAGAAAAAGGTCGCTCATTACTCAACTATCAGTTAGTAAATTTTGATACGCACCAGTGGAAACCAGCATTTAGAAACCGGTGCCTGGAATAGCAGTCCCTAGAGAAGTCTATGCTGGGATCGAATAAAACAGTTCGGAGAGTGGTTAGTTCCTTTGTTGTCCGCAGGCTGTACCTATCTTAGCACATTTGTCGCATCCTGCACTCATTTGGCCAGGCTATATTGTTTAAGAGAAAATCTTTTTCAAGCAGGAAACTACCAGGTCAAATGTTGTCGGGTTAAAAAAGTTATATATTTTATGACCATGTGTTGACTAAATATAAAAACTGGAACTGAAATTATTAATTAAACTCAAATGATATCAAACATCAATATCAATTTAATTTTTAACCCTTAAATTGGACCCTTTTTTTTAACACTACAAGTATAACATGGATGTTTACACATTCTAAGCGTAAGTAACTCATATAGTTATTTTAAATTATATTTATGTCTTGTTAATTAAATACTGTAACAATTGATCATGACCCTAATGTGTTATATTTTGTTGGTTCATTATTTAACGGTTTACTCAAGTACCCTATTAAAAGATAAAGATCCATGAAAGTACACAATATTTTAGTACTATTGTGGCTTGACTTTTCTGAAGTGACCAATAAATAGTACCTACCCATTTTATTACTTATAATCTCTCTCGTCCATTACAACTGTCAAAAACACAAAAAAGATGCCGATTTGCTCGATTGTAACACATCAGATTCAAAAATGGACCAAATTTTATATAATTGCATTTATTTTTGATGATGAATTATTTTTATTTTAGTTTTTACAATACAATTTAACAATCCTTTTTTTTAGACAATTCTTTAATAAATTCTTTAATCACAATTTTAATTTACAATTCTTTAACCACGTAGACAAGTCTACGTGATTTTTTTTTGCCTAACTTTATAGTTTTTTCAGGGCCCTTTTTAGGACAAAAAAGGATCGTGAAAAAGGGAGTAGGGAGTTTGGAGGGTAAAAGGGAGGTAGGGGGTAGCACTTTAGGGTTAGTTATCAAATATTATTATTTAACAGTACTTTTTCCATTAACAGATAATCGCATAAAAGTGAAATGTCTATATTCAAATTTAAAGTTATTAGTGAATTCATTTTTAAAAATATATTCTTTTTTAGCACGTAAAGAAACTACAAGAATGGCTATGACCTATGTTAGGCCAATCATGCGCCATTAGGCATCTTTCCCCCCAGACTACTCGCGCCTGTGGTACCTGAAATTATATAACATTTTTTCAATTCATCATAAATTTTAACACCATTTTAATTTTTTTGTAAATTTTGACATGGGGCTTGTAATGAAACAACCCTCATCCTCTTTTGTGATTTGTGAAATGAATTTTTTTTAATAACTCGGCAAAAGTTTCGCAACGCTGTACAATACAAAAAACCACGGACAAAATTTCTAGTTTAGTTCTGCATTATATCAGTTTATTTTGTTTCTATTTATTTCTGTAAGTATTTTTGTTTTTTAAAATCATTTATTGTTATTTGTTTTTTCCAGATATCCTCTATTAGTTTTACTTTATTTATTTTATTTTTTAATTTGTGTTTTACCTCAATTAGACAATAACTGGGCTACCCTAGTTTAAGGAACGTATATTTGTCTTGACATCATTACCTGTACCGTGTACAATTTATGTTGGGTAATCACAAGAAAAAATAAATAAATATACACGGGTATAATATTTTTAAAATTCGAATATAATATTTTCTTATACATGATGTATAGAAGCTAAAAGATACGATGTATTTATTTTCGAATTTAGCTTCCATCGCGACACGGATAATATTATTTACTATGATTTATTTATTTATTTATTATTTTTAATATTATTATTATTATTTACTGCTGTAGCAAAAAAATATCTAACACTTTAAAACGGATAACACGAAATGACTAGTTTTTCCTTTTAATAACATCACAAACAATTGTTTTATAGTAGTTTTTTAGTTGTATTTTTCAAAAATAAAGAAAAATGATTACTATTAATTTTTTTTAAAAAGCTGAATCAAAGAATAGTAACAGATATTTTTAAATTTATTAGTTTATCAGTATCTTTAAACTACTTTTATTTTAATTGTAACCTTATTTAGGTAAATTCTACATTTTTATTCTAATAATAATTGTAGTAACCTGTTAATAAAATTTTAAAAAATACATTGAATGCTTATTATTCACTGAATAACTTTCAAGCCCAATTTTTAAAAACACGTAATATTAATGTAGTGCCGGTACGATATACTTATAATAACTAATTTTTGTACTGGTCACACATCCCGTCCTAAGGAGTAATTCAACACGTTTCTTGTACACCGGTTTGTAAAAATCTGCAAATTATTGACGTATATAATTTTTAATTCCCTGTATATATTTTTTAATTCGCAATAATTTTATTCCCAATAATTTTATTCGCATTGTAAATTAAACCCTTTACAACCAACAGTTAAAAAAATGTGTACGCTGACAAAGAGATGTTAATCAAGCAGGTAACCTTACACAACTAGCTCCGTAACTTACGTAACATTTTTTTTCACAATAAGCACAAATCAAATACATATTGTTTTTATTGAACAGAAATAACGAACTAAACAAGAACTCGCACTGTTTTCTTATCATAGCTGAACGCGATCACGAATTTAAATTTAAAGCAAAAATACGTAGATTCAATTTTCAGTACTGAATTATACCCATTTACTTACTCCAATATTTCAGCAGACTAAAAATATTACCCTGTAGACTAGAAATATATTAATCTCCCGATTTCGGTTAGGCAAACGTTGTCTCTGAGACTAGCCAATAAGAAAACAAGACGCAAGGATCGTTTACTTAGTATTCAATGGTGGCGACGCTCTTTTATCTATGGCGAATTATTCTGCGAAGACATCAAATTGTTGTTAGACAGAAATCCGAACGTGATGTTTTATTTTGAATCGGTAAACAAGCCGATGCGCTCGGCAGCCATTTGGGCGGCTGAGAATATCAATTGTTCTGCAATCTTTTTGTTTTAGCTGGAAAAGAACTTCTATTGTAACCATTTAAGCCATTTAAATTAAATTCTAATTTGACTATATGATCATTATCGTGTCCAGCATACACCTTTCTCTTTCGTACTCATAATGGATATCACCGGACTCTCCCTCTCCCGCACTGTGTCGCGATTGCAAACTACATCCAACAGTGCTAGGCTTATCAGTGCACCATCATCATCAGCGAAAGATTAGTGGATTTCCTTGTAGTTTAGTATTCAGTTTTAACCGGTTCCATTCTGTAACATATATACCTATACCCAGTACCCATAGTCCACTAGCTATATCGAAAATATATACCATTACCAAAGCATATATATATTATGGTTCAATTTCACATACGTATATTTTTTTTTGTAATTTATTTAAATTTAATACCTATTTATTTAAATATTTGAAAATAATCAACAAATACGTACGGTTTCATAATAAAGCTTAGCTTAATTTTTATGCCATATAAAATCCAAGTATATTCAAAGGCAACTGATTTTCATCGTTGGCTTAATAATCGTTACTCCTCCGAAAGAGAAGGCAAATTTAGCACAAGTAAGAAAGTCAAGTCGCAGTTGAAAATCTGTAGGATTGTACCTACGGGTATCTACGACTCAAAATACCAACTTTGAATGTGAGAAACGTATAAAAACTTAAACGAACTATATAGTGTTAGCGAGTCTACTTTTTAAAACTACGTCAACAATTCTCAGTTCAACTGCGCTTCAGAAACGCATCGTTTTTTTATTTTATTCCAACAATATAATGCTGGTATAAAAGTAACATTTCCTCAATTTATAAAATACATCGTATACATTGCACAAACACAGAAAATACAGATACTACCCACTAGACATAGTCTGTTCTGGGGTAATACCTAGTTAACTATTTGTTGGGCGTTTAACCGTAAAATTTTGATATTGGTCAATTTTTGTTAGAAATTGACACTTTACTAGATAGATTGAACTGGATTAGAGCGAGCGCAGGAGGCCTATGCAATATAAACAGCATTTTTAAATACGACTCTAATAACGTTATTGCAGCCTTACTAGTTATAGCTAGTTTTTTACTTTATATTTTATTTTAATACACATGCAATATAAAACTAATGTAAAAGTAATTTTTAAAGAGTATAAATAAGTAAAAAAACGGTTTTTGTAAGCGGTTAGGCGGTATGTGCGTGCACGAGTGATTGTGATAAAGAGAGGTTGTGTGAGAAAGCGAACTCAAGCAGGCGTGTTTTTGTGCGACTTGTAGGGTGGGTGTATTAGTGTGTAATTCTATAAGTAGGTATAGTACAAGCAACTGATAAATATATATTTATTTCAAAAATAAATAATAACATGAATAAAAATGGTAGTATATCTTACAACTTTTTATATGTAGAACTTCTCGTTTCTTTAGCTTTTTGGAAATCATAATTTTCTTGTAATAATTATAGAAATCTTACCAACTAAGAACATTATACCTATTAAAAAAGTTCCCTATATCCGTAAAATCTACCATCCCCTTTTTTACCGTTTAAAAAGTTTTTTTTTTAATTTCGCCTACTTTCCAAAGCTATCTCCATTTTAAATTTCATCAAAATCCTTTCAGTATCACAAACTGAAATCCTTAAAAAAAACGTAATGATTTCGTAAATTACCTATGAACCGAATCATTCCCATTTCGTGAACCGAACCATGTATAATGCTAACCAGTTTTTTAATGCTAAAAATGTTTTATAAAATTAATCATTTCTGACCGAGGTAGCTGACTGCCCTATTTTGACTGAACCTGCGAATTCAGGAATGTAATAATACTTATTGTATCGTCTGCTTCAAGGGTTGTTTCCATGCAAGATTATTCATTCTAACGGGAAAATTGTACATATTAAATTTAGTAATTTGCATACTATTTTCGTCGTATAATATATCATCTCAGACATGGCTTGGGTTACTAGCAATGTGGGTTATTTATTAACAATGTATATATATAGAAGCAGTTGATATTATATGATAGCTACAGAATATCATAGTAATTCTTGTTTATTCTTATACGTACAAAGATGTTATTTATAAACAATAGCATACCATTCACATATTTTTATATACGGTATTTCACGCACACAGACTAAAACCTCCACACAAAACATATCACACACAAATATATTTATGCACAAAATTTGCATTTTATACACCCTTATATGACAGCTACAGAATATCATATTCTTATTTATATTAAAGAAACAAAAACAAGCCACCGTTTTACCCCCTTTTCAAGGATTCAAATTTAAATCAAATTCAAATTCAATATCTCTTTCGCGACCTTTATTTCAATATCTCAAACATGCAGTTTATATGTTCTGGAGTCTGCCGACTCGCCCCCCCCCCCTCACTAATATAGACATTATATCTAGCAAAAAAAGGTCTTAATCGTTTAAGGACACTCTATTTAACGAACTAACTATACCTAATCTATTAATAGATTTTTTATCATTTTATTTCAAATAGAATAAACTACGTATATAAAAATTAAAACAGATAGTTTTATTATTAAAAAACGTCTTCCGTTATACATATTTTTTGTTAATTTCGTTTAATATTATTTATCATAGTTATCAGTACACAAAGGCTTATTTATTTATTTATTTTGGTTTATTCAACAAATTTACATTTATTTTATTTTATGCACCAGCCAAGCCCAAAGCTTATCTGCTGGAAACCAGGTGTGTAAAATACAGATCATAATAATTGTGAAATATGTTCAAATTATTTTAATGTTTGAATATTTATAATAGTCAAACATATTTTTTTTACGAAATTGATATAATTTTTATGCATTAATCAAAAGCAAACTTCCCGGGGTTCAAACCACTGCAATACCTGGCCGATATTATTGGTAGGTTACCTTTTTCATTATATAAGTTCCGGCAGATATATTGACTTACGAATACCTTCAAAAATAATTCTTCAAAAGGAAGATAAAGTTCAAACGGATGAGAGCTCGTTAGAAAAGTTATTATGGCCTACAGGCTGCTTTTTTACACGTTATACGAGTATAGCGTGGCCATGTATTCTCAGATTCACATTAAATAAAGTAAGTAAAACAATAATGCCACAAATGTGTTTCCCATTGCAACTTCCATAATTGCTGTAATTATTTAAATATAAATTTAGCAGTGCAAGGTTTGACTGCTTGGATAAAGTGGTTCTTATTACATTTTTCCTTGTAGCCTGTTAACTATTCTACTGAATTTTCCCAACTTGAGCTGATAGCAGGTTTAAAATAGTATTGTAATTGCCCGGCTTTGTATTTGCACAGATATTGTCGCATTGAATCAGACTATTTCGAAAATTTTGTGCTCAAATAATGTACTTTCATTGGAGCACACAAAGTAATATGTAAATAAAGTTTACATTTGTAAACTTTTGACCAGAAGTTTTAAGTAACTATTAAATAAAACTATTTTAATAATTGTATGTTTAGCTTTTATGATATTTGTGGAATTACTAATTATATAGTATACTATAGTGGATAATATAGCGTATTTGTTTTTATGCATTAAAAAGGACCAAATTTGTTCTTTTTATAATAAAAATAAGATCGTCCTAAAATCGATCAGTTGAAAAATAAAAGGATCGAATGTATACTTCTGTCGAGAGGGATAATGGTGATGAAGCTCTAAAAATTAAATGATTCTAATGTTTGGTTTCAAACTCACGACCAGTGAACAACTGGACCACCATGATCTTTTGATTCATATCGATTATTTAGGGGTCATATTATCTAATACTATGGCAAAAATAATTTAGACCGCATTGTAAACGTAATAATAAATTTCTCACACGAACCATAAACTCTCGTACTTGCACTCACATCTCATACATACAAACCTACGAAAATGCATCTTTAACCTCAATACACACACACCCTTCAGACCATGTCAACACCGTTTCTCACGCAGCCACAAACAAAGATAGCATTATAGAAGGTTTAATTCGTACTTCAATATTTTTTTTTCTGTAATTAGCTTATTTTCTTATGTATGTCCCTCATAAAGTATTTGGTGGTAAAAGCGTGCTCTATGTTTCTGGTTCTTAATTTTATGTTCAGTCCAATGTAAGGCGTAAAATCCGGTTAAACCGGTCCGGTTGTAATATACTCTTTATGAAAAGTACGCCTTCAATGTATAACGATAATCAATTAATTGCCTTTTATTGACTATAAATGATAATTGGCTTTATTGCTATTATAGTCACATACATTATTTTCTATTCGAGTCGTACGTAAATTTACTCGGGCACACTACCATAATTAGTTCTCGCATAATAATAATACTTAAAGGGTTCTGCTGCTCTACTCTTGAACCACTACCAAAAGTATTGTTTAAGAGTAGAATGTTGTCATTTCATGTTTTCCGTAATTTACGCTTAAGTATGTCACATTAATTCTTGTCCTCGAACTGTGTTGATTAATAAAATAACTTGAGTTTTGTACAAAAATAATGAGTCTGAGTTATATGTGGAGACGAAAATATTGAACATAATATAGTTGATATTGCAGGTCCTTGACATACATCGTGTTTGCCGCATCGGGTGTTATTTCGTTGGATTTATGTAGGTGAAGTATGCACAGCGTATTCGAAGACAGTAATAGCTTTGGAAAATATTATTTATTATTTTAATCATTTTATAAAACTAAAAATTCACGGATTAAATATTTTTCCTTGTTTTCGAACAAATACGCATATTTCCTTTTGGATATTTTATAAATAGATACTCCTTATTTAAAAGTAAGTTTAAATAAGGTAGTTAACCACCAACTAATTACTTTTTATTTTGTCTTCAAGTCGAAATACTTACTGTCTTAGTATAGACACAATAATTTTGTACTTTTATTTACCTAGAAAGGATTAACATCAGTCGGTTAATATTTAATCAGCGATGGTAGGATTATATCGTCTTTATTATCTTTAAAGAATATATTGTGTACCAAAGATATTCTGAATGGTAAAGTAAAAAGATCTCAAATTTTCGAGATTATATCAAAAAATCAAATCAAGTTTACAGCCTCGAAAGTATATATTTTTACATAAATTTTGACTGAATAATCCCACGCAAGAGTCCAGAATATAAAACAACAGAGGCCTAGTAAATTTCAAAAATATGCAAATTTAAAATAAGTTTTTTGAAATACATTGATCTGTTTTTCAAAATTATCCCATAACGTCACTGAGTACCTATTTAAGACCAAGCTGACAAAGACGTGCTCTTTCCGGAAAACGGCTTTAAGAACTGAATCACTTGTATGACTTTTTGCAGATAATAATTTCTGCTTGGAATTATTCAAAATACTTTGTGATTGTGAAACATCACAAACGATTCTCATCTTACCGTACCTTTGTCTAACGCCTACTTTTTCGCAGATTAATTCACTGTCCACGCTGCCCGCCCGTGAACCAAATATAGGCTAACATAAGCGTACCGCCGAATAAATCATTATAAACATAAAATAAACCATTTTTGTCATCACTTACCTTAGTTATTTCTTATACCCATGACCCATTTTCTGTCTGTTCTCTATCCAATCCGTATCATTTTTTTATTGAAAATATTAAAAAAAAAAAAAAATATTGCATTAAGTCTATTTCTAAATAAACTAAAGTAATCACTAAGTAATCCTTAAAAATTGCTTTCCAAAATTGGTAGATATTGCCTTTAAGCAATATGTTTCTGTATAATATTATTTCATACAATTCAATTAAAATAATTGTAATTGTATGTTGCGCAGTGTGACGGTTATGCTTATAAGAACGATGCTTTTAGTAAAGTCTGCACGGGCATTGCTTAGTTAGGTAGTACTTTGCATTATATGTATTGATGATAAGTTACCGTCAACAAACAAATAAATAAAATAAATATGTATGTACGTATTGCTTAATTTTGTAAGATTGTATTGTAAGTGTTAAAAACGACATTGTTCATAAATTTATATCTTGGAATGCCACCATAATTTCATCCCTTCCTGTCATTGTTTAGTGTAAGGTAATTGGCCTGTGTTTCTTTCATTTCCCATTTTCTGTCCTTATTGGTTCCGTTTGTGTGTGTTCGTATAACTTGGGATTATACGGTTGATATAACGCCCTCAAGCCGCTGAAACTACTCCGGGTGTCATCTTATCTCAATTAAGAAACTCGTGTTGGTGTTGTAGTGTTAAAATCTTACAGGCAAGTCCGGTTAGTACTGCGACGGCTTCAATGTACTGTACTGGCATTGGCCTAGAAATATTACGACACATTTATCGACATCCCAGTTCCATAGTCGCAAACAGAATAATTTTCGGAAATTACGATAGCTAATGTGAAAGCGATAGGTTTCATCGTCTCGTCGGGCGCTCATCAAAACTCGTTCAGGCTGTAAATTCGTTCGCGAGTATCGGCGTGAAAAATGAACGGCGAGCGCTAAAGTGTCACCTCGACAAATGACATATTAGTTCCGGCGGAAAAGTAATCCCCTGCACGACGCGGATTGCCTGGGAAATCACGATACGGTGTGATGCATGTGCCGCGAACTCGCTGTTAATACCATACCGTTCATTTTGTTTTTCGTGTTTTCAGAAATTTTTCAGTTTTTTAAGTAGGTAAGACGTATTTCATTTTTATTTTCGTATGTAGTTCTTACCGATGACCATATGTGGATTCGAACCAATAACGTCTGTGCATCATCATCATTTGGGCAAAATTTTTACCAGGTAACTCTGAGATTTTTTAGACAGCGTATGAAAAAGATTGGAAGATTTTCTAATGCTGCCAGCTATTTATTTAAGTCCATTAGCACGGCCCGTAAAGGACTAAATAAATGTACCACTCACGATCAACGTGAGACTACAAACATAGCAAACAAAGTAAACAAAGTGAGGGTTCTACAAATTGTTTATTAGATTTTGCACAAGTCGTATTATAGATTTGGAGTAAATATGTCGCACCGTTATCGTGGTAATTTTGTTTTTTTTTTGAAAGACAAATTAAATTAACAGTTAGATAATGACCATTTGCTAAATTAATACCGAGCGAAATCACCTTTTACACTCACCGGGGTTGATATTGAATTGATATTGAAATCTGTAAAAATAAAACAACACATTTATTAAATCGATAGTTTTATTTCGTCAACATATTTACAAGAGTTTTTAGTAATTTGGTAGTTTATTTTTATTTATTAGATACATAATGCATGACATTAAAAATAACGTTTTTAACATGTTAAAAAAGATATTAAAATTGTTTATATGTAAAATGTGTCATATCAATAAGTCAGTGATTTTAATTATTCAAAAAATAGATACCTAATAGTACCTATTGCTACGATATATTCTAAATATGTTCGATTTTTTACTGTATTTGTGTATTTAGAAAGTTGTGTAAAAATAATAAATTTAAAAAAAAAAATTTCAAGGATTCGTAAATTGAAATATATGACAAATTATCTATTTTTTTTAAACCCCACATAAAATGGATGAAAAAAGA
This sequence comes from Neomicropteryx cornuta, assembly GCA_020383195.1. Lineage (NCBI taxonomy): Eukaryota > Metazoa > Arthropoda > Insecta > Lepidoptera > Micropterigidae > Neomicropteryx > Neomicropteryx cornuta. The sequence goes on along the minus strand of JAHKQU010000008.1, from coordinate 16,244,022 downwards.
GAAAGTTTTCTTATCATGTCTAATATTTACACGTTAAATACGTACTATCTTTACTAATATACACATATTATAAAAATTAAAAAATAATATTTTTTTTTAACATACTCGTATATCACATATTTTCACTTTTATAAAAGTTCACAAGCCAAAGATTTTGTAACACCAAAACACTGCATATCAAGAAATAATTTTCCGAGCGTCGAGCTAATGGACGCTCGGCACTTCGCTAAACGACAAATATTATTTTCCGATAAGCTGGGGACCTTCAGTCGCTCCGTCTATCCCACTATATAAAAAGACAGAATTTCAGTTTTGTCTTTTCGCTGTTTTTCTTCCGCCGTTTCTTTTTCAATAGCCGCGAAAGCGACCTGAAAAAAAAAATCATTTTACTGACGAAAGTAATCAAAAAAAAACAAAGCGTGATGGAACCATGGGGTGGAATAAGTAACCGAAAGTTTTATTTTTGTTTTGTTTACAAACACAAAATAATTTTTTTATTGATTTTATTTTCTTATATATATATTTTTAGGAATTTATTTTTTTTTTTTTGATGGCAATATCCGAGTAGGATTTATTTACCAAAAAATAATAAGAAATTTATTTTTTACAGATATATTTTAGAATTGATATTATTGCAACAACTTTAGGCAGATTAATATAAAAAATGAATATTATTTGAACTCAAAACATTACACCGAATATTCAAAGGAAATCCTAAAAAATAAGAAGGGAGAAGTCAATTATATATTTTTTTATACAGTTTGTATACAAACGTTTAGTGATCTTCTGAAACATTCTATAAAATATTTTAATATCTAATAACTAATATAGTCATTCTTATTAATATGCAAAGTGGAATAGAAAATAAATTAATTAAATTTAAAAAATGAAATGCTCGATTTTATTTCAATAAAAAACGAAAATTTATAAATATTACTATACCTATAATAACTTAGCTACGGCAGCGTATAAGGAAAAACTAAATAAAGTTTTTAGTTTATAAGAAAATCAACATAATAATACTTCTATTTATGATTATGGGCAAAAGTTTGTAAACTTATTTAAATATAAAATTGTATGTCGAACTCAAAATTTATATATTCCAGTATTGGTAGGTCGTTGATCTTGTCTTTCAAATGTAGGTTTTTTCAAATATTTTCAAATCTTATATATCCTTACCAGAATATACTAAACTTTTAACTACCTTACTTGTATATTGTCGTTTAAACCTTATAGGAATGTGATTTTTAGTGGCATGATTGTTGTGCGGCAGTAATAATAGTTCGAGTGTGTTTATTTTTACAAGAAAATACAAATACAATACAAATTATAGCTCACCTCACGTTGAATCCAACGTACGATCACATTTTTGTTCAGTGCCTTGATTGGCAGCATCCGTTCTAATGGTGCAAGAGTCGACTATTCGTAGAGCGGGGCCGCGGGGGTTGAGTTGCCACTGCGAGTCCAAGTGATCCGGTACAGAAACGGACCGTCATCTGGCGCTACTTCTATTACCTGAACAGTTGCAATGACACACTTTTACAACACGGTGCACGCGATAAATCATACTTTGAGGTTTTAATTGTACAAAATATTTCACGGGGTGCTGATTCTGTGCATGCTTTGATATAACTAGGGCAAAGGTGAAACCTACGCTACCAGCATATTGGAGCGGAGAAATACAAACTTAAAATAAATTCTTTCGAACAAAAATCTCGCGACAAAATTTAACATGGAATTTTCCATAAAGAAAATATTTTTAATCATAACTTTTATATTATTTTGAATTCTCCGGCTCCGTTACAATGTATTATTTTTATGTAGATTCGATTAAAATTCTAAAATCGGTGGTGAAATAATTGAAATCATCACAAACAATTCGCTATTGGAGTCGATCCATGGGGGCTACGCTTCGCTCCGCTCCGATTAATGTTTCTTTTTCACATCCACATTTCTTTTCTGTTTCTGTCACTATGTTGTCTCCCTCTAACTAGTCGAATCTGAACCAAGAGAGGCAATTAATTTTGTTGGCTTTATATGCCACCTCCGTCATCTAATCGATGTTATAATATTTAAAATCTTACTAAATATAATTGATATATATATAAATGTAATTATATATTACCAACTTGTATAAAACACTGCTATTCACACTTCTCTTTCTCTCTCTCACACACACAGAAACATCACAACACATCAAGATTACTAACACTTTTGTTTTTGTTTTTGCATAATTTTACCTGCCACCTTTTTCTTTAATTTTAAATATGTAAGTCCTAATCAACCTTGTTATTATTAATATTGTAGTTCTTATATTTCTCACATCTTGAGTTTACCAATGAATATAAAAAGGGAAATAATACGTGAACCACGGTTTAAAGTTTGATAAGGCGACTTTCAAACCGACGGCAGGGCCAAGCGTCTGACCGACTGACGGAATAAAAACGAATATGACGTATCACGGTCGATCTAAAATGTCACATTCAAAGTGTGATATTATAAAATTAAGCAATATAATAAAATTGCATGATAAGTATTTTATACAAAACCATGGTTACATGGTACATATATTTATTATGTAAGTCTGAAATGATGTCACAGCCCGTATCATATCTAATAAAAAAAATATCCTACCACATAGCTAGTATCATGAATATTCCAATAATAATATTTTAAAATGAAGGTTGACTGCATGGTTTATTTAACCACTAAAAGAAAACATATAATATTGTCATAATATAATGTTATAAAAGCCATTATTTTTTTAAGCCAATAAAATTATACGATATTAAGTAAATATTATGGTTGAGAATAACGTAAACATAATTAAAACCTACGACTGTTTCAGTATAAAGATCCCGATCTTTGTGTGACAACAGATGAAAGCCAAGGCGAACTTTACGTACCACTTGAAATATTAAGTTTCTTCCGTCGTTCCGTGTCAAATATAACGTCGACTTTAGAAAGTGTAATATGTCGTAGAATAACATTTCCATGAAATGTCGACATTGTGAAAATAAATGGAGCGTGTCGTATCTACAACTTTTGTTACATCAAGCAAACCTTAATATAATGAAATCCTGGGAAATTTTCTGCGTATAATGTGTAGAAAAACACATACTATGTAAAATTAAATTTTCGTTACAAACATTATAATTCAACTGTAATTTTTACTCTATTTTATCAGTCATAGTTAGATTTTGTTAACGCAATTCTGTGTTACAGATTTGTTTATTTATGTAGTTGCGTCAAAATCACGCTTAGAAACACTTGTTTTTTTTTACCTTCTTTTTTGATTCTCGAGTTTTTAATTGCTCGAATGAAACAATCGTCAATAATATTAATAAACTTACTAAATAGGTTTTAAATCTAAAAGAGTAAATAAAGAAATCAATATAGTAATATGTCACGCATGCCAGTATATTTTTTTTTATATGGTTATGTCAGGATAACTAAGGATTTAATTTAATTTTCTATACCAAAACAGCACCGTATCTTTACGGCGTATATTTCGTCCCAGATCGATTTCATGTTTAATTTCAGCAGCCCGAGCGAGCTTATTTATTTTAAGTAGATTTCATTAGGAAAGCTACCTATTGCAATGGGTGCCATGGTATGACTTCCGGAAAATTTCGACATATCTTCGCGTTTCATATCTCCTAGAACAAAAAACCACCCTCAGTTTAATAGTTTATATTTCTATATATCTATCTATCTATATGACTTTTTTGTGGACACGATAACTGCCGTAATTTTACAACAATCAATTTCAAATTGATACATAAAACTTAAGGGTATATAATAAGCGTAGAACTAAAATATGCGTTAGCCAAAATGTGACCATACCTCCTTAAATTGTTAAACTAAAAGGAGATAGAAAAGAGGAAGAGGGAGATGTGGTCTTTTACCTGCGCGAGTCTTCCTCCGCTTGAGGAGGACACGACGGTGCTGGTGCTGAGCGGCGCCAGCTCGGAGCCGCCGCTAAACACGATCCTCTCCCTCCAGCATGATCACTTCTATACGAACAGAGTATTTAAATTTCGTTGTACAAAAGAATGCAAGAATGCAGTTGCGCAATGCGTTTTCATTTTGGAATAGGTCAAGGTGTAGCCCAGCTGGTGACGATATTACGTTGGATGCCGGGAAAGATCGAAGAGCTTCGTTTTACATAGAGGCCGCTATACATACATAGATACGCAAAACATACGTATGTAGTACATAGATAAAAAATAATATAAACTAGGTATTTATTGTAGGTGTGCCATATTTCGCATATTTTATGATTCTTCTTATTAGTAACTTACTAACATTGTAAATCGTTTATTTTTTAGGGATATATTTTTGCTCTAGTTTTTTTATAGTTTCTAGTTTAGAGTTTTAGCTTCTATACATTCGTGTATATGAAGCTACTATCCCCATCCTTTGGCCGTTTGTCTGTCCGTCTGTCTATTGCAACTTTCAACTTGAAAAGTACAAATGCGAAAGAGTTGAATTTATGTGTGTAGATTGATGCTCTTGAAATACAGCCATAGCCGTTTAGATCACATCGAAAGCTGGTCGGATAATATAGATATTTAGCATTAAAGTCAACATTTTTTTAGTATAAAACTGACAGCGCTCATCATGTTCGATTTTCAAACATATACAGAAATTGGGGTAAAATTCATGAAGAATTGTCATCATAACATCGTAGTTATTTTTTTATTTTAAGCCACAGACTATGAAGCCTGTAGTCTATGAAGAAAATGCCTTTAAGGTATATATGTAAATTATTTAGAAAACACTGCAATAGATTAGCGATATCTGTGACAGCTTGATTATATCGTTTTTAAACTGTAAACATTTTAGTAAATATGACTTCTTGGCGGTTTGTGTCTAGTATCTCTGCAAATAAAATAAATAAAAATAGATTCATCTATATCTCGGCATCATTTCTAGTGTGCCTACTGATTGTATTGGGTTAAGCTGGTTATAATATATGGTAATATTATTTATAAATAGTTTTTTTACCGGATCGTCCAAGAGTGCTGGCCCTAGCCAGGCACGCTGTCGAGTCGTTCAGGGAGGCGTCGGAGAGCGGCGGCCGCGCGCCCGGGCCGTCGCGTTCGTTTCGCCGCCGCCCGCGGGCGGCCGCCCCGCCGCGACCGCCCACTGATTGCAGCGTCTCGCAACAACACCAGCTACGATTCATTTATAAAGATGTTAAAAATGTTCGTTAAAAATGCATAAAATACGGATGACATACCCATTCCGCACACATTTTTTACCCAACAAATTAAGATAAATATAAGGATCCAGTAGTTCATGCTTACACCACAAGGCAAGCACAAAGGCAAACATTGAATGTTCCTCGTTACTACGAATTTAATCCCATAACTATTTAATGAGTTAGAAGATGACATCAAGACATTTAAAAACAAGAAAAATATACTTCTATGAATAAAAATATATGTCTAAATTATAATTTATAAAAATATCTTTTCATTAGTATATTAAATATACGGTATATTTTATACAAACCCCTATTTATTATTACGTATGTATATGCTGTTTGTATATATTTTAATTTAATAATTGTAGTTTACTAACATGGGTTTGCCCTATTCGTTAGTGCAACTGTTATACATATATATTTGTATACGCATTAATAAAATAGAGGAAGGATTACTTTGGATTGCTGTCGGTGCACACAGTGTTTTAATTAAATTCATGTTTCGCTTAAAGTAACAACATAGTGATACGTTTAATTTGAATGTATTTCTAATTAGTGTTAATTATATGGAAGCTACCATCCATTTCGAACTGTCGTATAATATTTAGTTTACCTACGGAAATGGCACCAGCCTTCGTAGGGTTATGTATATGGTGCATTACTCAAAATTAAAAATAATAAACTATTGATAGTAAATAATAACCAAAAAAGGCCATATTTACCTTTTCATACACACATACATTTTACATAGTTTGAATTATATAAGATGATCTATACAAAAATAATATATAAACTTTCATAAATAATGTAAAGGTTATACGGTTGTAAAGGTTATAAGGTTATAAGATACACGAGCCTTTTGTGACTCAATCATAAATTTCCTCATAGACCCTAAATTTGCTGCAAAATCCTAGGTACATAATAGATACATAGGTATCGGTCATAAAAGTAAAATTTTGAATAGAAATAAAGGCTGCAAAATTGAATGACGTAATATTTTTTGTGTAATTTACTTGAGGAATAAACTAGTGAAGTCAAAAACTTTTTGCTTTTTAATCGTAACTACTGATTTACAATAGAATTTACATCATCTATAAAATATTTCGTATGTATTGAACTAAACCTGAAAATTCAGATAAAACTTAATTACGTCAATAGACGATATCCTAGATATTTATCCTTGATATTTTAAATTATTTGTATTGCGCAGGTGCATATTTTTGGCATAAAATATACATATTTTTATCACTAATTGAAATATTTGTTAGGTTTATTAAAATATTATGTTAGGTATTTGTAAGATTTATCGTTTTTTTCAGTATATCTTGGTGATAGGTATAATTAAAAAAGATTTTTTATATAGAAAAAGAGTTTGTATGTAGATTAAATAAAAATTTCTTTTGTTACACTAGACATATCTTTTTCATAGAACTTTTCTGGATTAACATTATTGCCCTTATTATATTTTGTTTTATGTTAGTAGCTTTTTAAGAGGTCAAAAAGGCTAATAAATGATAAGATAGCACTGGCAATGAACGGGGCGTTTAGAAAGCTAATGATACGTTACGCGAACTAAATAAAAATAATACATCATAAGTCAAAAATAATAATGTTACTACTTATAATACTACAAATTAATTACGTATATTAATATTACAAATTGGTAATAGTCATAATAATACTAATCAATATTAGTTATAATTATTTTTAATAATATTAAAATTCTGTACAATGAAAACCCGTTTAGTATATAAAATTATTAATAATAAATATTTGTATACCCGGCACATCGGTAGCAACCGAATACTCCCAGAAATGCTTGCCGAAACTTCTTGTTCATGAAGCAATAGGTGATGGGATTACAACAGGAGCTGACGTATGCCAAGAGTTGAACCAGCGACACTCCAGTGCTTCCCACGTAGTCGTACAGGAGATCAGGCGAGAAGAGATAAACCTACAACAACAAAAATATTTTAAATTTTAAAATAAAAACAATTTATCTTGATTAGATCAATTTAAACTCAAAAACTTACAGTAAAGGAAAAATACAAATTTCGCATGCATGTTTATTACATGTTTATTACAGGTAAGGAGCGCGTGAGAGACGAGGGTGCGACGAAAACAGATTTCACCCAGTAAGAATGGAGAATCAACTTTTGAGCGCACTATATTATACAAATTTGATTGTCCGCCTGTTTTCAATCTCATGATACGATAAAGGTTCTCCGTAAATGAGAGCCACGTGCTTTCTGTAATTTATTTGTTTCATAAAACGCACCTGTACCCCTTCTAATCTGGCCTTGTAAACCACCAAATAGGACCAAATTGGGGAAAAAAATTCGAGAACGCTTGTACGCAAAGTGTACGATTTTCAGAGTACAGACATTCTCGAAAGGCTTCTAAACGCGTAACAAGAAACCTAGCGTACCATGCGACTTCGTTGTTACAATCTCGTATATATGCTGATCAAATGTATATGCTTTTTATCCAAAAGTACGCTGAGATCTCGAATTTTATCTGTTTCTGGGATAATTCCACCGGCAACCGTGTAAGTAAAACTTATAGTCATTTTTTTTCTGGTAAAACTGATTTTAACGCATTTGGACGCGTTAATAGCAAGCTTGTTTGCTGCGCAATAATCGGTTAAGGCTAAGCGATCAGATCTTCCTGGACCCGTCGACAATTTTTAAGTCGTCGGTGTAGCGGGGGGAAAGAGAGTTTGTCTCATTGTGTAAGGTGTCTCAAAATTGTGCGAGAAAGAAGTTTTACTTGAAAAATAAAATATAATTTCGGATACAACTTGTAAAGGACTGCTTGCTTAGTTTGCCCTATTACTTGCAGATATATTTTTTTATTTATTTGCGCTAAAACTAATAATAGCCATCATGAAATAAACACCTAATGTCCTTGGTTCACTATTTAGAATGATAGGTGTTTTTTTTTTCATAACAGTAGGCTTTAAGTTGAAAAAAGTTAAAAAATAAAATTAAAAAATCATACAAAGCAATTAAAGTTACAGATATAGGTACAATTTCATTTTATTTCATTTGATTAGGTATTATTCTAGGACTAGATGCATAATTTTTTAGTACCTGTTTATTATAAGAACGTGTGGATGCGCACTGCAAACGCAAATATTTTAGAGTTACAGTAATTTAGAAGAAAATTTATCAAAAGATAAAAATATATTAGGAATTATATTTTTTTGGAAACGAACCTAAAAATAAGAAAGCAAATAAAGTATTAATTTGAATAGAACTATTTTATAACCATACGAAAAAAATGGTATAAATAACGTAATGTATGACTGTAGGATTATAAAGAACTGGATTTTACTGCCTCAAGGTATATTTTTTATTTAAAGTCCTTTTAGACTTTATGACGGTAGGTTTTAAAGCTCGGCCCGCGTAGATTAAAGGCGGCTGCAGTAAAAAATGAAAAAATCCGTCGAATAATTAATTTCTCCCTCGCACAAAAACAAAAATACTTTCAAACCCTTTTATTTCAGAGAAATATTTTAAAAAGATACCTTATTTATAAATTGTATATACATAAATAAATCAGATATTTATACCAAGTACACTGAAATAACTAGCTTCAATAAAATTCAATAACACGAAAACTTTAGCAATATGTCAGAGATAAAGGTTTATTTACTGAAAAGTAGCCGAATTGGGGATACCGTTTCAACTAAGTTTTCTTTTAAAAGTTAGCTTGTTAAAGAATCTTGAAAGTATTAGGCAAAGAAATATGCGAAGTCAGGGCAATTCTACTAATGAATGTTCATTAGGTTTTTATAACAATGTCTACAGCTGGTCGTAAAGACTAAAGACCTCTATTTACAAGAGTCGAGACATGTAACTACTACAAGGACGCAAGCAACGCCCTAAAGCCAATTAATGGATAAGTCGAGTGGATATAGCCACAAGTAAATTTACTTAACATAACCACAGTTACCCAAATCTTAAAAGTAGCAATTTATTAGCTATTAAATTACTGCCTCAGCTTAAAATAAAATATCAATATAAATATATCGAGTAATGTCAACATTATTGTAAATGTACGCATTTATCTTGAACTTAGTTTGCAATACACATTGTAGAGGCTAGGCTACTTTAACCAGAAGCAACGTCAATTATACACAATTTAATTTAGATAAATCCGAAAATACTAATATATACTAATATAAAATATATGTATAAAGTATAAAACATATAATTTACGCATATTTTATACAGTAAAGAAATGATCTGATTTTGTCAATTTTAACTAGGGTAAAAAGAGAGTTTATTTATGTTTCATTAGTGTATGATTAAATATACATAATATTTTAAACATCTTTCAGCAACATTATTTTTATTTGATATATGTATGGTGTATTATCATAAAATATTATTAAAAATAAAATACAGGCTATAAATTTAATTGCAATTACCGAAAACATAAGTGAAATAATTTGAGCAATTTATTCAATCATTATCATCCATGTACCGAATATCGTTCGTCCACCTTCTTTTTGTATAATCATTTTTTTCATTAACCACGTTACATAATTTGTGTGTTTTTTTTAATAATTTACGATACTTTTCTGAATAGTCGCTGCTCATTATGCGTCTGATCTTATTTTTAACATGCTAGCTTCCTAAGGTGCCATGATAGTACAATAACATTATTTTAATAGTCAAGTACCTCTTTCTTTTATTAGAATGACTAGCAGTCATACAAAATTAGGCTCATGGCAGGTAAGTATTTTGTTAGTTACCGATCTTCGTTTGAATAAATTATTTAAGAAGAGTAGCTGAATATTATAGATCTACGCAGAGAATTACATACATTGGAGAATAGTTCATGTAAGAAGAAAAAACTGAAGCCAATAAATTATTCCTAAAAAAAGAGGAAATAAAAAGACTATAGACAATACAATATATTGAAACGTTTATGCCCAATGCGCATTAAAGCCACCGAGAATTTGCACACTTACGAATATAGTTCGGTTGACAATATTAGTATCCAATATTTTGTGGTACTGAGCCATATAAAGCTTATTATTAATTCTAGATTATTTTTGTTTATCTGTCATCTGTGATCAACAACTCTGTGCGTGTAAGCGTTCAAATAATTACGTTTGTTCTTATGCATGTAGGTTTTTTTTACTAACGCATATCGCGTGACGGTGTATTAAATTAGGTACAGTAATGGTGGCGATCGCTCATAGGCAGATAATGTTTCTCAACCGGAGAGCATGGAACGACATGCTTTCACCCAAATACAAAATTGGCCATTAGGTTAAAACTTGGAGACGAAGGAGTGGCTTGAGCGTGATGTGAGCATTCTAGAGACCGTTGAACCTGCATGACTGCAAATAACTGTGTAATGCGTCTTCATATTTCTACCTTGCAGAGCCAAATGGAGTTTCTTAAAATGAACAAAAATATTGTATAGCATCGGGGAGGACCATTTTTTTTTGGTTTTTGTTATACTACGTAATCTACGCATCCCTACATCCTCTCTACGCATCCTTAGATTTTCTCTACGCATCTATATCCCATCTACGCATCCCTACAATCTCTCTATGCGTCCCTAAAGCCTATATATGCATATCTACATCCTCACTTCTCATTCATAATTTTTTTCTACACATCTCTAAATCCTGTCTACGCATCTCTACGTATCCCTATACACTCTTTTTTTACGCTTATAGTTACTTATCTACATGTAGACTACCAGAAACAGATTCTCTTATACAAAATAATTATTAGTTTTTAATTTATTGTGTTCTTTTAAAATTATTTTGATTTTATACATGATTATTTTGGTTTAAACAGTTTATAAATTAACCAAAAACACATAAATTATAGCTTAAGACAGAGGAATTTAAATATTGTTTTTTGTGTTTCTGACCATAGTTTAATACCCCTTGTTTTATTATTTGATTGATACAATAGGTATAAGTCAACCCATGTGGCACTTTTTAAACTCTGCATTGCAGTTTTAGTAGACAAACCTTTATTTTGTATTTGAGTGTGGTTTGGCTAACTTTACATTTAAGTAGTGAGAGTATTTTTTCTATCTCAAAGATAAAGTATGTTTCAAATTTAAACCTGTCGAAAAAACCCTATTGGTCATTCTTTTTATATATATATATATATATATTATATAAGGTAAGCTTACGGTGTTTACCTATTTTAACGTAAAAATCATCTAAATACGGTATTTAAGAAATACATTATACAATTTTACTATGTATATATAGTTTATGATAGTTTTAATGCACTTTCTAAAAAGCATTTTGAAGTAAAAACGTGACCATGCATTTTATACTTCATATATTGAACAGATGTGCCTACAATATTGATTTTGGTACCAGTTTACATGTTCATGATAAAAAAAAAATCTTGCATATCCAGATAAGGAACAAAGGTTAAAATACACACTTTATACTATTATCTTCGGTATTGTAATACTTAATCAATATTCCTTTAAAATTATTAGAATGTTTTAAAAAGATGTTCAACTTAATTAAAACATTTTTTTTAAATATGTTGTTAGGATAGGTGGGTATTATATAACCAGCGAAACCCAACCGCCATGCGTACACAGGTAATAGGCCCTTTGGGTCTGGTTTAGCAGCGTTCGCGGAACGGCACTCAGAATGAGTTATTTTGCTTTCCTCATAATTTCTCCTTAAGGGATAACAAGATGTGTATACAAACAAATATAGTTCAATAGTCACAGATCCATTGTGGTTGAATCCTTACTGAATAATCTTATAAATACTTTCGCGACGTGTCATAAACAAACCTAATTATTCTTAATGAGCTCTAAAAATAATATCCTTAACCGCACCATTTCTAAGTCCAAGAAAGGCCAACCACACCCAGTTACCCTAAATTTACTTCAACTACTTTATTATTAAATTAATTTAGATAATTACATTTTTTCAAAGCACTTTATAAACTGCGTTCTAGGTAATAGGTAGAAGTGAATAATTGGTTAAATGAACTGCCAGAGAGCGATTGGACCAATATCTATTGTTACAGAAACAATTCATCTGGTCGAAGGCGCCTGTCGTGCTCTCTTGTATTAATACAAACAAAAGCGAACCAATTCGATCAATGTTAATTAAGATATACTTAATCTAATATCAAAAGGTCTGCTTGTGTTAGGTTGGTTTTCACTTTGACTGTTTATTGGTTAAAATTAATTAACTGAACTATTTTTATAAACTACGAGTACTTATAGAAACTATATTTTTTAGCCCTGATAAGATGAGATTCCTTCACATGTATGAATTATTTTTTAAATACTTTTTTGTTACAATGTAATATAATATAATGTAAAACTATAATACAATGTAATGCAATAATATAGGTAGAATTTTATATTAAATTTACAAAAACATTTAATATACAATTTAAAAAAAAGTAACAATATGGCGCAAACTTGCCGAAATCAAAGGCTAAAATAAAATTATGTCTTATTAACCAATGTTTTTTCGTTTTTGTAACTTTCCCGTGTCTGCAAAGTGTTAACAAAAAATTTAACCTCATACTAGAATATGACAAACAGTAGACTATCCGAACCCTAAAGTTACCACCCTCATGTTTACTCACCTTAGGTTAGTTCGAAATGACATGCGTATATATCATCGTTAGGTCTAATGTCTGTGCCATTTGTCTGTCAGCATATACTATATTGCAGCCGGCAGGGGGACGAGCAGGGGGGTGGGTGTTAATGGAGGAGGCACACGGGTTGACAGTTGACAGACATGGACAGTTTCACATTTCTAAGCCTCTGAACGAATTATTAAATTTAAAATGCACGGAATCACTAAATATTTAGATAAATTATTATTTTGTTGATTTACTACTACATATTTGTCTACATACATACATAGTTAATACTAATTTCAAATAAAAAAAAATGGTATTGTCAAAAAGTATGACTTTTTTTTGAGGCGATTTGCTCCTGCTTAAAAATAATGATTAACATAATCATACCTAACTGGACATTGCACGTGCTAGGGTAGGGTAATTTAATTAGTTATTTAATCGATTAATCAAAAATAACTGCACTGAGCTTATACAGGTATATACTTAAATAATATTATATATGTTAGTAATATATATTAAATACTTGTATTATTCTGACAATTTTACCACACATTGTTTTTATTATTGTTGTTTATTTAATTGCATTAAATTTAATCATACATTTTTTTTAAAGAATTACTATGACGTAGGTGATATATAATTACAATCTTTAGGTCCTACTCAACTAATCTAAATGTGCTTGTGGTGTAATGGAGAAGATAAAGAAGCGTAAAAAATGGTATGACTGTGAGCAGATTCGTACTCGCTAGTGCTGAGTTAATATCAAATACCCTAACCAGTAGACTACCACGATCTCTTAAAAATAAAGTTTGCCTGCCTTACTACTGGTAATATCCATGCATGGTTTAATAAGTATTTTATTATAATTTTATAAAATAAATAAACAGCATTTGGCGGGCAAAGGTATTATTATTATTATTAGTTTATTCATCAAATTTACATTTATTTTATTTTATGTACCAGCTAAGTATATCAGGCTATATCAGGCTTATCTGCTGGAAACCAGGTGTGTAAAATACAGATATTATTTTTAATTGTGAAATATTTTCAAATTATTTTTTCTGTATTTTACACGTCCTTTACAATATACATATTCAGATACATTGAGGTACATTTTTAAATCTTAGTAGTATATTACAAACCAAAAGTAAGTATACTAATAATACATTTTAAAATAATAATTAACACGCTAAGTAAATTTACTACAAACAATTAAAGAGAGTGTTTTTGAGCGATTGCATAGCAAATATTTTTAACTTCATATTTATTTTTTTGTATTTAATATTACTTTTAATTAAAGATCTTGGCAAATTATTAAAAAAGAATGGTACAATGAATTGCAACGCTCGTTTACCGTAAACATTTTTAAATGCAGGTATAAATAACATTTCATTTTGTATTTGCCGCGTACTGTATGAATGTTGAACGAGTGTTTTGATTTTGTCAGAGTCGAAGAAGTGGACCACTATCCTATATATAAACATCACGTTTGCCGGGAGAATGTTACAATATTTAAATAAACCGAGATCATCACTCATATATTTAAATTTATTTTTTTTAGGAACAATTATTTTTATTATTCTAATCTGGATTTTTTTTATTTTTTCTAAAAATGTTTTAAAAGTATTGCCATAACTCATGATGCCATAATTAATTATTGAATCTACAGACGCAAAATATAACATTCGTAATTGTTCATATTTTAAGATTCCTTTTAAATGATAGAATTTTGTTATTATTAGTCGAAGTTTGTCGGATATATTATTTATGTGTTTTATTCAATTTAATCTACTATCAAATGTTAGTCCAAGATATTTTTCGGAGTCTACCGTCTGAATTTGTTAACAAAGACAATCCGGTTTGGGTTTGTGCGGGCAGCTATCACTGTGTAGTTTAATTAAAATATCAACGTTTTGATTATTCAAAACGTTGATATTTTAATCACCATCAGGTCATCGCACGCAATTATTTGCGTGCGATGACCTGATGTGCATGACTTTTGTTTTATCGGCATTTATAATAAGTCCGTTATTGTGTGCCCATTCCTGTATCTTATTGAAATCTTTTTGTAGCATCCTGTCGCAGTTTGTAGGTCACTATGTACAGCAATTAGTGACGTGTCATCTTATGTAAACCTTATGGAAGAATTTGAATCTTTATATTGTAAAGATGGTATGGACTTTAAAGTACTTTATGTTTACGTTTGCATAAACTAAGTATAATTAAACACAAATCATGTTTTTACATAATTTATTAGAGAAATCACTTTTTATACATACCGTATTTAAAACGTGAAGCGGGGCCCAGCATATGAAGAACTCGGCTATTATGACAAAAAGCATCCGTATGACCTGCAAAATAAAATATTATTAATATTTATATTGAATATAATATTATATACTTAATAAAATATTATATACTAAATAAATAAGCGACCCATCTCGAGTGCCACAGGCACGAGTTGTCACGCGCCGAAGGCGCCGTCAAAGCCGCCCGCAGTGCCTTACTACCAACCTGGGACGAAACCCGGGGAAGAACCGCTCAGTTGTAATAATATTTTAAAACTGCTAATTTTGTCTGACAAACTAAATGACAGTTTTATGGGGTAATTTTTTTATAAAAAAGATAAGATTTCCAAACGAATTAAAATCAGACAAAAAGAGATCTAATCAAAATAATGTTAATGTACTATCGCTATGAACCTAACCTGACCCGGCCTCCTGCTAAGTAAGAGGATACTTAAAAAAGATATCTTAAATTGCTAAGTACATAGATACACAAAATGTCCTAAGAAGTAGTGATAATCGAAATCAGGAAGGTAGAAAACCTGAATGCCCATCTAAATACCCCCTGCATCCTCCCTGCTTTTGCTTATTATTTGAACTACGTAAGTATTAAAATAAATACACTATAAATTATTGAAAACGTAAACCTTCTTTTTAGCCTCGATACTCTTGTCCATGTGGTTGGAGCGGACGGCGTGCCTCGCAAATGCGTACACCGCCCCAGTACCCCTGGTATTCCTGTTCTTGTAGCATCCGCAAGCGGTCGCGCGCTGAGGAGTCACCAGCGCTGCCCTGGCCGAGCTGTTCTTGCTGGAGCCATTGCTTCCGGATAAGCTGACCTGATCGTTATTAACATATTAGGACGACTGCTTAACAGTAGCGTGCCCTTAATTTGTACAGTAGGCAAGCCTTATTACGGGGTGGGGATAGGGCGGGGCGATGGGAGCCCCCTTCAGCGGCTATTGTTATTATTTTAATTATATTGTTTATAATTTAAACAAAAATATATTAAATTTGCGGTTTTTTTTTGTTAAAAATCTAGGCAAACCCGACTTTTCGGTTTCTATGAAAGAAAGTACCGCCATTGCTGTTTAATTGCATCGGATGGACATAAAGTTTTAAATATCTTTATTTCTGTAAATTAGATTTAGTCTCATTCCAAAATTGTTTTTGGTGAATATAAAAATTATTTTGTGTTTAAGTGTTTATTTAGTAAGTGTAATAAATATTTAATTATTTATTCAAGTTTTGACTATGACACTTGAATATCTCAAGGAGAAATTACTTAACAAAAAAGAGCTCTGGCATTTTTTTTTAAAAGAAAATTTGACTTACAAATTTGAATTTTTAAAATTTCATTCATGGCCGACGCCTATATTTTACTTAAAAATATTTAATCATAATACTATTAGGGATATTGTTCCTTTTTTTAAATTGATATATTAAGACCGCGCTACGTTATCGGATGACCGTTCAGGTGTTTGGATCGAGGATAATTAATATTTTAGGAGTGTTTCTCTGTTTTGACACCTAGCAAATAGAGCACCAATTTAAATTAATTGACTAACAATGGTACCAATAATTGATTCAGCTATTAATTTCTATAAATAGCTACAAAAATATGTTAAATTATTTATCTAGTTCTAGTTGTTTTAAATTTTAAAAATATTTTCACAAATAATTTATATTATTGCTTTTCTTATTTTAATAATGTTTCAGTTTCCCTAAAATATTGCTGATTTGAAAGCCATCTAAAAAAAAACATTTAAATGTGCGCCTTAAATTTGTTATATCATAATGTCAAACCTCGTCGACAATAATCGATATTATTTCTATAGAAATTGCAAAGCAACTTTTAATGGAATAAAGAGAATATTTAGTAAAAACTAAAATGCTATAATATCACAAAGAACAGTGGTTTAAATACAGGTTTCATTTTCTATACATTTTTACGTAAACTGTTTGATACGTTATTTTCAGTTAAATTATAAAAGTAGGAACATTAGAGTTTCTAAATTTAATATCGCAGAATGGGTTTAAACCCAGCACCAAGCATAGAAAAATATTTTTGACTCCTATCTGTCCTCTATTGTAAAAAATATTTTCAAGTATCTATCCACTTAGATAAGTTTGTTATTGAAACTAAAATAAATAATAATGATTATATTTTTATAAATTATTAATAAATTTTTTGTAGTGTAAAAGTTAATATAATATTCCGATAGATTTTTTTTAAATCGACTGGTAGGTGTACTCACACTTTTATTACAGCTTTCAATAGGTTTACAAAAACAGGAAATATACCGTAATATTTTTTTAAAAAGTCGCATTTGACGAACCAGGCCATTTTAATTTATTCTTTTTCTCCAGCTGCTCCCTTTACAGAAAGAAAGGTACATTAAGTAAATATTCACATTCAGCTGTATTTAAACAGACTCGACATTGCGGACTTTTACTCTCGCTTATTGTACACGCCGCAGAGAGAATCCTGACATTTATAATAAATCGTCGGTAATAGCTAGTCTATTGTATCTTGCAGGTGCTTTCGGGGCATTTGTATTAATCTTCAACCTACTCAGAGTTTGGTTCAAACTTATCATCAGCAGAACCCTAAGAATGGTGAAACTAGTTATATTTTTGTCTTTCCCAAGCCAACACTTTTAGGCAGTTAGCCAGAAAAGTTGTCAATTAGCATTCAGGTAGATTATTGAGTCCTCAAGGTAAATATGTCATAGATTGTTTTATCAAAAATACTTTTTGTTTGAATCTTTTTAACATTGCAATTCTTTAGAAAAATATATAAATTTTATTTACATATGGTATATCATTACAAAAGGCTCTCTTCATTATCATTCTGAAATATAAGTTATACTAAATTAAACATTTCTCTGATTTCAGTCGGCTGAAATTTATTTATTTATTTGTTTATTATTATTACATATATTAGTTTGTCATATTTTGTTGATTTTCAAGAGAAGAAAAATATACAGTTAATGTCGATTAGTTACACCTTACTAAGCAAATGTCGAGGTGTTACGAGGTGGATGAAATGAAATTAGTTAGTTCTTTAAAAAAAATACTAAATTAATTCCCTTTCGAAGTAATAATATTTTTATGACATAATAAAATTCAGTTTCCCTAATACCAATAGAATTAATAAATACCTATATTTTACATACTAGTTTATAAGCTTCTTAGTATAAAAACATAGTGATTAAATAACCAAAGAGAAAAGGGGTATCAGATGCGTAAAAGGGCCTTAATCTCAAAGGGGAGATGATTCAAATTCACATGAATTCACTACTACGCATAGTAGAATACCGTCTGTCTGTTGATTGTAGATGGTAATGATTGTTTTTGTGGGTGATATTAACATTCGCCGGTACGCGCTCTCACTAGCCACTAGGTAGGGCGATAGCTATCCCCCTCACCTATGGCTCTCTCACTCTCCTGTGACGCAGTGAAAAACTATCTGTAATCATTATTTATAGTCGAAAGCAAACATAATAAATAGGTAATGATAATATAAAATCGTTTACGTTTCAGCAATGTGCTTAATAGGATGTTCATATACTTTTTGAGACAAATCTCATGTCATAAATTTTATCTTATTTGGAATTCTTTATTCCACTATTAATCTACTATTAATATGAAAGAATATACCTAAAACTTTCAGAAGCTATGATTTGTATAATAATTAGACATTTCAGAGCTAACCATGTATAAAATTAAGGTTAAACGGTTATATATAGAGGAAAATACTTCTATAAGTGTATATAGTATATCTATCTATATCACTTTCTAGTGATACGATAACTGCCGTCATTTTATACCAATCACTTTCAAATTCATACATAAAATTTAAGGGTACAAAATCTCGATCAAGTTCGTTAATGGGCAGAATCAAACCAGGGGGTCGTGAATAGGGGGGTTTTTTCGAAAGAGTAAATTTTGCTATAACTTTCTTAGTATATAGATATCAAATTTAGTTAAATTTATTTTATTCCTTAGATAAGGGTCCAAAACTTATCTAAGTAAACTTTTTTGATAGCCCCAACTATTGGTCCTAGCGGTGGGAAAAGTGGTTTATCGAAATTCAAAATATCATACCTCCCTTAATGGGTACCGGATCAACTCAGTTCTAAATGTGAATTGTAGACCTATAATTTCCCAACAATGTTTGATATGAGCAACCCTTACGGCACAGTATAAAGAGGATTCAGTATACGTACTCTCGCTGCGCAAGGGAACAGATGAATTCTCACACGTTTAAAAACGGTGGAGTAATATCTATTTCATTTTCCGATAAGCTTTTTGAAAATAATGATCAATCTTGAAAACAAATGTTAAAGGTCCGTGGTTATTAAAGCACGCATAAGGAACAAATATATTCATGGAAATATTCTGATATGGGTAGACCCAAGAAATGATTGCGAGGTATAGGCGGGACAAGCAAATATTAGTCAAACCTTAGCGACGGAAAGGCGCTAAGCCGACGCTTTCTGAAAGTTGACGTTTGATTTATTGAGCTTCAATACAGTTTGGCACATTTTTCTTTTCGTCTCGTTTTTTCGGATTTAATGGTCGCCATTCTTGTGAAAATGTTCGGGAAATTGTAAAGAGAAACTTTGATTAAAATTTTTGGTTCTAATATTTAATTATCATGGTTTATTTAGACATTTTATTTATACCTAGAACCATTGATTATATAGTCTTAATCAATGCTAGAACTTAGTGAAATTCTGCGTTGATAATATTCTGAATTAGAATGCATCTTATAGTTCGCTGCTCTGATTACATTCAAAATAATTTATAAGATAACACATTTTGAAATTGGTGTATTTATTGCTTTTAAAAACAACGAAGAGAACTTGTAGTGTTTTGGTACATTTAAAAAAAAAATGCCCCAAAACAGCGCAAAAAAAACTAAAACAGCGCCAAAAAGCAATTAATAGTGCTATTTTGAAAAAAGTGTGTTTGTGGTTACACCAGAAGTTATTAAAATTAAACTTCTTTAAGAAAGTTAATAAAATTTGGCATATTGTATTTTAAAATTATACAGTCATTTATCTACATTCGACAAGATCTCTAGTAAAAGAAAAATAAAGATTTTTCTTTCTGTTTGGAGGTGTCCTATTTTAGTTCATAGCAAGTTTACCTACATAAACATAAACGTCAATTAAAGTTTTACTTACCACATATTTTGTTTTCACGTTACATTAGGTGTTTAGGTTGTGTTAATCTAAAATAATACACATTTGATCATTTTAGAAATACCCACCTTAGCTATGAAATATGAACTATGTTTTTACGCCTATTTCTACGTTTTAATGTATAGGTATTCTCGTGGATAGTAGATAGTTATTCATATTTTTTTTTATTTACAAACTATCGTAGCTTTATTTTTTAAATAACTGTACTGGCCGAATGACATCCGAAGGGATTTACGCAAATTAAAGCTCAAAATAGAAGAGAAAGAATGGTTTAATTTAGGAAAGGATAAAATACAAGGACAGGTTCGGGAGAGGGGTGAGGGTGTGGTAGAAGTAGTTAAAATGACAGAGATGTTAAATGGCCAAAAAATTGACGTTTTATTTTAAGTATTGTTATAATATAAGAGTTAGATCTGACCTGTACAACGCCTTTGAAGAGCCATATTCCATTGGTGCCGTTTTCGATCTTTCCATTGCCACCGTCGCCCAGGGTGTTGACGTGGCGCGGGGTGCGAGGGGTCAAAAGACATCCGCCCGTGACGTCACCATTGTTGTTGATAGCAACGCCAGACAGGGAGCCTTTGACGGCGCTGGTGCTGAACGATCGCTCCACTATGAAGGAAATTGGATAGATGATAGATAATAGGGTACTGACCCTTTCAGTAATATTAATATAGGTATGCACTTAATACGCAGCGTCCATTGAAATACCATTATTACCGTACTTTTGATACAAGCCATATTAAAAAATACTCTTTACATAAATGAACATTCCGCTAGAATACTGTTAGACCATTTTTTTGGCAACTACTACCTAAACGAAATATGATGTCAGGGAAGGTAGGTACCTTCCCTGACATCATATTTCAGTTCAAATTTTGACTCCGCCGTCGTGTGTGTTTTTTCAACCCGCATTTATTCGCCCGTAAATTATTACAAAACCTTTCGCAAATTTGGTTCGCAACAATCCAAGTGCCAGTGCATCAACTTTCAACAGCACCAGGAAAACTAGGAAGAACTAATTGCAGGCCACATCACTATTTGCCGCGCTGTCAAATGTTTGAAATTCGAATACGATTGCACCCTCCTGATGGGGTTATGTTAGTTTTATACTAAAAATTTGTAGACTTTAATGTTAAATATATTATCTGTCCAGTTTTCGATGTGATCTAAGCGGCTATGATTGTTTTTCGAGAGAATCAATCTACACACAGAAAATCATCTCTTTCGCATTTGTACTTTTCGAGGTGAAAGATGCAACGGCCAAAGGACAGGGATAGTAGTTTCTCATACATGAATGTACATATCTATAGAAGCTAAAAGAGAATCAATATAGTAAACATAGAATAATACACGAATTACGCCACTGCAATTAAAGTCAAGACTGACTTGGCTGAGTTAGAGATAAGACCTTAAATTTTGTATACGCATTAACAAAAAATAATAAATTTATATTTATACCTAACTTTAAAAAGATATCGATTCAATAAAATTTATGGTAAAACTATGCAAATTTCCGTCAGTCCTCGCCATAGATTGCAACGTTATAACAAATATTTTATAGAACTCAATCAATACTGTAAGTATTACCTCAACCTTGTTCAATATTCCAGCTTTATTGAACGCAGATAATGCAACCGTCTTCAAGATGATCGCGTGCTAAACGAACCTTATATGAATAGCATTGAAGTTAATATTTGAAGTTCAAGTTGATACAAATCGTAATCGTTAACCACTTATCCATAAATAAAAATACCACAGCAGAATATATTTTCTTCGGAAAGAGAATCACGAACGGTAATCACGAATTTTATATTAAATCCTACTTTATACAGGTTATCAACAGTGCTTAGTGACAAGCCACTAACCTTGATTTAATGAACGAAATTAGCTCAAGTATTTAGAGTTTAGTGGAGAAATAGGAGCGGAGCCGAAGTAGAGTGGATTTAACCCATTTCTATTTTTCGTGGCCTCTCGCATAAACATCTCGTTTAGTAGGACCATTCCGAGTGCATTATGTAGTTGGATGAAGATTTTAATGTCACGAAGAGGCTCTCGTACTAAACGAATACAAGAAAATCTTCCAGTATGGTCCCTGATTAATAAACAACTTATGTTTTTTTTATATTTCCCATCCATATAAGAAATAGAATAGTTTGGCCTCAAACTAACCCGCGTCAAGAGCACGAGAAATACCTACAAAATATTATCACTCGTATCTTATAAAAACACTAGACACATGTGAACTGTGGGGATTTAAATATATCTGGTTCAAACAGAAAACTATGTTTTCTTCAGTTATGGTGAAAATTAATGGTAAATTAGTGGTGAGTCTATGATTTGAAAATGCTTTCTTTTAACAATTTATCGTTTTCACATTTCACTAAACTAATTAAATCGTAATTTTATTTATATTTATAACTCAAAAAACTTTTATTTTATCGTTGTTTTTGTTACCTACATAATCTGTGTGCCTATTTTTTCATAATGTATTATTTCAGTAAGTAATAATAAAATCTTTACGTTGATCACGTAGGCCTGCACTATAAGGGAAGTTGAAACTCAACAATGCTCTTATAGAAATCGTGAAGTGGGATTGCGAAGGTCTGCAATGAATATAATTTCTACTTAGGTTGGCGGCTACACTTAAGCTTAAGTGTTCACAGTAAATACTACTGCAGGCACACGGAATGATGACGTCAATGAGTATATCAGGAGACAGAAAGGAATTGATTTAATTTATTGGCGAACATATAAAATAATCATTATCTTCGAGTGACTTCAATTTTTATTATGACCAGTTGAGTTGGAGTTAACGTAATATTTAATTTGCTTGAATAATTTAAAAAATATTAGGGTGGCGCGGTTTTTAAGTCAACATTTTCTACAATTTATTTAAAACAAATTTAAATATTTTTAGCTTCCGTTTACAACGCACTCAATATCTTAACATTTTTGCCCAAGTGCCTTTAAAGTACCTAGTTTAACATTTTAATTTAATAAGTTAAACTGTTCAAGAGTCCTTTAAAAGCAAACATTCTTAATTGCAATACAATCTTGTTGGACTATTTTACTGGGCAGAATCCTAAAAAGTATTCCATAAAATACGGAATAAACTTTGGCAAGCTCATGTTTAGTATCCCGTAATCTTGATTGACCCAGTTGAAATCCGCACAATATAGTCATATAATTTTACACCTCAATTGCCATCATTTCATCTGACTCTAGCATGAGAATAATTAGCTTAGTCAAAGCAATTCCTTAAAAAAAATATTGTCCTGTTAGTATAATCATATGTGAATCTGAGGAAGGGTGAAAGGTAAGAAGCGTATTCTCTCGTTCTTTGGCAAATATAGCTAGCTACATGCAAAAGTCATATTGTTACAGAACGGTAGGATGAGACAGCTTCGAAGGCCAGTAGTCTGGGATAAAGTATAGGAAGCTCTTAGGCTAATTTAGTTAGCTGCATTCAATTGTAGTACGAACATCGGTGATGCAATATATCCATTAGAGATAGATTCACAATATCCATATATTGTGAATCTACGCGGTTATATACCAGAAAGTTACTATTTTTGAAGTTACTATTTTATTTTTACATAATATAAAAAATATTTTATATACAGGATTTATTAGTTACTACTATACTTAAATGGGGTTGATATATGCCGACAACTTGACCGGTCTTATTAAAAACAATATTTTATTCGCAAAAAAAATGTTATTTTTAAATCTCCGCCTATCTGCGATTACACTGTACAGCTCAACTGAAATCGACGTAGCTCAGATCATAGTTTGTTTATGCTTGGGACAGATCGATGCGGTAACGATCGAGCGACGGCTGCGTAGAGATTTTCGATTTTCAAACATTCGTAAGATATTGAAATAGTTTTTTTTTTCGGAATAGAGACACGTTTTTTAGATATTGTGTAAACGACAGGAGTGATTTTAAATGTATACTGTTATTTT
Organism: Neomicropteryx cornuta; assembly: GCA_020383195.1. NCBI lineage: Eukaryota > Metazoa > Arthropoda > Insecta > Lepidoptera > Micropterigidae > Neomicropteryx > Neomicropteryx cornuta. Next base: position 16,219,730 of record JAHKQU010000008.1, on the reverse strand, counting down.
TTTTCAATTGTATCAATGAAGGCTCTAAAAACTTTAATATTTTAATACAAACAAACCTTGATGAAAAATATTACACTGTTTCAATTTTCCTAATACATTACTAATCAATTTACCGCAGTAGCAATCGCTAACGCTGATCCATCTAACATTGAACCATTTATATTAGTGTACCGACTGTAAAAGGCGAATAGATTGAAATGGTTAAAAGTTCGAACCCTCATTATGGTAGAAGCTTTTACTGAATCGATTACCGCTTTTACTAGAAAAATGGCTTCACTTCGCAAAGCAGTAGATACTTTAACGTGACATCGTTCTTTTAATGCCGTGCTAGTAGTTATTTAGATAGTAACATTTACACTAAGTACTGATAAGTCCATAATTACAATTGTGACTCCTCAACAAATAAATTTCGTAAACATATTCACCAATGTAGCCTGTTCCACATGTAAGGTAAGGTAAGGCGAAATTGGTAAATTTTGGTTTCACGCGGGATATATTCAGCCAGCATTTACTTACATAGAATAGAATAGAATACATATGTTAAATGTTTAAAACTAATTTTAAATTCAGTAAATATTGAGTATGTAAAGTAAGACAAGCTTAATTGGTAAATTTCGGCTTTTTCCCGGGACATCATCAGTCAGTATTTAGTAAATATATTGGCTTTTAACCCCGGTCGACTCTATCAAAAAACTATATTTTTTTTATAATACAGCATGGCGATAATACTAGTATAAACTTTCTGGAGAATATTTTTTTTGATAACAATTACGATTTCAAATTGAAAGCATTACATATGCATGTACCTACACTAAACTAGTTCTTATACGAGGCGAGTACGTAGTCTAGTCTATAATTTGAGTAATTTTGTTGAGGTGCTTTGTAATATAAAGTTATTCTGTTTGAAGTCCTACGCATATCTGGGCGGAATGGTATCGCTACGATGAAGCTATGTAGTGGGTTTGAAAAAGTTTGTCACGAAGTTTCTAGGTTGACTGACGCATATATATAATTCAAATGTGTGACTTACAGTGCCTCTGACACGAATTGTGTTGAATTTCCCTCCGTAATCCCTTCCAAAGCTTGCTCACAATGAGGGAATAGGCGAGGCTCATGATGATCAGCGGAACGAGGAGCAGCATCCCATCCAGGAACAGGTTATAAGCCTGTTCCGCGACAGCACTGGGCCATTCTTCTCTACACTTGTAGCCTGTGAACAATATTCAAGACTCATATTTCACTCGTAAGATTGCGTTAAATATATTGTTGTATACTGTCGACAAGTTTGAAATCTTTTGCTCATAAACCTTCTAGACAAACATAATAGCATATTTAATAAAAAAAAACCATAATTCTCTGAATAAATATAAAGTTGTGATATTTTCTCCTCGTTTATTTTTTAAATTTATTTTCCGTATGAAGTTTGCGAAGAAAAGTGTCAGAAATTAATAATAAAATTAATAATTATATTTATTATGTATCAACATAAAAAATATGTTAATAGTTTTTGATGGAATACGGTAAGACATTTTCTTGTCTAACATAGTAGTTATTAGTAATATAATATTTTAAAGTGAACTTAGGCTAGTATTTATTATTTATTAAACTATTATAATTGTTATTAGATGATTATTACTCTTTTAAACTTTTATTTTATTAAATAAATAATTATGCTAAGAATGCGGTAAAATCGGTGCAATAGGCATTATTGCGCCGATAATAATATCAATCGATGTTATACATTAACTACATAATGTACGACTGCTCTATAAAGGTATTATTTTCGTACTCAAATTATGGCATAATTATGTACTCATGGTGTATATAATTATTTATAATAATATATAAACTCATATGTACTCAAAAGTTATGTGGTGTGCGTGTAAAATTCTGCAAATTGATATTTTTTTAAATGTAGATAAATGAATTGATAGAATGCTTTTTACATAAAATAAGTGAAGATGTTTTAGTAAGTAGCAAGGTGTCATGCTTAAAAAAATAGTTTAAATACAGGTTGACCCAAGACCATTACCGAAGATTTAAGGAAGTGTTGTGAAACCTATTTGAGTAAGAATGAAAAAAAAGCGAAAAGAGTCATCCCTAAAATTATTATATTCTCTAACAGATGGTGTCAATTCGGTCATTGCTCAAATTCCGATGCCGCTACTGTCCTTGACACCGTTATAGCGTACGACGACAGCATGTAAATTTTACATTTTTTTTTCTCGATAACCAAGATGAATTTGGATATAGTTTCTTAACAAAAAACACTAGAAACAGGACCTATAAGCTGTTTTTTTATCTGGAATGGGTTTGGGACACGGTGTACGCATATGTGTGCGTATAGTATAATAAAATTATTAGTATAAAGTAATACTAGTATTGCATCTATATGCGTTCTAAAAAAATATATTTAATTCTGTACCTTAAAAAAGTTTGTAAAGAAAATAATAAATCTTTGTGTGTTGATATTCTGTTATTTTGTCAAATACAGCCTTCTTTTAATCAGCAGGTTAAAAGAATCCAGTCTTCTTTTATCCTGCTGATGGTGCCCAGTATATTTTCAAATAATAATAAAAAACTATTTTCTTAGCTATCAATCTCAAGGTTATCTCGCAATTATTTGAATTGCGAGTAAGTTGGTTAAACTCAGGTAGTTCATGAACTGAATGATAATAATAAACGAAAACGGGCTATATTAAGAGGAGTCATGACAGAAGAGGAGGCAGCAGAATGCAATTTAAACGTGACGTTGAATTAATTATGACATGGCATGTCAGAGAGCAATTTTATCTGTTTGCGGTTGACATTTCGTTCTGCTGTAAATTATACGGGATGCGATCTAAATGGAGGGGGATTAGACCGGTAAACTTCTTTTTTATTTATTTATTTATATTTTGGTCTCTCCCTTTGCTCTCTATAATCTATTTTTCTCTACAGAATAAAACTTATAAATAATAACTCGATTAACTATTGCTTCATTGTAATCTGGTGATAATAAATTATTATTTATGTATTATTATTATATATTATTGGATACAATTCAATTCAAATAATTGTAATTATATGTTGCGCAGTGAGACGGTTATACTTATAAGAACGATGCTTCTAGGCAAGTCTACTTTAGTGCGGGCATTGCCAAGTTAAGTAGTACTTTGCATAATGTGAATTTAATATTAAGTTACTGTCAATAAATAAATAAATAAATCGGTGTGTAGAAAAATCAAAAAATAATTTTGCTAAAACATCTAAACATAAAGACTATCAGAATGTTATTACAATTGAAATTAGAAGTGTAATTGTAGATACACTAGAAATAACACATATGTGACATTAACGAAAATTATTATAAAAATTATAAAAAAATGTTGTCATATGAAATGATTGTAACATTTTTAGTGTTTTTTTTTTTTGAGACATCTTACATTATTTTTATTCCGATTTAAATTTCCAAATAAATGAACACGTTTAAAGAAACGAATAAATAAAATAATGTAACTAATAGTGTGTAGTAATAGTAATTAGTGTGTAGTTTAGTGTAGTGGAAACTTGAAAAATAAAATAAATATGCTACGAAAATATACTTTTCCGCCGGCGCATTTCCTGCAAGTTTGACACGGCTAGAATCGGTCCATTCCAAATGAGGGAGGCCGCCCATACAACGGCGATCATCTTGTAAGCGTGGAACTGCGTCTGCCAACGCCGCGACTTCAGAGGCCTGCAGATGGCAAAGTAACGCTCCAGGGAGATGGCGACGAGGGTCCATACTCCCACCGACACGGAGACCGCTAAAAATTAAATTCTAGTTTAAATAATAGTGTGTACGCTTTTATTTGTGTAAATGACTAAGATTTAGGGGAACCAGGATTACTCGTCACTACGTTACTCGTCGTACTAAAAATCTACATCGTGTTATATGGGGGTTACATCGTTACGAGGCGATACTGAGCTTATTTACACTCTTTTAAAAAGCACCCCAAACAACATATTAAAAAGTTGGAATTACACCATTGTAGGCAATTTTTAATAAAAAAAAATATAAAATGAAATAAGAAACAAGAAAATCAAGGTGACAATATATATATAAAAAAAAATCCATCGAATTAAATATAAACAACATCATTTGCAAACATAGTTTTGTCAAGAATGATGATGCGCAGACGCCCTTATAACATAGAGCGATTCACTTATGGGGAACTTATATGTCATATGTGTATGAATGATATTTATTAAAAACTTTGTGTTAAGATCAATTGCTATTTTTAATATTATTCCGAAATGTTGTTGTCTCGCAGCGGCAACATAATGATTAACTGTAAATGTTTTGTGAGAATCATTTAGGGGTCCCCATTTAGTTATAAATAAAGCCTACTAAAGGCAAAAAGCAATCACAAATTACTAAATGACTTCCCTCTTATCGCGTTAAATTTCTAACGAATTTATGTATACTAAGTGAAAAATGAGATTCTTGACGTCGCCATTTCAAATAAAGCTCTTCAAACCAAAGGCACTCACCGTTGATTGAAGGGATATTTCAAAGTTATTCTTACAAATGACAAATATTAATCTAAAGTAAAGGAGACTAATTCAAAATTTGTGAGATATCAAGGCTATAAGATTTAGACGCCTGTATTTTCCCTTAAGGATAAACTGCTTTATAGCTTTTCTTTCTTTACTTTGCGTTACTTTTTTTTTTGTTAAATTCAATATAAAGAGTAATAACAAATTTGGTTTGTATATTTTGTTTTCTGCTTTTATTACTTTCTCGTTACTACGTTTATTTTGATTTTAACTGTAGTGAAACGTAAAAAACAATTTTTCTCTCAAAAGATTTTTTAAATTACTTGCAGTATTTTTTTCTCGTCATTAAGACAATAATTATTATACATTTTATTTTCTGCTTCTCATTAAGTCGTTGTATTGTTATTATATAGATTTATTGGAAAAACAACTTCATCTTGTTTTATGTAGTTAAATGTAGGCTTTACTTGTAATCATAAAGTTCTAGTTTTATTAAATCTTTATTAGCATCTTAAAACTTTGAATCCGTCGGAAGTGGACCAAGTGAAGCCTGACCTTACGTAAAGCTAAGCGGTAGAAAACGCTATGAATACACTAAAATTACCTTGGATGTAAGGTATCATTTTGCATAAAGCCGCACCAAAGATGAAATTGCGAAGAACTTGTCCCACGAGCGTAAATGGCATACAAAAGACGCCGAGGAGAAGGTCGGAAACTGCCTGCAAAATTAAAAACAAAATCAGTACCTACACACAGATTCATTTAAATATACACACAAAGTCGAATCAAATTGTAAGCGTATGTATAAAAATATGCAATAAACTCCAAAAATGTTTTGGAAATATTTTTTAAGTACTCAATGCAGCGCATTTACTTGATTTAGGTTTAATAACAAATTACTGCTTGTCTATAAACAAAAAAAATAAATAAATAAAAATATTTTATTCTATCGTACCGTTACTAAAATATACTCCAGAAATAGACCACACTGGATAGGGCTATAAAAGCGAACAGACCTTGCAATATTGTTTCAGTTAAAAAGTACAGTCAAGTGAATAGTCATCAAATGTGTTGGTCGACATTCTCTGTTCGCTGCTTTCGCCAAGTTCGTGGGCTTAGGTGAAGACCCTATTTAGATTATATATATATATATATATATATATATATATATATATATATATGTAATTACCAAAACTTTTATGTTATTTTGTATAATTTCACTGTACAATAATAGAACATTCTTTGAAGACATACCTATAATTACTTATGCGTTAATAAAGCAAATAAACTAAATTACTACAATATAAGGATTTAGCACACGAAGCACAAATAATGGGAATTCGCCTTGCTGAGTCGGTTCTAATATGTCAGTAAATACCAAAAAGTTTTATTACACGAAAAGAAATCTTTTGGATACTATGCTGGAAGAAATAATATTATATTTATCAAAACTCAGTTGGTCCTAAAAACGACACAATTTTTTATACAATACCTAAAAGGATAATTTTGTATTGAAATAAAATGCCTCATTTCATGTCGTAAAAAATAATGTACGGCTTTCGGAAGGACACGCAAAAAAGACTTTATTACATATTTTAGCCTGTCAGGCATGTTTGTCTGTATGAGGTCGAAGCGCCGCAGGCAGGAGTTGTTAAGCTACCTATTCAGAAGGCGCCTATGGTTAAATAACCTCCTCACTTATGTTGTTCCACTCCTCAGGATATTTCTTAACGTAAATAATAAAAAACCCTAATAAATGTGCTGACATTTATTTTATTTTTTTACCTTGGTCCAGGATGCAAAGGATGCGGTACCCGTCGAGTAAATAACTACCTATATGAACTATCGAACATAACATAACATACCCTTCGTCCTTAACTCAAACTAAACATGGATCGTATGTCCTTCATACTTTAATTTTTACGTATTTTTTTTGATTGAATTTAAGATTTGGTAAATCAATAAAAAAGCCTACTTTATAAATTGTTATTTATTTATAATCTTTGTTTAGGGACAAGCGCTAAATGAAAATCTACTTAGGGTATTCCATTCGCGAATAGTTCTAAGAAGAAAAGAATTTAACCCCTGACATTAGAATGGACTCGATTTTAATAAAAATTACCATAGAATATTATGCCACTTTTAACCGTCCTTAGCTCACAATAAAGTCCTTTATACAAACGTCACGCGCGTATGTCTGAATCATATTTGCTTCAGACTTTGAAACTGACCTGAAAATACGACTAACGCCCGTACTACGATAAAATTAATATAATTGTTAAAAAAATCAAATAAACTAAAAAGTATAAAATAGAGTCAAAATTATTTTTTTTATATTTATATTATAATATAATATAATGATTATATATTATAATCATTGTTAAAAACTTAAACTTGAAAAATATATATTTTATTCTTTATTAGATATCTTGGCATTACAACCAACTTGAAACTCCTTTTCACCCGAGAACCCAATTAGCACTTGTCTAATTAGTTTCTCGGCGACACCAGTGATAGATATAAGTGGCGTGGTCGTGTGACGTGCAGTTACTTATACATTATGAAATGAATGAACTAAGTTCTTATCCAGGCGGCACAGATTGCATAATATGAGTTGAAAATAATCTGTGCCAATAGAGTAGGTGCCAACAAAAATGAAAATCACTACTAAAATTATACTTTTATGGTTCTTTTGGCTTATTCAAAAAAAGTTTAGGTACAAAAATAACAAAAGAAGTACGATTAATGGTATTTCCATACGAAGTACATACGAAGGCAGGAAATACCACAAACATTCTTTTTCAAAATACGTATATTCCCTTTCATTTCTTAAGTGTAGCGGGGGACCCAAAATTGTAGCCTATAACGTCACAAAAACTACGTATTTTTTTGTCATCGTACGTATTATTTCTAGATTTTCAACGTGTTTAATTTACTATTTTATTAAATTAGTAATAATAATTAAAACTAAAAATTGGTGGGTACTTTAGTATTTAATAACTATTATACGTTTAAATATATTTGTTTATACCTACATTTGATACACAATATTTAATTGTACCAATACAAGAAGAGTATAATAAATTAAATCTTTTAGGTGGTTAGTGAATCAATATTATATTTAATTACATTTAATAATAATCTCCGTAATGAATATCTGAATAATACAAATGGTCTATATAGTTCACACTATAGTAATATGCAAATTAATTTCATAGTTTTTAATATCCATGTATGTAGTCATCTCATTATTATATATCAATTGTAGAAACTGGTTGTTATATTTGTTGTGCCTATTATAACTAAAATGCAACTGCTGTCTGCGGTTTCTAGTTAATTTGTTCCTGCGTTATTCGAAAGAATTTATCCGAATCGTTTTTCTGATTAAGAATACGGTTAAATAATTGTTACACACACACAAAGATATACTACACACATTAGGCTGGGAATTGTTATGAATACAATTAATTGAAGTTCACATTATGGTATAGAGTGTAAGTAAATCTACCAAAAAAGTCTGTAAGATATACACTATCAATAACAATGCTCAGAGATTCTGACAAAATGTCTGGAAACTGAATTGCCTTTGTGGTGGAAACGCATTTGACTTTGACCTAGTAAATGTGTATTATCGGCTGAGGGGTATCATGGTATGGACGGCCCGCTGTTACGAGGATAAATATGTTTATTACAAATAATTACAAACTAATCTCTGTTTCACCTACATGGGTGACATTTGATAGCATAGCATTATTTAGTAAGAGTATAGTAAAAAAAAAAAAATTAGAGCCACACGTGTCTCGTAAATACTGTCTATTTTTACGAAACTTTAATAATTAAGGTCTGAAAATGCAAACAAAATGTACATATATATCTTCAATCATATTTTTAAAGATTATAATTTTTTATGATTTTTAGGAAACCATTAATTGTGTCATAATTAATGGGGTCAATTATAAAATAATGTCTATATTAGAGATTCATTTTTAGCCAAACTGTCTTGGCAATCAATCTTCTTCCGTTTATACAGATATAATGAAGTTTTAAACTGTCAAAAAGTCATTTTTAACGTCGTAAACAGAGGTTTCGTAATACGAGCTATGCTCTGCGAAACCTTTTGATGCCTGCGGCACCTCGCGTCTCGAACCTTTGGCTCTCTTTGTTATGCTATGGTTCTGACGTACATATCTATTTATTTATTTTAAAAATGCAATACTATAATGCTTCAACCTCACAAAGAAATATATATATATATAAAAACTATGTTTATAAATATTTTTTATTATTATAACATAAATTGATTTTTAAACAAATTATTATGTCAAAAATTAAAAATATACTTACCAAGTTGAGGAGATAAACATTGGTGACAGTTCTCATCCTCTTATTCTTTGTCAGTGTGACAATGACGAGACTGTTTCCTAAAATCGACAGCACGAATATGATGACATACAGGGGAATTATTATTTGACTCTCAAACACACTAACTGACACTATCACTGAACTATTTAATATTGCCACCAATGAATGATCGAAAATACTCCGATCAGTACTGGAATAATTACTGTCCAATAATCGGTCTTGCGACACGTTAGTCATTTTGTTTTTTTGTTCTACCGTGATCGTTTTTCGGTTCTTTCCAAGTTACACATTTTTGTACGCATTTTTACAAAATATTTTACGGAATCTTCACGATTAAATTTATTTAACATTTTTTTTTTAAATATTTGTAATATTTTATATTTATCAGAATTAATAGCAGCTCAAAGACGCACATCTGAAACAAACAGAACAAATAAATTAAATTGACGGTTTTTCGAAACACTTCAAAAGAAAAAAGAAGAAACACGAGAGGCAGAAATTTCTGTAAAATGTAAGTTATATATATCTTTAACATAATACAATACTACATTACAATACTATGTTTTTTTTTTGAAAACTTAAAAAATAACTTTTTTTGGAAACGCAGAAAGGTTTTGAATAATAAATAATAAATACTTAACTAAAATAAATTAAAAATATTACACATTATACGGTATTTATTTTTCATGAACATAATATTACGTATATATTACGTATCCAATTCTATAATCAAATATAATTGTATTATTTTGTGTAAATACATTTTAGATTTAAGTCTAAAGTTGTTATGTATGAAGAATGTAATTTTTTAAAAATAAATCTAGTTTCTTACAAAAGTCAGTATACCTAAATATTACTGTGTCTATGTTTCGTCATCAGATCATAATCATATTAGCTAAAAAAACTACGGCAAAAGAAACAAAGGAAGCATTTCAACATTAATTTAATAAGCTTTTTTTATACAAATTAGAAGTGAATCGGAATAGCCATTTTGGCGTAATAGTGGGTAAAAAATTCTACCTAACTATACATACATATATAAATACATACCGACACACAGACATTTTTAATTTTTAGCCAAATAGATCTTAAAATGGACCTCTTTTACCTACGAGTACACATTTCTTTGTTTTTTGGAATTATACTTGTGGGCCATATGGTATGGTATTAACTGTAATCTTGTTAAATTTCATTGATTGTAATTATTTTAATAAATAAATAGAATAAGTATTTCAAGAGTAGGCATATCAATTGGACTTGTAGAAAGCGCCTCAAATGACGGCTCTTAGGGCCTCGCCCGGTTCATAATCTCATATAATAAACAAACGTTACTAATTATGATATTTGACATATACAGAATGTTCCAAGATCACTTCCGAAGACTTTAGAAGGTGTTTATGTTCCCTATTACGTATAAGAAATTGTATGAAAATATATGAAAATAATTAATGACCAAATTTATTAATTTTATCAAAGGGCTCGTCTAAATTCCCGTTTTGCTGGTGCTCGCCCAAGATTGATCAATGACCCGGCGCGGCGCGGCCTCGCTAGCGATCGAACTTATGACAAGAGCGATTTCATATTATCTCGTAAAATTCATAAGTTTTTCACTCGGAAATCGTGATGAATTTTAATATGAGGTCCAAACAAATCATGTTTAAAAACGCAGGGTCAATAAGCTGGATTTTTATCGGTTATGGTCTTGGAACGCGGTTTAAACCATAAAAGAACGTACCTATGTAAAAAAAACCTAACAAAGAAAAAGTGTATCTAACTCTTGTAAACAGTGTTACGCATTTGAAAAATTTATAATTATTTTTTTTGTTTGTTAAATTAAAATAATGTCTTTTTTTATTAAATGTATAGTGGTGTAAATTTAACTAATACTAATTAATAATTACATTTCGTTATAATTAGCACATTATACCGTTACGTTTTGCACCTATTATGCAATTAAGTACTTTAACTTATATGGCAGAAAACCATTGTGAAGAACATTGGAATATCTTTGTGCTTGTCAAAATGACTGAATACTTCTAATTAAAAAGGCACTGCCCCTTAGAATGTGAACATTTGAGGGTTAAACATAACTTACAGCTCTTTAACACTAATGCTAGTATTTATCTCTAGAGTACGCAATATTAAAGCGATTCAGTTAAGTTAAATTTATCTAACCGAGTAATTGCATTACTGACTAAATTACGCACTTAGTCCATAATTCTCGGCAGGCATCTTCGTAACGTGAATTACGTAATATTTTCTTCTTTGCCTGTATTTCCTCACATTTATTCGGTTAAAAATACACAAACGAGTTAAAGAACATTCGCGGTTATGTTTCCATACAAACGCTTTAGCGTTGTGACACTCCTATTTATAAATATAGAAGAAAAATAATATAATTTTACTTTTGTCTAAAAGTTGAACACCTTAAAATGTCTGTATTTTTCCATACATTTTATCAAAAGTTTCGACGTAAATATCTTATTGACTGAATACAAGAATCGAGAAAACCAATCTACAAAGCATCGTTTATTTTGAAGATGCATTTTTTTTTGAAGTACATTAATTATGTTAAGTCATAATTAAGTGTAGTGTAGTTCATTTGATGAGATGGAATGTTTTAAAAGCACGCGCAAGGCCAGGAAGAGGGCTCTTAAAACGAATTATTTCCAAGGTAAATCTGCAATGTGGGACCTAGTATAAATCCTAAAATTAAATGTTGACTTGCAGAACATATCCAATTAATCTACTTTCATATTATATTGTTTTGTTTGCTTATGCTTTATATTGAGTATTGATAACTTTTGAGGGTTTTTGTTTTCATAATTCAAAAAAAAATCCTTAATTTATTGTTGTTTTCTGCATACTCACTTACTCAAGGCCTGTAATTTATAAACGGTTTGAAAAAGTTATATGTAATCAAGCGGATATATTGAGTAAAATATATATCTTCTCTATACCTTAAATAGGTGGTTAAAAATAGGAATCAGTTTCTAAATGTACTTTTAATGCACATTTTTTTCTTCGTATATTTGTAGATTTCTTTAAAATATTTTAAATTACAGTAGTTTATTAAAAAAAAATAAGATCCACATATGAAGAATCTAGTACAATAAACACTAAAAATAATAATTTCTTTGTTTGTAATGCGCGGGTAATTTAGTTATTTTTTTTCAATTATTAATAGAAAATGTCAAGTGACATACTAGTTTACTAAACTAAGTAATAGCATTATAATAATTTATAAAATATAAAAAAAGATTTTTATGCATGTTTTTGTTTATAAAAATAACACTAATATTGTAATCTGCTCTATACAATTATTTATTTAACCTTAGCCTGAGCACCAATTAACTATATCCCATCTACAAGGAAAAAATGTAAATTAATTGTTTATAAGTATTTTAACAAAATATGTACCTATACATTAGCTTTTTGTCTTGCAATTTGGCGAGAACTATGTACTACAATTTAATGTATAATATTGTTAAAATAAAATATTTAAAAAAAGTATTTATTAAAAGTATGCAATAGATATAGTTGGCTTGCAAAAATATAATATACACAGTGTTAGAATTAATCTGCCAAATATTTAGGGCAGGCCCTATAGCTCAACAAGATGAAAAAATAACTACTTTATATCATAAAACAAATGCACATACAACATTGTTGAATAAAGAAAAACGCTAGTTTGAACTACTAAATCGTGCTAAAACCTACGTTTTATTGATAAAATGCGAAGTAGCGGTAAATAAATATAATAAGCATTACTATAATTCGTTTAATTTTTCTTTTATATGAATTGTGATTTTCGCCGACGGCGTCATTTGTCTCCCTCGCCCCGCATTCTACGATGCAGGTTAATATGATGCTTTAGTTAACATTTGGTTTAAATGTATACAAACCTATATATAAATGAGTCCAGAATGAACACTGGGACGCTTTCAATATATCTACACTATTGTAAACTCATGTTTTAGGGATAATTTTAACTAATTTTTGATTAGCATCATAAAAATAGGAGTAAATGTTTTTTTTTTGTCAAAAAATGTATTTCATTTTATCGTAATCAAGTATTAGTTTATTTCATATTTCTTACGTATTAGAAATAATTTACACTTATTTATTTTAATTTCAATTCGCACAAAACACCTGTGACCTATAACAAAAGACGGATTATTATGGATTGCCTACATATTCACAAACATATTTTTATACAGTAGGTATGAAGTTTTCAAGCTAAATTGTTGCAAATTTTGTTCAACTAAATCAAATTATTAAAATACAAACACGCAGGTATAACATTTGTATGAAGAGGATGTGATGTATGTGTGCGTACGTGTGTGTGTGTGTGTGGTGTGTGTTTGAGGAAGAGAGAGATTTTGTAAGTCGGTGAATTAAGTTAAAAATGAAAATAACGTTTTATTTGCGTAGGCATAGATTTCCAATATCCAATAATAATAATAATAATAATATAATATAATATAATAATAATATTATGTCTGTCACTTTAGGCGTTATTTTTTATATATAACAGTTTTGATTAATGGCAGTCCACGTGAAGCGTGTCCTTGCGTTCATAAAGTGCCAATAAGAAAAGAGACCTTCGTCATCCATTCTGAAGCGATTGGAAAAAAAAAAATACTTTTATATATTTCTAGCCTTGAACGAAATGATGAAACAACAATGTTTTTATTTTTTAAAATTCAAAATAATGTTTTTTTCGTATATATAACAGATTAATCACAAAAAACCCACTGTAGAGAACGTCTTGAGCTTAATATAATGATTTAAATTGCACCTAATTTCACACAGAATTGACAGTTCTGTAGTTTACAAACTGAAAGTGTTTTCTTTTGTATATATTAAGGGTTTTTTTTAATCAGGGTAATAATATCATTATGGTAACTTTTTCCAATAAACTGATACTAATAAATGCTTCTATTATAATAAAAAATGTGATCAATTAATATGTTATTTTATAGTTTTTTTTTTGTTGTAAAATTCGTATCATTCGTGTCAAATATTATAAAATAATTTAATATACAAATGTTATACTTAAGGGGGTTTTGACAATATTAATACAAATATTATTTTGATAAGTTGATTGTTCTAACGACTTACTGGACCTACGCAGTTATTTAGGGGTTTATTTTAGTTTCATTTATATGATACCTAATTACTAATATTATATAATTACTATATGACGCCTAATTATTAATAGTAGCATTGTTTGTTATTGTTGTATTTATGTGCAATCAGCTGAAGCACTAATTGAATTATTTTTTCTTTCTTATAGTTATTAAAGCACAACATCCATGGAAACGCTGTAAAGTTTGTGAAAAATAAGAGACAGCCAAGTATTCGTCTCCAAAATGGTTCCTTCGTTCCTTATGCGACCGAAATTGCTTAGCGGCATTCTCCTGACGCTCCATTAATACTTGTACATTAGGCACGGAGAATTTGTTAAATGTACGAGTATGTCTTTACGCCTTTGTACCTATATAATATGTCACTCTACTTGCAAGTGTATTCTGTTTCTCTTTCAGTCATACTGCGAGCCTTCCCTCCGCCGCCCTTTCCTTCCTCTCCCCGGGGTCTTTCTCGCTAACCTCGTTATTTTCACACGTCTATGAAAACGAACTAAGCCATAAGATCATTCGTTCGAGAACATTCTAGGTAGGTAAACATCCCCGAACACGCTTACAACCAGATATCTTATTATGCGACGGCGCAGATCTGCTATCCACCATTTTAAATATGCCACCATTGCAAGCAGTTTTGCTTGAAAGGTACGTGTCTATACTTTGTTATATACCAATAAAGCAATGTTAGTGTAACGTTATATACATAACTATACAGAGCTACTGTATATATATTATTATTTTTTTTTATATTTTTAAATTATGTTTATTACCTACAACATAGTTATATTTTATTATTTAAAAACTTTAGAAAATGTAATTAAATTGTTTAGAGTTGGTAAAGAGGCAAGGCATTTTACAAGGTATAAAGACTTATAAATAATATTTCAAAAGTCTTAGGACCCTTAGGTTAAATGTACAATTGACTTCCTTACTCTAACCGAAAAAATTCACCAATTTAATCTAAAAAACATAATTTCGAATAGAAACGGGTAGATTTAAATTAGACATATTATGTAAAATGTGTTAAAAATATAAACTAATTTTAACACAGATACGATATATTTAATACAAAAACTTTACATTTATGATATTCAATGGTTTTCTTTCTCACGTTGGTAAGATTTTTAGTATATTCGGTTAGACTTAATGTATGTATTATTACTTAAAGTTTTTTATTTTTTTATTCTACTTTATCATTTAGCATAGGTATCATTTATTATAATTTTATTTTATATCCTAATAATTTTATTTTATATCTTAACTTGTATTTTGTATAAATAGAGTATGCACATATATATGTGAAATTGTACTATGCAAACAACGGATGCAATTGACGGTTTACAAAAACGTTTTTTTTTAGCAAAATGAATATGGTAGCCCTCAATACTAGTCCATATTTATAACGATTAGGTATGAATTGTATTATTATGTTGCAGGGCTATCCGTCTAGAAGTTCAATCAAAGAGTTCCTAGACATTCATGAAAGACAGAATATATAGTGGCAATTTATCTAAGGATCCGAATAGAAATACACAAGCGGAAGGGTCAAATTTGTGTGAAATATTTATATACATTATTTTATTGCTAATATATTTTTTTTTAAATAAGGAACTTATTAATTAATTCCTGTAATCTGCGACTTCATCGGCCATCATCGCACAGTAAATAAAGCTTTGTCTCTTCCTGTTAAATGCCATTTTATTCTCAGCTGTTAACCTTCCCGTTCATCAAAACATACAGTCTGCTTCTCAATTCTTATTTTTAAATAAATGCTTACCTACACAGGAATTATTAAAAAACATTCAAAATACTAGAATAAAGCCAAAAAAATATTTTTTTAATAAAATTCTTATTTTTTGGAAGTATTTTAAAGTGTCGAAATACGTAAAAGATAACAGCTTCTTAGTAATATTAATATTTTATGTATTTTTTAAATCGATAATTATATTCAATTAGGCGATTGTATTATTGAGGGCAATATCTTTTAAGCAGCTCCCTTAGATTAAGAAACCCCTATTAGACCCTAATTACCGATAATAATGAGTTCTCCATCGACCCGGACGGAGTTTAGGTCACACTTAAGCTTCAAGTGACTCTTTTATCGACCATTTTTACGAATTATTTTCTTTCATCAATGTTCCTTCCCAGATTAAATTTGTATGACATAATATCGACAATATTCAAAAATTCAGAAGAGTTTTGTTAATTTTTTTATACGAAAGGCATTTTTATAAATATAAGTTTAAACCGACATCCTGCGCTCTCGAGTACATGACCTCTATAGTACCTTTATAATAATTTTGCAATATTTATTTTATTTTTCGTATAAGACAAAATACACACATATTTTTTTTTTTAATTGTTTCATTTTATTTTTTCATATTAAGTGTTATTGAGTAGACACTTAAATTGTATTCATGTTTGTGTGTGTATGGGTGTGTATATCAGTGTGTATATTTGTGCCTTAGTTAATTTTTATATTTTCACAGGGTTTTGCGCTGATCTATTGTATACACTGTAACACTTCATATATAACCTTCCTTAGAACAGGTAAATCTTACCTAGTTAGGAAGGTAACTTATACTCATCGGCCAACTTGATTTCTCAATAAAAAAAAAATGTACAGAGCAGTAGCAGTAGTAATAAATGTAACCAACAAGCGACCGGCACCTACTGCACTGATGTTCGCTGCTTTCTTAACTAGACGCAGTCTGTTGAAAGGAGGCTGTAACAGTTGATTTTTATTAATTGATATTAATTCGGTTTAAAAGCTAAAAAGGAAACTTTTGCAAAGTACGCACACTTAAATAAACTAAAAGAAAAACTGCCATAAAAATGCACATGCATATTAATAGATATTTATATACGTATTTATATAATACATAATCGAATATGGTTTTATATTCTACGCTTTATCAAAAAAATAATACATCTTCTAAATTTTTCAATATTGTCAAAATGCATCATTAATCTTTTCAAGCGATTTACCGCTATTAAAAACAATCATAATATAAAAAAAAATCGAATACCTTTGCAGCTCAATTATATTTATATAAAAGATTAATAAGATTTTAAGATTTATATTAAGTTATATAAGATTTATTTATATGTATATTTATTTATTAAAATATCCAATATACAATTAATATTATTAAATGGGTAATACTTTGAAGCATTTTATTGATAAAGAAATTTGGACCCTACTCAACAAGGCTAAATATGTCTATGCTAGAGTCAAGGGAAATGATGGTAATAATGCGTTAAAAATGGAATGACCATTTGCGGATTCGAATCCCAGACCTTTAGGTTAATAGTCCAACGCATTGACCCCTAAACTACTACGATTAAATTAAAATATATTGCTGCACTGTACCTGTTTTAAGTAAAGGCATACTTAGTTACTGCTCACTAGCGATCATCTCCAAGAAATCGGGATTCAAATAATCTTGTACATATGGTATGTAACAATCTTCAAAATTATTATAATGAATGTCTACCGCGAAAGTATCAACCGATAAATGTGTCGTTAAAAAGCAATAAAGCTTGGCCCGAGGAATAACGACTTAACAATTAACAAATATGGTTGGAATACATCATCATAAGCTATTAATGATATTTCAATTTACTGTTTTTAAATAAAAAAAAAGAAATATAACGAAAGTTATACTGAAATAAGCACATTAAAACTACAATGATATACAATGAACATAAAATCAAATATCCATTATTTGTAATTCTTTTACC
Source organism: Neomicropteryx cornuta (assembly GCA_020383195.1). Classification (NCBI taxonomy): domain Eukaryota; kingdom Metazoa; phylum Arthropoda; class Insecta; order Lepidoptera; family Micropterigidae; genus Neomicropteryx; species Neomicropteryx cornuta. The sequence continues at coordinate 16,201,956 of JAHKQU010000008.1, read as the reverse complement.
TCATTAGCCGCTACTCTCATAGGGATACGAATCATCTTCACCGTCCACTTCTATTATTACAGGTGGGCGAGTCAGTAATTCACATATTTTTTTTCCTAATTCCAGCACATGTTCGCGCATGATCTTATTAAGCTTGAATTAGTGCTTCAGTGAATCAGCTGCTTTCTTGATTAACGCGATAATACTTTCGCCTAATTAAGAATTTGTATTGCTTTTCCTAACCCTTCTTTTAATGTTGCCCCAAATTAGTTTAAATGGGTTCATAACCGAATAATACGAAGGCAGTCTCCATATCTGATGACCGTTCCTTTGTAAACCATTACAAACCATTATTAAACCATTATTTTCGAATATATATATATATATTTTTGCATGGATTTTTTTTTAAATCTGTGCATGCAGCTTCTTCGCTTTTTTATTTAAATGTACCTTTGATTATTGGCTAGACTTAACGAAGCCTTTGATCTAAAATTTACAAAACCGTGAGCATTCATTAAATTTGCGAATAAAGTCGCAACGCGGCCGTTGATTATTTTTCTCATTTTTATTCATTATTCTAAGGGCTGGTCTCGTTGGTGGTGGTAATTTGTAGACGCGAAAGAACACAAGAATTGAATCAAAGTATTCGGCACAGGCCCCAAAGCCTCGCAATGTGCAGATACGTCTGAATTAATTTGCATTATATTGCGTTTTCATTTGTAGTAGGTGATTATTCGAACGAATTAGAAATTCAGTGAAAAGAGCATATCGACGCCTGAAAAGTGCGTCTGCCCCGAGATTCTTAATTAAACTCAATTTATTTCAGACCTAAGAATTGTTTTAAGAATAATGAAAACTATTATATGAAATACTGAAAAATAATGAAAGATAGAAAGATGTACAATTTTATAGATTTTATTATTGCATAAATGTTGTTTTATTTTACAAAATCAAAAGTGTGATTGAAGTTCTTATCGTATCATATTACCATAAAAATACATTTGGCTCTTACCTGGAGATTTTATACTGTACTGTAAAATTAATTATTTACTGATTATTGTTTTTTTTTGTATTAATCATGCAAAAAATCATTCATATCAGAATATATTGTGATTCAAATATAAAAATTAATGAAGAGTTTGCAACCTGGTGACAGAAATAGTTAGTAGAGTGCAGTCGAGTGCAAAAGAATCACTCACCATGGTGCGATGGCCGCTTACAGCATTTTCGCGGTTCGTGCGGTGCCACGGTGGTGCACAGATATCGCCCGTCGCGATTCCGAATCGATTTATGTGCGGTTATTATGCACTCGATCACACAGGTATTATACGCCGTTTTTTTTTATATATTAATTGCATTTTTTGGAGCAAGCGCTGGTGATTACTTTTTCCAGCGTTTAGCAAAAGAGGGTAAAATATAGATCTACGTAGTACATTCTATTCGAGAATACTTCTAGGAAGACATGAATCAAACCCTAATTTTTCGTCCACCAAGGTAATGGATTCTTTTAACTATGTAGTGAATGGAATACACATATTTCGCATTTCATATGACGAATATCTGTTTGTTTTCATTAGAGCTAGTAGCTCGCAACTTGATTTTAGCTTCTGATTTTGATTAATTCGGATAAACTACCACGGTAAGATTCACTGTTTTATAGGTTCTAGAAAGACGAGGATTCACAACCAACTTTTACAGATAAAACCTAAATTGCACCAATTAAAGTCCATAAATTAGTTTGGTGTTCTTACTAAAGTGTTCTACTGTGCAGATTTGCAAAAATAAAAAAAGCATTAATTTGTGCGTTATCAGCAATTCTACTTGTATCTATTGTAATATATGCATGTTTGTACACACTGGTGTAGTTGAAGTCTTACTGAGATGGTAACCAATGGTGATAAAAACATTAATGACTTAATTGCTGAATGGAGTAAGATATTTCAAGCGGGAGAGAAAATAAGAAATTGAATTATTGGTTACTAATTTGCCTACCTACCATTATGTACAAGATATCCCCAGACTATCCCCGAGGACTTAATGAGAACTTAATCTCGTTGTAACAGCCTTATATTTTTCAGCCACATAGACATACATATATTGGATACCTTCTCTTTATTTATGTCTCTTACTATGTTCATGATTTTTGATTCAATATCAAAAAATATTATATTTATCTGATATTAGATTACCAAACGAGCGCAAGAAAGTTGATTAGAAATGCTTTTAGCAACCATATTGAATATCTTGAGTCGCCAAGGGTAACACAATATTTATTCATTTTTATTTTCGTTCACTAAACAGATTATTGATCATTTTCAATGTTAAAAATTCTGATAACATATTTTTTTTAAGTTGAGCTGCCGGACTGCGAACTGTGATTAAGATTTCGAGTCTTTTTTGAATATATATTTTTTTAGAGGCGTGGTTTTCAAGAAGAGATAAAACGCATATAATTTGATGTTATGGCTAAGAATTTAGTTTTATTATAAAGATAAGGGTTTGCCATTATGTTTTAAAAATGATTTCGGGTAAGTGGCCGCCGCGGCTGACGAACAAATTCCAGCCGAGAGGCCCAATTTTCAACCACTTTTTGCAGCAAGTTGGGCCGTATGTCAGCAATAACGCGCCGAATATTCTCTTCAAGGCGTTAATCGTGTCCGGCTTATCTGCGTAGACAAGCGACTTCACATAACCCCACAAAAAATAGTCCAGCGGTGTTAAATCGCACGATCTTGGAGGCCACGCCACAGGCCCACGACGCGAGATAATGCGCTCATCAAAAGTTTCCTTCAATAAATTGATTGTTTCGTTGGCTGTATGGCATGTAGCGCCATCTTGTTGGAACCAAAGGTCGTCCACATCAACATCCTCCAATTCAGGCACGAAACAGTCATTAATCATTGCTCTATAGCGTTCCTCATTGACTGTAACATTATGGCCGGCTTCATTTTTGAAGAAATATGGACCAATGATTCCCTCTGCCCATAGAGCACACCAAACAGTGACTTTTTGAGGATGTAACGGCGTCTCAACAATGGCTTGTGGACTGTTATCACTCCAAATACGACAATTTTGCTTATTAACGTACCCATTCAACCAAAAGTGAGCTTCATCGCTGAACAAAATTTTCTTGTGAAAATCGGGATCGGTGGCCATCTCGTTTTGGGCCCATTCACTTAACCTGCGACGCGCTTGACTTAACCTGACGCATTCATTATGAAATGGCAAACCAAACTGAGCATAAATCAAGTGACAGCTGTCAAAAACACCAACTATGAAAAAAGTAGTGCCAGATTGAAAACCACGCCTCTAAAAAAAACACCCATTATATATATATATATATATATATATATATACTCGTAATTGTAAAATTGAGTTGTAAAGTTGTTTGACTTATATTTGTTTTTGACTTGTTTTTTAATAAACAATCATCAAATATATATATATATATATATATATATATATATATATTTTAATCGTTATAAAAAAAACTATTAAAATCATAATAAGAAACATTTAAAATAAAAACTTACTGTCTACTTTTTTTATATTTAGGCTCAATACATTTTTCTAAAAATCAAATTATTTTTTTATTATACGCGTAGAATCAACGCTTACAGTCAACGCCATTGTGGTAAGGTAATTCCAGGGTGGTATTTCAAAAATAGTCAACAATTAAGGGCTGACTAGTGACTAATAATTACATCACAAGCTTTTATTTAATTTCACATATTTGCTTGTTTGTATCAAATCTTGCAAATCGGTTTCAATTCTTTTCTCGTTGTCCGTCAGTTGTACAAAAAAGTTGTAACGTCAAGCTGTAATAAATTTATAAGCACATGTAATTGTTCATTGTGTGGTGTTAAAAACGAATTTCTTGTTGGCTACTTGAGCTCGGCAGAAAGCAAACAGAGACTTTAATCAACTTCAACTTCTTTTCTGTGTAGATAGTATATCTTGTATTGATTTAATATTAGTTTATTATTTGGGTTTTATATTGAGTGTATATATATGTATTATTACTATATTATATTTTTATAATATATAAATTATTATTAAAATTATTATAAAATTATTTATATATTATGTATTATTTAATACAATTCAATTCAAATAATTGTAATTGTATGTTGCGGTTATGCTTATAAGAACGATGCTTCTAGTAAAGTCTACTTTAGTACGGGCACTGCCTAGTTAGGTAGTACTTTGCATAATATGTAATTGATGTTACTGTCAATAAATAAATAAATGTTTAATACTCTTAAATCTCCTCCCCTAAAACTTTGCACGGAAGAATAAAGAATTCATTTCAAATATTCAAAAAGTGAAAACGGTTGTCTGTTTAATTTAGTGGCTAAAAGTACGAGGGACCGTAAAGCTAAACCCGTTTCAAGGAATGCAGTCGGACAAATATTTGCGTCTGTCGCAATATTTTCGCTTTAATATAAAATATTTACAAATGCCTGACTGACATAGTATCTTATGTAATACGGCGGGTGAGGAAATTAGCACTGAAATTACCTAGAGTTTGCGGCGCCGTTACATCACCCACACACACAAAGCACACAGTGAAACGCCTCACTTGCAGTTGCAGCATAGGGGCGGGCGTATTGGCGGCTTGCTGAAACTAAATGAATAATGAATGATCAATTTGTGAAATTTCGTCTGTTAGGTTTACGAATTATGTTAACTGAGTAGTTAACTGCAATATTGGTATTGCGATGACGCTATCAATTTGGTTTGATTTCACGGGACCCTCTACATTGTTAAAAAAATATATATAATTTACCTATAAATTACCAATATCATTATTTACTGAAAGCGATTTTATTATTATATTTTTTTTAAATAATTTCTATGACCTAGGTCATTTACAATTATTTTTGGTTCCTAATCAACTAAGCCAAATGCGCCTGGGCTAGTCAGGGTTACGGGGGTAATGCAGTGTTACAAACGGTATGACATCTACGGATTCGAACCCGAGACCTTTGGGTGAGTAGTCCAATGCCTTAATCACTGGGCTAGCACGATCGTCGCCTATTCCATAGGATCTTTAAAGTTAAACTTCTATAGGCGCAGCTCGCAACTTTTTCTGGGCAGTGAATGATAATGCGACACTGTTCGGGGAAATTCGGTGACAAGCATTCGTGTGTCGTTAGATTATCTTTTTTTTTTAAATAAATAGGCTCGCGGGAATATTGTTGAATGTAGATGCCAGTATGGGGTGATAATTTTGAAATATAATATTATGACAAATTAAACTTTTTTTTAATAAAATAATAGCTATGACCTAGGTTATATACAATTATTTTGGTCCCTATTCAAATAGGCCAAATGTGTCTGTCCTAGAATCAGGGAAGATGGTGGTAGTGAAGCGTTAAAAATGGTATGACCTTGTGCTTATCCGAACCCGCGACCTTTGGGTCAATAGTCCAAAGCCTTAACCACTAGACTACCACGAACTCTGATCAACCCTGGTTTAATCAACCTAATTTGAATTTCAAACTTAATCAATTTAGGTTTTTCTTATTTTAATAGGCGTACGGAAACATTGTTGAAGCAACTTCTCTACAGAAATTTTACATCCTACTGTGTAACTACACACACATACTTTAATATTTTAGTGAGATTGTGTTCGTGATTTTGCTTCTATAGTGCAATAATCGATATAAAAAAATAGCATTTGAGTTAAATATTCGTCACTAGAAAATAGTATATAATACAAAACTAAACGCGAGGCGCAAGAAATTACGCATAAAAAAATATTTTTAATATAATATATTTTAAATGCTTTTCTTCAACTAAAGCAAAAGATTCATAGTAAATATTATAATTGCAAGCAATGCTGATTCTACCCTACCCTATCTTAGAAGCTACCCTAATGCTAGTTCTATTTAAAATTGGTATTTTCTGTGTATATTTATAAATTAGTCTTCCATAGTCATGTTTTTAATTTTTAAATTATTCGAATCGTTAATATTATCACAGGAAACTGAATTCCTAATAAAAAGTTGTAACATATTTTATTTAGATTTTACGTTTTTCTTGATAGCATAGGTTGCTATGCAATAAGTTTGTATTAAAGTATTATAGGATATTATAAAGGAATTTTATAAGCAATGATATTTAAATAATATGTAAATGAGTGACTCTTTACTTTTAGCACAGCATGGAATTTAATGTGACCTGTTTTTAATTTTCCTAGTCTCAATATAGGTATTTTATTAAAAAAAAAATAGTTTAACCACAGAGAATCCAATCGAATGATGTTAAGAATATTGGATTATTGACATATTTAAATATACTAGTGGTCGCCCAGTGGTCGAAATTCACCCCTAATTCATTAAACTTTTAAGTTGGAGCATTATTTAGGTTTCTATATCATTGCATATACATTTTTTAAATTTTGTTCTTAAACTTCTATATAATACTACAGATGCGAGCGTGTACAAATACGCCATTAGCGTGTGTTGTTTGCCTTAATTCCCTGCAATTCCTATGAATTTTAAAATTTAATGCAAAAGTTGAAAAAAAATGTTATTGGTAGTGAAATCACCAAAAGTGACTTCAGTTCCGAAATGTTTTGCATTGCAGAACCTGCATTGTAAATGCATTAATCCACAATCAAAAGTATTCAAATTTCTTGGAATGACATTCAGTGCGCATTTAAATGTATCCCTCAAAATAATTTCATCGTTTTATAATACAATTTAAATTTGCATTTCTTATTATCATTTCGACTTTCACGTGAATATGCCTTCTTCTTTGTATCGTAGGTCAATTCTATAGTAAAGCATAATAAAGATAGGTGCGAATATTTGAATGTTAAAACAATTGAAATTACTGTTATTAAAAATGTAGAATTAAAAATATAACATGTAAAATCAAATTACTAAAACTAAGATTAGACAGGGTTTAATTTGTATAATAAAATGTATTCACTTTTTTTTAACCTTATAATTCAGTCAACCTGTCAGTTAGTATAAACGTTTTATTTTATTAAATTGAAGGGATTTATATCACATATTATAGATAATTTTAGCTTTCTTCTATTCTTCTCCATATAAACATTAACTATGCCAAATCTTATACTCCGTGCGCGCGATATGCATAAAAAGGAATCCGAAGTTTTCCCTTCACGTATTAATAATATATATAGATTGGCATTGTCACCATGATTTAAAAATTTAAATTGTAAAAAACGTTTGAATATACTCACTCTTAAGACCATTAGAATAACTGCAATATTTTTAATAACATGCTTGGAGATAAAACTAGACAATGCCTGATACCTACATACATTGTGTTATCCAATTACTGAATTCATATAATAAAATAAAAAAAGTTTTGTAAGAAAAAAAATAAAATGCTAGAACAAATAAATACCATAGTTACATATACATATAGGTTAAAGCATGTGGAATATCATTAATTGTACAACTATGGCGGTGCTAATTTACATATTTTTTTTTTCATTTTAATAATTCGTAAGAATTATAAATTAAAAAACAAATTCGCATGGCCAATCGCTTGCCTAATAGAAGAAGGACAGAAACATAGACAGACAACGAAGTCTCATTAAAAATTCTCTAGTTTAAAAGTTCAGACGTAAGACTTTAAATCTACGTTATACTTAGGAAACAATAGAAATCAATGATTTTTTAATTTAATATAACCACAATCACTTTGTTCTAAGCAGGATTAAAATATAAAAAAAACCTGTGAAACTTTTAACTAAACATTGAAATTATTAAAAACATTTAAATAATGAAATATGAATTTTAAAAAATAAAGCTTATTTTAAAAATATTTAAACGATGTATGAATTAATTATATACAACACCTACAGTTAACGATCAAATACTTTGCAAATAAAATAAAAAATAATATATTTGAAACTTTATAAAATAATATAAAACTAACTAAGCATATGAAAAGTGTTTTAAATATGTACAAAATATCTTACAATATTATAATTTATTTTTGAGAATAAAATATATCGTCATGTAAATATATTATTAAAAGAGTGCATTTAGTTTAATCGTATAAAAATAAATAGTAAAAAAAATATTTAATTTAATTTAATTTAATTAAAGTTTTTTAAATACCTTGGTAATGTCTAAAATGCCACATCGTGAATTCCCACTCTTTAAAACAGCCACTGACTCATAATAGTCATTATGATTCACTCACACAACCATAATATTATTAAAACTTTTACTTATTCTTACTTAGAAAAAAAAGATCGCAAGTCAAACGAGGAGATGTTTAAGGCGCCCCGGGACGCGTTTGTCCTTGAGATTAGAAAGAGTAGGCTTTATTCGAACATTGACGTGTGAAAAGAGACGGATATACTCGCCGACCGCGAATTCGTTACATTTGGAATCGATGAAACATGTTTTTTGTATTTAAATAATTATTATCATTTGAAAAAAATGTTTTTTTTTAAGTAATGTCCTAGATTATTATATTGTCTATCTTTAGAAAGAAAAATTAGGTTCGCGTCACTTACACAACTTAAAAGAAAATCGTTGCAAGAAAAAAACAACACTTTCTTATTTCTTTATTTTCATTACTATAATAAGGTGTATTTCGTTTTTTTTTTTTAAGCAAAGTACTAAATTAATATATGTAGAATATTGTGGTATTTTTAGTTTTAGCCATTTGTTGGGAATAACTTCAACAAAATGCACCAAAATACGTTACAAAACACGTTTTAGGGACTGGTGGCGCCTTAACGCGCTATCGAACTTCGCACAGCCCAGTAAGCATTGTCGTCGGCAGGGGCGGGCGGTTGCTCCATGCGACGCGACTGCCCGTGATAGACTGGGCGATTTTGTAACAGACCTACGCAGGGCGGGACTGGGGATTTCTGCGCTGCTTTCGGTCCGATAAAGCAGTTAACCGAGAAGCTTAGCGCTGTGGTGGTTGCTTCATTTAACTTCACCCGATTTCACCCAAAATAGATATTCAAGCAAATACAATGCTTTTCATTGATGAAGTGCGACACACTGATATTTATTTTCCTTATCTATTTCTATTGGTATTCATTTTAACGCAAAAGAACAAAACAAAATTCTATTAGCGTTTAAACGCATAGTTACCCTTTTGACTAAGGCGGCCGGCGCGCTATCTTGACCTTTCAGCGGCGTTTAGTTGGCGCGCCAAACCATTCGTGGGATATTATTTTTTTTTTTTTGAAAAAACATGGCAAAATTAAGAAAACTTTTAAAACAAAACTTGTTCAGATTGGTAAAAGAAAAATTCATGGAAGTGCATGAGAAAAAGTTCACCTGTATATCGTAAACCGCGTTCTCAAATATTATTTTTAATATACATATATATTATAATTCGTTTTTTTTTGTATGTGCCTGCTATAATCTCACACTTAGAAAGATAGTTGACTATAAATATAGGTATTTATTTATTAATTTGGTTTCGCGATAATTTTTTACAATATTAGTATACAGAAAATAACCATACAGCAAATTTGTACATGCGACTGTCATTACTATACTGTGTTTTCTACCCTCTTAAATAGAATATCGTATGTACTAAAGAAGGTAGTATTCCATCCTCGCGAACCCACGGTACTTTTAGGTAGATAATGTTCAATTGGAGTTCGCCTATCCCCTACTTTGATCCAGTGAAATATATATACCTCTGCCATCTGCGCGGCGTGCCGAAAAGATTTTTTTTAAAGAAAGATTATTTAGGTAATTTTAGTACTTATTAAAGTAAGTACCCACCAAATCAGTCAATTTTCCTTCTTTAATGCGCAATATAGATTTTTGCAATATAGTTGTTTAATCAAGATATTAGCAATAATATTTTATTCGAATAAACGATAAATGAATTATAATAAAACTACTAAAAATTTAGTCCCTGCAAACATTTTTTTTTTGTTATTTATATATTATTAATAAAGCGTTTAATAAAAATTAATAACAGTAATGGTTTAGGAAAATAAAAATATTAAAAATACTTAATAGATACATATACATTTTATCTGCGCATTTGGTCAATTTTGTGTAGCTAAATTACATAAAAATTTAGATATAACCGAGATTGTAAGTAATGTGAAATCAGAAAATATACCACCAAAATTATTTATACAGGACAATCAATGGATAGAATTATGTATGTACTCGAAATGTTAATAATTTTTTGAATTTACTTCTGTGGGTATTTTGTAGTTTATAAAATGAAGGCAAATTCGGCAATCGTTTAAGTTAGTAAAACCCTAATTACATAAGTCATTCGGCTTTATGAAATCGGCCAAATGTGTATCACGAAGCCTTATCACAGGGTTACGTACCGGTAAAAATGATAATTATATCTTATTTTTTTTTTAACTTACAGAGTGTGAAAAAAAAAAATAATATATGACAAGCGACAACTTTGTTTCTTAAGATGCAGAAAGACAGATACAAAGGAGGTTGTATGTGTTATTCGAATATTTTAATTTTAGATTCTTTAGAACATATATTTTATTAAAATAAATAATGAATACTGTCATTGGAAAGGAAAAACTTAAACCAGTGAAATAAAATAGTCATAGTATAATAGTTAAAAACTACACTTTTTACACTTTACAGCTTCTACTAGTTTTTTTAGTTTTTTAATCAATAAAACTACATATTATTATTTGAAAATGTACTAAATAGTTGTAAATGAAAATGTACTAAATAGTAGTAACTGAACTTGAATTGCACGAATTTAATTTTTGGTTTGAACCCAGTACTCGCTTGGATATAGGTGCTAATTCTGGGTAGTTAGTATTTTTAAAATCGCTATAAAAATATAAATGTTAGAAAATTAAAATAAATGTACGCATTATGAGAATTTTAGTCGGTACATAAGTTTGCTTTCAAAATTAAACGAAACTATGAAGCGTCGTTACAGCAGAGCAAACATGCAAAAGTTTTGACACCCTACGAATTCATATTCCGCCTTTCTACACTCTAAAGTAAAATCTGACAGGAAATTAAAACATACACGGTTGAGTACGGTCAAAGGTTTATTACCAGTATATTAAATATACCTCCCAATTATAAAACTACAAAGAAAGTACCGCCATATATGTCTTATTATTCACAAATAAATAATATTTTTGTGTTTTAAAACAAAATACTACATTACATTACGTATTTCCTTAACTATAAAATAAATATTTTATAACTAGATGTTTTGTACAATATGAGAGTATACTTCAGTTATTTATCCCACATATTGCAAAAAGTTTAAAAATGATTCTAAATACAAATAATTCTTCGTTGACTCGTTTATCACATAACGGACAAAACAGTATGTCTCAACCCTCACCCCCTCTATCCGTAAAGTTCATAAAAATCATTTTGTAAAATAATTACTTAAATAGAGAAGTCTTTTACGTTTAATTATTAAATATTATTTAATTCAATAGTGTGTATAATAATTCAATTATAATAATAGTAAATAGTTAAAGAAGCTTGGCCAATCACATGAATTCATGTATTGAATAATGAAATGATAAGTAGGTTCACCTCAAATTGATTACTTAAAAAGAAAAGAATATAAAGATTAACTTACTAAAAGTATGTGAAAACTGTAGCAAAGCTTATATTTTAAAACCAATCCTTTTATATAATATATATGTATATGTATATAAATATAATTTGTCTATGTATAAATTTAATTTTATTAAAATATATATAAGCCAAATTACTGGTGACAAGGGCTTTTATTACATAAAATCGTTAAACAATTTTAATTTTGTACTTATTAATTTGTCTGACAGAATATTTTTTTTTTTTGAGATGAAAGAATATAAAGCAATGGCTTTTTGTTCACATTCGTTTAAACCAAGGTAAACAAATATTTTTTATTTTAACCTATTCTGGTAAATTTTGCACAAAAAGTTTGAATAATATTGGCCTGTGTCCATCAACCTATTCGAGAGGTGCGTAAATTGACAGTATTATTAAATAATATTTAAAAAAATATGTATTTTTAAATATTTAGAGAGTTGAAGATAATTTCACTTGTATATATATTGAATAGCAAGCAATAAATATTCCCGCACGTGTATAGTCGAAATCGAAACTAGCGAATACGAATTCGTAACATTCTGTTTCCGTTCCCCGGGGATTACAGATTTCGCAAAACATGGAAACACTTCGGAAAATTTCCCTTGCCTCTAAAATACAACAGCCAGACTGTCATGCCCCAGTTGTAGAAATTAAATTCTTTATACCCCGGAAAATCCTTTAGGCGCTGCTGAAACAAATATATACAAGCGCCTTGGGCGTCATCCAAATATTTAATAATATCCTATTTGAGATAGAACATTGTTCCACTTTATCAAATTGGGATATAGAAGAGAAAACACCAAGTTGAAGGAAACATATACTCACTATATATGTCACGGATTAAAGAAAAAATATTTTATACTTATTTGACAAGATTCAAATTTTAGAAGCAAACAAAAAATAAAAGAAGATTCTGTATAGCCTTTATGTAAAATTCTAAGTGGATCCGCTTGATCAAAAAGACAATATTTTACAATAAAGAGGACAGGTGAGATTTAAAAATCCATTTTTATAAAACTCAGCGCTGGGTTTAAACCGACATCCTGCGCTCTCAAGTACAGGACCTCTTTAGAACCTTTATAAATATTATGCTATCCAGCACTTTATCAAATAATTAAAAACTTATTCAAAATTTTTCAATATTGTCAAAGATTGTGTCATTTATCTTTTCAGGCGATTTGCCGCTATTAATATATATACGAGTATATATTTCTTTTGCCGTATAACTTTGATGTATTATATACACTTTCATTTTCTTTAATTAAATAATATTAATATAGTCTTATTTAATTAAATAAATTATTTGATTGTTTTCATTGGCCGGCGGTGTTTTTATGCCACGCTGCCGTTATAAGATAAAAAGTAAATTGTAAGTGACAGCGGTAGAACGGTCATTGTCAGTGAATTCAACAACTCGAAAGATGGAACTTATTCACAAAAAATTACGCCAGTGGATGTTCGGGTCCTGCATAATTGATTGAGAAGACAGGTCGTTTAATTTATTATTTTTGTATATTGATTAGGAACCAAATATTTGTGTAAAATATGCCGCAAACTCCTCAAGAAAAGTTCGGAAAAAGCCAAGATTCTACAGGATTGCCAGTCAATGCCAGCTCATCCACCAAAGCCGATGTATGTACTATGCCCACAAAGGATTTGGACTATAAACAAACATGCGAGTTTATCTCAACGGTGATCTATCTATACAGCTGTTTGCAGATAATAAACAAATATTTGTTATGTTCTGAAGGAAGTTATGTATAATAGAATCGTAATTTAAAATAACAAAAAAGGACTCATTTAAACTAGTAAAAAGTAAAGATATATTATTAATCCGTAAGATTTTTTTTTAGATGTTAATATTGTGTAAATATAATTTTATCATAGGTGATCGTTGCATTCCATCGCAATGCATAGTCAGAATACATTATTTTACGGATAACCATGAACAGCGATCACTAGTCGATTGAGGTGAAAAAGACTGTAAAGTCACTGTAAAGTCGATTAATAGATGTGGTACTTATAGGTAGTAATTATTTTACAATAATGTCTTAATACATCTACACAAAATATATATATATATTTACATATGCACACTATCTATTTATATGACTATTAGCATTTAGTATAAATTTAAAAAAAAACATATTTACAAAACCTTAATATTTCTGCTAAATTAAATGCTAATTTTTCATCTCTTTATAGTGTAATTCTGAAGCCGCAGGGTGTGTCTGTTTTCAATTGTAAATCTCTTGGCAGGTCAACGGCTGCCAATAATTTAAACTGTAGATGGCATCCCTGAAGTTGTTTAGGTGGTTGGTTTATTTAATATCTCCCTCTCTCTCGTATCAATAAATCGCCACATAAATTTGGCATCCCTGATGGGGATTCCAAAAAATCTTTAGGGGGATTTGTGAGTCCTATATAGGATCAATGAGATTTTAATATATATTATTATGAACAAAAGAAAAAAATGCAATTAAGTTGTAAAGGTATTTGTTTTATATTTGATTATTGTATTTTAATAGCGGCAAATTGGTTGCAAATATAAATCACACAATATTAATTTTACAATTTTATTATGTAAATAATACGCCCACTTTATGTACTTTAATTTTTTCGTTTTGTACATTTTCATTATTTTTATTTTCATACATGAGTCACTCATAAAATCATCTCATTTAACCATAATCCTTCTTCTTAATCATATATCCATTATTTTTAAATGTTTTTATTAAAATATCTTATTTCATCTAACTAGATGGTTACATAATATTTGACTATATTTTACCCTAAAGAGGACAGGTGAAAGTTAAAAATGCATCAGCGCTGGGTTTCAACAGACATCCTGCGCTTCTCAAGTACAGGACCTCCTTAGTACATTTATAACTATTTTGTTGGAGCGGAGCGAAGCTCCCATGTGGTGACTCAAATATCACTCTGTTCACGGACTAAGGCTCTAGAACTACAAGACCGATTTTGATCATTATTTTTTTTAAAATGACCATGACAATGTCTTCTGTGCATATATACCAAAAAACATATACATTTGATTGCGCAAAGAATTATAAAATATTAAATGGTAATCCCTATGGAGAAATACATTTATATACTAAACTCCGCTCCAATTTTTTAGGTTTAGTTCGGAAATCCTTTTCTCAAGTTACAGGGTGCTAGATATTAGACAATCTTTTATTAAAAAAGTAGTCATACATGTTTGGCAAAATAAAATTAGTAATATATATATTAGTGCTAATTAATATTAATATAATTAATAATATATTAGTGCACTAAAGCTATGAAGACAAGATCGAACGATAGAGGTCACTTAGTGGCACCAATAATGAAAACATCTTTTGGACAGAGACATCTCATTTTTCTGGGCCCAAAAATATATAACCAGATAAGCGATGAAATTAGGGATGCTAAAACTAAAGCTTGCCTCGCTAAATCTATCTTAAAATGGTTAATCTCTTTGGGTAGAGATGCTGCTGAGAAATTAATTTCTGAAATAGTTGTTTAGATAAAATTTAATAAGACTGTAATTTAAGCGACTTTAGCTACTAAGTAAAAAATATTATTTTAGTTACCTAGAATGTTTAAAAAAAAAAATAAAAAAAAAGATATGCTTATGTCATACCAATATGTTTATGCCCAATGTGTATATATATATATATATATATATATATATATATATATATCACTATAAGATATGTTTCTATACTATATGTAGTGTAACACTATTTTTATATTGAATATGTATTTATTTATATCGAATATTTATTTACCTATATATTTAATAATTGTTTATTCATTTATTTGTTATTTTTAATTGTTTCGTTTATTTATTTTATTTTTTCATATATTAAGTATTCTTGAGTAAACATTTAAATTGTATTCTTTTTTTTTTTTTTTTTTTTTTTTTTTTTTTTTTTTATTACAGTAATGCACCATGTACAACCCCACGAAGGCTGGTGCCTTTTCCGTGGGTATCTTAGATTACAATTCAACAATATAATTACACAACACCTTAATTAAATTTAAAATAAAATTAAAACTAAAACACTGCGCGCTGACACCAATCCCAAGTAATCCTTCCTTTATACAATATAATGTAATGTAAGTGTATACTAGAGACGTTGAGTAGTCACTCAATATAATAAACATACATAATAAGACAACAACATAAACAACAGCGTTACAGCATAAGTAATAATTAACAAAAAACCAAAAAAAATAAAATAATAATAATAAAGTTATAATTTATAATTTTGACATGAGTGTAATTTTGATGTGGTTTTTTATTGACTTCACGTTTTTAAATGTTTTAATGTCATTTTCTAGCTCATTAAAAAGTTTAGGGATTAAGTAACGTAAAGTACGTGATCCGTAGTAATTATTAATACGAGGAACATTCAATGTGTGTCTTTGTGCTTGCCTTGTGGTGTAAGCATGAACTACGGGATCCTTATATGAGGCGTCTGAGAAGTGGTCAATCAGGATTCGGTGAGCGATCATTTGCTTCACTGGCAGAACATTGACAAATCTAAATAATTGAGGCTCGTTTTCTCTACTTTCGGCTCTAATTTCCGTTGGTACAATTTGTTTTAGAAGCCTCTTTTGTAAATTGCCGATTTTCGAGATGTAGGTATCGAAAGTGAGACCCCACACTCTTACCCCATATGCTAAAATAGAGTCAATGAGGGTTATATAAACAGTTTTCTTTATATTATATGGCAGAATGTTTTTGATGTAAAATAATATTTTAAGGAAGTACCTTAGTTTATCACTTAGTATTTCTATATGCGTCCCTCAATTGAAATGTTTGTCAAGTGTTAAACCAAGATATTTATGATTATCGACAGTTTCTAGAAACGGACATACACAATGTTGAGTGTCCGAATCAAGACATGCGTATGTGTGGGCCTTGATTTTGACCTCACCTCTTCGTATGTAGGGAGAGGTCACATACAAGACTTTTGTTTTCTGGAGGTTTATTATAAGGCCATTGTCATGAGACCATCGCACTAGTTGAGAAAAATCAAAATTCATTTGATCAGTCGCAACCGAAAGGTCCTTATGAGATGCTACTAACGC
The DNA here is from genome assembly GCA_020383195.1 of Neomicropteryx cornuta. NCBI lineage: Eukaryota > Metazoa > Arthropoda > Insecta > Lepidoptera > Micropterigidae > Neomicropteryx > Neomicropteryx cornuta. The sequence continues at coordinate 16,185,310 of JAHKQU010000008.1, read as the reverse complement.
AGTATCGTCTGCAAATTGGTGGAATGAACTGTATTTAAAGATTTTTGCCATTGAGTTACAATAAATAAGATAGAGAGTTGGTCCTATTATAGATCCCTGAGATGTGCCGCTGCTCAACTTCACATCATTCATGTGTGTATGTGTGTGTGGGTGTGTATATCTGTGTATATTTGTGCCTTATTATTTTTATATTTTTCTCAGGGTTTTGCGCTGGTCTCTGCTATGCACTGTATCACTTCATAAATAACCTTCCTTAGAACAGGTAACTATTACCTAGTTAGGAAGGTTATAGACTTATACTCATCGGCCAATTTATATTCCAACACAAAAAAAAAAAAAAAAAATGTATGCCGCAGCAAAACAAAGCGGCGCTCTAGTTATTCTATACTTTAACAAAAAATTTGTAAATTTTCAATATTGTCTAAGATTTATCTCTTTCAGCGATTTGCCGCTATTAAAACACAATCACCAATCAGTTGTAAAAAATAATAAGTGTTTTTTTGTATTTTTATTGCAATATTTCTTTATTTATTTAGGCGTGTGGACTTTCTTCCGAAGTTTCTTTTCTAGTTTTAACACCGAAACAGTATCAATTAATATAAATCGATGGTCACTGCCTCTTTTGTTGCAGATGGCGTCTAGTTATAGAAGGCAGATAACTTCAGTAGAGTAGTGCCAGACGCTTGTTGGTTACATTAATTGCCATTGAACATACTACACGACTTCCACCACTACTACTTGGTAAGTACATGTATGCATTTTGGTTTATACTAATAAATAAAAATAACAGGGTGGAACAAAAAGACAGCTTTAATAGAAAAAGTATCAGAGGTTTACTCAATTTAAAATATGTGTTTTTTAACATCTATTTCCAGTCTTCAAATCTCCTACTCTATGTTTTTCATGCTGTGGCGAAATATTATGATAAATCGCTATTAATATCGAATCATTCAAAAGTATTCCTGAAAGGTTATAGGATATTTTTGATACACAAAATAATCCGCGTCTTTATTGACAAGACCGATGTATCCCAGATGTCGCCCCGTTCTGGGCAAAATTCAATCAAATCTAAACATGATAGATTTTCTTTTTCCCGCATGAATAAGAATTTATCGGCAGGAAAGTTACCTATCGGGCACAATTTTTTTGGCTTCGTGGCTTATAGTAAATGTATTTGGCAGGCCTACAATATTCACTAGAATATTATTTTAACATATTGTTTATTTATTGTTTCTAAATTTGTTTATTTGTAAATTAGGATTTAGTAAATAAACTCGAAGGTTGTATTTTCGGAGAAATCATGTTTTATTTTCGATCACAATAAATAGCTTATAATAAAATGATTGCTTGAAAGGCATAGGAAATATCCACAAAAGATTAAGATCATATGAAAATAGTTCCGATTCGTAATCCCACGCGGCCAAACACTATATTAATATGGGTCATGAAATGCTTATAGAACGTTGCCGCGATGAACCGATAACCAGTAAGTGCACATTTCGAAGGCAGTTGTAATAGCAGGTACCTATTAAGTGGATATGAATTAATTAGCGCAATATCAGGTCATTGCAGTTCACTTGAACGTCGCTCGAATGGGGTTGATTTGATCGGAGCTGACCATTATCGCTTTTAGGAGCCAGCAACATATATTGATTTATTTATATTATTTTGTATTTATTCTGCGGGTAATTTGTACCATACATAAGAATGTCATTAGAAGAATACATTCATCTGACAAACAAAGTTGTACAAACTTTGAAATCCAAACAACAAAAAATAATTTCTTTGTTCTTATGATTCTTACTTGAAGTAATAAGCCGGTCCCAGAATGTATGTAAATATTTGCACTAATATTTTGTCTTTTCTTAAACAGAATAACTAAGACCTAATATGTTTCATACTATGTGTATGAAAGCTCATTTTAAATATTACTTTTATCTTATAGGATACGCTTTTAATATTCGAATTACCGTGAGGTTAATACGTCGGTAATACGTCTGAATACTTTAGATAGAAACGGAGAAATGGAAATAAAAGAAACGCATAGAGCTTTGAGCGTCCCTTGCGGGTGCGTGTGGGCCGGTCCAACGTGACGTCACGCCTAAATCGATTTTTTTATATTTACGCAAAATGATCAGAAATGATTGTCACTTTTAAGGGAAATTGTACACAATAAACATACGTACTAACAAACCGCTTATTCACCATACTTATTATTGAAGTACTGTACAATGTACGTTAAATTTTTATTTCCTTGGCAGTAAATGAATTTCAATTGCGACACGCACTCGGGAGGACGCTCTGAGGTGATATGCTTTTTCGGCTACATGCCACCCAGCTGTCACAATGTTTTTTGTTTATCTGTCACATTGGTTTTCTTCTTTTAAATATAGAAGTCCGGAAACGTCGTTGAATGGGTGGATGAGGTGATAATTTGTGAAAAATAATTGAATACGTTTTATTATGCAGTTGATGAAAAAATCATAAACTTACAAAAGTTACTTCTTTTGCATGTTGTGAACACACTGTTTTTTTTTTTAATTAATTTTATTAATTCAATAATATCAAAAATATATACATGTGACATGTGACACCATACAGCATACGACTTTCTATGTTAAAAAAACGTAAAATATTGAAATAACCGCCACGTACTTTCTTTTCTTAGTTCCATTGTTTTCTCAGGCAGCGGCTAACCATAATAATTGCCTTACCTAATTATTTGTAACATGGGCTCCCGTACTGAAATGTTTAATGAATGAGAACTTCGAATAAGTATTTATAGACAGTGTATTTTAGAAGTGCGAACGTCTTTTTGTTTATAAGGATAAAATTTATTAAAAAATTGTGATCATAACAAAAATTGACATTTTTATGACGACTTACGCACTATGTTACTACCTACAACCTTTTGTACCTTTTGTATCGATATCTTTGATGGTTTAAGATTTAGGTTTAAGGTTTTTTAAGCTTTAGGGTTCAGATTTTATCATTATGGTCAAGTTATTTATAAAATAACGTTCAGATGTAAAAATAACGAAAATTGAAAAATAAATATAAACGTTCGATTGAACGTTCGTTCGTCCGTTGAATTTCTATTCAGTGAATGTTCATGAAGTGTAGTTATTAGAAGTTTGCGAAATGCAATAATTTACATTTTAATTATAACTAGACATAACTTATTCCTGAAATATTTCCGATCATATGCCAAAAAAAATAATCATTAAATAGCTTCAGTTAAATTTCAGTTAGTAGTATTTAGGCTTTATAGACGCAGCATAACCAATCCGAAAATGATGCATAAGGTGAAGGTAAATTTAACATATCTTAAAAAAATAATTAGCAGTTAAAAACTTATTATCATTATAGGATTGTGCTACATTTATGATTATCTACATTTAAAAATGACAACTTTAATCCGATATGGCCGCTAATGATAGTCATATTTATATCAGCTATACATAAAATTTCATAATATAATCTTCCATCCGCCTCGCTTGTGATTGTAGGAAGGTGACAGTTTTATGAAAACACCAGATAAGAATGCTCAATGGTAAAATATGACTTGGCTGAGATGGGTTGACTTCTCTTTTCAATAGCCCAGGTCTTTTTAATAGAGCCCGGGTCTTATTGTTAAAAAAACGGGTGTCAGGCCACTGCGCTTCCGGGCATTACAGATATTTTTTAAAAAAGTATCTATACATTTAATTTTATTTGGGTTAAATAATATCAAACGTCTTTTGAAATGCATGAATGCATAGATTGAGCGAACTAGATCGCTGACCTCGTTTCACCCATTTTGCATTATTGCTGAAAGTAAATTTATTACTTCCTTGGGTTCCATACTGCATGAAAGCACTCTGATTGGAATAGAAAGTCTCTTATTAAAGTTTTAGAAGCTATTTGCTCATCAATAATTCAACATAAAAATCAAACGTGCAAAATAAATTAATTTTTAAGTTGAATGTTGAATGAATGTTCGTTTTTTTGGAGATTTTGAGATAAACCTATTATAAACTTAAACTTGTAAAATAACCTTTTTGTGAAGATTTGATATTTACGTTTTTTTTCAATTTGAATTTTTAATTGATACACTAAATTTAATTGACTACACTTAAAAGTAAGAAATAAAGTAAAGTGATTATATATTACATTATTTTTATTGAAGTTTTTTTTTAATCCTGAAAAGCAATACTATAATGAACATGTAATTTTCTTTCTCAGATAACTTTTTGTTTTAATTTTTTTTGATAACTATTTGTTTTAGTTTGATAAAACAAAAATAGAACAAAACAATTGCAACAAAAATAAAAATATAAATGAACTGGTCACGTTTTTAGTAAAACGTTTAGTTAAATGAAATGTTATTTATTTATTAATTTATGAATAAAATTAAATAATTTGTTTAATTTAATATTTCGAAACGAAGCAGACACTTAAAGTCATATTTTTTAAATATTTCTGTGCAGATACAGCCCCAGATTTATCTTTTAAACTTCTCCTTTTACTCCAACCCTCAAACAGTTGTGGGTTAATAAAAAACACATGAACTCAGTAAGAGTTCTCTTAATTACATACACACACTACATATATACACTTTATTCTAGACGATAATGGTAATAGCCATAGGCACCTTAGCCCCTAAACCCTAGCCGTTCATCCTGCTGCGGGAGGGTTAAGTTAGACCGCAGTCAAAAAAATCCGATCGACACAGCTTTCCGAGTGCCGAGTTGACGTGTTTTCATTTTGGCTCATATATTAACTTCGTGTTTAACTTCTACATCCATATATAAGAAGCTAATATACCCGTCTTTTGGTCGACTATATCTCTGTCCGTCGTCCGTTGCATCTGTCGACTCGAATTGTGCCAATGTGAAAGAGTTGAGTTTTTGTGTATGGGTTGATGATTTTGAAACATAACCATAGCCATCGGAGGCTGTCCGAATAATATAGATACATAACATTAAAGTCATCGAATTTTTAGTGCTAATAGATAAAACACTGATTATTGTAAACATTGCAAATAATTTGTCACTTTATAGCTAGCAGATACTAATTATACCCAAAAATATTTTTAATACCGCTTAGGCCCAGTAAGGTTACTAGTTTGTTAAGGTCTTGACATTGTATTTGTATTAAGTTGTTTTTTGTAATAAACAATAGCTATCTTTAAAAAAGGTAATCTAGTCGATTATAGATGGCAGCCCATCTACAGAAACATCAATGCCCTGCCCCTGGAATTAATACTCAAATCGGACTAGAGGCCGCCCATTCATTTTTCAAAAGCCACCCACGAGCGTTGAGGCGGATCGCCATTTCCTTTGATATAAATCCTTCAATTTTCTCACATATTATGTAAAAATATTTAAAGTTCTTTGAACACACATTGACACATTGGATACCTCATATTTTAAGTTCAACGTAAATAAACATCTTTGAGTTAAAAATATTAGTATCAATATTTTTTTACCTCTATTACCTTTTCTTTTGTTATTTAGATCAGCTAGCGAAATTTTCCAAAGACAGCAAAATTTACGATAAATAAGTTTCCAGTGTGAAAATCATAAATAAAATATAGAATGAATTTTTGATGAAATATATAGAAAACTATATTAGACATATTATAATATTTTATCTACAATTATTATTAATTTATTTTTAGAATATTTTAGGAAAAACCTGTATGTACACACATATAAACCCTCGTATGTTAATCTGAATGTTCCACAGTGTACCTATAGTTAACACTTCAGTTGCACATTTTATTATTTGTTATGAAATGTTTGTTCTTTTTAGTTTATAAATTGTCAACTGAAGATCCATGTACATCACACCATGCATCATGCATTTCACGCTATAAATGTGATGTAAAATGTAATTTATTGTTTCTGTAAAAAAATAATAAATGAATAATTAAAAAAAAGCAAGCGAGCACATTTCTCGGTGTTGATAGACAACATGATGAAACATAATTTACTAGTAGGTACTACTTTAGAACAGATTTTTACCTAGTAAATAAAAAGATTTATTTAACAGCTTAGGATCATACAAACATTTTTTTTATATTGAAACACGTATATGAATTGCATGAAAACGAGTACTTCGTCGCCCAACCTAAAAGAAGTCTGACAAAGGTTATTCTTTGATGTCTTCGTTTTATAAGTACTCGTGATCAATTTAGTTTCGTAGCATAATCCGACCCACGTAACTGTCAATTGAAGATAAACTATGTTTGTCACGTAGCAGTCCTCACGTAAAACCTTTGAAAAAAAAAATCCCTAGACTCTTGGAGACTTTGTTAACCAGTCGAGCCTGACTTAAAGACACTCTAGTCGTCTATAGTGAGTAAAAGTCTAAAACTCATTCAATTCGAAAACCAATGATACCACCGCTGTACCTACAAATATATTATATATGTTGACATCAATTTATATACGTAGTAATAGCTGTAATACCACACCGTATTTAGACCATTTTCTTGTCAATAAAAATACTATCTTATATTAAAATATCATGAAATTTAACAACCCTCTAATAAAAAACTATTATTTTTTTTCTAACTTATTATTCTTACTAAAAAAAAAATTTTTTTTTTTTTTTAGTTAGAATAAATTTACATTGAAATAATTAAAACAGATCACAGTAGTTTAGTTGTTAGAGCATTTGACTACTGACCCAGAGGCGCGTCTTATTTTAACTATCACATTTTTAACGCTTCATCTCCCTTGACTCTTCAAGCAAATTTATCTTAATTGAGTTATTTATAAAATAATTGTTAAAACTGGCGTATTTAAAACAAACAGCCACCACTAGGAATCGAACCCAAAACTTTCTAGTTTCACGTTTTATGACCTCTGAAACTACTTATTTTTAAAACGAGCTCGTGCACTCAGAACTTTCCTGTTTCTCAAATTTAAACTGGAAAATTGTACTTTTTGGTCGTTCATCCCTCGACTAAAGAAGGATTTTCAACTACTCAAACAAACTGATTATTCATTCTTCACTGCATAAAAATTGATTGCCAATTTTAATAACAAAACTGATATCGGATGTTTTTGTACCCTAGCGGCCGTATCGTTTAAATAAAAAATATTAAATGAAATTGTCAATTACGAAAACGCCTCGTCATCGGTTTGTTGAAACCGATATGAGCGATAGAATTAATTGTCTTGTGTTTTCGTAGCCCGCTTTACTTTTCTACTTTTTCGTTAAAAGTTATACAGGTTGTACTTTTTCTCATGCACATCCTTCTATGGGGTTATTCTACACACCAAACTGAACATGTTTTGTTTTACAAGTTTGTTTAATATTGACATATTTTTTTCCATACAAAATAATAATATCCCAGGAAACGTTTGGTTCGCTCTCCGCGAGCAACCAAACGCCTCAATCAACTTTGCGATAGTATTTTGTTTTACATATTGAATATATAGAATGACCCCATAAAAGGATGTTCATGAGAAAAAGTTCACCATGTATAATTAATATTTAAATCGACACCGTGTAAAATTATTTGTAATATTTACGAAACACCCCATTTGTACAAGACTCAAGGGCCCAATTTTAGAAATGGTTAAATATTCTAGTGTACCCACTAACAGAATTAAATCAATCCTGTCAATTAGTCGCCAAATTGGTCCACCGAGTACTCCAAAACGGTGACGAGTAATTTTCGCATAAAAGCAATAGATTTCATTTCATCATCCATTAAAGGCACCCTGCTGTCAATTAATTATCGTTCGGCACGTTGACAGTCTGAAGAAAGCCGCAGAAAAGCAGCTGAAGAGACGAACCCGTTAATTAATTGGATTTGCACATACCCCGCGCCCCACACCCGCGCCCCGCGCATTGCAGGTCACCTAGAAATCGTTTGATCTTTGGTCTGGCAAGAGTTCGCATGAAACAATGAAACCTAATGCCTTTCAGCACTGTTTTTACAACTGCTAGTCCTTTTGAACAACCACTATCAACCCTAATCGGCGCGTATAAACAAATACACAATTCAGTTATAGCTACTCTAGATTTAGAATATAATTTGCTTTACTTTGATATTACAATTAATTGTTTAATATAAGTATGCAATAATAGTAATTAGGTAAATTTAAAAGAATGCGCACTATAAGGGTATTTTAGTCTTTTAATTTAATTTCTTTTTATAATATTTTTATCCCGACTCAATATGATAAATGATTACCTACAAATCAATTATTTATATGTAAATAAAATATTGCTAACACTGAAATAAACTTTTGCTTGTTGAATGTTTGTTATACTCTTAATATAAACTGCCATCTTAGGAGTTACCTAAATATAACAGCATATTGGTTAAGAACAGTAAAAAAAATCCTAAATTACTATCCCTCATTAAATTACAATGACAGTTGATACGTTATTATAATTTTACATAGTTTCATTAGATAATAGATAATAAATACAAATTAAATATTTTTTTTATTCATCTATGAGATTCTGTTATTAATTTTTCTCCTAGACGTAAGTTATTTTTTTTTTCAAATAAGTCATGTGCAAATGCATCTATTTATAAATAAAATAAGACAAATAGCAAAAAATGTATATGCTGCGGTTTGATCAAGACTGTAGCTTAAGGTATTTTGTGATTTTATTGACATGCCAGAAAAAAAATACATTTTTTATTTTGTCTGAAACTCCTCTGATTTTAATATCAAAGACGATCATATTATTTTGTACTTCAGTATATCTGTAATCATGTTTCAAAATTTGTTTTTAAAAGTGTTTTACAATCTAAAATAGTATTATATCAAAAATGAGGTATGAGGTAAAAATTACTCTCAGGGCCGAACTGCCCCCGAGAAAAGTCCCATGGCTCCTACCTTTGCTTGATATCCAATGTCTACATCAGATATAGAGACATTAAAATCGACACTATATTATCTAAATGAACTATAAAATGATTAGGATATTTTACTAGTTCAATCAATTTTTTAGCAACAATTTCTAATGAATATTTCTAAAGAGTTCTTGCAAAAACTTTAAATAAGCCACTTAGTAAACCTTTTAGTCTTAGTAAGATCACCTCAGTAGTGAACAATCTCACACGGGGAATAATTTCACGACGAAAGTTTGTCCAAGTCTTCTGAAACACTCCTAATTAATGACCCTCATTTAGCTTTTAAACTGTTAAGTGCCCTAATTTGAAATAAGCTTTAAAAGTATGATTCCCTCCTAATTAGAAGCATAAAAATGGTAATTTGATTTATTATTTCTTATATTTTTATTTAATTTTTAACCTTATTTTATAGGTTAAGTACACTTAATTTACATAAAAAAATGTTGCTATAGATGAAAATATATATATTTAAGCCATTATCGATTATAAGTTTAGGAAGTCTTGCGTAGTAGAAGTCATACGTAGTTTTTATTAATCATTTAATACATATATTTATAAAAGGATTGTTCTAAAAATTATGAAAAATCTCACATAAAAAAATTATATGTATTTTTTATAGTTTATTACATTATAAACAATATCAGATGTAAGCGTCAGTCAAATATTTAAATTTCGCAGTTTTCAACAATATCAACTAAGTTACGCTGTATGTTTCCGTAGAATATATTAAATAAATAAATAAAAAAATATAAATATAAAATCTTCAATAAAACAGGAAAGAATGTTTTTAATTATCTAAATTGTTTGATGTATTAATATACAGGATGTCTCAAGACCTTACGAGTAAGAAATGATACAAAAAATGCGAAAAAAAACATTTTATTATATTTTTTAACAGATGGTGTCCGATGCCACGCCGTCAATAATGGCCTTGACACCGTTATGGCGTACGGCGACAGCTGTGCGCCCACAACAAAGATTTATTACATGATCCTTTTACTATTTTCACGTAAAGTTTACATTATGAATTTTGATATAGTTTCTTAACAAATAATATTAGAAATCGGAGGACTAATTAGCTGTTGTTTTATCGGGAATGGTCTCGCAACACGCTGTATATAAACAGTAAATTAATATTCAGAGTAGCGCAGCTCTTACACCTTGCTGTAGATTGTGGATATCTGGAGCTGTTGAAGTGCAGTCTTGACCCTGTTCCATTTACTTATGCGAGCAAAGTCTGCTAGCCAAGTCTCGATTTATCACGATCATGTTTGTTCGGCTTGTGAGGAACTCGCACGAGTGGAAACGATTCGAAGTTGTCGCTTGTGATTTATCGAGCACACTTATTTTAAAGTGCATCTAAAACAATAGCGTTTTCCACTTTTGGGAATTTCGCGGCACATGTGGATTTTGCACAAATGATTTTAATATTGCAGCGCATATCTTTATAAGATACACTCATAACAAAATTACAGTGTTGCGAAAAATCTTCCATTTTGTTTCAAATTCTACAACGGCCAAACAAAACGAAGTTGTAATACGAGAATTAATAATTGAATAGAATATATGCATATTTTTCAAAGCCAACTAAATGTTAGTTATACAAAAAAAAATGTGTACTTAATACAAGTAATTAGTCTAGAGATGAAACAAGCTGCGAAGTAATCTAGTGATAATGCTAAATAGGTTATACTGATATTCATTATTTTATTTTTTAGAATAAAACGAATGATATATATAATAACATTGTGTATATATTAAATACCACGTGGGTATTTTTTTTTTTAGGGCCTATTTCGTATGAAAAATAATAGATTTTGTTATAATAATAGACATTTATTTTAGATAAAAGGAAGAGCAGTACTTCACAACAAAAAGCACAATAATTATAGAATTAAATGAAAAATGTAGAAAATTTTAAATAGATAGTATCGTCCTTTTATTTATTATTTTAAAATTATTTCAGTATTGATTGCCTGGCTACCGTCGCGGTCGCGCTAAAAGCAGCCAATTCCAGTCTGCCATAGTGACTCACATCTCTTGCATGCCAGACTCTGGTCGCATGTAGTTTTTTTTTTTGTGTACCTAGTAATTTTGCATAATAAACAAATGAAGACTTAAAAATAAAAGAGAAAGAAAAAGAAAAAATATCTTACCTCCATAAACAATGTAAATGGCATCATTTTCAGAACGTAGAGCGAGACTGAAAGCCCACGGAAGGCGTGCCTATTATCGATAAGAGATTACGGCTTTTTGAGTAGTTTGATGTCGTTTTATCGCGTTAGTTAAATTATTTAAATGATCCTAACTAGTAATCCACACATTTTTATTATTTAAAAAATATTATTTTCACAATGGTAACAGAAAAGCAACAGGCTATCCAACGAGTCTTGTAAACTGAACGAATAAAATATCTCTTATGTATTTTTTAGTCTGGCCTGTGCTCAAAATTGGCGTCAGCTTAGAAGATATTATAATGCCTCTTTTCTGTGTAAAAGATACCTTACCAAGATACCTTTAAAAATTTACCATTCCACACATTTCAATTCTCGTACAAAACCGAACTCATGTTAATGTATAGAATATTTTATTATATATTTTTCACAAAAAGGTTCAGTTATACAAAGTGATGAAAAAAAAAAACACACATATATAAAAAAAATGAATTGTGTCCGTCAGTACGCGCATAACTCGAGAACGTCCGGAGCCGACTTGGTTATTTTTTTCTTAAACATTCGGAATAGTTCGAATGAGGTTTTGAAAATATATATATACACAAGTTGCACGGAAAATTGTAAAATTCGGGAAAAACTTGAAAAGTGTAATTTAATTTGGATAGATGTGCGAAAGAGATATTAATTGAAGCCCCGTTAATTGAAGCGATATAGATATAGTCCTGAGTGCGATGCCTAGCGACGCGGCGTCTGTTTGACTTGAATCAGCGCCACTGCATGTGATAGAGCCAAAAGCCAACAATCCTTTATTTTCTACTTAATAAATCACGCTTAATCTCATATTGTCTACTGTCTAGAAATAAGCCACCAATATTACGATCTTGTAAATAAATTTGTTCCGATTACTAAAGCATAATCTTATCGAAACCACCCCTAAAATATATTTCACTATGAGCACAATCTGATGTTATATTTTAGGTATTTTTAAAGTAACTCTGGTAGCTGAAGTTTTACTTTAATCGCAATCACCCATCACTAGGGAAAAATCCTAAAATAACGTACTGACATGGGAATGATCTCTTTTGAAAAATAGTATTCTATCTTTATTAAAAACTGTAAATTGAACAGGACCACAAAAAATAAAATAAAAATGTGTTGTTTTGAAATTAGTCAAATTTAAATGACATGAAAATGCAAAACGAAAGGATTATTACCTATTATATACTTTTTTCTGTTTTCTTTTAACATTTCTCTATGCTTTACATAAGCTGAAGTATTTTTACTGTAAATGTAAAATTTTGCTCATTGGTAGTAGTTTTTAATATTGTAAACTAAGTCTAAAAGGCATTGCGCAACTTTTAAAATATACATTTATAAAAGTGAAGGACGATTAAATACGCATATTGCAAGGAAATGGCACAAATAATCAATAAGACTTTATTTGAATCGATTTTAATTTAATTTATTTAAATTGTTTGCTCATTAAATTCGTTAGGCTATGTATGAGAAACTTGTGAGGGTTTTTCAGATAATTCAACCAGATTTAGAAGCTTTTAAAAAAAAATATTTTGTAGAACTGGAAACAAAAATAATAATAGAGATAATTTTAGTTGGAAAGCAGGGACGTACTGTCATCTCGACGGTTTTTATTTTATAATTTATTACTTGCTTGGATACAGTCTAAAGTGCCTTCCCTAATTCAGATTCCGGGGTTCATAATGTTTACACGGTGACTTGTTTGTTCGTTGATCAGACCGTTTTTGGGACGCCTTCGTCGGGTCCCAATAAACGTTGACTTGGGGGATATTTTCTGTGTTACCATTTAAATAGACCCTCTGTGTACCCTTAACCTGCTCTCTTCCAATATGTACCAAAAGACGATCAAATATGGAAAATTGCAAGGCGGTGCTCTTGAAGAGTAGTGCGGTGTCGTTTTACCTCTTACTGATGAGTCACCGTCCCCACGAAAGGAGATTACAGCATTGATAAACACTATAATATAATCAATGATTACAGCTTAAAGACATTAATATAATGAAAGCACCACAACTAAATAGTAGGTTATTACATAATGCATCTTACACAGACGGTATCCAGCGAATAAGAAAATAAAAAAAAACTTAAATAAAGAGTAAATAAATAAAATGAAATCACATAATTACTATGATTTGCTTGGTCAAAGACGCGTGAACACACATCTCGGACGCGTGTCGGATGATTGTACAATTTACGTCATTCGCGTACGATTGTACTATTATGTACGCTCAACAGTATTTGTCCAATTTTTCATATTTTTTTATGTTATATGTTCAATAAGGTTCGGTTACATAATGAGACAAAATGATTGCCTCTATGTAGACGGATCTGACCCGGTGTAGCTACTTCACAGCATACTTCTAAAATAAAAAAAACACCTTCCGAGGTCTAATAATAATAATATATGTATGTGTGCACTTGATATGATAGCTACAGGTTGTCAAAGCCATTCTTGTTTTTAAATAATTTTGCAACTAAATTTTATTTCCATTGTATTTACTGGTTGAAAATAAGCACACTGATAATTTTAAATATATTTATACAACTCGCAATGAGTTGTATTATGCTTATCATTTTCGTGAGTTGTAGATGTACCTACATACATAATAAAGTAAATATACAACTTTGTATAGCATAAACCAAAATTTGCATTGTATTGAGAAAATAATGTGACAAAACTTTAATATTTTTTATTGTGTGTTTATAGCTACTTCTCCTGAAAAAGAAACGTAAACATGCGTGCCAAACTCCATTAAAAGCAATGAATAATATAAACCTTATTAATAAATTTTGGCTTCATGCTTTTTTCTACGTCAAGATTTCATAAATTGATTAAGTCCTATTTTCCTCCTTGTTTTGCGTATTATTATTTAAATCAAAACGAGTAAAGTAAAAACGGATATACGGATAAACTGAATTCTCGAGCGGGATTCTGATATCAGAAAATATATTTATATAATCTGTTAAGCACGAAATCTGCGGTGTAGATGTTTATTTATGATAAAATTAGTCGCATCAGTACTGAATGCTTTTATTTCTTAAGAACGTGCTTTATTTAGGAAGAAGGTTCATTAAAAATGATATTGGTCTTCACTTTCTGGAAATAAAAAATATCTACTTACTTGATCAAAACGGCGAAGAATTCACCTTTTTCAATATTTGAAATCAAGCTGTTGGAAATCACACATTTGTACAATGTGCATAAGTGATACACTTAGGCTTCAAATTCTATGTATTTAGAGCATGTCATTTGCTCAGGACTCCAACAAACGACTTCGGAATGTGTTATTCTAAATGAAACGATACAATCTTTCGAAGAGATAATTGCTCATGGCACGCAAACTTCCAATTACGTCGGTAGGTGTTTGGGTGTAATTAAAATATTTTTACGCTAGTCCTGAGGTCGTTTACTAAACAGACGAATATAAAAAGGTCGACTCGGAAAAAAAAGTGAAGGGACCCACGGTTAAGATATGTAAATATCAAGATGTGGAAAATTTAAATGAAATTTAATATAAGATGAAGGACTATAAGATATCTTTAATTTATTTATTTAGATTCCAAATTATTATTGGCAGGTGCTTAGTAATTGAATACGAGCCTCTACTCCCAGTCTCTTGCACGCATCGTCTAGCATCGCGTACATCACGGGCGTCACTGTCATTGAATCGCAATTCACTCCAGCCACGAAAATTCCTCGGGTCCTTCGGAAAAGTTCTTCAGAAAAGTTTTTAATTTATAACTCCATATTTTAAGTTATATATATATGTATAAACAAAAAAAAATACCCACTTTGTGAACAAAATAAATCATCGAATGGAAACGTGGATTTCGATGTAGCTTAGACATGAGACTGTATGGAGTTTGTCCGCAGGGAACAGCTTCATTGTTAACAGCTGTATGCTATTTTTAGTCCTGCAAAACCATAATACAATATGTATGACGCTAACTCCCGAGCGGGCATGTTTCAATCACAATTGTTTCGAGGTGGCTGGCGGTGGACGAAGTCTAATATATTACACTTTATTTAAGAAATTTATAGAGTTGTAAATGACAAAAATGTGTTTTAAACTAAAAAGAAAATAATCATCAAGTAAGCGGTACGTACAATCCAGGAAATTATTAAAAAAAAAAGTTGATTATAATAAAATAATTAGTTAAAAAAAGCGTGTCCATACGAGAAGGTACTTGTAATTGAATATCTTGTTATATGTATATCACTGCATTCTTTTTTGCCACTTTCTATATCAATGGCGCTCTTCTTTTAACTAATTCGGTCAACTGACTAATATGAATACACAAACACACACACGCACCTACAATAACGTGAACCTACTTGCTGTATGTCTTTATTACATAGACTCTCATTATTAAGGAAAATTAGATAGTACTGCAGTTAAATATGTGAAATTTAAAAAAAAAACGCTATACAAGTGTCAAATATCAGTATTTTGACGCATCGAAGGCCTTGCGTTATTCTATTATTTATTAAAAATACCATTTCAATAATAAATTGGTCAATTGGAAAACTAAAACAATTTAATGTTGCAAAACAAATACTTTGTTTAAGATTAAATGTTATAACAATTATAATTAATATAAATTATTCTATGGATACAATAAAAAAACCCTTATAACTTCTACTAATAAGTAGTAAATTTAAAAGATCTTCCTGATGAGCGTTATGGTTTCTAACACCAAATATTTTAAGTAATAAATAATGAAGTAATTTCTATCGATGTAGATCGATTCTGACTTGTATTGTAGTATGATCAGGATATAACCTATAAATAAATGAGCAAAAGTTGAACGTGAAAGTTAAATATTATACGACCAGAATACGAAATAACTACCTCTTTCATTAATTTCTTCAGCTTGACAGGTCCAATTGAGATTCCTTTCACTTGCGTCGAATTCAAAAAGAAACTTTTCTTCGAGTTAAATAGAATCAAAACCTTATCTCTCAGTTCGACTTTAGCGCACAAACCGATCCAAACTCGGTAGGAACCTTTCGAAACCACTTCCGGTTGTATTCTCGCCGCCACGCCGCGACCATCTTGTCTGCCTTTTATACTTTTGTTAAATTTCCAGACAAAATGTCTTTTCAAAATATTATCTTCATTTTGGCTGACGTGAAAATAGCTATTATTTATTCTGTGGAAATGGTAATTGAGTTTTACTTTGAACTTATATAATTATTTTTGTATAAAATAATTCACAATCTTCATATAGTCACAACTTAACTTATTTTAAACGTTTATTTTTTTTGTATAATTAGGAGTAATGTCGTAATGTTCGTATTGTTAGGTAAAAATCTAAAAATCACAACTAAATATTATTTATTCTATGCAAAAAAATTATAATAATAAAAGTAAAAAACAGCATTAAAAACCAAAAATATTAACTATAAAAATAAAAAATAACTAAAACTGATCAAGAAAAATACGCTCCCAGGCGAACAATAACAAATGTATAATTCACGTTGATCTCACAAAGGTGTAATATAAAGTAGATTGGGCGAACAGACGAATATATGAATCTCCACAGAAATGGAATTTAATAATTCGACTGCTCTCCCAATAGTCAGTACGACACGCTAACCGCCGAAATAACGTGTGCTTCCGCGCTCTAGTAAATCGGTCCGGAAAAAAGAAACCAATATCTCTGATTATTACGGGATTCTCGATGAAACCGCGAATAACTTTATAAAAATAAAACAATGTATGGATTTGTCACCTAAACTCGAGTATGTTAAAGCCCTCGAAAAACTCGAGTATGTTATGAGTATCCCTAATATAAATGCTGGTGGATACGTATTCGGAAAAAAATCAGGATAATATCCATCAGGATAATTTCGTCGCTTCTGCGAATTTGCCAGACATTGCCCAGAGAGTACTCAAAACTTACTTTTTCACGCAAGGCTCGTGAGAAGGATTACTGATTCACATTTAGACGCATTACATTGTAATTTATTATCGGTAGCCCACACTAAGAGATGATTGATGTCATTTTGTATAAGATGCGCATCATATAGTGAAGTCACTATTTAGTAGATCGGTAGGTATCCGCATCGTTCACATACAGTAGCAAACTACAATTTTTTATCGCGGTAAAAATATTATTAATAAAAAAAATGAAAAATAAACCATAAAACTTGCTGAATAACAAAATACGTATTGAAAGTATCAGAAACTGAGTCTCCGCAAGATACATATTGACTTCTATTTCAAAAATAGCTAGCAACCAAGTTTAAAAGGTCGATTAAAAAACCAACGTCAAATAGCTTTTTCAGTATTATGCTGTGATTTATTTTAACGGACCTCGAAATATCAAAATAAATCGCATGTGTTTCGTCAAGATCTTCATTAGTAAAAACTGGCAAGTTTGAAGTTGCAGAGCGACCTACGCGGAACCCATGCTGATTCATGCAAATCTCATTATTTAGCTTAAAAGATAGATAACCATGCAAAATTTTGGCACTTAAACTCACTTATCTAAAAAACTTAATTTATCTACATCATTATTATTAGCAAGGTCATTATACACATTAGGCTCTCTTATACGTGAGAGTTTTAGTAGTTAGTTTTGCATAAAAGCAGATAAAATAGCCCAGTAAATCAATAGTGTACACAATATTAAATTGAAACAGTTAATTCCACGCAATTAATAACATTATTTAAGATTTTTTATAAATAAAATATTTCAGGAATAGTTCTATCTGAGAGTTTCGTCAAATTATATTTATCTAATGAAACTGAGTAACTGTCAGGAAGTAAAAATGTACGATTAATTTAAATTCTTAACGAATTTCATTTGAATACGCTCCAACGTATCAATATATAATATATTCTAATGTGGATTCAAGAATGATAGGTTTCAAGAAGATCTTGAAACAAAAAATGGAATTAATTTGCTTAAATGTTCTAAGAATAAATCCTAACATGCGTAAAGCTTCATGAGTAATTAAATCAATATATTTATCAAAATGTATATTCATGTATGTTAGTTAGATGTAATTTTTAAGCTAAAATATAAAAAATATTATTAGGATAATATCAATAGTTTTAGGTTAACTGTAAAACTGTCAATTGTGGTATTGCCTATTGTAAATAAATGACGTTTAATATACGGTTAATGTAAATCCTAATTATTTAATGATTAAGCGTATCTAATCGTTCAGTCCGAGCGAATAGGTTTTAATTTAAATATCCAGCTTAAGAGTATACTCAGCGCTATTCCATCAGCTTATAAGGGTTTAGATTACATATTTTATCATCCGGTGTATAATAATATATTGTCGGCCATAAAGAATACAAAAAACTAAAACTACTTAGTGTGAAAGTAGCTTAGGTAGGTTTCACCAGATCAAAGTAGGGGATAGGCGAACTCTAATTGTACGAACTTGTATCAAACATTCCTTTCGATGTTTTACATTTTACGTTTTAATTCAAGCTACAATAGCAAGCATATAAAGACATTATTACGATTTATCCTCACTTACGTAATTCATGACCATTTCAGGATTAGTGAGAGGTTTTAGGGATGAAGATAAAGATAGTGAGAAATAAAAATGAATGATATAAAACTAAATTAAATTAATTTAAATAAAATAAAATAAATAAAAAAAATATAATAATTTTGGCCCAAAATAAAAAAATCTTGAAATACACCAATTTCAGCGTTGATTATTAGTATAGAAACAAAAAAATACTAGGAATTTTGTCCGTGGTTTTGTGCATTATTTTAAGACGTTACGAAATTTTACCAATTTATTAAAAGAACATAATTTCGGTAGTGGTTAAAAAAATTAAATAAATTCACACGAAGTAAACCAATTTAAGCATAGGTTTTTTACATGTATATATATATATATATATATAGAAAAAAAAACTATTTTAATACAGAACTAAAATAGGAAATTTGGTCTGTGGTTTTGTGCAATTATAATATGCGTTGCGAACTTTTCCGAGGAAAAAACATGAGTTTGGTTTTAGATAAATTTTAATAAATTGCAAACTTTGTAAATAAGCGGGGAAAGGAGATTGATTCATTACTAGCCACGCGTCAGAATTTAAAAAAAATATATTAAAAGAATGTCATGATACCATTGTATATTTTTTTCTTTTAATCTACTCAGACCTAAAAAATATCCCACTGGCATCCAAAACACACATCAAAAGTACTAAAAGTGTCGCAGGCATAAATGGACATAGGAAATGAAGCAACCCATCACAAGTTGGTATCACAGACGTGAGTACTTTGGGTGGGCGATGCCTTTAATGACGCCTTTAGGTCCTAGGTGAAAGACGTTCGGCTCTGGTTAAATAATTTACTACTACTAAACAAATTATAATAGTTGTTGATATTATATGATATCTACAGGGTGCCATTCTTCCATTCCATTCTTGTTTTCATCTAACCTTAATAATTACATGACTTTGTTAATATAATATCTGAATAACGAACGCTGATAGAATTAAATAAATATTTTTTAAGTGCCTAAAATAAATATTTGCTATCGTAAATTTAAATTAGACATATCACTAAAATTCTAAGAAACAAACTAAAAATATTTTTACAAAATACGTTTTATTCTCAAAAAAATAGTTTATAAAATGTTAAAAAAATAAGCTACCCTTTTTTAAATTACTGACATTGAGATTGACATTATGTGATAAAATATTAGTATAATATATAAATTGTATTGTCACACAGGTAAAACCCATTAAGTGCTGGACCTAATTCCAGGACTAATTAAAAAAATAAAGAGCACAGTTTATTTTTATATTTATAAGAAAATTATTACACAAATGTCATTTGTTTATCGTAGCTAGACGGCCGCCAGTTGAAAGGCATGTAATATAGTTCCCAATAAAAATGTATGTAAAATGCATACAAATATATGCATTTTATAAAACTTATTTATTTATTTATTTATAAAACTCTCTTTTAAGACAGAGGCCAGCAATTTATCTATTTTCCTTTAATAGTACTTCAGTGACAAGTACACCCTGGATTTAACAATCAGATTGTATTGCACTGATTCACTAAATATAGCAATGTTTGTTCAGAAAATGGATCCAAGCCGGTGACCTCATTTTTATTCAACGATCCATACATTAATATTAATTTTTAGAGCTGCGCCGATATACCTTGCATCAGAAAGTCAAATGATTCATTATACAAAAAAGATCAATCTTTAGCATTGAGTGCCTCATTACGAACGAGGAGGTTTTAAAAGACTGAGGTTTACGACCACGCAAATTTAAAAGGTAATAACGGAAATATTAAAAACATTTCCACTTAGATGTTAAAAAAGCATTCAAATATATGAGTAAAAGAAACAGACAGATAAGATGAGCCCGAGGTTATGCATTAATAGTTTAAGGTTAAATGCGAGTTACATAACAATTTTATAATCAAAATATTATCATCATTAATAGAATAATCATGGTATCGATTACGTTAGTATCTATACAAAATTCCGGAAAAATCTATATTTCGTATTAAAAAAAAACACATATTTTGACGTTATTCGAGTTAATTTGCCTTATTATTAAATTTATTTAGGTTTGTTATCTTCAACATCGTAAAAAAAATATAAAAGATTAGGCTATATTAAGCGTTATAAATTTTACTTTATATTAGTATTAAAATAAACTTTTACTGTGTGCATACTTATAATACTGCATATTGTATATCTTTTAATTTAATATGCGAAAAACCTTAAATGCAAAAAATGAACTAAATTAGCAATACAAAAAAAAAATAAAAAATAATAATAAAATAGTAATCTTTGGACATCATTTTCAGTTTCTTTTCTTTGGCCTCTGACTATTTCTAAAACATACCATATTTCAAAATAATATATATTAATATATATATATTTCTGTATTTAGAGTGCTAATGCGAATGTAATTTAATTTAATTTTAATCTTTACATGTATCTCTGTACTTTTGCGAAAACCTGTCATCGGTTATTTTTACAAACAATGGTATGTACCATTTTTTCATATTATACTGTTGGTTTTCCAAATAAACGATAAATAAATAAATATAATTAAAAAGTTATATATTGCCTAAAATTTAGGATCCTCGAAAAGTCTGTATTTTTCTATACATTTTATCAAAAACTTAAATACAGAAATCGTGATAATCAAACTACAGACGCATAGTTTATTTTATAAGGATGTAAATTCAACTTAGTTGATTCTGTTTTTCATAACTAATCAACAATGAATGGAGTGTTTGTGCGTTAGGTACATTTCTCACGCACATTCTCTCTCAGACTCACACTCATACACACCTCCATGCACATAAATCCACAGCCTAGGCTTTTTACACTCAAAACACGCATGTAATTTCAGCACGATATGCACACAGATAAAAATATAGGTTATACACACGTTACGCCTGGCATAATGGTGGTTAATCTCAATTATCGTGTTTTGATTTTATACGGTACTAGCTCATAACATTTCTGTGCAACACAGTTACACTTACATTACGCTAGCTAATTACGCACTGCGAGTTCAAAACGTTACGCATGAGAAGTGAACTGTACGACATCGACGTTTCTCAACGTTTTTATTACGAATATTACCTAAGAAATACCTGAAACGTTGGACTTATAGAAATTATTAAATGTCATTTATTTATGAACTTCTTGTTACTTGATTTTTTTAGCGTGTCGGCGTAAGCAACAACGCGGATTAGTTTCATTTACAAAGTAAGAGCATATGTTCAACGTTAAATACAGCATAATAACAATAATAAAAATCCGAGTTCACTTACAAAAGTAGGCGGAAAAAACGCTGCAAAAGAGAGTAATCGATTTATACAAAATTAAAATATGACCACTACCCTTTTCCTACCTTATTACGAGTATATTTTATATAAAATATCTAGTTTAAAATCAGCCAGGAGGCCTAAAAAATAACACGAAGCTATTCGTGGACCGAAAATTAACGACAATAAAATAAATATTTCTTTGATTATTTATATAAAAAATATTTTATGTTCCTTTTCACTGTTTTTTAAATATTAATATTACTATTATTACGTATATTTTCACTTTTTTATTTTTGAAAAAATTATTTCATTATAATTTTTACATGTGGTATATACACTGTTCCAGGACCATTAAGCATGGTTTCGAAAAAAAAAATGTAAGCTTTACGTAATAATATTAAATCTCTGTTGTCATGTATCCGCCAGCTGCGATGCAGTTGAATGACTGCGCTTGGGTCAGGGTCACGTGGGAACTAGCATCGCAAAACGCTATCGTTATCTCTCTTTGTCACGCTCAAGGGAATTGACACCAGTGCTTTAATAAAATGAATAAATTCGAGGATGAATTATTTTCGCATTTCAAATAATCTATAATTTATAAATCCAAATTATTTTACAAATAATATACGTTTGAAGGTCAAAACCAAAAGCTTTAGGCTGAGTACTAATGTTGCAATAGATTTTGCTATAGTTTCCTAATTAAAATTAAAGTTTTTCTACCAAAAATGATGTGTAAAATTTCTGTGCGTAATGTGTATTGCTATGATTGCTTAGTTATTATTAATACATGGTAGTATTAATATTATATTTGTAGCGAATTCGAAGTTAATGTAATGTATTATTGAATTTGTATATTTTCATTAATAATAATCTGTAAACATTATTTGGAGCACCATGCATGATAAATGTGCAATTGCCTCCTTTAGAAATAAAATATGAACTGAATCACCGATTTCGCCTAAAAATATCGGTTTATCTGCTGGTATTTTTCCCTGGTTTGTCTTTCGCGCAGTTGTTTATTGCTTCGTAGTTCAAATAAATAATAAGTCTGGCCTAATAGATTTACGGTTGCGTGCACGGCGCTAATAGAAATGCTCGATTATTCTATTATGCTCGTTAGATCAGAAACATATGTCGTCGAGTCTAGCCCCAAAAATGACTATTCGAGCCGTTCAATCAAACGTGCTCGATTTAACCCTAAAATAGCTTAATTAAAACTCATCGAATTGTGGAACTTTATTAATAACGAAATACTACTATTATTATTATTTGTTTTTAAGGAAAAATGTTAGCAATACAACTATATTTGTTTGTTTATACTCGTATACCTGACTGGAATAACACCCATATGAAGGTAGGATTGAATTGTAAGTAGATACTGTCTTGCATTATTGATATCAGATTCAAATATTAATATATATATATATATATAACAACTACTTGAATAATAATACATAAAAAATAATACTAAATGAACCTATTATGAACAATAATATTATCACGAGAAAAATAATCTTGTATAATATAATCATATTATTTGGAAAGTCCATTAAATGGGAATATAAAGCACATATTATTATGTTTCTTTTATACCTAGATAGTTAGGCTATGATCTTATAATATAAGGGCATGTTTTTACTATAAACTGTAAACTGAGTTTACACGCCGAGGAATCCGCACCGAATATTTTGTATCTGAGTAATTATAAAATAAGATTTTTATCGATATCTGCATGGTTCTTAGAACGACTGTTGTCGAGAAATCGCAATAACTAATTACATTCCTGACGATTTATAAATTATTTGCTTTAGCCGTTTAAATAGGCCGTTTAATAGGGTTTAATAATTGGTTGAATTCTGGTGATTTTCACGTATGTAAATAGGCTTTTTTTTTGTATAAACAAAAAGGTTTTTTTTGTAGTCCCTAATTACTTCTGCTACTTTTAAAGCTGTTATAATTGTTGCCAACTTTTATAACTCTGAGGTGGGTCCGATACGAGTATGACATCCAAATTAGGGTATGAAATTTATTCGGCTATAAAAACTGTCTGCACGTTTACTCGTAATGGTAAAATTTGTAAAACTCCTAATTTGATTGGCTATTTTGGGTTTGCCATTTAGAATATTGAGATTACTTTTCCAGGAAGATCACACAATAGCCACAAAAAAAAAACAATTTAACATAATTAATATTTATTTTTTTCTCGATTAAATCAGATGTGGAATGTGGGTTTTTTTATCCTCTGCCGCCTTTTAAGAATGCCACAAATTACATTCGTAATCTATCTATATCACATTCTTGTGGACACGATAACTGCCGTAATTTACACCAATCACTTTCAAATTGATAAATAAAATTTAAGGGCACGAAGTCTCGATCAAATTCGTTAATGAGCAAAATCAAACCAGGAGGGCGGGAATAGGGGGGGGGGGGGGGGGGGTTGAAAAAGTGAAATTTTGCTATAACATTCTTAGTATAAACCATATCCAATTAATTTAAATTTGATTTTATTGCTTAGATAAGGACCTAAAACTTATCTAAGTTTTGATAGCGTCAACCATTGACCTTAGAAGTGGGAAAAAGTGGTTTTTAAAATTCGAAAAATCATACCTCCCTTTGTAGGCACGAGGTCAAATCGGTTCAAAATGTACATTGTAGGCCTATAATTCCTCTGCAACTTTTGTCTTAAACAAAATTTGATACTTGCAACCCCTACGGCACAGTATAAAGAGGGATTCAGTATGCCCACTTTCGCTGCGTAAGGGTGCGGCGCGGCGGCGGCTTGAGGTGCGCGATTTGCCGCGTTGGGAGGGGATCGCGCGGCAGCTTCGTTGATCCGTTGAAATCTACCTCCGCCTCCGGCGTGCCGAAAGGGATTTTTTATATCAGGATATGCCTTCGTAGAGAGTTATTTGTGACTTTAGGGAGGTATAATAGCTTGGTCATTATCCTTTTTCCTAGAGGTCTTGAAAATTCAATCGATTTGCTGTTTCCAAACAACGACATTCATTCTTCCTGACTCTCCTTGCTGATTCTAGGATGACTTGCATTTTAGACACTTTCTGCGTCTCGAATAGAAAAGTGAAATTCGAACCGGAAACGGAAATAGGAAAAATGGAGATGGGCATCGGTCGAACAAAATTGAAAACTTACTAACGACCTGTATATTAGAGAGGGTGGTTCCGTAGCGATTTAATTGTAAGACAAGGTTATTTTTTCCAACGTTTTATTATTTATTTATAAAATATTAAAGTCTAACCGACTTCGAAATAAACCTAAAACCACAAAACTAAAAAAATATTCTATAAACTTTTTTCACTAGTAAACAATAAAATAACCAATCCAACAAAATTATACTATAGGTATAATTATACTATAATTATATTATAATGTAGGTATATGAATGAGCTACGTGGATTCAAGCGTTATCATTGATTGCCACATTACAAATGAGAAGGAAGGAAGAAAGACCAAGGTAACGACATAAAAATTTAAAAGGTACAGGAAAACGGAGTTATAAACATTTCCACTTAGATGTTAAAAAAATATTCAAACATTTGAGTAAACAATTTTTTTTTTCGACTTTTTTTTTTCATGAGGCCGGTTTGTTATCGATATAGGTCAACCTTCTAAAATAAGTGTCTTAATTTTTAAAACACCTGTATATTAAAGATTATTTGTGTGTTATATATTATACACCCATTGGCGCTTTGCTCGGAGTGCTGCTAGATGTGAAAACCAGATTAATGTTAATTCACAAATTGTGATATTTTAATTTTTGATACTACAATTTGATTTTAATATAAAAAAAAACACTGTTATTTCATACTTTTAAGTTTTTACTTCTGTTGCAGTTCTCAATGACTGCTTAGTGGTTTTTTTTTTAATAAACAAAGTATTTATAAATAAAAACATAGGGGACATTTCAATATAGAACACTTATTAAAATAAAAATGGACTTACAACGTCACACACCGGACGGACTCACAACTGTCAACGGACTTACATATCTAACATTTTGATTCCTCTTTACCGTAGAAATAGAAATATATATAAATTAAATTAAAATGCATATTACCAAACACCTTGTTTAATGTATTTAATATGATAGTTGTAACTAGTTTAGTTTATTATTTCCCCAATCATTAATTGTATGAATCTATGTTTATTTCCATACTTTCACAACTAGTTTACAACTTTTCGTCTCTGTTCCAACTCTGCTAGCAATCGTATTACCATTGTATAGAAGATCATCAAAAAAAACTTCTGCAACCGTTTCATAGCCCAAGTTAGCAGCAACCTTCTGCGTTTTAAAGGACGTAGCTATTGCCACAGAAATTGTGGGCAGTTTCGTAATTGGTTTGCTGTCCAAAGGTTTTATCTTAGCATATCGGCCTGCTAAATTAAATTTCCTCAATGTCTGTGACGTTTCCACCAAAAATCGTCCGTGGCGAATTGAACCTTCAGCCAATAATTTTGAGATACCATTTTGTCTATATTCTGGATATGTGGCTGTGAATACCGTCTCGAAAATACAGTCTGTCTTAAATCTGAAACAAGGTTAATAATTTTTACTATTATCGAATTAGTTACTAATTCGATAAAATATTGAGGAAACCTTTAAAGTGGTTTCTCAGGTAGTGTCTGTTTACTAAAAATTTAACAATATTTTTTTATAATGTGAGACGCGAATAAAGGCCCGCTTACTGCACTTTCAATTACATATTACTTTGTTTCTTTTTTCATTGTTTTTTTTACTATTTTTGATTTGTTTTGTTTGTTTTAAATATTTGAATTATAAAAATCTTACCTATGCTGTTTATTTACTTACTAAGCAAAGTTAATATTGTTAAATAAATAACTATTTAGAAACCTATATAATATAATGTTTGGATGAATTGAATTAAATAACATAAAAAAATAGGTATAAAATTAAAAAAAAAGAGAGGTAAGAGAGTTACTTTAACTAGATAGATAGGTCAATCGAATTAGTTGCTGCTCTATTAATAATTTTACAGCCATTTCGAGTAGATTTTGTGTTGCAAGACGCCTTCATTATAATTTTATACTTTGCTGTTTGTATTTTAAAATAGCTGGTAGCATTCCAATGTTTCGTTTAATTGTTCCTTTTAATTATTAATGTAATGTTTGTATTTTTGAAAAATGTATTTTAATGGCCTTGTGTACGAGAAAAACCATATATAAACGTGACGTGGTTGTGTTAATTGGAATTAATATGTTTGACTTTATCGAAAAGTTAAAATACTATGACTTACTATTTTTATATGTAGGTTTATTAATGGATATCAAAAATCTCATAACCTTTAGTAATATTAAACCCGAGAATGACCACACCAGCCTCTCGCATATTATGTATAACCTTAAAATTAGCACAATTTAATAGTTGCATTTTTGATACTTTAAATATTTTTTGAAATTAAAAGACAATTAATAAGATAAATTGAAGTAGCAGAAATATTGGGGTAAATATAGAACAATAAATTCGTTCTACGCAAAGTAAATCTACAAGAGAAGGAGAATCTTCAAACATGTTTGATTTTTTGTTACATTTAAACTTGTTATTGTAAAATATAGATATCTAAGAACGTTTGGTTTAATTAAAAACTTACCTATTAAAAACATCACCCTTGGCATACACATCAGCTGTCATTTTTATTAAAGCTTTTGATGACGGATCCATACACCTTTCATCGTGGAATTTCATATACCATGTCTTCTCAAACGATTCTTCCGGTCTCTATTAAAATTAAGTTATATTAAATCAGTTATGATTTTATTAATTAGGTACAAACACATGAACTCAAACTTCAGTTTTTTTTCACTCAAACATACATGAAAAATAAATATTTATTGCCATTACAGTATAATTTGACATGTCCTAATGAAATTTCTGTTATCCGTGGTATTCTGGGTTCTACTAAAATATTACCATTATTCTCGATTTGTACCTACTTTGCACCTATCTCAAAAATCTTTTTATAAACTATTTTTAAGCTGTTTCATTAAAAAAATAAATACATTTCTTAAGATTTTGAGTGTTAAAACCATCTAACCATTGATTGTTATTATACCATATCTACACAAAAAAAAATATCTATAAATCCCAAACAGAATCCCTAACACAGTCAAAATTTCGCCAGACAATACTCAGCACTATACAAGTCATAATATAGGAGCTATTAAGTTTTTCATTCCCTGTAAAATTTTGATTTTGTTACTAGAGTTGTTCTATTATTTT
Organism: Neomicropteryx cornuta; assembly: GCA_020383195.1. Lineage (NCBI taxonomy): Eukaryota > Metazoa > Arthropoda > Insecta > Lepidoptera > Micropterigidae > Neomicropteryx > Neomicropteryx cornuta. The sequence goes on along the minus strand of JAHKQU010000008.1, from coordinate 16,157,181 downwards.
TTTTTTGTTTTTTTTATTATTGCGTTATAAATATGAGTATCAAATATTTCACTTCGAATTCCCGAAATAAACTATAAAAAGTTAAAAGAATTCTTACACTTTGTTGGTGTATCTTATTGATCATGACAGCGACGACTTTCCTTTCGTCGTCATTAGTGACTGCAACGAGAGAAACATTATCCCGTACAGCATCAGCACTCAACAGAGCAATTTCCTCTCGACCCTGGGAAGAATTTGGGGCTTCTACTCCGACGCAGAGGGCCTCGTTCATGCAGTACACGTCTCGTATTACCTTTATTTATAAATATTTAAAAATATATTTTATTCTTTAAAAATACCAATTACATATTGCATAAATATGCATGAATTCCATTAATGTAAATTGCATATATAGAAATGTCAACAACTATTCGAGTGTATTATTATTTAATATCAACACATATGGTGATTAGATATTGTATACACGCTTTATAAACCAAATCGGCTATCTAGTACTAATTAAAAAGATATATCTGAAATTGTCTTCATAAAAAAATAGTAGGTAAGAGTTCTAAAATTAGGCATTTAGGATTCGCCTCACATCGGTAAAATGTGTGTACAAAAATAAAATAATAAGATGGAATAGACGTGATCATTTTAGAATTTACAAATACGATTGTTTACAATCATTACACTTGCAATTATTTACAATTGTGTCTATTCACATTTTAATTGATTGTTCTGATAAATTCTGCTCAAATTATTTTCTTCCCAAATCAACACAATCGCCATTGTTTAACAAAACTGTTGTAAATATCAATATTTTTGAAAAAAAAAAGTTTCAAATTACCTATTGCCGCCCACATCTAACCGAAAGACTGAATGAATATACTAGTGTATAATCTATAAAAAAATGCAAATCAGAGGGGACCGACATCCTAAACGATAACAAAGAACCGATACTATGTTTTAAAACTATTTAATTTAGTAAATAATACAGTTTGAAAGTGTAAAAATTGTAAATGGTATTTTCTTTATTAAAAACATACATTTAGTGCATCCTCGAGCGTATCCTCCGATATAGTCTCAACTCGAAAATTTCCTAAAATAAACACAAATTTATAGTTAATAATAAAAACATCGCAAATTCTTTGGTTAATCATTAGGAGTGGTTGAATTCTTTCGTCCGACTCTCATGAGTTTTTATGTTAGGTTCATTTTTAGATTATGTTGGATTCATTCAGAGACAATTCATTTTTATGTTAGATTTGAATTGTTACTTTTTGATAAGAAATGCCTGTTGGATATCAAAAATCAGTTATTTAATTTAATTTCCATAAAAAAATATTTAATACTAAAAAATTAATTTAATGAATTAAGTTCTGAATATTACACCTTATTCATTTTTATTTTATTCAATATTATTCTCATTGTGTATTTTTAATGTTTTGTATTCGTTGACGCTCTCAAGTAAATAAATAAATAAAGATTTAATTTATAATAATATCACTATTTAATTGGGTTTTTTTGACATATCGGTCGAGATCTTCAAATTTTAAATTTATATATTTTATTTTCTATTTGCAGGCTAATTTCGATTTAAATAAAAATTAAATTTAAATTAAAAAAATATAATCCATTAAAGCATACATTTAATACGTTAATTATTTTTATTATATTTACAATTTCAAAAGCTATTATGTGTATTAAAATAGTTAATATTATCTGTTATATTCAGAAATTCGAAAGATATTTTATATATTATCCATAAATGCCGATGATAATATATTTATGGAAAATTCAATTGCAATGATTAGAAATTGAAAACGTACATATTACCTATTAAATCAAATAGCTCATGTACCTATATATAAAAAAATAATAGGGATATAATACAAAATCGTTGTACTCTTATTTACCATTTTCAGTTATTGCCCAAATTTTCATTGTGGATTGTAATTAATCAGCGTTTGAAAAATGTCCTATCACTTGTTTCTTTGCCTAAAAAACAAAACAATATTTATTTAGAAATTTAAAAAAATACATTAAGTTGAAAAACATGTAAACATATAAGGATGAACTCATTTTCGTGGGCGTAAAAACGAAATTGAGTTTCGTACAAAAGACATGTCATTTTCTGGCACGCATATTTCGGCCTTTTTTACTAGCAATAATTGAAATTGAGCTCTGCACGAGACATGATTTTTTAGTCATGAAAGTAATTTTGAACACGTCAAATGAATGTCAACCTAAAAAGCATCCTTCGCTAAAAAGCATTTTTTAGAAATTAAAAGTGAGTTTGTTGAGTTGTAAATTGATTTTATCCGAAGATTTTCTAGTGGGTAATGCAAAACAAAGCTAACGATATTCAGTGTGTGATATGTAAGCAATTTGACATTGTATTTTTATAGGTAAAATATAAACATTTTCGAAAATTTTATGGACGGCATTGCTAAAACTATATATATGTTCACATTGCACTTCTTTATAAACTGATTATTCACTTGTGTTAATCTTTATGAACAAAATAACATTTCTTTTGCTTGTACTAACGGATTTACGACCCGTTTTTATATACTGTAAATAAAAATGTTATTTTCCATTCAACTGTGATTTTTTTTTTTTTTGTGCTTCTACGATATCAGTGTCCGTTGTCACTAAGTGTCATCCGCGAATTTTAGTATGTTACATTCTTTAATAACTCTGGTCATATTATTAACATACATAAGATATAAAATCGGTACTAATACTGAACTTTGCGGTGCACCACATTTCATTATTTTATGATTGCTGAAGCGGTCTCTAATTTTTACTGATATCTTACGATTATTTAAGTAATTTTTGAACCAATTAAGTAGTGGTCCTCTAATTCCACATGTCTCAATTCTGTGCAAATCATGTTCTAAAATATCGAAAGCTTTAGAGAAGTCAATCATGAGTAGATACTATTATGTACATGCTTTTTATCATTAAAACATGTATTGACATGGTTTCTAAATATTGATAGAAATTGCGTTGTACTCTTATTGTTTTGAAATCCAAACTGCCTTTCATGCAATATGTTATTTTTACTCAGAAATTCTGCAATTTGGTTTTCCAATATGTTTTTCCATAACTTTGTTGATGGTTGATAATATTGATATCGGTCGGTAGTTTGCATTATTTTTATGATTCCCGTTTTTATATATAGGTCGAACAATTAATATCTTCAATTCGTTTGGAACGTTACCTTCGTGTACGGACATGTTTATAAATTTAGCAATATAAGTGGATATTTCTTACTAACTGTGTTACTTATCATAGTACTGCATACCCCCAGATTTCTCGCTTGTTCTTTATTTTGATCGAACAGTTCGTAAGCTACACTTTTAAAAAGGTAGCTAATACTCTGAAAAAAATCTATACAATAAATCTATAAATCTTACACGTTTTATTATATTTCCAGCGGGATCTATTTCTGTTAAACTAGTTACACCATCAGAAGGCTCTACAGCATCCTTAATATTATATAGATAGCTATCAGGCTAATATATGTATATAATCTATGTCGCGGCGAAATAACAATAATATTATTTAATTAAAAATTTGTACGACTAGGTTCGCCATACGTCAGGGTTGGGGTCGGATGAAGTTCCGTTACTTAGGTTTATAAGCGGTGTAAACAGCCATGCAATTTAGGCTGACAAGGGACAAAAAAAAAATGAAATCGTGAGACCCTTTGGGTTTGGCTTCTTCGCTCAAGCTAGAGACAAATAAATTTAAAAAATGTTTTTAAAAGTAAATAAGATTGAATCAAGTCTTTTAAAAATATTGTTCTAGCGGGCGATTTTAACATACATATTATCAATGATCATCACTACCGAGCATACGAATACCTATGTTTAGTAGTACTCGAAGGATTCATTTCAGCGATAAATCACTCTACACGAATTAATAAAAATAGCGAAAGCTGTATTGATCACATCTTTACTCGAACCAGATGTAAATGCGGGGCGTCATTTGTTAAACCACAATATCGGAGCATTTCACAGCATTCTTATTTGTTAATACTTTAAATCAGTCTAGCCAAAACAAAAAAGCGATTATTTAATAAAATTTATTGACTTCAAAAGTTTGATACCTGAACTAGAAAATGAAACATGGATAAATGTACTGATGTGCTAAATGGAGTGTTAGGCTATATTGATAAACATAAGCATCGAGTGTACAAGCATACAAATATTGTTAAAATACCACATAAAATTAAACCATGGATTACCAATGAACTAGTTAAATCTATACACAAACGTAATTCACTTTTCCAAAAAACGATAATAAAAAAATATAAAAAGGTTTGTAACAAATCTGCGAAAAATTTAAATTATAAATAATTCGGCTTGATAATAACTTCTGCCTAAAATAATATGGAAAACTGTTAAAGATATGGCTCACATTTCAAATAAAAAAAAATTGAATTAAATAAAATAAAAAATCTACGAAATTAGTGTGAATAGTAAAGATAATTCAGAACAAGTTGCGAATCATTTTAATTCTTTCTTTACGAGGATCGGAGAACAATTATCGGTAAATATACTGAATAATTTAAATTCAACGGAAGATCGGTTACCTGATAATGCTGTGAACCATGGTTCACAGCATTATCAGGTGTTGTATCATGATACAACATTTTCTTTATCCAGCGTTACGTCTTGATGAATTAATCGAGCTATTCTGTTAGATTGGACGGTCTCTACGCCAACTTATTCAAAAATATTAAAAGTCAAATCTGTTTGCCTATAGAATATCTAATTAATTTAAGTTTTTGTACCATGATAATTTGATATTTTATATCATGGTCGGTATGTGGAGTTTTCCCTGATGTCTGGTTCTAATGTTCTAGTCATCTAATCCTACTTATTTAAATTAAACTATACTATAGATGCTGTTATTTTTAAAAATATATTTGAAAAATAATGTTTTGCATAGCATGTTTTGACATCCTTTTTCTACGCGAGCGAACAAGTAATTTCAAAATTGTGTTATTCAAAAAACGGTATTACTTACCAAAATCTTGTTAATATGCGTGCAGTGCGTGTATCTAGTGCGTGGGTTGTCTTATAACTGGATTTGTTCATTTCTAAAAATATTCATTCTTTTGTTTTATAGCATTCGTAAAATTTTATTGAGAGCTATAAAAAAAAGCAATAATGTAAATCGCAGACAAGTTTTAAATACCAGTTCAATAACAAACTCGACGATTTTATTTAAATTGTTATCTTTAAAAGCCCTAACAACTTGCGAAAATATGGTACACATATTTAGTGACTAGGTATCACAATTGAGGAAAAACTTAATGTAATTGTATTGTATTTGAATGTTTTGTTTTTTTGTAATTTTAATTGGATTGATCTTTAAAATATAAAAAAAAATGTGAATTCTTAATTAATTTATCCCGCAAAAAAGTATTTTTTTTAAAATGAAGTACGCGGCTTGACTTATGACTAAAGCGTTCATTTCTAAAAAATCGCAAACAATATGTAGAAATTGACTATTACGACGAAAAAACAAATCTATAGAAATCTTTAAATGAGATATAGAAATTATTTCTTATAAACAACAACGAAATTGCTTTAGCTACCGATCATGAAATTACTCTATTTGCAGATGACGTAATAATTTTGAAAAAGAAATCAACAATTGTTTATCAGACGTTATTAGCAGGCTAAACACTAATAAATTAGACATTAATTATGATAAGTCAAATGAATGCAATATCAATTGCATCAAAAACAGCTGTTACAATTATTAAACATTGGCGATGAAAATTATTTAATAGTAAATACAAATAAATTCTTTCTTCTTTAGGTTTAAAATTGATTCTCTAAATAAAGATAAATCTAAATACGAAGGGACATCGGAAGGGAACGATAGGTGCGATTGGGGGGGGAGGGGATTGTGTGGTAGATAAATTATCTAAACACTAATAAAGAAACGGCTACAACTAACTATACAGGTGAAATTTTTAGGCACATCTTTTTATGGGATCATTCTACTTCAAACTGATCAACTTTTGTTCTACAAGTTTTTCAAAACAGTATAAAAACAAAATACTATCAGCGTTTAAACGCACAGTTACTCCTCGTGTCCTTGACCTACGCACGGCGTTTGTAGAAAATATCTTATAGAACAACATTTATCTGTTTGGTATGAAAAATAATCCGCAAAAAAGTTCACCTGTATATTATGCATAAGCCCCATCATCCGCGAGACTGAATCCCAGGGGTCTTGGACGGGGGCCTTCAGGACTCACAGTTTAATGCAGCTACTCTATAGTTTTAATGTTTTTTTTTAATGGCACCTAATGACACCTATATCTTTATTGTCCCCATCCAGCCATCGGAGCTTCGGGCGCCTGACTCATCTCCGTACCTTCGGTGCTCGCTGAAGAGTTTTCTTAGGGGTTCGTTGTCATTCATTCAATACACGTGTGCGGCCTTAGTTTGAGATGTTTATTTGACGAGTTATGTTTGAGTCTCAAAATAGGTCATAAAGTTCATGGTTGTATCTAACACACCACTCTCCACTAACTTGTAGTGGTCCATAGATCCTACATAGAATCGGAAAATGCATATATGTACCTACTCATAAACTTTAAGGAAATAGTATAGATTTTGAGCGACTTTTCGTTTTGCAAAAAAAAAATGTATGAGAATACTGGAAAATGTTTCAAAACGAAAAAGTGGCAAGCTAATTTTATGAATTAAATATATTTACATTAATTACCTTCCTAATATATTTTAGAAATCTGTGCTCACACTCACCAATATAAATATCAAATGAAAACTACTGAATATATTCACAAACATAATACAAGGAATAAATCACTATTACACCTGGCAAAACGAAGGACATGTATTTTTAAAAACAGTTTGAATTACAACGGACTATAAATATTCCATAATTTATCGGAAATTTTAAAAAGATTGAAAGAAAAACAGGTGTATACTAGATTAAAACAAATATTTTATAAGAAGACCTTAATAACGACGCATTTATCTAAAAAAAAGGTTTTTAATTAAATATTGCAACGTCCCTCCACGACCCCTTTGATAACTCCGCTCAATTTTGAGAGTCAAAATGTTCCCGAATGTAAAGAGGTACCCGAACTGGGTGCGGGTTCACAGATTTACAAGATATGCAAAATTAGACACTACTCATTAAAAGACAGATCAATTTGACGACTTTTCTATTCCGATTTCCAAATATTTACAATAATAATCAAATTAGATCCACAACGCGCAATCCACGATCTAATATTTTTCAGGATTTTCTTCTCTTCCCGAGTTTTGTTTTCTCTCTTCCACTGACAGCCCATGCGAATCGAATCCTTCCCGGCCAAAACTGTACTTATTTTCAACATTCGAAAGTATAGATAGAGCAGTCCTGGCCGTTTCGCGGAGCTACCAGGATCGTTATTAGTTTCCATTCTACCATTCCACTACCATTCAAAATTATTAGTAGTTATATAAATTAATTTCTTATTAATTATAATAAGTAAACCGATCTATCCCGATGACAATATTTTGCAGCGCCTATAAATGGCAGAAATGCAAAATTTATTAAGTAACATTGCAAATAAAAATGATCTATAAAAAAACCTCATTTTCCACCAATCTCAATCAAACCACATACAAGCAATGTTCATAGTTAGTTCAGTCTAATCAAAACATGTAATATATAATGTACACGTGTACGTATGTATGTATTTACTATTTACGAAAACAATCAGAAATAAAAGTTTAAAACAAAAAAATATAAGCTGTAATGTAATGTAATGTAATAAAATATAAGTTGTAACTTTTTGGTAAGTAATACCAAAAAGTTACAATTTTAGAGGAACTATGTTTAAAAATATTTCATTTTCCTATTTATATAATATTTTTTCCTGCAAATTTGCATAATAAATTTATATGGCCTAATTACGTTGACAAGATGTTGTTTATCACAAAAACGGACATATTTTTAAAACTTATTGCTGAGTTTTTATTTAACTTTCTAATTTTTATCTGAGTTTTTATTTAAAGGGGATGTTATAGAGATAGTTTTTAAGGTGAAACCGGTATATAAGGACTACCACCATAATGTATGCCTAATATAAGTAATATACGAGGATGTTTTACATATTTGATGCCTGGCCAGAAACACAGTAATTTATTTTTTTCTGCAATTTTAACCGCAGTTTGTTATAATATTAGACAGAATGTTGTAACGTCCGGGAGAGGGGGAAGGGGGTTCCTCACTTTTAAACTAAACTGTGCAGACTTGAACTTTACAACTTCGACCTTGGGGTTGCTAGCTCGCAGGTACCTGACTGTAATATGGGACACTAATATTATTATTTCTATTAATAATATAAATAGTGTCTCTGTAAAAATTAAATATTTAGAAAATATTGCCGGAACGTCACGTCGCCTTGTCAGTCTTGAACGTTTTCGTTCAATTTTGCCAAAGCAAAGCAACAATATATTTCAATAAGGTATTGAATAAATATGTGGGGGTCACGAGTTCACTAGACGAACGCACCAGTTTTCCGCTGCCGACTACATCAGACCACAGATACAAAGTCCGTCGACCGGACGCACCAGGTTTCGGCTGACGACAGTTCCTGACGCCAGCTACGAAGTCCGACGAGCGAGAGTGACGCTACCGAACGCACCAGGGCTTAGAAAGAGGGTTTTCCCTCCGACGCAGGACGACTATAAGAACGGAGGTCGTCCGCTAGTGCACCGCCTTTTCAACTGAGTTCGCGCGCCGCCAGTACCTACAGTCTGCAGTCGTCACGCCGGTTCGCGTACGCACATCATGGAGTCAAGCATTATATTGTATATCGGAGTATTTATGTAGTAAGAGGATCAAGTAATAAATGTTCTAACAAACTCTCAAGTCTTCCGTTACAAATGCAATAATCCACAACGCTTTTCTCAACACTACCAATAATCACAGACGTGTAAGAGGTTATTTACCTGTATTAAATGGTTTTGCGATATGAAGGCAGTTAAAACATTGGTATTAATACGGCGCCCTGTTTTAAGATATGTTTTTAAAGAAATAACCGCAAATTATAGCAAAGGTATGGTATCCATTTATTGTGTGGGCGCATCTCTTTCTTTTTCATTTCGTAAAGTTTTCATGATTCGCTGTTTACAAAATGTAAATATAAAATGAGCGGAGGAATAGCCGAAAAAAAGTTAGACGGAAAATATACGTGGTAAACAGGTAAACCAAGCAAATTTAAATATGCCAGTCCTACGCGTAAGACGCGTAGGGAATAAATTTACCCTTCCTTTGGGCAATATGTTGCAGGCAATGTTTTCTGGCCGGTAAAAATACCGTGTAAGACATTAATTTATGATTGATGATAAGACACGTAATTTAATTCTGCTAACGCATATTATTACATTACCTATCTACTTTCCGTTCATCTTATTTCTTCAGCAAAAAGAACACGAAATACACCAATATAATTTTTGTTTATTTTTATATATTGATAAAAAAATAAAAAAACTAATTTAATACGGAACAAAACTAGGAATTTCGTTCGTGGTTTCGTGCATTCGTATAGTATTTGTATTGGTTGTTGGTAAAGTATTGCCTTCTCTATTCTGTGGTATTAAATAAATCACAAATTCAGTGTAAATGTAAGGGGTGTTGTTTCATTACTAGGTTATGTAAATTAATAGATATGGGGGTTTATTTGACCCGCGTTCTTTACGAAACTATTGTATTTACTTTTAAAACCACTTATAGTTCGCCCTCTAGTCCCGTACTGTAGAAAAAGTTGAGTATCTTTTTGGGTGCGATGGTTCTAATCTCTTCTCACTTGAGAAGATGGTTCCCTAAAAGCTGGTATCTTTTGTGAATGAAGGGCCAACGTTTACCCAGTAGGTGTATAGAGGTTTCTGGGCTCCCTTGGCAGAATCGCATTTGTCATGGGTCGATAGGCTCAATTTGCGCGGGTGTTTGTTCAGCTTACATTGGCCTTTTAAGGCTCTGGTTAGGATTCTTAGTTAGTTCCGGCTTTTGCGAGAATCCTACTATGAGTCCTTTGGTTTTCTTTTGTCCGGGCTTTTCTTAACGGTATTTTTGGGTTTGTTTTTTAGCCCAGATATTTAGTAGTATGCTGGTAGTGCTTTTTGCTATTTTCAGTAAGCAGATATAAATTATTAACGAGTAGTCACCACCGGCTGACTTCTTCATGTCTCACCCGGCTTGATTTGGTATTAATGGTATGCAATACGGCGCTTTCTAGTTTTGGACGAGATTTCAGCAGCCATCCTATTTCTTAGAAAACTACTAAGAATTTTGTAGTAAAAATACTAAATTGTTAATGTTTAAGACTAAAAATAGATACATTTCATTCGTTCCTCGTGTTTAAAATTTTATGAAATACTTAGTGACTTTGACAAATTATAGGCATACGAACGCTAGATAGCACTGTACGGTAAATCCAAATGTTTAAATAAAATAATAATATAAATAATTATTGGAACTCTAAAGGCGTTATTGATTTTTTTTTTATTTTATTAGTAGCTTTGTTATTGAAAACTTATAATCGAACTGTTTACTACCAGCAAATTGCATGGAAAATTATGACAATTTAAATTTCAATTTGCTTTAAGGCCAAATAAAAAAGGTTTAAGAAATTAGGTAAAAAATACAGACAAAAACACTCTATTCGAAAGTGAATATTTAAAATCCAAGAGTACTGAATCTTCAGCCAGCACTGAAATAAAATAAAGACATCTTCCGAAAACGTGGAAAGCGCGCCGTGTTACAAGACTCGCGCGGAGTATCAATCAGCAGAAGGCGAAGGCGCTATTAGCGGACGAGAGGCCTCGAGAGGTACACGCGGTAAATCTTACTAGATTAATGAAGCGAGAGAAAAACGAAATGAATTACTTCACTTTTTTCCAAACAAATCTTACCTCCTAAAAAAAAATAACAAATTACTTACTGTCGTTGTTAGCAAAACAAAAACGGCAATGACACCATGTAGCTAGAGAAAAAAAAAGAAAAAATAAGAATTAAATGCAAATTTGATTATATGGTATCCACAATAATAGTTTTGTGTTTGTCCTATAAATTACCAATATACCTACTTGAGATATTTACCTATTTGAAAGTATCTGAACTTATTAATATCTTATCTTAGTTCACGGATTATGGAAGTTTTATATGTTCATCAATTAGTGATAAAAATAAGTTAAAGATATTATCAATTTAAGTAAAATAGAGAATTTACACAATGCAGAGCACAGGTTCCAAAAATGATGTTATAAACGTGTTAATATATATCATATTCGTTACATTTTAACGGTTTTTTAACATTATTGTTTCCTTTTTAAATATTTTTTTACTACTTTATTATAAGTTTGACCGTATTTCATAAGCACACAGGTGGATAGGTGAGAGTAAAAGGCTGTCATAAAATACAGGCCTGTATTTAAACCAGCCTACATTAACTCAATGATTTGTTTGAAAAATTTCAATCTGTAAAAAATATTTTTTGTTAAAATATCATCCTTTTTTTATCCTTTTTTAATACTAAAGAGGACAGATGAGAGTTAAAAATGCATTTTTATAAAACTCAGCGCTGGGTTTAAACCGACATCCTGCGCTCTCAAGTACAGGACCTCTTTAATACCTTTAGGTGCTAACCTACGCTTAATCAAAAAAAAATAATAAACGTTTCTAAATTTTTCAATATTGTAACATTTATCTTTTCAGGTGATTTGTCGCTATGAAAAACAATCATTTTATATAAATGTATGAAATATATAACAACTTATGTACTTAATATAGTCTTTAAAATATTTTTGTGTTTACAATAATGATCCAGTCTTGACGGTTTGACATTTCTTTTGGCCGCTTAGAAAACTGATTTCCTTAGTACAGACTTTAGTCTAGTTAGGTCAGAAAACATCATGCAGTGGTGCTCGTCATTCCTTATTACCGTGAAAACATGTCATGATCTTTAAGTGCTTCTCTATATTTGTCAACATCTATGAATTTTATAGTAATTAAATAAATATAATTTTAATAGCTTACGCTTACAAATTAAACAATATACATTTTTTACCATTCAAAAAAAAACTAAATTATCGCTTGTAAGAAGAGACAGTTTTTTGCACTTACTATAGATTCTTAATAGTTCTTAATTTTATCTAAATATAAATACAAACAATTCGAGCGACAACCTGTAGATTTTCGACAGATCGTAGGTGTGATTCTCTCAAATACGCTGCAGATTGGATGCTGCTCTTCAGCTATATTTATCTATGCTTTTGTTTACAGACTTGTTAACAATTAAAAAAGTTTTGTTTTCTATTTAACGCTCGAATAGATTGCGTTAAAGCGCCCCTTGGATGTCCCTTTAAACTAAGTAAGCGATTTTCAAAGTCTAATCTATTGTAACTTTGATTGACTCAGTTGAAACTTTAAGATTAATTAGTCGGTTGGTTATTCGCCACTCTACGTCAAATATTGTGTTCACGAGTCGGGGCGCGTTCTACGGGCCAGAACGCAATACAATAAATCTTATTTTTTCCCCCTAAATGCTGTGGTTCCTATTTTAACATAAAGCTCATTGATTTTAGGAATAAATTATTTTAAATTGTAAATTTTAATTTTTCCTTTATGAATTTTTACCATTAAAAATTTAGGTAAGTAATCTTTGTATTTTTTAAAGTTTTGCTTTATTTTATTCGTACTTTTACATTGTTTTACAGATCTTAATAAATCTGAAAATTAATTTGTTTATATATAGAGTTTATATTGTATAGGTTTTATTATGGCGGTTTCCTATACCTCATATATTTTAGCCAAACCACAACTACTAATATTACTGAAAAAAACATTAAACATTTTGAATTGATTAAATTGACGCTATAATTATGGGCTCCTAGCCAGGTTTTACAAAAACATATTTTGGATAGGTACCAATATATATAATAAAATGTGTTTTTTAATTCACGAATGCAGTCAAAGAAAAAGACAACAAAATTCTAAATATATTTAAACTCGCCATAATCACTATGGATTGGACTTGGTGTGTATCTTGTTACTTAACTGAATCGACAGTGCTGAAAAGGTGCCTTTTAATATTCTCAATCGTAATCACCAATTTATTATTAAAATTTTGATGACCTAGTTTTTTATAGAAAACATTGGTTTCGGTTTTAAAGAGTAATTTGCCAACGTAGGATTTTCAAGGCACTTTATTATGACCTAGGGAAGTATTTTTGCCTTTTCAAATTTTAATATCAAAAATGTTTTTTTTTTATAATACGGTATCTAAGAAATGTTTTTTAACAATGTTTTTTTTTTGGTTTTTAGTAAAATATAACATTATTTAAAGCATACTAATACATTATCTATGTTATCTCTTCGTATAGAAAATATTGTTTGTAAATGGTTTGAAAGTTATATAAATAATCGCTCACAAAATACTCTATGTAAATCAAATACAGTATAACAAATCTCATTTAACGTTGCAATACGAAAGATGGGCATACCACAAGGAATAATACTTGCTCATATTTTATTTACGGTCATTTAATACATTTAATATGCTGTCACATTTAGCTAGTTTAAGAGTCATACTCGTATGTATGCGGACGACACTTACGTTAAGGAGTGCTACTCTTTCAAGCCGCATTATTATTCCGACACTTCTCGAAAAATAAATTCTGACCTAAAATGAATTAATATATATTTTTTTTGCTTTAAATACGTTTTAATTATAAATGTAGATCAACTATGAAAATGCGTTTTTAATTAGATACCTAATGCATTTTTCATGTGAATTCACTTCTATTTCAGTTTTCAGGTAATTATTATTGTCTTATGTGAGTTTTCCTATCTATAACGATTGTAATAAATTATGGTTAGGAATAATTTGTTTGTTTGTCTTTCAAGATTTCATTTAGGCGGACTATTATTTTGAAATGCTTCTGCTTTTCACAATAATAGTCCACGAACTACAAGAAGTAGTACGCGAATTTAAAAAAAAAAAATTACGCCTTATGGCAATAATATTATGTGATAGTTTTAGTTTTTAAGTCCCACGAACTAAATAAAAATCTAATATTATAAAACATATATAAATGTAAGTTTACGTTCCGCTACATTTACTGCACCTTACAATGAAATATCAGCCGAAACAATGTTTTATTTCTTTCGTCTACCAAACTCTGAAACCAATGCAAGGTGCGCTTGCACCGAACGGCTTTATTGGTATCGTAAAACAGAACTTAAATGAAGTCACGCCTGGGTAACGGCCGCTGTTAACTGTCCGCGTTGCGAGGAAACTGACTTGGAAGCCTTAAGTTTATTTATACTTAAAAGACATGTGCAATGTACACATTCCACTAACTAGATTCCGTAAGCAGGTTGAACATATTAAAAGCTAATATCGACCTGAGAAAAAAAAACAGCCAGAAGTAAAAAAAACTTCGATATGTAAATATTGTATTTTTTTAGAAGTAAACTTCCTAATATTAAATTAATAAATATTAGCAAATGAATGAAAAAAAAGGACAGCTTGTAACTAAAGTTTTGTTGTAAAATACTCACAGAAAACGTGCAGCCTACAAAGGAAATAAATCCAATAAACTCAGTACGCAACCGTACAATGTGTTCCTTCGAAAGTGCACATCCGAAAAGAGGTGAACTTAGATCAATATTCATTGAAAAAAATAAGTTTTTTTATTACAAGTACTTAAAAGTACAAATGTGAAAGCGCATTTGTACTTTTCGAATTAAAGGGGGTAACAGTCGGACAGATTGACGCCAAAGAACGGGGATAATAGTTAAATATAATACATAAATGTATGATATTTAATAGTGTTATATTTTATATATAATTACCACCTATATATGTATATGTATTTATTGTTAGTATTGTTTTGTTGTATAAACAAAAAGCTACTATCTTTGTCGTTTGTCATTCAGATCACATTGGAGGCAGGTCGAAAAATATACACAAATAATATTGAGGTCAACAAATTTTTAGTAATAATTATCGAAACATTGACATTTCGATAGAGCGCTCAAATATCATATTCGAATTTCAAAAATATGACAGCACGGTTGTTATTTTACGTATAATTTATTACTGGATAGTTATAATTAATATACTCATCTACATATATGCCCAAAAAGAAACATATTAAAGAATTTTCAGTATTATAAAATTATTATTATTATTAAAGTAACATATAATATCTGTGTTGTTTTATTATTAGCCGCGCGTCAAAATTTATAAAAAAAAACCAAAATGGTATTTATATGTACTAAAAAAATGTCATGATACCATTCTATGTTTTTTTTATTTTAATCTGTTAAAACCTAAAAAATAACACACTGTCACCCCTATTGCCATCAAACGGGCTAAAAGTGCCGCAGGCACAAGTGGAGATAGGAAATGAAGTAACCCATCACAAGTTGGTACCACAGGCGCGAGTAGTGTCTATAGAGCCTAGCTGTAACACTTCAGGTTCTGGTTAAATCATTTAATACTATAAACAATGTACTCGTATAGAAGCAGTTGATTTCATATGATAGCTACAGAGAATCATAATCATTCTTGTTGTGTTTTATAAATCGTATTTTTAATTTTAATTTTATTTACGATAATATTTAATTTTTATAATTTTAAAGTAAGTAATAACTTACTTTAAAATTATCAAAATTGTAATTTGACAACCTAGAATCAAACCTACAACGTTAGTCTCATTCCGATAGAGCACTACTGCTTAGCATGGATTAGAACCATAAAATAGATGTCACGTCGTATCGATCTTTTTAAAAGTAACACGGCTATGGACTAATAGGGGCGCTGGTGATATTTATTTTATTATTACATTAAAGTATGAAGTACCCAGTACCCAGTTAGAAGTAAGTATGAAGTTTTGATTCCCAGTAAGGATGACTCATGTCCTCGGATTCTGGTTATAAGTAAAGAAAATGACGTGACTAAAATTGTATAACACTTAACTTTTAACGTTTAACAGTATTATTTTAGTTTTTGTTTAAGCTTTATATTCTTTATTTTAACATCTTTAAGCAGTAAAACTACTTTTTATATAGAACTACTGGATAGTCCTTACGACTGTATAGCGTTTGTTGAAATAATCTAAATGCCAGTGTTAAAGACTGGGAGCTTTTTGATTTGTGTCAATACAACGTCTTTAGATGTGACAGACACTATTTTACAAACAATAAAACCAAAGATTCTTCATTGATATTAATATAAATACAAAGTGTTGTTTTGTTTTTACTTTATAGATAAAAGAAATTCGAGGTAGTTTCACCATTTATAACACATGAACGGCTGGACCGATTTTTATGATCTTTGATTTGTGGGTTTTTTTCTGCCTGAATAGCAAAATAACTATCATCAGAAAAAATTACGAAAATAAAATTTATAAAATATAATCATTTTCTCATTCATTTTATATGGAACGGCTTTGTATTCTGTGGAATTCATCTAACCTAATACGTCAGGAGCAATACGGCTTTCGCAAAGGGTTTTCATGCACGGCGGCTCTTACTAATCTCTCTCAAACTATAGCTAACGCCTTAAATGGTGGACTTGGGGTTCATTCTATATTTATAGACTTCGCGAAAGCTTTTGACGTCGTCCCACATTCGGGTTTAATGAATAAACTTAGAACTCTACTTCTAGATCCTAAAGTGGTTTCTTGGATTGAGTCATTTTTATCTAAAGAAGTCTACAGGTTTCTGTTGGAAAGGCTTTTTCCCATTTAGTTTCCGTGCCACCCGGCCTCAATGTAATGTTCTTGGCCCTATCCTATTTCCTATATTCATAAATGACCTACCTGCTTGTGTTAATTCACTCACGAAACTTTTTGCTGATTATAGTGTCATATTTAAGATAGTTAGGAATAAGTCAGATTGTGAAACTCTGCAAAACTATCTAGATGCAGTGGTCCAATGGGTTAATCAAAATGGCACGCGATTCAATCCAGATATGTCGGCTTTGATGCAGTTTGGTTCAATCCATAATGATTTCAAATACGAACTAGCTGGCAAATCACTGTCGAAATCCTCTACCACGAAGCATCTTGGAGTTACCCTGTCATCTAATCTCCATTGGGTAACTCATGTTGGTGATGTGATGTAGTGAAAAAGGCTCACAGACAATTACGGTTTGTTATGCCAAGTCTCGAAGGTGCATTGGCATACGAGCATTGGCATTAAAGTACGAGCATTGGCATACAAAAAGTTGGTTCGTTCTATCCTTGAATACTGCTCATCAGCATGGGATACTTATACCCAATTTCTTAAAGATGAACTAGAAACAGTTCAAAATAAAGCAATCAGACACGTCTTTAGGCGTTTTAGTCGATATGATAGTCCATTTGAATTAATTTCAACTCTTAATCCCATTTCAAAGTGGCTTCCAAGCCACTCTGTAGAAGGCGAGGAATTCAGATTAACTAGTTTATATACTAGTTTATATTCTTTATTACTATCTTTATTAGTCAATTGGGCTACCCTAGTTTATGGACTGTATAATTCAATTTATATTGTCTTTACGTCATTACCTGTATCGTATACAACTTCAGTTGGGTAACAACCACAATAAATAAATGAACTTCATACGTCGACTATAAATGCATAGTGATCGAAATAATCTGTTTTTATCACAACAAAATACCACACACACCACACATTACACCGCTACACATTTATTAAAGTTTTGTTTTATGTTGTATCTTGTTTCGCCGGGCCTTAAAGCATGTTCGCAGCACCGGTAAAGTTTTAAATAAACCCATAAACTTCACAGCCCTAAACTGCTCCTAATAAAACTCTACGAGTACCACGCTTTATACTGTCACGTAAACTGACATACTAAAAATTTACCCTTTGTCACTTTTACATTTCAAATTTAGGTGACTTATTTTTTTAACATCAAGGATAATATTTTGCAAGATTGTATTCCTGTGCATGTTTTTTGAGAATTTTAGAAAATCTAAACATTATTATAAATTATGATTAAATTAAAAAGTTTATGTTTGATCAAAAACAATTCGGAATTATCTTATTACATTCTTCCAAAACAAAAAATATTGAATGTTAAATTTGGTGTGTTTTCGTTTACGGTTATTAAAGACAATCTAAGAAAAACTAAAATTTATAAAAATAAATTTGAGAACATCCTTAAAATTAATCAACATTCTTAACTGTACACACACATCAAAATTTATTTTCAGATGTTTTTAAAATGCTAGTGAGTATAAGCAGAAAAAACTGCAATGACATTTGGTTTGTTACTTAAAGGGCAGTTTACTTTCAAATACTATTTTATCCTTATTTTTGATACTTTAGTTTAACACTTCTGTGACGTTATTATTAGAGACTATTTATTTTTACCTCTATGTATCCGTAATTATGTTTTTTAATCTAAAATTAACCAATTTTAAAATTTACAATCCATAATAGTAACAGCTTTAGCTCTAATTCGCGCGCAGATTCCTCAAGTATTTAATATTTACTCTCTCGGTCAGAAGCAGTCGCATAAAAACTAGGTGCCACCTGGCTGTTTAAGGTATTAATTTTTATTTATTTTACAGGTTTCCCTATGTAAAAACTCTTTTTTTTTAAAGAATAATAAATAATAAAAAAATAATAATAACAAAACAAAAAAACAACACAAAAAAACAGGAATAACCACGATTAATTACAAAAAAATATATGGTAACTAACTACAATTAAAAATAAAGTTCTCTGGCCAAAAATAACAATTAAATAATTCACACTGATCTCACAAAGGTGTTATAAAAAGAAGATTTTTAATCCGATTGGGCGAAAAGGTGGACACATCAATCTCCGCAGAAATGGAAATTAATAATTCGATTTCCCTCCCGATGGGACTATAATTTTCAGGACACGTCGGTGCGACAGGTTAATCAATCTCACCGAGTACCTACTATGGGATTATCGATGAATCCGCGAATAATAAAAAAAAAACATGAAAAATTGTCATAGTAAAAATATTGTGTTATTTTCTTCATTTTTTTTAAATATAATCTAAAGAAAACTTTGTTAGGTTTCAACTGTGTCTGTCCATATGCTGAAACTGTATTTATCCGAAACATCATTATTTATTTTGATTTGAGAAGCAGATACATTTTATTTTCAAAATTTTGTATATTTACAAAATTTCCTGTTTGTACTTTTGACCTTTGAGGAGTTCCCTGGTCTAGAGCTATTCCTGTGTATAATGTAGAATCAGGTCATACTCACCATAAAAATGCATTGTCATTGGAACTCAACCAACTCGTCGAAAAGAGGAAGTGGTTCTGTTTCAGCTTGCATGATTTGACCTAAAACGACATACAAACATTGTAAAAATATGGCGTCACTCGCGTAAATGCTATAACCTCTAAAAAAGAGAAAAACCGAGTGATTTGATGATTTAACTTTGCTTGAGTTCCACTTTTAATAAGATTTAAATCTAGGAATTTGGGGTATAATTTTATAGAATCCAAACCGCAGATAGCTGCTATAACGGAGAGCGTCTATCCGAAATGAAACCTCATTACGACAATTAAATATTATTCTAAAATGATAACAAATCATTTTGTGTTTAAATAAAATGTCTCGAGAAAATGACACTATAAAAATTTGCCAATTGTCTATGACAATCGTTTCAATATTTTAAATTTAATCATTAAACATGATCATAAATATTAACACACAAATAAAAAAATGTATACTGTAGGTAATCTAATGCATTAATATTTTTTCATTTCTTTTTTTTTACCGTGTGAAATCTAAATTGCAAATAAATAAAATTATCTAAATTTCAGTTTTTAAAATCATTTGGGGGTCAACGTCACAATTTCTTTATTTTAAAGGAAGCCAACAGCAACTCATATACGAGTTTGAACTTATAAATTATTTTTCTGGGATAATTCCAGTTTCGACGTGTTTACGGCCCTAAGGACCGTTTTAAAAAACCGCTGTTTGATAGATGAGAGCAAATCGACCCATCCCGAGTGCCGCTTACGCAACCCGACCTCGTTGCTGATGCGACATTCGCTATTGAACAATAAAATATTTTTTCTCAATTCATGTATAGGGCCAAGAATTGATGACAATCTGTTCACAGGTTAAAATCCATCAATATTGAATCGAGTTAGAGTTTATTCGGAAACTCATCTCTTTCGCAACAGCTAACAAAAAGTTTTACCTTTAGGTATCACATATGTATTTCAGTTTTCCAAGTGTTTGTGTCAATAGAACAAAAAGTATGTTTAGTATTAAAATAAATATACGTATGTGATGGATCAAAAACAACTTCTTGTTACTCGTATGTTTTACAAAAAAATTCATGCAGC
The DNA here is from genome assembly GCA_020383195.1 of Neomicropteryx cornuta. Taxonomy (NCBI): domain Eukaryota; kingdom Metazoa; phylum Arthropoda; class Insecta; order Lepidoptera; family Micropterigidae; genus Neomicropteryx; species Neomicropteryx cornuta. Next base: position 16,136,794 of record JAHKQU010000008.1, on the reverse strand, counting down.
GCTTACCCTAGTTGCTACAGACAATATAACAGCATCGCTATTAATCTCAAATGCAGTAAACTTATAATGGAATGAATTTCCCCGCCAAGCTACGCTGAAGTATCAGATTTTACGACGCTCTACGCGCTAAAAGTTCAAACTATTTTATAAAATCCCTCCAGCAATTTCGCTAATTGCATAACTTCATAATTTCACGTGCTGTGGTTTGTACTTAGGATAGTGAAGTATTGCACTTGTAAAGCATACTATAATATTTAGAATTTGGGTCTAGACAAATCGCAAAATAAAATAATGACGTTTTTAATAATGGCAATAACAGTTTTACTAACGTTTAGGTAGTGGCATAATGCAGTGGGCAATGGAGTACAGTAATATTGCAGTTATTCTCTACCTCCCTAACTAGACCTGCGACTGTACTAAAGAAGGCAGTATTTCATGATGGTTTATGTGTTATAATGTAAATGTTTTTTTGATAATATACATACTTTTACAATAAAACAGATACCAGTGTATATATATTAAACAGCTATCTACGTCTATCGATTTATAAATATTATTGCTTTATTATAAAATGATAGTATTATGAAAACATTACACTAAATTTCATATTATTTCAATAAATAAAATTGATTACTTATTAAAACAAACAATTAGACTTTACAATCGGAATTAATTATACACTGGTTAAATATTTTTTTTATAATAAAAAAACCAAGATTATCAACTATAATTAAGTGAAAGAAACATAAATATCAAAAGAAAACTACCACTTAATTTGTTTTTTTTATTTTACATTGTAATTTTAACTATTAAGTTTTAGATGCGAAAAGTACATAGTTAATATACATATAATAGTTAGTACATTGTTAATATATACCAAATATTTGAAGTATAATTTTTTTAAATTATTTGATAGGTACTATTGTTGAAATTAGTAGAAATGGACATAGAACTTGTTACAAGGAAATAGAAACAATATAGATTGGTAGGTACCTACATGAGAGACGAGATTCAGTGAGTAACATACCTATATAGTTGGAACTAGTTAATTATAGTGGCATTTAGTGGCTTCACTCCACTTTAAATATCTTTATCTGTATTGTTCTCGAAGGGCAGCCATTAGGCTAAGTACAAATTTAACATAAGAATCATATTGTTAAAAAATACCTAAGGTGAGATTTGTGAAATAACTGATGAGTGTGTTTGAGCTTCTTAGTGTGTTTGACGAGCCCATGAGAGATTGCTGAGTTACCAGAGTGACTTACACTGGTTCAGATTCAACATTATTAATAAATACATACCTAATTGTAATCCGTATATAACCTATGCATGCAGGATTCAATTAACGCATAATATAATGATAGCTCGGCATGCCTGCTATCATATCCTTACGTGCAATTTGCTTATATGTAGTGTGAGATACGACATAATTGTCGTCAACAACAACAACACAGACGGGGTCTACGTACGTGAACGAAGGACGATTTAGACGATTCTGACCTAGAAATTGTTGCCTACGAAAAGAAGCCTCTCACGATAAAGGTGTATGTACTTGTACTTGTATATGTACTTACAAATTATAAAATAAATGGAAATATATGTTCGAATAAATTAAAAAAAAAAAAAAAAAAAAATAGATATTAGGAACCTTAGATTACTGCCCTTTCTGCTCCGTATACTTCGCATTCAGGTCATTTTTATTGGAAACAGATAGATCGTCCATCTTAGGACAGGTGTTCAGCACCTAGTTAGATGGACACGGTGAAGTTTCTGACATGCCACTAAGTGCGAATTTGGATGAGAGGAGATGTATCTCATTTTCTCTTTGTATGTTTATAGATAAAATGTTTTTTTTGTAATAATTGTATGTCTAGCTGTAAGTTTTTTCTGTGAAAACAATAAATAAATAAATAAATAAATATTCTAACTCCGCGAACTCGCGTCGCGGAACTCTATGGCGAGCATAAAGGCGCTTATAACACAGACCGCGGCTTTCCGGACGTCAGGAAGGCGCATCCTCGCGCCCAGCTGGACAGTCCATAGTCTTCGGCCCCCCAAACCCTCATCGTCCCCCCCCTATTTCCCTACTTGCACTCTGTGCAAAAAGCCACCTACAAACCCGTTTTAGGGTTAGGCAGGCTAGCCAGAAGGGCTAGCCCATCCGATGCACCGACAGAAGGCCCAGCGCCTGGTATCGGTTTCAAAATTCCATGCAAAATGCAGGAATTGAACTCAAAATCAAACCGCGGCCTACCATTTCGTATGAAATATTAATTGCATTTAGTTGTTTTTTAATAAAACAAGGGATATGATAATTAAATATTTTTTTTTTAAATAACACAAAAATATATTTTCTGAAAATTTATAAACATTTAGGATAAATTATTATTTTCATATTTGAAAACCAAAACAAAAATCTCAAGTTTAGGCAAATTTTGTTATTTTATTTGTAGGTTGTTATATCATGTATCTTAAATCGCTTAGGCACATCCCTCCTCTACTTTATTCTCATCAGAAAACTATATTTATTTTATATGTAATGATTCTTGTTTCATAAGTGACAAATTGCAAAAAAAAATATTTCAAAAACATGGTGGTTTTATTTTATTTTTTGCATAATGTTTCTTTAGAATATTAAATTATCTTTAATATAAATAAACTAGATTACTTATATCTCTCCTAACGTCTTTAAAGACCTGTAAAATTCGCAATTTTGTAGCATTCAGGTAGTGGCAATTTATACTCAATGTGTCATAGACACTAGATGGAAAGGTTCCGATTAATTGGGTACCTATAATTTGACAAATCCTGGCTTTTAACGCCATTTTTTTTAAAATTTATTTCTAATTTATAATAATTTAATTTGTTAAACAAATAGTTATTTTTATTTACCGGTAAACATCAATTCTTATTTAACAATTAAAAAAACAATAAAAATTGAGTGGTGATTTTGATGGTGTGACTTATAGAACCAATTATTGTGGAATTTTACTCCACACTTTTGCAAAAAGTCTATTTATCACGGGTTGTTTTAAATGACAAATAAAAAAAATGTGATTTTTGACAAATTGAATAATTATCAACATGCTTACAATAACATTGCTTGAACTTCATTTACTATCTAAATATGTGTTGAATATTTACAAATTGTAGAACAATCCAACGAAAAGGTTTGTCTATTTTTGATCTTCCTTCAAAGAATAGGTTAAAAAGTTCTACGCGAATGACCTAACCCGAGTACTTTCGAGAACACTTTTGCATTTTAGATCAGCATCTAAATCGGTGCTCAGTTCTTTTGCTTTAGTTTTGTATCCATTTTCGCTACACAGTCTAAGACGTCTTTGTTCGGCGTAAAGTATAATGTTCGTACTTTTGAATTGTTTCAGACGATTTATTCAACGGCACGTGCCAGACGGAACTTCGTTTTGTTGATGCAGATACAATCTAAGCGTTTCAACCCGACGGCGGGCGGGGGTGGTAAGTTTAACTTCTATTTGTATTTATTTATCACAACTAATGCAGTATTCAGAGAGCTAGAGCAACAAATAGGTCAATGTATTCGTTTTATTTATTGAAGTTTAAGTGTTAGATATATAATAATTATATGACAATTATTAACAATACCAAACTACGTTGCCGCTTGTTCCAAAGTTAGACTACGTATATTTGTTATGTAATTACGCACTTACGTACGTATATTTAATTAAGTAATTATAAGTAATCATATTTTTTTATAACGGCTAATCGCCTAATAAAGGACATAATTTTGGAAAATATTTTTTTTTTTAAATTTTATATGGACAATATTTGTTTTTTTTTGAAGTACTGGATTACGCACCTTCTAGCGACTGTATGTGCCATGCATACTTGCAAACCAGGCATAGTAAGGCTAGTGTATTTTCCATTGATGTGAAACGATCGGAAACAATTATTTTTAACAAAGAAAAAAAAAGTAAAATTATAGTAAATTAATAGTAAGGATACGAAAATGGATTGAGATAGAGATGATGGTTGTTGGATTTTAAAATAGATGATTTTCAATGATTTATTTGTGCTCTTGATTAACCAACCATGACCAATGTGAATTCTTATTTTTTCTTTTCTCTTCAATAACATCACATAAAAAAATGTAAAATAATAGTTTTTTTCCGTATTTTTCATCAATAAATAATAATAATAATAGGTAATAATGGTATATTAATATTTAGCATGTGTTCTCATCATTCTAAGCATTAATTTAAGTCAGAAACATACCACAAACTTAAATTTATTAATTTCTAACATAAATTATTTGAAAAACTAAAATATGAATTTGATATAACCACATTCCTTCCAATATGTTATACATATTTGATGTAGTAACTTATATTTAAAACTTATAGTATGTTTTAAAGGTAAGTTGTAGTTTTAATGATTTATAAAATGTTTTATTTTTTATCACTTTAAATGTATACTTTAATGGCTAACAACATTGACGTAACCCTATTATCTTGTAAATTATATTCTTAGTTTAAATAAAATGATTATGATTATGATAATTATTATCAACTCAATTATATTTCACATTTGTATAATAAAGTTTATTTAAAAAAATTAAAGTATCTGCTCCTTATCAATTTATGACCCAGAAAATTTTAATTAGTGAATAACACAATGCGTATGCTAATGACGCAACAAACTATACTGAGATTTGGGGAGCGGCACGTTAAATTTGTGCCGTGATTACACTATTATCCTGCCCGTGACAAGCGGAGTGGGGATCAGAATGGAACAGGGGAACAATGCTTTGTGACCCACCTTTTGTCCCTCTGCGGAAAGTGACAAACTTATGTCGTCAGCCTGCCGAAGTTGTTACATTTAATCCTATTGAAATGCGATCCTGAACCCTGAAGGTAAATAATTCATATTGTGGCGAACTAAAGGGTTTCCTCTAGTGGACATCAGATCCTCCTCCCCCCGCCTATGTATTGTAATTTATTTCATCCGTAAGCTGTTGTTTGTTGTGGAAGGTTTTTGTTCAAGCGACGTTCCAACATATATAAAAAGTTTTATTGTTTGATGTGTAAACATTTATACGCAAACCACCCCAGGTTGAAGTGAATTTTGATTTGGTATTATCTGTCAGTGACACTCTCACGTTAGAGTAAGTCGATGACAACATACAAAGTGTGTCAAAATCGAATTACCTCCCGGCTGACAGTTCGGATCTAAAATCGAGTTTATTTTTTATGAACGCAATATGCGAATAACCATCCGGTATATAAAACACAGAATTGCGTAACAGCAGAATAATATTGTAATGCAATTCATTTACACACGAACGCTGTTGTTTATACATCTTAGCCGTTTGTCCCGGCACTCTAGCATTAATCTACGTATATCTCGTATATATATATCTCGTGTATATTTAGTGTATATCTCGCGTATTATAAGTAACACAATTATTAGAATTATATATTTAATAAATGTATATTGTATGTAATATATATTTTATATATATGTATATAATATTATGCACTATTTATTATATGTATTATATTTTGTATTTATGATATTAATCCTATGATCCCCATTGTTATTAGTAACGTCTCGCGAACATAATAATATTTCATTTTTTCTGCAACTTCCTTTTGGCTGCTCTTAGAATAGGTTTTTTAACCTAGTTAGAGTAGCCATGTTACTTCAGAGCAACAATAAATGACTGGTGTTTAATTTGTCTATATTATATTAATTTAAGTCATTCGGTGTTATTATATCATTTATTGTTGTAACATCTTATTGTACCATATTGAATAAATAAAAAATAAATAAAAGAAAGTCTGGCTAGGTACACCATTTATAACTCAAAAACGGCTGGACCGATTTTTATGATCTTTGATTTGTTGGTTTGTCTCCGCCCCGAATAGCAACATAACTATTAAACATCGGAAAAATTTACGAAAGAAAAATATGTAAATAAAATTCATTTTTTCATACATGTTGTATGGAACGCCTTTGTATTCTGTGTAATTCTATTTTCAAATGGTAAGTTGCTTTCGAAGATGTTCACTTTGTTAGGTTATCACATTTGTTTTTGTGCGCGCATCGATAATTGCTTTATCATGTAATGTTGAATTGTGTGAAAACATTTATTGAACATAATTCATTTTGAGTATTTTTAATAAAAAACTGATGAGTTAACACAACATTTATTGAGTCTGAGGCGGTTCGTCGGGTCAGCTTGTATCATATAAACAGGATAAATGATTTAAATTAAAGTTGATACAAAAATATTAAGGACAATACTAATCTATTATAGGAGAGAGCGGAAAAAGTTCACAGAAGTAAATTCAATATTGGAGACGTATGTATTCATATATTTATGAACACTTTAGACTTTGCCCATTTGAGGTAGATATAGAGAAACGCGGAAAAATAAGTGAATATGTGGACCGGTTGAACGTGAAAACGACGGGATTTCTAATGCTCTTAGATACATATTTACTAGTAAAAACGAATTCTTACTGATTTCGGGTATTTACGGTAACATAATATATATATATATATATATATATATATTATAATAACGTCAGTACATAATAAAATGCTAACTCACGAACAATTTAATTGACAAGCTTATGTGAGCGTCATGGTAACACGTGTAAAAAGGTTTATGAGAGTTATTACTTATAAAACAAGTTCAAAGGCCGAAAATTATTCTGAATCTCTTGTAAATCACAAAAAAACTAAGTCTGGCAGATAGGCGCAGTTTTCTAGATATGACATTTTTACATAAAATACTCCCCAATAACTCATTTTTCTTAGTTCTTCTACAGTCGATTCTTTTACGAATTTTAAGCAGAACCTCAAGATCTAACGATATGTTCTATCTGAATAAATGCGCACAAATTCAGGATTATCTTCCCCTATTTACCGAATTTGTAATTTATTTAATTCTAACTTCTCCCAAATTGATCTAATTTTAATAACTCAGCGAAAGTTTCACAATGCGAAAAACCACGGTTCGAATTCCTAGTTTAGTTCTATATTATTTTACAAAACACAAAACTATACAAAACTACAAATACAAAACTAAATATCGATAGTCGCCTCTGCAGCCTGGCGTTGGAGTTTTTGTTACATTTTTTAGAGGGAAGTCGTAGAAATCGGGAATTAATTACTAGGTCAGTTGTTTTTGTTTTATGACATGGGTCTGACTGAAAGGTCGCTCTTCAGAACAGCTGCTCTCCCCTACTGAAATAGTCTTCAACCTCAGATCGATCATGCATGAGTCAGATAATTTATCAGGGATTGGTCGAATGGGCAAAAAATGAGTTCAATCTAACATAACCATAATCAGAAATTTAAATTTAAAAACCGATAAAGTTCACTGGGACATTATTTTAGTTTACATGGCAACATTTCTGAGTAATCCCTACTATATGCAAAGCGTAACAAAATAATTATTAAACTATTGGTGTTAAAGAAAACTTAGATTTTAACATAATATTTTAAATTTTAAACCTAGTAATTTTAAATCTATTTGTTTTATTTTATTCTAAATTATGTTTGGCGCAAAAAAAAAAATCTGACAATTTGACCGTTAAAGTCCTCCTAATACTGACGGCTTAATGCATAGTCGCGTATGCGTTAGTCGTATCCGACATTCGACACATTTTCTAATAGTTAGTGCTAACTTTTAAGCTTAGTCGCATGGCTTTATGCATAATATTTTTAGTTTACTGCTAAAGTGATAGCGAATGCATTTTCCTATGGTCGCAATGGTCACTTTTAGGCTTAGCAGCGTATCAACGCGACTATGCATAGGGGCGACCGCAAGAAAAAATGTAAATAATGAGAGTAGAGAATCAATGCTATTGTTGCTGAAAACATACAGATTATATTGACTATGTGTGTGTTCATGCATATAAAGCTAACATGGATTCTTAATGATAGGAACTAATTAAATATAAATAAAGATTACTTTATTCAATTTCTGTAATAAATACATATTCGAAACAAGCGTGTAAAGTAGTCAGTCACCACATACCGAAGTAACAATAGATGAGAGAAAACAGACTCCAGACGTTTCAAGTATTCTACGAAAAGTGTGCCCAATTTAATAGCCTATTAAAAAAAAGAATTTATGGGATTATAGTATGGTTTAATATTAACACGGAACCCTGATAGTAATAATACAAAGTATTCAGTTATTTGAAAGCCACTCAGAGATGTTAGTTTCTTTGTTCCGGACCGTTTGACTAGATCGCGGAAGCACACGTTATTTAGACGATTAGCGTGCGTATACAAGTGTAGTCCGATTGGCAGAGTCGTGGAGATTGATGTATTAGTCTGTTCGCCCAATAGGATTAAAAATTTGATTTCTATTGCACCTTTGTGAGATCAGCGTGAGTTATTTATTTGTTATTGTTCGCCTGGAGGCATTATTTTTTTATTTTTAACTTTGTATTTTTCCTCATTAGTTTTGGTTATTTTTTATTTTTTTTATTGTTTTTGGTTTTTAATGTTATTTGTTTTATTTAATACAATATTTTTTTACTTATATACTATGTCTGTATCGTTGTGTTATATTCTGGAAATACGTCAGAGAGCTGGGAATATACAAAATGTTCTTCAAGTTGTTCGGCAATTTGTTTAGGTGCGTGGTACTGTTCAAAAATGTTATCTCGAAGCTCGCCTGCAATAAAAATGGTAATGTAACTAATAAAATAGACAACACACCATCAAAAGGCTTCGAAGGCGCCGATTGACATGAAAAGCATACGCGTTGAAAGTTTCTGTGATTCGGTGGTCGAAATTTTTGCGATTTTTCATATTGCAATGATGCTTATGCTAATAAAATAATATAAAAATAAATTTGCGAGCGCCGGGAGCACGGTCAAGATGTGTAAACATCAGCGTTCATCTATGAATGCATTGCAATTAAACTGTGTTTTCCCGCACTGGCTGGTTCATCGCGTATTCCATTAAAAAGAGCAAACTTTTAAATCCGAAATGTCAAACCGGCCGCAAAATCGAATTAACACGATGTTATCGACTTATTTCGACGTCAGAGCGTCACTGACAGAAAGCTTCATTGACAGAAGCGTCACTGACTGACAGATTGGAACCAAATCAAAATTCAATACACCTAGGGTTCCGCTTATAAATATTTACACATTAAAAATAAAATCAGCTCTTAATATTGAGTATGATGCATATGTGTATAATAACGAAAGTAAAAGTTTAAAATAGGGTATATTTATTTTATTGATTTACGAATGGTGATTACCTTTTTTTATAAAAAAACAAAACATTAAATTACCCTTATTTGAGACATAAAAACGTGTAGTAGCAAAAAACAAAAAAAATATTTCGATTTCATACTAGAGACAGTGATTAGGTCGAAACCTGGTGATAAGGAACATCTAACAAGCTCTTGATATATCTATATATATAAGTTGAACTTTGGTTACATTTCATGTTTTTTTAAAAGCAGTAAGTAAAGTTATTTGTAAACGGGGTGTTTTTCTGCATCTAGTACTTTCTAGGGGTATCATGATGCAATTATTAATTCATAATCCATGTATCTACCACAATAATGTACAGTCAAGTGTTAAATGTTTAAACTCAATGTTTTGGCTGCGATGTTCTTTATAGCGTGACACCTGGTATGCGATATAGGCCAGACAATTATTTTTTTTTTCCTTGACTGTATTTTTACTGACTTACACAATACACATCTATTTTGGAATTATTTATCAAACAACAGTTACAATGATTTATGTCTTTGAATTGATTTAATCATTCTAACTACCTTGTTACAAAAGACCTTTATTTGGACAAATTTGGAAAAATAATAAAAAAATATAAATTCGGAAAAAAACAAAAGAGATATTTACTAAAGAATACGAGAAAAAGAGACAGCGAGAGAATAGCTGAAGTCAGTTCGTTTAGACGTCTCCTGGGATCACTCGGAAAAACTGCTATAATTTCATTTCATGTCAGAACCCTACAACAATAATACTCTAGACACGAGAAACAAACTTTTACTTCTAATTCTGGCCGCTACATATTAATATCATTACATTTTCCTGCGCTCTTTTCTTTTACTCAACATTTGAATTATACGTAAAAAAGAAATAATAAAATATATAACCCCTATATTAAAACTTCGTCGTCGGTTGCATATTTGTTTGTCCCAAGCCTTTGAATTGATATTTTTAAAATAATTTAAAAACAACTATTTTGTCAGCTTTAAAGTTTTTGATCAAATGTTTTTTCCCCAGTAAAATATGTTTTTGCTATGTTTGATCTGTCTCTAGGGACGAGTTCTTAATTAATTAAGCTTGGCAGATATAAAAAGACAAAAACAGGTGCGAAGAAACCGTTGTTAGTTCTATTTCATTTGATTACCACCGGTTTTTATTTTACTACGTATTCATAATATTTTGTTTATTAAAAATATTTCATAACTTACTTTTTTCCATTATTGTTTAATGTAGCGTAACAAGTTAACTACAGACGTCAGACGTAAAACAACATATCTAGACGTCGATAAAAATGGCGACTTAATGAGGTAGACATTTAAAATCTAAAGACTTACCTATTTATTTTTACTTAAACAACTTACTTAATGTATTTTATAACAGCGACTAGTTTAGACATAGACCAAACAAAAAAAACTTAAATTGATTTGGAATTCTACAAAATTGACATCACTACAATTAATAAACGATTTATGTAAATATAAAAACTTCTAAATATTTTTGTTTATTACTTATTATTTATCTAAATTGTTACTATTTTCTTAAAGGCATTTTTTGGCCCAGGTTATATATTACACATTTTTGTCAGGCAACTAGGTGCAGCCTGAGTTCGTTGCAATGTATGCGGGTACTTTATGCAAAAAGTAGGTGTAGTGAGTGGTTGTCTATTACGATAGATCAACGTTTAACCCGCACAATGGGCATTGGAATATTATGTCATATCATGTCATAAATATAATTGTTTGTTTTGTATAGAGTAGTATTTTTATTTTTGTTGTTTGTTTAATATTCGCGTAAGGTTCATTGTTAACCTTTTACCCGAATATTTTTTTTTAAAGGTAAGGTAAGCGATTTAAATTTGTATAGGTACCATTTATAGAGATATCTCGAAATTCGACGCCAACTTTCCAAGAGTTAATAGGCCCCCCCCCGCTCACGAATAATAAGAATATTTAAATATGACCTTAGTAAAAAGTCTTCTGTATTCAAAATAATCGCACGTTTACGAATTTAGGGAAATCTACACCTGTGGTCAGTTTTTTTAATTCCACGGCTACTAATTTTCATATTTTACAATTCTAATTTCCGTCACACACTTCCGAATAATGGTGCTATTGATCACAGTCCAAAAATGAGCTATACTTTTAAAAAAAAAAATTTTGAGGAAGTCATATATTAAAAGAAAACATATCTAATATTGTTTAAAAAATGTAACTTAGGATGTAGTATGTGGCCTGGCATTGCATTAGCTCGTTTTAAGCAGTTTTAAAATGGTATAAGATTTTCTGTTTTATTTTAAAAATAGAAGGTTTAGTTTTACTCACATAGGGTACCTAATTTGAAATAATTAACCAATTAATTAAAAACGGGTTTTTATCTATGTTAGAGTGAAATAGATAGTGAGGCTCTTTGATATAAACTGCATAGGCTATCTTTGGACTTTTTACTAAAGTCATATTTCAACAAAGAATAAATAAATAAATAAATATTCTGATTATTCATCAAACAGGTTTCCCCATGTACACATTACAATACAAGTAAAAAAACGAATAAAAAAAACAACATTAAAAACCAAAAACAATAACATTAAAAAATAACTAGAACTAATCAGGAAAAATACAAAGTTAAAAAACTAAAAATAATGCTTTCAGACAAACAATAACAAATGAATAACTCACGCTGATCTCATAAAGGTGTATTAGAAAGCAGATTTTTAATCCTATTGGGCGAACAGACAAAGATATCAATCTCCGTGGAAATCGAATTTAATAAATCGTCTGCTCTCCCAATCGGACAATAATTGACTTCCATCGTACGGACGATACGATACGATAATCGTCTAAATAACGTGTGCTTCGGCGATCTAGTCAAACGGTCCAGAACAAAGAAACCAATATCTCTTGAGTATTACGGGATTCTCGATGAATCCGCAAATAGCTTCAATGTATGGTAAAATAGACCAATGTATGGACTCGTCTAAACTCGAGTGTGTTAAAGCCTAACATCCCTAATACAAATGCTGATGGATACGTATTGGGAAATATTTCTGGATAATATATTATATACCTACGGAGATAGAGGTATCTTAGGAACCTCCATTGTCTGAGTAACCTCCGGGATATTACAGTATGTATTTTCATGAGGCATCCAGATAATGGAACTATACTCTAATATACTCCTCACGAACGTGCAGTATAAAAGCGAGATTAGATTGACTTCGGCTTACTCAAAGATCGACTGGTTCGAAGCACGAATTCCAACATTTTATTGGCACGCGCTGCTATATTTCGCATGTGCAAATGAAATGTTAGACGCGAGCCAAACAAAACCCCCAGGTCGCAAATTTCGACCTGGCGATAGTAGTGACCTGGCTTATTACCCCTTGAGAGGTTAGCGTCGGGGCATTTTGGGATATTCTGTATATAATTGCATTATGTATGTGACAAAATAAATACAAATAATTAAATTTTAAATTAAAGTTAATATGTATAAGCCTTTATCGTATTAATACAAATGATTGTAACGACATCCTACTTTTGTATTTTGAATATTGACTTTTAAAAATGTGTTATCTTTTTTTGTAGTAATTTATATTTTTTTTTTAAAGCTATTTTTAATTAATAAATAAAAAGATATAATATATATATTTTATACTTGAACAAAATTATACAATCAATTATAGATAGAAAACACAGTTTTTTGGTAAAACAGTGCTTCCGATTACATGCATGTATATCTATGGGGTAATATTTTTGTTCAATTATTTTTTTTATTCCCAGGACGGTTCGTGAATTTTAGCTTGGGAAAACATTAATTTGATCACTCCTTGTTCCAATGCTGGTTATAAACTCAAACACCAACTGAACAACCCACCCCTCTATTAAACCCAAAAATATAACCGTAGCTAACTCTAAACCTTGTAGTACCTAAAATAGAATGAAATAGTCCTAATTTGTATACTACACGTCTCTGTCTGGACAACCCAACGGCAAAAGGTCTGGCCAATGTTTTAACCCGCCTTGGCTTCCTACGCAATTCGCTTGTATTCATCATGCATTTTATTATATGCATTAGTTTCACGTGATCATCAAAAACCCAAAAATTCGAGTTATGTCTACGCGATAACACGTCAGTCGGTGTCATGCACAAAATTATGTAAATTTACTTTATTAATGTCCCAAAATCTGAACCATCAGTGTTTTGTTATAAACAGCAAAATTATAGTCCTAATTATCTTAAATACATATCTTATCTTATACATCTTAATGATTATACCAGTGAAGTGTTTCTGTGGGCAATTTTAATACGGTTTACGAAAGAATATAAAACAGTAATACTTATTTATTTTTACTTAATCTTTATTCATGGCGTGCGCAGTTATTTGATTTCGAATATCAGAAAAATTAAACACACACCAAAACAAAAAAAAAATCTTTGATATTAAAAAAAACAAGATTACAAAAATAAAATTTACAAAAAAAAAAAGATTGCAGGTACGTTTAATACATTCTTATGTAAAGCCGTTCATCCTAATCCTTTGTAACTTCAACGTTTCTAGCTACGCAAAAATACAAAATAACGCAGATAAGATAGTGAATGAATATAGTATAAACAAAAATAACCAAGAAACAAACAGAAACAAATCAGAATATTCGATATAACAAGAATAGACATTAAAGATTAATATATTAAAGAAGCATAATCAGTGTTACCTAATATTTAATGCAATATTATACTGACTATGCATTATCATTACACATATCTTTATCATTGACCTACATTTTTATAGTTCTAATCTCTGACACACATCTAATTCTTTTTATATTAACTTTACACAAATTGGTTGTAAAAAAATTAAATGTAGTTATTTTTGGATATAAAAATATAAATAAATATTTTTTTATTATCGATATACCATAAATACTCGTAATCTTAACAAGCCTTATCGATACCAGCGACTCGATTAAAACCAAATCCACAGCAGGATTTCAAACCTACTATTATTAATAATTGCAAGCTAAGAAAATAATCAAAGGAAAATGCCAAAAATATAATATTAACCGTAAACTTGGTATCACAATATTTTATGATAGAAAATCTTTTTTTTTTTTTTTTTGAATATAAATTGGCCGATGAGTACAAGTCTATAACCTTCCTAACTAGGTAAGAGTTACCTGTTCTAAGGAAGGTTATATATGAAGTGTTACAGTGAGCATACAAGAGACCAGCCCAAAACCCTGTGAGAATATAAAATTACCTAAGGCACAAATATACACACTGATTTATATTTCTTGTTTTAGTTATAGTACTATGAAAGTATTATCAATACTAAAATAAAGTACTCATCCGTTCCTTTCGGCGGCTCCTTCCATGAAAACACGTTTTTCCTCCCATGTAACGTTACGTTACATAGTTTTAGGTGATCCACGTATGTTTATTCCACCTGATGCGCCTAGTTCAATTCATCACAATCTGTTCTTACTTATCCCTGTTACTTTATCGATCTACCTTGTGGGAGGGGAGTTCAAACAGTCTATTAAATGACTTAAGTGGAGTGGGGTGAGTTCATTTTGAGATTATGTCGCATGATTATCGTACAAGCAACTTTTGACTTATTCTGATTTTAAATTATTCCCATGAGTGTATTCCTACATTAATTGCAGGCTATTAAAATTTAAATAGAGAAATTCTATGTAGATAATATGTATCCACAAACTAGTTATAACAATAATTTATTGACATGAAAAGCATTTAAAATTATTGTTATAAATGACACGAGTATTAGCATAATTATTTAAAAAAAACAGGTGATTACGTAATATTTCTTAAACGCGATAATAACTCCTTAGTTACATAATGTTTCCTTATAGCTTGTAAGGATAAGAAGTGAAAACAGTCGGTTGGATATCCTTATAATATTAACAACTCACCATTCGAGACGTGTTATAAAGTGCTGTCGTGTGTGCAATAAATTTATTCGAATTTGAAAAGATTCTTATGAGTCTATCCTATTACAGACCTTTACCCTCCTAACTCACAAACCATTTTAACATTACTTTTGACACTTTCTGTTTCATAACGCCATTCCTGAATGGTGAAACTCGCGCACCGTATTAAGTATGTGGGTGCTATTAAACCCTGCCTTATTCTGAAAATCTACTCTCTGAGACATTTTATCGTTTATGTAGAATACTCAAACATTTCACCACTAAGTATCGAAATACTTTTAAAAAACTCTTATTAAACTAATAACTTAATAAAAAAAGAAGTCTATGACAGACACAGCGAAGTCTACAACGAAGTAATAATATAACCCCAAACATAATATTGAAATATATTCAAGTTTTCTCGAAACGAATAAATGATTAATTTTTAAATCTAATACGGGCCTGTAGAAATACAGACATAACTTTGTCCTATTAGAGCCGCTGAAATAATAAATGATATTATTAGGTGTAGTAGAAATGTCCACTCAGTGTTTTTACAACACAAAGCCTAAAAACTACTAAGTAAATCGAAGTTGTAAAAAGTTTTGAAACAAAAAATCAATCATCTCTCCATTTTCATAGCCGATGCGATAAATTCGCCTCAATATCTCTATTGAATTACATCGACGAAATAGTAGTCGATAAAAGAAGAGACAGCTTTATTGGATGTGACACGTGCAGCATTTGGACCACCATAAAACTCTTATATATTAGGGTTTTAAAATGAATAATTCAAGGAGAATGAAATAAAATGAGCGTCATTCATTTTGGTGCGTACGCGTAATATAGAACTCAATTTATATTTTAAGCGACAATCACTCAGCTCATAATCGCACTATGTACGAGTACTTTATACAAAAAATATGCAACTTCATTACGGAGTGAGAGCGAGACATAATTATGTAAATAATGGATAGTAAATATATAGTTTCTACATATTTTTAATTGTTCAATCTAAATCGCTGCCTACTCAAATATTTAATCTTTTTATTTACTTTATTATTTTTAATAAATTTATTTCTATTAATATTTTTTTTTGCTGTTGTTTTACCCAGTGACTTTTTAATTTTATATAATATACAAATAATGAGTTGGCATAAAATTGGAGGAAAATGTAGGTTATTTTATTTCTATTAAAACAATTAAAAAGTACCAACCTAACTAAAAGGTCAAAAATATATTTCTATTTTCATTTTCTTGACATGATGTATGTGTTTTCTCTACAAAAAGCATAAAATTATAATATATCATCATAATAGTTGTATTTATCATAATATTATAAATTTTATTAAAAGTTCGTCGTTACATATCTTAGTGAGATCGTGGTAGTTTAGTGGTTAAAGCGTTGTACTACTGACCCAAAGGTCTCGGGTTCGAATTCGCAGATGGTCATACCATTTTTAACGTTTCATTACCACCATCTCCCCTGACTCTAACACAGGCACATTTGACCTAGTTGAGTAGGGACAAAATAATTGTATATGACCTAAGTCAGCAATTATTTAAAAAAAAAAAATATGCTCGTATATATGATTTTCTATTTTAACGAACTATTTCATACAATAGAGCATTATGATAAGTACTTCGAATCATATTTATTATTGAACATTTTCTGAAAGTTCTTAAACTCTGTATAAGTATTTTATAAATCATTTTATATAGTAAATATAATAATAACATTAACTTAAGATTCATAGAAAAAAATCTACTATAGTATGGTCGAAAAAATATATTTGTCGATATTTAGGTGCCCGGAAAAAATACTTGCAATTACAAATTTAAACTGATGCAACATTAATAAAACACCATTAGGGTGTTATCAATTAATTTGTAAGTAATATTATGTAATATTGCAATATTAATTATTATGTTCACACCATAAATTTTATTAGTAATACCAAATTTTAAAAAGATTCCATCATTATTCATAAAAAAAAATAATTTATTTTGTAGACGACTATAAAATTTATACAAAATCAAGTCCTTGAACTATATTGCTGACTCATTTATCTATATACATATAGGGGTTCTCCGTAAGAAGAATTCAATATTTGAACTTTTATTTGAACTATTTGAACAATGTATATGCTACCATTTCGCTGTATTTACTATTTACCTGTTAATTAATTAATAAATAAATAAATTTAACATAATGACGACTTTTGACAGGCTAAGAAAATTAATTTATATTCATACCAAAGTATTTTTAAACTTCTTCTGCTATATCACTTACGAAACTGAAAATATTATCGAGACATCCGAAAAAAATATAATACAGTATTCAGAATTAGGGATATCTACAGCGGTTTCGAAGAAAACAAGTTACAAAGAATTGAAATCAAAAAAAGAATCAAAAAAAGATGAAAATTACTTTTAAATTGATCAGTCTTTCCCATTTTAAAAACTAACCTAACCGCTTTAAATCTAGTATTTTAAAATGTATTTTGATTGAAATTATAGAAAGTTCCTACATTTCCCTAATTAGGGGAATTCACATATTTTATGTTGGCATATAAATTATTTTGCGACACAATTTTTTTAGGTTTAAATGCCCGTTGTTTAGTTTTTATATTTTATGACTTATTTCAATAGAACTTATAACTTTGTTCAATGTGTAGTATTCTTAATACAATCGATTTAGAAATAAAAAAATATATAAATAAAAGCTTTCTTGACGAAGCGGCCTGTATTCCAGCCAGACTTCCAAATCTAACCTTCATTAAGTAACAGGTCACGTTGTACACTAAATAGCTATAAAATAACTATTTAGTCATTTGAAAATAAATACGGTTATAACATTTCTTACAAACATCTAAAAGGTGTGAAACTCGTACATAATCGCACCGCCAGCTAAAACAATGTGTGAATATAAAATATTATCCGATCACCTTCAGTTCAGATCACCGCGTCTCGGTTTGTTAAATTAAATTAGTTTTATTTTGTTTCTTGAAAATCTTTTTGTCTAATTTTATTTTATTGTATTCATTGTCTATTTTTTTTTTCTATCTACATTGTTGTATGTTAAAAGTTATGTCATTCCTATGTACATTTTTGGATAAATTGGAAAATAAATCTTATCGTATCTTATCTTATATAAATAATAAGATTTATACATCAAGACGCAGCATGACTGACGCCTTTTACGAAGAAAGTCGCTTATAAGTACCTACATAAGTCTTATGCGTTCAAATGAGTTACAATCGAAGGCCTGTCTCTTTAGTATGATTGGCCTTCTGGATTGTCTAGAAACGCCTATCCAAACATATACGCGTATCAAAGTAATAAATAAGATATGGAGGTATTTAAAAAAAAATGACAAACAAGCACTATTAAAATTTAAAGGAGTAGGTTTTCCAAAAACTCGATGTTTAGGTACCTTCGTCAAAGCGCTATACTGAACCATAAAAATAAAATAAAGGTATATTTTTAAAATATACGCACTAAACATAATTTTCAATAATATTCTACCATTACATTCAAGGATAGTACCTATATTATGTCCTAAAGAACTGAGATCAGAGGTCCATGAGTTTTGCTGTTTTATTTGATCCATTATCAAAGAGATCTTTTTATTCAAATTTAAAGATAGCGTAATGCTAATATGTACAAAATCATTATAAATAAAACATTATTGGTATGTAAATATTGTTTAGCGATTTCAATGCGAATAAACCTTCCGCTCTACTCCACTTACGATATTCTTATCTGAAGCTTAGACTAGGCGCCAGGTTGGATTTATGAAATGATATTATAATTATATTTAAAATTTACCAGATTATAAGATATCATATCATCTACTATATTTGACATCGAGTTTTTCTGAATGAGTAAAAACGAGCAAAGAGGTACCATAATTACCATAATATATCGTATAAAAAAAACGCTCATAAATAATTTGAGTTTGCTTAATGATGAAAAGTCCAAACAAAGGTACTCATATTTTTGGTTTGTTTATTTTTCTGTTTTAGTACCACTATACCACCAATGGGTTTTAGATTTCTATAATATTAGGTACTTACGTTTGCACAGGTTATTATTTACAAATAAGTATATCAGTTCTGATTAATCAGTATTGATTGAAAAGGTAAAATAATAAATCGTAAATGATAAAATATTATTTTTTATTATTTGCGTTGGAAATAAAATTTTATGATAATTATTGCGTCTCTATTATCATTATTTATTTATTTTATCAAGTAAAACTAACACTAAACAGATAAATTTACAAATTTACATAACACAGGTTGCCGACATTCTATCCTTTCAAATTAAATGTTTACAAAGCATGACATTGTGTATTTAATTGTTAAACATAAACAAAGATACAAAGCCTATACATAAAATTAGAAAATTTGTACTTGTATATGCAATTTTATTTACTTATTTAATACTGATACGGTTTTGGTTTTGATAATTTTTATATATAGGGTGTTTTTTTTAGAGGCGTGGTTTTCAATCTGGCACTACTTTTTTCGTAGTTGGTGTTTTTGACAGCTGTCACTTGATTTATGCTCAGTTTGGTTTGACATTTCATAATGAATAGACTTACTCCTAAACAACGTTTGCAAATAGTGTAAATTTAGAAAAAATCACTCTAATTTTTTTTTAAATCACTAAAATAAAGTAAAAATCGCGTCGTGGGCCTGTGGCGTGGCCTCCAAGATCGTGCGATTTAACACCGCTGGACTATTTTTTGTGGGGTTATGTGAAGTCGCTTGTCTACGCAGATAAGCCGGACACGATTAACGCCTTGGAAGAGAATATTCGGTGCGTTATTGCTGACATACGGCCCAACTTGCTGCAAAAAGTGGTTGAAAATTGGGCCTCTCGGCTGGAATTTGTTCGAGTCAGCCGCGGCGGCCACTTACCCGAAATCATTTTTAAAACATAATGGCAACCCCTTATCTTTATAATAAAACTAAATTCTTAGCCATAACATCAAATTATATGCGTTTTATCTCTTCTTGAAAACCACGCCTCTAAAATCATCACCCTATATTTAATTAGTTACAGATTCATATCTTAAGATGTTTATGAACTAACAACCTGTAAATGACCGATAAACATTCGCAATTATTTATATTACAATTTTATATTTTTCCTAAAAAGACCTACCAAATGCATAGTTTATTCTAAGTAATATATTCAATCTTTCGTGATCTATCCGTGAAATTTGTTAAATATTCAAATGAGAAAAATCTACCGTATAGCTGGTTTCCGCCAGCGGATGATGTTAAGCCACCCACAGTGACTGATCATGGTGCCCTTGAACATTAAAAGACACTAAAATCGCTCTTAAATATTAACTTAGGGATACCGTGTAATATATGCTTATATTTTCGATAATCGTTTTGGTATTTCCCTGCACCTTACAACAAAATAACATAAAATAATATTCACTTTGATAACATTTTTATTTTTGAGACCCTTACACCAAACTCCAGTTAAAAAACCTTTTATTAATTTTATCATTATATATTATAGGTATATCACTATTTGTAATAAAAAAAATATAAAAAAAAGTTTTTTTTTTTGATAAAATGAATTGATCTTTAATGTTTGGTCACAGTATAAAGAGGGACGCATACGCGCACTCTGCTCATAAATAAGTACAGCGGGTTGAGGTGCGCGGGCTGCCGCCGGGGAGTGGATCGCAGTGAAACAATGCCTCGGCCTGGGAAGTTAATCTACCTACAGATCTTAATTTAAACTTATATAAAGTTTTTTATAAAAAATATTTTTTGTGTTTGTACTTACTTTTGATGTTTTTTATAAATAATTTATAAAAAACATGTATAAATGTATATAAAAAAAAACTTTTTTTATATACATTGTACTAATGTGACTCCGTCTGGCCTTTTCCCGCCTATCAATGTCATGCCAGGAGGTTCCAGTTGGCTGATAATGTTTACAGAAGCAATTGTTTATTGCATTATGGCGCAACCAACGGCCAGCACTCCTTTGGCACGAAAGACCGGGAAAACCGAAGGAATCCACACTATCCCCGCAGTGACGCGTGTGGGGCAACCAGAGCTTCGCACCAAGCCGAAGTGCCATTGATATACGAAAAGTGGTACTATCCAATCCCTAGATACGAACTTGGCAATACTTTTAATCAACCTCCTGATTCTTTTGCTGCTGAAGCCAACATTCTTGCTTTATTAGTTTAGCTTGCATTTTCTAATAGTTTTGAAACAGATACTTTTACTAAAGGAATATCTCAACTTTTTTGTAAAGCAGTCTGTACCATTAGTGTTTCTGCTGGTAGTAGCTGTCTCCAGTGGTCCCTCGCCGCGATCATGCTATCAACCTCGAAGCCACTGTTAAGTAGCTACCTTCAAGGCTAGAACTTGCATGAGTCGAAGCGAGGAACGCTGGCAAAGCAACATCAGAAGCACTACGATCACTAAACCTGTGTCCAACTGTGTCCAATTGTTGGTTTCTAAATTTATTATTATTAATTTTATTTTATTATTTTTTCACATATTTCCATTCTTTAAATATCCAAAAGCTAAAATTAAAATATTATAGACAAATAGCAGTAAAACCTTATATTTAAATGAGGGTAAAATAAAAAAAATCAATAAAATAAATAACCATCATTAGGTACCATATACATATATAATTGTTACTACGTACTTTTTATTATACTAAGTACTAAAGTATTTTATTTTGAATAATTTGTTAATATTAAATAATCATATTGTAAAAGTGTTATATACTATTGGACTATTTATAAGTTCGCTTTCTTGTTTTAGGATGCATAGTTACAAAAAAAATCGTGTAATTTACCCCACAGAAACGGTGCAATTTTATGCAAATAAATAAACATATATATATAAAGAAAAAAACACGGATTTATATAGGTTTAGCTAGAAAAGATAAAACCCAATAATGAGATGTCTACCTCTTCGCCTATCGTTTGTATCTCTAGCCTATCTGAACTTACCTACATAAACTAGATAGGAGAGTTAATAATTTGGATGTGACTTTATAATTATGAGTTTTACTTTAAACATTCCTGTACGAATTACTAGATCTTTTTATTTATATTTGTATTGTTATTCATTTTATTTAGAAAACATCAGTAAAAATGTAGGTATAATAAAAATTACATGTAATTAAAATTATCATTTGTATAAGGATTGCGGTTAATATCTGAGATGTACGTTGGTCGTGGTTAATGGTTGCCATGCTCACACGTGCTCGGTTAATGGTTGAGTGGTATTAGGGATAAAATAACGTTACGATATTGTTTAAAATCAAGTTAATTATTTTGTTAAACATCAATTATTACAATTTTAATAACCGTAAGGTATGAAGTGAGAAATTTCACCGCAACAAGAATTGATACCGAAATTGCATTGATTTTGCGGTCTTTGTAAAACCCGGATTTTTACATTTAAAATAAGAAAATCCTTTTTCTTTATAAAGTTTTTTTTTATAATTTAGTATAGTTTTTGGCTTTTCTATATAATTTGAACATTTTGAGAATGGACGATAATAATTACACATGACAAAAAACAAAGGAACGAGGCGTTTCAATATTACTGATGCATTTGTCTACGTAACCCTAAAAGTAACATTGCCTCTGATAAACTTGCCTGCTCTTAAATTAGCCCCCAATTTATTTAACCAACTCATAAGATCGGAATGACCACGTGGTTTAAACAATTATAGGAAGTGCGTGAATACCAACGCCAACGTAGATCCATTTTATTGCTACAAGGAAGGCGAAACCCAGTAATATCATCGGACAAGAGCTATTTAATAATAAAATAAATAATAATATATAAATCATAATTAAATCTCTATAATAACCCTTAATTATTCATTTCCATCGCAAAATGCGTAGTATGGTAGGTAGAATATATAAAACGGCACGCTAAACCTTTACTATAACGATATAAATAAGCGGTCTGCCTTGATATTGTTCAAGAACACTCATTCCCACAGCTGATATGGTACTTAAGGCTTATTCTATAATGCTATCTAGAATATAAAATATTATTCATTCATAACATTTTATTATTAGGTATCATAAAATTCTCAAATAAATAATTTTAATTGAAATAGAATACCATCACATATTTTAATATTATAATAATATAAAAAATCAATTTCCGAAATATTGTACACTTAAATATTCGTTTCGGAAACTGTAACACTAGTAACTAACCGTAAAGTAAAAAAGTCAATAAAAGCGGATATAAAATTTAATGACAGGTAAAACGGAAAAGAATATTCAACGGGGAAAAATTACAGTTTATAAGAATCGATAATGAATGCAGCAAAAATAAAAATAATCCAAAAAATACATTAATTAATCATACTTAAAAATATACCACTAGAAGTCAATAGTTTTAGTTACTTAGGAAGTTTAATCACCAATGACTCATGATACAATCCAGACATTGTCTTCAGAATAGCAATGGACAAAATAGCCTTTAAAAGAAATGCTGATTCAACATTTTCATAGAAAGTAATTTCACGAAGTCATAGCCATTTCACGAAGTATTGGGTAATCCATTTGGCATTTGCGACGTGTCAGTCAAGGAAAAAGCATTAGTTATAATGATTTCATGAATGTGTTTGTTAACTTAAATAAGTAAGCACAGTGTAAACAAGTTCGTCGTCATTTGACACTACTAATAGTTGATAGCTAATAGTGATTTGACACTACTAGTAGTGGTTTGACACCACTGAAAGTTGAAAATAACATCTATGCTATGTGTCATGTTAGGTTTTATATTATTTCTACTGTTCTGTTTTTGTTATTCATTTTCCATTCTTGTTATGCCAAATCTACCTTGTCCAAAAATTCATGTACTTATTTATACCTTTTAATTATGTATTATTAGTTAAGAAACTTATTAAAAGGACCTGTCGACAGTCTCTGACTAATGGGTCCTTGCTCATTTTGATTGTAATAAAATAACTATGTTGAAATAAACGCCGTTGTTGACGGCATTGAACTGAACTGATTACATTTGTGTGAATAATGTTATGAAATGGCATAACATGATTTGGGTAATGTAACCATAGTGTGCATATGGTATTTTTTTCTTTTAAGACCTAGGTCAATTACAAATATTTTGGCCAAAACTCAACTACGCTAAACGTGGTTGTGTTAAAGTCAGGGGAGATGGTGGTAATGAAGCGTGAACAATGGAATGGCTATCTGCGGGTGCGGCAGGGCGTGCGAGGCCATCAGTCAAACTTAACGATCTCAACTTAAAGTATATTTTTTTAATATCATCAGTTTTCAGCCATGTACTTGTTTTGTGATGTAGGTCACTAGTTAACGACAACAAAAGTACAATTATTTTAAGTTTGCTATTATTTCTATATAATATTATAAGTACTCGTAAGAGATCGCGGTAGTCTAGTGGTTAAGGCGTTCGACTATTGGCGCAAAGGTCGCGGGGTCGATTCCGCACATGGTCATACCATTTTTAACGCTTCATTACCACCATTTCCCCTGACTCTAGTAGAGGCATATTTGGCCTAGTTGAGTAGGGCCCAAAATAATTGTATATGACCTAGGTCATAGCAATTCTTTAAAAAAAATATGTTCTACCTAATTAAAATACTCATTTTTAATATTTAAAGAAATAATAATTAAGTAGGTATAAAATTGACGACTATACTTTTTCTTGAAGTGATGAAAGAAGTGTGAAGTACCAATTTTAATATTTTTTCGCATTACCTAAAGTACAACTTTTATATATTATATTAAATAAAATTACTGTATTAAAATTAAAACATCCATCCGTGACAAATTCAGACAAAACCGCTACGGCGCCAAGAATACATACCTTGAACCTTGGATCATGACTGTCGAGGCCGCGCCGGCGCGTTAACCGTGAATGTACTCGTATAAGAGTCGGAGAAAGCGAATATTTTGATTATAACTTTAAATGTTTCATTTTTGAGTTTTTCATTTGACTTCGTCACGTGTCTCATATACATACGATACGTAGACATATACAGACAAAAATAAAAAAAAATCCTCACATTTTTTTTATTTGATAGCACAGTACTTCTGCTCACTTTGCAACAATTACGTAATAAAACTCCAAACGCATTCCTAAACTAACCAGAAAATCTACTGGTCAGCTCTTTACAGAGATTTGCGGTTTTTTTTTTCACTCAACAATGATATATATATTAATACGCGAAGAGAAAACTTTGTACCCCTTTTTAAGCATATTGCGCGCACGGATGAGTGTGAGATTTGGGATAGTTAAAGTTTATATGGAGAAGAAGGGCATAAAGTTAAATTATATATAAAATGTATCTGACTTCAAAAAAATAGGTGGTCTCGATTCGATCTGAATTTCTTATTTTTGAAATATATGTTTACAACAAAACCGATCGATTCGATTCTTATATCGAATTATTTATAGCTAACTTTGATGTAGGCGCAGAGATATTATGGTTTATATTGAAGTTGCATACTCTGTGCCGACTTCAACGGTTTGGTATAAGTTTTTTAATTGTTTACTAACAATAGGGAGTTTATTGTATTATTTTTAGTGCTTGCATATTGATTTTGGAGACGGTTTCATTTTTTCTTTAATACCACTTTAAACAAATTTAAAAAAGGGTGTTATTGGATTAAATTGTTTGTTTTATTCGTATATATTGTAGATCAATTACCTAATTATGACGGAATTAATTATTACCGACTAAAATAATGACTAATCAGGAAATTATCGGTGTTTAACCTAATATGTTTTACAAACTAGTGGAAAATTCTATAAAGATAACTTTTTGAGGTTATTGGATGATTTTAATAATATTTAGAATATTTTTTTTACAACTTTTTACAAATGAGTTTTACAACTCGAAGATTGAATATGCTAAAATTATTTTGATAAAGTTTGATTTTAAGGCTTTTAATAACTTGATCGATCTAATGACGAATAAAAAACAGTTATGAAAAAAACATGCAGGATGGATGGATACTTAACGTTGTTATTATCACGAACTAATAATATCAGTGCTGCGTATATTTAGCTTTATAATATACAGGTTGTCCCAAAGCCATTCCCGAAGACTTAAGGGTAGTTTTACCTATTATGAGTAGGAAATTATATAAAAAATGAGAAAAAAAATGCCAAAATTTGTTATATTTTTTAACAGATGGTGTAAATTCGGTCAGAGGGCTAATTCCGACGAGTGCGGCGATCTTGCCTGAGATATCGGCACGCGCCGAGCGCCACAGCCGTGTGCTCACAACAAAAGACCTTGTGACATATACGTTTATTATTATGGAATGAAGTTTACATTTTTTTTCTCGAAAACCATGATGAATTTTAATACAGTTTCTTAAATAACACTAGAAATCGCATAACCAATTAGCTGTTTTTTTTATCGGGAATGGTCTTGGGACACGGTATATATACTGTTTAACATTTTTACGGTTTGCATAATGTCGATAGATGTTGATACCGGTTTACTGCAAGAGTTAAAAAAAGCAAGAAAAAATAAACAAGCCTTGTTTTATGGTGTTTTAGAAATGCACTACAAAAAAAATACAATAATAAATTATGTGCCACTTATTCTAGTTGCCATTTCAAGCTACTACTCAAAAGTGTCTCGAGAAACCTCTACCGCTTCGTATAAGTATAAATGCATACTTTTTGGTTTATATATAATATTTTCTAATATTTCACAAAGCTTTAATTGCTATAATACGATCTCATTAATCTATAATCACAACATTCTGAAGAACTCGTGAATAGTTTTGTATTATGTAGCAAGATGTCATAATGCTAACTTTTAGCCTATCTAATACTTGCCCAACAGAAGCAACATTTAATATGTAATATTACCAAATTGACCCACTCTGGGAGGCCGGTTCTTCATGCTAATTGCAGTTTTAAATTTAAAGACTCTACCAAAAATAAAAGATTTCAACATTAATTCACACTTATGTTTTGGTAAGTAGTACTTAGTTAATAGTTTTAAAAGTCAAAAGGTTTAAAAAGCACCGATTTACTTTATCCGTGTAAACCGAAAAGTATGAGTAAAAAGATATAGACGTATGTATACACGAACGAAAGAAGAATGACAATGTAGAGCATAGCAGCTCTATTAGTTCCTATAATATTTCAGTTAAGATTAACAGTGGATAGATTTCAGACTCAGTAAGAGTAAGAGGTGTACCGATTGAGCAATTGGACCACTAAAAATGTTGTCCAAAAGAACCATATAAAGCCTACTCGACTATGCTTGAGTATTAAAAAACTGTGTTATTTTTGAGGTACAAACATTTATACACAAACCCGAGTGAAGTGAATTTCGATCTGGTTTGGATATGTCAGTAACGTTACGATCTTTCACGATGGAGCCGACGCATTTGGACGGGAAGATTAGTATTCAATTACGAAGCAACTATTTATTTATTATCTAA
The DNA here is from genome assembly GCA_020383195.1 of Neomicropteryx cornuta. Classification (NCBI taxonomy): domain Eukaryota; kingdom Metazoa; phylum Arthropoda; class Insecta; order Lepidoptera; family Micropterigidae; genus Neomicropteryx; species Neomicropteryx cornuta. The sequence continues at coordinate 16,109,138 of JAHKQU010000008.1, read as the reverse complement.
ATAGAGCGTTGTCAGCTGTGTTTTATCCAGGGAAGTTGAGGTATTACATAGTAACTAATATTAAGATTGGAGTCAAAATAATGGAGTTATGAAAAAAAAAAATTAAAACCCATAAAAAAACAATCCTCTAAATTCACAACGAACGCGATGTTTACACACCGTAACTGTGAGTTCTAGCATTAAAACATTTTTTATAAATAAATAAATGAATTTTTACTGACAATTAATTAACATGTAATTTATTTGGCAATGGGTTTTCAATAAATGCAATTATCATACTTGCGTGAATAAATTTACAATAAATAAATACTATAAAGGACAACGGACAAAACTGTCAAATTAATTGAGCGTCATCTCTTTCATTTGAAGAAAATAACATTAAGTTGTAACTATTTCTAATATTTATCCCTTATTAATTAGCAAAAAGTTTAACGTCAACGTCCGTAGTCCATAATCAGCGTAATAGTGCATTTAACTGTGGCATAATATATCTCAGATCGTACTCATAATTGAGATGAGCTGTCATAATAATGTTCTCTTTGTTGTGATCTTTCAATTGGTAAACACCATAATAATATTCGGGAACGGGGCTAATCTGCCCATTGTACTTTTTATTTCCTGTCTAAAAAATACAAAAAAATACAAATTCTTTTGTTTTACTTGTTGTCAATAAAAATCTCTTCTTGAGGCGAAACGTTAACGTTTCAGCGCTGTTTTTTCCGCAGGTTTTTAATCCTATAATATATTGAATTATAAAGTGTCCATAGGATAATTAAGACGAAAAATAAATGAGGTAGACCACACTTTTGTATCCTTTTTTTACAAAAATAGTCCAATTTTTAGGAAATGCAGTCCAGAAACGACAATTTTCATTACTTTTGAAAATTCCCTAAATGTTATAAATAGTAAACATAGTTTCCATCATTGTCGGATTCCGTATTCGTTTAATTATTCTTTTCACTGTAACTATAGTATACGATATATTTTTTTATATTTCAAAAAACGAAAAAAAATCTAATTCCTTAAAAAAATAATAATATCGTCTAAATAAATAATACTTAATTAGATGTTTGACCTCTAACCTCCACAGGCCACCAAAGAGGACTGTGAGGGCTATCCTGGGTTTAGGCCAAGGTGAGTCTTGCCAATCACACTTTCGGAACTTGGGAATTCTCACAATACATGGTAACTTCATCTACAAAATCCTTTGTGATTTTTCTTATAGAAAGAGGTTGCTCCTAGATATAGCAATATTCATTCGCACGACACAAAAACAATTATATTCAACCAATTAAACCTCGTACAACTCAATTTCAGAATGCAAGTGTTTATAGGGAAGTAGATTTATTCAATAATCTCCCCAATAATATCAAAAAATATCCCAGTTTTAAGGCTGCATTAAAAAAAAATAATTGAAAAAACTTTGCACAATCTCGATAGATATTTATTTTCAGGTCGTCCCGAGACCATTCCCGACTTAAAGGGGCGTTTATATCCCAGATAGCCCTATTACGAATAAGAACATGTATAAAATAATTCATCCCAAAATTTGTTATTTTTAAAGCGTTGCAAAACGCTATCGATATCGATAGGTTGTTAACTGGTTGTAGGCTGGCGTACGAATGACAACAAAGATTTAATATTATCACGTTTAATATTAGTATACAATTTTTTTCTTGGAAACCATGATGATTTTTTTTTGCTGGATTTATTTTATCCGTAATGGTCTCGGGACTTCCCATGTCACATAGGACATCCATTTTAGGATGACCCTAAGCTGTTCAAAATCTTCATAATTGCTCTTTCACGGTATGCTTATGAAATGAAGTAGATTTAAATAGACGTTTTAGCACTATTGTATTGTACGATATACATACACACATTTTTATTTTTGATGTTTTTGTTTTGATGGCAATATAATTATTATTATACTTATAAGTATAATTGTTCAAGTGTGACCATATCTAATAATATAATAACTAGTTATGATAATAAAAAAAACCTAGTTTTTCGACTAGGTTATCATAAATTAGCTACTTATTGGGGTGAATTATTAATAAGCTTACCGTCTGATAAACATTCGTCTTATGAGTTGTATGATCAAATAAAGAGTCGAAATTGATCCTAAATCGCTCGCTATAAAAACCTCATGTCGAAAGGAATGGATTATTACCTAATGTAGAAACGGTCGCGGTCGCGTATTCGTTATTTGCCGGTATCAGAGGTAGGTTTGTTGGGTCGAGCTGATCGCAGGCGGTCGCTAGTCGCTAGAAGGCGCGGCGAGCGAATGGTTGAGTCCATTTAGTTTGCCATGGCGCGAATTAAAACAATCGCCTTGGGCCTAGCGGTCATTTGCATCGGTCAAGTGGCGGTGCTCGGTCAGAATTTGAACGCGAACTTTTCGAATGAAAGCAAAGATTTCATTGTTACTTTAACAGCCGCTCAAAACGCCACAGTTAAAAACACAATCGCCGACGCAAACATTTCAAATATTGACATATTCGAAGATTACAAAGCGGATCGATCGATCGCGAACGACAAAAGTGATAGTTACATTCAAAAGATTACGAACAAAGTTCTCGACAATAAACTCCGCAACTCGGATCGGCGCGTAGCGAAGCAAGCTGCCGAAAGTTACAATTCGTACGACGGTGCCAACATCGCCGATAGAGTCCTGCACAAGCAGGCCACGGGCTTCTTGAGCGCAGCGCTGCCGCCCAACCTGAAGATATCCCACAATGACGGCAACAACCCCGTGGGGTATGGATCGTCGATCGTACTCGCCAGCGATATCCTCGGCCTGGGCAATGCCATCATTACCGTCGAGGAACCGCAGTGCAGGAAAGAGAGTGAAAAACTTCTGCAGGGCATCCTAAAAGGGGATAGGTGGGCACTTAAGAGTAAGTTATATTTTTAGCAATCAACTGTGCAACCCTGGAAACGCACTTCTATTCAATTTAATATTGGTTCGTTTAAAAATCCAATCTGCAAAACTCATTCCCTATCTCTAAGTAATCCCTATTTTTTTTTAACACACATTTCTGTCAAATATTTTAATTCCTTAAAAAGAAGAAACAAACGTAGGTACTAAAGAAAAGCGTATTTATTTACTTTAACTTTACTTTATATTGAATAAAATATGCATATTTAAAAATTTTTCATCGCTCTGTTTTCACTATAATAAAAACTAAAAGTACATAATTATGTTTTGATTAATAACTTTCGTTATTTCGGTTCAAAGTCAAATACTTTTTTCTTATATTATATTGGTTATGATACAAAAAATTAAAAAAAAAGGTAGCCTCGTTAGATATTGTATTAATAAGCGGTAATTAGCAACGCGATATTCTGCAAAACCATCGATCAATTGTTAATTTGCTCAATTTTTTCGAGCTATTTTTGCCGCAAAAGTTTTCATAATCTATGTATATTTTAAGAACACTATCGCAATTTTTTATGCTAATGTCCGAAATCCATAATTGGCTTTGTATAATAAGTTTTTTTGTAATGATAAAAATGAATACTGTTGGATTTTTCAATAAAGAATAAATAAAATAAATAAAACATAAGTTCCGCAATAAAAAGGCATGTGAGTGTCTGTGAATGTTTAAACATCAGCGTTAATGCATTGCAATAAAACTGTTTTTTCTCACACTAGCTCGTTCATCGCGTATTTTGCTCATAATGAGCAAGCTTAAATGAGAAATGTAGCCGGGCGCGAATTCAATTTAACACATTTTGTACGATGCTATCAACTTGCTATAATTTTAGCGCGTCACTCTGCTCTCACGGACCTCTAAATTGTTATAACAAGGGTTTGAATCATCATCTGAAGACATCATTCAAATTAACTTGTAAAAATAATTTTTAGAGATTTGGTTATTTTTTTTTCCCGTATTTTTGAACCAGTTACAAAATGATGCAACCTAATGATAGATATTAGTAACGTTATTGTAGTATTAATACCAATATACTATGAGATATAAATTATATTATATATATAAATTATATTATAATGTCATAAATGCAAATAAGGATATACCATACCAATATGAAACATACATTAGTAATAGTACAAATATAACTATAGGTGTCTTTTATTTCGTTTCTATTCGATATACGTCGGGATATAATATACATACATGCGCAAACATAAAATATAAACAACTACATACGTATTAAAATAACGTTTGAAAAAAAAAAATAAGTACGTAAGTATGTGTTCACAATATATGTGTTCACATATAAATGTTTGTCATTTAGACATAAATAAAAGCATTTTTTTATGTATGCAGGTAATTTTATTTGAAACATTCAAAACGTTCTAGGAATATACAAAGATATCATCATGGTAATTTTCCTGAAAATAGAAAATTAGTTAGGGCATTATTTTCAAACGTAAAATAATTTTATTAGGACTTTCTTGTGCTAATTATTATAAATATCTATTTCTGTGAACGAAGGTTACATACGGCGAAAATGTCTTCGTTCGCTTTTGGCTTGAACAATGTTATCGGGTTTCACATGTTACATTTTTAAAATAAAACTTTATGTTCTCTTACAACGTGGATATTATTACAAGATGGTGTTAATACCTATACTGTGCGGCCACGGAGCTCCGAAACGTCCAGCAGAGGTACTCACCCAATCTCTATCTTCTTCTATTTATATATAAAATGTATCGCCATGTACAGATATATATCACACACACATCCTAACAGACATCCTTCCCACAGCACTCACAGGCTCATATCAGACAGTGCTAATCGCCCAAATTTATAAATATTCTGTATGAATTTGATTATAATATTATTATGCTGCTTAAGAATTGTTAGTTTGGTTGATTCAACTCTATATAAATAAAAAAACAATAAATTTATCTCAGAAACATGAATTTGTTAGTTAACACATTTATCCACTTAGCGTTTCGAATGTTTTACGGATATACTTAATTTCATATTATAAGGATCTTAAAATTCAGGATGTTACAAATAGGGTAAAACACTTCTTAAATCCAAATTTAAACGTTTATTAATACTATTTCACAATATTTTTAAATCATTTGCATTTTAGGCGGCTAAAAGTGTCGCAGACACAAATGAAGATAGTCAATTAAGCAAGTAGGTACCACAGTCAATCGTAGTCCGGGGGAAGATGCTATTAATGACGCCTATATGGCCAAGCTGTAAGATGTCAGATTCTGATTAAATATTTTACTACTACTAAACAATGTATAGAGGCAGTTTTTAGATATTATAATATAACAGCTACAGGGTGACATGGCGATTCTGGTTTTGGGAAATCTTAGTGTCAAATTAAAGTAAGAATGTTATATTTTTTATTTATTTTATTTTATTAAATTATACCGACATTGGACGCGATCAATTTTCAAAAGAATATCGCATTACTTTAATTTCGTTATACTCTAGTTACTTCCTACGTAATAAACCTCATTTAGAGGCCTTTAGAGGCCCAAAATGTAAGGCACCTAGTATCGAAATAGGGTAGTTATTGTTTTGGTTTAGGCGATTTTTAAGTTAAGGTTTTAACCAATTTTTTTTATTAAATTCTTTGTCAATTAATTAATTGCTCCTATGAGACACTGTCTTCCAAATAACCTACTTATATTAAAACAAGAATGTCTATGTCAACCTGTAGCTATCATATAATATCAACTGCTTTTATATATTGTTTAGTAGTAGTAATTTATTTAACCAGAACCTGACGTCATACAGGCGTCGTTAAAGGCATCTCCCACTCAGACTACTCGCGCCTATGATTCCAGCTTGTATTTCCTATTTCCATGGCTATAGATTCGACCGTGAGTTATTTTTTGGGTTAGTAGAACATACAATGGTATCATGATATTATCTCAATTCATCATGAATTTTAACACCATTTTAGTTTATTTTTTGCTAACTTTGACGCTAGTAATGAAATAACGCTGAATTATGTTTAGATAAAACATAAAAATTTACGTTCCAACAGCCGTGCCGTCAAATTTTTGAAATCCGAATATTTTAAGTGAGATCTCTATCGAAATATCAATATTTCATTAATTAGTACTAAAAATTTGTTAACTTTAATGTTAAATATCTATATTATTCGACCAGTCTCCGATATGATCTAAACGGCTATGGTTGTTTATCAGGAGCATCAATCTACACGAAAATTCAACTCTTTCGCAATTGTACTTTCTTGTTGAGAGTTACAACGAACGGTCAGGTAGACGGGGATAGTAGCCTCTTATTCTGAATGCATAGAAACTAAAAACAACAACAACTACATCAAATATAACACTATTAAATTATAAACTTTATAATATTTATTATGATACCTGTTTTATTTAAGCTTTTTGCATTATTTGTTACCTTTTTAAATGTAGGTATGTATATTTTTTGTTATTGTTAAAGTCCTTTTTTTTAATACTCTAATTTGCACATTCGTATGAGATAATACGACTTTGGCGACGATAAAACGACAAATTGTGACGCATATGCAAAGACTACACAAATATGTTTACAAGCTAATCAGGATGTAGCAGCTTAGTGGCGCAGTGGTTTGTACGCCTGCTTCTGAACCAGAAGCCCCCGCGCTCGAACCCAAGAGTTGTAAGCAAGCATTCAATTATAGGCTCAGCTAAATCCTAATATATTGTGGCTGTCCCCAGTTAAACGGTGTAAATCACGTCACAAGCCGACAACTCAAGGCGGGGCCTGTGACGTAATTGGCATTTTTAATAATTTAGGTGGATAAAATCACCTTCAGTTGCAGTTGCACAAACACATTCATGCATAGTTGCAGCACTCTGATAGGCTTGAAAGTGACCACTAACCACACAGTCAGCTATGCTTTTCTTTTGTCCAAACAAGTCTTCCCAGTCTCTCAACATACCTCATACATACATACATACCTCCAATACAATTAATAAATAATACATGTTGTATTTCAAAGGTCTACTGTCCTTTTAGGAGCTTGATCTACCAACAATTAAACATTATTCAGCAAAATATATTACAAAAATGTTTCCCAATTAGAAGAAAAACAAATTTCAAATTTAATAAAAACCGTTCGAAAGTTTGAGAACGTTATATGTATGTCGCGGTGGTGGGCCGCAGAGGGGCGGAATCAAGCGCATTGAATGTTCCAGACCTTGGCCGCACCTTGACTAAGTATTTGACCTAGATATGGTTGGTGCGGCAGAAAAAATAATCAACCGCTATTAGTGACAAAGTTTATTAATATCTTTAATTTAACACGAGACTTCTGTTATCGGAAATATGTTTACTAGTTGATGTAGATCAACCCCCTAAAAGGACAGTAGTAATTTTAAATACATCCTGTTTTTAATCCAATGCAAAGACAAAAAAAATATAGAAAAAATATCAAAAACAAAATTGAATCACGAGACCTTTCAATTTCGCGCCGTGAGCAAAAACCACAGTGATATATATATGTCGGGGCTTACCCCGGATTAGAGATTCTCGTGGGGTGTACTGACTTCTTAAGCCATTCTGTCTGATTAGAATCGAATTTGATATGATACTGGTTTTTTTATAATTTTGCTTCATTGAGCGACTTTACTTATACTATGTACAGGTATAGATAAGAGTGCAAACATTTTGTAAAAATATTTGGTTATTTTTAATTTATGAAAAGCTTTTTAACTATTATAAATCTTGGTTTTCGTAACAAAAAGAGGTAAAATTATTTAAAAAAAAATAAACATCAGTACCCTCAATTGACTGATTAACAACGATCTTTCAAATTAGCTAATCAATGGATATATTATGACCATATTTGATAGGTTAATTGATTATTCGTGAGAATTTAGGGTGGGTGTGTCGTGACATGATGTAACATAACATAATGCTATTAATGTTATTAATTAAGTAATTATGGTTAACGGTATTGTAACTATAATCCAAGAATTATTTGAGGCCGTCAAAACAACACGTATATCCTATCCGTCTATTTTAGAGTCACCACAATAAAGTTTGAGAACGTTATATTATGTATGCCGCGGAGAGGCGGAATTGAGCGCATAGAAGAAATATTTTATTTAGTTTTTTTATATTATGTTGTATAATATTTTAATGTGTTATCTAACTAATTCTTGCTTAAGAAACAGGTATATAATATTTCTCGTTTTATAGTATAACATTTTTTTTTATGATTTGCTATGACCTCGATCATATACAATTATTTTTGGGAACTACTAAACTAAACCAATTGTGCCAGTCAGAGGAGATAAGGAGAGTATTAAAGCGTTAAAAATAGTATGACCATGTGCGAATTCGAAGCCGCGATTGAGCTCTGGGTCAATAATCCAACACCTTAACCACTAGACAACCACGATATCTTGTACTCAATGTTATTATTTAATGTATTCCATTAGTTTTTTTTTAAATGAACACCATTTTATTGGCTTGGAAATATATGTAGACTATAGGTAAACCCAGAAATTATACCTTAAAAAACTAACTAAAAATATGTATATAAACGTTAAATTATAAAATAAATAAACATACTTATCTAAACTCGATTTTTTTCATGGGTAATATCAATAATGTGAGTTTATGTGTATGTGTGAGGACGAAAGTATGTGTTTCCTTCGAATTGATCGGGTTATGCGGTTAGCCCGTACCAGTCTAAAACCGCCCAGAATAATAAAACGCCTTAAAAATCAAATAGTCAATAATTCCATAGGTTCTAACATTTTAATTCGGTAACAAAATTCATTAGAAGCCTTTTTATCAGCTTCATACACCTAAACTATTAAAACTTATTAGTATTAGTTTGGAACAAATACAAGGCGTATTTGGCGACATTATTAAATTATATTGATATATATGCACACTACTACACATATGTCTAAATTGCGATACATGTACAAATAATTTTGTGATGACCTACTTCATAGACAATCCTTATAATTCAAAACTTAAATGAAATAATCTAACGGAAGCTATAAAGCTATCAAGATACCCGTCAACTAAAATTTATATTAAAACATTATGTGCAACATTTATAATAATGTAACAAGTTTATAATGACTTCATAATATTATGCTAATCATTAGCCATACGAATTTTTTATCATAATTGTTATTTTCCATATTACAAATTCCATAAAATATATCAAGACAATTTTTAATACCATCACAATGAGTTTTTTTTTGTAATTATACTTAAAATTCCACGTCGTCATATAAGATTCATCGGCGAGGTCTTTATTTATTTATAAGTATGCGTAGTTTTTTACGAAAATATATATATAAAAAAAAGACAGAATCGCACTTTATATTTTCAAAAAATTTAAATTGAGAAAAATGATCAAACCAGATTTTATATTTTAAAAAATTAAATTAGCAAGAGTTTTTCCATAGCGTATCATTTGATTTAACCACGTTCGGTATCCAATAAATATCACATAACGAGTATGTCTAGAGTTATTTAGCTTCATCCTAATTAGTATTGTATTTTTTATTTATTTTAATATGTATCTATTACCTTTACTTAATACTGTTATATATGTTTGTATGTAATAATAGGTATATGTATTTGTATTATACTTGTACAAATTTTGTATCATTTATTTATTTATTTTTTTTTTTTTATTCGGTATTCTAACAAAATATTGAATATAATAACTTCTTTACAATTATACACTTAAGTAAGTATTAAGTATTTGTATGTTATAAGTTGTAAACCGTATTACAATGCGTATGTTTTACTATGTATGTTTAAATATGTTTTAAGTAAGTAGTTTGTTTATGAGTATGTTTTAATAAGTTTACAAATAAATATTGCAAATGTAGCTGACAAAAAAAAACACAATAAATATTATCGTTGTTCTTAAGTACTAGCGACCTGCCCCGGATTCGCCCGGGTGTACACCGTTATTACTAGGAGACTTCTTGTTTAAAGACTTGGTATGATATTTTTGAGGATTTTTAAGAGATGTAAGATGATAGTAACAATTGTAGCTAGTTGGTAGGTAGCAAAGTAATTTCATCCTTGATTGAGAAAAGGGTGATGTCTTTATTTGGGCCGCAGATGATTCGTTTCTTTTGTCCTTTTTCGGTTTCCTTTGTGATGACAAAAGCGTAACAAAGCGCACCAATTTTTTTTTTTTTATTTTATTTTAATATACCTGCAACGTAAGTGCATAAAGAATAAAGAACTGGTGAATGTATTTTTTTTAATGGTGAGGCTAGAATATTTTAACAGTTTAAATAAAAGCTATTTCAAAAAAAATAATTGTTTGTATATTTCCTAGTTTAGGATATTTTTTAAGGAAATAAACGGTGCCCGTATTAATAAATCCTTTCATGTTCGACAGGACGGTCATTTGCTAACAAAAAAAACCCTCGCATTTTATATTAATAGAAGTCATTAATCGGTCAAATATAACGTCAGTAACCTGGCTTGCGTCAATGAACCGACACTTAATTTTCCTTGAGTGGTAATTATGTCAGCTTTAACTTATATATTAATAATATTATTCAAAATTATACACAGTTAGATTTCTAGAGATTTTTTAATGCCGTTTTTTTGGTGTTTTTTCATGTGTGTTTAGTGTTCCGAACTAAGATTTATGTTTTAACTGTATTTAAATTTTTTGTTACTTAAACTTTACTAATTATCGAATTATATAAAATCAGTATTATGCATTAAATGTTAAAATTACTGAATTCTGTAAAAGTATAACAAAAATATCTCTAGTTGCCCGAAAATTGTACAAGGTGAGTAGGTAGGTGGTGTTTAAAAAAAATAACTGTTTGTTCTAAATGAAAAAAAATAGTTAGTGATTTTTTTTTGTTTTATAGAAGATAAAAATGGTCCCCTATTTTGTATTTTTACTCCTGCTAATGGACAAACCGCCCTATTATGTTTAAAACTTAATTATGCATAGTCGTGTTAGTCTATTGACCACAAACCATAGGAAAATGCATTCGCTGTCATTTTGGCAGTGAACTAACGCAACTATGCCAAAGCCAAAAAAATTTATGTTTCGTCTATTATTCAACATCCAACCATGAAATAATTATTTTTACTATTTCAGCATATTAGCCGTTCATTTTGTTTCTGGGTCAAGCTCAGTAATTAAAAATAAAATTAATATATGAAAATAAAAATATGTAATAAATATATGTATAAAAATGAACTACATCTAGTAATTGTTTTCACTGTAATATAATAAATAACTCCATGTAATAATTTGCCCTTTTTTTAAATGAAGTTCAATTATTTATGAATTTTTAATTAATATTACGATTATATATATTCTTTTATATAGTAAATTTGCATACTAAAATAATTATTACATGTTACTAATTATTTCGTCCACAAGCTTATTTCTTTTTCATATTTTTCCTTTAATTTATTTTTAATACATACTACATATTTAAAAATGATATTAAAACCCAAATTAAATCATTTTATAATTAGGAAAAATACATTAAATTACATGCCTACTTAATACCTCAAACAAAGATCCAGTTGATGAACCTTCAGGTTGATAGGTAGGGCTTCGGCTTGAATGAAATTCTCCGCAAATAAATTATGCGAACAAGCACGTTTATAGTTTCGGAAACAAAGAGAGTTACTTTTTTGTGTGTATGTTGGACTGGCTTTTGCAACACGGTATAATAATTCGATTTTACAAAAACAATCCGATCTAATCCCTGTGTCAACTAATTAAACATAGGTGCATGATTTTAATGAAAACACACATTCGCGACGGGTAATTTTGACCTTGGCTTCGATATCCGTAATTATTGTATGATATCTACGTAATAGATTTCCCTTTGGCTAATTGAAATGCTGAGAGTACAAATCTTGACAGGCGTACGTGAATACAAATCGAACTGATAAAATTGCGGAACTTATAAGGAAATACGGAATACCAATTAAGTCACGTCCACGCGGCGAGTATTCTTATTTTGTTGATGCTACACTTTTTTTGCAATTGAGTATTACTTTGTAAAACGTGTGGAACAGACGTTACGTAACACTATGAAGGCCGTTTTATCTAGAACAATGAAAGCTACGAACAAAATATTACATCAACATGATCAATCCGGCAATAATAAATATATTTAAGGACACGATTTTCGTAATCTTAACATAGTTTCGTGTATTTCATACAGCGTTTCTATTTATTTGTAATAAAATATTGCAAACCATACATAGAATGTAACAATTGTACAATTAAATTATAAAATACGATTATATCGAGTGAAGCGCAGCCGTTAATAGTTTAGAAAAGCAATCCGCTTAAGATACGCGATTTGAAATTGTGAATAATATTAATATTAAAAAGAATTCACACCAAATTTATCGGATAAACAACCTATACGTATTGCAATTAGATTAAATAAAAAAAAAGGCTGAAATAAAGTAAAAGACCTTTTTAATGACGTCATCAGGTGGGATGTATGGACTTGCCGCCTAAACTTGAGTGTATTAAAGCATAATTTATCATTCTCGTAGGTGTTTATAACCAGAATAATACCTACGGGCGGCCGTGTTTTTTTAAACAATGCTACCACTCATGCCTGAATTAAACAATACTACATTATTTCCATAGCATGAAAACTGTCACATCTGATTAATTAAAAGTACACAAATATAAAATCTAAAGTTAATTTTATGAATCTCCATATGTTTTTACGTGTGTTGTATTGAAAAGACAAATGGATGACTTAGTATTTTAATGTGTTAATGTCATTAAAATGGTCGTGTTACCTGCGAGGCATTCTAAAGCGCTGACCCGATTAAAAAAACGCTATGTGTAATTATTATCAGTACTTTAAAATCACATTATTATAGAATATGACGGCATAACCATAGTGGTAAAATATTTAAAAAACCAACGCTTGGCAGATAGCGAGAAACCAGATCGCTATCGTAAAACAAGCTTAATCATATTTAAAATTCCAATATGTAAGGTAAATTGCACACAGTCAGAAAACAGTGAATTTCTTAAATATAGATAAGGAAATAATCTTTCGCAGACATGGGTGAGAGCACCGAAGATGTTGAAAGTAAGATAATATGATATGCATAATAAAATAGCTGGAATGCAAAAAATCCCCAGACGACGTGATGTCGTCAGAATGTCGTGCGCTTATTCAACTGCCCATTTTGTCTGATAGCTGTATATTTGATTCAATTAAGCTTGTAGAATAGATATTATAATTTAATATATCCTAATCATACAGTTCTAATCATAAGTTATACAAAGCATTTAAATAGACATGGTTTTTTCCCCTATCTCTTTCGCAAAAAAAAATATTATCTGACGGCGACTAAATTGCTATACTTAACAATATAATGGGTTAAGTATTTAGATATATTATGTCTTTGATCTTGATCTTGATTAAATTCTATAAATCGAACCTAATAGTTTTCCTCAAACGCGATCTTGAACCGCACCTAACCGAATCGCGCGTTTGCCAGGTTTTTCTGCGAGTCATTATTGCTTATAAGTATTAACCATTGACGGCTGTGATATCGTCGACAGCACTAATAAATAATCTTCAGACAATTAAAAATTGCATTGTGATTTATACTTTAATAATTAATACTTTATATTAAAATGATAGATACTGTCTGGGTGCGTAGGGTGATGTAAATTGTAATATCTGCCTTTGAACTGGATTTTTTGAGTTGATCTGGTGCATATTATTCCAAAGTTACTAGAATGTATATATACATATATATATATAATTGTATCTTTGACAATATTGAAAAATTTTGAAAAAGTTTTTAATTATTTGATAAAGTGCTGAATAGCATAATATTTATAAAGGTTCTAAAGAGGTCCTGTACTTGAGAGCGCAGGATGTCGGTTTAAACCCAGCGCTGAGTTTTATAAAAATGCATTTTTAACACTCACCTGTCCTCTTTAGTGTAAAATATTGTCAAATATTATGTAACCATCTAATTAAATGAAATAAGGAAAGGATGACATTTTAACAAAAAATATAAAAATAATGGATTTGTGATTACGATGAAGGATGGTGGTGAAATGAGATGATTTTATAAGTGATGTATGTATGAAGTTAATGTCATTTATCTTTTCAGGCTATTTGCTGCTATTAAAAAACAATCATCATATATATATATATATATATATATAGTAAAATAGTAAAATGTATTGTTTAAATACCGTTAATTAGATGATTTCTATGTTAAAATAGGTAAACACCTTTAGTTTAACTTTTTTTCATAATTATTGTTTAATTTTTAAATCATTTATTCACTACTTTAATGAAAGTTTGACCGTATTGCATATCGCACAGATAGGTAGGTGAGAGTGAAAGACTTTCATAAAATACAGGCCTGTATTTAAACCAGCGTGCATTACCTCAAGCGATGCAACTATCTGTGCTTTCGGTATTAATTTTTCTTTGAACATTCTGGCTATATATTTTATTTGCAAAAAATTTCAATCCTTAAAATATTAAAAAGCATTCGTATTTTCCAAATGTCAGTACTGTCAAACTTTTATATATGTTAAACTAAAGGTGTTTACCTATTTTAACATAGAAATCATCTAATTAACGGTATTTAAACAATACATTTTACTATTTTACTATATCTTAACGATTTGCACGTAATGTGCATATATTTTACACTTTTCTTTTTATTTTTAACCATGACGATTCATTTTCAGATAAACTACGTTGAACGTAAGTTATTCTTGTAAATATCCATTAAACCATTCACTTCTCATTCATTATACGTCATATTCGTTACATTTTCACACTTTTTTCCATAATTATTGTTTAATTTTTAAATCATTTATTCACTACTTTAATGAAAGTTTGACCGTATTGCATATCGCACAGATAGGTAGGTGAGAGTGAAAGACTTTCATAAAATACAGGCCTGTATTTAAACCAGCGTGCATTACCTCAAGCGATGCAACTATCTGTGCTTTCGGTATTAATTTTTCTTTGAACATTCTGGCTATATATTTTATTTGCAAAAAATTTCAATCCTTAAAATATTAAAAAGCATTCGTATTTTCCAAATGTCAGTACTGTCAAACTTTTATATATATATATATATATATATATAAAATGACGTAGCTAAAACAGTTAACAGGTTATCGAGAATGTATAAAAAATTGGTCAACAGCTTCGCCGTTCTCCAAAACAATTGTTGCATTCGTCGACATCTTATAAACATATTGTGCTAGATTTCTAGACGGACCGACACACATTACTGACAGAATTAAATAGTTTTTTTTTTATAATTAATTCTTTCGACAACTGAATTAGTGGAGGTATTATCTTGGAAGAGCGATGGCCATAACGTATTGCATAATATGAATCCTCGACGCTTAGAATATCTGTGATATAAAAATTTACGCTTTTCAAATGTAATAAAATGGAATAAAACGATTCAGAAACTATGTTAAATTTGTTTTACGCTCCTTTTCGTATAACTGACCCCGCAGACATTACACATTTTAACATGTTAACGACCTGATGACATAATAATGTCATAATTTTGGGAGAGTAATAAAATTAAAAAGAATATTAATTTATTTTGAAGTTTTCGGGTAAAAACCTAATGTTAAGCTTTTAAATTATTTTTATATTGAGTGTCCCAAAACCATTTCCGAAGACTTAATGGAGTGTTTATGTTCACTATCACGCAAAGAAATTATATAAAAAAAAATGCATCAACAATAATTTCATCCCAAATTCATTATTTTTATCGAAGCGATTGTGTAAATTGTCCTTGGCGTAAATTACCCGTGGCGACGTGCGAATGATAAACGTAACCTTCTCCGCGTTGCGTACATTCCGAGTTCAATGACCAAGACATGGCGCGCGGATAAAGCCGTATAATGACGCGTCTATCAGCTGTCGTACATATTAGAATAACCGTTTAATATTATCACGTAATATATAAAAAAAATGTCTTTATAAATCATACTCGAAATTGCAGGACCAATTGGTTAGATTTTTTACCGGAAATGATCTTGGGACACTCTGTATGCCAATGCTGTATAAAATGCCGCTAGAAGACTAAATATTCTATACCTAAATACGCAAATAAAATGTTATGACAACGTTTACAAACGTTAAAAAAAAGTCGTTAAAGTTACAGGATTCAACGTCATCAGAAAAGAAAAAAAATAGCAGTCATTAATTAAATGCATAAAAATCATACCTAAATGGCCAAGGTTAATACGGCAATAGACAATTAATTAAAACGTGGAAAATTATTTAAAGCGTAAAATTCCACGCTTATTATTTTTAATTCAGGCGTTAGATATAAAGGTTTTGTGATTTGCCCATACATTGTTTTATATTTTTTCGTGATTGATTAGAGTACTGCATCGAAATCATTAAAAAAATATCATTACGTGCCCTCTTAGTTTCCTCACACCTCTGAGAGTTTACATATAAACATTTTTTCCCCTTAATTAGGTAAAATTTATTTAAAAAATAAATAATAGTGAAAATGTGATTTTTTCGTTTTATGTTTTTGTTATTCTTAACCTATATCTAAGTTCGTTTGTATTGTAAATATTTCGTATTATTTAGGCGATATTTGCTTATTTAATAACTATCCATTTAAGTAGTTTAAAATATGTTTTCGATTAATGTAATTTTTTTTTGTTCGATTAGTGTAAATTTGTAGATTTCTTCAGTAATAAACATATAAATCACACATGTGATTATAATATATGTTTCGAAAGTATTCAAACCCTGTGCGCACAGCGCAGTATTTTCGGATTCAGCCACATATTTGGGATAGGTACATTTTATAATATTAAAATCAAGTTTTTTTTATAATATAATCGATTTTCACAACACAGTGCGCGATTTAAGTAGTAATTATCTCTCAGCAAATCTTTGATTTCTAATTGTTATTATAATTTCAAAGAAAATAAAAAAAAATGTTTTTATATATTAACCAATTAGATGTTGCGTTGGTCTTAACATTATAGTATAATGATAAACAAATTATACGTATGGCTTGTTTGCATAAACAGGCCTGAGATTAATTTTGTATGAGAAAGCTTTAATGTGCTCGATATACGCATATTAGCTCGAAATTAACAGAGCCTTTTCGCTTTGCAGGAAATACGCTTACACGTGTAATGTACCGATTTAATTTTAATCTGTTGAGTCGTTTGAACCACCCACATTAACATCCGCTTTAAGATATTAATAGTTAGGTAATTCGAATTCAAATGTCAAGTAGAGTTTCTATGGCTGAGTGCCTCCTCAACCACGAGGGGGTAATTTGGGTCGCAGAATGCGCTTTGACTTCCGCCTTCCTAGCTTTAGAAATAAAACCTCGGTAAGCGAGTTTTCGCGCTAATCTCGGACCGTAATGGATGAATTTCGATGGGGTTTTCAATGTTTCAAAAAGCATCGCTCGAGGTAGGTTTAAATTACAAATTTCTTTAATCCCTAATGATTACAAAATAGGCTATTTTGCATAAATGAAATTTCCCGGGGTAACCGAATAATTCCGGAATTATGTTAGTAATTTTGTAATATTGGCATTACTTGTCTCTTACCTTCCAACCATGGTTTGAACAAATTGTATGCCTATTGTAAAATATAAGTTACATATTTTAGCATACTTACCTTTTTAATAACATATTTATAATAATATTCAGGTAATCTATTTTAACTCTGTGATTTCCCTAATCAATATAATTATGAACCACTTATTATTAAAAACGTGTACGGTAAATTAGGTTTCAGTTTTCTCTTACCATAAAAGTTGTCATTTTTCAGAAAATAGGTTACAGCTTTCTATTTTTTGCTCTGATGTAATAAGTTTAAATAAAAGTTTGTGAGATTTTTTTTTTGTGAGAAATAAAAAACCTAATGGCTTATTAGCCGGGTATTTATTTTAAATTTATAATAATTACGATTTTAATTGTATAACTACAATAGCGATTTTGAATTTTTGTGTGCAGAATTGTCTCTTATAATTTATATAAATATTTAATAAATCTTATGTTGTCATTTCCTATCTGTTATGGTTTATCTGCTCACTTTCTTCACAATCATATACTGTAGACAGTGCCGGGACTCTGCAGCAGTGCAGGGTGCTCCTGACTGGATTTTGTAAGCTGATTTCATAGATTAAGTAATTTATATACTTACTTTAATTTTTGTTCAACAGTATTCGACGCGTCGGCCAAGTCTCCACAAGGCCTGCTGGTGGGCTCGATCTATCATCTGGGTAACTTTGACGAGTGCGTCACCATAGCAAGAGATCACGAAGGGGTCCGGACGCAGTACTGTTTGGCTACGGTTCGACTGCCCAATGACAGGAATAAATCTATCGAAACGGTAATTACGTAAAACTAAACATTTACGTATAAGGTTTTACAAACTCTCCATACTGTACCTACTACCTTAAATCTTCACTGCTCGCCCATCAACTTTCAACTTCTTTGCTGAATAGTTTTTACAAGTTTTCGACGCGCATTTTAAAACGCAAATAGTCGCCACACCGCATTCTCTGGCAATGTTTGAAACCGATTTTGAAATGTGATAGGATTGTTTTATGCGTCACTGTTGGTGGGTAATGGGGCTATAAAACTGAATACGTCAATATATAGCTACTGTTTCGGGCCGCGTTTTATCACAAAATCTACCAACAGTAAGAAAGGGCATGGAAATTCAAGCTTTTTTGAGACTACCTGGTCCTAATATTTTATTTTATGTTTTCTATGTCAATATTTACTATAAACATAGAAAACATAAAAAAAAACAAATAGAGAACATTTGGAAAGATAAAGTGGTCTACTGTTTATAAAATAATGCGGTGAACTGCATACGTAATATAAGTACAGGCAGGAATTTTTTTGTCCAACGGCTTTTAATAATATCACTTTTGCAGCTACCGTGAATAACAGTGCGTCATCTTATGGCGACTGGTAAAATAGTACGATGTCCATCTGTGTAACGTGGAATGTGTAATAAATGGCTAGCGAAGCGACTTAGTTAAACGCGACTCTGTAGCTATGGCTCTGAATGAATGCGATTTCGTCACCGCTATAATTTAGCTATTCGTTGCGCTAGATTAATAGGGTGATTTAAACGGTGTCGCCTTATAACGTGCACGTCTAAGCGTAGCTGACAGCTTCTCTCGTTCGCTGATCGCACTTGCGTTTTGAAACCGCACTGCTTCTGCAGCGGGTGATCAAATACTTGCCACAGACTCTAAACCATACGCCCTACAAAGTTTACAAATAGTTGCTTGTTCCAAGTCTTGGTCCGTGTGAAATCCATCCGCGTATCCATTATCCAATATCCCAAAACAGACAATCTGAAATAATTCTAATAGTAAAGTCTTTCTGCCGATATGACAATACGTCAGAGTTGAAATTAAATTGAATAGTTCAGAAATTTACGACGCCGTAATTAAAGTTTAATTTAAAATTAGCTCGTAAAATAAAAACAACTTTTTGAATTGGCCTTTATAACCAAATAAAGCATTATTTTGGTAAAAATAACCGATATTTGATCCCTTTTCTTATTTGAATTACTCGTATTTACGAAACTCAATAAAGTCATAGGATTCTAGCTCCTGAATATACTGATATTTTGAATTATTATATAGCGGTCTATACAATAAATAAAATCGTTTCGGCACGCGGGAAGGAGGTAGGTTTCTCCGAAACAAAGTATACAGGCAGGGGATAAGCGCACTCCAATTGTACGAACTGGCATCAAACATTCCTTTCGGTGTTTTACGGACATTTTACATTTTATTTCAAGCTACGATAGTGAGTATATAAACACATTATTACGACTTTTCCTTGGTTACGTGACTTGATTGAAAATTTGGACCAATTTTGTCATTTTGGTTCATTTCAGTATTAGTGAGAGGTTTTCGGAAGCAATCTCTAGAACCTTTTAGAAGCTTCTGAAACTATCCACGAACGAATATTCCGGGACTACCACATTGTCCATACTTCTCGACCATACAGTAAGATAATATACGCGAGTTTGGAATGGTTGCTGATCTTTTTCTCAAATATGTGGGTCACTTTTCAATCTATTTCCTTCACCCCTAGTTTCTTTTTGTCAGCGTATTTTTCTGAAATAAAAATAATTTTGATAATTGACTCTACTATTTGATATATATAGGTGATGATTTTAGAGGCGTGGTTTTCAAGAAGAGATAAAACGCTTAAAATTTGATGTTATGGCTAAGAAT
Source organism: Neomicropteryx cornuta (assembly GCA_020383195.1). Lineage (NCBI taxonomy): Eukaryota > Metazoa > Arthropoda > Insecta > Lepidoptera > Micropterigidae > Neomicropteryx > Neomicropteryx cornuta. Next base: position 16,088,916 of record JAHKQU010000008.1, on the reverse strand, counting down.
TTAGTTTTATTATAAAGATAAGGGTTTGCCATTATGTTTTGAAAAATGATTTCGGGTAAGTGGCCGCCGCGGCTGACTCGAACAAATTCCAGCCGAGAGGCCCAATTTTCAACCACTTTTTGCAGCAAGTTGGGCCGTATGTCAGCAATAACGCACCGAATATTCTCTTCCAAGGCGTTAATCGTGTCCGGCTTATCTGCGTAGACAAGCGACTTCACATAACCCCATAAAAAATAGTCCAGCGGTGTTAAATCGCACGATCTTGGAGGCCACGCCACAGGCCCACGACGCGATTTTTACTTTATTTTAGAGTGATTTAAAAAAAATTTAGAGTGATTTTTTCTAAATTTGCACTATTTGCAAACGTTGTTCAGGAGTAAGTCTATTCATTATGAAATGGCAAACCAAACTGAGCATAAATCAAGTAACAGCTGTCAAAAACACCAACTACGAAAAAAGTAGTGCCAGATTGAAAACCACGCTTCTAAAAAAACATCCTATATAAGGCGTTACAATATGACGCGACATGGAACGAGCAAAAACAGCGTTCCTTTATTGAAGTTTGGGTGGACGCACTCAGTTTTGCCTTCAACAACAAAAACTATGTTAACATAATAGTAACCATACATAAGTGCGCGCACTTATCAAATTTTATTTCTTTTTTAAAATAAAAAACGCTAAAAGTATATTGCATGTAACGTGTCGGCCAGTATCGGTGACAGTTGAACAACTTCATAAAATGCAGGCCTGCATTTAACTTGATTTAATCCAGTTTGCAAAACATTAGAAGCTTTGCAGCTAATTCGTTTCATATCTAAAAATAATCATATGTTCAGCTTACGAGAAACCCAATCGGAGAAACATTTAGTCATCAAAAATTGTTTCAAACAAAAGTTTTAAGGAAATTATAGGCCTACAATAAATATTTTGAACGGTATAAGTTTAGTCTTAAGTAAGTTTAAGTCTAAGGTTTTTTTTATTTAACTTTAAGATAAGATCTATAAATTAACTTCCAAAAATGTCTACTTTTGCGCATAGGCTAAATACCTCTTAATTTGGTGTTTATGCATGTTTAATAATTGTAGATTACAACCGTGTAATGGAACTAAACTGTAGTTAAAATAGTGATTTTATTACTTTTTTAATCTTTCCGCATTGTAAAAATAATCAACATAAAGGTACCTACTTGCTAAATGTCATTCTGTCATTTTTACATTTCGTAAAGCTTTGTCATTGTGGCAGTAATTTCTTCTTTACTTTTGCTCACTCTAGTTTAAATGGTAACATTTTGAATGGATTTGATCATGTGCCTACTAAGAGAGATAAGATTTTTTGAATTTTGAAAAACCAATTTTTCCCACCCTTAGGACCAATGGTTGTACTTACATATAAACTTTTTAACTGAGGTTGGTTTTGGATTTTAGGGATTGTGAAGCGCGAAGATATGTCCGAATTTTCTCGAAGCCATGACAATACCTATTAGAATTTTAGAACTTTCCTAATGAAATCCACCTAAAAGCAGGCAATTAATACATATTTAATTTTATATCTTTGAACTGCTGTACTTAAGCTCCTTCAGGATTACTTGAGTAGGTAATTTAAGAAAAGTTTGAGACTGGAATTTCCCAAGGAAGCGCTCGCTTGTCGGACGTTCGTGAGAAAGTTTTCGATGCTTTGTTGTTCGGGAAAATAAAAAGTTTTCTGATCAATGAAAACTTTGTTATCTATTTCTAATTTATTTTATTGAAGCTGTTAAATAAGTTTTACAGCAACATGCCACACGAGAGAATATAAGGGCCGCAGAGAGGGTTCCTTTTTTGAGGCGAATAAAGACTTTCCTCAAAATGACCGTAATTGAAATACAAAACTAACTAACTGTTATTTTTTCGAAATTTATTTATTATTGAGCTGTTACTTTTTACATATAGCTAAGACAACATTTGTAACGACAACTCACCGTTTCTTAAAAATCGATAAATTATGCCTCTTTAATACAGAAACAGCATTTTTGTCTATTTTAAGGTAGGTAATCTGTGTATGAATTTTAATTTGTGTACACCTTTTTTTTATAAAACAACCTAATTTTTATAGAAATTACTCCATCCACATTATTAAAACAGTTTTGATATACCTAACTAAAGGTTTTAAAAATTAATGCCTTTGTGCCATTGTGCATTTTGTACCACTTGATTGTATGCATTTGTACCATTACGCCAGTCCTGGATTTGTCGCGGCCTAGGGCTGCGGATAACAGAGGCCGCTTTCACTTTTCAATTCCTATGTAACCGCCCTTTTGGGAAGGAGGAAGGGGCGGCAGCAAATGTGAATATATGTGTAAATACATATATGAATCTAGCATAGATTATTTGATGGTTAGGTTAACTATAAAATTATTTGATAACGCTCGTACCGAATTGAATAATATTAGAATCTTACATTCAGGTGTTTCCTTTCATGTTTTCTAATATGTAAGATGTTCTCGTCACTTCCTAAATTCCCTTAATTTCTTCTAAATTATGTATTATTTCTACACACATCTCTTTCGAAAGCTATTTTAATGGCTGTTTTAAGCTGTGTATGGAATAAGTATTTATTTAATTAAGTAATGCTATATTGATAATACTTATATGAAAAAAGTAGTAAAGTATTATAGTAAGCCAAGAAAAGAATAATGATAAAAAAGAAAAACATCATACATTAATTACTATATAAGTAATGTTTTTTTATAGTTATATCAAATATATATTTTTTGTATCTTAAACATATTTTTTTTTTTAGAGACTCGGCCCAAGAGACGACATATACTGGGCAATATGCTTGCCTTCGGTGTGCACATCAAAAGCGGTCGGGGCGTTCGTTTCGGAAATTTTGGGGAATGCCGTCGGAAACGGCAGCTTTGTCGATGTCAAACCCGACAACTGCTACATCGATAAACCCATCGAGGTCACCTCCTACCAGATTGTATACGCGTAAGTTACATACATATACTATTGGCACAGTATAATGTGGATACAGTAAGTCATCTTAGAACAAAAACACGAATCGAAGCATGCGAGGGGCGACGTCATCAGGGCTGCTACAAAAAATTTAATAGTGCGTGTTTATATTGTTTAATCCATTACCTATTATATTGTGTTTTAATTCATGACAGTAGCACATACTTCCCTGGACCATTTTTAAGAAAAACGTAAAACATTATTCTGGATATAATATAATTAACAAATTATGACTTAAACTCATGAGTCTCAAATCTCACAACCAACATTTACAAAATAGGTTAGGTTAGGTAAGTATAATAATATAATAATAATATTTATTATTATTTATTAGTTATATTATTATAAATAATAATATTAAAAATAATTATTATTAGTATTTTTTTGTGTTATATCATTTAATTTTGTGACGTCCTATTGTGCCATTATGAATAATAAATACTATAAATATGTTTTTTAAAAAATCTTCGTAATTTAATTCCAATTTAAAAAAATTAAAAAAAAAAAAACATATTCTGTAAATCTTTTTAGGATCTACAATTCTGTAGTACATTCATTTGGTCTATCTCTTATTATTTAGTCAGTGTAAGCTATGACTGCTCCCAAAAAGCGACTTATTTTTTAGACTTATTTTTTTTAGCAAAATTACATTAATTTTTTGAAAGTATGGGGCTAAAAAATAGCAGTCAGGCGGACGCAAGACGCAATATTATAAGGGTTTCATTTTTTCCTTTTCATGTATGGAATCCTAAAAATATATATATTATTATATTGTACCTAAATGTAAAAATGTATAATTCATAAAACTTCAATACGGCATAGAAATTATAATACCTATTTATTAAATAAATAGTTTTAAATCGTGTCTATTACTTAGAGCTGTGTCTATTGAATTACATTACTAATGCACACAAACCCTTGTTACTTGGAAATTTTCTTTGTCACAGTGTTCAGGCACCCTCCAGAGCAATTCTGACAGTCTTGATTTTATCTTCATGACGCTAAGCTATTCCATAGCAGACTACACTATTTTAATCCTGCGACTGTACATGTGTTTAGTTATATAATACGGCAGTGCTGGGAACAGATGACCCACTTCATAATTACGAGATGGTGACGACGTCCCACTGGGTTTCGAACCGTGGACCTCTGAGAAGCTAGTGCCACCTGGTATCATAACTTACAAACTAACCATTTCATACAAATATTTTTTCGTAGGTTCGTAGCTTGAAGAAACGTATACTAAAAAAACTGATTGTTTTATTTTTATTTTTTCAGGACAATCATCGCATTCTTTTTGACAATAGCTGCATGCAGTACCGTGTACGATATCTTCGTGTTCGGTCCCAAAAAGCAAAGCTGCAAAGAAGTTAACATGAGCGCGATAGAAGAATTTGTTTTAATATTCTCCGCCCTCAATAACCTCAAAAAGATATTCGGAGTGAAGAACAAGGACGAGCTGGGCCTCGACTGCGTGGCGGGAATCAAGGCCATAGCCATGATGTTCGTGATCGCAGGTCACACCTGCATATTCGTGGCGTCTGGACCCGTCGTCGATTCTCGGGTTTGGGACGGGGTAAGAATTTATTTATTTAGTTATTTAAGTACAAAAACGAAAACCGTATTATAAATCACATAGCCTAACCTAACTAGGCAAACTGCCTGTTCTGAGATAGACTCAATTGTCGTTTTTACATATGCCGTAAAGATTCTGAGCAATGTTTTTAAATATATATAAGTAATAATATAAATATTGAGTTAAAAATAAAACGCATATTTTTATAAAATATATTATTATAATATTGAATTAGTAACTTTTATAAAATAAATAAATATATTTTCTTATGTACACTAAAAATTAATTATTATTAGGTAGGTATATTCTGGAGCAAACTGTCCGATGTGGGGACAGTTGCGATTTCTGATTATATTTTATAAATTAAATATTAATATTGATATTTGTACATATATTAATTTATTTGTTTTTAATTATAATTTTTACCGTAACCAAATTATTTTGATAATCCAAAAGCAGTATTTTATTACTAAAAATTCACGAGGTAGTGAATTAAAACCATAACTATATTTAAATCTAGTTTTCATTGGTTTTAAGTTAGAATCCGCATTTTGCAAAAGGAATCAGCTATTAAACACTACCAATAATAAGGTCTAAATTTTCCGAATATTATTTTTAGTTAATGGATCCGATTTAATCCGGCTTAATTTAAGAAAAAATATAATCTGACGTAACATTGACTCAAATTTGAGCGATTTTCTTGTTTTATATAACTGGTTTATCCATATTGATATGCATAATAAATCGTATTTTAAAAATAGATTTTTACAATCATATCTGTCAGATTAACAGAATTTTATTACTACCTTTGTTTATGAATATTCAATAATATTTATTACTATTATATTTTTATTCTTGGTCAAATATTCTATACTAAAAATCAAATATTCAAATATTTAGACTTATATGAGAAAACTGGTAATAGGTACAAAGGCCATAATTTATACGAGTTTGTAGGGACAGAGGGATATCCGCTAACTTACCAGATTAATGTAGATATTTTTATGGTGTCTTTTTAGAGTGACTGGTGACAAATTTATTTGAGTTTGATTGAAAAACATGTTTCTGATTCATGTTAATTGATAAATTCTGACATGTGTAATAAAAGATTTAGGCAATAAATAATACTATATTTTGCCACAATAATTTATTTATATATAATTGGAAGTTGAGCATAATCGTAAAATTCCTTATTATAAAACAATGTCCAGTATCGCTTTATTGACATGAGTATTGAAGTAGAGCACTTATATTAAATTTCAAAATTAAATTTATAACATTTCCGATATCGAATTGAAATCGGGAAAATAATTGATCTTTCATTTATAATTTTTATAATCCCACATATGTAATAATAACATCAATTTGTTTCAAAAGGGGGTTTATATAAATAATATTTTTTTTATAAAAAGTATTATTTTTATAAACCCCATCATTATTATCACGTAAGATAATCTAATATGTTTTTTAATTCACTGTACTCGGTTCTAGACATCCTAATTCACATTTTTGACCGACTTAATAAAAGGAGGACGTTCTCAATTCGATCTGCATGTTTTTATAAATAGTCTTGTAAATTGTTTAAGATTGCACTCGTGATAAATAGATAAATAAATGATTTAGCTTTTAGCCCCGCTGTTTGCACCCGCCTTCCTCTTGCGTCTTTAGCCTACTTCGGGCTGCAAATAACCTACCTTTACCTTTAAACTACCTTTAAAAAGCTGCATTATAGGACGCGAGGCAAAAATAAAAGTGAACACATTATTTATTTAATTTATATTTCAAAAATGAAAATTAAATTGAAAAATCAGACTTCGATAAGCACAAAATAGGTCTTTAATGTACATAATGCTATGAACCACTCGTCTAAATACTTAGTGGTTGAGAGTGGTGCATCAACAAAAAGATTTTTTGGATTTTTTGAAGATTTTCCAAGACCGATCTATAATATGAATCTTGTTGACCCCGGAAGTGATGCTTATCGTTTTGATCAGGAACCCTTTTTACAAAATGGGTTAATTTAGGTCGTGCAATATACCAACTACATCATTTGAGGGGTGTAAGAGCAAAAGCGGTAATCTCCGTCTTCCATCATTGTTAAGGATATAAGCTTAACCTATTTTATGTTTAAACTATAAAAGCACACCAAAAATGTTGTTTTAAAACTAAAGCTGTAACATGTATCGAACTTTGTAAGATAATTTTGTTACCAATATTTACCAAAAAAAAAAAATATGAAAGGAAGCAATCTCCTAGATTGCTCTGTTTTGCTACAACAAGATTAAAAATTGCTACTTTTGTTATATCAACTGAGATTACTGTTATATCAACCGTTTTTGTTAGCAAAGAAACTTAAATTTAATCGGTCCCTATTCGCCGCCATACAAACAAATAACAGAATGGCTACTGAGTTTTTTTTTTCAATGGCTATACGGAGATTTCCATTGTTGCTAATCGAAAAGTAATCGAAGATTTCCGTTGTTGTTATAAAATGAATATTTTATATTCGATTTTGTATGAAACATAGCCGCTTTAAGTTAGTGCTGACACCAGAGGTAAATTTTTCATACTATGGAACGTGATACTAGTCACTTTTTTTTTTATGAGATAACTTCTTTTACACACTTCTTTTATTCATTTATTTAAATTTAAAGAAATCCAAGAACAAAAAAAAAATACTAGATGTATGTAGAACCAGATTCCTACTTTATATTACTTATATAATAATAAAATTAACAAATTATGGTAATGCATCTTTTACTATTTTTTATGTCTTAGAATGCTTTTTTTATTTGAAATTCATTCATTCATTCATTTATTCATGGCAATTATGTATTAAGTGTTAACGAGTAACTTAAATTGTATTTGTGTGTGTGCATGTGTATATCTGTGGGTGTCAGTGTGTATATTTGTGCCGTAGTTAATTTTTATATTTTCACAGGGTTTTGCGCTGGTCTCTTGTATGCTCACTGTAACACTTCATATATAACCTTCCTTCGAACAGGTAACTCTTACCTAGTTAGGAAGGTTATAGACTTGTACTCATCGGCCAACTCGATTTCTCAATCAAAAAAAAAACATTATTTCATTAAACAAGCGAAAGATTCGAGGTCTAGAAGATTGAAGAGCATCATTATTCGAGGAACAAATTTAATTTATTTAATTAATAATTTAATTTATTTAATTTGCGTGTTGAGTATTTTGTTTTGATGTGGTCATAGTGAACTGGACGACCCAGTAGGATGTATTAAGCACGGCGGTCAATCACCCGCGCGGGTCCAATCTAATATTGATTGTTGCTCCGTATGTATTATTTTTTACTCGATTCCTATCACGCTAACCTCGCCTCATTCGCGAGTCCATATAGTCAATGACTGCCCTAAAAAGTAAAATTATAGAGCTTTGGTCGCCCAAGTGCCACCAGAACACAGAAAGCTAAAAGATAATTTGGTCGACAGTCATTATTTCATCAGTGGTTTTATTGATCATAATTTGTAATTATGGGTTTTTTATATATACCTGAGAAGTTATAACGTTAAATTCAAATTATACGATAATCTAATATTGTCGGATTAAATTCTTTTTAAATAATTCTAATTCTTCTTCTATTTAATTCGATTCCCAATCTTCGTGCATCTGTTATAAGTTAATTCTATTAATGGCATAGGTACCATACGTTTGTACTTTTTTGTAAGAACGTAAAGAAAAAAAAACCTACATTTTCGTCAATGGTCAAATGGTCCGAAACACGGTTGACGACCACTGGTTTGAGGAATCCAAGGAATTTTCTAATATGAGGCATTAACGAACTCGTATTTAACATACTTTATTCCAATATATAAACTATATTTTATCTTCAAAGCTAAAACAAACTAAATGTTTACTCATGCGGTCAATTTAACAATAATATTTTTCCATTGCAGTACTTGGAGTCTTTCATGCTTGCTTTCATGCTGAGTAACACTCTTCTGGTAGATACCTTCCTCATGATGAGCGCGTTTCTTTTTTGCCGACTTCTCTTGATTGAACTGGACAAAGGATTCAAAACTATCAACCTGCTGGCCATCTATGCTTTTAGATACTTAAGGTACATGTTATTAATTAATTATATAGAAACTATAATTTATTTAGAGGTTCAGAACAATTTTATTAAACATTGGTTTTCTTTGTGCTAGGTATGTAAATGATATGCTATGAAGATCATCTTTCCAGTAGGAAAAAATAGACACTAAATATGTTATTTTACATATGTAAATATGTGTAAATGGTAAAGCAATTGTGCAGATTAATTTTAGAGATTAATCTACCAACAGGAAACGGGAAGAATCCTTGCCATCCTTGGCAGCGAGAAGAAACGTGAGCAGGGCTGTCGTGACAGCACACAATGACAGCTGCTTAATAAACTTTAGCCTGCATAGGAGCCTGGACTATGAATAATTCTTAATCTGGTGGCTAAGGGTAGGTAGTTATAAAAACAAAGAAAAAATACCCTACATAAAGATAATATCGCTGATCAAGCTCCCGGTTCAGTGGCATTGATGACGTCATTGGCGTCCTAACGATAGTCCTGTACCTCATGTCATTCGATCGATTTTGAAAAAGAAATGATTGGTAGGTCGAATTTGATCATCCAATTATTTTATGAAAAATCTAAGCCGTGAAGAAGTTCCGGCTTTTTCGATGCGCCATAAATAAATATAAACTGACAGTAAAAATATTAAAAAACCGTCTCAAAATATACGAAAAATACATATTACCAAAAAAAGTGAGCACGCGACCGCAATGAAAAAAACAATTTGATGTGTTTTTTTTTATTTGATTTATTGCTAACTGGCACCAGATGAAACTACCCCCTGACCGCCCCTTATAAAACGTCTATCATAAGTAACAAAATATATTGAAGTCGGTTTGATTTTTATTAGGTTTAATGCCTGAAATCGTGTTTAATTTTCATACGATTCGCTTTCAGACTGACCCCAGTTTACATGATCGTCATTGGATTCTATATGACCTGGATGAACAAAGTGGATTCAGGCCCTCTTTGGAACCACAGAATGACACTCGAAAGGGACCGGTGCATAGAATCTTGGTGGGCAAACATTCTATACATAAACAACTATGTAAAAACTGAGCAACTAGTAAGATATAACTCTATTCATTAATTTATAAATATATAATTCTTAAGATACCTACCATCTAACTCACGGCCACAGGTGTATTTAGTACATTTATTTCTTCACCTAAAGCACTATTCATGATTCTTTCTCAAGAAAGATTCAAGAAAGTGTCCATGAAATGTCTTGGGATACATTTTTTAGGATCTGAGATTGAAAATTTTATAATTTTCAACGTTTGCCTAGTGAACCTTGGTATAAATACCAAGGTACAAAGGTGCCAGGTGAAATTATAAAACATAAGTCTTAGAAATGATTGATAACCTAATACGTGAACTGTCGTTGTTTCGAGGTGAATCATCACATCCAATAAAACCATTTTTTTTTGTGAATTCTTTATTTATAAACAAAATACATATTCTATTTATTTGTTCACTAAACCCTTGCGGGTAAGTTGTCATTGCCATTAGTTTTTTCTATTCCTAATCATTCCGTTTTTTTCCATCTAAGAAGAATTCGAAGCCTGTTCGAAGAATTTTTCATTTAGGTTAGGGGTTAATATCCTTTTTTATATATAGATATATATTTAATGATTGTTTTTTAATAGCGGTAAATCGCCTGAAAATATAAATGATAAAATCTTTGAAATATTCAAAAATTTAATTAAATTATGATTGTTAAATACACATATATATGTGGGTATTTAAATATATTTATATTTAATTTTCACTCTTTTTATGAAAATAATACTTACTATTTGTTTTTAAAAATATACGTTCACAATAATATTTTGTGTCAAAGTTGCCTCCATTTTTTAAGGTGGAAATTTTCCCGCTAACCTTTCAATTTTCCAATATAATTTACAACACGCAATTCCTTGGATCCCTTTGTTATTTATTGGTGTCAATGATAACATATTTTCTCTGCCATGGCCAAGAAAGAAAATGCCATGTTTTACTTTCAAAGAAGAGTATTTCATTACCTGGCAGAAAACTACTTATATTTTAATGAGTGCCTAAGAAAACATAATTATAATATTGTTATTCGGACCAACATTAAACCATTCGGAATACCGCTTTGTTGATAAATCAAGGTATATTTTCCGAAATTACCCTATTAGAAAAATTGAACGTATGAAACAAAATATTTTGCCTGATAATCATTTACGCGGAAAAAACAATGTAATGAAATGTATTCCATGTCTTTCTAAAATTGGCGGTGGTTTCGAATTCTTCAGCGCAGGTCTGAAAATTACACCATAAATTATATTTCACGTTTCTACTGGCTTACCTCGAAAATACCGCACCGTCTTTGTGGGGAAATGTAAAGGTGTTTTGTAAAAAATAATAATAAAGATTAAAAAAAAAAATAGTAAAACCGATTTTAAAAAAACTTTTAATATTTCTTCAGCTGATTTTATTTTATGGAACTGTAATTGTAATCAGTTATGAATGTTATTTAAACTTATAAACTTATTTTAAGAATTTTCGTTCACCTTATTGACATTCTGGTATAGGATGGTGCCAAAAACCATCTTGTTTATCTGCTTGCCTTCTGGAAGTATTCTTTATTTCTATCAGTAGTTTGATTTTATTATTTTTTTTTTCTTATTTACTTTACCATTCTAACACGACTATTTTTCAGTGCATGTTTCAGTCATGGTATTTGTCGGTGGACACTCAGCTCTTCATATTGGCACCATTGATTATAATACCCCTTCAAAGGAGTAGGAAGCTTGGGATTATCATACTGGGCGCTTTTGCTTTTATATCTACTATAGTACCTATAGCAATTACTTATATATATAGATGGGATCCTACGCTACTGATATATGCCAAGTAAGTATTCTGTTTTTCATTACAGTCTCTACTAAGTATCAGTTGCTTGTAGTAATTAGATAATCAATATATATATACATTTAAATTGGAAATAATTTAAACTGATATAATTATCATGGTATTTAAAGTACATAATGGTATAAATTAAATACAGTTTTCAAGGTAGTCGCAAAAAGCTAAGTGCTATTATATTAAACATGCCTCTCCTTTTACTTTCAGAGAATTCGAAGATATATCAGTCAATAAATATTTCCAAGATTCATATATGAAAACACATATGAAAGCCAATTCATATGCCGTAGGATTAATCACTGGATATTTAGTGCATATTATGCAAAAAACCAAGTAAGTACCAACTTTCAATGAAATTTAGCGCGCCGAGGAAGCTGTTGGGGGCAAATCCTTAAGAGCCAGTATATCGTGAGGTGACCTTGAAGTTTGGCCCTTGCAAATGGTGTCGGCCACGTGCACTTCGAGCGTCCGTCGACAACATCAAAGAATAAACATTTGACAGTTTTTTATTTTTATTAAAAATATAAGGCAATTTAAAAAAATCTAAATTAAGGTTTTCTGTAGAATTTTATTGCGGATTTTTTATGTATAAATTAGGCTTACGTCACATATGTAGTTTGGTTTATGAGAGTTTTAAAAAATAAAACTTAACAATTTCAATATTTTTTTATGTAAACATAGGATTATTTATTTAAAAACTAGCTTAAAGGTTTGCTAGAAAAATGTTCAGTTAATCTAATTATATTTTTTATATATGCCTGGTATGAAAAGCTATCTTGGCAGTAGACCTCAAAAACACGCATAAAATGCAATTCGAGTGCAATTCGAGCCATAGCTCTTAATCGTTCGAAATTTTGTGCGTACTTACGCATATAAAAAAATCATAAATATTGTAAAAGTGAGGTTAGCTTTACTTTGCCAGTGTCTAGTTCTTTCAGTCACTTTTAGATTTAAAAATAACGCTACAATCGTTGGTGCACGTCGAGAAAAGGCCAGCAGCATTCAAACTGGTTTCTACTGGCTGGTAGGTATTGGCTAAGAACCCTAGAGTAGGTACCTCTGGCAGAATAAATTAACAAAATATTTTTTTTTTTAATGTTTATTTTATTTATTAATTTTAGATATAAAATATCCGATACACTAACCACTCTCGGTTGGACAGTGGGTCTAACCGGAGGTATAGCAGGAGGCTTTTCTGTTAACTATTTCTATAAGGCTGACTACGTGTACGAGCCCGTTGGCGCCGCCATCTTTTCCGGCTGTCAACGCCTTGCTTGGTGCATATTCATCAGCTGGTTGATTATCGCCTGCATTGCAGGAAGAGGCGGTGAGGATTTTATAAATGATCTCTTTTTAACCGACTTTTAAAAAAAGGAATACTTTCTATTTCGTAGTGGCCTAAGCGATTTCCAATATTGTTTTTTTGCATATAATGGGGAATTTCTCAGTGGTGGTTCGAACATTTCAACCGTATCAACTTGTAATATAAAAGTACTGTATTATGCAATTAAAGTACCTATTATTTAATTAAAATCGGGAATACTATTTTAATTAGTAATGAAGGTAATGCATGATGCCTACATTTTTTTTCAATAGCATCTTTATTACCGCTTGGCAATATTTAATATAAAAAAAACTTGTTTTTTAATAAAGATAAAAGATAGAAGTTACGTGTTCGTTTAATTATTAAATAAACATTGGAGGTATATTTCCGTCGGTATACTGATCGACCAGAAAATTCTGCAGTTAAAGTACTAAACGTAACAGTAAAAGTGAAGTACTTTATTTTAGTAAAGCGTCTTTAAAAGGGACAAATATAAACTTGTCAGTCCCAAATGTATTATTTTCGTTCATAAAATGACCTAACCTGAGCCGTAATTGGGGAGTAACCTAACCCATTATTTTAGTACTTACTAAAATATTTTTCAGATGAAACGAGGAAAAAGTAGTAAAATAATCTTCCATCTTGAACAATTTATTATCCTTTTTGCCAAAAGTGAAGGTGTTAGATTTTTTTAGGAGGCTATATTTCTCTCAAATATAATAATTATAAACTGAATCAAAATTCTAATTTTACAAATGCCACGATAATACAGGCTGTCTCAAGACCATTCCTGAAGACTTTGAGGGGGTGTTTATGTTCCCTATTACGATAAAGGAATTATAAAAATAATGCGAAAATAATTCATCACTTTTTTTTTAAATTTGATTAAAGTTTGCCCTACAGCCTTGGCTAATAGCCGTCATTTACCTGCGTCACAGCTGGTAGACGCAGGACAACAAACAGTTTATTTTTATCACGTAAAGATTACATTTTGTTTTCACATAAATTATTAATTTTGATATAACGTCAATACAAATCATGTTTGAAATCACAGGGCCTTGGCCTTAGGGTCTTGGGATACGGTGTATCTTTACTTTTGCAATTGAGGGGTTCTATCGTTGAAGTGCAGTTCAGGGATCCACCAGCCTAACTTTGTGAAACCAAATGCCACCAGCGGCACGAAAATGCTCTGATTTGTATTTAATTGCCGAGTGTAGCGTGTATTTTATGATACTGTCATTTGATTAAATTTTATTTGAAAATGGGCTCTCAATTGATAGTCAATTTGTTAGGTCTCACGTTTATCAAGTATTGCCTTGGTTTCATTCAGATTAAGTAAATATATTTCCCGGGAGAGATTCCAGAGTCAAAAGCCTGAACATCTGGAGTGGCTCAAGGTGTACAAATGTACAAAGACAATGAATTTATGGTATTTCTATGAGAGCTTCCTATTAGCGCATTATGTTTGTACTGTTTATGTAAATATTTGAATTTTAATTTATGTATAACATAATTTACACTAACGCAACTAGTAATGATCAAATATAATTTAATTTTCAGACCCGTGATGTGTTAATATTTAGATTTAAAGTGGGTCGCAGGGCAACCCTAATTTTACAGCGCGTTTAGTACGTTTGACTGAACTCCGGTGTACACTTAAACAAAGTGCTACGAACGGTTCCGTCAAGAAACAAAATCTATGAGATTGTTTCGTACAGGTTACGAGATAATTTTGTTTTGTTTTCTACTGAATTTCTCGGTTAACTCAGAGCTAGATATTTTTTTCACTGCATTTTGAGTCCCTTTTCAAAAAGCTTTCTCTGGTAAGTGGAGGTCGTGACTTGTACGGACGTATATGGATTCTTACAAGACGAATTAAAGATGTTACTTTCACATATAAAGTAAATGTATTTCCGTTGCCATGCTATAACTCTCGGTGTGGATAAAAATAATAACATAATTACATGTCACTCAGCCGTATCTAACTGCAACGCAGGACATTTCTATCGTATATGCAAGATGGCTTTATAACGCCTAGCTTTATGCTCGTCTCCAATGTCCGGGCTGGATGCAGGTAGGTGGAATAAATATGAGGCCATGTACATTGAAGCCGTTTATTTAGCAGGCGTTATGACTTTATTTACATGAAATCCCATTCGGGAAACATTTCAATAATTAAAAGATGCGGTACTAAAAAACTAATTAACAACGGTAAATGTACGACGGTAAATATATAAATTAAACTAGCAAATCGTTCGGATGGCTGCGCGCGCTCAACAGCTCTCCTGATTATGGTTTTCGAACGACTGTCCGTTGTCGCCCGGCGCTCGGCGATCCAGTCCGGCCCTGCGCATGCGCGCAGCGCCTCGGCTCCCCTCGGCTCCGCTCGGCTCCCCTCGGCTGAAATCGGCCGCCGTCGGGTCGCCCCGCGCGCCGCCGACGCGACGTTCGGGTGTGTGCGTGAGTCGTCGTGTCTGTGTAGCGGAGTCCACTCACACCGCTACATTCCTCCGCCCGTACAAAAAGGAAAAAATCCCATTTTTTCCGTAGTCCCGTGCCGTCGAATGTAGGTACACTGGAACGTCAAAAAATTATGCGATTCACTGCACTCCAATGAATACAATCTCTTGCTTTCTCGTCACTATTCATAACCAGGTTTTATTTAGGTTACGACAACAGGAACGGATGGAAAAGTAGGAAATATGTATATTTAAATATCGATTGTCACTTAACCTAGCTTTTTCAATTGTCCGAAAATAATTCTAGATAATTAAATATATTTTACAAAATAGTCAGAACGGTTAGTAAGAAACGAATTGTTATAACATGTTAGTGAATGTTCTGTATACCTATTAAATACTAGTTCCCCAAATACCGATGTACGATTTTACTGGCGTTGCTACCTTCCTGGCGAATGGGTGGAACCAGCTCCGAAGGGTAGCCATCTCCGCGGTGCAGTGATACACCGGGATGGTCCTTGGCTGGGTCAGCCGGGTCTGCCATGTCGCGTGCTGCTAAAATGGCTGAACCGACGGCTGTCCACGTCAAACGGGGGCCACCTCTGCGTTCCAGCTAGCTGCCGGAACGGGATGGTCGTTTGCCATATGAAAACGGTGGCCACCTCTGCGATACGGTGCGTTGCCGCATCGGGGTGGTCGTTTGTTACCAGGAAGCAGCTGTTGTCGGCCTTAATCACCGACAACCGTATAAGGGAACCACGAGTGTAAAAATATACTAATTACTAATAAACTACATGTGAACGATAAATTCCATATTACATGATAATTTAAATAAATATTCGATATAAATAATTATTAAATTAAAACAATGTCAAAGAGAAACAAGGAATTTACGAAAGGATTGTTGTCGACCTAAATACCTGTTACGAATTCTCCGTTAATGGCCGTCTGCCAACAGTGGGTAGACGGGCGCAGCCTGAAGTCCCGAAGGTCTTGAAGAGTTGCGAAGTTGGAACGGGCGGCACATCCCATGAATCCGTGCTCCTGCTGACGGCATTGTCCCACAGGAAACAGCGGACCACCATGATGGTTGTCGGGATGCTGACTGGTGGATGCTGATGTCCGTCGTCGTCGATGCCCGTGTCCGTGCGTGTTTCTTCAGAAACCCGAGGCTGCGTGCTTCTTCACAGGGGTCACCAATATAACGCCTAGCTTTATGCTCGTCTCCAATGTCCGGGCTGGATGCAGGTAGGTGGAATAAATATGAGGCCATGTACATTGAAGCCGTTTATTTAGCAGGCGTTATGACTTTATTTACATGAAATCCCATTCGGGAAACATTTCAATAATTAAAAGATGCGGTACTAAAAAACTAATTAACAACGGTAAATGTACGACGGTAAATATATAAATTAAACTAGCAAATCGTTCGGATGGCTGCGCGCGCTCAACAGCTCTCCTGATTATGGTTTTCGAACGACTGTCCGTTGTCGCCCGGCGCTCGGCGATCCAGTCCGGCCCTGCGCATGCGCGCAGCGCCTCGGCTCCCCTCGGCTCCGCTCGGCTCCCCTCGGCTGAAATCGGCCGCCGTCGGGTCGCCCCGCGCGCCGCCGACGCGACGTTCGGGTGTGTGCGTGAGTCGTCGTGTCTGTGTAGCGGAGTCCACTCACACCGCTACAGCTTATTTAATAAAGTCATACTTAATTACAGGCTTACTGGGAAAATTACTGTCATGGAAGGCTCTTCTTCCGCTGAGTCGCCTGACCTACTGTGCCTATCTGATGAATGGTTTTGTTGAAATTTATACCCTTTCAGTTGTGAGACAACCCAAATATATAAGTGTCATTGGATTGGTAAGTCTAGGGCGGTTAAAAGTTATTATTTAGCATTCCTATTTTGTGTCAAGCTAGTGACCGTTCTTTTAATATAATAATAAAAAACTATCATCATAAAATATCTATAAATACACGCAATGTGAAAAAAAATAAACGCGCCCTTCAAAGGAAAAGGGAAGATGTACCGATATCATTACCAAGATACAGGCCGTAACCCAGATGCAAAACATGTTTAATACGATACCCTACAGCTTTTCGGTTATAAGTAAAAGATAGCAGCATTCAAGTAAAGTCAATAGCGTAAATAAATCTGTTTGAAATACCAAAACCTAGAGGAGAGATATATATATCGCTATGGACGATTAGTAATCTGTAGACGATATCACAAACTAACAGATTAAAGCATAAATACAGCTGAATTTGCTATGCTCCAATAAGTGGGAAAGTTCAGTAAATTCAATTACCAGGTTCACCAATATGTCTTCTTCATATTGATAGATATAAATAGAGTGTGGTAACATAAATTTTAGACAAGACCTTACAATAAAAATCTTTACTAATAATATAAGTAGGGTCAAGGAAGAGCACCATTATTATTTATAATGACACAACCTCTTTCACCACTCCCACTTAGTATTACTACACCGACAACAAGCATGATAGGTCGTCATAATTAATTCTTCCTATAGATAATTCATCGGAGATGATTGTAGAACAGTTCGATGTGGTGCATTGTTCCACCTGTTTACAAAACATATTTTAAGATTATCATGTGTTGTAGCAGAAACGCTAGCACTTCTGCTCTATTTGAATTAACATAACAAGTTTAATATTCTGTGGATAGCGGGTAATCTTTTGTCAAAGCATTGGGTTGATTCTATTATTTTATTATGCTTTACTTGGTACACTTTCTTAAACATTTTTAAGAGAAAATAATACTGAATGCTACACGAAGAAACTGATTCCATGCTTCCCAAATTCCTCACGATGATACCTTCTTGTCAATTAGTATACTTTTACCCTCAGATTACTCTTAGGTAAGGAAAACATTGAAAGGTGAATTTTGACCACCACTTTCTAAAATATGTTTATGTGTATTAGGGGTTCCTCCCAATTAGGAAAAATGGTCAAAATGGCTATTCACTAAAAATCACAAGACACTTTATCAAAAATGATTGAAATTACCAAGACTTAAAACAATATCCATATGACGTAGCAATTATTTTAGAGATTTTCAAATAATTGACAATATATGTAACAGTTTAAAAACATAAAATAGTGTTGTGGTACATACTTATTTTCTCCTCTTACGAAAAAAGTAAGTACAGGGTGCAGTTGTTATTTTCAGGCAATGGAGGTATTCGGTCACATCATCATAACACTGAGCGGAGCAGTTGTACTGTCGTTACTATTTGAATCTCCTATTCATAGGTTGGAGAAGTTACTGCTGCGAAAAACTGGTAGGAAAATATATTTTATACCATTCTTTTCATTAGCATATATTGCTTAGCTTTACACTACCGCTAGTCTACTTACAGAATTCCCGCAGACATTTGACCCAAATACCTAGATGACATCATAGCTCATCCTCAGACATGACGCAACCATCTTTCTCCAATTTCATTACTAACTACAACATATCTTATCTTGACGGACATCATTTTTCTCTTTTTAAAATGAATGTAACCAATGAGAATTTTATACCTTATGCATATGTAATTATTTTATTGTTTTACAGAATTTCATTCTGAATATTTCGTTGGCTTCTCCAATTTCATTACTAACTACAACATATCTTATCTTGGCGGACATCATTTTTCTCTTTTTAAAATGAATGTAACCAATGAGAATTTTATACCTTATGCATATGTAATTATTTTATTGTTTTACAGAATTTCATTCTGAATATTTCGTTGGCAGACAGCCTAGACGCAAACCGCATAGGAAGCATAAATGCTTAAAGTTTAGAAAAGCTTATTTACCCACTATTTCATAAATAATTTACAGTTAAAATATCAAGAATAAATTGGTATGTCACTAAAAATTATGAAATTGTGCTTTTTTAATAAATTACAATATTTTATGGATGTTTAAGACTTGCTGCGATATTTGTATCATGTTTTAGTTACTAAAGGAGTGCTAGTCCGATTCGTCTTAGCAGTTAAGCAATTAAAAAAAAACACTATATATTCAATGTTAATATTATTTTTTGAAACATTTTTTAAAAATCGTATAAATTTCTTCGCCACCATATTTTTTTCTTTGCAGAGCTTTTATTTAAGTTTTTTTTTTTTGAAGTGTTTTATGCATTAGACTTAACTAAATAATTAGGTTTAAAAAAATCTTAAAAGAAAATTAGGCTCTTTGTTAGGTTATGTTATTTATTTGTGTTTTTACATTTTTGTGTTTTAATAAGTTATTAGCGGGGTAATTATACAATTTATAGTAATTAATTGAACCGAATGATCTTCTTAAAATATTTTTAAATTTGGTAACACAATAAAGATAAAATATGTACAATGTACAATATTTAGGAGCAGTTGCTAATATATTGCGGTTGGTAATATTTTAATTTACCTTTTTACAGTTAAACGTTCCAGTACAAGCAGCAAACAGGCGCTGTCAGCGGAGATTGAATGACAACAGGGGAATAAATATTATTTATATGAATAAATTATTTCATGTTTTAAAATTGGGAACATCCAGGGTATATAACCATTGTGAAAAACATATTTAAGGAATAAGCCGTATAAATATTAGATAATATCTAATTTTTAAAATAAGTAATTTTAGTAAATAAATTAATAAAACCCTTTAAAAAATATTGTAAATCATTTTTAGTAAAGAAAAAGAATGCATTATTACCACAGGTCTAAACCCTATACTTTTAAAATGTGTGGTCTATTTTAAAAATGTTAAAAAAGATCTTTCTCTGATTTTTTCACTATTTATGCATATGGAGGTTTTATTAAAACATAAATTCTTCCTCGCAACAACACGTCAATTGTAATAATACCTATTAAAATATATTATGAGGGTTTTAGACAGATATTTAGTTATATTTTTTTTGAAGCAGCATAGATTTTGTTCAGTGCCTATCCAGCCATTCGGCCAGCCCTGTTCCACGGTCTCCATATCTAAGATTAATCACTTCTGCTTCGATGCCTTTGGTCGAAAGCTCTTTTGCTGCCTGGAGCGACATCTCCACACCCTGGCTGTTTCCCTATGGTAACATGGTTGACTCCTTTTCAAATTTAGCCTTGCCTATTTGAATGGTAAAATTGGGACTGAGAGCCTCATTGGAAATAGGAAAGGACACTCCATAAAGCATCTCGTTTTTGAGGATATCTAATATAACGGGATTGGAATCCCTTATTGAAAAGTTCAAGAGCCCCCTTGCATCTTCTTGTATGAAACGCCGGGATATGAGAATACCAGGGGCGGCGTAGCACTGCGATTGTTGAACTGCCACTCCGGTGGCCGCTCTGTTGGGCCCCTTGAACACCCAAATTGGGATGCTAACCAGATCCGCGGACATGTACAAAGTCTTCTTAGCGAAATTAATGAGGTGGTCAATCTCTTGCATTGAAAAGTTGAAGGTCATAAATTCTGAAATTGGCCTTAGGCCGTGCATGGCTGCCCCGACGCACACTCCGGCTGTGGGGCCCTCAGTCATGGGTGTGTCCACCGCTCTCCTATCGCCGTACCTCTTCCATAGGCTTCCATGGCTGATATAATAGTATTGCGCACTGTTATGGTTTTGTTCTCGGTTGTTGCTGTCGCCAAAAAGTGAGACGAAGTAAGAAAGAAAGCGAAACCCCAAATGCATAGGTTAAAAAATGTTTACACAACGTTGATGATGCCAAAGTCAACGAGAATTTTTTTTAAATTATTTAGCTTACCTTTTTGTACAATAACATAAGTACATAAATTAACTTATCAAACCATTCAAAAAAGCACATTTAACAAATAGAAAAAAAATAACAATAAGGTAATTTAAACAACAAGTAAATATTAACAAAGCAAATTAAACTTTGTACATACACATTTAATATTAAAAGTAAAGCATAAAGGCCTACATGACATTTTAGAGTAATTTGCATAAACAAAATAACTTATAAAAACAAAAATAATAGTCATTGGCAGCCCTGTATGTACCTATATTAAATGCAATTTAGTTTTGAGATGCCTATTGGATTTCTTTTGTGAAAATTAATTTGCAGCTTTATTGAAAATACAACAAGTAAAACACTTTTCGCTAGCACTAAGTGCCAAAAAACTTGCATTTTTAATATTTATTTGGTTCTTTTAATTAATTCTGGTTGTATAAAGACAAGCAAGTATTAATTAGTCAAACTAATTCAGCCCAAATATTTGGAGTTAATCTATACAATTATTTTATTTTCGTTGGAACATGATTATAATTTTATTTTCGTACATAATGCGAGAACTATACATACTTACTGATCAAATATAAAATAGGTGTAAATACTTGATTATATTTTTAATAAATGTAAAACGAAAAAAAATAAACAATAATTAAAAAGTAAAGTAAAAAACAATTTATTGTAAATTAGTTTTTAAAAATGCAAGTAAGGGCTGCCTTAAAGCAAATAATAATTGTACTCTTACACACTTTCTCAAAAGGAGAAAATGAACATTATACGTAATGAATGCGGTGGTTATTTTGTTATACAAATAATATTTGCTAAAATACAAAGAAAACATATAAAATCATTAAAGTTAAAATTTATAATACTCATATTTATATAAAAAAATAATATGGCCATAAATTATTTAATTTCTTACAAAATCAAAATAATATTGATGGTTTACTGCACAAATAAAATATTTCCACTTCTTACTGATTTGACTTTTTTTATTTTTAGTTTTATAGTTTCTAGAAATTAAATAGGTAATTCCTGGGTATCGATATTTCTACCATGAATGAGAAATTATGATTTACTGGAAAATTTGCTTTTTGGAGATATCATAATAAATTGTGCTGTAAACTATCGAATGACAATGCTCAAAAAATAACAAGAGAGGAATGGTTAGAAAGAATTCATAAATTTACTTTAGGCATTTTAAACTAAGCCTTCACAATAGCTAAATATTTACAACCCTGTAGATAGGTCATTTGCATTTGTGATTAATGAAGATTCAGAGAATCAATTCCATGTAAGACAAACATTTATATAATCCGAGTAAAAAGCCAACAGAACAAAAATAGACACCAGTACTGCAGAATAAAATTGATTATTTTGTTTGGGCATGTTCGTGTATGGATGCAAAACAGCGTTGGGATAAATATTTATATTTTTATAATCCTTACATTGGGATAAGGGTTTCAGCCAGAATCAACCGTCTTCTTGGAACACCCCAAGTTCGAAGATCTAAAGTGTAAATAACCATAAAATTGGCAACGCACCTTCGATCTTTAACATTTGACCGCTGGTTAACATGCTGAACTGAGTTTGCCCATCATTCGAGCAATCTCTATGTTTGGTGAAGACAACCAGATTAAATAAGCTTTCCGTGATGTTTCTGCAAGAAGCCTTTGTATTTATTCTATGGTGTATTAATAACTTCCTAGTAATAATAATAATAATAATTTGTATCTCTATTAGAAACCATTCAATAGAAAAAATGCACTCCATTTTGCATAACTGAGGAGGTCCATTTCAAAATGTGATAATTCATCTTTTTATTCACAATTTTTTTTCAATTTATTTAAATTTAATAATGAATCATGTTTTGATAAATATATCTATGGAATAATTTTGTTTTTTTACATTTTAAGATATTTTCTGATTTTAATGTGTCTCTAACAGAATACTACGTCTTCTATCCTAATCTTTGGTCTCGTAATGAACGAGTTAAACATTTTATAACATTCGACTAAGTTTGTATTCGATTGTTAAAAGTAGGAATAATTGCATTTTGTTCAATATTGTGAAAAATGTTTCTGTTCTGGAATAGTCACATTTTGACACACAAATTATAATTTGATGAAACAATCTTATTTTGAAGCGGTTAAATATTTTTAAACTTGATTTACTGTGAGAATAAACAATATTTAGTACGATTTGAATATGGTATTGTGTGGGATTAAAGATTTTGGAGTATGAAGAGAAAAAAAGAAATGTGAAAGAATTGCGTTTTGAAATGGACCACCCCAACTATATTTTAAAAAGACTATAAGTTAGGATTTGGATTTTCGATAAAGTTTAGGAACACTACAGCATCCTAACATGCTACCTTGGCATGTACTCGAGGGTATACCAGGCGACTGTCTCAGTCGTGAGCGGCAATGAATCCAATGGCAGAATGGTGCCACCTAGGAACTGATTCTCCTGAAGAGGATCATAATGCCAGACAGTCGCTTGTAAGCTTCGACCTCGTATTACTTCTAAGGGAAGTCTGTATTCCAGCTGGAAAAAAAAATAAATATATATATATATATTTTCGCCTAAGATACAAAGTAACAACAATCGATTTTCATTAGTCTCCTAATATCAACTTTAGAAGGAAATTATAATTTTGCGGATTTTTACATACCATGACAAAACTATTTCATCCCGATGTTTTAGAGATGATCCCACATCCCGTAAGGGGAATGAAACAAAACGGAACAAAACGACTAGTGCGTCATTAGCTCGTATCGAAAGGATGTGTCGAGCTCTTTCCTGAGAACGGTGATCGGAGATTAAATATTTATGTACACATAGTATGTAAAAAATCTGCAAACTTATATTATGTTTTAATCCAGTCTTTAAGTTTAAATGTAACTAATAGTTATATATTTTTTCACGCTTCATTAACATCATCTCCCCTGATTCTAGAACAAGCAAATTTGGCTTAGTTGAGTAGGTTCCAAAATAATTGAACATAACCTAGGTAATAGCAATCTTTTTTTAAAAAAAATCCTACAGATAGAATAATACAACTAACCATTTCCATGAACGATGGGTGACAGTTTCGTTTCAACACTCTAGTTTTACGTTTCGTTTCCTTTGATGGATCAGGTAGCAGGTACACCTAAAAATTACCAACAAAAACATTCTGATAGAAATAAGTTAATACTTGTATTGATTTAAAAAAGTACTTTTAAATGGTATTCATGCTAATGTAATTTAGGTTAGGTAATTTAAATAAAGAAATAGTTAAACTAATTAAAATTTAATAGTTAAACAAAAAAATATTTCATTCGTATACAGTTAAACTTATTCTTTTTGTAAACCTAAAAACCAATTTGCTTCGGTTGCAAATTATTTCTACTTTCACTATGTCGACTTGAATTTATTAACATAGTAATTGTTAATAGTGAAATGTTATAATGGTAAAATGATATACATAAATCTATGGATTAATGTAGTAAAAGTATAGGTGTCATCATGAGGGGGAAATAGTTTAGGAGTGGATTAAAAGTTTGAGGTTCTTAATAATTGATGTTAAAATTTGGTTCGTTTTGCAAAGAAAGCTTTACAAATTTAATAAACACGGTTTCTTTCAAATCATAACTAAAACATGCATGTGAATAACAGATTTTCATTGTGGACTACTTATTCCCTAAATGTCTTCCGCTAACTCTTAAATTAGTACAGAAAATATGAAATACCTTGACGTAAGGATTAGGCGGTACACCTTGAGAGGTGATTGCCAGCGATTGTGCATGTAGAATAAGAACAGACAGCACGCCAGCGGTATACTGAACCGATATCTTCAATGCACCAGCACCCCGGTCGTCGGAATTACGTACTTCCTCTGAAATTGACAAATAAAAGTGATATCAAACAATATCAAAACTGTACTGTCGAGTTTGATGTATAGAATAACC
Organism: Neomicropteryx cornuta; assembly: GCA_020383195.1. Lineage (NCBI taxonomy): Eukaryota > Metazoa > Arthropoda > Insecta > Lepidoptera > Micropterigidae > Neomicropteryx > Neomicropteryx cornuta. The sequence continues at coordinate 16,063,922 of JAHKQU010000008.1, read as the reverse complement.
CTATAAAAGGATGTGCACGAGAAAAAGTTCACTCTGTATAAATTTGGCACGTTCTGGGCACATAAACAAATACTTCAGTTAGCAATTACAGTACTGAACTTACCATCTACAAAAATCAGCGATTATGATGATATCTCTTTCTTGGACTTTATAATTTTTTGTAGGTGTTTTTTTAGATGTAAATTAAAAAGATATATTTAAAAATGTTCGTTATTACCGCTATTCTTTAACCGTTGTGGCTCAACCGGCTGCTGATCTCGCAAAAGCGGATGGAAGAATGTATAGACCAGATCCGAGTGGGCCACTTCATCAGCCAGGCTGAAGAGGGAATGTAGAAATGCCTGAACCAGCGGCAGCCGTCTCTCTGCGACTTGTCTTGTAGTTGTCCGGCCTATTGCCATGCCTTGTGTCAGACCACTAAAACAAATTGTTTAATTCAATTTAGTTTTTTTTAGAATGTTTGCATGTTAATTCCTAATGTATTTCTAATTTCCTAATTTCCTTCTCGTACACTAATTCTCTAGAATAACTCATAAATGGTACCTGAGAAGAATTGAACTGCAGGTAGCAAAATGCTCGCTTGGCGACGACCCTTGCCGCTCGCCCGCGGCCCTTCTGCTAGCACTCAATCAGTGAGTGATATGCTATCTGCTCGCATGCACGTTACATTACCAATATTTTTTTCTATTTTTATGCAGTTTGTTACATTGGAAATTACCCCCCTATCTCCTCTTTTCGTTTGACCCACGACTTACGGGACATCCTGTATATGAAATATTTAAATGATATATCAGTAGTTATTGCTGCTGAGTGACTTTTTTAAGTTATCTCATTAAAACAATAGAAACTTTTTTTCAAGATGGTATCTCGGCAAAAAATGCAACCAAATAATGAACATATCTTACAAAACTTTTTTGAAGATTAATCATTGCACTCCACCAGGGAATTGATATTATAAATGAAAGATGTTTATTTACTAACACCCATATAATATATATTTTTTTGTTGAACCCCCAAAGTAGCTTGTTTGCATTCAGGGTTCAGATAAAATATTCGTAGTTCTGATAGGCTGTTGTAGATGGTATTAGGTAGGATGATGAGATTAATTTTGCTATCCACTTTTACTCTTTCCATCTCCCTCTCTTGTTCATTCTATGGCTATGAGAAAGTTTTTATAGCTCAATCCAATACAATTAGTAGGTGCCCAAAAATTGATACTGAGATATAGATCAAATAAAATTTTACAATTTAAAAACGATAATATTGCCCAAATTCATAGATGGCATCTACTTCATTGATTTGCAGTTTAAACTTACGGAATATAATATTTCCATCTATCATTAAAATTATGAAACTGTGTGTTTTCCAGTAAATTACAATGTTTTAGGATTTTGGTATGACATCTGCATGTGTTTTAGGTACTAAAAAGTAGTTGTCAAATTCTTCTTAGGACTTAAGCAATCTAAAAAAAAAGCACTAGATAATCAATGCTGAGTATAGGCCTATGCATCAGTGATCCTAGTCTGAACTGTGTTATCACTTTCATTCTCTGTCGACGCGGCGGAGAAGGAAAAGTAATGGCGCTTACTGTTTGGGTCGATTTTCGAGCGCTAATTGGCAGCCAGACTAAGTCTTCAGATCTCTCAATTACAATTGCATATTCTCTAGTTTGAAGTAGCGATCTATTAGTCAGCCTTTTGGCATTAAACAAAATATTTACCTTTTTATAAATTATCTCAGCTGTATATTATTACAACAATGAATTAAAAATATTCTAACAAGTGATAACAGTAGCACCTCAATGTTAACAGTTAGTATTGACATGTTAAAAATATAGTATGAATAATAATAAAACATACAGGAAATACAAAGGGTTTTTTGTCAATACCAGATTGATTACAGGTCTATGAGTAGATATTTATAAACAATTCGCTAATATGATGATTGACTCATTACAACTAAGTTCAGCTGATAAGATTACCAATCAGCTAATACATGAAAAGTTACACACAATTGATAGCATTATCTGAAATTATCATATTTGATTACAGCGTATTAAACAGAGAAGTGTTAACTCGATTAATTTTCAACGATAAAATTTTATATATGAGTATGTTGACTTACTTAGTCAGATGATAAGTTGAGTACAAAATACATTGGACACAATGAACTGGTGATATATGCAAAATGTATTGTGCGAACGAGTGCTAGATATTATGCGCTTGATTGTTTTACAAATTGCCGTTTTGCGCATGCCAGTTATGTTGAATCTAAGCAAAACAAGGTTGCACCGTTCATAGAGGAGAGTGTCTTTATTGTTACACAACGTTCCGCGATGGTGTGTGCATTGTTCGGCATCAACCTGTGGCGGTTTAGGGCCAATTTGAATCTGATGGAAAATGGCCCCAATAGGTCTGACATACAGGACATTAGCAACCATTCTGGAAATGAACTCTACAGACCTCTATCCAACGACAGATATGTTGGTAAGTGTAACTATAAATAATGCAATCTGAGAGATTTTTGAGCAATAAAAAAATACTTTATTTATTTGCAATAACCTAAAAATTGCAAGTGAAAGTTGCCTTTTATTTTAGAAAGTAGCCTCCAAAAAGTAAATTCTTGTTTTTAAAAAAACAAAAAATGCTATGATACCCTGTAGCTCACATAAAATATCAACTGCTTCTATAATGCTGCTTCATAAAATATTCAAACATTGTTTGTAATTATTTAACCAGAACCCAACGTCTTAAAGCCCCACAGGCGTCATTAAAGGAATCTCCCGCCAAGACTACTCGCGCCTGTGGTATCAACTTGTGATGAGTTACTTCATTTCCTATCTCTATTTGTGCCAGTGGCATTTTTAGCCCATTCAATGTGGTTTCGGATGGCCATAGTTGGTTATTTTTAGGTGTGAGTAGATTATTAGATTAGAGTATGAGATTGTTGTCTAATACGGAATATTTTAGTAAATTATGTCTTGTTAAAGCTACGTTATGCGTTTTAACCTATTCAATGTCTGGCAGAGAGAGAATGAAATATTTGTCGAATGCATAAAAAAAATTTTTCAAGATATATTTTAAGAATAAAGATTGGAAAGGATGCTTTTATTGATTTTAGTTTTTTGATCAGGCAATACAAAAGCAAGATGGTTTTTAGTGCTGGACGGGCCTGGATCTTAGAGATCTGGCAAATGAGAATAAGAGCTTTGCGATTTAAGCAGGACATTGCCATATGGATATACATAGATGAGAAGTTGCGTAGCGGAATTAACCAGGCCTCATAATATTAAATATTGTGAAAGTTTGTTACAATTTCATTGCTAAACTGCTGAACCATTTTTGATTTTATTTGGTTTTGGTAAGAATCAGCTAGAAGCCTAGGGAACGGCATTTAAACAACAACCCCTAAGTGGGTGAAATAGGGTATGAAAGGTTGTATGGGAATTATTTAGGTAACATGCTAAGAGGGTGAAGGTGGCCCAAAGATGAGCTGCGAAGTGACTCATCCCAAGTGCCACAAGCACAAGTCGTCGCACTCCAATAAAGCCGCTTGCAGGGCCTGGCTGCCGACTGGGGCGACATTACATACTAATAATGTTTCATAACAAATCAAGAAAAACTTTTAATTGAAGGCACTATTAGGTTAAATAATACCTCTTTAAAGCAAGCAGTACAAACTTTTTAATTGAAATGAGCAACATTTTGCAATTTACATATTTCTCTTTTTGTTTTTGCAGTCAATGGGAAGAAAATATCACCAGCTAACAAAATAAAACCTTCCATGAGCCACTTACCGCCTCCCAAGGACAAGCCGCCAAAAAAAAATATTGATCCGACAAACAAACCGCCTGACAAACTAAATATAATCCCTCTAGATCAAAGTCCAAAAAGGAGGAGAACAAATGTAACTAAACAGGATATTAAGAAAGAAAAACACATCACTCCGACGCAAAGTAGCGCATCCCCCGTTCCTATGGGAATCACAAGCATCATTGTGGACAATGACGATTCAGATGTCAATTACTGCAGTGACAGCAATCGCTCGAGTTACCCACCGCCCCCATATGTCGAAACGATTGCCATCAAAACCTTGAAACAATCAAGGAATACAGTGAGTTCTCCGAATTTAGCGACGTTCAAACCTGACGAAGATATGGATAGTGGAGAGACTCCTGCGAATCTTCGCAGCAGTTGGGATTTAATCATTGAACATCGGCAGAACATAAGTAGACTGCCAAATAATAAACGGTTGGATTTTACGAAAGAGAGTAATGATTACAAAAGTAACAGAGGTGCCCATTTGGCTGCCACAGATGCCTAGACTATTAAAAAAATATTTTCTATAACAAATATTAAGCATATATAATTCTTGTACAATAATATATTTAAATAGTTTAATATGCCATGGATCACGGAAATATAATTAAAGCTGGAAGAGTTATTTGAAATTCTCTACCACGATCACCACTTTTTCTTCTGAGATATGAAACAATCTAAGATTACTTAACCCCTAAAGAGCGTAGTTTATTTTGGCGCCAAAAGCCGTTGAGACCCGGGTTATTGACCTTGAAACTCACTCATCTACTATAAAATTCATAGTGCAGGCATGAGTTGTTCAATATTTACAAATCTGGTATCATCGGATTCACCGTAAAATTTTCTATTACACCATATCACTTTGATTATGTTTGTCTCGTAAATTAAAGAAGAAAAAAATAAAAATGTTGCCATTTTTTTTTTTTTTTTTTTTTTTTTTTTAAATTACGAAATAAACAAAATCAACCCTTTTTTTTACATTTTCATATATTTATAACTATACATTACAATTTAAAAGTCTTCCAAAATATGTACAGTTTTCGGAAAAAAGAAAAAAGTTTAAAAAAAGTTATAGATATTGGAACGGTAGTACATTAGTGTATTGAAAATACACATTTATAAATAGTAGTAGAAACTACATTAAAATGAAAACAAAAAAAAAACAAAATTGTTTCGTTAAGATTTTCAATGAAAAAAACGTCAAGTTAATGAATAATACTGAAATAATACCAAAAATAATCAAAATCAAGCAGGTATTCATGACGTCTACTCACGTCGTACGCTCTCAACGGACACAGAAATGTCCGCGCGGCATGACGTCCCCTCACGTCGTACGCCCTCCAGGGGTTAAATATCAATATTAATGAAGGTACACAATATTTGACTAAAAATTATGATCAATTTTTACCTTAAAGAAAATTAGATAAGTAATTATATCATTATATTTTAAGTATGAATAAATTAAATAGTACACAGTAATTAAAACATTTTTTTGTTACCTTGCTTGTGATTTTATAACAGCTTAAAATAAAAATAGAAGTGTAGAACAGAATAGAAAAATAGAAAAATAGAACATATATTTTTACCTGCTGACTTTTGCAAGTGGAAAGTGAAGACATAGCTTTTGATAGAGTTCATAGAAGTGCTTAAAACTTCTGTAGAGAGTGAAGGGAGTGGTTTGACCCTGTCTGTAAATCCTCAGCGTGTACACATAGTGTTTCTCTGGCTCGTAACGCTTCTCGAATCCCAGAACTTCTACACGTAGCAGACGTCCATCTTGTAACATTCTATATGAAAAAGTGTTTTTAAGTATAAACACATATCAAGATGTTTTATATTGTCACATTAAAAATAGAGTTGAAAGTTCTGAGATGCTACCCTGAGCCATTCCAAAGCATTTTTTAACTGGTAAATCTTGCAAAATCTTAGTACAAAAATGCAGATTTGACAGTTAAACAATGCATTCGGTTTACGAATGGCCCAAGCAGCTGTTCTAACTAATGTGGGGTCTTATTATGAACCTCAAGAAAATCATAATTAAGAGAAATCTTCTGTATTATTGAAATATAAGGTCAATGAAATTAAAGATATTTTTATATTTATTCATTAACATCAACATTATTGGTATCCAAATTGTATATGTACAAAATATACAATAAATTTACAGGTTTAATGGTCTCTAGATATAAACTGCACATAGCTAGGTATTTATTTATTTGATAAGAATAATATATCATTGCACTATACTTAAATGGGTATTATGTATACCTAGGTAGGCCAATTTCTTATAAAATTAATTGTAAGCTTAAAATTTTATTGAGAATTTTATTGAGCTTTAAGAATTTCAAGTTAAAGTTGAGTTTAAAAAAAAGAATAATGTATTAAACTTTGCCAATGAAAAAAAATGTGTAGAGTATTTTAATTACATATATATTATATATAATAAATATTACAACGGTGTATACAAGTAAAATAATAATTATATAACTTGCAAAAATAAGTATGTGATGTACCTGTGTGATGCTATCATAAAGAATTAGGGAATTATTATTGTTTTAATATTTTGTTTTCTAGCGACCACACAAATATTAAGTATGTAAATATTTGAGTAACGCTCAAAATTTGTTAACTGTATTGATATAAACATTAACTGTATCAATGTCAATCACTGTAGTTTATCTAAATCACATAAACATTACTTTTACCTTACCTGCTAAACTCAACAGTATCACCGGAGCTAGCTTCTAAATATGTTATTGAATAAATAATAATAAAAAAGTATTATCTGAATATGCCACTCGTGTCACTCACGTGTAGGTACGAGGCATAAAAGTCAGAAGCTCTGAAGAACTGTTGGCCTGATCAGTTCCAGCAGCACGAAGTTGCGCCAAATTATGCAAGAAAAAATTGATGGGAGTGAATCTGTAAACAACAAAAATTCATAAGTTAAATTCTGTAAATAAATTTCAACAATTATATTGGCTCTTAAAAATACACCAGTTATTATAACTAATATTTTTAGTTGCAGTAACAAATAAAGATTAAGGAATACATATAAAAAATATGTATTTTGGTTTGTTACAGTTTGTAAGGCCTTGGATAAAAATAGTGACTGTTTCAAATATCTTTTTGGTAAATTTTCAGTACATTCAAAGAAAAGGTATTTTTGTTGGTTCGCAAATAAGAACTAGATATCCAATGGAGCACTTTGTAATTTCAATATCTTTTGTTGAAAGAGAGAGAGAGTCTGCATTCAAAGATGTAGTTAATAAGTTTTTAGATAATATTGAAGACTTAAATATTATTAAAAATATGTTTCAAAAATTGGGATGTAAATATAAGCATCAAAGTTTTTACACTCACATCTGGATTACAGTGAGTAACAAGGTGAGCGGTTTCACTGGGATATCAAGGAAATGGAAAGATAGGTATCAGGGCAGGTGGAACACTTAAGATTGCTGGATTGCTCTTCAAAACTGATTGGTCTTTAAAACAAGATACACCCAATCACATGTAAAAGAAAATCTTCAAAACGTGTGTAGATTTGTTGAAAAAAGGTTAATATAACATAAAAAAATATATTTATCACTTAAGAATAAACAATCAATATTTTGTAGTTATTAAGAAGTTTAATATTTCTTAAATTTATTGAATTTTATATTTTTTTTAAAAATACATATTTATAAAAATGCATATCATTGATTTTTTGATTAATGAAAAACCTTACATGAACTTCTAAAAATGTGATACAATTCAGTAATCGATTTAAAAGAAAATAGTTGATATAATAAAAACAACTCTTATAAAGTAAAAATTTGCATGAATGTGTTATTAAAAATTAGGAAATGATTTCTAAAGATATATAATTTATTGGTGCTACAATATCATGCCTTACTAGTAAAAGCAATTTCTAAAATAACCTTTATCACTCTTTTTTTTATCAAACTGACAAATAATATGAAAAATATTCAGTATGGTGTTAAAATACTAACTTGCTCTTCATGGACGAATGGATGAGTCTGGCAAACGCTGCAGCTGCCTCTGCGTGTGATGATCCTGGCAACAGCGCTCCACGGACATAGTTAACAGCTGCATTTGTAACTCCGGGTACACCAGAAGTCGCCATCTACGAGAATATTTAGTCTAAAAAATGCACATAATACTACAATGCTTCTTTAATTTGAAGTAGATTAGAAAACGGTTCTATTATTTGGAATTCTTCTTATGCTGTTCATATTGACCAGATTTGAAGAATACAAAAAAGTTATTTCTTATAGATTCTACCAAGGTGTTAGATTCTTTAATCACAAAGCGGCGATAACTTTTAATCAGTAAAAATCTTATAACAATCTTATAACAAGCTTTTTTGATGAACTTTTTATTTCTAAATACTCTGTTTTTTTAATAAAAACACTATCCGGCTTCACTGTTATTAATTTTTATGCATAGCAGACGCCAACTATCTTGGGAATTACAATTACAAAAGCATAATTTACCAATTCATGAGCTTTTTCGAGCATCTCAAGATAATATTATGGTTTCACGCTTACAATTTCTGTTAATGTGACAGTGTATACAAACATTCCAATTGACATAAGTGTTTAACTGTCAATAAGATAGTAGACGCATGGTGTACCAGCTATAGAATAGAGAGAGCTATTTAAATGTAGCTCAAACACCAATTTGTTTGTCCAATAATGCTCTTCACTCTCAAAGACCTATATCTCCCTCTATTAATCAACAGCAGAGGAGATTTTAGAGATCGAATAATTTCCAGATCATACCATGGTTCAGGAAACCTCGTAATTCGGTAAAAAAAAATAATAAAAAATTGAGAAAAAAAAACGCAAAAGAAAATGTGAGTAGAAAATTAAATATTTTAACATTACCAATGCAAATAGATCCAATATAAGATTGTGATGTCGTCGCACAATATTGAATGCTGTACAACATAGCTCTACAAAATAGTGAAATTTTTGAGAGGGTCGCTCCCCATCATTTATAACATAGGCCATATCCGGTGTTAGGACAAAAGGTGTTCGATCCCTGAAATTAAATAAACCACGGTGGTATTTGAAATGCTGTTATTTAGAATTTTAATTGTTAATATCAAATATTACTGTTATAATAGAACATCAAACATTTTAATCACTTTTAAATATTATTTTTATTATCAAATGCCTATTTTTGTATTAAATATCAATATTATGTAAAAAAATATTTTAAGTTTTGAAATATTTAAAGTAATAATTTTGGATCCTGTTGAAATATATCTTATGTAATAATAATCTAAGCTTATAGCCTAATAAGGATTAAAAACTTTGGATTATTTATTTTTTCAGCCAAATTTAAAAACCAAATTTAGTCAAAACAATGAGGCGCCACCCACAAAACCAAAGGTTTCATAGCCCAGTGAAACTAGGTCAAACAAGCCAAAATTATATGAAACAATTTAAATAATTTAGGAAATAATTTAGCTTTCACTTTCAATATTCATATAATTAGAAAATAATATTTTTGATGTAAAATATTATAAACATCTCCTTCATATAATTTGAGGTGTAATTTGTAAGTAATTATTTTATATGTAAAGTTTTATGCATATGCTTGGAAATAAATATGTGGATTATAAGGAGAACTAACATCTCCTTTCCGATGTACGTCTTCATGAGAGACTTTCTACTTAAAAATGTGGCTTGAAGGAATGACTTGGAGAAATTAGAAGTGACCAAATACACAATCAGTTCGTTCTCGGCTTTATGCTGCTCGAGACATCAGCGGAGACAGGTTGCAAAAAACCATTGTTGCATTGGGGTAAAGATACTTAAATCTTACTAACCTTTTGAAATTTCCAAACATTTGTGCATCACCCAAAAATTTTCCAAAGTCAATGTGGAATAAATGGCCTGAGGTCTTCAGCATGATATTGTCATTGTGTCTGTCACAAATGCCCAATAAGTATGTGGCAACACTGTAACCTGCGCATGATGCTACAAAAGAACAAATCGGAAAATAGGTATATAATAACTGCTATAAATGTGACAATATGAGTATTTTCTGCTGTAACTATTATGAGTACATCAGAAAACAATACAATTCACTTAAACATAGTATTACTTTTGGATTTACAGAAGTCTTATCTATTGTTTTCTTCAAAGGCAGTTGCCTCTTCCCTTCAACATTCTAAATTTGACAGAAAATGGGCTATCATTTATAAAATATTAAGTGTAAAAGTATCATATTCTCGCTCCTTTGCTGACTAGACCAAATCTGGCCTTTTCTATCAATGCTAAGCAGTACTGCCAGCACTATCAGAGGTTCCAGTCCTTCTGTGCCTGTGCCTCTTGTTTCTAACTTCAGCCATCTTAGTGCTTTAGCCGAGCTCTTCCTGCATTGATACACGATTCACCTGCCACAGCCCAAATCTAACATCGATGATCACCTACGAGTGCTATAGCCTTGGTACCCCATTAAAATTGCTAGGTAAACCATCAAAGAAAAAGACCTCAACTTAATTTCCTCAGATCTCCCTGAATAGCAGTAAAAATCAATCTCCTTCAGATCTCATTTCACATTGCTTTTTTCACAACTTTTCTTAATTAACTATTATACCCTCAAGGCAACCTAAAGCCTAAAGGCAACTGGCAAAACTTGCAAACCCATCGATACTTTATCGCTCAAGGTGCAAATTCTACTTCAATTTTAACTTCCATCACTGCTATATGTCAACATTATAAAAACAAGGAGTAGGATTCCTACGGGAAGCTTATAACAATACATTCCAGCACACACTCAGATCCAAGAAACCTTGTTTTTAGAACCAACCACTCTAATAGCTCTTGGTCTATTAGTAATTTGTATTTGTCTCTCCATCCTGCAAGTCCAGATAGACCTTGTCTGGTTACAACGTTGCAAGATGAATGTAATGAAAACCATAAATACTTTCAGCACATTCATTTTAACAGAAATGTCAAGTTTCTTCTAAATGTAAAAAATACTATCTACATATGTTATCAGTTCAGTTGTAAGATTTTCAGTTTTGAAGGATGGTTATGTGTGGGGAAAACCCATCTTAGTCCTAAGACTGACTGATCGTATGGGTCAAAGAAGTTAAGTATAATCGTCAAATCAACTTTCTCAATATGTTTATGTAAGTAGGACGGCAGACTCCGAGTCAGCTTTATCAAATAAATATATACATATATATTATTTTCTGACGACGCCTTAAAGGCGAAGGCTTAAAATATTGTAAACGTCAAACCTGTATATAAATATAATATATTTGACAATATCATACCTGTAAAATTATCTCTAGCTCTTTCGTACTCTAATTCTGAAGGGTTGTGTTTCGCTAACCACTCAGCGATAGGTCTATCCTTAAATGACCCTGTGAGACCCCATTCAGTTTGAATCACTCGCAGAGTCTCAGCCTCGGTGACTATCTCTATCATACCTGCAATATTACATCAGAAGTTGAAAACAATTGCTAAAGAATAAACAGCCTAATTATTATTGAACTAGCTGACTGTCGCACTTCACTTCACAAAGGGATATTGTTTTTTTTTAATCTTGTAGAGATAATAGATAAATGTATAATATATCATAGTAACTTGATCAAATGGAAATTAATGCATACTCTGCGGCGATATTCCATAATTCCCAATAACATTGGTGAATGTGATAAATTCATACAAATTATTCACTTTAACCGTCTATTTTACGTAATATTCAGTACATAATGGCTAATGTAATGAACAAATAAATTTTATAAATAAACTTGGCACAAAGTTTGGCTTTTTGAATGAACTTTATTTCAGATTCATTGGCTGAATGAAAATCTTTACAGGTGTGCAAAAAAGTCATCTATATCAGGTGTATTATAGAGGTATTTGTAGATGTAACTGCAACTCAAATAAATGTAAATCCAAAATGTATAAAAAAAGATGCAATTTCAACTGTCATGGTATTTCATCTTGTAGTAAATAAAGATAATATAAATAATGATAAGATAAAGATGTTAAGGTAGTATTAAAATGTTTTTCCTAAGTAGTAAGCATTTGTAAGCAGTTAGCTATTATTACAATGTCTAAATAATTAATGACTGATTTTGCATTATGTTTTCCATTTATTCAAAACCCTAAAAACGATAAATTTTGTTTGTGCTAAATGCGGATTAGTTAGATTTGTTAACGACTTTGGGAACTACGCATAATCACTGGTAAATGTGATAAAATGTATGAATTCATCATTTCCCCCGAGTGGCACGTGAAATCACCGGTGATTACACATATTCTGTGAATTATTCTAATTAACCGCAACATAAACATTAATACCTGCCTCAACGATGTTCTACTAAATAGTGAAAATATTAATAAAATATATCCGTTGGTTTCCGAAATTAGATCAACATACTCTTACCGAGGATTTTATTATATACTAATGGAGATGAAAGAAAATATAAATTATATTATATGTAACATGTATATGAAAAGACTCAAACATTGTTATTTAACTAATGTATTGCAACAAACCTTTTCTTGCATGTGTTGGTACAGCCTGGAAATTAACCATCCTCAAGTCCAGACCATCTTCAAGCCACAAAGAGTCCATCAACTTTATCACTTGCAGGACAAGAGCATCTTGTCTTAGATCATCACCGGCCTAAAATTTGTATACAATCGGAATATGAGCAATTTTCAATCCATACAGTTTCTAAAAATTTTAAAATCAAATTTCAACTAAATTACAGGTAGTACATATTTAAGGAGATGAAAAAAATAACATTTTCAAATGTAAATAAAAAACTAAAAAAACTCACTTTAAACATTGCGGGTATGACGGCATTATCCCTGCCAGTAAAGCTTATTTTCAGCGGCAATGTAAACGATGCAAAATAAGAACATGATCTGTAAACAAGTAAATAGCACACGTAAACACGTACATTAATATAATACAAATAAGATTCTTCAACTTATTTCAGTAACATTAACGGTATTTCTGTTGGAAATAAATATGCCATTCTATTAATATTTAGTACATGATCCCAGAAGCACTGGCCACGGCTCAAGAGGATGGCAAATTTTATAAAGGTTATATCCATCTAAATAAAAATCTTTACATGAGAATATTAACTCAGCTTTATGCATAACCAAGTTACTGGTCCATAAATTATATTAAATGCAAAATTAACTTTTTATTTTAAAAAAATGCTATTACACTATTGTGTCAATTTAAATGAAATTATAATGCATCAACTAACAAAACTATACATTGTGTCATTGGCGATGTTTAAATGTAAATCGATAATACTGTAACAAATAATTCCAATGATTTACTAACTTAACATCAATATCGTTAACCTCCATAGACAATGACAGCGGTAAACAAATATCATCAGATCTGATAACTGATGATGCGAGGTACTCGATTCCACCAACAAGGGTTCTCATTCGGGCGCTCTCCTTACAGCTTTTCACATTGCTTGCAATATCTGATAAACCCTAAAAGAAATATAAAATCATTGAAGTAAAATTTAACTTTTTTTCTATAAAAGAATTTCTATGACCTACATATATTTGGGGCTTACTTAACTGAGTTATATTTGCTTGTGCTAGAGTCAGGGGAGTAAATGGTATGACTATAATATGTGTATTCAAAACCACAATCACCACACTCAATCCACACCATAATCACAAAAAAACCCCTTTCCGTTTGGTCGGCCACAATCAAATGTCAAAATTACAGTTTTTAAAATTTTATATGACTATCTTTGCTGACGCTACTATACCCTTAAATCTAGAGTTTAAATCTGTCATATAATATAATCTCTCTCTTATGTATTTATTGAAAATTAAAACTGAAACTCTAGATTTATGGGTATGCCTAGTCAGGAAAGATAGTCACAATAAAATTTCAAAAACTGTATAATTCTCACATAATATAATCTCTCTCATGTGTATTAATTGAGAAATAAAACTGAAAAAAAAACTCTTATGTTACCACACATGGCTTTCCCATTTACTGGTTTATATTAAATGTTTATAATAAAGGTTTATATTAAAGGTTTAAAAAAATATATATATCTGATGAATGAAGCATTTTCAACAAAACAAGCTGACGGAATTTTATTTAATTTTTAGTAAATATTATATACTTTTGAGGTATTTCTCCGGCAGTATAACTGTTTGTAAAATGGAATAATGAGGTTGGTTTTAGGGAACGGTTTTAAGACGGAGCAGATAAGATCCGTCTGATTTTTTTTTAATTTGTGAAAATAATGTTTTTGACCAATATGAAAGTGTTTCTCGAGTTGTTCACTAACCGAAGGCCATACTAAAAGTTTAGGTAGGCCTTGAATGAGTTAAAAACTGAGGGCTTATTGAAGAGAATTTATGATATACAGATTAAAACCAGTTTAGTTACCTTGATGAGTAGGTGCTGGTTACGCAATCTTTGAGAGAGATTATTTCCAATAACGGTGAGCAAAGCTCGCATCATGAGATGATATCGGTAAGACCATCTAGCTGCCATGAGAACCACAGGGTCTAGTTCTGTCGCTGTTGAAGGCCTGCTTTCATCCAGTGATAAGCCCAGCCATTCGTTGTCTGTGGGCTTTAATATAAAACCAAGATGTTTTATTTTTTAAATTTATTTTAACTATCAATAATTACAAAATAATCAATTATAATCATAAACCATAGCATCTTGACTAGACATTATCATTACAGTATTGTATGTGGGTCTTCCTCTCATACTTTTATTCATCCCGGTTAACAGTTTGTCATTCCAGAATATTCCTACTTGCTACATAAATATGTAACTATCGCGATGTGCTATCTTATATATGAAACTATTAGAAAATAAGATACTGGTAATTTTTGCTTATTTTTATATCCATTATTCTTATTTTATCAAAATGCAGATACACAATATTTGACAATATTTCATATAAACAAGGTGTATGGTGTTATAAACATGGTAATAAGACAGGCAAAGCTAAATCGAAGAGCACTCTGAGTGACGTCACATTGAGTCTCTTCCCCACCTGGGTGCCTGATAATAAATGTAAACATAAGTAGAAATAAACTGCTATTAATATTATATTTTTTTTAAATACAAATACATATAATAACAATTTATATTTTTGTTTTATAAAAAATAACAACTTAGAACAATATATGGGAAAAGAATAAAAGAAAAAAAATACAAAATACATAGGCAAAAAAAATATAGACAAAGAAAAGTAAAATATGGGTAAATAAGTATTAAAACTGTATTTTCATTAAAATTTTTAAGTTAACCAAAGTTTGAGAAATCGAAATGGAGATGTATGATAGAACGCCCTCGCGACGCATTGGTTAAGCTTATTTTATTGTGTCATGATACTAAAGAAGACAAAGTTGAGAATATTTTTATTTTAAACTCAGCGCTGGGTTTAATCCGACATTCTGGGCTCAGTCTCCACAATTATTTTTCAATTTGGCTTCATATTTGGCTAAATATTTTTCAACAATGCTAAAAATGATGACACTAATTTTGTCAATCAATTTTCCGCTATTAGATATAAAAAAAAATCATAAGGACCACCATAATTTATTAATGAACAGTAACAAACTTTAAAGACCTTAGGCCTAATGGAAGCTTGGAACTAAAAATTTTTAATAACAGAAATCGCCATACCTGCTTATTCGATAATGCTGACAGAAACAGCCAGTATAATTTGTGTGCGATAGCCGGGCAGGCGAGAGAACGCTTGAGCAGCAGTCGAGCGAGCGGACTCCCCGCCGAGGATTCGTAGCGTAAGGCCTGCACAAGTTGGGGCAGAATACCTGCGAGGCAGCTGTCTGAGAGGAGGGCAACTTGAGTAACAGCCACTTCACGAATTCCCGCATCGGGAAAGCTGATGAAAATTATGATAAATTGATTTTCATACTATTGAGTAGTGATCTTTTATGTATCTTTTATGATTCGACTGAGAGGAGGATTTCGAGTATAGACTGTAAAATTTAAAGACTTGGAAGCATATAGGTAATTGGTGGTACAATCTGTTGCAACAGGATGGCTAGATTTATCCTACCTTGATGACACATCAGAACCAGTAATCTTAATCTTAAGTAATCTCTTCCCTGTTTTACGCGTGTAATCTCTTTAATCGCTATATCTCATCTAACGCATAAACACTCTGTTCCGTTGTTGGTTAATAAGGAATAAGGAACAGAATCAATGAAAGTCTAAAAACTTAGTTGAATTTGTATCTTAATGGAATTAACTATGCTTCTATAGTTTTATTTATTTATTCATTAATTTATTCATAATAAATTTTTAATTCAGAAACTTCAAGAGACGTAATAAAATCATGTACATACGCTATACAGACATATAAATTAAATAACTTACTTGTAAATATAACACAAAAAATAAATGCCATAAACACATATATTATGGTATTTATTTTACGATGAAAATAATATTTAACATATTATTTCCATAGTAAATACACCAGTGTTATATATTTTTTTAACTCCTAATATGAGATTAACCATATTTTTAGAATACATTTTAACTAATATTTACCATGGCAAAAGTAAATGCATGGCATCGTAGGGGGCTAACGGTTTCCACTTCCGAACGAGACTTAACAGCTGATTCCTATTTGACACATCCCAGTTTATTGTAGTTGATAAGACCAGAGGCAGAGCTCTTGGAACATCCACGAGATAATGGCGTTTATCCCAAATTATCTAAAAATTAAAAAAAAAACGTTTTTGTTTCACGTATGCATTCAAATTTTGCACTTATTGTACCGTGCGCATTGAAATGAATTTTGAAGCAATCCACAATAAATTCACTTTCAGTAAAATCACATGCCAACAAAAATAGGAAAAAATATAATGAAATGAAAAAAATGCCAATACAAAATATGTGACTGAGAAAAGTTTTAACAATAAAATACTATATAACCTAGAATGGTTATTAATAGTCGCGTTGATACACTCCTAAGCTCAAAAGGACCACAAACTATAAGAAAATGCCTGTGGTGTCGTTTTAGCAGTGAACTAATGCGATCATGCATAAGGCAGTGTATATTTTTCTACCCCTGACCAAAGTGGAATACATTGCATATTTAGGCCCCAGTGATCATGAATGAAATAAATGATTAAATGTAGATAACAAATGAATGACAAGTTTTAGCGGCCATCTTTAAAAAAATAGTTCCTTTGGAAAGGGAATGGAGATTGAAACCTTGACATTTGGAAAAGAGATTGTGAAAGCAAACATTATAAATAACTACTCAGGGAGTAAGTGCGGAATAGGCCTACAGATATTGGAGAAAAATATCTGCTCTTTTTATAATTAAATAAGGCTAAACTTTATTGATTATCAAAAACATCACAGGGTTACTCATTCTAACAATGCAGATATTTTTTTTATGGTCAACTATGGCTTGTCAATGAAATTGCTTCCCCTCGCTCGGCAATCTACAATGCAATTCTCAGCACTTCTAAAGCAACCTATAGAAAGAGATATATTGTCGTTAGCACTGTGATTATACAATTAAAAAATTGTACAGCCCTGTGATGCTTATTCCAATCGTTGAAATGAATGTATGCGATAGAAAAACTTTTAAAAAAGCAAAAAAATAATTTTTTATATATAATGCTTATTCTAAGCTACCATTCTACCCTTTCAATGATGCTAAACTGTTTTGTTACTCTCTCTTTGAAGAGTTAGATTTTATCATGTAATGTGCTGCTCATCTTCTGGTGTGACCCGTTACTGGAGATTGACATTTTATAGTCCCTTTGTTATTTCAATCTTTAAAATTAAAATAGTGATAATAATTGAATTACCTCTCTGCATTCAATTGGCAATTTGTTGTAAGTGCCCTGTTCGACAAAATGCATGATTTGATTTTTTGTGAACATGTCAAGGGCTTCAATTCCATGACAGGCGACGTCCTTTGAACAGCTGACTCCTTCTGACCCTTCTTCTACGAGGTCTACATCTTCTGCAGGCCACCTTATTCCGGCAACACTGTATTGCGGAATTTCTGCATCAAAAAATCTATTTGTAGACACCCGTTTAGTATAATTTTTGATTGATTTTAATAAGTAAAATCTTTTTTCAAAACTATAACCACATTATATCACACTTCAACCAATAATAGCCGAGATAGGCCCAAGCGTTATCAAAAACATGCTCCGGTAAACTCTGTACACAGCATAAAACTATGGGCAGCCCTCATTAATCGTGTTTCTTACCTTGATGAGCACTGATCATTTTTTAGTTTGACAAAAATGCGATATCTTTGTGAAAAATGCCGTCTTGTGTAGCTAAAGCATGTAAAAAAAATACTTCAAATAGGCAGAAGAAGAGTGATAATGTCATGTATCATAAGTAAATATTCCTAAAATATTTTTAATTTAATAAATATTATCTTATTTAGAACAAGAGCCCATGGCCAAAATTTTTGTCTCAGTATTATGGCCGAAACTGTTAAAAAAACGAAAGATTCGATTACCCTAAACCCAAAACTCTCAACAAATTTTACTGTATCCATATATTTTTAGAGATATTTTAAGGAATGTTTTAAAATATTTAAAATGCATGTTATAAATAAATAGTAAGTATTTCATCTGGTTTTCGTTTAAAAATGCTCTCCGGTCAAATGCTACATGCAAAATATGTGAAAACAAAAAATTTTAGAAATAAAATAATATAACCTATACACATTTTCAGTAATGGACGGAATATAATAATACCATCTGCCAATTTTTCACCTATCATCATCTAATCTACTCTTTTTAATCGGTCTCCTGTTGCAACTTTCACGTTGGTCCATTGGCATATTGTGATTTTCTCGGCAGCTACACCCACACCAGAATTTAAAAATATTAGGTATAACCAAATTTGTTCTTACCTATGTTAACAACACAATGAGGGGTTGGCGGGTACTGCATCACATGAGGAGCTGGTCCAAGTCTCTTGTCAACACAATTGGGCCACACGGGGAGAGCAAAATTTCCAAACATCATAAGCCTGTCGGTACAAAAATGATTTATTTGCATTGGCAATCCCTATAACTTACTAACAATGCATGTTTCTGACGGGCGTTCATCAACTCTACTACAAATGCCATTCAACTATTTAAGCCAATCTGGATTAAAAGTGGTCCGATTTATATGAAATTAAATTTATTTTATTGCTTAATGAAGGTGGCCCATGGTTTATTAATGTACTTCTATGATCTGTGATATTTACATAGGTATGAAAAAAATACATTTTAACTTTAGCTACATATAAAATAGGTAATTAAAACCATAAAGTTGCAAATAATCACATTGAGAATTGACGCATGCAAATGACATCTTAATTTTTAACATTCTCTCCCAACCCATAACAGCTTCATTCATAACAGCCAAAGATAGATTTTGTCCCAAGCACTAACCATTGCATTATCCTAAAGTTATTGCCTAACTTCATTATCTGTGTAAATAATTATTATCTGGTTCTACTCACAAATTAATGACAACTATACTAGATAAACTATAACAACTGTACGCAACACTGATCAAAGGCATTTAACTCCTGTTCTTGTAATAGCATTTAGATAGATCAACCCCATACAGTTAGTAGGAGCTCAAGAATGTAGATGGCGCTATTTTTATGACAACGAAATATTAATCATAATAACATTTAATTAGTAGATAGGCCAGACGAAACCGCATAGAAGCCAGAATTAACAAATGTTTACAGTTTAGAAATGATTATCTTACCCATTCATAGATTTGCATTGCTTATCTATTTCATTGATTTGCAGTTTAAACTTACGGAATATATTGCTATCTGTCATTAAAATTACAAAACTGTGTACTTTTTCCAGTAAATTACGATGTTTGAGATTTGGTGCAACATCTGCATCGTGATTTTGATACTTAAAAGTGGTTGTCAAATTCTTCTTAAGGGTTGGAAATTTAAAAACCACTATATAGATTATAGATATTTTATCATAGGAAAAATTACATACCCGTCATGATTAAACAATTGTATGGCGGCCCAGCCAAGTTCAATCTGTTCTATTTGTCTAACATCTTCTCCGTGTTGAGTGCTGTGACTCTGTTTATTATCCCCATGATCACCATGTTGGCTTAAGTCTACAGACTTATCGTTGCCAGCAGCGCCGGTGGGTTGATTCTCCGGACCGGGAATAATCCTTCCGAAGAGGCTCAGTACAAGACGAGATTCACGGGGTAAAGTAGATATCGAAATCTCGTCTAAATTTAACCTGTGTAAATTAAAAAATAATTTTAATTCTTACAAAAATAATTAATATCATAAATTGATGTTTCATTTATAGTATACAAAGCTACCATCACTAATATCTATTCTTAAGAGTGACAAAACAGTCCATTCTTAATACTCGTAGGCCAAGAAACACAATAATAGCGAGCCACCCCGCTCTGAATATACTCAACGTTTACAAGATCGCTCCGAATTCTAAAAGAAATTCCTTTCAGCCGGCTATAGCTGACAAGACTAGCTTAGGCTTTGGGACAAAGGCCAAAATATAAATCATTCAAAGGTTCAAATAAAGTGTGACCATAAAAAAATCTACTCTATTAGGGTCTCCAGTGTCAGTGTCAAAAAGATATCAGTCAAAAAGATATCAATTGGAAAGTAACAATTAGTCTCCAGAATAGCTCAAATTCTACTTAAACGCAATTCAGCGCTTGCTCCAAGACACAAGCAGATATTATGCCATATTGTGATAGCAATAATAATGAACATTTATCTTAGTAATTTTACGAACCATGTGTCAAACATAACCCTCGGATAGAATCCTGTATTTTCTATGGACATTGGCTGAGTGACCTGCATACTCTTCAAAGGGCGGGTTCCGTGGAAGATCTGAGCTGATAATATATAATCATCATACTTCCAGTTAACTGGTATTCTATGAAGAGCTTCGATGCTGAATAATGCCGTTTCTTGAATTGAATAAAGTGGTATTGCTTCTGAAAAATTAAGCAAGATATATTTTTGTCAGAATAAAATTTTGTTATATTTTTCAATAACTTTTCTAAGGATGAATGCCATGTGGTGGTTTTGGGAAATAAGACCAAAGATACTAATTTCACACTGGGAGACAGAAATGATATAGTAGTGTGACAGCAGAAATGATATAGTGTGTAGACCTGTGTTATACATTGGAGCAGATAGCAGGTCCTTTAAATTACCAAGGATACAGGCACAACTGTCATTTTCATCATCTTAATAGCAATGAACTTAATAGTTTAAATTAGTCATGCGCCAAACACAGATTTTTAAAACCGAACCCAATTTGGCCGAACTATTTAGTTAATTCAATTATATATTAAAAAATAATAACATTAGGTAACATTAATAATGTTCACATTGGTTCGAAGCTCAAACTATACCTATTTTTAATTTTTAATTAAAATTTTAAGTATTTAAACAAAAAGTAATTCAGTCATTTCTGATCATAAGTTTACAATTAAGAGGTCCCAAGATAAGAAATGCGCGGGACCAATGAAGGTTTAAATCTTTTTAACAGTGTTTTTGCTTTCATACTGTATTATTCTATCTATTTCGATTAGCATATTGAATTTGCGATTATCTTAAAAACCTGTGCTTCTTACTTTCCAAATCACAGTGATGAGAATAGTAAATGTCATTCAGACGAAAGTCGACCCGGTTGGTACGACTGTAGAGAGCCAATAGATCCCTTATAGCATCTCTGATTCTCTGGCAGTGTAAGGCTACAGCTTCCTTCGGTCCAGCAACTCTTAGGGCAACGTGGCAGTATGGGCCCGACTCCGCCACTATCTCTGGCTTCAAGATATCAGAGTTTATCTAGAAAAATTGAGATAGAAAAATCAATTCGGATAGTAAAATGTAAAATAATTTCGTGTTGATACTAGTTTTGACTCCAGGTGCCAGACCTTATATTGTGAGGCTAGGTGCAGAAAATCTGGTACTACAGAAAACTATTTTTACTTTCCGAACTTCTTAGGTAAGGAAAAAAATTGAACCCTGTGAACGAAATGCAAAATTCGTCTAGTCTACTAGATGTGGGCTTATCAGAAATTTGCTGCTCGCCCATCGAACTAATAATATAATAACTGGGTTACAACTGGGTATCAACACTATTTTGGAAGGATGTCCGCATATAAATAATAGTTAAAAAGAGTCAAAACAAAGCATTGAATTCAAAAAGTTCTACACGCTTCTGAACCACTTAACAGGACCAATCTTAGAAATAATTATTACAGGTGATAAATTCTGGTGTATATAACATAAAAATACACTCTTTTAAATTCACAAAAATTTAATTATCTCGGTAACTAGGATTGACAAAGTTATCCATTCCAATTCAGACATCCACATATTAGCACCCATGGTTCCTAAGTGTACTTTTGGCATTTCCCCTATTTGTTATTACGAACCTGAGGATAATGACCGCAGGCTAGTACGAATTCCGCTAGTGTTGTGGTAAGATGAGCCGTTTCCAACCCCCCAGCGAGGGCGCAGATGGCTTTGACGGCTTGAACAACTCCGCGGGGCTGACAAGATCCTTCTGATACTGCAGTGCCTATAGCTCTCGATAATTCTCCCTCCAAAGTTTCTAAAATATGATAAGGAAATTTCTCTTGTAACGTGAAAATTAAATATATAAATGCCACGCTACACTTGTCAATGTTTTTGTTATGTATTTAATTTAACTAAATTACTGTAGATTAAATTATGACCATCTTTTTTTCAAATTTTAATATTATTATTTATGCGTGCTTTACAATAAAGAAAACTCTAATACATTTATTATTAATCCGTAAATATTTCATTTTATATAGGTACACTCCCGTAACTGAATTTTAAAAATTCTGACTCGCGCTTCTAGTGCTAGGATCGAGATTGTATTCAAAGAGCAGTTAGCCTAAAGCCTGGAGAAGTACAGTGCAACAAAGTCGAGGAGAATTTAATGGTGAGTTGTTTAGTGAATACACGGAAAGACTCTAATATAATAAATAGACGACACTGTTAAACAATGCACATAATAATACATAGTGCATACAAAATACATAATAAAGATAACATTGATGAAAATCAAGTAATAAAATACAGTTATAATAAGAGTAAACATGACATTTACCCAACTTGCTTGATACCAGACCAAAAATTATTGAAATAGGTGATGTGTATTCTTTGTCAAACTACATATTAACTTGATTACAATATAAAATAATTGAAACTCATGTCATTGATAGCATCATGTGTGATTTATTGATGAACATTTTGTTGAAATGAACAAGTGATTTGAAATTCATAATATAGTATCTTACAAAATTGACACAAATAAAAGCTTATCTTTTTAGTAATCAATAGTTTGCACTGACGTGAGTTTGAAAGTAATATAAAAAAATGGATATCCACGAAGAATGCCAAATGGAACTAATTGTGCTTTCTTCGAATATGTTTAGGATTGGACCGTCGTCTACTGAAAAAATCCATATTGTATATGTCATTATATCATTGTCGTTGTTTGTTGTGTATTGTATTATTGTGGTTGTCTGTGTTGTATTGTATTGTATTGTATAATGAACATTTTCATTGGTCTATTCTGAAGCACGCTAAGTCGGATGAATCGATTGTAAGGGATTTTAATATCAATTGTTTTCTCCAAGAATCCGTTACACTGACAGCCTCTTAGTATAAAAAAATCTACACCACTGCATAAGTTCCCTAGGTGGTTTTACTATTCCTATTGATAAGTAAAATAAAATTTCAAACACTATCCTGAGATTGAATTGAATTACTAACCTAACAAAATAGATAAATCATCATAAGACAAAGACAGATTGACAGTCTGATTAGGGAGCAACTCATCCAACGTAAGAAAACTGTCTCGGTTGTCGTCTTGTTCCGTCCTTGCCAGGGTTCGTTTACTGTTGTCCTCCAGGCATAGAAGTACGTCTTTCTCCAAACGGACGCATTGACGAACATAGTCATATTCACACAAAGAACTACCCGGCGTTAAATATTCGCTCCTACCCCAAACCTGTAAACAAAACAAATAAACAAAATCATTGACAATGTTTATGGTTGTTGTATTTGTTACAAATTCATATTTTTCATCAGCACCATTCTAACAATAAGCTTGTATAAAATGTTACTGATTTGACTCAATTACACATTAAAAATAAAACGTAAATGTCCTTCAACAAAAATAAAATATATTTTTCCACTTTAAAAATTAGTAATTTTAATTAAAAAACTTAGATAATATTGTAGTTTGGCCTATAAATAGCCAAGATAATAAAACTATATTTGTTTTTTGTGTTTTCAAATTAAAGCATCTATATATTATATAAAAAATAATTTGTGTCTGTCTGAAGTATTATAATCAGAAACTCATTGGCTGATTTAATTACTTTTTTTTTAAATATTCGTAATAGTTTGAAGATGTTTTTAGGCATAGAAATTAGAAAAATTGCCCGGAAATTTGGGAAAAGCTGAAAGTGTATTCTACATCTGCGAAACAATCGTCAAAGCCGCCTGCATAGAGTGGGACGGTAGGCACGTAATCGCCTAAAGAGCCTAGAAATGGGGAGTGAAGTTACCCATTCCGAGTGCGGCAGACAAGAGTTGTCTATACCGAAGGTGCCCTCAAAACCGCCCGCAGTGCCTAATTGTCAACCCCTATTTACCCTTACCCTATTTTTAGAAATAATTTTAGCAAAACATAATAAACATAATATGTTATATTATAATTCATAACTCACTCTGAGCATGTAAGAAGACATATCATCTTTGACTGCAGCATCCATTTCACAAACGACGTGCATGATGATATGTTCAACTGTAGAATTAACTGCAACATATAACAAAGTACATCAATCTCGATAATGTGGATGAGAAATAAAAATAATCATTCATATATTAATAAAGGCCTAATTACCACGGAAATCACTGATTTAGAAACAGAATAGGAAGGATAAAGGTTTGTGATAATTTTATTTTTTAACCAAATTCGACTCTATATATTACTGTCAGACCGAGAAAGTTGAGAGAGATAAATAAAATCCAATTTTCTGTCAAGACACATTAGTACAACTCTATCAGCTATATTCAACATGCTAGTCTACTGGGCATGAAAAGTGATTGTGACAGAGAGGCGGCGGATTCCACAGAATGGCATTGTGTCATTTTTTTATATTGTTTTAGTTGAGTCAATAGATGGAGTAGAATAAATGAAGACGAATGTGTGAGATTATATCAATTAAAAACTTACCATCAGATGTAAATGTCACGGGATCCTCAGGGCACTGGTAATGAACCAAAAGTTTAATGCTGGTGTTTGGTGGGTACGTGCTATTGGAACGAGCAGCGACTATATATCCAGGGTTTGTTTCCATGTCTCTGAATGAAAATTCACCTACAAATATAAATAAATAAACAATCAATAAATCTGTCAATAAATATTTAGTCACATGACGTGTGAATGTATTAATATTACCTCTCACGCTCTTAACCATGTTTAAAAATGCCAGTAATTCAGCATCGTGGTGTCTAGTCTTTACCAACGAAACGCTATCATAAAGTTTGTTCTGCAAAAAATTGAAACAATTGAACACTAGAGGCACACGGCTAATTCTGAACCATGAGAAAGATTATAGAACTATTTACAATACTCTATTATGAAAAAATAAATATTTTACTGGCACATCAGTATTGAAAACTCAAAATAAAAAAATCAGTGCAGTGTCAATATGATATCAACAAGTTGGTAGTGTCATAGAATATTGTAGCACCAACTGAGACAACAACCACACAATATCAAAACAGTTTTCAGTGTTACTTCTATTCAGAGCAAAACAATCAGATTAGTAAAGAATCCAAGTCTCAAAGATATCTGCATTCTCTTCCGCACAACAGTAGGGTCTTTGTCTATCTACTACTTGGTTGTCATATAGTTATTGCACTGGCAAAGATAGTTGCCCACAAAAAAAACAAGTCTGACCTGTTAGAATCTTGACTGAGACTGTTGCGATACTACAATTCTGAACAAATCCATCAGACTCTTTTCAATCACAACTAAAAATATAAAGACTGTAATCGCAGTGAAATATAAATGTACTAAAATCTAAATAATCTAAAATATGTTGTAAAATATATAGCTTTTTATGAACACTGACTTATAGATATTAGTTACTAATTTATTGGCCTATCCTGGCTATATAGGACCAAATTTATTCACCTGCACTCGATTGCCTTAACTTCAGTGGACTGTATGCTGATTATTAATAAAAAAATAATTAGGAATCAATGTATCATTGTAACACGTTTTGTATGGCACTACCCTCAATAAAATAACTATGGGCTTGTCGCATACAACTAAAGTGCATGATTCTTTACCTCTTGGCAAAAAAGTGTCTTCACCAAATAATTTCAGACTTATACCAATGTGCCTACACCGAATGTATAGGATTTAATTGCCTCTTTAAAAAGATGACATACCGTTGTACTAGGTTTAACTGTCAGAGACGGGTATTGTACAGATTTTGGTGGGGGTGAAGGGACAGCATCGGAGACTTTCCTAGAGTATACGGGTGTCTCTCTCGAAACTCTATCTTCGTTCAGGAAGTCAAGAGGGTCAAATTCGTCGTAAACACTACACGATCCTTCGCTTGCAGTGATGTAATCTACAAAAAATACGTAAACAATAATTATATCAAATTTTAAAAATGAATACCTAAAAACTTAAGTATTTAAAAAAAAATGTTTGCGATAAAATATAAATCAATCATATACAATGCATTATTCCATGTATTCAGATAAATAGATATTTTTAAATAAAATTTGTAACTATTGCCCTCATGATGAAAATGCTAAATTCTGGTATAAGTCGATACAAATTTTAAAAGAAGTGTTGTATTTCAATATAATTTTTTTTATTTTGTAAACCGAAAACATTATTTTATCAAAGTGTATTTTTTATTTAAAGTTGAAAGTAAAATTATTCATAATTTCTCACCGGTATTACTCCGATTTATGAGCAATGGATCGAATGCTTCCAAAACGCTAACTCTGACATTTCCATTATCAAAGCTAAAAAAAAACAGAAGAAATATTAGAAGACAACAATAAATATAAAGTCAATGAAGGGATATTAATAAAATTAAATATAAAGTAATATACACTCACTTTGGCCCGGTACTTAAATCAATAAGATTTGTGCTATTTCTTAAGCTTACAATTGTGTCGTTGGATTCATTTGACTAAAAAGAAACAAGAAATAGTTAAACTTTGATATAAATATATAATTATATAAATTACCACTGCATCTGCATAACTGCAAGTAAGTGTACTGAGAGTTGTTGCAAGAAAGTAAAAAGGCTCTGAGGCAGTCTTATAGTTCCTCAAGTTAGGCAATGAGTCCTTCCCGTTCAGATATGCCAGGACCCACTAAGTATGTAGTAATTTTTTGGAGCAATCTGGAAATTACTTAAATTAACTTTTCTCCACAAAATGCTAAAATTTAAAAGTGAGGAATTTGTATTTCCAAGAGAGAGAGAGAGAGATAGAGAAAGCAAGAAAGAACTACTCTTATGTAAATATTAGTGATTGTTATCAAGCTATTTGCAAAGTCTTTATTAAAAATCTCAAGTAGGGCTTCGGTCTCTTTTAGCTTCTGTACATACATTCATGTATAAGAAGCTACCATAACCATCCTTTGGCCGTCTGTCTGTCCATTCATTTGTCGCATCTTTCAACTCGAAAAGTACAAATGCGAAAAAGCTGAATATTTATGTGCAGATTGACGCTCATGAAAAACAACCATAACCATTTAGATCACATCGGAGGCTGGTCGAATAATATGGATATATAACATTAAAGTCAACAAACTTTTAGAACTAATAAATGAAACATTGACAGTTCGATAGAAAGCGCAAATATCATAATCGATTTAAAAAATATGATAGTACTGCTATTGGAAACTTGAGGACGTATTATTTATTAATGGCCATTAAAATTAATATGAACTCATCTATGAAAATGAAATAGAAAGTATAAAAGAAGTTCAGTGCCATTAATATAAAATTATTATTAAATTAAAATATGTATGTGTTGTTTCATTACTAGCCAAAATTACAAAAAAATAACTAAAATAGTGTTAAAATTTATGACAATTTCAAAGAATTGTACCTTGGCGGTATTTGAAATAATGATTGTAAGGAGTTGTTACCATTGTTTTTTTTTTATTTTAATCTACTCACACCTAAAAAATAACCTACTGTCGGCTCTATGGCCATCCAAAACGCAAATCGAATGGGTTAAAAGCGAAGCAGGTACTAGTGGACATAATTTGACTAAGCATTAATTTTTGTTTACTAATTAACAGCGGACTAATTCAATTGTGCTTATGGCCACTTAAGGTACTTCTAGCACACGCTCATCTCAGTTATGCAGATCAGCAGTGGGCATCAGGCTGTGAAACACTTACATTTTCACTTGTATTTGATGTTTCCGACAGTCGTCGAGAAAAATCCGATCGGCTAGTATTGGAGGAGACTTCCGACACAGAACTGGTGTTGATAATCTCCGTCTCACTTCTCGTGTGAAATGCATCTAGTTGTGAGTTTGACGTATTGTGACTTTGGTGTTGTGGGACTGCACTGTAGGCGGGTGGGATTTGAGGATTTGGCGTGGAATAGTAGTTAGGATAAGTGGGATTATTCATTGGATATGAGGGAACAGTCGGTGAACCGTAATTTTGAAACTGGAAGCCAGGCACGGGTGCGTTAACATTTTGTTGATGGTAGCTGTACTGTTGTGGCATTGGGGAGTAAGATGGATAGTGGATCAAAGGATTATAATGTGGATTGTTGGACCCATTTGGTGCAGGGGGATAGGGGTATCGGACGGAATAAGCGCCATTATAAGTTGGTGGCATTGCATACCTGGGGTGCATGCCAGGTGGAAGTTGTTGGTGTAGGTAAGTGGAATGTATCGCTTGGACAGATTGAACGGAGTGATGGTATTGATAATTCACATTCTGTGGAGGATGAGGTGTGTATGGCGGTGGTGCCTGTACGTTATATGGCGGCGGTGGATGTGTATTATTTGACTGGAAAGTAGAACCATTCTTTGGAATGAGACTCATTTCTTCTGTATTTTTGGTCAATCTGAAAAAAAAAACAAACTAAATTTTCCTGTTGGGATGATAAACATTGACTATTTAATCTGTATATTGGGAAAATCAAATGGCCTATCCAACTCAATCTTAGCTAAATTTAATATTTCCACGAACAATATTCACAGAGAAGTGTGAAAATGTTAACAATTTTTTATGATAATGTCATAAGCACGAAGTCAATGAGTAAACAAACTGCTGTGAAATAAGAGTTAATAACAATTTCAAACAAAAATAGACACAGTTTTGAATCTCTCGATCACTGAGTTTTTTCTCGATATTTCAGTTTAAAAGTTCAAATTAGTATATAAATAGGAATCTTTCAATGTTTTACTTTTGTAACCTTGTTTATAGCCAAATTAAAAGTAAACAACATAAACTATTTTCCAATTCTACCATAGATATTATCAACAAAGTATAACAGCTACATGAAAAGCCAATCGAAATATTATCATTGATAACATAATATCATTACAAAGATAACACAAACAAATAAGTGTGAGCATTAAAGAAAATATAATTTACATACAGAGATAATTTATTTTTTTGAGGTTTTGGGCTCAAATCTGCATACAGGTGTGTCTTACTTTAGGACTATTTGGACATTTTGTTTATGGTAAAACGATTGTATATTGGTATGTGTGATATACATATATTACATGTCGGTATTTTTATCAGGATAAAATATAACAAATTTAGTTTTGAGTAAGTTATTTTTTTATAATTAGATATCCATTCAAATTATTGAATAACTGCCTTTGTAACTATATTTTTTAGCATCTTAGGTTTTTTAAAAAGGGTACTGTTTCGTATAGACAGTTGTTGGATGGGACAGACAGAGGGTATAGAAAAAAAGATACATTCTCTCAGCAGAGGTTGTAGAAAAGGAAGTACACCCCTCCCTACCACCATTTAATGTCTAAAATGGAAAATATTCATAAAAATTGTGAAATATCAGTTATGTTTTGCTAATATTTTGAGGTCCAATCAAGACATTTCTTAAAGGCTTAGAGAGGGTCTAGATCAGGGGTGCTCAAACTTGAACTGCGATCTACCTCAATATTTTTAGACTACTTACGATCGACTCTGAGAGACTGCAAGTGTGTGTGATGCAGGGTTGTCGTACATACACGATACACCCTACCTACCTAGGTAGGGCGTACCGTAGCATATATAGATATTAGCTTTCTGCACGGTGCTCAAACGGTCGATCGCGATCGACTGGTCGATCGCGATCGACCGTTTGAGCACCCCTGGTCTAGATGGTCCTGTTTTATCTACCATTTACTTTTTTTTTAATATCGCTAGGGATTAAAATTAATAAAACACAATATTGCTGTTTCCCATGGAAATTTTTATATGTGAGTTTACAAAACATTATTTTGGGTGTTTAGGATTATCCTGATGATCTACCAAAGTTTTAATGAAGCTTTGTAGTAAAGAGCGGTTTTGGAAAACAACCAACCAACCAATATATATATATATATATATTGGATTGGTTTCGCTATTGGATGCAAGCTTATACTGGTTTTAAGTTAGATTATGAACTCAATTTTATAATGGGATTAGTTCAGTCTCCGTGTCAAAAAAAGCATGAAAAAAACTTTTACACTACAGGATTACTAAAATCAGAACCATTAGAATACTCATGTGTTTAAATATGTAAGTATCCTCCCAGACACTTCAAAAAAGAGGCCTCATATACTCACGTATGAATTTGTTGAATGTACTCCTTCAAAGTATCATGCGCCTTCTTGGTCGAGTTCGGACTTGTGAACGATATGAGATCACTGATCTCATCTCGTGTTGGACTGTTGGATGTAGATTTAACTTCGGAAGGAACTGCGATGGGTTGCGTCTCATCGCAGGATGACCTGGACCCTTGAAGAGACCTGGAAGGTCTTCGGGGCGGAGGGGGTAGTACCGGGGGTATGGCGATGGGTTCATTGCTGAGTTGTCTCGATCGGAAGGGGCGAAGAGGAGGGCCATCGTAGCTGTCAGCTGTCACTGTTTCAGTTACTGGTAAAATAGAATGGTAATGTAGTCCAGTAAATTTAAGAAGCTAGTTCGGCTAAGATAAGCAGCTATTTTCAGATAGGCAAGCACAATAATTAAAAAATAACACAGGAAATTAACAAAACTAAATTTAGCAAACATATTTATTGTTTTTATGTTTTAAATATACCACTCCACAAAAATCCCAATTAAAAAAAATAGAATCTATAATAAGTAATAATTTATGATTTTCCAAATATCAAAAGTCCTTAACAATCTTCATCTATATTTTAATTTACTTTATGGAGATTAACTGACTTGACAAATTTTTTTTTAAAACTATAATAGTTTTTTTGATTTTTAATTATATTTATCAGTTGAAACAAAAGAAAACAATATTAGAAACAAAACAAAAGAAGTCAATTAAAATTTTGTGTGCATTTTACAGCTATCACATACATAATGGATAAAACATACTTAATTACATAATAAATCGATAAAAATTAAAAAAAAATATATTTACAACTTAAGATATAGGTACCATCCATACACATATTAACATGTTTTTGTCAGAATCGGGCGTCACTGAGCGTCACAGGCGTGAGTTAGTGATGGTGTATTAGGTAACCTACCCTAAGTACCGAAGGAAAGAGTCGACTTTTAATGCCACCCGCCTAATATTTTTGGGGTTTAGTAATAAAACTTTCATAGCACGGTTTGCTTAAAAAAAATCCGAAACGAAAAAAAAAGTTTATTATGTTTTTAGGAAATAAAGCCTTTTGAAGGGCTGATCGATGAAGTACTGAACGGGGCCCACAGGACCTATCTAGCAACCTAGGTTTATAGGCCAAATTTTTGATATTACATCTTTTGTTGCAAAATGTCAATACATTCATTTACAGTCAAATACATTTTAGACATAATATAAAAATAAAAATATTTATTTTCATGACTTTGCTTAACTGAAGTGCCTATTCCAAAAGTTGTGTTTCTAAAATCTCCAAGGGATGACACCAAAGAAGTTATGTGATACATTCCTAAGAAACACCTTCCTTTTTATAAAGAAATAGAATTGGAAAAACAGGATAACAGTAGTATTGAACATAATGTCTTAGACCAAGATATGATAAGATTTAGTTATAAACATTAATATTATGTTTCAATAGGTAGGACTTTATACTCTAATTTTTAATTTAGAGTTGAAAGGGTTTTAAATGATGGATTTTATTTTTATTATTGATAAAAAAAATGTAAAATATGTTCTTAGAAAACATACATTTTTCTATAACTACTTTTTGTGTAAAATAAGTTTTCATACGAATGATGAAATGAGAATGGATGAAATAGAACTCACCGACTTTTTTCTTTGCCGCTTGAAACAAAAAAGAAGAAATTTTTATTTCTACAAGTTTAATTCTTGTTTAGCCTCTTTTACAAATTAGCATACATATATTTCAATAACTAGGTTGATAATATTAGTATAATATTATCAATACTTTGACGCTGGATAATTCATATGAGGAAAATGACACTTTCCATAAGTACATACATACGTTCTGGTTTCAGGTGTCCAATTAACACCCCCTAAAATTATCCTGGTAGCGAGACTCAATTTGTGATGTGATTCATCCTTTCTTTAAACATATTCAGTGTACCATTCAACGGTAATGGACTAAAATTTCCATCGCAAAATTAAATGTAGAGTAACACCACCGATGCCCAAGCAATCAACAATAGAAGACTGGTTATATGAGTTTACCTACATACCTAATATAGATCACTAGAAAGAAAGAAAATGTTTCTTTATTGAAAAATGTAAAACAAAGATAAATGGTAGGTACGTACATAAGTTTCAATAGCATTTTTCAATAAAAGGACTGTGCTCAGCTGCAGAAAGTATAGCCTTATTCTTAGTAACTACAGAATCATCATATTAAATGGCCTAATAGCACAGTGATATGAGTACCTGCTATTGATTTAGAAACCCCAGATTCGAAGTTCTACCTAGTCACGTTATTATTGAGACTATTCAATGGCACTTATGGTGGTCTCTGACCATAAAAAGAATAGTATAGCAAACAGAACTGTGCTCAACAACCCTTTCTCCAAAAGCAAAAGCACTGTGATTTAAATTCCATAAAACATTTTATAATAAAGGCAAAAAGAATTACAAAACAACATACAACGGAATAAAAGTGGCAAAATTAATGTTGAAAGTAAGTACTTATTTTTGGTATCATAACTATTACTTAATAATGCTTAAGAAATAGTTATGATATTAAAAACAAAATGTATTTAAGTAATAACATTTCTTACGTACATTTTTGCCATTTAAACATTATTCTTTTGCAACTATGGTACCCAAGTAATTAAATTTAATGGGAAAAACAAACAATTCTATAGAAACTTAGCCCACACTAAAATAACAGCATTACAGAATATATTTTTGTAGGTATTAAGGACCTGTATGACAATAGGTACCCATACTCGTTAAATGAAATTACTAGCTATCTTTAAACAGAACTGTTATCAGAAAACTGTTCGCAATTCTCTCCAACAAATATTTTAACAAAATATTAGAAGAAAATAGAAATGTATGTAAGTATACAACAAAATGACAAACAGTAAGGTAAATTAATTTAATTTGTCAACATGAAGAGAGAATTCTTTATCCAAAGTTTAGAGCAATAAATGTTTCATCACAGAGTGACCAGATTCTTTCAGAATTAAAAAAAAAACAGTAATAAATCAATAAACAAGTAACTAGTCAGAAAATCATATGTTTTCCCCCATCAAACACTTAACAGTCAGACCAAACTACTCTCATGACACGAAGAAAACCTTCTTAATTACGAACTATTTAGATTACGAAGTTTAAAAACACACAGACAAACTAAAAACTCTCTAGAATAAATCCATTCTATAAAACTATTGTTCTTATATCAAACCAAAGTTTAATAAATAAACCATCATCAAGAGACATAATAATATAAACAATGAGAAAATTGTTGATTTTGTTTTACATTGACAAATTGTCAACAAGCAAATGTATACCATAATTCTACACAAACACGATACTACACTCTAATACCTACATTTAGATCTTTTATTTACGGTCTTCACATTCATACATTCATTCATTCATGAACATGTAATTGTTAAACTTTATAGAGCATACTTATTTATTAATCGGGAAAAAAGTTAGCCCTTTTCCAAAAGTCAATGTCTTATCACTGTTTGTTTTTTGAACTCATATTAGGTACTTAATTCAATATTACAGAAAAATAGAGTGTGCGGGTTGAAAACATATTACGTACACTTCTTTGCTGGTGAGTAGTTATCTAGATCTTTGTTTTAAACTTTTGAGTTTAAAATTTTTCCTTCACTGATGAGTTGTGAACATGTACATTTCCAAAATTAAAAACTCAGGGAAGCATTTTGAAAAGGTAAACATTGGTGTTATCTTTAGCATCAAGATGTCAACCCAGAGTGGAATAGCAAAGCCACCCATTTCGAGTGACATGGGCACTTATTGCCTGGTACCAAGGCCTGACTGCCGATTCGAAGTGCAGAAGGTACAATTCTGTCCGGCGCCAAAGGCGCCGTTAGTGAAACCTGCATGGCAAGTTTAAATAAAAGCAAAGCGATAACTCTCGATTGCAGAAAACATGAGTTGTCTGACGCTGAAGACCGAGTACCAATTAACTTCCAATCCCAAGTGCCAGAAATCCAATCTTTATCTAAACACGACACATTAAAGGTGAGGGTTGATCGGTAACGGATTAATCCATTACATTTTTTACTGTATTCCCTGTTTATTGTACACCTACCTATATTGCACGCATTGATTACAAGCTGCTTACCAGAATTGGCCCTTCTTTGTCGTCTGAATTGTTCCAATGCAAGACTCTCCAAGCTAAGAGCCTGGGCTCTTTCCAGTTCTGCTTGAAATTGCAAGTCATAATCCGACATTTTTTCTGTGATTAGCAAAACATTTGTCTCATAATATTATCGTAAAACATGTTTTATTAGTAAAACCTTGGTTTATTTGTACCTACACTTATGTTACGTATTTAAATATGCACAAACTTTGAATCATTTATACACAAAACTAAAGGTACAGAAATACCATAGTATAATCAAACAGCAATACTTGAATTACATTAGTACACAAGATATAAGAGCCAAAACATATAAAAAAATCTAGCAAGTTATACTCCAAGTATGTATCTTCCAAGTTATAATGAAACGTCAAAATAAATTGAAGTACCTATCAAAAAAAGGTATAAACCATTTGGTATTGCCATGCAGCTCTTAAGTATTACGCCCATAAAAGTTTATTATTTAGTATTTTATATTTTAGTGATTATTCTGTATCGAGCGAAAAAGCATTTAAGGTTATT
Source organism: Neomicropteryx cornuta (assembly GCA_020383195.1). Lineage (NCBI taxonomy): Eukaryota > Metazoa > Arthropoda > Insecta > Lepidoptera > Micropterigidae > Neomicropteryx > Neomicropteryx cornuta. The sequence continues at coordinate 16,028,493 of JAHKQU010000008.1, read as the reverse complement.
TTTAAATACAATTAATTCTACGTTAAAAAAAATGAAATGTTATTGTCAAACTGAAAAATGGATATCAAAAAACCCATTCAATAAATTAAAAAAGGACCAAATTCAAACTCGCATGTTGTTCAAATTAGTTTTGTCTAAATGTATATATTATTATAAAAAATGTACAGCCTTCGCAACTGCGTGACTTCCTTATATTCAAGTTACTAGAAAAGTGCCTTTTTCGTAGAGTTTAATATAAATTAAATTACTTAAATATTGTCATCTACATCCTTAAACAAACCAGCATAAGTCAAGCTCTTAAATTAGGTAAGTCAAATAATAAAAAATACCAAGTACAAACTGATCGGTAAATAAATACATTTTCATCAGCTTTAAAGTAGGTATGTTTTAAAAATAATTGAGTATGAATTAAATAATTCAGTCAGACAGAATAAACATTTATTCAAAAATAAAAAACTAACTGTAAGTAATAATAATTAATAAAAAGTTTTATAACTATTTCAAATATTATATTAAACAATAATAAATTATTAAATATATTAATAATTTATTATTGAATAAGAAGTGCTCGTTTAGCTGAATATGATCGACGTCTTTAACTTTTTTACCTGATTGGTTTATTATTTTTGGCTTTAACTGAAGGAATAATGAGCTTCAGACGAATAGTCAAACTAACTATAAGTTTACACATAAAAATATACATTCTGTAATATGTCGGAGCCTCGGGTAATTCATTTTTTTATTTTCTACTTCTTTCTTTGTATTAATTGGCAAAGAAACCTCATTACTGAAATATTGTCATTTGAACTCATTAAAATTATTGCTCGATATTTTTTTCGAAGTCTTTTCCGAAAATAGCCGCAGGTGAATCAAATTAGTTGTTGCTTAATAATTTAGCAGACAAATACGAACTAATAATGTTATCCTACTCGAATAGATTTTGAACTGCGTGACTGGCGATTTATTTACCGCAAAAAAGTTAAGCGTGCCAACATAATAATTGTTTATTGTTTATCATACGTTACTGCTTGTATTTTAAAATAGCAAACAAATATCAAATTGTCAGACGTCAGATGCATTCGTTATCTTCATTCATTCGAGATGAATCAGCTTATTGCGTCACATCTCGAATCACTTAAATTCACCTCACATTTCTGACCTACACTCATCTAAGTACAACTCAACACACAACACAGTACATTGAGTACAGTCATACCCAATGGACATTACTTAAATTAAGTTGAGGTTTTTGAAAAGAACATGACATAAGTAAAGCCGTTGAATAATAACTGGCCGGTCTATTGAGAACAGTTTTGCCAGATGGAAAAATAGAAAATGTTGTATCAGTGCTTGAAAAATGCGGATTTTAAGCAAAAAAAAAACGAAATTTCATGTATTCTAACTAGGCTTGCTGATTTCTCATCCTGGAGGGGAGTGGCGGGATGCAAATTAATTCCCAACGTTTCTCAAATGTAGATGTTCCCCACCACCACAAATAAAACTAATACTGTACCATCGCAGTCTACACCTTAAAAACGATACACGTTTACAGCAAATCGACCAACAACCAACTTTTGTAATTTTAAGAAATAATCTTAGTTTTGAGCACATTATAAGGAACAAGTTATTTTGAGTCTTGAGTGGACAATTGACATTTACCATGAAGACTAAAAGAGAGACAGATGAAAATGACAGTCTATGTACCACAGAAAATATAAAGATTTATTTTTAAATTGGTGACTTGGAACGGAAATCGATGCACAGATTATGAATTTAGCCACATTACTGCTAAAATAAAAAAAATAAGTGAGTTAAATATTACTCGATATAAAAAAAAAGAAAAAGCGAAACCGCGTTGGTCTAAAGCGGAAAGCGGATCCATTGTCAAAAACACGGGGATAAAAGCGGAAAAGCGGTGTATCTGGTAACACTGATTGGTAAGAGTGAGGTGGGTACTATCAATAAATTGAATAATCCTAGTTGAATACAAAAAAATCGTCAAAAAATCTAAAATAACGCAGAATTTCCATAAGGGTGCAACTATATGGGAGAGTAGTTGAATTATTAAATTTCATTTCCGCGGAGATTGATATTTTTTTGTATGTTCGCCCAATAGGATAAAAATCTGCTTTCTATACACGTTTATCAGCGTGAATTATTTATTTGTATTGTTTGCCTGGAGGCACTATTTTCATTTTTAACGTGATATTTTCCCTGATTAGTTCTACTTATTTTTTTTTTATTGTTATTGTTTTTCGTTTTTAATGTTGTTTTTTTTCTTTTATTCGTTTAATTTTTTACTTCGATGTAATGTGTACATGGGGAAACCGGTTTAATAAGTATTAGCCAATGGTTATGTCGATAATATGAGTAATATTAAAATAAATTTACCTTTCAAATAAGTTCGTTTGTAATAAATCTAGCTTTGAACATTGACATTTATGTTTAACGCAGTTTAGAGGTGATTTTGTGCACTTTTTCCCAGAAAACTAATTATATGTATGTCACAAAATCTATTCAGTGCATATGATGGTTGTCTCTTCTTGAGGATTCAAAATACGCTGCTCAGTTTTCCTATTTTTTACAAAATATCATCGAATATCACTTTTTTTTTTAACTAAACATATGTATTTTTTTATATACACTATTTGTTCAGTGCTCGTCTAGTGACCGAGTTCTTCAGTTGCATGTTGCTTATTTTGTTTGATACCTCTTGCTCTAACACAGAGGCGTCCAAACTTTTTGCTGCGAGGGCCAGTTTGGTATTTAAATTCATTAGCGGGGGCCAAGCATTGTAAATATGTGAATTAAAAAACCTTATTACAAGTAAAGCAGCATTGAATTTTTTTATTGTTGCCACATATATATATACTATAATTTTTTTTTTATAGTAAATTACAGATATAACAATACTAAACAAACATGTCTAAATTATATTATTATAAAATTATTTCATGCAATTTTTAATGGGAATGGTGGAACTGGGTTTTTTCCTGGAGAGTTTCTTCAAAGTTGGGATTCAAATCGGAAACACCAATTATTAGCAATGATTGCAAATGATCATCCGATAAATTTGCCCTATATTTAGATTTCAGATACTTCATCCTGGAAAAAGTTTGTTCGCACATATAGGTAGTGCCATACATAGAAATAAATTTACCAGCCAATTGCTTTAACGAAATTTGCAACGAAATTTTTCAAAATCCTTGGCGGGCCGGATAAAATCGCCTGCCGGGCCGGGTTTGGCCCGCGGGCCGTAGTTTGGACACCTTTGCTCTAACAGACGCCTCTCGCTCGCACATGGCTTTGTTATCTGTGCTAATTATACATAGCTGAAGGCAGATTGTACAATGTGCAGTATTGTATTGTGTATTGTATAGTATATAAAGATTTACCACTTAAATCTATATGTTTATTACATTTAAATTTATTAACATTGTAAGCGATTCTCTTCGTGTTTCTAATTAGCCAAAACAATAATGTATGCATATTTTAGACCTTCATTAATACTTTCTTCAATCATTTTTGTTATATTTGTATGAAAAAAAAAATGTGGCCACAGGTTTGGAGAGCGAGAGGAAAGGCATATTATTCTCCATTTTTTTTTTCATTTCATCCGCACATGCAAATGCCGACCAAAAATAAATGTGCAGTAATCATTGGCATTTTGAGGAGGTAGTTATATTATTATGTTAATGATGATAATTTGTTCGCATCGGCCGTCAACTTCAGGGCTGATAAATATGATGTAAGTAGGTAAGTATCCGCCGATGTTTCCAGATATTTTTGATGATTGAACATACCTAATAATAAATTAACTTCTTTACACGCTTCGGCTACTTACCTATACATTTTTTTTACAACTCGTTTAGTGCATTTAGTCGAGTTGCTGATTACCAATACAAATTCATGTGCGGTTGGTGATTTCATTAATTTCTGTTGCTGTAATCAAGTCTAGACGCTAAGAATGAAACTGAAAAGTACTAAAAATATTAAAACCGTCATACAATTTACAACTCATTTTAGGCAAATATGGTCTAATGCTAGAAATCATAAATGCCATTTTTAAATTATTTACCAATATTCCAATAACTCCCAACTTATCCAGCTTACTTATCTTTCCAAATTAGCACACAACGAAGCAAATTGTCGCACACATTTTAATTAGTTCCAAGTATATAATATTTATTTTAAATATTTTATTTAAACAAAATTATACAATAAATTATTCTTGCGAAACTTCTTGCAAGACAGTTTGTTGGCAAGAAAGAGCACATTTAGTTAAAAATGTTAGTTATAAGCAATACATTTAAAACATAATTTCAAATGGTAATAAGGATACAATATCAAAAAATAAACTCAGGTAATATTTCAGGCTATTTTCTTATTTAAGAATGCTACCAGTTTCGTTCCTAATTTCTTTCAGTAAGTCATTAAACAACTTCGGTATACACCTTTTTGTCCTGTAACCATAAAAAATGGTCATTGCAAGTCATTGCTTCTCAGACTATGTATGACGGTTAATATTAAATAAGCTAGAGTAGGTATTACAATATGAAATAACCTAAAATTTGGGAAATTTGTACATTCGTCAAAAGAGAGGAAATTTATAGTGCGATTTCGAATGAGTTTTCAACGAGTTGTCGTTTCTCACAGAATTGACGCCCGTTGAAATAAAATATCGTCGACTGGCATACTAATTTAAGGACCCGTTTTAGGAAGATATCGCGTTCCGAATATTTCAGGAGTCGTATGTATTGGCAGTCGAAACACGATATGATCGACCCTAAAATAAATGTATCCGGAAGGACAAAAAGGTCCAACCGTTGCGTCTGAATTGCGCGGAAGACATATCTATTGGGCGAGAGGAATTAATGTGCCTGGATAAAGGGAGTCCCTCCAAACTGGAATCCGATACGAATCACGGCCAATAAAATGGTTCATATATAGAATATTATACGATGTGTAGAATCTTGATAAAAAAAAACGCGTTATATAGGGTGAACCCAGAAATTTTCTGTGTAAGCTCACACTTTTAAATATCAACCTGATTAAGAAATGGAGAATATAGATTATAGATCATTACATAATATTATGAAAGTGTAATTATGTATGTACAACTGGGGACTAAGTAAAATATCATAGGTTGGTTCGATATAGAACCGAGTTTGGTGGTTTTTTATTAGATAAGTACTTTCAGTTAGGCAGCGATGAAAGCAAAAAAAAAAAATACATTTAAAAAACTAATTAGCATTTATTTATTATATATTATTATTATAAATATTTCATCAGAGCTACAGAATAACACCAGTCCTATGACGTTTAATTGACGATGACACTTCAGACATGAACATCATTACGATGTACGTAAATCCTAATAACAAACAGAAAAAAAATGAGTCTAGCTGTCCGACGTTTGATTATCGATCGAGAGGTCGCGGGTTCGAATCTACTCAATATCATAACATTTTTAGGTTTCATCACCACCATCTTCCCTGCACGAAGAAATGTAGCTCAGTTTGTCGATAATATTTGACCTAGTTCATGTACCATTAGTGTGAAACAAAACCATATGATCTGAGTGCTACATTTTGGATTTTTGCTTGGTCATTGTTCTTAATATTTTAAGCTTTCTTCGATTTATCTTTCTTTGTTTATCCTACAATAACACGATTCAACATATTTACCTAAAACCTACACTTTTACTCGCGAGTACATCTCACATACAAATGTTCATCTGGATTGGCACCGTGTGTCGCAGGCACGAGGTACAGATAAGGAGGCAAACGATCCACCCTGAATGCCAAAGCACAAGTTGTCGCCTGAAAGGTTTCAGCTACAAATCCTAGACAAATTTTTACATTCGCATAAGTGGAATTCAAAATAAAATAAAAGAAATACAGGTTGCGCACAAAAATACATACAAATATAAATAAATTAAATAGATTAAAATTAACTGTAATGCAAAACCGGAACACTTCCATTTATTTATTCCTTTCATCGTGCAAATACTACATATAAACTAAGCATAGAATTACCTAAAACTACAATTTTTAGTTATGAACAAAATTGAGCAATTATTCGTCCCAGATTATATTTCTTGTAATGGGGGTATAAAATCTACAAGAATAAAAAAGTTCTTTCCCTAGGTAATTAAAGTATTTAATAGATACTATCTTTATATCCGAAGCTCCCCCCCCCCTCATGAAGCTACCGTCAAGTTTTCAAAGAAGCGCAGACATCGGAAAGGATAAATGAGGCGGAAAGATTACGTGTCGATTTACTAGCGAATGTGTCTTACGTGCCCGCAGCAGCAGCAGCCAGCTGATTTACATTTTTACACAAATAAAGCGACCCGCGATATACGCAGCTCTCTTTCCCGCGCCAGGCAGAATTCAAAAGCGGGCGAATAACAAAATATGCATCTAAGTAGTATGCATATTTTTGTTATTGCCCGCTCTTGGGTTATGCAAATTTAGGAGCAACAGATGTTAAGGCGTTATGAACCGTTACTGTTATGATTACTCAGACACAGAGTCTGGAAATATTATAAAGCAACCACTCAATATTATTATCTATTCACCGTTATTGTGAAAATTCAATTATTAGCTAAATAATAGTTAGCACGGATTTTACTGAGTAAATCTGACCAATTACCTACGTTTAACAATTTATCAGTACAGAACATGTATGATTTAACCATTGAGCTTTTATTTTTTAAGAACAGATTGGCCCTGAGAATATTCCCTGGCTCTTTTTATATAAATTGCTATGGCCTAGGTTATTATTAATTATTTTGGGCCCTGCCCAACTCATCTAATATGTTAGAGACAGATGAAATGGTATGACTATAATCTGCGGATTCGAACTGTCACTGAGTCAATATCCTCACGCCTTAACCACTAGACTACCGCGATATTTTTTTCTGCATTCTTTTGCAAATCATAAATTTTTCCGTTTTTATTATATTGTCCACCGCTAAATTTAAGACAATTTTAAGGACAGCTCTAGCGCTGTAATGTCCAGGGAATATTAAAGATACTCGGAGGATCAACTGTCCCTCCGATGAGACTTTGACTAAACAGACACCTTACCACCACAGATAACCCGCCCTATCTGCAGAGGCCGCAGCATAGAGGAAGAGACTGCGGAATACTAAATCTGTCACTGTCCAGCTCTCGCCTCATAAAGAAATGCAATACGGAGGGCTTAAGTGTAAGTTAAAACCTGATATTGTTGTACACACTCCTTTTATTGAAAAATACTGTTGATACTTATGTACCTACCATTTATTTTTGTTTTACATTTTTCAATAAAGAACCATTTTCTTTTTTTCTTTCTTTCTTAATATATTTATATGCTTTACTAGCTGACCCGGCCACGCGTTGCTGTGGCTAAAGTTTTTGTTATATTACATTATAGTAAACAATCTAAGAGGAACAATAAGAGAACATCAGTCACGGAGTCCACTATGCTTTTTCACACAGATGGTATTTGTAAAAAAATATGGTGATCTCCTTATTTGACTTTCTACTACTATAACCCTTTAGTACAATGAAATTATTTACGAACAAAGACGAAAATGTTGATGTTGGTATACAAATTCACTGGATTGAGATTTGAAGGGGAAGTACGTTGAACACAATTAATTAAAATGTTCTTACACTTAATACTAAGCAGAAATCAATAGGTAAAAAATAAAAATTTATCAGATTTATTATTTCCATTTAATTTTATAACAAATATAAGTATATTACAGTATAATACAGTAAATAACATGTGACGCTTAAACTCATGAATGAGGTAGGCAAGGCAGACAGTCTTAAACTTTTAAACATTAATATCTTTTTTTTTGAATTATAAATACTTTCAATTTCAATTTAATTTAACACCAATCGGTGCACAATGTTTTTGGTTAACCTGTCTTTAGCTAACACAAATAGATTCGACGGTTTCCCAACACGTGAACACGCAACATATAGTTGCCCATGAGAAAAACATGGATTTTCCAAATCTAAACCACAAATTGACATTGTTTAACCTTGTTATTTATTTATAGACATGGCGAAAGCTAAACGAATTGGAAACTGTAGCCTTTTGAAGGGTATGGTAGAATCTGATGGTATCATCGGAGAATTGAAATACTAATTTAATCGTTTAAATATAAGAAAAAAAATCTGAAAAACTTGTTATCATAGCACATTGAAATAATAAGTGCTAAATATTTTTTAATAGAGGTTAAATAAAAACAATAAAAAAAAATATTTGTACAACTATTGAAAAAGTGTAGGAAATTGTGTATCATTTTTGCATTGACATTTTAATTAAATTTTATAATTATGTGATAATACTTACATACATATATTCAAATTAAATTATAAAGTTTTGATCAATGAAGCACAAAAAACAGGATTAATTTCACTGTATTATCTTCATTATAATATGAATGTAATTTACACTTCAGTCTAAGTAACACGTGGCCGGCTATGCTAACACCAAAAATTTTAAAAGTGGAAATAATTGAATTATACGGTATTTCGTTCACTACAAAATTAATTTAATTAATTTTATAGCGTCAACAACACGTGGTAATTATGCTGTTAAAATGTAGCTTATATGACACGTTCGTAGATTTACCATAGCAGCGCAATCTATTGATTACTTACTCAACCCAGTCGAAAGGTATCGACATCTGTTAGAATCATTTGGAGTTAACAGATAATTGTGACTGTCAAATAATAACAGACAAATAATTAGCAATAAATTAAAATTGCGACTATAATTTGAGATTTAAACTATCCTATCTCTCAAGTTGGATCGAACTGCACATGGTGTGCAAATTTTATTATAATCGGTTAAGTGGTTTAGGAGTCCATTGAGGACAAACATTGTGACACGAGATTTATATATATTAAGATTGTTCGTATATTATAAATAAAAACCAAAACGACAGCAAATAAAAACTCGGTGTTAACAATCTACCTTTCAGTTACTTCAATCTTGTAGATATCATATACGAGCATTACCAATTGCTTCTATACATGATTGTATAGTGGTTTGTTATTAAAATTAAAGTACGAGACATTTATATATATTAGTATACAAAAGAATAAAAAAAAAATAACATGTCTTTTTATTCCTAAATTTTATAAAAAAAAATAAAAAGAAAATTAAAGAAAGGCGAAGCTAAACAAAGCTAAGTTAATGTGTAGGTAGACAAGGAAAACTATAAAATAAATAAAAATCTCGTTTAGGATTTATCCATCTTCCTTCTTCCTCTGTAAATAATCAATAGGACTTTATATTATTTTTAAAACTCCTAATTAATTATTTTTTTAATTGACATGTAAATTCAACTGACATGTGAATAATTATTTATAAATTTAACGATTCTGCTAATGTAAATAGTCAACCAATAGACTGCCATTATAATAGTTTTTATGGTTTTGGTTTTATTTTTTATTAATTTTATAGCTTAATTGATTAGAAATCAAGCATGTGTGATACGACTTTTATCAGATTTATCCTTGTGCGTGATTGTTCGTGTTATATATTTTTATGTCATGCATATCGAAAGTGGGTTATGACAATGCCGAAGGGTACATCTCAAGGAACTTCACGAAGAATACCTTACGACAAAATATGACTTCCTTTCGATGTAATTTTTCATGTCCCATTTTTATGTGTCACTTTATTGCGGAGGCTTCGCCCCGTCTCTGTGATCTGAACAAAAACTAAAGTTGTAAATAATGTATTTTCAACTCTATTACCATATTCAGTTATTCAGATTACCGGATCGTACCCCCCCCCCCATCCCCCTTTCACCCGGATGAATGGGAATTGCGCGCTATCTACATAACCGAATAGGAAACATATATAAGAAAAGTAAGATGAAATTGAAGTTGCTTCGCATCTCGAGATTATTTTTAAGGTTAATAATTGTCCCATTAGATTTAGAATACAAGTCCCATTGTAACAAATATTTAAAAAAGGTTCATTGTGCTGATAGGTTAGGTAGGTTAGTGCATTTTTAAGAGAGAAAATGAGAATGGGATTTTGGAAAAAGGGTGAATATGGGCGGAGTGTGGTAGGGATAGGTGGGGGCTAGATTTGGGGTTAGATGGGAGTTTTATTAAATAGAAAATATTTAGAACTTTAACACGAAATATAAAGACGACTGACTAAATTAAATGCAGCTATGTGCGAATAGTGTAGTTGCTTTGTCAGTCATGCATCTTATTTGCTATACCGGTTACCAACTTTGGGAGGTTATTTGTCGGTGGGGTGGGCGGTAGTGTGTAGTGGTTAAGGGTGTCAAGAAAATATGGATAAAATGCCTAAATAAAAATTAAAATTAAGAATTAAATTGCTATAAAAATAAGAAACGTCCAAAGAAGGTAGCTCAATTAGAGGCCACTCCACTCCTCTGATACAGAAGAAATCTTGAACATTAACTGAAACGTCACATATCAAACAAATTGGTGACACGAATACTAAGTCAAGTCTTGCCTATGTGTCACAAATACAATAGTATTTCAAGATTTAGACTTGAAGAAATAATAAAAACTAAATTAGTCTGTCTTATTAACCTATTATACCACGCTGAATAAGAAAGATATAAAATGAGAAATGGTATGAAATGAAAAAATAAAACTGATATCAAAATTTAATATTTACTTTCTATATTCGAATAGCATATAAAAATGTGATTTAATAATACATTTTCAATCAATTTTACGAAAAAAGCTTTTAAAAAGGAACGATTACTTTTAGTAAAAGTTTAGGTATTAAGTTTAATAAAAAAAAAAAAACTTTTGTAACTGCTGATTCTTTTATTATTTACGCTCACGCTGACGACTCGTTTACTCGAGTAACTAGTGCGGGCACTGAGAGTAATAGTAAAAATCCCGCGACGGCACGTCTTTAAAGGCGGCAAAAGCTTAAAGTCACTGAAAGCCGGTGGTGATAAAGTGTCTCCTCTCCTCCCATACGTTAAAGAAGACGAGACACCTCTATATAGAGGTGGCCTTGGTAAAATACAACTAGCTCGCCGGGCATGTGCAATTCGATCTGAGGCGCGCTTGCTTATGTCATCCTCCTGATAACTGCCAGAACAGGATAACCTCCGGATAACAGGAGTAGTGTGATGTTTTGACATTTCTGATTTAGTATTCCCTATTTTTCAATCTTATTGCACCGTTTATTCCATAAGGTTGGTTATAAAAATTTGATTTGACCCGAAGTTAAAATAATAAAACAGATATTTGTTTGTTTTAAAACAAGGATGTATTTAAAATCACTACTGTCATTACAGATGGTTAATCTATGAATCAAAAAACACAAATTAATAAACAAATAAATAAGTAGTCGATATAGATCAGTGATTCCCAAAGTGGTCTATATCGTCCCCCAGGGGTCTTTGACAACCTGCAAGGGGTCTACGTCAGCGAAAAGAAAATTTGGGGGTCCATGAAATGAAAATGGGTGTCCACGATAGTGGATCTCAACATACACTGATAGTACCTACTTACTTACATTATACTATCTTATAATATAAAGACATATACATTCTGTTACCATATATGTGCTGTTTCTAATCTCCTATCGAAAAAAAGAAACCGACTGGATCATTAGCCGAGGAGATTTAAGATTAAACCTTACAAAATTGATGCCAAATGTTGATAATTTATTATTAAAGCTTCAGGTTCATCCTTCTCACTAAAAACATTTACTTGTTGCTTGGTTACGCATATTTTATATAACAGATACAAAATTTTATTTTGAGTATTTTTTGTTTAAATTCAATTAATAAATTTATAAAACTTAACATGTGTTTTTACTTTAAGTTTATAACACTAAAGTTAGAAATTTACAAAAAATCAATATCAGGTAAGTACGGGGTCTACCCAAAACCGAATAACATGGCAAGGGGTCTACGACACAAACAAGTTTGGGAACCTCTGATATAGATCAACCGCCATGAAGGGCAGAAATAATTTGAAATACACTCTGTGTAGGGCCAAAAAAAATAATATATTTTATTTAATCAGACCGTGGCATACCACTCAGGTTTATACTGAAATTGCATACGGTTTGTTTCTGCACCGTTTTTAATGTTTTATTGGATCCATTTCTTTACAAAAAATAAGACGTTTTTTGTTTTATTTCTTAATATTGGTTTGGCCATGTTCATTTTTTTATGCTTATTGAGGAATTATGTCACGTGTGACCTTTTAGGAATGTCAAAGCAGAAGCGTTCTGGAGTCTTTGTATTTTCTTTTGAGTCTTTGCAAGACAAGGACCATTATATAATGATACCAATAGATATTCGTATTAAGAATGTAACTAAATAATAAATATTTTTAATATAGATGTACATATGGATGTAGTACTATATTTACTACGGAACTATCATAGTATTGCTACGAGTACAATAATATTGATTCAGTATCCAGCTGGCCCGAGAGCTCAGTAAATGTATGAGACCTGCACAGCACTCCTTCGACCCTAAGGAAATAATATTACGTTGTTTCAATAAAAGAGCATGTTACGCAAACACGGAATACATTTTACACGGACGTGTACCTAATACACCTTGCCTAGTCATGTAATAAAGTCCAAATTGAGGTAATCGAATAAACGAGTTCCCGAATTGCGGGGAGAGGGGAGGGGAAAAGTTCATAAAAGCGAATATATATCCGCTATTATATAATTGCTATGATCCAAACGATTTGGAATTAATCTGGGGCCACTCACCTAAATTAAATTAGATTGTGCTAAACTCGCGGGAGTATACAATCCAACTAGATCACCATCACGATTTAAAATAGAGAAGTCATATTTATTTATTTAATATATGATGCTATGGCTATACTCTTCAGTTGCTCAGGGTTAATTCGGATATAGTTGTCGTATAAGAGATCGTAAAAGTCGTTTGACTGTTGACCCAGCAGAGCTGGTTCTTAGTTGAATAGGGTATAAACTCCAAGTCATGGGAATTCTTTTAAAATCAATAAATGAAAAAAGTTTGTCAGGATTGTGTTTATATCACACGGATTGGTAAACCAAAATACCTACGATAATACATAAAAAAAATTCTTACGCATACATACGAGCTTGTAAGACAATATCTGCCGGTTAAAATAAATTCGTATCAAAAGTCCTCATAAAAAAATATACGTGCATGATTCAATTTATAATAATTTATTGTTAATATGCTAAATGCATAAGCAAGGATTGGATTGGAATGGAGAAAAGAATGTCGAATTAGAAGGATGCATGAAGATGTTCTTTGATTTATCGTTATTTACACTCCTTTTTAATGCACAATTTTTAATATTGTAAAAAAAGCATCAGAAACATTATAAACAGTTACTATATTTTATTATAATGTTAATCTCTCATTGCTATTAGTTAACCATAGCCATATTACTATTAAATAATATTTCTATATTTGTCCTACCACCAGCTTTGTACTTCAGCCACGTCGCTGAACGTTCTGTACAATTATTATGAATAATAATAATATTTAATATGTGAAATATTTTATTATTCCACCGAACATACCGAATTATTGTCACTACTAAAATGGAAGTCACTTAGTAAGAGACATTCTGTTTATCTTCTTACAGATTATACAAGGTTTTACAAAATGATTTTACGTGGTCTGAAATAAGCTTCCAACTAACCAAACCATTTCATCTGACTAAAATTAAACCTCGTTTTAGATAGAAAAATGACGGATTTAAATTGTTTTCTTACTAAAACTATTCGTGAATGGAATGCTTTAACCTATATTTACTATCAAAACATCATAACTTTTCAATACTAACAATATCACCTTAGCTAGCTCTAAAATATTGCAAATAAAATAAAATAAAATTAATAAAATAGAGTAGATGTTCAACAGTAATGTCTGTACATCTAAGACACTAGTTGACTTCTAGGGGCTGAATACGCCATTATGTTTATTCAATATTGGGAGTTCTTTGGTACGATCGCGACATCGAAAGTTCTCCGTCGTCAAACAAGAGCGATCTTTCGACTCCCGTCGACCGAATCGAATAAATTGGATGGGACGAATTTGCGGTTCGATTGAGGATTTCCGCCACAATAAGATGGACCTTGGGAATAATCTGAGTTGGAGATGCCTTTAGCTCGGCATTCGGCAGCGTCTCTCAGTGATCGATCACAAGCTGAAGTCTCTCTGCCCATTCTGTCAGCAATGCAAACAAGCCAATCCGTATGAAAAATGGTTTTATTTTCTCATTAATAAAAGAGAGAAAAATCACAAAAACCTAACGGTTTTCCTTCCGCTTTTCACCGTATTTAGTATAAACAATTTTCATTATTACTTTTTTAAATTCTAAAAACATCTTTAACAGTTTTGAAAATACGCGCATTGAACTAAATAACCGTTCAATGTTTTGGCCAATAACCCTTGTAGATGTAGCCGCAACAACCCGATACCGAAGGTGCAGCAAAAAAATATTATTTTTTTTCATTACGATATGTAGGTATTTGAAATAACGCAGATGATTCTGGAGTGTTTGGTGGTTATAAAAATAAAATCTTACATAGTTACATATGGGAAATATGTTCAGAAATTCATTGTCAAAATTAATCTAATAGAGCTATTTAATGTCCATATTCAAATTTGGTATGGGTAATATTTTTATATTTGATCAAAATTGCACAACAAATATTCAATATACAAATAGTCTGAAGTTATGCCATAATTTCATTATTTTTAGGTCTATGAACAATTTTGAATTTGAGTTCTTAGTTTCTCGGAAAGTCCCTAAAAAATGATTTAAATTCATTCCGGAACAATACACTTTGTACATTAAGTTACAGTTATTGGAATATTAAGTTATTATACAATTATTATAGAAATAGGGAGTTGATTTTGAATTGTACCTCAAATTTTTAACATATGAAAATTTCTATACTATTTTGCAGTTCAAATGCCAATGCCAGTGCCTACTCAAAAATGATAATGTGCTAGACGTGGAATAGGTAAGCATGTCACATAAGTGTTCCCGACGACTAATGTTTTTTTAATGCTCATAGGCCAATCGCCAGAGTAAATATGTTGTTTACAGAATAATATTTTATTTTATATATTAATGTTTCTAAGAATATTAAAAAATATCAAGTGGAATATTGATATCATTTTCTTTTTACATAATATTGTAAGTTTTTGAATACAGATTCAATTTCTATTGTTTTATCGTCTACTTACACAACTATAACAGCTGCTTGACATATATCGGCACGTCTACTTCACTGCTATAATCAGAGGTTTTTATGGAGATTGGGAATTACTGACCTCCATTTTACTGCAACAGCCGTTTCAAACTTATCTTCACTATTTCGATTTATAATAATATCAGTAAATAGAGGGTTTCTGATGTATTTTACATCAAATTGTTATTATACATTTTGTAATTTTGGAACAATGTAAATAAATTGATAAACATACTCTTGTATGATGATATGGAACAAAAGAATACTAAATAGGTAAGTTGGTGCAAAAAATGGAAATTATGACAAACCGTAAAACGAAGTACTTTTCAGTAATAATTATGATACTCTGTAAAGGCAAATTTATCAAAATATAATCGTCCTGAGGGTCCTCTCGGGACCCATATAGGAGGGTTGGTTCAAGCATGGCACCCGTGTACGTACCTCGCAGCCGCCCCCAATAAATCTCCCGCATTTTATCCGCCAAATTCGGTCGTCGCGCCGAGACCGCAAATTGGTTATATTTAATTTACCCCGTTCAGGCCTTTGTTTCCGACACGAGGGGCTCCCTTCCTCAACCAATTACCTACTTCATTAGATCACGAGCCAAATCAAAGATGGCGTGACCGGTCCCGCATAAATTAACCTATAACGCTGTGGTGCTGATTAATATTTGTACAGTTATTTCGGCGGGACCGCTACCGCCTGTATTTAGATAAAATATTTCACCCTTTCTTGGGTAAATTTTGTCTTTCTTTATGAAATAAAAATATGAGTTTCATCTTCGGAATTTCAGCTCCGGGTTAAGAACAAATAAACCCCTTATGAAATACGCAATAAACTTAATTCACGCGTAGATATCTCAAAAAACTACATACATATTCTGGAACTACTGATAAATACCACGCACACATACCTACTCCTATATAATATACAAATATAAAATAAAATCATTACACGCAATTTATTGTATAACATTAAATGCATGTTTGCCTTCATAAAAATCTTCAGCTGCTCAACTTTTCTATAAAAGTATCGTTTTCTATTTTTGTACTGGTGTAAATTTGTTGATTTGTTATTATTTACAATGGCTGCATTCTCTAATGAAGAATACGCTGATGTTTTGATGGCTTATGGAAGTGCCAATGGCGTTGCTCGTGAAGCACAAAGGCTTGCCATAAACAATTTCCTGGAACACGATTACCTACTCGCCACACGTTTCAAAATACTTACCGACGCTTACGCGAAACCAGTAATTTAAATTTAAATGAACCAAGAGGCACTGAAATGCGACATAATATTCTACTATACTAAACATTTCATTATTAAATAAAAAACCTCATGACAGTAATGCATTCTTACGCATATTTTTATTGCGGGTCTCGAGAATCATGATTTTGACGTTGATCATAATCCAGTTTTGACGTTTTTAATTGCATACAGATGTGGATGATCTCGACTTTTTAAGAAGTATTCTCTGGACGGATGAGTCCAAATTTACTTAAGGGGGAATTCTTAAATTACACAACCTTCACCACTGGTCGCCGAAAGATCAGAACACACATGTAAAAAAACAGAGGTCAACCAGAGAAGACTTGGTATAATCATTTGGGCAGGAGTAATAGGAAATCATGTAATTGGACCACACTACTTACCGGATCATCCGGGGGTAATTACCTTGCATTTTTACATAATGACGCCCGAATTGTTAGCTGAGGTGCCAATTTTCAATGAAGAGAGGCATATTGTGTTTCAAAATGTCCGTTGTCCCGCACACTGGAGATTAACCGTCATGGAGTACCTAAATAATGTATTTCCTAATTCATGGATTGGGAAGGGTGGCCCTATTCCATGTCCTCCACGTTCACCAGACCTAACTCCATTAGATTTTTACGTCTGGGGACGGGCTAAAGAACTTATATACGCCACAGAAGTTGAAACTAGGGTTGATTTAGCCCAACGCATTAAGCTGGCTTTCGTTATTATTAAAGAAGAAATGCGTTTACACACTACTATAGTGGAAATAAGGCGAAGATGTCGCGCATGCATACACAACAAAGGTCACCAATTCGAGCAAGAAAGGGAATTTTGTTTTTTAATTTCCGAGGAACATGAGTACCCTATGTAAGAAAGAGATAGGAGTTAGATTTTACCGCGCCAGAGTGAGATAGCAGTTTCTACCTGCCTCGCCCGTGTTATTTCCTCAAAAACATGTATTCATCAGGAATATCGAATATCAACCACATGTCTCCCGATACGCAAATTTAGTAAATTAGTAAAGTTATTAGCAGGTTTCTATGGCATAAAGGATAAGCCCCCCCCCCCGGGTTGATCCCCTTTCCCTTTGGAAAGGGAAAAATAAACTGAAGAACTTTTTTAAAGAATTGGAAATCACGATCGCTTTAAATTTTTTTTATTGCAATGTATAGCTGAGTCTTAAATTTATTTTTACCTCTACCAACAACTTTGTAATTTAATAAAAATAATAAGTATCAAATGTAAGTTTATTTTGAATTCGGTTTTATTTTTTTTTTTATTTTTTTTTTAAATTTCAAAATAATTAGAATTTCTTCTCTCATTTTGTCTTGACTTATGGTTTTCAACAGAAACTTGTATTGAGGTAAAACGTCTTCTTTGTCTCTATTGTTTTTCATCATCCAGAATCAATGACAGACAAATTGATGAATGGCGATTATATATGGTTTGACCCACTGACACGAAAGGCGATGAATACCTTTGGGTTGAGCTAATATTATTCGCCTTAATAATATTTCCTTTTCAATATTTCGGTTTCGTCTAGCTGGCTTATTATGAAAGTTTGCGAATTTATGAAAATCAGAACTTTGTTAGAATTTCGGGTCTGCCCTAAAAAAGTCCTCTCTAGCTTACGTTTTACTGGATCATTTCATTAAAAGTTGATTTGTAACTTCGCAGCAAATAGCTATTTCTTAATAACGCTCTTGAAAATATTTTAATTTTCAATGATCCATAATAATTTTGAATTCATCGGTTCTATAGCTCAATTTGTACATGTTTAATACTTAAACACTACATTTTTATATTAATAACTTATATGCATTTACTTATGTGTTTTGTTATATTAGCATTAATCTCTTACAATATTCAAATAAGAGTTATTATCAATTTATATTCGCAAGTCAAATGGTACTAATTTTGCTATCATTCACCATTAGCAGTTTTTTTTTAAATATTGAACATATTTAATACGCGAAAATTAGATATAAAAATGAAACTGAATGGATCCTATTCCTAAATGTTTTTGAGGAACAGATAATACTTTTGATAAAAAACTGTAACATTTTAGATAAAACGTTTCACTTAATGGGATGTCACAATAAGTGTTTTAATGAAAATCAAATTATTATAGAACAAAAATATGGATATGCCAAAGTATATGTAATTTTAAAATAAATAAATAAAATTGTAACAAAATGCAAACCAATGTAAGCTCTGCTGACAGAAAGCCGTAGTTGGGCTGCTAAAAGCCCAGTCATTGACCCTCATCCATGGATATATATTTTTGTGCACCCATGCACTCATCAAACAAGATAAAAGACAAATCAAAAAACTACTGCGGTGGTCGCTCTCCATAGAGAATGGTGATTAGAGGGGGGAGGGGGTTCCGGTATAAATATTTATATATCAAAAATAATAAAAATATGTTTAAACTAAAATCATAAATGATAAAAATGAATTAAATTCTAAATATTCATCGCTGATTTTGTTCATTTGTATGCTTTATGAGATACGTAGTGAAAATAACAATTATTTTTCAAAAAAAAAGTTGTAACGAACACATTTATTTATTTTATTGAAGAAACCAACAGTTCAAGTTATTTATTGAGACATTATAAAATCAATACAAAAATTTAAAGACAATAATAGTACTCAGGCTCTGCTCAGCGGCGTTACTCATTGCAAAAACAAGAAGGCGCTGGTTTTCAGAGCAGCCCTTATAAAAATATTTTAATTAGGTTAGCAATAATAAGGACTTAAACAATACCATTAAAGTAAAAAAAATAATATATGTGTGGTGTTCGAAATAACAATAATAATAATAATATTATCGTATGTAATCACAGAAATAGCTTACAGAAAATTAATATGCGTGCCATAGTAAAAACTGATAAACATTACTTTTAAACAGAATACAATAAAAATACTTTTAGGAATTTCAATGGGGTTTTTTACGCTAACCATGATTTTGGTAAATCATAGCTGAGAAATGGGGACCGATTTACATATTTTGTTTGCATATCCGCCATCCTTTTGGAATAAAAAATATATTTCAGCCAGAAGAAAAAAAAACTCTACCTGCCTTTTGTTTTGCTAAAGCTGAGGAAAACGTTCTAAGATTAAGCCGGAGGGCGAAAGCAAATAATTCAGCCCAGTGAGCCAATACAAATAAGATAACATTTCTTAGATCGCTTCATAGGGCATGGGAGTACATTATTATGGACAGACGCTTTTTATTTGAAGGAATTTTATTATAATTTATTGAATTTGGTGGATTTCTTCGAATAAAAGTCTTTAATTTTTACTATCATAAAATTGTAAATCGGACACTAATTTATGGTAAAAGATGAACCTTTACTATTTATAGTTGTTTTCTGTATTACATTATTGCGTTTTTAATGTGTTAGTTTTTGCCACGATCACAGTGCTTTAAAGCATATAATTTAAAATCTTACTGCTACCATTGGTTTTATTTTTATTTTACTTTATTTATTTAGAAAATTTACAATTTCTTAATATTATATTTAAATATTGTAGTCGTTTATTTCCCTAGTAGTAAATACTGTAAAAACTAACACTGGACAAAAATTGTAATATAATAATATTGCACATTAAATTATTGTTTACAAATTCCTTTTTTTTTAGTAAAAAAAAAACATAATATTTGTATTTAATTATAGTGTTATAAAATACTTTTATTAAAAATTATTTACAAGCTGAAAAAAAAATATTTACGGCCATTAGTTTGTAATATGTATATCCACTAAATAATGTGTTACATACTCATTTTAAAAGTATTTTATTATTATACTTACAAAACTGTATATATATTTTAATCTAATAATATTTTATTAATATATATTTAATTATATAATTCTACAAAAATGTTCAGAACGTGTCTAAAATTTACTAATGAAAACGAAAAGTATATCTTAAGTCGTATATTGCCTTGCTGGTTATTATTTTTTCTACCTAAAACATTTTTGTAAGCTGAATTTTACACGTGGTTGTTTTTTAAACGAATAATAAGGGAACCTACTTAAATATTTAACTTAATTATTATTATTAGTTTATTCATTAAATTTACAATTATTTTATTTTATGTACCAGCTAAGCCCAAGGCTTATCTGCTGGAAACCAGGTGTGTAAAATACAGATAAATTATTAATTGTGAAATATTTCCAACTTATTTTTTTCTGTATTTTACACGTCCTTTACAATATACATATTCACATACATTGAGGTACATTTTTAAATCTTAGTAGTATATTACAAACCAAAAGAAAGTATACTAATAATACATTTTAAAATAATAATTAACACAAATTTACTACAAACAATTAAAGAGAGTGTTTTTGTGCGATTTCATAGCAAATATTTTGAACTTCATATTTATTTTTTTTGTATTTAATATTACTTTTAATTAAGCATCTTGGCAAATTATTAAAAAAGAATGGTACAATGAATTGCAAAGCTCGTTTACCGTAAACATTTTTAAATGCAGGTATAAATAACATTTCATTTTGTATTTGCCGCGTACTGTATGAATGTTGAACGAGTGTTTTGAACTTGTCAGAGTCGAAGAAGTGGACCACTATCCTATATATAAACATTACGTTTGCCGGGAGAATCTTACAATATTTAAATAAACCGATCATCATCACTCATGTATTTTAATTTAATTTTTTTAGGAACAATTATAGAAATGTATTTTTTTTTTATAGGATAGTTTAAGTCAAGGACTACTTTTTTTGAGATAGTTCTCAAAAGGATCGAATGATACGCATTGGATGAGGGATGAGGGGGGGGGGAGAGCGTAGGGGAAGGATGTTTCAAAAGGCTGGGCGGAGCTAATGATGAGTGAGCGACCGCGGTAAACTCATTTTGTATTCAGGCTTTCAATATCGCAACGAAACCCTTTGACGCGACTCCATTCATATGTAGGTTTATTTGTCTGAAAGCCAGCGAAGCCTCGCTCCTGATAGTTTTGAAAACGCTTTTAATACTATTCCATGCTTTGGTTTCTGAATCATAATAATAATTTTAATATTCAATCTTTACGACAATCTCAAAATATAAGTAAACAATAATTTCGTATTAAACAAATATGAAAATAAAATTAAAATAAATATTACATCCAGGTAAGTGCCAAACCAAATCAGTTGCAATTAAGGGCTTAAATTTATTTGTCTGGTCGTGGGTATTAGGTATTAAAAACAAAATATGTATATATTTTCAAAACTATAAAAGATGACTAACTGAGCGCGTGAAAGTCAATGCTTGTACATACCTACTCGTAATAAATAAGTTTGTGATTTAATACGCTGTTACATTAGTCCGAAACTAGGACCGTCGTCCTACTAAGTAATTTTCTTTCGTTTCCATTATCCTTTCTATCTCCAAAGAAGACACGTCACATATTATATTAGAAATTTTTAAGAATTATTGTTTTAAGATATATAGCTCAAAATGTGCACCCACCTCCCTTCCTAATTTTCGTTGCTTCTGATGTGAAAATTTCGATATGACTAGGGTTTATTGGAATTGAATCATAGATAACTGAAAAACTGCCCCCTTTTTCGTCCACTCGTTCTCTTGCGCCCAGGCACTGGCAGGAATTTCCTTCTGGCATTTTTTAAAATATTTACGATAGCGAACAAATTTCCCGTAGGCGCCCGCTGTATAGGGTACAGACTAATTTCATGCGCAACAGGTACTAATATATCTTTGATAAATTATTGTCATTTTGAGATTCTCTTTGGGACGTAAGTTTTGAAGAGTGTACGGCGTTTTGTCATGTATATATATTATATTTATATTGATTTTTTTCTACAAAATAACATAATTTATTTCCTGTCTCTTTAATAACCAAATTAAATTATATTAATTTACAATAGTACATACTTATTTATTTATTTGGTTTATTCAACAAATTTACAATTCCTTTCTTTTATGTACCAGCCAAGCCCAAGGCTCGAAACTTGAAATATCGCAGATGATACTTTGTCTTAATATAAATTCGTGTTTGCTCTTTTTAGAGATAGATATACGAAGAAGCATTGAAATCTGAGATGAATTTGTCTTCAAATGTATATGTGTCTGATTTTGGAGATTTTTTTAAACGTAACAATGTGGGTCAAGACTTAGGCCTCGAAAACCACTCCCCAGCATCAAAACCAATTTAGTTGGAATGGGAGGCTCTGATGATGGCACTTTAGCAGAAAGTCGAACCAAATTATTGATTTAACATCCTATCGATTTTAGGGTTGATAAATTGAACCACCAACAACCTTTACAGATGAGATTATTGTTGGTCTTTACCATAATTTAAATGATAAATACTTTTCACAGTAGGTATATATAGAACTTCAGCGGTCAGAAATTCCTGAAAAGGTATGGAAATAGACAATAGTTTTTTGATGCAATAAAAGATTCGTTTATTGGATAAATATATATATATATATAATGAGAAAGCAGTATTGTCAAGATGAATTTTAAAAATAGTTGAAGAAAGTGTTTCTGAATTTACAAAATAAAATAGGTAATTTCGAAAGATAAAAACGTAAAAACCACCTCTTTAGGTGGTCTCGAAAATGGAAGAAACAAGTAAGTAACCTGTTGATGAATAAATGGTTTCTGAAGGTAAAGTCATCATAACACAACCTATCTTTTGTGAGATTAATCAATTCTGACATGACAACTGGTGATGGCTTTCAACTTAAATGTTATCTCTATAAAAGGCTTTTCCTCCTCTCCCCTCCCCCCCCTCCACAAGCCCCTGGATTCGTTAATCTACTATTGAATCTAGAGACCTCGCTCTATCCGATGTCTATCAATTGGAGACCATAATAAAGCATGGCTATTTTTTGTACCGTTAAAAACCAGAGTGACATAATTATGATACTTGTTATATTTGAAAAACTATGTATGATTGTTTTTTTTGTTACTAAAACTATTATATGTTACCAATAAATAAAAGCCAATAAAAATATTTTACCTAACAACGCTGACTTAACTTAGAGATTAATGCACCAATCTAACGTACCTACCTAAAAATTGTAAACGATTGAGGGTCTACAAAAAATCTACAATAGCGTGTATTTATCCTTTGAACCGATAGTAAGCAAATTTGTTTTTTTAATATTTGATTAAACATAGTTTTTAGTTATTTAGATAATTTTTTAGTCTTGTGAAATTTAAAATATTCAAAATATTTATCGTGTATGTATTTAAAATGCAGGGAAAAAACTGATGGTTTATATAAATACCACAAAAATATCATTCGATCTGTAAAAATATTCGAGTGAAAATGTTGCAGTTCGTAATGTTCCGTTAAATTGGATGTTTTCAGCTACGCTGGGTCGACCCACCACTAGAGCTTCACGCGACGTTTCTCACACTTAACTTTAATAACTTCGTTAGAAATCTTGTTACGGCAACCCATTTAAAATTAAAGTAAGCTCTTGGATGTGATGTTAATTTTTGAGAGACTTTTATGTATCAATAATTAAACGTTTTATTACGTCTAGATGAAATGAAGCCATTTGCAATATTGAGCAAAAAAAGTGGGAATTCTCAAGTCGAAATGATTTTTTTTTGTCAATAATACTATTTCTGTTCACTTTGTTTTCATGTTTGATTATTATTTTGCATATTGTAAGTAATTTCTTGAGAATGATTTTTATTAAAGTTTAATTAAAATACATTTAGTTTAAGGCAACTAAAAATATTTAAAAAAAAATAACACAGACTTCAAAATAAACCTACAAGCAAAGAACTAAGAAATATTAAGTATAATAAACTTCTTATTAAATAATATAAGAACGGCTCCACCAAAACGTCGAAATCGACGCAGATACATGGTTTATATGACGTAATGAATTTGTACTTATCAGTATATGTTTTCATTTATAATATGTACTTAGTTTGGGTCTACTATTAAAACGCAGAAAAAAAAATACTTTATTTCTGTTAAAATCATTTGAATATAATAATTTACTTACCGTATTGTAAACAAATTTACTAAAATGGAAGTATATTTTTTTTTATTCTTTACGAAACGTACGTTATTTTAAAAAAATGACCCAAAAAGTATGACCCCAATTTTGTATTAGAAAGTGTTAAAGATGATCGTTCACACGCTCGCAGTTAATTTAGATACTATGCATACGGTAAGAGTTTAAATTCATAAACTCAAAAATAATAAGATGTTATATTATTTTATGCTCGCTAGGTACATCGGACGCTGATACTTTTTATTTTGGATTCGACAGCTAGTACCCCAGTAGGGTCTAGAAGATGACTGCCTAGAGCCGATATGTTTTACGTATTCGATGCCCACTTTTACTAAAGATATTTAATAGGGTTTCTGGATTTTCATAACAGACTGCACTTTTCATTTGATATGTAGCGATGTGTTTTTATATCATTTAGAGAAGAGTGTGTAAGAAAGATATTTTATGACAGCTTAAATTAACACTGACAGCCACATAATATTTTATATGTAAGTTAAATTGTGTAAACACCATCTTTGATCTGTTATTGAAAAATGATATTAAAAAAGGTCAGTTACTAAGTAATGAATATCAACATTCTCTCCCCAATCAAAAAACAGCGGTAACGCTCTATATAAATAATAAATGTCAGTTGCTCAGTAATTGAAACCACTCTCCCCGTCAACGCCCGTTCGAGCGTCAGAGCCTCGAGTCTTATATTCATGAACATTTCCAAACCACCTAGGGGTCCGCGTATAAATGTTTACACATCAGAAAATTGTCCGACTCGTTAATTTCTGTAGAAATCTACCACGTGCACCCCTTCGATTTTAGTTCTACGCAGATGCGAGTATGTTAAAATGAATCGAAGGTACACCAATCCGAGCCGAACGGCCGGCCAAGTGCCGAATTGTCAACGAAATGCGGGTAGGTTTAACAACCCGCTGGCGTCGCGACGGCGCCGGCGCGGGCGCTACGATCCACGCCCTGAGAACGAATGCGATAAATTACACCCCATTAGTTTCTCGTTAAAAGCTCAAACGTCGTAGTTTTGTTGGGCGCTACAAGTTTGCCCTCCGCGCTTCTGATAAATCTTGGAGGACATTACTTAGCTGTAGACATCGAAATTTGCATTTAAATGCGTTGCTCGTGTTCAGTTGCTCGCAGTCGAGGCGGTAACAACTATTTTTGCGGAATCCCTTTTCGTCATCTCTCCGTCTCTTCGAATCTGCTCGCATTTATTTCATCTTTTATGGACAGGCTTTGTATTATTTTTATTTTTTTGAAACAATAAATATTTTAAAATATATTATTGTGAAGACTAAAATATATACAGGGTGTCCCAGGACCAATCCCACGAACTTTAGGGGGTGTTTAAGTTCCCTATTAAGAATAAGAAATTATGTAACAAAATGCGAAAAATTTTCATCACCAAATTTATTATTTTTGTAATAAAATTGATGTAAATCGATCTTATAAATCGATAAATCAATATTATCTGTCGACCAATAGCATCCCTCTTACAACCCCAGAGAAGGAGAAAGGAGTTACCCCTTCTTCTTAGACCGACTTCTGTTCGACCAGTGGCATCTGACAGCAATCACTTAGCTCCGCCCTAATAGGGCGTTTCGTACAACGCGGCAGGTCATTAACCTCGATCTTGACTGACCGCGGCCTAGTGACCCAGTGAAGTAGTTATCCGAGGGAGGAGCCATTGAAAAATATCTGTTTTACATGATTAGAATAGAAACTTCAACATTTTTTTTTTCGAATACCATAATGACATTTACTTTTACAGGTATTACGCTTGGTGTATAAAAATAATAAGCACCAAAATATCCTTTTACAAACCCATATTGTTTCTTAACACCGAAGCAAAAGTACACAAAAGGTATTATTGTAAATATTCATTAAACTATTCACTTCTCATTCATTACAAGTCATCTGTTTTTCATAATTATTGTTTCTTTTTTAAATCATTATTTTACGACTTTAATGAAAGTTCGGCCGTATTGCATAAGCGCACAGATAGTGAAAGTGAAGTGACGGTGAGAGTGAAAAGCTTTCATAAAATACAGGCCTGTATTTAAACCAGCGTGCATTACCTCAAGCGTTGCAACCTATCTGTGTGTTCGGTATTAATTTTTCTTTGAAGGTTCTGGCTATATAATTTGTTTGAAAATTTCAATCTGAAAAAATATTAAAAAGCATTTGAATTTTCCAAATGTCAATATACTGATAGATTTGTATATAAGTAATTTAAACTAACGGCGAATGCCTATTATAACATAAGGAATCATCTAAATACGGTATTTAAGCAATACATTATACAATTTTACTATATATATTTAATATTAATATTATTAATAACACGAATTGAATAATATTAACTCTACAAACCGAAAAAACAAAAACAACCAGCATTCAGTATGACTTCCACTCTTCAATCTATCAAGTGACCAATAGGCCAATGCAAAATGTTTTTATTGCTGCAAAAGTTTCAAAACTACTTCACGCAATCACCAATATTAAATAAATATATTTAACAAGGGTAAAGAAAAAGCGTAGTTAACCTCCATTATTGCACCACTATCTTCCAGCATTTCTTGACATATCTCTCTCTCTCACCATTTGTTCGATTGCGGAGCAAAGACCCCCCCCCCCCCACCTAGCAAACATTTTACCTTCGATTATTCTCTACGTTCGTATGCCTTTTTAAGCGCTCTTCCAAGTATTCAGTAATGTTCAAGATTTCTAAAATTTAAAATAATTACCTACCCACATAAACATTTCGACACGATAATTTACTGATAATTGAAATCAATTCCTGGTTTAAATTATATAATTTCGGATAGGTTTATATTACGTTATATAATTCCGATTTGACATAGGAGGAAAACATACTCCGAATGGCGAAAAAAATGTTTTTCAGGGGAAGCGAAAAAAAAGCCCGAAAAATGGGCAACACTACTTACCATCACATAATTACAACACCATTTTGTTTTAAACGTAACAATGATTTTTATCAGTATCAGATAATTTTAAAATGGCATTGCTCACATAAACTCCAAATAGTTAGTAATTTTCACTCAATTTAGTCACCAAAAATTGTTACAAATGACGCCTAGGTAATTGTATTTGTTGCACACACAATAATTGCAATCACAATATTTTTTTTTTGTTTCGTTTTTCAACTTTTGCTGCGATATTAGGCACTGATACAGATACTCAAATTAAAAATGTAAGCATAAAATGAAAATCTATTGGGTTGCTTCCGAGTTCATTTAGAATTTACATTCAGATAAAAAAATATATATTTTTTATTTAAAAATTAATAAAACAAACCCAAAAATGTTAATAAACTCTACATTAGGCTTTTGGTTTATTTAGCTATAAAATCGTAAATTTAATTACTAACTCAGATACATATCTACATGTCATTATTTAGGCTTAAGATATTTTAATATGCTACCTGAAAGCTTTAAAAGTATAAATAATTTTCGTGAGTTTAAGCTTAGGTTGAAGAAATATATTCTGGAAAAAAATATTTATAGTTTTAAGGAATTTAGATAGTAAGTGATAAATTATGAATACATCAATGCACATGTAACTTCTGTTCATATATTTTTTTTAATTTCTTTTTTTTTTTTTGTTATTATTGTATTCTTTATTCTAATTTCTCTATTGTCTTATTCTGTTGTTTTTTTTTTATATATAACTGAAATGTAACGGTATGTACAAATATGTAATTGTCATTCCTGTACAATAACTTTGTTCATGGAAAATAAATTATCTTATCTTATCTTATCTTATCATTAGCAAATATAAGCAATAATCTGGTCAACGAAAGCCTTGAATCTACGCAAATAGAAACGCATTGATCAAAGAGTCGTTCGACAAAATGGAGGATGATTCGCACAATGTTTTGAATTGAATTTTGTATTCAATAAGAACCGTAAACACAAGAATAACGCCACATTTGAAATAATCACACCCAAGAACGGTAAGCAATTTTTTTTATATATATATATATATATTTAATTAATAAGCAATAAACGGTAAGTTCAACTATAATATTAATAATAAAATAGTACCGTTTCGTCAATCGTCATACCGTTCAGTATGTTCTATATTTCTCCGTGCTCCAAATGGGCGCCCTCTCCTTCAGCAAGACATTTCGTACGGGACAATTTGTATGGGGATAAAGGCTGCCTTGGGTGCAGCATTGCGCCGACAAAGTGGTACGTTGCATCACTGTCGACGCCTTGTTATCCCCTCAATCGGCTCCATCGCAAAATAGTCCATTGTGATTTTTTCTTCCCATAAAGACTATAGGACATAGGGTGAATCCTCACCACCTACCTATGTAGTAGGTAAATCTGCTATCATATATTATAAACATATTTGCACCACTATCATATTGTACATATATAAAATGTAAACAATTAATTCAAACCTCTACCGCTTATTATTATGTCGTTTGTTAGAATGATTACTTAACGGTTTCAAGGCCATTATCGATAGGGGCGGCAACGGCATTCGTGCGCTGATCGAATTGACACCACCTGTTAAACAATGTAGTAAATTTGTGGATAATTTTTTTCGCATTTTTTAATATCATTCATTACTCATAAATAGGTAATACAAAATTTCTTCAAGAATGGCCTTGGGTCATCCTGTATAAACCTGCGTAGGGAACCTTTTATTCGATACATACTTTGACTATAATCGCTGTATGTTTTGTAAAATTTTTAAGATTAACAATCGAATTACGAATTACGAAGTACGAATTATGCACAGAATTCATATATACATCGAGCATGTAAGCTTTACAACAGCATGTTGAGTACATCGATATATTTAACACTACTTTCCCGGCATTCAAGAGAGTGTCTACTCTAGCCCTTGAATAGTATATTTATATTCATATGTATATGTAGAAATTATATTTTATATTATATTGTGTTTTATATTATATTCTGGTGATTGTCCCCAACCCCCAACCCCCAACCCCTTCTACTTCCTGGTGCCGGCCTCGCTCCCGAATGGGTTTTCTATTTTTTAAGTTTGGAGGAAACTATTATTGGCTTTGTGTTTTAATTGTTTTTTTTTATTGTAATTACTATGTAAGCTATTGTTTCCTCAAATAAATAAATCTAAAAAATGGTGAAACATAACGATATTTAATTATTTAATAATATACTTAAGAACTCTCAAATTAGATTACAAGTAGTGACAAAATAGTAACAGCGCCTTCGGTAGGATGACGGTAGAAGAGTTTTCTCAGAGTTAAAAAAAATAGTTAAAAATATGTCGTGCTTGTATAACAGAATGGAAGGGGTTAAGTCATAATTGTATAATATGATTTAGAACGAAATGTGTTATTTGAAACAGATAAATTATCTGGAAGCTAAAGCCTACAATTATCTTGCTCATCATTGCGTGAAAACAATAATAATAAATCATTATGCACGCAAAAGTAGGGTCACCGCAAACATAGTAATACGTAAATATTATGAGTCGCATACGCGAGGTGCCTTTGTCGGGATTAGGAGCATTCGAATGCTCGCCGTGTCCTGATATTGAGCAACGATTTATTTGCAGTCTCGTAAATATTTGTTGCCGCCGTGAAATGGCCGCGATGCGATAAAGCTCAATTTATATGTGCTTCCTCGCGGAAAATTGCACAAACGAAATACAACATAAAAAAAATGTGCACATTGTACTACCAATATTAGTATTTTATATATTTTATTACATTAAACATGAAGGTACATTTAATTTTAAGAAAATCTACAAAACAACCTACATAGTTAGATAAGTCATCGAAGAAAATATAACAATACTATCATTTCGATTCAGAAAATAGAAATTTATTTGATTTACTTTATTAAAATATAATAGTTTCACAATTAAACGTGTACTTAGATATTATAATAAATAGATACATTTAT
Source organism: Neomicropteryx cornuta (assembly GCA_020383195.1). Classification (NCBI taxonomy): domain Eukaryota; kingdom Metazoa; phylum Arthropoda; class Insecta; order Lepidoptera; family Micropterigidae; genus Neomicropteryx; species Neomicropteryx cornuta. Next base: position 15,998,042 of record JAHKQU010000008.1, on the reverse strand, counting down.
CTACATTTTTTTAGAGATTGGAGAGTGTACATCCGTGAAACAAATTTTCGCATAAAAAACATATTGCCGTAAAATAATTGCGTTTGTGTATGTGTTTATCAATAAATTAATATGATTACTAGTATAACATTAAAATGTTTTATATTGATCTGGTACAAAAAGAGATAGTAATGTTTGTTAAGTTTGAAAACAGGGTATTTATAAAGGGTATGGAAATTTGATCACAAAGAAACGGCCCGCCAACGATTATTTATTATTTTACAACAAAATAACGAACGCAAGAAATTTAACGAGATTTTATAATTTCGTAAATATTTTTTAACATTTACTTATAACGCCTTTTTGACCACGCTTTTTGGCCACGCAATCTATATCTATATCTTTTATCTATATCTATATCTATATCTTTTAATCTATATCTTTTTGGCCACGCAATCTATATCTTAAGGCGCCTACATACCTGAATGTTATCAAAATGCGAATTTTGCAGGTTTTCAAAGTATGTTGCGTGCGTATTCAGAAGAAATACCACTAATCTACTTTACTTATATTAAATATCATTTATTATTCTAGGGAAATAGCTATAGAAAACTTCTTTAAACATTGTCAAAAAAACATAAAAAAAAAAACAAATCCACAATGTTTTTGAAACATCATTTTTTGATGTCGACTATCTCTGAATCCAGAATCATCTCATATATAATAAAAATATTTTATTGAAGAGAATCGAGTCGCGGAGGGAGTTACCTGTCGAATTTGCGATATATGGTATAACAACTTAGAAATAAAATAACAAAGTTGGCCTAAAATGGGTGATTTTTGTTTTAGATTTGATATATGAAAATGAAATTAAATGCCAAAATTATTTAAATTTTCGAAAAATATATGTTCTTGTATTATTAATGGAAAAAGAAAAAATTGAAAAAATGTATTCGTTATTTTTCTAAAAAAAAAACTAAATGCTATCAATATTTCATACAAAATGGTAGGCCGTGGTTTATGTTATAAACGCCATTCATGTCCGCTATAGAGTTTACACCTTTCTGTTCTTTGTGCACGGGCGTTTTTTGCGGACGGCGCATTGCAGCTCAGATTATTTTCTTAGTAATCCAATCAGTGCGGTTTTGGCCGCTCTAGTGACTAGACGTTGTTTCTGCGCTCGTTTGTTTTTCAATTTTCGTTGCCTATTTATTTACGTAAAAATAAAGTTGTCAAGACGAAGCGGCGTTGTTCATTCACAAAGTCAGCAATTAGAAAAAAACAAGGATTACTCTTACAGGAAAATAGGTTTGTATTTGTAATTATTACCATTTTATGTTTTTACTAATTTCGTAATGTGAATGAAAAGTTCAAAGCTATTTGCTATATACATATGTACATACCTATTTACCAAAATAGTAAAAAAAAACTTCCTATGTAGATCAAGAGAATATAAATAATGTACTATTATCATCTTTTGTAATGAGAATTTTTAAAATTAGTATATAATATAAACAAACCTTTCTTAGAACTCTAACCTTGTTAGAAAGCTAACGACCTTTGAAATATCTAGTTTTAGGTCAACATAACTGGTAACTTGCTGGTACTTGATTATTTTTTTAATATACAATTTTTTATTTTAATATAATTATGCTGACCCGGCGAACTTTGTACCGCCTCGTAATCAATACATGTTATGATATTTTATTATGTGGATTAAATTATTAACAAATGTGCATTCTTTATATTTTTTTGTTGTGATTTTTTTCTGATGTTTTAATAGTTATTCTGCTATTCGGGGCGGAGACAAATCCAACAAATCAAAAATCATAAAAATCGATTCAGTGTTGCTTGAGCTATAAATGGTATAACTATTATATAAATATATATATAGATTTACTACACTTTATACCTATTTTGAAATTCATTTTCGCACGAAAAAAACCATTATTCCTAAGAAGTAGTTTTAGTCAAGGCCATGCCACGGCTGATGTAATAATATTTATAAAATATTGTCGTCAGGTGAAAGTTTGAAGCCGATGCGTCGAACAATTTGACGATTCAAATTCTCGGAATTTTGCGAGCGACTGACTGATTCAGGGTTGGCACATCTCGAGCGAAAGACATTATTATAGTGTGATCATATTATCTAAATACATTATAGTTATCTAGATAGGTACTTCAAAACAACATATCTGTAGTGTACTTTGCCTTTATTTTAGATACTTTTATGACATAATATTATTTATTTTAATGAAATTATTATACTATATAATCTAAATAATTTTAAAAAATTAAACAAGTTCCTTTTTAAACGCATTAAACGAGCTTTACTTCAGCATTTGTATCGATCTTATGCTATATAAATAATGTAAAAACAAGCGATTTGAAAACGATGATTGATTTATTATATTTTCAAATGTTGCAGATTACGAATGCAATCCCAATGTAGAGAAAACCAGGAGAGTACATTACATTGATGTCTTCTAATGATTCTTCGGCCAACGCCACAACGATAGTGAGTTAATTTAATTTAATATTTATTCCAAATATTCTTACACACATAAAATTTAAGTTGAATGATTCTATTTTAAATATATATTTTTTTATTTTAGGAAAACCACAATCACTCTGATTTCACCAATGAAGAGGCTAGAGGATTGGCTGAATCTGAAACTACTCCAAATGTTCTTGAATGCGAATATGAGGTGGAGGTTCAAACATCTATTTTTATTATCTTTAACAATAAAAAGCGGCCAAAGCTTTATCTACCTTTGGGATGAACATGTTTTCGGCCTCTAGCACCATTCCTACTATTAACCACGAATTGCTTCGGATTCTCATTATCTATAATAACTTCCCGTTTGATTCCTAATAAGGCAATCCAGTGGACAATTTAAAAATAAACACTATATAAAAGTGACCATAGTCTATTAGTTAATAATGTTGACGAATTAGTTAATAATGCCCGAAGGGCCTAGCATCGAGTGTTATCATTTGATAAATTTAATTTCTATAGAAAGAATTGGAAGGACTGTTACGTGAAATACATAGAAATGACTCGAATAGCATTTACATACGGCGACAAACTAAATAAGGCCCAAAGGGCCTACCATCGAATGTTTTTATTTGATAAATTTAATTTCTATGGAACAATTGATACAATTGAAACGAAACATTCTCGCATACGAAGTTTTCTCGAAGCGTTCTGTCAAGCTTGCATTTGGAACGGTTTTCCATCCTTTGTTAAAAAGTGTTATGTCCAAAAATTGTATTTCGTTATAATATTTCATGTTTGTCTAGTTAAGTTTGAAACAACAATTAATTAAGTATCTTTATTTTATTATTTTAAGTGGTGGTTGTCATTTTTACATTTAATCAAAACATACTAGCAGTTTTAGAGGATTAGGCCTATGAGCAATGCGTACATGTTTACGAAAGTATTTTTATATTTGTCTAATTATAAGGATTTTTTTTATTAAATATTTGTTCTAGAGTGCATAAAATTCCAAAATTCTTTAATGTGGTAACAGAAATAAATATTTATTACTGATTTTTTTCTATTAAATTATTGTAGTGACCATTTGTTTGCAATATTTTTCTTATTATATTATTATTTACATGCTTTGTAGTTTTTGCTTTGTTTGTTGTTTTGGGCTTGTGTTTGTTTTATAACTGTAACAAATATTTTTATATTACCTTGTGCATATTAAAATACTATCCAAATAATTAATTTGCAAACAAACCATCGTTGCACCCCTGATTCCAACTCAGGCGTTGTGGGGCATTATAATACGTTTTAATTATTGCATGATGCAATTATCAATTCGTACATTGTTTGAGCAACGCTCCTATAAATAACGAATTTTTATTTGTTTTTGGTAAGTATATCTTTCTTACTTATTATTTACACTTAATAAGTGTAAATTACTTATCACTTACATTACAATTCTTAATAATTGCTAAGTTTCGCTTTCTGGTAGTTTTGAAATTTGTGTTTCAAAATTTAATAATTTTGTTACACTGCCTAAATTTGTTAGATTTTGGTGGTGGTGGTTTAGTCAAAGGTAGGCACTATAAGTAATCGTTTTACCGTCTAAATTTACTGAATTTATATTGTACTATATTTCATCTACTCTATAGAGAAAGTCATATTGAAGCTTACGTTATTCTAAAGATAACTTAAATTCGTTGTATTATCTATTTTTGTATTAACTATTTTTATTTATTCATGAGCCGTATTGTAACATTTACCGATTTTTTATTAAACTCATTTAATAATTATGAATATTATGTACTTATATTTTGTAATGACATCGTTGTTCAATACTTTGTAAATAGAAGTAGAATATTATGTAACGTGTATAATGTATTCCATGTAATAATAAGAGTGTTTCAAGACTTAGTACTAAAAGGGCAGATATTGAAACAGGTATTGAATGCTGAAACAGGGTACATTTTGTCAAATATCGGTGACCGAGCCTCGGGCGCTGCGCGGCGACATTTCGAGCCTTGCCGCGTCGGGACCGTTTTATCAGAATGAATCCTATTGGCCAAACATTTTCGCTCTGCGGGGTTTGAAGAAGGGAGTCGGGGGGTGGAAAACGGGCAGATTCGGGATTTTGTTTTGCTTCTGTAGTCGCCTTAAACGATTATCTTCATACCTTTTTATTTCGAGTTATTTTTTCAAAATACCACCACCATATAGTATCCACTTCCGCTAAAAAAAAAATATGAGCTTATCGTATATATACGTTTATGTTTTTAAAACATTATGATTTAAAAAATATTTATTTTTTATAAAAAAAAAAATGTTTTAATAAAATGACCGATAGAATATGTGTCCTCTCTATTTGAACACTCTATTTGTAGACTAAATTACAAATTACCACTTTTATGATTAACCCTTACAAGCTACAGCCCTAATTAGACGGATAGACAAAACACAATTAGAGATCCAGTTTTGGTTCGTAATCCTCTAACTAAACTGCAATTAGCAAAAGGTGTTTAATTAACAGTTTAAACTACTTTAAAAGAACAGTAGAACTTGCAATTGGAAAGAAACTTCTTGGCGAGAATCTTCTCGCCAAGAAGTTTACAGGATTGGATTTCATCGGAGTTATATTATACAGAATATTCTAAGACCATTCCCGAGGACTTAAGGGGGTGTTTATGTTCCCTATCACGAGTAAGAAAATATATAAATGGTGTGAATTCCTTTAAGCGTCGCCAAATGCAATCGATATTTCGTTTTGCTATGATACTGCCTTGATCGACAGAGGAAACGGTTTATTATTATAGAGTAAAGTTTAAATGTTGATATGACGTCAATACAGATCATGCTTGAAATAGCAGGGTTGACTGTTTTTTTTAATATTTGATTTGCATTCAAAAGATATTTAAACTAGATTTATCTTTATATAAATAATACAAAAAATATAAATAGTAAAATAAGTATTATAATATATATATATATTTCATTTCGACTTAAACACGGTGTATGGATAAATGGAAGCATAGAAAGACAAAAATAGGAAAAAACCTGAATTAAGTACTGAGAGTCTTTTCAGAAACAGTTTGAGTTGCTCCAAATTATCTAAACGAATGTGCCTATTTTACCTTTGATTTATTTTTAGGTTATTTCTGGCACTCATAATATTAAAAAAAAGATATGTATCGTAATATAAGCAAATAAATGGTGCATTTCAGCGCTGAAATACTGCGTCAACGTTAGACCAACAGCCTTAATCTCCTTACAAAATGTTCATCCGGCTTCAATGAAAAGTGCACGTATCCTCGACGCGTGTCGCCGCACTGAGAAATAAAGGCAGGCGTATTACGTACTGTGCACCACTGAAGGAAAATAAAATTGTGTAAAAAGGTTTTACGTACATATATGATATTCGTATTAGGCGAGTGAAATAAATACGCATCGACGTTAGCGTGAAAATCATTTTATTTTTGTTATTAGAACACTCACAGCTGGTCTTATTCCCAAGTTAAGGTATGCATATACAGAGAGTATTTATATTCACCAATATACTTTTAGGAGATTGATCTATATCAACAATCAAACATTAATCAGCAATAAATATTTGAAAAATGTTTCCCAATTACGAGAAAAACGACATCGAATTATTTATTACATTGTCGACCAATCTGAGGATCTCAAATTATAGGGTTGAATTTCAATATATTTTCGTTGTTACGATCAGTATCCAAAACAATAGACATAATAATATTTAGGTATTTTTCATTGTGGACTAATATAATATATTTGGGTAACAAAATCACCTAAATATGGTTAAAAAACTACGGTAAGTATGAGAATGAATTTGAAGGTATGGATAATCAAATGCTGCTAAGCAAAAATATGATAACAAGATAACTTTATTTTCCAAAAACAAACATAAATTGTATAGGAATGACATTTGCAATTTAAAACAGTAAATACATAAAACAGCGGTTAAAACATAAGAAAAAGCATTTACGCACCTTTATCCTATAAAGGTGCGTATATAAACTAGTAACATACATAAATATTTTTAGACAGACAAATATTAAATTAATCTTTATACATTGAACAATAATAGAATCATACAAGAAATAATAAAAAAATAAACAGAAACAGTTTTTAATTTAAAGTATTTCACCTATACTATATAAATTCTTAATTAGGAAGGTATGAATTACGGATATTTGAGTTTTAATATAACATTTACGTTATGTTGAAAACACATTGACAGCGGTTGCGGTATCGAATCCGCACATAGTTGTACCATTTTTAACACATCATACATTATGAATACATCATCTTTTTAGTGTACTGTAAAAAAGTAAAAGAAATAAAATGGTAAACTTAGGAATAAAATAGATTTTAGTATTATTTATTATTAGGTTTTTGGTTTTATGTGTTTTATACCCGTACCTTATTATTCCTAAATATTTTTTTATCCTTATAAAACATAATGAATTATCTACCCATAAACAAAATTATTGTATTGGGTAGACCTTCCACGTCACGTTATATTTAGGAGTCGCTGCACAGTGGGCAGAGCGCAATACTGGCGTGAATTAAAAACAGAAAATTCAGAGACATTTTGTCGCAGTTGCGACAAATTAAAATGGGTTGACTACTATGGTGGCACAACTAGCTTTATGTCGTTACGGGCCTTTTCTTGGTCGTGTGCCTTTTCTTTTAGGATAAAATGCGCCCAGAGGCATTTCTATAAACATACGCCGTTTCTAAAACCAAGCAAATAAAAAAAAAATGCTTAGAAATACACACAGTTTTCATTTTACATACATATTTTAATTGTGACAGATCTACATAACAATGCAATAATATAACTACCTCAGTCTCTCTAGGAATGCTCTAGTAGTCATTATTAAAAAACACCATACTGTAGGGTTATACTATCTCTTTTTCAAAAAAGGAGGTCTTTTTTAAATTTATTTTTAATGTTTGTTCACTCATTACTCAGGATTGATTTAAACGTTTTAAAATATATTATTGCGTATGATAAGGAATTTATCACGGGTGGTCCCATTTTTAACCGACTTCAAAAAAAGAAGGGTGTTCTAAATTTGATTTTTATTTTTTTTTTGTTTTTTTTCAGGTGATTTCGATGATTTATTGTTTTGCATGTGGTAGTGGTCCGGAGTGGGGTGAAAAATTTGATTCGCTTGACTTGTTTATTTTTTTATTATTATTTTGTACACGATTATTTAAGAATGATCTATTAGTGTTTCAATAAATTACTTAAGTTCCTATAAATAAATTTTACATCACAGTTAAAAATATAAAAAACTTAAATAAAAAAGGCTTCAAAAAACCTACAACCATAATCTAAGAAATAATATGTATAGTCATTGAAATTACATATAGTGTGTAAATGTTTTAATTTAAAAATTTTTTAATTATTTTGCACATTATAGCAATATAATACTAATCAATTCGATAAGAAAATAATCTTCCTGTTAAAAATCTCTATTATTAGATACTTTACCTGAAATTCTCAGTTTCGCCTTGCAGTAGGTAGGTAGGACTTAAACATAAAAGAGGCAACCCTAAATAAATATTGTATAAAATAATTCAGGATGGTTCTGACATTGGTCTCTTTATGTGGATAACATCTGTAGTAGTCCCGTGATGTCACATGCAGCTGTTGAAGAAACTTCGTGAGTCTAAAAGTCAATGAGGGTAGCAAGTTGAAATAATGCTAAAATATAAGTATATAGTAGCGTATAGTAGTAATGTGCACAAATGAAATTTAATATTCGTTTTAAAATACAAATTCTAAAAGATACTAATAACTATTTTTTTTTATAAGAATTACGATTAAAATATTTCCTTAACTAAAGGGGTTGGAAATTAAAAACGAAGTAAGCATTCTTTTTACTGTCTGGAAAAACGTGTTAAAACTACCATTTTTTAAAGGATTTTTTTAATTTTAAATTAATAATGAAACTAATTGTTTATATATGTATGTATAATTTAATTTTATAGCTGTGTGTGTATGCATAATTTTGTGTCTAACTAAATATTTTTTTAATCCTATGATGCGGACTAATATTACCATAGCGCTTTTTCAGTTTGCAGTCTGTATGGGCGCCGAAGGCACCCTTCAATAAACGATTTCACTCTGTACCTCCTTTCTGAACATAAACATGCTCAGAATGGGACGTTGTACAGATTTATAAAAACAAATAATGTCAACATTAGTAATGCGGATGTATTTCAATAAAAAATATTTATTAAGCAGCTCACAAACAAATATATGTTAATTTCTCACACGCGCATTTATACTCTCAGACTCACATTCACACACACTCACATGCTCTTATGCTCACCTCTAATCCTAGGCTCTGTACACTCTTCTCAAAAGTGTCATACATACAAAGACGCGGAATTTGTTAACGCTAATGTATATATACTAAACTTTACGAAGGCCAATTTATTTTATAAAGCTATTATGCCTAACAATTTCCCAAACCGCCATAAGAGCCTCATTTCATCAAAACTAGCATCCTTTTTCGTTTCACTTTAACCTGGTTAGTGGAGGGTCTGGTACAGTTCACGTCGTTAGTAGCGGACCGGCTAGTTTTAAGTGAGTTACCGTTGATAGTGTTGAACTGCCTGCGAAAAGTTTTGCAACGGCCGCCCGCCCCGGGAATACGGAATGTTTTCAGTTAACATAACATGCGCGTGGCCCCTTGCTACATATGATGCAGGGGTCTTTACTATGTAACTTAAAACTGTTGATTTACGCCATTTACTTACAAAATAAATCGATATATTATAATAATAAATAATATTCATAATTTATTTATTGGTTTTTAAAGTACACACACACATATTTTACAAAACTACCTAACTAGACAGCGTCCGTACCAAGGAAGGCTTTATTTGTCGTAAATTATTAATTGTTTCAGTCAGGAGAACAAACAATCATATTGTTTTTGATTTAAAACTCACTTACAATATCATACAAGATTGATGTTAATATAATATAGCAATAATATACATAATAATAAAGAAGCGTACTTATTACATATTATTTACACCTGACCACTGGAATTTGTATATACTTTGGACTTTGATGTTGTAACAGAGCAGAGCGAATAAAAGAGATAAAACGTTTTTCGTGTTTCTGGCAGTAGCGGTTGGCGAGAATTATTTTGATTCAGCACGATCCCGTACGTGCATGAATTTTGGGAATTTGATTTATTCGAATCTAGAATTCCTTCTAGAATATTCTTTTTTGTCTAGATTCTAAATCTAGCCAATTAAATAAATATTCTAGGAATATTGATATTATATAGATTCTAACGTACCTCATATTTATTTGTTTAAAATTTTACACTTATAATATAAAACAGGCAAAACTCTAAATGGATAAAATTATCTTTTAATACCCAACGCAAATTCTCAATAATTAACCTATGAAATTGTAACCTGAACTAAAGGTTATTATTAAGGAAATTTAGGAGACACGATATTCTGCAGATGTAAAGAACAATATTGAGGAGCATCCGTGGTCTCAAGGACTTAATTTCAATCACTGAACTCACTGCAGGGTTTTAATTTGAACACAGCACTTTTTTACATTTTCGGAAGAAAGATAGTTCCTTTTTTCCGTAGAGAAGGAAGAAAATGAAGGAAAGAAATTGTGTAGATGGTGGGAAGATTGAATTATTTTGGCTTGTATAATACGATAGCTTTAAATTATAGCACCCACAAAGTTCGACATTAAGTAACTACCTAGTGGACACCCTATTGTATGTTTCCTCTTTTATTATTTATTTTTAAAATATAACGACTCTTAAAAGTAGACTTGTTTGTTTTCAAGCTATTTGTGGCTTTTTGGTTAATATTTATACATTTTGAGTCCTTTTTCGGTTAGTAACATGCTGATATTGACCCCCCCGCCCTTCCCCTTCTCCAAAGATCTTGCCTGTTTTGCCTGCTATTTTTTAATTCTTTTGTCCATTTTCATTCTCTCCTGCTGTATGTTTACCGCGCTTCTTTGACCATTTTCAACCATTTTTCATTTCTTTCAATTGTCAAAATTCTGTTATTCGTCGCTCCACCTTTTTTCCCTAAAATATACAGCAACTAATTAAATATATCCGTGTTAAATATATCCTCAGCATTGTTAATACAAATGAACAAAATATCGTTTACAACTTTTTTCTCCTTTTTGACATGCGAGTATAATGTTTTATAGAATATAAAAAATGTTTTTGTGGAGCGATCAACACAAATTTATAGGCAAATAACTAATACTCAGCAAACTTATCTCTATACCCAAGCGTAATTATACCTACCATTCTCAAGTTTTGTGCATGCCTGAATGTAATCTTATTAATTAAAATGACTATTGTATCGCGTATGGATTAAATTTATTTAGCTAAAACTCCGTCGGTGGTCTGTGAAATTCGGTATATTTTTTTTTTATTGAAAAATCAAGTTGGCCGATGAGTACAAGTCTTTAACCTTCCTAACTAGGTAAGAGTTACCTGTTCTAAGGAAGGTTATATTTGAAGTGTTACAGTGCATACAATAGACCGGCGCAAAACACTGTGAAAAATATAAAATTACCTAAGGCAAAAATATACACACTGATATACACACCCACTCACATACACACACATATGAATACAATTTAAGTGTTTACTTAAGAACACTTAATATATGAAAAAATAAAAAGAAACAATTAAAAAAATAACAAATAATAATAATATTGTATTGAATGTTTTTTCTTTTAAACATTATACAGTTTTTCAAAAAAATAATTTAACCTTTATAAATAGCTACAGTACAACTCAAGTTTCCATTATGTTACTATATTTTTCTCTGAAATATTTATTTGCGACCTTCGTATGCTACGAGGCGTAGAGGTTTCACAGAGAGACACTTGAGTCGATTTTGAGTCACGGTATGTCATGTTTCTAGGGCGCTTTGCTTCATTAGAGTTCATTTCCAGTAATTTCCTCCTATTTCGTGCAAGCTCATCCTCTCGGTCAGATATACCGATGGAACATCGCCATTCTCAAAAATATTTTTAAAAATTTCCGGAAAAGTGCAATAATTGCTGAAATATTTTTTTGGAATGTCATTAAATGGTTTATTTCGAATATTATCCCATTTCAATAATTTTACAATAAATACAGGGTGTATTCATATTCAATAATGTCCTTTTAGGGGGTTGATCTATATAATAAATCAAGCGTAAAATACCAAAAAATAAATGGAAAAATGTTTCCCAATCAGGAGAAAAACGAATCCAAAATTTAAAAGTCGTTTTAATGTTTGAGAACGCGGTTAAACGTTAGGCGCGAGGACGGGCAGTGACCCGAACCCGAGAATGTTTTTTAATTATATCATTATTTTAGTATGATTTTTTCTTTTTTCGTAAGAGCGGTTAAGTTGTCGATATATATATATATATATGTATATAGCTTCTATGTAAATTTTGTGATGCGTTCTATGTTGGTGAGACTACGACGCCATTAAACATTAGAATTAATAATCATAGATTATCCTGTACCAAATTACTTTCCGCTTTACCCGTTCCAATTCACGCGAGAACTCACGGCAGGGATTTCGATGCTTGCTTTAATGTAAAAGTTTTGAAGTCTTTGCCCGAGGATGCCCGCGAAATTGATTTAAAGACATGGGAACTCTCTCACATTTGGGTTTTGGGCGCTTGTAGATCTGTAGGTCTAAATAGACAAAATTAAACTAACTTAACAGCATTTAACGCATGATGCTTAATATATTATTTTAAGAAATTAGTTTCATTTCATAATACTGATTAATTTATCTAGCAAAACTGCAATTATTTAATATAATTGTAGTGGCTGGATATATTTATCTTTTAGTTTAAAATGCGATTTTCGAATTTATGAAGGTTGCATTTTAAACGTCATATCTCATATATTTTCTGACGACGCCGAATGGCGAAAGCTTAAAAAATATTATATCATCAAATCTATATATATATATATATATATATATATATATATATATATATATATATATATTTATGAATACGCGTCAATTTATTACTTTATATAAGGTTATTTGTATAAATCGTATTACGATTTAGGTACATTTACGATCCTCAATATAAATTCACGCGCTGTTTGTATTTAGGATTAGAATCAAAGCGATTGCCCCATAAATTGTCATCAGTGTAAACAATACCCTTATATATGCGCCGTACATGGCATGGCTAGTACATAACAGATTCCCGTAAATGTTTACACAAGTTTGTCTACACAAACAATTACTATCTGACCACATACTCTCCCAGTTGTGATGTCATAGTGGATTATCGAAGCTCACATCGGCCGGCCTTCTTCGATTTGGCGCTAACCCTGGACTGTTACAGTTATAACAGCGTTACAGTTAAACTACAAATTAGTATGTACTACCGTGCTGTACCACCATACTAATACTAACTTCTATATATCCAATATAAGGCCATGCTGGATAATACATATTAATTATAACTCATGTTTGTTCGAGTTTTATGCACTTGCTTGCTAGCTAGTGCCTTTTCTTAGATCTGCATCGAATAACATTCGATCAAATCATCGGCGGCTATTGCAACATTCAATGACCTAAAGAAAAACTGCTTGTGTTTCCTTGTGCTTGTGAAACGGTGTTCAATGAGCCCCATTTTTTTCTGGGTTAACTCGAACATATTTTTTATCGGCAATAAGCTGGCTAATGTGTTCAAATATGTAAATATAATATTTTTTACTTCCTTGGATACTTTTTTGCTTGTCTCTCGGAATTGAATTCTTTCTTTAGAATTACAATATTAATTTATTCCTAATATTATCGTATATTATTTAACTTAAAAAAAAAATAGTATAATATTTAAATAGTGTTTAAAAAGGTCACTGCCAAATTAATGATGCTAATTCTATGACCCATAAAATTAAATATTGGAAAGGGCAAGTGCTTTGTTTAGAAGATACATTGTGCTTAAAGATATACTCAATTTAAGTTTATGTATTATTGTGAAAAATATTCAAAATATTTAAATTTTATTTTAAACCCAATTCAATTACTGTGAAATTTGGCCTAAAGGCTGAAGAATACGCGAAAAAGTTTAAAAATGTAGAGAAATATATAAACCTTGCCTTAACACGAGTTTATTATAACCTTTCATTCCTAATGCAAATGCACCCAGTAGGAATGTATACGAAATAAAAACCATTTTAGGAACAACCCGTACCTACAGGAATAAAGGCATCCTAAAAACCTCTTCTGAATAATCTCCAATATTTTTGAGGTTATTCAGAAGTGGATACTACTATGAAATATACTACTACTGCTACTATGTAATGTAATATTTTAAAGGAACAATTAATAAACAGAGATAAACGAAATATTGATTAACAGGCATTATATAAAAACAAATAAAAGATAAGAATAAGAAGAAGAAGAAAATGTTTCTTTATTGAAAAATGTAATAATATAATAAAAGGAGTGTGTTCAGCTGCCTTCCTTTTTGAAAGAGGAGGGTGCTGATTTTCAGCACGTTCCGTTTTATTATATTATAATATATAATTTATACTTAACGTAAAACATATTATTTTTTATTTACAGTGAATTGTAATCCTCACATGCTCTTATGTAACATATACAATACAAAATACAAAATGTATGACCACCATAGAAAACTATATAAAAAGTTACCTACTAAGTGTTGGTAGTTTGCAGCTCTAGCAGCCACTGTCGACACCTAGCCCTGAAGGAGGCCGGGCTTGTTTTGCTCCTTAGCGGTGGAGGCAAGTCGTTCCAGATCTTCGATGCCGAAAATTTAAAGGAACCTTCGTAAACTGTCAGCTTATGGTGAGGGACGATTAAAAGGTGATCTCTCGCACGTGTTAGGTGATTGTGATTTTCTCGTGATTTTACTAATTTTTTATATAGATAGGGTGGTCACTCGCTATAATATATTTTAAATACGAAACAAGTAAAGCGGACATTTCTGCGATTGACATATTTAGAATACTGTTTTCGTTTAATGTGCCTAAGATATGGGTGCGCCTAGGGATCCGAAAACAAAAGCGTGTGCACGCATTTTGGACACGTTGGTTTTTTTTTGTACTGTTTTTGATAAGCGTTGGTTAAGATTAAAAGAATTAGTGAGTCCGTTATAGTTAGCCTTACGGGAATAGATAGATATTCTCTAATTTTGTAAAGCGTTTAATATTAAGAAAGGAAAATAAATAAATTAAACTGTAGTATGTATACCGCCACTTCCAATAAATATCTTTTCTGAAAACGTTTACACTTCCTATATTTTTCTAGATTTTTTTTTTGATTCAAAGCAGTAAGTTTTCGAGATACATCTAAATTTCGGTACTGGCAATATGTGGAATTAGGCTGGTTGATGATAATATTTCCGGAGCAGGTGTTCAATCTGAAACAAAGAACGTGCCCCGCAGTCCAACCAGCTTACCGGGAAGGAAGACTCTGGCTGGGTTGTGGTACAAAAATAAAAAAGCACACAATTAAAAGTTTAGAATTCCATATTGCCAGTACAATAATTAATAATAATTTTAAAGTTACTGAGTTTCACATTTTAAATAAAAATTTAAAAAAAAGTATATGAATTTCACAATATTTTATCGCAGAAAATGTTTTCCGTTGAAAATCTATCGTTTACTCAGGCCAAGAGCTTGCCCGGATATTCAATTACTTTCAGAACGGAAGTCCAATTGGACTTGTTTACTCTAAGATCTCTGTGTCCAGAGATATTGGAGAGCTGATTTATTATATATTTTTAGTTTATGGAAATTTTTGTTAATAAAAGCGCTTGTTAATAAATAGGCTGAAATAACTTGTTTTATATAACTTTCGTTTAGCCTTATCAACATTTTATTTATTAAAAAACACTTATCCCATACCCAACAGCGTATACAATTTGTACAATATAAATCACTTTTTTAGTTCAGGGTTTTCAAGCATTACAAATATATGTAACATGAATTAATTAAATTGTTCTAACTACGTTTATTTTAAATACGATTCTGAACTTATAAAGGAATTCCTAACTTATAATTCTAATATTAATAATCTTAAATTATTATCCCTCCCCTTTTCTGTGAAAAATCTGTATTCTTTTACAATATTATTTTTACATATTTTATTTTTTAAAAACTGTGTATATTTGATATTTAAATAATTATCATGTTACAATGCTTTTTTTTCATAACTGTAAACACTAAAAACTAAATGAATGCAGGTTGTCAGGGAAACAAATCATTTTAAAAAGGGTTACTTTTAACCTTTTATAAATGTAAACTTTTTGACAGTAACATTTCGCACATCCATTCCAATATTTTTTACATTAGTTCAATCTTGATTTTACTTATGACTATAATAGAAATCAATCAAATGATGATGCATGCAAATTAATAAGTAATGACATTAACTGTATCTCATTAAAAATCGACTATTTTGTTTTGTGATTAAATTACCAATGTTGAAAACTCGAAATATACCAGAAGTTCCATTTTATGACTAACTTCAAAAATAAAATAAAAGCTGCACAGATGTTGAGATGTTGAATGATGATCAACTTGATGCAATTGGCTATATTGCGGAGAATGTGAATATGGCCTTCCTCGACAGGTAGGAAAAAAGTATTTCTCATAAAATCATGAAATCCATTTGCCACAATAATGCTGCAATGCATGCAAACAATGGAGGAGTTTGCGAACAAAAGATAACTTTCCCGTTTTGAAAAAAAAACACATTTTTTTTCATTCTGTTTAAAAGGTGCTGAGCTGTACAGTTTCTTTATTGCGATTTGATGAAAACGAGTTTATTTCTAACGAAACGAACCTTCAAAAAAGTGATTCAACGAACAAAAGGTAAATTTTCCCTTGGGCAGATTTTTTTGTGTATACTTAGTTATTTTTTTTATTTTAACAAAAGAGAACCAACTGGAAAAACAGAACTATTTTTGATGCAAATGTTTGATGTGAATTGTACAAAATGGATTAAAAACAAAAAAAAATCTAAAATCAAAGTTGCAGATATATTTCAGCAACATTGAAAGTTATTTTTATACTTTTTGCTTATTTTTAATAAATTAATTCTTTATTTTTAACTGCCATTTCATCCCCTCTACAGTTCCTAAATCATTTTACACGTGCATAAGCTACTGAAGTTTTCACAGTTTAATTGTATTGTGTTATACTTATATACTGCTTACTGTATACTCGTATAATGTACCATATGTACATATGTTTATAATCTTAGTAATCTATTTTTAAAATACCGGCATGGGTCGTATGGTACAGATTATTTTTCATTGATTATTTACGAACAGGAAATTATTTTCCTAATAGCCAACGCCGAGCAGTTCTTATCGCTTGCTTAAAAGGAAATATGGATTAGAATACCTCTCAGAATAATTTATTTTAGATATACGCTCGTACATGTATAAACCAAGAAAAACTCAGACATACTAAAACTTAAATTAACTTAATTATTAATATTTAATAAAAACATACGTAACAAAAACATTTTTATCATACTTAGGTTTTATACATTAACCACTAGTAAGGGTTTGAACGTGGTATTAACGGAAAAATATCCTTAACACATTTAATTGTAAAATCTGAGCCTGCTTATCATTTAGACATTTAGATCAATCGAGCCTCGTTCGCGACGCAAAATGCATTTTTATATGCATTTATCTTACAACTCCGGGCGACAAATTAGCGTGCGATATCGCGCGATATTTTACTGATGTATGAGATATATCACGCGGTAATTTGTGCAGGCGCTTATATGCTGCATCGTGCAGTAACATGCCGAACTACATATCGCGCAGTAATTTGTCGCTCGTGTGCAGGCCGGCTTTACAATTACTTGATGCACTTTGTCACACTGGCAGCACTTTAATTTATTCATTAACCAGATGGCTAAATTAGGCTGCTACCTGTATTGATTTCTTACAGTTTTTCAGCAAAACCATTATGCATTGTCACGTTAATACGCTGCAAGTTTAAAAATGATTACTAACCTGATTGCGTTGGAACATAGTGAAAGCCGCCTCATTCATAAACGTTCTTTGAAAACCTTACCAAAAGCCAATCAAATTAAAAGCCTGGTTTGTTTTAAAATTTGTTTGTTGATGGTTAGTTGCATGAAGAAGGAGTTTGCTTTTCTCGGTTGGACCACGGGATTAGTCGTCTAACAGATTTGAACTTCGCTAATGGAACTCGCAAAATTTCAAACTTGTTTTTACACTTTAGTTAGTTCAACCTTTTGTCTGACCGATCGGAAGTGTCAATATTGAAATTTCGAAATATTCTATTTAGTTTTATTAGATATACTAACAGTATTTCTGTGCTTTTTATAGTAAAAAAAAGTATGGAAGTGTGGATTCTACTAATCTATTTATGTCTAAATCTATAAGTTACTCGATTAAAAGTGGAAAAACATAGTGTTCATTATAATTAATGTTTTGAACACGGTGATGATGCAGTAATATGCCTAACCATGATATCATCTTTTGTCAAAGACGACATCATGGTCATCATAGGTTAAGAGATGCACTTCTATATAATCATGGATACAACCTTTCCAAAGACATTAATCGGATAGACAGCAGTACTTTTTATTTAATTTATTTGTACATTTATAGTTAACACCCCGTGTTGAAAATAAAAGTTATTTATATGCTAGCAAAAAATATATGAATTATTAAATTAGGAAAATGTTGGGAAATGTATATGTGTAAATTCGTGCGTGTAGGTGATGGTGGTTATATAAATTAGGGAGATTTCGCGCAGGAGGCGGAGGTACTGGATCAAAGTGGTGAAACATTTTGGCCATCCCTTACCGTAAGGGTTGCTCATATCAAAAATTGTTTCAAACAAAAGTTGTAGGGAAATTATAGGTCTACAATTTATGAATGGATTTAATCCTGTGCCTGGATTTAATCCTTAATGAATGGATTAAGGGAGGTATAAAACCCCCCATTCCCGCCCCCCGGCTTGATTTTTCCCAATAACAAACTTGACAGATTTTGTACCCCTACATTTTATGCTTTCATTTGAAAGTGATTGGTGTAAAATTAAGGCAGTTATCCTATCCACAAGAAATTGATATAGATAGATAGATAGATAGATATAAAAACATTTAAACTGAGGGTGGTTAATGTGAGGCTAGGGAATGTGAAACGCGAAGTTATGTTGAAATTACCCATTGCAATATAAAGCTTTTCCAATGAAATCGACCTACAATGAAAGGATTAGTAATGTAATTGTATGGGTGTAATGTATATAAGAGCTACTAGTGCTTCAGTTACTAGAAAAGTAAGAAATGACTCCATTCAAATTAGATCGCGATAGTGCAGCCCGAATTGCATATTCCTGCGAGGATCGAGAATAACAATCTAACCAAATCTAGTGTCATATTATTTAATATGTATCGAGTAAACAATACATAACAGAGTCGCGAGCATAATATTAGTTTTGCGTTTGACACTTTAGTTTGCGTTGGAATAGATTCGAAATACTTGTGACCAAGTTGGGACAATCTACTCTGTTGTGATTAATGTCATGCAGAAGTCTCATGTCCGCTACAATACGTACGCTTTGAAGAGTTTGCAGATTTTAGTGGTATGTTATATATAATAAATTATTATGTTAACGTCGAGCGTCTTCCGCTATCAAAATCATCTACTTTTCATTGTCTATGGGTGGTGCCGCTACCCACCAGGTGCTTTTGATTGAATTTTTCATCGGTCAATTTTAAAAGTTTCCATTTACGCTTACTATACCGAACTTTCGAAACGTAAACTTTTGGGAAAAGCCGTTCACGGCACATAGCACTATGTTCGATCATTTCATTTTTTCAATCTCATAACTTTAGCAATGAAAGTAATCCTATATAATGTGCGTATAAAATAAAATGTTAATTTTTAAACATATATATAATACATACATACGAGTACATAAACGTACGCAACATAAATTTACATAAAAAAAACTTTTTGGTCTGGTGGTAACATGCATTATTATATATTCACTGATGTCCTTTTAGGGGGTTGATATATATCAATTATCAAACATTAAAAAATGTTTGATAATTGATACCCAACTACGAGTAAAACGAATGCGACGTGAGGGTTACGTATGTTTTTTATACATGTACATATTAAAGAAAAAAAATAATAGAAAATATAACATATTTAACATTTAATGAAATATAATGTAGAGTACTTGTCTAGGCCAAAAAATGAAAAAAAAAAGCAAAAAACTGATTGTCAAATATTTGTCGTGTGTTTCGCATACGACGAATAAGCTTTAGAAGAATTTTATTTCTGTTGTCTTCTAATAAATATATTATAAGGCCATGTGAACTGCAAACAAGGAAGATAAATATGCCCGTAAAAAGTTTGGGGAGGAACACTGGCCAGGTTCGAAGGCATAAAGTACATATTTATAAGGCTCACGGCAAACGTATCCTATCCCACTGGGCAAACTTACATATTATTATAAGGTCCAACAATATGATTTATGTAGAAACTAACAGGGGTCGGTCGGTCCTAAATACACACCCTATGAAAATATGTAGGTAATAAGTTAAATTTTGTAGTCATAGAAATAATAATAAATTATATTAAAATAAATTAGTTACAAATCATTACATTTTTTTGTAATTATTAGGGTCGACACAATAAATCTTTTATAAAAAAGTTCTTAGTTAAAAAGTAAAACGAGACCATTAGCTCAAACTAGTGCGGAAATTTTGAATCAGTAACAAAAACGACTAATTGTTAATTAATGTGTTTAATAAAACTAATACGGTTATAATCAGCAACCGCTTCAAACTTGTATTTTAGGTTTTAGCTTATTATATGTGTGTTTGTCAAAAAATTCAAATCAAAAAAACATTCCTTAATTACTATCTAAATATGAATAGTTAAGAGTAACATCGAAGCAGAAAATATGCTAAATTACGCTTGTTTATTGATAACCCACTGTGATAGCAGGACTGCCATCGCAGTTTCTAGCTTCAGATTTTCTTTGACGATCTTATCTTTTTGACACCGTTCTGTCGTCGTCTCGTTATCTTTAATTTTCTCCTGAAAATATTTCACCCGATCTCATCGCCTGTCTTCCTTATTATATCATTTTAATAATATTATGATGCGTATTTACTATAAATTACGTCACGATAATTTGTAGTATTTATATACATATTACGACGTAGATTTTAAATTTGTTTATTCTTTCTATTAAAACCGATCAGATACGAGTAGTAAAGGCAAATCGACTTTTGTAATAATTCCCATACCTATTTTTATCATAAGCATAATTAAAAATTTAAATTAATTTTTTCCTTCATTGATTCCAAAATAAGATACGTGAAATAGCATAAAATCAGTTAATGTATTAGTTATTAAATATACAAGAAAATAGTTTACACTATTTTAAGATATCACATACAAATCAAAACAGCACTGTGTGTGAACAGCTGCTGTGGATTTTATCACCACACTTGACAAGGTCTGTTCCGGGGTGAACCTGCTCGAATATCGAAATACGTCTGTATTATTTTTTGTATGTTATATTTGCGGTATATATTTTTTATCATTATTTTTACGATCATTAGTAGTATAAATATTATTTTGTAGGTATGTACTTCAAAACGTCAGCAGATTTTAAATGAAGTAATTTATTTGTGTATAAATTTGTGTTTACCATACTCAAAATATATTAATTATCTATTCGTAAATCCCATATTGTTCGTTGAATAATTTATTCATGCGTAGGCCGACTTTAAATTTGCCTGAAACGGACAGCAAATTAGATGTGATGATATTATTAGTGAAAATAAACTGTGAACTGTGCATAGATTCACAGCATTGATAATGACATTATTTCTAGTTGTATATAATTGATTAAATTAATTACAATAGTTAGTTATTTTAGGTAATTTTCCTAAAATACATACGATTATTTATATAGGTACGATCGACGTTTCAATATGGTTCAAGAATTTCGAGTTGAGAGAAAGAATTTTCTATCAATTAATGCGGTTTTTCTGGCTAGCAAAACTCCCAAACGAATCACATAGCCAACTTAAGCCTTCTTTGGGTTTTTCAGCGTGATTCGAGCATAGTTTCTAGGGTTTACCTGGAGGTCGAAAATGGTTTTATTAAATTAAGTTAATTAATTTTATCATTTTATATTTATTTATTATGTGTCACTTTTGTATACTAGATGATATTACGAACTCTATTTATATATTTTGACTCTAGAATAATTTCCTCATATAAATAGGCTCCAAAACCAGAAACCAATCAAATGAAAAAAATACTTATCTACAGGATCACATTGCGAGTTCTGTGTCAACCTTTCAACGATATGATCTGCACTTTGTAAAGTATCTTTTCAACTTTAACCGAACGAAGGAAACTTTTCAATCACCATAACGGCGATTTGACGCTAGGTTAAATAATTTAATATAGAAAAATGGCACGGCGAAAAAGCGAAGAAAAAAGCTTTTAAAATTAATTAGGAAAAATGGTGGAAAGTTCTGCAAAACTTCCAAAGTGGGCACGTCATAATTACCTACTGTTCCTGCCGCTAGGTTTCCCATAACGAAAGTTTCTCGTGCAATAACTTAATTAGGTTGCAGAAAGAAAGTTTGTATCTTCTTGGGTACTCCGGTAGGAAGCTCTCTTTGACAGGGAAAAAATAGTACACTGTAAGTTCTTTCCTTCATCAAAACGTGGAAAACAAAAACACTAATGTATCAGGAATTGAACCTCCAAACGGAACGTAACGCCGTCCAATGCATAAAAAAAATATTCAGACACACATCTTTTTATCTAACAAATTGGTTTCAACATTCTGTGCGAATGATGGTGTTATTTGAGGGAAGTATATAGGTATATTTTTTGTTGTTTATTTATATTTTTTTTAGTTTAAAGTAGTACTGTAAGAATAAAGACAAATGTGTATTTACGGATTTAGATGTGTTGCATATTATTTTTTTATCTCCAGGGAAAAATTATTCGGTGCATACATACATTATTATGTATGTATGCACCGAATTATTAATGACGATTTATTTACATATAATATTATAACCTGAATAATAACTGTCGTGGTAAATATGAGGTAAACTCACATTCAGGAAATTAATTTCGGAAATTATAGGTTGGCAACACCAGACTGACGAATTTTAAATAAAAATATCATTTGAAGCAAAATATCTGAAAATACGGCGCAGTTAGCTTAGTATGACAAAAGGATGGCTTAAAAGCACGGATTACTAAGCGTACGTAATAAACAAACCCTTACCGTCATATAAGTGTACGAGGCGCCGTACCGCAATAAAAACGAGACGGGAAATTTGCCTTTAAAGACGCCGCGAAGGTCTTTCAAAAATTGGTAACGGTGAATTCTAAATATTCACATTTATTTAATATTTTAATAGTATAAGAAAACTATAGTTTTTTGGTGCCAAAATTGACTGAATGTGAGAATGATCACTATCCACATATGTATAAATGTTTTTTGTCTAGCTTGTAAGATTGTAAAACTGTATAATGATAATATTTTGTTGTTATTTGAAGTATCCATAAGGTAGATACGTAACATTTATATAGGTAAGATATTTAAATCTTAAGTCAAAATAACATCATTATAAAGCAATTAAGGGCGTGCGAGGCGTAACATATTAATGGATTTCAATTTGAAAACAAAACGCTTGGTCGCGCGCGGTATTTAACGAGAACCTAATTAACAGGCCATTAACATTCGCCGCGAAATGATATTTAATTCAAAGGAAAAAGTCACTGGATTTAGGTTTGTAGGTCAAGGAAACAAAATAGAATACCTATAATTTAATAGTTAGGCTAAAAACGAATTGTTTATTTTTATTATATAATTACAAAATCGTTTTTATCCAACAAGGAAAACATGTAAATATATCTTTTAGATTAAGGGAATATATTTGTTTAGCATAATATTAGCAACCAATAAGTATGGAAAAAAAAAAAAATTTATTATAATAATTATGTGATTTCAAATATTCCTAAAACGCTCGTAGGTTGTGGGCAAGAGGTATGAAGGGGGTGCGTCCGCTGAAGGGCGAAAGCGGAAACGCGTGAATAAAAGGTCGCCTCATACCTACATTCGGGTTAGTTGTTTCTAGCAAGACGTGACTAGGCACCGTTTCGCTGTCAGTGTTTTATAACGTCAATCGATAGCCGTCGCGAATATTAACTTAGTTAAAAATTTTTAGAAGTTGGTGTAACTCTATTAATTACGTACCATCCAGCCAGAGGTTTTGGATACCACGAGAGCTAAATGTTAATCACGCAACGAGATAAAATCGAGCTAAATCAACGAGGTCACAAATTACCAAAAACAAATGTACTTCAGCGTTCGAGACTCGTTTAGTAAACGATTGAGAAGTTAGGCTGAAATCTACATATCGGTGAGTGAATTGAAGACAATCTGACATTTATTTCATAAAATAAATAGTCACAAATTGTCACCTTTTCGGAGAACTGTATTATAAACTGTCAATGTTTGTTCGCATTAATTTAATTAGTACTGAACTTTATTCTGTGTTTTTAAATTGTGATTCAGACAATATCCTTTTGCTTATTCAACGGATTTACGACCCGTTGAATATACTGTTTTGAATAAATAGTGTGATAACTTTCAATTCTGTTTTTATTGACTTTTAATCATTTTGAACTTTTTGAAATCGTTGCATTATAAATCAGGCTAGCTTGATTTGAGGAGACTGACTCTTGGAAAGCTCGGATCTACAGTCCACCTTGAGAACGTGGCATCAGAAGCCACCCAGCTGTGTCCCGACTGAAGAGGACTGGTCTTCGGATCCGCTGGAAGCGGATCGGCCGGGACATAGCATCTTTGTTGGTCCTTTCGAGCGCAGATTGGACGAGCCCCGAGTTTTCTTTGACAAGATGTCAAAAAGTCAAGCGAGCCAAAAGGATATGGCAGATCAGGCAACTCCAGGAGAGAGGAAGAGCGAGCGCCTGAGGCAAAGACTGTCAGGCAATACAAGTCGCGGTTCAGGACGAACCATCAGCGCAGGACGCCGACAGGACAGAGCCGAGGAACAAGCGCCGTACACAACGGAGCGTCTGAGCATGACGGCACAGGATTCCCAGGAAGCCGAACAGGTCAGCACTGAAGCAGGCCCATCCAGGCTCCAGGAGAGGCTGCAGGCAGCGGCCCAGGAACTCCCTGCGTCACGGGCATCATCCGTAGCAAGCCGCAGGTCCAGGACGTCAGCCGCCTCCAGAAGCAGCGTCACCAGACAACTGCTGGCAGCGGACCTTGAGGCGGCAGAAGAGAGTGCCAGGCTGCAGGCAGAAAACTCCAGGCTGCAGGCACAAGCAGCTGCAGAAAACTCCAGGCTGCAGGCACAAGCCGCTGCAGAAGCCACCCAAA
Source organism: Neomicropteryx cornuta (assembly GCA_020383195.1). Lineage (NCBI taxonomy): Eukaryota > Metazoa > Arthropoda > Insecta > Lepidoptera > Micropterigidae > Neomicropteryx > Neomicropteryx cornuta. The sequence continues at coordinate 15,973,070 of JAHKQU010000008.1, read as the reverse complement.
TACAGATGGATCTGGTGGCAAAGAGGCTGGAGATCAAGAAGAAGATGATCGAGGCCGAGGAAGAAGATGACGATGAGGGCAGCATCGCGGACTCATCAGCATCGTCTAGGTATTGTCGCGAATGGGCCGCGACGAAAATACCGAGAATCGACACAAGGGCGGACGATTTGAAACAGGCGTTTCGAAATCTCCGTATAGGCGCGACACAAGAGGAGCGGCCGGGCGAGAGCGAGACAACGCGCTACCGACAACGGTCGCCGATAAAGACTGAAAAAGTGTGTGTGTCAGTGCCTAATACAAGTGATTCGTATCGAAATAACATGTTAGTGTCGGCGCGTGCAAAACTTTTACGTGACTTGCCGAAGTTTACCGGAAACACTAATGAGTTTCCAATATTCATTAGTTTATTCAATCAAGGGAACGAGATGTGCGGCTACTCCAATGCGGATAATTTAATCCGTTTGGCTGCCTCACTCAGCGGGCCAGCGAGGGAGGCTGTGAGGTCGCTGCTAGTCGAACCGGAGAACGTTCCTGCCATCATGAAGGTGCTTTATCGACGCTTCGGCAGACCAGATGCTCGCATAGATGAACTGATGACAGAGGCTCGCAGTGTTCCGAATATTGGGGTAAGTGACTCACTTTCACAATTAGTTAATTTTGGCACCATCGTTTGCAATATTGTACACTCACTTAAAAGTATGGGACATGACGGATATTTAATTAATCCGCCATTGTTGAAAGAATTAATTTTAAAATTACCTCAATATTTAAGGCTTCAGTGGTACAAAGAATTCAAAGGCGAACATCCCACACTTACAGATTTCGGGGAATGGCTAGAGTCATTACTGGACGCGGCCGCAAAAGAGGAAACTAACTCAGGTAGTTCAAAGCCCGCGGTCAAAGAACGCAGCGAGTTAAAAACGCGCGCGATTAAAAAATTAGAGCCGACGCGTAGGCATATTTTTAATACCTACGAAAAATCGTTAGAAGTTAAAAAATGTCTGTACTGTAAAAAAACAAATCATGATTTAAATGTTTGTAGGAATTTTGCGGCTCTAAGCCTAAACAGTAAACGCGATTGGGTCAGGGAAGAAAACTTATGTTTTATTTGTTTAAAATTAGGACACACCGCACTTCAATGTAAAAGAAAAGTGTCGTGCGGAATTAACGGATGCAAAAGTAAACACCATAAGTTACTTCATCCGATAACGCGTTCGGAACCCGGCCAAGCAGCCCCTCCGGAGGGGTCAACCACGGTCGAGACAGGTCACGTGACGCACACACGTCATGAGAACGGAAGCATTGGACTCAGAGTTGTCAATGTGAAGGTCACGGGCGAGGCTGGGTCCAGGGATATACTCGCGTTATTGGATGAGGCATCGACTCTGACTCTAATCGACGAAAAAATAGCAAATGAAATCGGCGCAAAGGGCGTTACATCGACATTAAAAATAGTAGGTATTAACGGTATGCGATCACAGGACTCGTGTATTAGGTCGGTAGATATAAAAATTCAAGCCGAAAACAATTCCGTAATTTATAATTTAAAACATGTGAAAACTATGAAAAATCTAAACTTACCTTATCATAATTTAGATATCGATAAATTACGAGAAAAATATCCGTTTATATCTAGGTTACCTGTACCGGTCCGAGTTGATTTAGTTATATTATATGCTGGTTATAATAATGATTGTCGTGGAAGTATGGCTCTCCGAACCACACCCGGTATTATTCCACTATAGAGGTCGCGACGGGCGAAATAACAACGCAGGCGTGTTGCTGAGGTGGTGCGTTTATTGAGACTGAAATCATGGCGGCGGGCGGTAACTGACGTCGGCCGCACGCCGGCCATAGACAAATGGTTGGGGGAATTAGTGATGTGCGTGCGGTAACATTAGCACGTTACATTCACCCTCCCTTTGTAGTTGAAAAACTATAGGTTTTTGAACTTAAGATGAGTATTATATGGAACCTGTCATCACGTGAGCTAACGAGGGTTTTACAATGTGCTTTTACGACATACCCTTGCATTAGCGTTACAGAATGCGTGATGATTGTTATGCAGCTGTGTGCAATACTAGTTGTGGTACATGTTATTGTGCTCTTTTACGGCACGTACCGTTTTATTTCAAAAATATTAAAAGTAAAAATGTAAACAATGTAAAATATTAAAATATTAAATGTAAAATATTAAAATATTAAATGTAAGTATTAAAATGTTACATGTAAAGTGTCTTAACCCGTTGCTAGTTTTATATAATAATACAGTTATCAAGTAAGCGATGAGATGTTGAAAAAGGCAAATGCCTATTTGTTTGACCATGTTGCGTGACAATGCAAGCGGTTCAAAGTACAATCTTATAAGCTAGTTGCTATGAAGAGTCGATGCTTGCTTCGTTCCGCTGACGTCTGCTTGGGCCGGGCGTTGCAGCGTCTTGATGACGTCGGCTCGCTCGATGCACGACGATTGCCATTGTTCTCGGGGCGATAGCGACTTCCGCTGATTTCGGCACGGCGTCCGTGGGCCTCGTTGAGTCGTAACTGTTCGTGATTTTTGCTTCTTTTTTATTGCCGACAGGAATGTTGTTTTGGTTTTGTCTGGATCCAGTGTCGCTTACCTTATCTATCGCGGCAGCGAAGTAAGATGTATTTTGCGACGAGCTATGCTGTCTGGATGCGTTTTTTGTTTTTTTTGTGTAGCCAGGGGATGAGAACGTGTGAAGATATGGCGTCGGTTGGCGATATCCTTGTCCTTTTTAGTCGGTACATTTTAATCCATTTCAAGCGGTGTGTTCATACCGTGAAAGGAAAAACTCTTTCCGTCCGGTCGTTTCCGGCAGACGTGTTCATCGAAATCCTCTGCTGGCTGGTGAGTGGTTTCCTCTTTCGTCGAGGTGTCGAGCTGTGAGTCGCTCCTTTTTGATTGGGTACCTCCTGTCGAGGTTGCGAGCTGTGAGTCGCTCGTGTTTGATTGCGTGAGTGCGTACCTCCTGTCGAGGTGGCGAGCTGTGAGTCGCTCGGTAGATGATGCACTATTCCTGCACGGATGATGAAACATTTGTATGACAGTTACTTTTTGTTGAAGAATGGTCGTTGGTTGTTGCTTACTTGCTGTTTTTGGTTTAGCGGTTGATTGTTGAATGTTGATGGAACCTCGATGGCGATGTGACGCTGACAGTGAAATGTGTCGTAAGCATTTCTTACGGAAGGAACAAAACAGCTATCTGCGTGCGTCACGCCGTTGCGCCGATTCCGTTGAATTCGCGTTGCCGCGTGCGCGCGCCCGCCGCCGCGTGGGTGGCGTGAACTTGCGATGCGCTCTTTGTTGCACTGGGTTGCACTTTTTAATTTTTTGTTGTTGGTAGTGGCTGGTTTGGAGTGGCTGGGTGTGGCGTGGGTTGATGCTGGGTGATGTCACGCCTAAATATGCCGCCACGTGCCACGTGCCTCCTCTGTGGATCGTCTGAGGGCGTCGGCCATGTTGGCCGCGGGTCTCTCCCTCGCGATGTCTGCTCGTGCCTGGGCGCAGGATTCCTCGTACGACGGTGGTAGCGTGTCCATGCTGCGTCGTCGTTGTGTTGAGGTCTGCTCTGCTGTTCCCGTCGCGTTGGAACGTTAGCGAAAAACGCGGCAGCGACGGACACGCGGTCCTCGCTAAGGTGTGGCCACACCCTAGCGCGGCCGCGCGGAGATTTTTTCGCTCACGTTGCACTTCCCAGAAGGTGCGTTTTTTTATTCTGAATGTCGTGGGTCACCAGTGTACCGGTCCGAGTTGATTTAGTTATATTATATGCTGGTTATAATAATGATTGTCGTGGAAGTATGGCTCTCCGAACCACACCCGGTATTATTCCACTATAGAGGTCGCGACGGGCGAAATAACAACGCAGGCGTGTTGCTGAGGTGGTGCGTTTATTGAGACTGAAATCATGGCGGCGGGCGGTAACTGACGTCGGCCGCACGCCGGCCATAGACAAATGGTTGGGGGAATTAGTGATGTGCGTGCGGTAACATTAGCACGTTACATACCTATTAAGTCGGTTCACGGAAAAATAAAAATGCTTATCGGACAAGACCAGTATGGCCTCATCTTGCCCCAGGAAGTGCATGGTGATTGGCGCAAGGGACCTGTCGTCACGAAAGCGTTAATTGGGTGGTCAGTAAGCGGTAAAATCGGACCGGGCGCTAATAGCGATCGTGTATCACATTCACGACGTAAGGCGCGCGACGCGAAATTAAAAAACAGTAATTTCGACGCCGGCGCTAATAGCGATCGCGTATTACATTCACAACGTAAGGAACGCGACGCGAAATTAAAAAACGGTAATTTCGACGCCGGGACAAATGGCGGGCGCGCGTTGCACTTACAACGCAACGAGCGCGACGGGCTATTAAGAGACGATTTAACTTCTAATTTTCAAAAGGTGAAAATAAATCATCACAACAAAGTGATAAATAACGTTTTCGTCACTCACGTTGCTGAGACCGAAACAGCGTTAATAGACGCGTCCAAATATTCAAAATGGACGCGCCTAATTCGTTGTACAGCGTGGGTGTTCAGAGCGGTCGATATCTTTCGAAAAAGGGGGGAGCGGGGGGCGCTATCCGCGAAAGAAATCGGTAACTCGGAAAAGTATTGGTTACGACAAGCGCAAAACGAAATCTTCGCTGAGGAGCTAAAAGATATAAGCGCAAATCGGCCAATAAAAAAGTCGAGTGAAATTCGTCATCTAAATGCATTTTTAGATGACGAAAAAATATTGCGTGTAGGCGGTCGCATAAATGCAATGCGAAATATCGCATTGCAATGTATTAAGCCGGCCATATTGTTTGCAAGTCACCCTTACACCAAGCTATTAATAAGCCATGTGCATGAGACGAGCTCCCATCAAGGTCAAAGGTTCGTATTAAACGAATTAAGACAGCGTTTCTATATACCTAAAGCGCGAAGCGCTGTGTGGAAAACGGCTCAAAAGTGTCCGTATTGCCGGGGCCGACAGGGAAAGGCGATACCTGCCCGGAGGGCCGATCTACCTGCCATACGACTCCGGCATCACGAGCGTCTCATGCACCGAGAAAAATGGCAACAACCCGCGAAACATATACAAGTAAGCGACGTGGTATTTCATAATCGAAAAAAGACTTCCGCAAAACGCTTGGCTGCGCGACATAGTAGTGCAAACACACCCCGGCACAGACGGACAAACCCGAGCGGTAACCGTCAAAAGCCGCGGGAAACACTACAAACGACCGGCAGTCAAAGTGGCAGTTTTACGAGTCCACGACCATCAAAGGCTGAAAGAGTAACGTTTCAGAGAGGGCGGAATGTCGTGGTAAATATGAGGTAAACTCACATTCAGGAAATTAATTTCGGAAATTATAGGTTGGCAACACCAGACTGACGAATTTTAAATAAAAATATCATTTGAAGCAAAATATCTGAAAATACGGCGCAGTTAGCTTAGTATGACAAAAGGATGGCTTAAAAGCACGGATTACTAAGCGTACGTAATAAACAAACCCTTACCGTCATATAAGTGTACGAGGCGCCGTACCGCAATAAAAACGAGACGGGAAATTTGCCTTTAAAGACGCCGCGAAGGTCTTTCAAAAATTGGTAACGGTGAATTCTAAATATTCACATTTATTTAATATTTTAATAGTATAAGAAAACTATAGTTTTTTGGTGCCAAAATTGACTGAATGTGAGAATGATCACTATCCACATATGTATAAATGTTTTTTGTCTAGCTTGTAAGATTGTAAAACTGTATAATGATAATATTTTGTTGTTATTTGAAGTATCCATAAGGTAGATACGTAACATTTATATAGGTAAGATATTTAAATCTTAAGTCAAAATAACATCATTATAAAGCAATTAAGGGCGTGCGAGGCGTAACATATTAATGGATTTCAATTTGAAAACAAAACGCTTGGTCGCGCGCGGTATTTAACGAGAACCTAATTAACAGGCCATTAACATTCGCCGCGAAATGATATTTAATTCAAAGGAAAAAGTCACTGGATTTAGGTTTGTAGGTCAAGGAAACAAAATAGAATACCTATAATTTAATAGTTAGGCTAAAAACGAATTGTTTATTTTTATTATATAATTACAAAATCGTTTTTATCCAACAAGGAAAACATGTAAATATATCTTTTAGATTAAGGGAATATATTTGTTTAGCATAATATTAGCAACCAATAAGTATGGAAAAAAAAAAAAAATTATTATAATAATTATGTGATTTCAAATATTCCTAAAACGCTCGTAGGTTGTGGGCAAGAGGTATGAAGGGGGTGCGTCCGCTGAAGGGCGAAAGCGGAAACGCGTGAATAAAAGGTCGCCTCATACCTACATTCGGGTTAGTTGTTTCTAGCAAGACGTGACTAGGCACCGTTTCGCTGTCAGTGTTTTATAACGTCAATCGATAGCCGTCGCGAATATTAACTTAGTTAAAAATTTTTAGAAGTTGGTGTAACTCTATTAATTACGTACCATCCAGCCAGAGGTTTTGGATACCACGAGAGCTAAATGTTAATCACGCAACGAGATAAAATCGAGCTAAATCAACGAGGTCACAAATTACCAAAAACAAATGTACTTCAGCGTTCGAGACTCGTTTAGTAAACGATTGAGAAGTTAGGCTGAAATCTACATATCGGTGAGTGAATTGAAGACAATCTGACATTTATTTCATAAAATAAATAGTCACAAATTGTCACCTTTTCGGAGAACTGTATTATAAACTGTCAATGTTTGTTCGCATTAATTTAATTAGTACTGAACTTTATTCTGTGTTTTTAAATTGTGATTCAGACAATATCCTTTTGCTTATTCAACGGATTTACGACCCGTTGAATATACTGTTTTGAATAAATAGTGTGATAACTTTCAATTCTGTTTTTATTGACTTTTAATCATTTTGAACTTTTTGAAATCGTTGCATTATAAATCAGGCTAGCTTGATTTGAGGAGACTGACTCTTGGAAAGCTCGGATCTACAGTCCACCTTGAGAACGTGGCATCAGAAGCCACCCAGCTGTGTCCCGACTGAAGAGGACTGGTCTTCGGATCCGCTGGAAGCGGATCGGCCGGGACAATAACATTTACATTCAAAATATATTGTACTCGTTAACATCTTGTAAAGCGGTAAGCGATTTCAAAGCAAACAGAGACAATATTTCTCTATAATTCACAAGGGAAGACAGTAGAAGGATGCTTTATTTTGTAAATACAATGCTTTCCATTAACATTGACGGTAGACATTTCTGGCGCAAGATAAGCACCTCCGCGCTTTCCTCCGTCCCGGGGACATTCTCCGATCTACCCACTTATATACATATTTTCCCCGTCCACGCAGAGGTATGCAAATGCGGGCCGCGTCCGCCCCGCTCGGGAAAAGCAAGCTGAAAGTCTTCTTTCAGCGAAATTAACAGGCCGCCGCGATAAGAATGTCTTCGGCGGCCGCGTCGGCACGCATTCATTATATAAATTACCTAAAGTTTATGATTATGACTCGGTGTAGTGACCCGATTGAAGAGACCTGAGAAATCTCGCTCCGTGTTTTTTTTACGTAGAACCATGTTTTTGTTTTGTTGTGTTTGTTTAATTACGCCTAGCTGTAACGTAATCATGTATCATTGCTCATAACATTGCAGTTATTATTATTTTAATGTCAATCAAATTGTATGCGATAAAAGTAGAATGATATTCGTATGTTTGAGGAAGTTGAAGAACTTCCTTAAAGTTAAGTGAAGAAAGATTGAAATAGTCTAATTATATTATCATTTTCGTCAGTCAAAACTGTGGTCCAGTTAGATAGATAGAATACATTTTTTTTATTGTTATATTTTAGAGTTGTATGATTATTGTTTTTTTTTTAAATAATTTTTTTTAATGTTACCCTACACAATTTTAAAGATATATTGACTATAAATCAATTATCAAAAAAATGAAAACTATTCGGGATACGTTCAAATATTATCATCTAGTCTGATTAATTACAAAATAAATAATAAAAATGATATTATATAAATCTTATTATAAAAATAAAATCATTACTTTCCAAGCACAATTAAAATAAATAATTTATATAACCTCTGGCAAAAAAAAATAATTAAGGAGTTTAATTACAGTACACGGACTTCACAAAATTTGAAACATTGCTTAACTTTTCGGAAGTGTCATTATCAAGCTGACAGCCCATTGCGGGCGAGTTTTGAGCAAAGGTGTCTCAATAAGGCACCTTCGACTCGAGACTTATTTCTTTTCTTTCTTTTTATGACGTCTTCCTTTATGGAAATAGGTTTTCTGATGTAGATTAATGCTGGTCGTACAAAAGTTAGTAATGAGATTCTTGAAAATCACATCATTAATAAAATTGTATAAAAATATTTGGACAGATTTTATTGGGAACAAACTAAATTGCAAAATGGTTTTATTTTTTAAAATAACAACAAACTAAACATTATTGATAAGAGTAATAAAAAAAAGTGTGAGTGCCGGGGCACACGGTTAAGAAGTCTAAACATCAACGGTTGTCTGAGAATGCAATAAGAGGATTGAAAATTTTAATGAAACGGAATATAAGTTAAAATATTGATATTTCATTTATTTTCTTCTAATTAATAAGTGTTTATTAATTACTAATTGAACTCCGGCAGGCATTAATTACTCCTATCGACACTCGTGACGTCACGAGCGTCACTGTAACCCTTTCTATTCTGTGCTGTAATTAAATCGCAATTCACTCCAGCGTCGGAAAATTCTCAAGGTATAAACATTTGCACATTAATAAGTAAAAATCAAAAGTATATTACATTAATTTCTGTCAATAATTAATTTCTGTCATTAATTACATTAAAATGTAAACCATCCACTGTTGTGGTTAGTTTTAACGATTAGTATTGCTATGTTTGCCCGAAAACAAAGTAAAATATTCATATTTGAATAAACACAAATCTTAAAACTAATAACAGTAATTAGGTATTCCTAGTTTATACATAATAAATTATATTTCATCTTAAACAATCGAAAATCTTAAACCTAAAAGGATAGACGGATAATACTACTATAGACTGATTAGACAAAACTAGAACGTGGCTAATCTAATAATGAAGCAAAAAAAAGTGGGCCATGGAGAAGTATTAAAATACCCCCAAAGAAGAACACTAAATGAGATGTGCATCACTCACACGCACTAAACTCCCTTGGCTCCCGGAAAGTACATCCGGTCCTCTGAGTAACTCCCATTTCCCGACCCATACCATCACGATTTTTTTAAAAGTCGCCTAGCTCTCTCGCTACCCACTAGATATGCACATAACGGTATGTAAATATAAAAATAAGGTATAAAAAGGATTTCGATTGGGTAAAAGCAGTTTCGTGTGTATCAACGGAAGGTTGCTATAAAATAATTATTACCGCCTCGGCGTGAAACTAACATGACCGAACAACATATTATCGTAGCTGGACGTAGTTTGGGTAAACAATACACTCGCGGCACGGTAGAGCATATTAAAAGCATAGATGTACTGTTAAGTGTTTACTCTAAATGGACATTCGCGCAATGAATCAAACATTAGCGGATACACTTGCTAGCGGGCAATGAGCCAACAACGGTATTTAAATGGAATTAATGCGTTTTGTGCGGCAAATTGCATGTAAAATACTTTATTTAAAAGGCAGCCACGCCGTGCGCTCGCATTTTCAGCTGGGCAAGATTGCACTTTGGGCAATAACTTCGTTTAAAATGACATTGAGCGTGATTATGCTCTTTACGTGCTCCAATTAGTTGCCGTTTTAGTGAAAATTTGTTTGAGGTGCTCTTAACGTGTAAGGTATTACAATAAACGACGAGGGCGAAAACCAGCGTTATATATGTGTTTATTATTATTTTAAACTGCATCTTATTGGTATAACTTGGTTGACTAACCGTCGTTTCAAGACTCTATTCATGACCATAAAACCCAAGAACCTGACAATGTCTGTATTTAATTGTTTAATAATTGTAATTGTATATAAATGATGTATTTAATAATGAATTAATAACATTGAATTCATGTAATGTAAAAATGTAATTATATAGGGTGATATTTTTAGAGGCGTGGTTTTCAAGAAGAGATAAAACGCATATAATTTGATGTTATGGCTAAGAATTTAGTTTTATCATAAAGATAAGGGTTTGCCATTATGTTTTAAAAATGATTTCGGGTAAGCCTCTAAAAAAAACACGCGTTATAATAAAATGCGATCTGCGGGGATTTCTTTTTTTTTCTCACCGATATTTTATCCCATATTTTATCTATTTAAAAAACCCTTCTTTTGTTTATATGTCCAGTAAAACAATGTAAAATATAATAATTTTAAAAAAAATTAGCAAACAAAATTCAAGCAGGTATCGCCCAGAACAGAACTTGTCTAGTGGGGTGATAAAATCTACATCAGCTGTATTTGTTTTACTTTGTATGAGATGGCTTAAAATATAAAACATAAATGTGTTTTGTATAATGAAATATCGTTTGGGCTTTGGAATAAAACAATAGGTTCTTTTTCTTTATTCCAAAACAATAACTCCTGGTATTTACCAGGAGTTATTAATTTCAGTATTTCTTTACACTAAAGAACGACATTTCGAATTTCCGTTACATTGGGTTCAAACTTGTATATACGAATGCATAGGTATTACAATTATCGGGTTTTATAAAGGAACTTATTATTTGCAGAATCCAAAGAAATGTTGTCGCGGCAGTCACCTTACATCAATTGTAAAAATAACGACCTCTATGATACTAAACAACCTTCGAATAGAGTGGTACTAAACTTCTATGATTTATATAGTAGTAGTAATATATTGGCCAATTATTGTCCCACTAGTATATCCAAGAAGAATCCGACTTCAAAACACTTTTTATTTATTCGCCCTCCTTTTCTTTCCATTCGATAAAAAGCTTTCAGTCCATCCATTAAACAACTCAGGTAGATAAATACGAATCATCCTTTCAATAATTGAAACGGAACAAAAGCCAAGCAGGCCATATTGCGAAGGCAACGCCAAGCGGCCTTAATAAAAGAGAAACATTTCGCACTTGAGGCGGATTGAGTGTTTTCGCTTTAGTTCGCTTGCTCTCCCGAAGGCGGACACTTAACCTCTCGGAATGCGAACAAAGTGATTATGTGCTTAAGTAGACACTTACACCGACCAGCCTTAGAAGAAACTTGGGAGCGCTTTCGGGGGATGCGTTTGTTGTAAAGTCGTCTTGCCGGCGTAAAATACAGGTATCAATCTTAAAAAGTTGTCCGAAGGTTCGTTGTCTAAAATAATCTCTACAGTTATGTCTAAGTGGTCTTACGTCATCCAAGCCACCGCGGATTCATTACGAATGGCATGCGCTTGAGAAATTGAATTAAAGCCAATTTTCTAATCCTCAGATTAACGCAACAGATTTATTTCTGGCCATATAACAACTGAGCTATCGAGTTGAATAAGGTTAAGAAAACATTGATATTGGTTAATATGATTTGTCTTGTATTTTTTCAATTTCCTAGGTCTTTCAACCGAATATTAATCAGTAGTTAAAGTCTACATTGGAAACCATAAAGTATGGTTGATATAGTGACAGAAATAATGTTTACTTGGTTGCATGTACCATAATTTACAAAACATTTTTCTCAATGTAAGAACCATAATTTTTAGCTGCCTTTAACATAATATCTACCTATCGCTACAACAATTTTTGCAAACTGCAAATTTCACATTCAACAGATCGCCATTTTGATGTGAATCATACCAAAATAAAATGGTAACAACCTAACAAAATATTATTGCTGCTACCAAATTTTCAGGTAACGTTGTTTTATTTGGTCAGCTATATTGTTAGATATATATTTATCCATAATGCTATATTGTTTTGTAATCACACAAAAAAAGCAAGAAATATGGTAAATCTAACCAAAAAATATTTAACAATAATCAGACTGTACGTACAACTATACGATTTACTTACACTTATATTTAATTAGCAAATTCCTTGCCGCGGGTGCAAATTTTTAAACAACTAAACGTTTTGCTAACATATTTTTTTCAGTGCGGTTTTTTTGTTAAGAATATAGAAATGAAAATTTTCTACCAATCCTGCAGTTTTTCACCATTAGGTGTAATATTGATTCTTCCTCTACAAGAATTCATTTTTAAATACAACAATACAAGGATGTAATTAGTTCTACATTCAATTGAATGGCACTGTACCTACTTAGTGGTGGCAGATCTAGGTAATCGGGATGTAATGTTCATCAGATGACAGCTAAATACAATTGTAAATATACTCGTACCTATATATTAGAATACATAACATATTCGCATATAGCTATAGGCGCAACGTCTGAGTAAATATACAAGACGTTACATCGGATGACGTCACAATAATAATGAACCGGAAATGAAGCGCGACTGTTGCTCAATCTGCGATATACGAGCATAGACTGAGCCTACTCGCTGCATAAATTGACATAGCTTTACTAATAAAATAAATAAGATCATTTTCATCGGAATTTTCCCTTTGTAGCCCAATCGCCTTATTTGAATGAAATCGTATAACTATACCAAACCAGTAAAACCAGTAACCACCAAACCACCAGTAAAACCAGTGAAACTTCGCTAGTTTTTTTTTTTGACAAGTAACAGTCTGAAACTGATAAAGTGATTTATTTAAAGAACAGAACCTCAAAGCCATTAAAATTCAAGAGCAATTACTTTTATTTTATGCAGGGTGTCACGCTAGCAAAATAATAATTGCTTTAAGATTATAAATTTTAATATGTGATGTGCCACTGTTATATATTATACATCATGACCTAGGTCACAGCAGTTATTGAAAAAAAAAACTCAAATAAATTTGGAGCAAATCGAACGCGTGATGTTTAGCCGATAATTATTTGTTAGTCTTAAAAACATATTTAGAAACTCGTTAAAATATATACCTAAACTTTTTTAAGAAAATTTTATTATTTTAACTAATATCATATTAAAAGTAAACTCGTAATGACCATGCAATAATTTATTATTTTTTTTGCGTGTTGGGTATACGCACTGGAATTCTAATAACGATCCTTCGTTAGCAGGGGACGAGGAAAACATCTTTTGTTTCTCTCTGCTGTGTAGATTTTTCGGTACAAGGTCATTTGTCTTGAAGCATTATTAATGGATTATAAATTACTAGATTTTAGGCGCTCTCTCTAATGACGCGGCGTATTACTCAAGATACAGAGGGAGGTCGAACAAAAGGAGAAACTTCAAATTATAGCTTTCTACTGCAGGGTTTAAAAGAAAAATAAGATATACTAACATAAAAATATGACAAAGGGGTCATGAAAAAACTGCAATATATTAATCATGATTAACGAATGTTTTTAGCTGTAACTGTATCTGTTTTTAGACAATATTTCTATACACCAACTTTAGAGTAATCGATTGTTGCTTTTCTAATGAAAATATATACTCTAATTGACTTGCACTACGCTTTTTTAATTTAGATTTGTATTCAAACTAACATCTAACTAATAGACCTCTAACGGGGGTTAAAAAAGCCGTCATTTCATATTCATGAATATGTAAAATTTACGATCACAAGGTAATTTTTTGTAGATCGCGTTAAAATTTGCATTTAATTATTTTTTTTCATGTTTGTTTGCTAAGTTTATTTAATTGCAATAAAGAAACCAATAATAGAAATAAATAATTGGTACAGTTATTTTTAATGTTATCCAGCATTACTTCACATTCAACGGAGAAGTTGCAGTGTGTCATGCATCTCAAACGATGACAGTTATAACCATATTTTCTGGGACTGCTTTTGCGATACGGGGTACCACTAACACATTCAAAGGGTGCCATGCTTTAAAAAAATAGTTGTATGTGGTTACATAACAGTATATAATTTACAATAATACTCAAAAAAAATAGTTTTCAAATAACAGGGATATTGAATGTGATATCTAAATTATTGAAGTCAACTAATTGAATTCAGGCACTATGTTTGCTTAGCAGAAAATTAATATCTACAGCAATAAACCAATTAAGTCATATTTATTCAAACAACACACATTCTCGTTCCTTAGAGCCATTCCGTTGAATGCAGAGCGATGTTTGAATTAAAAATGAACGTTTCAAGTGATGTCATAATTATTGGAATCTCGTTAATTATATAAAACCGTACCTGGATTCCTGAATTGAATATTAAAACGAAACCGCCCGCCCTACCAAGATTGCTTTATCGCTTTGTAGTCAATCGATACTATGCAAACACTTCGATTCGATTCGATAAAGATTTAAACAAATTATTTATCATTGTCAACTGACAGTTTTAACTTTATATATATTTATTACATAAAAAGCGTCAATTACAAGAAATGAGTAAATCGCGTTGAGAGCTTGTTAATAGCGAATCAAGCCATGTTTTTTATTTATCTGTGTCCTTTTAGGGGGTTGATTTATTTTGAAAACTAAACCGGTCTCACGAAAACAAAATAAGTTCAAAAAAAAATCATACTAAAATAATTATATGATTAAAAAAACTTGTTATCTTCGAAGTACTTCGCCAGCCGCGTGCTCGGGCAGTAACTGACTGATCTTGCGCCATGCGTTTAACCGCGTTCTTATACAGTAAAACGTTTTCTATTAAATTTTGAATTTGTTTTTCTAATAATTAAGGAAAAAAACTTTTTTTTTCTGATTTAAGTTTGATTGTTGATGTAGATCAACCCCCTAAAGGGACATACACCATTAAATACATACTGTATGTAGAGCGCTGGGATTTTAACTGAAATAGAGCTCGAAAAAGTGTTACTACTTCGACATAAAATGAAAATACCTTTTTTTAGAGATATTCTGTAATATATATGTTATACAATGGATAGATTAAAAAAAAATACACAAAATAATGTTGGAATAAGCCATCACATTTGCCCGTTTTGTAGTATTTTTCTTTTGCTCATAACGCAATGGGTTTCCTGTGAACTAAAATATAAATAATAAATAAAAAAAAGCGTACATAAAAGAGGATTTAATATTTTCATTCACATTGGCATAAAAAATATTGATTTATGAAAACAAATAAAGAAAAATCCAATTTCGCCTCTATTATGGTGCATATTTGAAAAAACATTTGCTTGAAAAGGCAACTCCTGCGTGATATATCCGCTTCAACAAAAATGTAAATTAATCAAACGTTGATATTCGCGCGGTCGTGTTTGATTGGCCACAATTGCCTCCATCGATGGCCTTTATTGAATTGTCACTGCGGCCCGGCTAGCAGCAATAGAGTGCATTTTTCATATTAAAATAACACCGAAACTGGACCGAGCACAGTTCATTAATTAGTTCAAAAACTGTTTGCGGTTGATATCGTAAAAAGGCTGTGTTGAATATTTAAAAAATATCTGTAAATTTTAGATTCTCAATTTATGTGTAAGTATAATATTCGTTTATATGATACTGTGGGGGTCACAAGGTCGCATGTCGTCCACACCCAGTTTCTGACATCAGCAGCGCGCGATGTCACGCCACATCGCAGCACACCAGGCGTCCCCAGTCAGCAGATCGAGTATGACGTCAGCCGGCCGCACCTAATGCGTCACAGCTGAGGTAGAGGGTTTCCCTTCCGGCGTAGGTTATAAGAGCGGAGGTCGAACATACCTCGGCGCCTATTCCATCCGAGTCGCGCCGCCCAACACCCGCTCGTCGAGTGGTCGTCACGCGCGCCGTGCCCGCGTATCATGGAGTCAGATATTAAATTAAGTAACGAAGTTATATTGTAATGGTCGAATCATAATAAACTAATTAACCTCATCTCATCGTAACGTTATGCCCGTTACAATACTATTACTGGTCATTGACTATACATCCGTATGCATGTTTCAACTGGAAAACTACATATATCAGGAGAACGTAACTGTTTATATGTGGGTAGATAGAATCTCTCCAGAAAAGCATATAATCCTAAAATTCCATAATCTTAAAGCCCTAAAAAATAGTGCTCATAGTTATAAAAAAATCCCCTTCGGCACACCGGAAGGCGGAGGTGGATTTCACTGTAGGGGGTAGGTGAACTTCAATTGTACGAACTTTTATCAAACATTGCGCGAACTGCTGCGCGATCTACTTCCCGCGTGACAGCTCGCGCACCTCAATCCGCCGCGCCGTGGCGTACCCTTGCGCAGCGAGAGTGCGTATACTGAATCCCTCTTTATCCTTAGCTGAAAGAAGGTCTAAAGATGATGTTGTATATGCATACAAAATGATGTCAGGTGCAGTTAACTGTAGCTCTCTGCTTGGGCTAATGCGTCTCAGGATACCTTCACATATGACAAGAACAAACGATTTGATAGACATCAACGTCGTAGAACCAATTATGGGCAAAACGAACCCATTTATAGAATGCGTTCTACCCTTAAATTTAAAATATCCAGATATTGATGTTGTAACGGACCCAATAAATGATGAAGGGAATGTTAAATCTGTTTATTAATCTTAAACCGTTACAATATCAATGGTTGGTGCTCAATGGTTGGTGCTATCAAAAAAGTTTACTTGGATATATATTTTAGGCTCTTATCCAAGAAATAATATATAATTTAAACGAATTCGATATCTTATTTAATAAGAAAGTTATAGCAAAATTTCAGTTTTTCGAAAAAACCCCCCCATTTCCACCTCCTTGGTCTGATTTTTACCCATTAACGAACTTGACCAAGATGTTGTGCCCTTAAATTTTATGTTAAATATGAAAATGATTGGTGTAAAATTACGGCAGGTATCGTGTTCACGAGAAAGTGATATAGATAGATAGATATATAAACTTATGTATAAACTTTTAAACTGAGGGTGGTGTTGGGTTTCTAGGGGATGCGAAACGCGAAGACATTTCGAAATTTTGCGGAAGTCATGACCCATTGCAATAAGTAGCTATGCCTGTAAAATCTACCTCAAAGATTACCAACGGTAAACCCAAATAAATGATAGAATTCTGACGAGATTGCGATATTCTCAGTTTAATAGAAATTGTTTCTAAAAGGAGGAAAGGCTATATACTCAACGAAGAAAATTTAAAAAATGTTCTTTATAAGCATATGATTTAATGGTCACCCTACACCAAGCCTATGTATGCGGAATAAAGAAATTGAGTCGTAGCTCTGTTTGTATTGTCGACAACGGTTGACAGCTTCAATTGCCCCGGTCAGTCAGTAAAATTCGACCTTTTTTCGAACGCCTGACCCGTAAAAACCTATCACGGTCGTGACGTTTGTTCCTCATAAACAAGACACCGAAGATATAAAGATATGTCCGGTGGATACGTTCTCTTGTACAGGTTCGACGAAACCCAAATGTCAAGACTGGAATTGAAAAAAAAAGGTTGCAGGTTGGAAGTATGTAAATATAATACGTCAAGCAAATAAACACCGCGATAGACATTTTTTATTCCTAGATTGTTAGAATATTATATTTTCTCAAAAAATATCGGTATTTTTTTTTAATAAATTACTGTTACTTAGGTTATGTATAATTTTGTTGCAATCTAGTCGATTTTGCTCGCTGTCTAGAAAACTGTCCTTTACGCGCAACAAAAAGTGGGTACAAAAAGTGATTTTGATACTCCTATCATCAAAATCAAAAATATGTTCAATAATAAAATACGTTTTACTTTTATCGCATTGTTCCTATTGGAGTTTGACTATTATTTTAATAATATATACACGATATATATACTTGTATATATATCTTTATTAAAGCCTATGACAAAAAATATTCATGTTGATTTCAAATGTGTCAAAATGATTTATTCGGTTTTTAATTCGTTGGAAAAATATAAAACCTATTTTATTTTTTTATATTTTAAACTAATATTGTTTTATATTGGAACGTTGTATCTTGAGGTTTGAAGAATGTAAAAATATTTTGATTAGCTTACTGTACTGTTTATGATTGAAGACAGGTCACGTAATCTGAATTTATTTGCAAATTAATTCTATTTTTAGTAAATAAACCTTTCTTTAAACTTATACATAGCTGTAAAGCATAAAAGAATTAAAAAGAACTAATAATAATGATATGAATATAAATATGTACTTTTATATTTTTATCTCGGAAGCAATTCAAAAATATGCTAACAATAATATATTATAGCTAATATTGTTATTTTATATTTATTATTAAATTGAAAGCATAAAGGACAAAATTACTGTGTAAGGAATTTATTATAATAAACGATGACTATTTTTATCTTTCAGTGGCCAGTCTGAAAGGTAAGAGAAGAATCTATTACTTTAACCGCTCAACCGTAAAACTTACACGCTCCATATTTTTTATCTATCGTTCACCATTCAGTAGATATTTATTCCATTGAGCATATGATTATCCATTGAATGCGTGCATGATTTATTTAAAATGAGCTCGTTTAATGATTTGTCAAAATAAATATTAATTCATTGTATTACAAAAGTGAGGTAGAATCATTCGCACGACCGCTCTTTCAGGATTAACATGTAAATTTATATGAAAAGCACAGGCTGGCCCTGCGAAAGCAACGCGCCAAAAAAAAAATGACGCGATTTGGCTGCCGCGCGAAATATTTGCATTTTAAATTCGTTTCGCGACCCCACGTTCGTGCTCCGCAACGCGCCCGTCACGTACGATTCTGGCCACAACCGGTGGACCGTGTCAGGGTAGTATTTCTTCATTCTCCTCCACCATCTCAGCATTTTAGCAGCGGATTGAATTAAACCCTATATCTACTAAGAACAGATGAGACGCACCATCAACAAAAGAAAAACATAGTCAGGCATTAAGGACTTCCGACAGAAGTAAAAACTAAAAAAAAACTTTTCCGGTCGAGATCGAACCGAGGACCTTTTGCGTGTGAATCAAACATGATAACCGCTAGGCTATGGAAACTGATATGAGCGGTGACAGGTATAAGGTATTAAAATTAATACTGTTAACATTAGCATGTCGTGAAGCCAACCCATTAAATTTTCCCCATCTAAAATACGCCCGACCACTGCCAATTTTTTCACTTCAAAAAGAATGGGACACTTAAGAAAGAATACTTTATCATGGTACACTAAACGTTAAGATAAGGATAAATCTCTTTTGAGTGTTATGATGGTTCCTATTTCCCTAAGACGAGGTGCGGCCTTTTGCTAAGCTTTAAACTGACCACTCACTTTTAGAATGTGACCACTTATTTTGTATTATTGTATATAAGTATATACAATTTATAATCAAAAAATGTAGGTCTAACTGTGACCGCATCGTGCAGTAAGAGGCTAACGTTTGAACGTTTATTACTTCGTACCGCCTCAAAATACAATGACAAATGACCTCACAAAATGACCATCTTCAAAGGCCGTTAGAAAATAGAATTCCACAGAATACAAAGCCGTTCCATACAAAATGTATGAGAAAATGAATTTTCTTTATAATATTATTTTTCGTGAATTATTCTGATGTTTTAATAGTTATTCTGCTATGATCGAACACATAAAAGATCATAAAAAATGGTCCATCCCTTCTTGAGTTATAAATGGTGTAAGTAACCCGACTTTGTTTTATATATATATAGATGTCTGCTGTGTAAAGTTAAAAATTCCAATAATACAACAAAAAGCATAATTTATTTATTAATGATACAAAAAAATATTTTTAAGAATTTTTTTTAAATATATAACTTTAAAAAAAAGGGGAAACAAAAGCGATTCCACTTTAAGTATGAAATTTATGTTTTTTATATATGTTTTTATTTACAAACTGATAATGAAAACACAATATGCGGGTACTATTTTTTTTAAGAATTGAATAAATGCATAGTTTCTTTTAGTCTGAAATGAATAAGCCTGTAAATGGTGGTTCATTACAAAATATTTTACCCTTTGACATTGCGAAGAAATGATAACACTGCAAACATAAAATTTACAGGATGTTCCGAAACCATCAAATTAAATCTGTATACTACTCCTTATACTTAATAAGAAGCTATACTGCTAAGCCCTACTTCAATCATTTTCAATTAGCTAATGACAAACCTAGATTCAAAATTTGGAATGATTTAGTTGCTACGTCACGTGCAATTGTTCAAGAAATAGATTTAGAATCTAAAAACATATTATTATCATACCTAATACATGACAACCCTACTTTTCCAAAATGAATAAAAAAAGATAGGGCAATTTGTATAGGATTTTTTTAAGATATTTACAAATACTTTCCTACCCAAGACTTTAGACAGTACGCATTTAAACTGTTAAAGTTGTTGCAAATCATAAAATTGAAAAAAAATGTATTTTATCGCGATTCCCATAGATTCTCGCGAGAATTTGTTTGTATTACCCTTTTTAGTAAATTATATTTCGACCCTTGCATGAAAAATAGCCTTCAACCCTGATTTAACCCTCGAAATAACCCAGACCCTCGATGAGCTGAAATACGTATTTACAAAACAAGGATTTTCGCAAAACGTTAAATATTATTAAACCTTTGATATATATTTTTTAATTTGGAAATTATTCTCTCGATTACGAATTTAATAAAAGATAGGTATCTTCAAAGCCGTAGACTCAACCTTTTCCTCTGCGCTGTTAATGTCTGCCATGACGATACATTATATAGTATAGCTTTTACTATAAAAAAATATTATTAAAATATTGTTCTGCTAAACGGTGATTATTTTATTCACTATTATTAGTGCTCACAATTGGTATATCCGCAAGGTAAGAAATGAATAAATCTATCTGCTTAATTCTTAATTGTTAATATTATTGTTATACTGTGTGTTTTCCCATAAGAAAATAAATAAATAAATATATTAAGTAAAAGAGAACCAGCGTTTATTTTAAGGTTTTGTATTTATCCTTATTCTTTTATGCAAAAGATACATAATATTTATCTTAATCGACAATAATGCTATTTAGTATATGCTCTTCTGTTGCTATTACAAAACAGGTTTAACTATTAATATCACTGCGGTCTTGACCTGGCAACTAACAGTGTTCAAGTTTTTGTAAGTACTCTTTGGCATATTATGAATAAACAAACTGCCTATTACCTTTTTAATTTACTATGTAATAAAAAACTGTTAGTATGTACGGTCGAGGGCAAATGAAGCTTTACCTATATGTAAATCATCTACTCTTATACGGAGATGCGAAAGCAGCGGTTCTCATAGATACAATACACATATATGTACTATCTCTTTTTTTTACGCGTTTCAGTTTAACTTTAAATGCTCGGGGTAAATCATAAAGCGGGGAGAAAGCTATATTTATTTGGAAAAAAATAGTTACATTTTTTCTTATATTTACAAATTAATATTTCTTATGTGTAACTTATTTATAATAACCGTAATTACTTACAGACGTTTACCCAAAATTTATTTATTTATTTATTTTGGTAACCAATACACAATACAATACACACACACCTGTGTGTACACAATACAGGTAATGACGTAAAGAAAATATAAATTGAAGTATACAATCCTTAAACTAGGGTAGTCCAATTGACTAATAAAGATAATTAGAGATAACAGATCGAAAAACGGAAAAAATATAGGTTCCTTTAAAACTTAATAAATAAAAAGAAGAGAAGGATACAATAGTTTTGCATATTTACACTGACACGTACTTAATCGCATTATGTTTTATAAATAATTTTATTAAAAAATGACAATAATAAAACAAAATCCTATTAGTCATCAATCCTAATACTTTTATATTTATGTTTTATCAATATTATGACCACCTTTTATAGAAAACAGAGACAGGTACGCTTACATAATACACAAATTAATACATATATTATAATACATAAATTAACATTGTGTATGTTGTTAATAGAATTCCATTGTAAAAACCATTTAAAAATTAGTTGCCGTATTCAGCAGCTAAAAACTTTTATTGTATCGCGGGCTGACCAACAACAAAGCCGCCGAAGAAAGAAAGGTGGGGAGGTGTGGGAGACGCTAG
Organism: Neomicropteryx cornuta; assembly: GCA_020383195.1. Lineage (NCBI taxonomy): Eukaryota > Metazoa > Arthropoda > Insecta > Lepidoptera > Micropterigidae > Neomicropteryx > Neomicropteryx cornuta. The sequence goes on along the minus strand of JAHKQU010000008.1, from coordinate 15,951,046 downwards.
GGGTGCGGCCGCACCGCAGCGCAAAGCTTTTAACGCCACTGCCCGCCGACCCGCCATTTTATTATCATTGTGGCAAAATTGTAAGCCCGGAGAAATTTGTATTTTTCACAATCCATTCCGAGGGCCTTTTCTCCGGCGCGCCAAGCCTTCGGGGATTCCGACGACAATGGGTAATTGAGCAACGGAGGGTAAGCGATAGCCGTTATGGACGCTTGTCCGCAATCACGACCCGACCGCTTTTACCCCTTCGCTAGATCCTGAGGTGCGTTTACACGGGGAAAAACGGTGAATCTGCCTTAACATGACAGCCAAAGCTTTGTGTTCGAATTCAAAAGTTATTTTAGGATAGGGATGGAATTATAAAATGGCGAGTATGGTCTCTAAATATGTTAAGTATACGAGGGTATATCCTACCTAAGCGAGTTAAGGAAGAAACAGTTAAAAAATATATTAAGTAAGTTTCCGTACAGTTTAGACTTAAACCGCTAGATAGCGCTTCGAGTCTAAACTGTACGGAATACAGGTAACTCTACATACGAACATAGTCTTCATTGCGTACAATTTTATCAACTTAATCAGACACAAATAACTTACTCATACCTTTAAGAGAAGACAATTGTTTTTGAAACCTTCTATATAAAAGTAGCCTGCTGCTATTAAAGTGACCACGTGTTCAATAAATACAGCTATCAATTTTAAATTTAAGATTTTTTATATACAGAATGAACTTTTTCTCGTGCGCGTCCTTTTAAGGGGTCATTCTATACTGTTCAACCTATAAGTTTTTCAAGGTATCAAAACAAGTAAGTAAAAACAGTAAAAAACCAAATTCTATTAGCGTTTAAACGCATAGTTACCCCTTTAGTGCACGCGGTGAAACGCGCCGCAAGCGAACCAAACGTTTCCTGGGATATTATTTATTTTGTATGAAAAAAAAAGTCAAAATTAAGAAAACTTGTAGACAAAACTTGTTCAGTATGGTGGGTAGAATAACCCCATAAAAGGATGTGCATGAGACAAATTTACTATAGGGATACAAATTTATCTGTCTCTCAATTCATGTTTGTAACATATCATAGTATCTTCCTAAGAATTTTCTAACAGTTCAGCTTTCCAGTTGGTAACATCAGCAGTTTTCAAGACGGCTTGTGTGCAGTCGAAAAATTCTTTAGAAATTCTTTCAGCTTTTTTACGTACTTATTAGTATATTTCGGGCAAAGTTACGGTTTTCGTCAAGTAACGCCCGAAACTGCGTTCATCTCTCCGTTGACCTTCACTTCTCGAATTAAAAAATATTTTTCTTTGTTAGTTTTATATACCTTGTAATAATTTTAACTCATTAATTACTTGTAGTTATAGGTAATTCTGAGTTTACAAAAAAAAATATTTATGGTGTAATGTACTACGTGTATATTATATGTAATACGTGTACATAATTATTATGGAAATAATCACGTTAGAGTTTTCTAAGCAAAACACTATTTGCCTTATTTCTTTCTACATATTTAGGTAACCTAAATATCATGAAAGTTTGTCTTAAAATAGCCCTTTAAAAAGATTTGATTTCAGTAAAACTGGAATGAAAACCGAAATTTGACCTCAGTTTTAGGATAAAAAGTCTGTTTTCGCTGAATTTACCCAATGCAACGGATATATATAATTGTTTATTCTTCATATTTATCGAAGAAAACTTCTTAAATTATATTATTTCGGATTTCAAGTCAAGTAATGTATAACCGTATCCTTATTTTGTAAAGGTTTTTAAGTGTTCCTTCTATCCTGCCCAAAACGTGTCGCACCTCGGCGCGCGAATAAAAGGTGGAATGCGCGTGGGCGGTACGCCACAAACCCGTACATTAAATTCCCTTACTGTTCGATCTCTTGGGTTTTTGATATGGTCTTATTTACTTTATTTATTTATCTTTAATGGAAAAACTAACAAAAAATACATTTAATTGAACAAAAAAAACATCTATGAAAAACTAAAAATAGGTTTCTAATAACAAAAAGAGTTAGCATTAACAAATTATACTATTTTTATACTTTCAGGAATTTAGAAAAACTAATTTGTAATGTTTATTATTTACACAATAAATTATTGCTATGCATTTTAAATTGCGACTTATTCCGAGTCAGTTTATATAAACAGTTAATAGTTTCGTTATAATAATTTTGCGACAGTGGTAGCGTTATTTGTGGAGCTTGAAGGTATTTTAAAACATAGTGACGGATACGATTTGACGACGGTACACTGATCGAAAATATTTCAAAATGCACGTCTGTCCTGTAGGGAGGTATAGTCATAAAACTAATAAGTTATACTTTTATTCAACTCTACAAAACTACCGATAGATAATGCGCGCAAGTATAGATTCTATCCGAAAACGTGACATATACCAGATTCCATAGACCTGTTCTTCGTCTTACTCTTTATGCATTGAATTGCCTATGAAATTGAAGCGTAACCTAATAATTATTGAATATTTGTATCTGACCGTCCCTGCTTGGAACACTAATATATTTTTTTATCCTAAAAAAATCTTCGTAGAGAACTAAAACTCCGTCGGACGATTCTTCATAAAATCGTGTAAGCCACATTGAAATCCATCGATTGGTTTTAGAAATTAGCGTGAACATACTGGTACCGACGACTTTAGAAATATACTGTGTTGAGATGTAAATTATGCCAAATTTAGTTGACTTCTGAGGGTGACTAAAAGTTGATATATTTACCTCGAAAAATAAATATAAATAATTCAATTCTCATAACATAATAAAATATTAATTAAAAAAAACTAAAAGTTATTACGGTTCTATTTTTATGGAGTTGGAATAGGACTCCCCAGCAAAATGAAAAGTAAATCTTACTTTGAAAACGGTATTTAGCAAAAATTTTGATGTGTCAATTTTTTTCAAGATATTCAAAATATTTTTGTAATTTCAAGGTCAAAATTATTTATTTATTGAATTGTGTAGTAGTCTATATAATTTTTATTACTTTAGAAATTTTTTCTTATCGAGATCACACTTTTAAGTAAAATATTCATATACAATCATACATATCTAATCAATAAATGTTGCAGCTATTACATTAAAATGTTTTTTATTTTATTTTTAAAAGGATTTATCAAAATTAAACAGTATAATATAATTAGAACATTTTTCAAACACAAACTATACTTTAATTTTAATAACTACATATTACGTTATTTTTTTACAAAGGCGCTAGAGGAAAAATTGTAATTAATTACTAATGCTAATATTGAAGAAATATTATTTTTGTAGTTTTTTTGTTATATCTCTTTTTGTTTTTTCATTCAATGTCTCAGTTGGACAATGCGATTTTTTTTTTGTATGCCTTAAACGTCGCGGTTAGTTAAAATAAACACGAATGGTTAAGTCATCCTGTAACTGTCATACTGCTTCTATACATTGTTTAGTAGTAGTAAATTATTTAACCAGAACCTGACGTCTTTCAGTTGTCTGCTTAGTGCTGAGGCCTTTAATGTTGTCTGCTTAATTCACTCTTTGTCGTGAAGGTTGCATCGTCCAAATGTACATTTGTAGGTACATGCTCTCAAGGTGTAGGGGAGCCTGAGGGTGGAATAAAGGTGACGCGTTGGTGTTTTATATGTATTTTATTGTAGAAGATTTCTTTGTCACTACATTCACCCTTGTACTTAGATTACTCCGTGTCGTAGACTCGTTTTATATACTGGGAAGAAGTTGATAGCTTCGGGAAGTTCAGTCTTCGTGGTGGCGTGATGTACGCACGTAGCTTGCTTAGTACTTTGTGCGTCGCGTCACTCCGCAAGTTGTGGCTCGCTCGCGGTAGATAGTTGACCCATGAGGGTTTGTAGAGAACTGCGCAAAGTATTGCAAAGCTTCAGTGACATTCTAGTATGAGCCTCGAACTGCTAAGCAAACTGTACAATGATTGACTGTCGGTAAGGAGATATTAAACAATCCCTTTAATGCCCAATCGGAATGGTCATGGGGTTATTAAGTCATTAATATGGTCGTGACTATTAAGGGACAAGCTCGATAGCTTAGAAATTTAGATAATCTATCAATAGTGCCATCGTCTACGCAAAATGTTTTTTTGTGAAGTAAAAGAAAATTTTGATTACCCAATTTTGAGTATGTCAAAAAATACATTTTACTCTATATATAAATCTCAAAAAAAATCAACGAATAAAAAATTTCAAGAGAACTACGAAATTATTAAGGATTTTTCTAACGAATTTTAAAAATCTTCAAACCAAAATGTTTAATGAATCGATAAGTATTCGCAACATTTGGTAAAGGTATCTTTATTATACCTTCATATTACCTAAAGGTATATTATACCTTCACATTTGAAATTGAGATTAAATATGTATATTCTAAATTTGCAATAAATCTCACTATTATTTATATTATTTTTAATTAGTCTTAATCCCTCTAAAACACGTTTCTGATCGAGATTTAGTTAATAGAAAACCATTAACATTGATTTGATTTACTGGAATAAAACGATGGTCACTGTTTTTACAGTGACCGATTAAAGTCTAGTTGAGTCACTATCAACTTTTATTTTTAATATTGTATTGTAAAATATTTTCTCTGCAGCTTATAATTTAACAAAAATAATTTTGGATTGAATTGAATTGAAAGCAAGTCTTCACTAATGCTCGTTTCAATTTCATAGTCTACTCGTATGGATAATTTAACGATCAATATTCCTTAGAGAAAAATAGGTTATTAAATAAAAATCAGTGTTATAAAGTATTTTTTATTTTATTTAACGAGATTTTTACACATTATAATTTATAATAAATGAATTAACTACAGTTTATATCAATAGTAGTCACAGAAAAATATATAGTTTATGCAATTTTCTTTTCACGTGTAAATGTCGAGCAACGTTTCGAAGACTGCACCAAGCTGAAAAAAATAAGATAGTACATTATTCCAAATACAATGTCTTTTTAATTTTTCTCAATAACGGAACTAAAGTTTAATAAATAACGGAGCTTATCAATAACAGTGGGAGAAAACAGTCGAGTACATAATAACCACTAAAAATAGACTTAGCATCACGTGGCGGGCGTGGCCGCCACGCCATAAAATTTAACTGACGCGAACCGCGATAACGCCTTAAGCAACAGTCGCGTTATGGCCCTTGGGGCTGAGAGACTCTTTTACACTTGACTGTACATACATTTATTACCTTCATTTCAAGGCATTAAGGCGACAATCAGAATGGAGTTATGGAATGGAGTTATATTCGCATTCTGTTGAATGTTGACTGAGATCTAGTCCATTGTTATTATGATTATTACTATCATGACTGTCATTTTCCATCATGATAATAGAAAGGATTATCATAATGACAACTCAATTAGCATAATTAGCAAATTCATATAATAGCTATCATACCACAGGAACAGTCAAAGGTACTCGGAGCTTTACCGCGAGGATTTAAAGTTAAACTAAAACTCACAAATGAAAAGAGATAGTACGTGTGTGTGTACTGTATCTATGAGAATCACCGCTTTCGTATCTCCGAATGAGCGTAGATGAGACGAATATTTACATAAACATACCTACACACTGTTGAATTCCGCCTTTCAAGGTAAAGCTTCATTTGCCCTCAACCTTACCTATCTAATTATAGATTATGCAATAATTACATTTAACTCAATCTCTTAATTTATTGAGGTAATCTGTGCATTTAACTCACGCGCCCTCTTTCAGATGAGCCATGTAAAGCCTTTCATAATAAGACTCTAAAATATGACACGTAGAATGTAAATATTATATCGTAGCTGAAAAACTGAAAAATCTATTAATATATAACACTACCGCACCAGGAAATGGACCTCGGATCTCATGTCGATTTTCGACCATAGATAGTTTGTTATTTAACACCAATACGCCAAGCAAAATATATTATTTTTTCTAATTACATAGATAGCTCTATTTAATAAATTCGGGGCCAATTTCTGCCGCGTTTCTGGATACGTTGAATGATTACTTTTCATCAATTTTTTCATGATATTTTCAACCAATCAGAACGCTTAAAAAATTTACAATACGTAGTCCAAGATACTCTCAAAAACCAAGGAATACAGGTTTAATCAAAAGCAGTCCAGTAGTTGTTAAAATTACATAATAAAAATAACTGGCATTATTCATAGTCGCTTTGGTACGCACTAACTATAGGCCTGTAAAACTTTACAAAAAGTATAAGCATGATTTAATTAAGTCTAGCGATTTTTTTATTTAATCAAAAGTTTGCACAATTACAATACTAATAAGTTGTTTATCCAACAAATTTTGAATGTGCATTACTCTTTAAAAACGGTTGTATGAATTATAGTAAAAAAACCCCTTTAATATCTAAGGACGCGTTAATTATTTGTCGAAGTGACAGTACATACATATATTTAAAACACGAAAAAAAGAAATAAAAGGTCTAAACACTTTAACCAATAATAAATATTTTTTATGTATCATTTTACCACTTACAGTCATCGTTCTGTATAAATGTAAAGTTTTTAAAGCCATATTAATTACTGAGAGTTATGTGTGTATGAATCGCCTAAAGTGACATATTTATTAATTAGCGAAAGTTACATAATAAATAGTAATTAGGTACCGAAGGGTCCACGCGAGCAACATCAAAGTGGAACAGTAATTAGAGAGTTCGAAGCGCACCCCGTCCGATGTGCCTGTGTTTGGTAGGACAGATACACCTGAAACAACGGAGGCACCATCATGTTAAGCGGCGATACTCGATATTAATGTATTCACAAAAGCGCTTGGGCGGCCGTTCACGATCCGTTGTCCTTCGCCCTCCCCACAACCACCAGTCGCCCCATAATCTTAAGCGGTTCAGTACCTAGTCCCATAATTCTGCTTCAAAACGAAATTTTAACATTGAAATATTACTTTTATTTAATTAGATTGCAGAAAAGTAGGATTTTACGGACTTGGTTTTTTTCCTGCATTGCCATTTGCTCACATGGAGCTTGCAAAGATGCCACAATTTATGTAAAAAAAAATAATACTTTTCTAACACCAGTTGATTACTTAAATATTGTTAAAAAAGACGTTTTCCTGGTAAACATAGATTTTGATAATAATAAGAAATAATTTTGTGGTTTGTTTGAACAATGTTGTTATGGAATTTCCATCTCCATATATTCTTGTTATATTGAGTTATAGATTTGGCCTATTAATTAAGCAGATCTACTTATAATATGTCGCAGCTATTTGGGATAATTTAGCTTTTTTACAATAGTCTAGATACGAAATAAAGCGATCCGAAACATGGTTAATAAGTTACACTGTTAAAAATGGTTAATAAGCTGTTAAGTTAAAAACCTGTTATAAGAGAGTTATTTTAATTTACTGCTTTACTTTCGATAATAAATTACAGTTACAGTAATAATATCTAATAATTGGTATGGGGAGTTTACCTAAAATAACTACAACTTCGAAATGATTTACCTTGCAAGATATGTACGTAAACTGTGGCAGTGGCCGTCCCAGCAGCGCAAGTGTAATTCCCAGCGTGTGTTCGATTGTTGGTATTAAGGGCCAGCGTAGCCCTGCCTATGCTGTGAATGAGGTCAATGGATACCGTCACTCCATCCTCTCTGGACAAGTTGGTGTATCCTCGTCTCCACACCAAGTCTTCTGGCATGTTGCTGAGGTTGACAGCCGAACAGGCTAGCAGGGCATCGCTGCCTGTGAGGTAGTACCGCTCCGTTATAGCTCTCCCGCTTTCGTCCAGAATTTGAACAATTGGACCTGTTAATCGATAGTTAGGACAATTTAGGATAAACGTTTCTTATGAAATAATCAATCACATCTCAATAGCGATAGACGTTTTCTTTTAGTTGGGGTATTGTTTATTTTATTTTTTTAATTAGTGCATTTAAAAATAACATTTATGTTTCTATAACATTAATGTTTATTTCAAATATGTATATGAGTTTATTATTATTTTAGTAGCTGGTAATCTTTTTTAGTTTTCTGATTATTACTTATTCAGCAAGGCATGACACGGCAAAAAGACATTGGAATATTAATTACTCTAGCTTTTGAGTGAGTCGCTGAAACGAGGGTTTAATTGGCTACAAAACCATTTCAGAGAACATCGTTGTTTTGATTTCTGGGATTTAACCGAATCCAAGCTAGAATCATCAATCCAAGAGAGTATATTTTTTAAACATACTAGTATGGCTTTTATTGTCAGAGAGACGCATGGTAATTATGTTTAATAATAGTTTTTAATAAACCGCATATCATCTGACAAAATGAATAACATAATTTTTGTTAATACTGAAAAAATTAGAGTTTTATTTAAATTAGTATAAAGCGTTAAACATTTAAAACCCATATAGCATAATAAATATAAATTTACTACAGAACTCCTCTCCTAAAGCGCTGAGTTTTAAAAAAAATATTTGTAAACTCTTCTATTTAGTACGAAATATTTAGTATATTATATGGTTGCATATAATATACAATATGGTGCGTTTCTGCGCCGACTTCGATGTTTCGGTGGATGTGTTTTTTATTGTTTACTAACAATAAAAAGCATGCATGTTGTATCTATTTATTTCTTAGTTTTTAGTTACTTATAGGTTTATTTTGTTTTTTTATTTCACAATGTTAGATAAGTTAAGCGAAGAATATTTTCTTCCTAATATCAGTGTAGATTTTGATACCACATTAGACTATAGTCGTTTATATTGTGGTTGTGTATTTGAACAGTTTCTGCAAACCTAGCGTCACTTCAAATGGTAGGATGAGCGAGTTTAACGTCTTATTTACCTTCCCTTACGCACCAAACCCGCACAAAGGAGGAGCAGAGTGGACATTTCCGTGTGCGGATTGTGCAAATTACGTTGCTGTTCCTGTTGTTCTAAAAGCTCAGTCAAACATTCGAGCGTTTTTACATGCTCCTAAGGATAATTTCCCTTTTTAATAAAGGCTTTGATCCTTTTTTCATTATTTCTTTGTGCTCTTACATTTTTTCCCGAATATATTATTTGTGTGCGTAATATATATTAAATACCCTTTGTTCATACCGAATATTAATAAGGGTGTATTAAAAAAAATAGATAATTTTCAGATTGAAATGAAATTGCCATAAGTTCTGAAGTTATTGTAAGCGTGTAAGAATTGGCAGATTCTATTCTGAATGTTTTCGTATAAGAAAAAAATAGTCGTATAAGAAAAAAAATATTACATGTACATTTGAATCTATTTTCACTGAAGTCAGTTAGTTGTCGGCTTTAAAAGCTTTATGCATAGTCGCACTATGCTTATGAGTGGCCACTTATCTCACGCTGTCAATGTAGGTGTTTTTATTGTAATACTGTAATAGTGCAATACTTACCCACTACAGTCAAATTGTAAACCTTCGCCCTGGGCGGATGAGTGGCCACGCCGCATTCGTAGAGGCCCGCGTCGGCGTGCGTCACCGGAGTCAAGGACAGCCGCCAGTTGCCCGGGTACTTGAAGCTGAGGGCGACGCGGGCGTCGGGCGCCCAGGCCGATCGGCCCACAGTCAGCAGCTGCAGGCGGCCGCCGCGCCGGCGCGTCCACGTGACCTGTGTAACGGTTTTTTGTTTATTTAACCGTTTATTTAGCAACCAGTTTGACAAAAATGGCATTCGAGCTTTAAAAAGCTTTTTTGCATTGCGGAAGTAATCGTATATTTAAAGAATAGCTCAGCTTAGTAGATACACGAGTGCAATTGCTTTCTGTCAATATATCAAAGCATTTAATTTATTTTCCAGTATAAAACGATCACTATGATATAAATATAATAAAACTATAATATGTGCACATATTTCAATTTTCAAAAACTAAACTCTTAAGAAAAATATACATAGTTAGCGAATGTCGAGTCTGCTGGTAACAATTAAATATACAGGGGGAAGTTTTTCTCGTGCACATCCTTTAGCTTGTAAGCGGTATGTCAACTTCATTTGTATGAAAACCTAAATCACCTCAAATCTATTGGTTTGTACCAATGGATTTGAGTCACGCTCGCTTGCGAATTTATCCCCCAAGCCCCCGATTTGAGCATTGCTGTGTATGTGATTCATATCGAGAGGATGAGATACTGCTTACAACCTTTATTTTTACGGTGCTAAAGATGACCAGGTCTACAATGGAAATTAGCCATCAACTAGGATTCAGAAGCAAGTATTGGGTTGTGGAATATATGGCAAAATAGTACGAAACAGAATTAATAAATGTAAAATATATTTATTATTCTTCTATCCTAATTAAATATAACTATTTGCCGAAAACATGTTCATATGCTAAGAAGTAAATGAAATAAATAAATTGTATTTTTAAATTTTTATTTGTCTTCAATACTTTCATAAGAAATAGTATTGTTTTTAAATTGGTAAATCCTAATCAAAACCATGGGAAAGAATTCATCGAATAATTCTCAAAAATGGTAAAAGCCATCTCGCTGGTGATCGTCATAAACCGTTTACTATTGAATATGATATTCAGAAGCAATAATTTATATAAAAAAAAACAATATTTGAATCCTAAAGATGCCTTATTATTTTTTACAAATAAATATATTGGTTATGGTGATTTTATCTTCTACATAATAGACAGTTAATATGTTATTACAAGGGACCTTTTTCTCGTGTACATTCTTTTATTCATTCTCGTATTCATACTATGATATTCTAAAGTCTTATAGTCAAGGCATTGATTATATAGTGTTTATAAAACACTATATAATCAATGGTCAAGGTAATAATAAGGTTAACGGACTAGGCGTATCGTAATTTAAACAGATTTTTCTATTACTTAATTCAAAGTTCCTTTGTGACTAAAATTGACGGTTTAATCTCATTGTGCTACGAACAATAATAATTGGCTTCGTAAGCCACCAAATTAGTAGACAAAGTGGGTAATGGTGGGAGCTTAATAGAGTTAACAAGAGGGAACAGTAGGAAGCCATAATTATAACCTTAGAATACACAGGCTAAGATGATATCAATTGAATGAGAATGAGAAACGTATTTTTTTTCTGTTTTATTTTTTATTGTGTAAATAAATTAATAAAAATTAATGTAAAGGGTTACACAGAAATCTAGAGGTAAACATTTGGTCATTTTATTTAATCAAGAATTCCACCGCAAAAAAACTACTTGTTTCTACAATAAGTATTATAATACTCGTACATTTTGAACCTTTCCTTAAACGATGTTTATTTGAAAATTTATATTATTTCGAAATACGAATGTCGTGGGAAATATGAGGTAACTCACATTCAGGAAATTGATTTAGCGAAATATAAAGTTGGCAGCCCCAGTCGGACGATATAGTTTTAGGTTTTAACATTATTTTTCAAATACGACGCATAAGGCGGCGCGCCAAACAAAAACGTCTAGGCACGGATTAGGATACGCGACCGGACCGTAATAAAGATGCAGAGGGCTGTAAAACCCTTGTACCGCCATATTAACGAACCGGGAAGTTTGTTTTTAAAGACGCCGCGAAGGTCTTTCAAAAATTGGTAACGGTGAATTCTAAATATTCACATTTATTTAATATTTTTAATAGTATAAGAAAACTATAGTTTTGGTGCCAAAATTGACTGAATGTGAGAAGTGATCACTACCCACATATGTATAAATGTTTTTTGTCTAGCTTGTAAGATTGTAAAACTGTATAATGATAATACTTGTTGTTATTTAAAGTATCCATAAGGTAGATACGTAACATTAATATAGGTAAGATATTTAAATCTTCAGCCAAAACAATATCATTTAAGAGACATTAAAGGATTACGCGTTTGCAATAGACTAATGAGTTAAAAATACGCGACGGAGTTAAACGAGAACCTAATTACAGATCATTAGCGCGCCGCGAAATAATCTATATTTGATATTTAATTCAAAGGAAAAAGTCACTGGATTTAGGTTTGTAGGTCATAGAAACAAAATAGAATTTTAGTAATGGTTAAGGCTAAAAACGGATTGTTTATTTTTATATTATAATTACAAAACCGTTTTTATCAAATAAAGAAAACATGTAAATATATCTTTTAGATTAAGGGAATATATTTGTTTAGCATAATATTAGCAACCAATAAGTATGGTAAAAAAAAAAAAAAAAATTATTATAATAATTATGTGTTTTCAAATATTCCTAAAACGCTCGTAGGTTGTGGGCAAGAGGTATGAAGGGGGTGCGTCCGCTGAAGGGCGAAAGCGGAAACGCGTGAATAAAAGGTCGCCTCATACCTACATTCGAGTTAGTGTTGTTTAGTTTTTTTAGCAGACGTGACTGAGCACCGTTTCGCTGTCAGTTTTTTATAACGTCAATCGATAGCCGTCGCGAATATTAAACTTAGTTTAAAATTTTTAGAAGTTGGTGTAACTCTATTAATTACGTACCATCCAACCAGAGGTTTTGGATACCACGAGAGCTAAATGTTAATCACGCAACGAGATAAAATCGAGCTAAATCAACGAGGTCACAAATTACCAAAAACAAATGTACTTCAGCGTTCGAGACTCGTTTAGTGAACGATTGAGAAGTTAGGCTGAAATCTACATATCGGTGAGTGAATTGAAGACAATCTGACATTTATTTTATAAAATAAATAGTCACAAATTGTCACTATTTCGGAGAACTGTAATATAAACTGTCAATGTTTGTTCGCATTAATTTAATTAGTACTGAACTTTATTCTGTGTTTTAAATTGTGATTCAGACAATATCCTTTTGCTTATTCAACGGATTTACGACCCGTTAAATATACTGTTTTGAATAAATAGTGTGATAACTTTCAATTCTGTTTTTATTGACTTTTAATCATTTTGAACTTTTTGAAATCGTTGCATTATAAATCAGGCTAGCTTGATTTGAGGAGACTGACTCTTGGAAAGCTCGGATCTACAGTCCACCTTGAGAACGTGGCATCAGAAACCACCCAGCTGTGTCCCGACTGAAGAGGACTGGTCTTCGGATCCGCTGGAAGCGGATCGGCCGGGACATAGCATCTTTGTTGGTCCTTTCGAGCGCAGATTGGACGAGCCCCGAGTTTTCTTTGACAAGATGTCAAAAGGTCAAGCGAGCCAAAAGGATATGGCAGATCAGGCAACTCCAGGAGAGAGGAAGAGCGAGCGCCTGAGGCAAAGACTGTCAGGCAATACAAGCCGCGGTTCAGGGAGAACGATCAGCGCAGGACGCCGACAGGACAGAGCCGAGGAACAAGCGCCATACACTACGGAGCGTCTGAGCATGACGGCACAGGATTCCCAGGAAGCCGAACAGGTCAGCACGGAAGCAGGCCCATCCAGGCTCCAGGAGAGGCTGCAGGCAGCGGCCCAGGAACTTCCTGCGTCACGGGCATCATCCGTTGCAAGCCGCAGGTCCAGGACGTCAGCCGCCTCGAGAAGCAGCGTCACCAGGCAACTGCTGGCGGCAGACCTTGAGGCTGCAGAAGAGAGTGCCAGGCTGCAGGCACAAGGCGCTGCAGAGAGTGCCAGGCTGCAGGCACAAGCCGCTGCAGAGAGCTCCAGGCTGCAGGCACAGGCCGCTGCAGAAGCCACCCAGATACAAATGGATCTGGTGGCAAAAAGGCTGGAGATCAAGAAAAAGATGATCGAGGCCGAGGAAGAAGATGACGATGAGGGCAGCATCGCAGACTCATCAGCATCGTCTAGGTATTGTCGCGAATGGGCCGCGACGAAAATACCGAGAATCGACACAAGGGCGGACGATTTGAAACAGGCGTTTCGAAATCTCCGTATCGGCGCGACACAAGAGGAGCGGCCGGGCGAGAGCGAGACAACGCGCTACCGACAACGGTCGCCGATAAAGACTGAAAAAGTGTGTGTGTCAGTGCCTAATACAAGTGATTCGTATCGAAATAACATGTTAGTGTCGGCGCGTGCAAAACTTTTACGTGACTTGCCGAAGTTTACCGGAAACACTAATGAGTTTCCAATATTCATTAGTTTATTCAATCAAGGGAACGAGATGTGCGGCTACTCCAATGCGGATAATTTAATCCGTTTGGCTGCCTCACTCAGCGGGCCAGCGAGGGAGGCTGTGAGGTCGCTGCTAGTCGAACCGGAGAACGTTCCTGCCATCATGAAGGTGCTTTATCGACGCTTCGGCAGACCAGATGCTCGCATAGATGAACTGATGACAGAGGCTCGCAGTGTTCCGAATATTGGGGTAAGTGACTCACTTTCACAATTAGTTAATTTTGGCACCATTGTTTGCAACATTGTACACTCACTTAAAAGCATGGGACATGACGGATATTTAATTAATCCGCCATTGTTGAAAGAATTAATTTTAAAATTACCTCAATATTTAAGGCTTCAGTGGTACAAAGAATTCAAAGGCGAACATCCCACACTTACAGATTTCGGGGAATGGCTAGAGTCATTACTGGACGCGGCCGCAAAAGAGGAAACTAACTCAGGTAGTTCAAAGCCCGCGGTCAAAGAACGCAGCGAGTTAAAAACGCGCGCGATTAAAAAATTAGAGCCGACGCGTAGGCATATTTTTAATACCTACGAAAAATCGTTAGAAGTTAAAAAATGTCTGTACTGTAAAAAAACAAATCATGATTTAAATGTTTGTAGGAATTTTGCGGCTCTAAGCCTAAACAGTAAACGCGATTGGGTCAGGGAAGAAAACTTATGTTTTATTTGTTTAAAATTAGGACACACCGCACTTCAATGTAAAAGAAAAGTGTCGTGCGGAATTAACGGATGCAAAAGTAAACACCATAAGTTACTTCATCCGATAACGCGTTCGGAACCCAGCCAAGCGACCCCTCCGGAGGGGTCAACCGCGGTCGAGACGGGTCACGTGACGCACACACGTCATGAGAGCGGAAGCATTGGACTCCGAGTTGTGAATGTGAAGGTCACGGGCGAGGCTGGGTCCAGGGATATACTCGCGTTATTGGATGAGGCATCGACTCTGACTCTAATCGACGAAAAAATAGCAAATGAAATCGGCGCAAAGGGCGTTACATCGACATTAAAAATAGTAGGTATTAACGGTATGAAATCACAGAACTCGTGTACTCGGTCGGTAGATATAAAAATTCAAGCCGAAAACAATTCCGTAAATTATAATTTAAAACATGTGAAAACTATGAAAAATCTAAATTTACCTTATCATAATTTAGATATCGATAAATTACGAGAAAAATATCCGTTTATATCTAGGTTACCTATTAAGTCGGTTCACGGAAAAATAAAAATGCTTATCGGACAAGACCAGTATGGCCTCATCTTGCCCCTGGAAGTGCATGGTAATTGGCGTCAGGGCCCTGTGGTTACGAAGGCGTTAATTGGGTGGTCATTAAGCGGTAAAATCGGACCGGGCGCTAATAGCGATCGTGTATCACATTCACGACGTAAGGAACGCGACGCGAAATTAAAAAACAGTAATTTCGACGCCGGCGCTAATAGCGATCGCGTATTACATTCACAACGTAAGGAACGCGACGCGAAATTAAAAAACGGTAATTTCGACGCCGGGACAAATGGCGGGCGCGCGTTGCACTTACAACGCAACGAGCGCGACGGGCTATTAAGAGACGATTTAACTTCTAATTTTCAAAAGGTGAAAATAAATTATCACAACAAAATGACAAATAACGTCTTTGTCACTCACGTTGCTGAGACCGAAACAGCGTTAATAGACGCGTCCAAATATTCAAAATGGACGCGCCTAATTCGTTGTACAGCGTGGGTGTTCAGAGCGGTCGATATCTTTCGAAAAAGGGGGGAGCGGGGGGCGCTATCCGCGAAAGAAATCGATAACTCGGAAAAGTACTGGTTACGACAAGCGCAAAACGAAATCTTCGCTGAGGAGCTAAAAGATATAAGCGCAAATCGGCCGATAAAAAAGTCGAGTAAAATACGTCATCTAAATGCATTTTTAGATGACGAAAAAATACTGCGTGTAGGCGGCCGCATAAGTGCAATGCGAAATATCGCATTGCAATGTATTAAGCCGGCCATATTGTTTGCAAGTCACCCTTACACCAAGCTATTAATAAGCCATGTGCATGAGACGAGTTCCCATCAAGGTCAAAGGTTCGTATTAAACGAATTAAGACAGCGTTTCTATATACCTAAAGCGCGAAGCGCTGTGTGGAAAACGGCTCAAAAGTGTCCGTATTGCCGGGGCCGACAGGGAAAGGCAACACCTGCCCGGAGGGCCGATCTACCTGCCATACGACTCCGGCATCACGAGCGTCTCATGCACCGAGAAAAATGGCAACAACCCGCGAAACATATACAAGTAAGCGACGTGGTATTTCATAATCGAAAAAAGACTTCCGCAAAACGCTTGGCTGCGCGGCATAGTAGTGCAAACACACCCCGGCACAGATGGACAAACCCGGGCGGTAACCGTCAAAAGCCACGGGAAACATTACAAACGACCGGCAGTTAAAGTGGCAGTGTTGCGAGTCCACGACCATCAAAGTCTGAAAGAGTAACGTTTCAGAGAGGGCGGAATGTCGTGGGAAATATGAGGTAACTCACATTCAGGAAATTGATTTAGCGAAATATAAAGTTGGCAGCCCCAGTCGGACGATATAGTTTTAGGTTTTAACATTATTTTTCAAATACGACGCATAAGGCGGCGCGCCAAACAAAAACGTCTAGGCACCGATTAGGATACGCGACCGGACCGTAATAAAGATGCAGAGGGCTGTAAAACCCTTGTACCGCCATATTAACGAACCGGGAAGTTTGTTTTTAAAGACGCCGCGAAGGTCTTTCAAAAATTGGTAACGGTGAATTCTAAATATTCACATTTATTTAATATTTTTAATAGTATAAGAAAACTATAGTTTTGGTGCCAAAATTGACTGAATGTGAGAAGTGATCACTACCCACATATGTATAAATGTTTTTTGTCTAGCTTGTAAGATTGTAAAACTGTATAATGATAATACTTGTTGTTATTTAAAGTATCCATAAGGTAGATACGTAACATTAATATAGGTAAGATATTTAAATCTTCAGCCAAAACAATATCATTTAAGAGACATTAAAGGATTACGCGTTTGCAATAGACTAATGAGTTAAAAATACGCGACGGAGTTAAACGAGAACCTAATTACAGATCATTAGCGCGCCGCGAAATAATCTATATTTGATATTTAATTCAAAGGAAAAAGTCACTGGATTTAGGTTTGTAGGTCATAGAAACAAAATAGAATTTTAGTAATGGTTAAGGCTAAAAACGGATTGTTTATTTTTATATTATAATTACAAAACCGTTTTTATCAAATAAAGAAAACATGTAAATATATCTTTTAGATTAAGGGAATATATTTGTTTAGCATAATATTAGCAACCAATAAGTATGGTAAAAAAAAAAAAAAAAAATTATTATAATAATTATGTGTTTTCAAATATTCCTAAAACGCTCGTAGGTTGTGGGCAAGAGGTATGAAGGGGGTGCGTCCGCTGAAGGGCGAAAGCGGAAACGCGTGAATAAAAGGTCGCCTCATACCTACATTCGAGTTAGTGTTGTTTAGTTTTTTTAGCAGACGTGACTGAGCACCGTTTCGCTGTCAGTTTTTTATAACGTCAATCGATAGCCGTCGCGAATATTAAACTTAGTTTAAAATTTTTAGAAGTTGGTGTAACTCTATTAATTACGTACCATCCAACCAGAGGTTTTGGATACCACGAGAGCTAAATGTTAATCACGCAACGAGATAAAATCGAGCTAAATCAACGAGGTCACAAATTACCAAAAACAAATGTACTTCAGCGTTCGAGACTCGTTTAGTGAACGATTGAGAAGTTAGGCTGAAATCTACATATCGGTGAGTGAATTGAAGACAATCTGACATTTATTTTATAAAATAAATAGTCACAAATTGTCACTATTTCGGAGAACTGTAATATAAACTGTCAATGTTTGTTCGCATTAATTTAATTAGTACTGAACTTTATTCTGTGTTTTAAATTGTGATTCAGACAATATCCTTTTGCTTATTCAACGGATTTACGACCCGTTAAATATACTGTTTTGAATAAATAGTGTGATAACTTTCAATTCTGTTTTTATTGACTTTTAATCATTTTGAACTTTTTGAAATCGTTGCATTATAAATCAGGCTAGCTTGATTTGAGGAGACTGACTCTTGGAAAGCTCGGATCTACAGTCCACCTTGAGAACGTGGCATCAGAAGCCACCCAGCTGTGTCCCGACTGAAGAGGACTGGTCTTCGGATCCGCTGGAAGTGGATCGGCCGGGACAACGAAAGTGTTTTGGTTATTTTCAGTCTCTAATCTATTAAAAATAGATATTTCCCACAAATAAGGTACACCGCCTAAATATCAAAAACGAAAATAGGAAACAACATCGGTCTGAACGTTAACCCTTGTGGGATGCCAGAAAGTCAATTGTATTCTAAATTTTTTTAATGTAACAAAACAAAAAGGTAATAAATGTTAAGCTTTTTAATGGCTTATCGAAAGTATTTTTTAAAAAGATTAGTAGCATTTTTAAAATAAAAAGTATCGTAATTTCTCAAGACAAAAATAATTTGTGTAATAATGGTAATAAAAGGTCGGTGAAATAATTTTACGTTTATTTATTATATTTAATTTATTATTTTTGTAGTATAAAATAATGTTTCGCCAACCAACTGTTTTGCTATCTGACCAGATCAATGAATATATAATTTGAATATGTATTTTTTTTTTTGTCAAGTTGGTATTAATATAATAAATTTAAAAAAAACATTCAAAGTAATGTATAGTTTGAAAACTATCGAATCGAGCAATAAAAAATGTTAGCAAAAAAAATACCTAAAATTGAACAAAATTGTTTTTTTTTAACGTATTATGTATAAGTTTCACGTTTCACTTTACTTTATACCGAACGCGTCACACGAATGTCACAATCGCATTTGGCCCTGATAAATCTTAACGGCGACTAATTGACTGCCATTTGATTAATGCTCATTCATCTCGAGGGATTGTAATCACTCACTTAGCAAGCCTTGAGGGTTAACTCAATAATATTCCGACATTAAATATGTTAATTTATTACAATGATGAATGCATACATAGGTAATTATAGTAATTTATTATCATTGTTGAGATGATAACTTTGTTCAATAATAAATATTTTTGGAATGCATTCGGTTTTTTTTTATAATGTTAAATAATTCTTTTTTTTATGACAAACATATCTGAAATTACCCTAAATTAATAATTTATTTAATTTACCCTAAAAGTTTTGGTTACAGAAAATCAAAATAATTATATAAAAAGCATAATTAAAAAATGACAAATTTCAAATTAAATCTAAAACCAAAAACAAGGAAATAATACAATAAACATATTTTTATAGGGTTCCGACCAAAATGGTTAAAAACAGGAACACCAAGGAAAAATAGACAGATCATAGATCGCAGATGAAAGTCCGGTGGCACTGGGGGCCGTATTTTTTCAATTGGACAACCATGAACCATAAATATTCGTTTTTGGTAGTAACGGAAATATTGGCAGACTGAGAAGGAAGCATTCGCGCTGGTTTGGGATGTGGACCATTTTCACATGTTTCTTTGTGGCAAGGAATTTGACCTGATAACCGATCACAAACTACTGCAGGCTATATTTGGCACAAAATCCAAACCATGTACTGCATAGAAATGTGAATTTCAAGGCTCTAATCCTGTAAATTTTATGTCAGATTTAAACCCGGAAAAAAAGAACATCAGTGATCGGATTGCGCAATATCACTGGAAAATGGAAATTGAAAGTTACACACAACAAATAATATTGAATACTAGCTGCCAAACCCAGGTTTCGACCTGGGTTGGCAGCTAGGACCTGCAGGCGGCTCTATAGGCGACTTTGGCGCTGAATAACTCTTGCCTGCAGCACTCGGGATGAGAGTAATCTTTAATTCAATAATATTCATTGTAGTAGACAAAATTGACGTTGACGTTTATGAATTTAAATATGACGTAAAATTTATTTTCGAATCGCTGTCAAAAAGTGTTCCATACTAACAATACATACTTTTGTACTTTATAATATAGTAGATACTAAACCAATATGAGAAAAAAACTTGTACGCTCTACGAGAAATCCTGTAGATACAGCTAAACGTCTTCTTGCGCCTATAGTTCGATTCTGGTTAGTGTTATTTGTACGAACAAATGAACGAGTCTTGTAACCTGAACAGACTATTTAGTAACTATTATTAAAGTTTTTAGTAGGTTCCACTAACGTTTAGTACATCAAACTGAACTCCGATACACATAAACAAACTGCTTTGTAAGCGTTACCAAACTGTTCGGTAGAGAAACAAAATGGCGGAATTGGCAAAAAGCGCGAGGTGTGATTGCCGAGATCAGCGAATCTACTACTGATTAATAATAAAAATAATATATTTATTTATTGTTTTCGTTTTTCGTTCGCTTAACGTAACAAAATAGTCCTGTAATAACTTTTGTAATAGCTAAAACAAAGCTGTCATGAAGGCAAACCGTAGAAAAAACAAATGTAGCGATATTGAAATGCGAAATGACGAAACATGAAACATTTTAAAAAAAAGAATGAGAACGGAAGGTCATTAGTGGCGAGGAAGTGGAAAATAATGGTTTAAGGGATGGAGCACAACGAATTAATTTACTTTTGCATAAGTAAACGCTAAGTCGATTAAAAAGTGTAAAGCAATAAAAAAAAATGCCAAAAAAGAGATGTATAGTAGCTATATGGCAATCCCAGATATCCTGAGTAGTCGTGTACTTGTCCCGTGCTATGCGGTTGAGGAAGGAAGCATTGAATGTTCAGCGGCAACATTAAAGTTACAACTTAGTGCTTGTAGCTTAGTTATCGGGACTTTATAGGAAGTAGTTTTTAGCTACACTTCCAATTTATGTTTGTTTTGTATTGTTTACGTTTCGGTTTTTTTGTTTTTTTTTATGGAATATAAATTGGCCGATGAGTATAAGTCTATAACCTTCCTAACTAGGTAATAGTTACCTGTTCTAAGGAAGGTTATATATGAAGTGATACAGTGCATAGCAGAGACCAGCGCAAAACCCTGAGAAAAATATAAAAAATAATAAATAACACTACAAACGTATTAGATAATATCATTCATTGTTTGATTGGAACCCGCGGAAGAGCAGTTCCTCCTCTCCATTTTTATTTACGAAAGTACTCTTACATTCATACAGACATTAGAGAAAATAATTGAAACATGTGAGCAGGAAGTTTCTCTTATGCTAGATCGTAAAAAGATTTCTTACCGTTTTATTTTGCAGCATAGCGACATGGCAGTCTAAGAAGATGTCTGTGCCAGTCTGAGCCGTGATGTTGACCTGATTTCCGCCATCTTCGAAATAAGGACCTGTTCTATCACGGCCAAGCGACCATTTCGACGAAGACTTTCCTGCAATTTCAATATCGAAATCAGAACCAAATTTAAGTAATGATTGTTAGAAATTTTTGTTCACACTAAAAACAGCTTTCTACTGCATTGCGTAGTAGACTTGTCAAGAGGTCTAATATAAGGGATAATAAGTTTTTTTTGCAATTCTTACTCATTGCCTAATCTTGTTACCGGTTATTGTTACCGGTTTTTTTTATATTGGCTACCTAGGAGCTTTGTTTTAGCTTGGTTAGGTAATCAGTTGATTTTAATTTAGAACAGTGAACAAGGAATTCCCATTGGGTGTAACCCAATAAGGTTTTTCAGCGGCAGTTTGCGTCAAGCAGGCAAAGATTGCTTTATGGATATACGCAAAAAGCAAATGCAAGATAAAATGACTGACTGTTTACAAAGATTTTTTTTTTATTTTAAATAGTAAATTATATAAATATTTATTTTTCTGTCTTGCGAGAAATATGAAGGTTTATTTTTTTTTCGGCCATCTTTTGGTTCTCATTTATTTTTTTCTTATTAAACATTTTACATAGCCTCTCTTTTTATATATAATTTTAGTAAAAGAGCAGATATTTTAATTATTTTTCAGTATTACATATTCACTTCGGTAAAATCTCAAAAATAACATTTTTTTATGTCGGAGCTGTATGAAATTCAGCAATATAGCATGTTACCCTACCCATACCCAATTTTCGCGCAATCATTAGCTTAAGCAAAACCGAATCGGATAGTGCAGAAACGCATTAGTAAGCATTAGTAACAAAAGAGACCTAAAAAGTGCATGAGATGGTCAACAGTCAGCAGTAGCAGTCAAATAACAGTGGTCAGCAGTGAACTAACGCGACTATGCATAAGGTCGAATGCAATAAAAAAATTCGCGAGATCTTTGTTAGCGTGTAAAGAAAAACCTTGCATTTAAAGATAAAAATCAAGTTAAAGAACTGTTGTTAAAAGTTTTATTCTGTATAGAAAACATTCTTAAGCATTTTTAAACGTATATTTTGATTATTTTATAAATATTTTTTTTATATTTACATACATTCTGAATTGTATTTAATTTGGCAAATGGTTTGTTTATTTAATTTAGTACGAAAACAGAGAATGTTATTTTAGGAAATATATTCAAAAATGAATGTATAATTATTTAATAACTAAGTCGAAATTATTTACATATTTCTATTACAAATTATATAACACAGAAATTTTCTGTGTTTCTGAGATATACTTTCTCTTAGGGATGCAATAATTCTGGAAATACTTTGAAGGTCAGCGTTTTCAATTTTAATGAAAATATAAATAATATTTATGTGCCTACCTTGTAGCAAAAATAATCATTTTAGCTTTTGTTTTTAACGGGACTACGACATTAATTGCCATTTTCTTCCTGTTTAACAATACGTGGAATTTTGAGGGTTCCGGACCAAAATGTTTCAAAAGTGGAATTTTTTAAGTGAGGCTTTTTATCTGTCTGCCCAAGTGTCGCACGTTTGTAATATCTTACGGTTAGACGAAGAATATTGCAATTAAGAATCGCCAGTGTCAAGGGTCGTTCTATCAAAATATTTTTTCGCTTGTCATAAAAAACACTTCTTTGTCACTTACAATATATATTTTTTTATTTTTATATATTGAAGTTTATTAAATAAAATAAAATATACATTTTATGCATATCAAAATAAAGACTTTGTTTGTATTATGTTAATTTGTTGTTTAATCATTTATAATTTAATCATGATATTTTGCAACAACCTATAATTGAGAGGAGTAAGGACCTAAACCCCTAGGACGAGGTTATTTTTTTCCTATTTTTTATATATTACATTATTTCTTTTAAAAACTTTATTTTCATATTTTTTTATAAATGGCATTGTTACGTATTAAATCTTATAATTTTATTTTAACAAAAAATAAATGAACAGTTATCTCGAAAAGGACCCAACTACACCTTAAATATTTAAAGGATCCCGCGGAAGGTAATCAGTATGCGCACCAATTCGGGTCCTGTATACTGTATACTGTATACCGTCGCCGTCGTAAAGTCGGCCAGGCTACGAAACAAGCCGAAACAGGGCTGCTTATAAATTACCTGCATTTAACCTGCCGGCCCTCGTTGGCGCGACCGGCCTAGGCGTGATTAACTTTAATTGCGTTGTAGTGGCAGCCGCGCCGCTGCTAAATGTAGGCATTTGCCGGGAAAACAGAGTTGATTTTGGACCAAAGTCGCCTGCGGTGCTTCCGCCGATATCGTAGGGCGAAGCCGTCCATGATAGACTGGTCACCGATGCCTCTTGAAGTCCTTGGTTGGGCCTGGCGAAACGGTCTGGTTGCGGGGCAGCCACTGATGATGTCTCCTGACCTAATGATTAAAAAGTATATCTGCAGAAACCGTTCAGACTTTACATTATAATATTATTGTCTATAATTGAAGCAGATGTCTATAAACAGATGTCTGTGGATTTACCGCCAAGGTAAGACTAATATTATTAATGATGAAAGCTACGTCCAACTTATGAAATTAGTAGTACTTATAACTAAGTGGCTTTTATAACGACGGTGTATCCAAGAATAAGCCCTTTAGTGATCCAAGCCTTAAGCGCAATCAAAACAAATAAATAGGGCTGATTCTATGAGTGAAAATACAAGAAAAAAATATATAAAATTTAGGTATGTAGAGGAGTAGGTGCAATTGCTTTGTTTCGGTGGTGCTAGGTACGGTGTGTTATTTTCATGAATAATTTAAATCTAACTTTAGTTTTCTGATCGATTTTTTGTTATTTTAAGTTTTCGAATGCCAGCGTTTATTATACTGGATGATTAAAATGAATCTGCGTCAAGGTACATTACTGAACCGCAGTAGACAGCGGGTGATGAAAAAAAATTGTGATTTTCTTCAACATGCTGACATTTTTGGCATAGTCTACTTTTAAATTTAATATACAATAAAATGTTATTAGAAAAAACAAAAATATATTGCAATATTTACTAAAAATAGTAACATTTTTATATTTAAAAACATATGAAAAATTTATATTGGGCAAACATTTAGAGTAAAATACATAATAAACATATTGATCAATATCTTTTACGTAACTCGTACCTTCTTTCTAATTGAAAACGGTCAGCTATCTGTTACTTTATTATAAGTGAATCAACACGAATCAGCCAACAGCAGATGAACTTAGCGGATTTTTGAGGGTTTCGACGATGCCGTGTTTGTGAAACTTTCACAAAGCTTCACAAAGCAGCCAAAAACATAGATAACATAATCAAATATTTAAAGTATATATTTAATTGGGTTTGAATGTTTTAAAGACTTACCATAAACGAAAATATCAGTATATATTTCCGTCGAAATTGCGTGACAGGTGTACAAATTACAATCTAAAATTAGTCGACCCTTAGAAACAGATTCCTTGCAGGGAGGGCTCTTATAAAACAAGAACAAATTTTAATGGGTTAATATGCCCGGGCGTTCCAATAGTCGCTTCTCTGAGACCCTCTATATATCAAATCGCCTAAAATTTAATAAAAAGCCAATAAAAAATACCTTATATCTAAATTGATTAAAAAATAAAATGTATATGTATATACCAAATATTATTATTAATATGTATTTATCAAACCTGTAACCAAACAAAACGTCGAGAGCAAAATCACTGCTGAAGCGGCCCACAAATGGAACTGGCGTACTGAAGATGGCGCTGGGCACGGAATTCCTAAGGTGCGCCCCAGGGCTTCCGTGCCCACACCGGCGCCCCAGAAAAGGGCGCTCCTTAATCTCCTAAACTCAATGTCGCCGCAATGTTCCACCTTTACGACAAGAATACCTTTGAATTAGACATATAAAACAGTTCTCTCAAAATTGTTTTGCAATGACTAGAATTATTGTAATAACCCTCTGTATATAACTATTGTATATACAGGGTGCATTTATATTCATTGATGTCCTTTTAGGGGGTTGATCTATATCGACAACTAAACCGGTCTCACAAAAAAAGAAAATAAGTTCGAAAAACAAATCATACTGAAATAATTATATGATTAAAAAACTTTGTTAATCTATAAGTTGCTGCGCGAGCCGTGTGCTTTGGGAGTCACTGACCGACCTCGCGTCATGCTTACAACCGTGTTCTCAAACATTTAAACGATTTCTATTCAATTTTGAATTGGTTTTTCTCTTAATTGGGAAGCACTTCTTTCCAATATCTTTGATATAGATCGACCCACTAAAAGGACAACAGTGAATTTAAATACATCCTATATATGTTCTGCTCTGTTAACATGACCTTCAAGTAAATATTCTAATATGCTATATTTTAATAATATATTCTAACCTGAAAGTACTGTAGATAATGGTAATAATCTAGTAAAACTTATTTTTGTTATTATTGTTATACAATAATATGATGTATGAATAAACGGATATTAAAATTCTTAAGGACAAAAATCACTTGTGAAGGATGCAGTGAAACTCAAAATGTCTTAAAAAATAGTCAAAAAACTAATGTAAATTTAAAAAGTTAAAATTAATTGATTTTCAGTTATTATGCTGGTCATTTCAGTTATTGCATAAAGTACATACAAATAATGATTTATTTATCCAAAGGTACGATATTTTTTTAAATTTTTATTTACGAATGAAATTCATTTTGTAATAATACTACACAGAGCGACAGGTATATTGGATTATAAGCACTTTACTAGGGATAATGCCGGTATCGACGTCATAAATGTTCGATGCACTTAACCATTTTATTTGGGGGTGTTTAGTTTCTAATAGTTTTGTTACATGAATACCAATTAAATGTTTAGAAAATTATAAAATGATTTTAATAACATACTATTACAATAGATTTTTCTAGTTTAAATATATGCACTCTGTCAAACACAAATTTAAATGCATCCATACATACTTGAATACATACTAACAAAATATAAAAATAAATACAAACGCAGAATATAATACGTCCAGATATATATGTTATCTATCGAGTGTTAATATATTTAACATAAAACATAATAGTAACATATTTTCTTTTTGTAAGTACTACCCAATTTTGGGCGCCTTTTTCTGAAAAGGTTTGGTAATTTATTTAAATATATATGGTATATATTTATAGCTTAAATTATAGCTAATAGGAAAGATTTTTTTTATTCGCTCTCCAAAATATCCAATTTGCAGAAAATGTAATTATAAACAATACTTAAAATCCATATATACAAATATAAGTATAATATAAATGGTTAAAATAAATAAAAAAGATAAAATTAGAGTATTTTTATAAATTCCCAAAATTTAAAAAAAAAATAAACAGTATATTAACAATGTTACTAGCAAATAGCCAGAATCAAAGATATGCATAAAAGTTGTGAAAAAACGATAAAATATTAAAGCTAATATATAAAAGTATAGTTATCAAAAATAAAAATAACTGAAAAATCACTTAAAATAAGAAAGAGTAAACTTTATAAAACAGCATAAAATAAATCACTACACAAAATTAAAAAAAAAAATGTGCAAAAATGAAAATTGAATCCGGTTGTAATCTTTGTAGTATAGTATAAAATTTAAATGGACTGTGCATATTTGGAGCATTTATTTCACAGGTATCCCAAAACAATTTTGCGGGTTTTGAATTCGTTATTCTGAAGTAAGTTTAAAGTAAACGATGTAATTTTAAATTTCCTGTAATTTTACGCTATTAGGGTTGCTAACCTTTACGTCCCGAGGAGGTCTGAAAAGCACCGACGTCGACCGTGTTTCGCTTCGCCGCTCATACCCCTCCGCCCTCCTGAGAAGATTTTCAGCTCCACGAGATCTATTATGCCAACGCCTTTGATAGCTGTTCACAGTCCTGGATTAACAAAACAACTTCTAAGTCTAATGAGAAAAGACATGAATATACCCTAAACTAAGTTTAAAACCTCTTAAAATTATACACAACTTAAAAAAGTAAGAAAAACTACATTAAATGCAATATTATGCCCAAGTTTCAAGTAACCATGCGTTGATACGCGAAATTTGTTGATATTTGTATATATACAGAACCGTACAGGAAAATATAGCAATATTGCTAATATATAAGAATGTTAGAAGAATGAACAAATATTACAATTATTACATTACTTATTAAGTACAGTAGTAATCGTACAAAATGTAAAAAACATTCAGGACTTCATTAATGTTTTAATTCCATATGACATAAAAATATTAATTATGAGCCTTTGATTAGATTCAAATGAGCGAACTCTCTAATATTTGTCATTTATGTTTTATAAATTACGAGAGTTCAAACGGTTCAGAACTAAGCTGAGTATCATAGATGGACGGACGGACGAATTGACATTTGAGGATCCATATTCGATA
Organism: Neomicropteryx cornuta; assembly: GCA_020383195.1. Lineage (NCBI taxonomy): Eukaryota > Metazoa > Arthropoda > Insecta > Lepidoptera > Micropterigidae > Neomicropteryx > Neomicropteryx cornuta. Next base: position 15,923,227 of record JAHKQU010000008.1, on the reverse strand, counting down.
TCCAATTTAGCAGCGTTTCAGCCATTTTTTTTACCGCGGCAAGCGGGCGACTTCCCTCATTATTCGCATAAAACGCGATGAAGCTGTTAGATATTGCGGACAGAATTGTATCACGTTTTTTTTATGGATAGTGAATTTTTGCCCATCTCTTCTGAGTGCGTGTCTATTTTATCTGATTGTTCATGCATAGATTCACATAATATCACAAAAAAAAACAAATAATCTTTTATTGATTTTTTTGAGAACACTGAGAACACTTACACCCTCAAATTATTTGAATTAATATTTCTCCCTGAAATATTCCTTATTGAACGCTAAAAAAAATAAATAACTCAAGCCACTATCAAACTAAAACAAATAAACAAAATCCACCTATTTTTTTGAAGTTTGTAATATGATGATGATCATGATGAATATGGTAAAAGCATCACTTTATAAATAGAAGAATAAATTTTCAATTAAGAGTAAAAGTGATTGTTTTTTTTTTTTGTATTTATTGATAATACTATTTTAGCAGCAAATAGACTAAAAAGATGTAGGTATGCCATAAATCCTGACAAAATTAAAAATTTACAAAAGTTTTATTTATTTATTGATATCAATAAATTTATTATAAAAGTCCTAAATAGGCCTCGTATTTGAGGGCGTTGTATGTCGGTTTAACCCAGCGCTAATTTGTAACTTTTACCTGTGTCCTATTTAGTGTAAGATATAAATAAATATATATTTTGAATTTAGAACATAATTTTTCATTAACGACCTTCTTTTAATTATTTCTTTGTATTTGATTGATTCATTTTGGCTCGGATCGTAAAACAGAACAACGAAAATGAATATAAATATATATTTTAGTTTAGTTTATGTCCATAGATTCCAAGGCAACATATTTGAATCCTCTTAGGAGGGACAGCGGTCACAGCGGTCAGTCTTCGCTGCTTAATGATAATTGAAATCCCGAGGGAGTTTCTTGGTCTGTTGCTTTGATTACTTTAATTGGATTTGGACGGAGTCGTGGGAATTTCAAGTGACAACGTTATTATTGTTAAATAAAACATTTCTATGGGCACTATCGCAGATTCCTTTATACGCTTCTCGACTTGCCACTATGATTATGGAACAATATCGAATAATACTAGAAAATAATTAACTCGATAGCTTCGATGGTCATATTTTACTACCTACACTCGTTTGATATACGTCGATCGGTGACACGCAAGAATCTAGAGATTAAACTAATTCCTAATGTTATCTACTATCTTTGGTATAACAATATATATCTATTGATATCTATGTTTTCTTTATGGTTATAATAATGAAAATAATTTATAAAATTCCGGAAAGAATATGACGGAACTTTCATTACTAGATTCTTTATAATAAGTTCGAGTATCGTAAGCGTTTTGAAGAATTTACTTAATTCTACAAAAATGGTAAAGGCTGCATATACATTACTTTAAATTAGTAGGCTGAGCTGGGAATAAAATGAGAAAAAAATGTTTCTAGATAAAGTCTCGGGCAAGGTTTACAATATTTCTCGTGCTTTCTGGATCGTAGCTCTGCTTTTAGAACTAGAAAATGAGAACGTTAAACTCTTATATAGGCGTCTTTGTTTGCTCAATTCCAATGTGATAACTGCGTCGCCACGGAAACAATAAGTTGCTGTTAGTCTCTCTTTTTCGGCAACAACCATGTAGAATATTTGATTTGGTCATTAAACTTTTAATTAACTTTAAATTTCAAATAACTTTTAATTGGTCAAAATATTATGGTTAATGGGTGTCGGAGAACCATCTAGCATAGTATAATAAAGATTTTTCTTTTAAGTACTTTGTTGCCCTACTTGAATAAACTTGAACCATCGTCAGTACGAGGACAAAGACATCTTGAATAATTAACTAAATAAAAAAGATATTTAAAATATATTTTATTACTGATTAATATTATTACGTGTTTTACCTATTATTATTATTATTGTGTTTTATTATAACCTATGTCAATGTAGCATTGCTAATCGCTCCCGGTACATTTATAATATTCATTTGTAACTGTGATTTCTACTACTACAATTCTATTTCTTTGTCAAATTAATTATGTACAATAAATAAATAAATAAAATAAAAATAAAAATTAACCAATAAATATATCACTCGGATAATATATCATCGAGATCTCAATGAGGATTAATTATTTAGATATTCATTTACCTAATTTGTAATCTGTTATAAAAATAGATCATAGAACTTTATATAAAAGCATTACAGTAAAGACTTCACCGTTATAATATTAGGCAGCCAGATATATAAATAAAAAAATACAATAGAAAAGTATGTACAATACAGAAGAAAGTAAAAAAGAAAATACAATATGGGACAATAAGACAACTAGGCACAATATGCCTATGTCGAGATTATATTCAAGTCTGTTTCTATAAAATATTTCATTAGAATTGTAGTAAGTTCATTTTCACATTCCTGCCTTGATGTTTGACATAAGTAGCGATGTGTTCGATTTTTTTTAAAGTTTGTCACAGAATTCAATTTCGCTCACGGAGTTTAGGAGTTTCTGCCAAACTGTAAGCTGTGCCACAGACATTCATTAAGTGAAGATAATGAAATATTTACTCCCAGCAAAAATCATTAAATGGCTCACTAGGACAAGAAAATTCCTAAAGTAAAATTCCACAATGTATTCAATCAAAGCAGAAGTTTAATCACTATTCGCTGTTAAAAAAAAGTTAAAACGATGCGCTGGGATTAAAAAGGTGCAACTTTGAAAGGCTAACTAATTAGGACTATAAAAAGAAAATTCTTTAAAGATTCCAAAATCTTCCAGAAAATATACGTCAGAACATTGAGGTTGAGATATATATAGCGTCATCGATTCTGAAATGCTCCAACATTTTTTTTTTAAAAGTCATAAAGCCTAAAATAAACATTTTTATAATTTGGTACAGGACGATATTGTACATATGTACATATTTGTAATTTTTTGTTCAATTTAAAAGTACCTATGCATATACATTTAAACTTAGATTTTTTTTTGTAATCAATCTCACCAAAAATGATACGCTCAGTATTTCAATAATTACCTACAAAAAGAATCTGAAAGGAAAAACAACGAAATGATGATTGTTAAACTATATTATAAAAGGAGTATTACTTAGTTATACTTGATTTGATCGTCATCCGATTTGATCTTTAATTAATAGACTCCAGAGATGCTAGCATAACCGTCTAGGCAAGACCGATCTTTGTAATTACTGAAAGATGCTTTGTTGAACTGAGGTTCCAATAAGGAATGATTAGATACTATATTGTGTAAAATGGAAGCCGATGTGTCGATTATTTAATAATAGACCTTAAGTTGTTGTGACTCCTTCCTTTGTCCCTAGCAGATATATATACAAGCCAAGGAAAGTTTTCTAAGTTGGTATAATAGATGTGCTTAGTTTATTATTTTGAAATTTTATTAAAAGAATCTCCAAACTAATTAAGAAAATATACTTTTTGAAATTATATAAAAGGTTTGAAATTATATGAAGGTTATATAAAAACCTATTTTCATATGACACACAAGTTTGACTAATTATGTGCAGTAGGAAGAGAACATTTGAAATTTACAAACGAAAACGTGTCATATTGTGAATTTACGCTACCTTTTATGCTTTATATTTCCAGCAGAATACCCATCACATTTGTGATGATTACACATCTGTGCTATTTAAGGCTCAAAGTGACACAATCAAAGAAAGTGCCCTGAAGTCCTGGTGCGTTTCACACCCAGCGAGAACTGAAAAGGAAAACGGAAAAAAAAGAGAGCGTGGAAATGGAGAGTGAACAAATGCGCGGGGCCATTAAGCCGAAAAGCGGTGTTCCTTTTTGTGCTCAAAACTAAGGCTTTGTTCAAAACTTTAAGAAAAGCGAAAATGAATCTGTTCCTCCGGAATTGTCTGCTAAGTGTAAATCCCCTCCCCTTTCACCCGAAGCTATCAAATATAGATACGTGGTTAAATCTGTAAACAAAACAATACGACATAGCCGACAATTTAAACCCTAGCTTAACAATTCTAACTGACTAATGATGACAAGCGAAATGGATTGCATCTATCGAGAGTCGTAGCTTTATTTCGGATTATGGTCTTCAGATAGCTCAACCTTATACAATTGTTAGGCACCGAAGTTTCCGAAATGGTAAATATCCTAGGCGCATTCTGCATAGAAGCATAAATGTTTACAGTTCAGAAAAGCTTTTTTCGCCAAGTCACAAACGGCGCACTATTTTGATAATAATTTCCAGTTTAAACCTAAAGAATATATTGTCATCTGTCATTAAAAAAAAATTATGAAACTATTTTTGTAATAAATTTCGCAATTTATAAATGATTGAAACTAGGTTTTACTGGTCTAATTCTTCTTAGCATTTTATAATTAATGCTATGGTGTCATGATCTTTTAGAATTGTATCTTTTTTACAGCCCTCATTCATTTTGCCGGCATTGGACTAAAGAAATACGCTGTGACGAGGGATTTGCCTGTTAGCATTTTAATCTGATCGGTCCAACGCGTGGGCGACATCTGTTTCCTTCTACTTCGCCAACGTTGACAAGTTTCTCGGGAACATCTTTCCTTCTCCGCGCCACGCGCGCTCAAAAGTTGGGATCGTTTCGGATACCTAATAGAAAATCAGCCTTTGAGCTCTTGTAAAATAAATATACATACCATTTTACCCGCATTGCCGAAGCGGTAATATCTTAAATATTCCAATTAAAATTCGAATTTTACAATAAAACTGCAATTATAAATCTGTCCACACATAGGTCTCTCTGGATTCACGTTTGCAACATTAGTTACTGTGGCGAACACGAAACACGAAAATTTGATATTTTCACAGACGATATTGCTAAATTATGTAATTGGAAAACGAACATACGGTGAGTTTAAAAATATGCCAATGTAAATTATTCAGAAAAAAAACTAAATATCTGCCTTAATAACCAAAAATTTGAAATTACAAAAAGGCTCTCCAAAATGTTTTTCATCACGTGAAATCCTGTGAAAATTTGCAGGACAAAATAAATTATATACTATCAAATTCCCAGTAAAAAACTGAAGTTAATTATAGAACAAAAAATAAATATTTATTTAAATTTCTATTTAAATGAATTTGAAATCTGAAATAATCTGCGTGACAAATGGTGTTGACATGGCATTAAGGCAAACTTTCAACTTCTATTTTTATTCATATGAGTGTTTTTTAGTGTCTGTAATTTCAATAATCTTGATTAATGGTTTATTTAATATGTAGTGTGTACTAAGTTTATACACTGTAAGTATTGTGTCAAATATTTATGTATTTTATTCCACCCGCAGAGAACATATTTTTAATATAGCAAAAGCATACGCACAAACATCGACTAAAAAGCGAAAAAAAAAAGAATGGCGAACAAGACGGATTTTATTAAGTCAGATATTTACATAAATATAAAAAAACACTTGCCATATTATTGGTGAGTTCTTTGAGTTGAATTTAATGCGGCCTTTATAAACAAACAATAGCCATCTTGAACAGCTGTCAGACTAGAAGCGACAAAGCTGCAAAACAGTTTGACTGTATTTATAGCAGTGTATCGTTCGCTGCTGCGTCACTCAATTGGTATATTTCTAACCACTTTACAACAAGCTTTGCAACGTATGGACAACACCCGATCCGACAAGTTCGGGCCACATACATAACGACGAATATACACCGATACCCAAAACCATTCACTATAAAATCTAATCGGCCCTGCGATTTCAAACACGATTTGTTTTGATGTCACATCAAAATTCATCATGGTTTCTGAGAAAAAATTGTAAACTCTATGTGATATAATTAAATCGTTCTTCTTTTATAAGAAGAACGATAAGAATAAGAGTAAGAATAAAGAATAAGAATAAAGAATAAGAGCCTACGAACTTATGTTCGTACGCTCGCCACACTGGCTCATTTACCGGCCGAGTTTTTTAGTAAACGAATTTAAGTAAACGAAAGAGTGAAATACAAAAAAGGAATTTACGAGAGTAATTTGAAAAAATAATAATTACCATGAATTATTTTCACATTATTTTTATAAAATTTCTTTCACCTAATAGGGAATACAAACACCCCTCAAGTCTTCAAGAATGGTCATTAGTATAATTTTTACAAATACAATATGCATTGTCGATTAACATATACATTTCGTTATTAAGTTAATTTCACTTACCTTTTATGTCTCTGCCATATTATAAATTACCACCTGTGTAATGCACATATGTTTTAATAATAAAACATATTTCATTTCTATGTCTCTTATGAATTTATACAGTTGCATTTACTGTTACAGTCAATCACAAAATGTTTTCACCTTTAAACGTTCACAATATTTTTTGAAAAATAATAACTTTTTTCTTTCAGGAACTACTTCAATTTAAACTCAACAGTTTCATTGAAATTTTAAATTATTAAATAAACTTAACAACACAAATATTGATAAGTCTTTTTTTATTTTATATATTATTATTACTTTCACAAATTCACTTAATATTCATAAATTACAATAACTAATAGTATTCAAAGTTCTTTACGGGTAGTGTTAAAACTACTCAAGTGACCGCAAATATAATTTCAAAGAAGTCTCTCACTTTTCAATAAATCTCCGCGCCCTACATACTCCTCTCCGTCGGCCGCGATAACAAAATGCGCGTTATGCACTCTGCTGGGAGGAATTTCATGGCGCTAGTATTCGCATCGGAGGGCGGTCTTCGACTGCAGGGCGGATTCGAGCCAGCCGCCCATCAGTTGAGCGCGTGGGTGGGTCCGAACCCCGACCCCATCCTCCCCCACTCAACCGTTCTCTGGATCATGCTGTTTCTATTGTGGACGTGCGTTTTGTAAAAAAAATATATTTATTATTTGCTTGCGCCCCGGAACAATAAGTTATGAGATCGTGGGAAATTGTTTTTGGACAGATGAGGTTGAAAGATAAAAAAAGGTATATTAGATATAACTAATGTCCGCCATCATTTATCATGCGTTGAAATGAATGGAATGTTAACCTTTGTTTGAGTTGAGTATAAATGTATTAAAAAGGGACAACAGACAAACTTTAGCAACAGACAAAAAACCTAGACCATATTAAGATTTTTTTATTTAATTAAAATATTGGGATGGATTGGATTGGAAAGCAGCCAGATAGATGGCTGCTACAGTCCTGGAGGCCCGTTGTGTCTGTAACAGAATGAGTGTTTTTGTACGTATCATATTACTCAACTCAGTCGACAGTGGTGAGAAAAGCGCCGCTGAATATTCTCAGCGGCGTAGAATGATCTGGTCGGACTTTACCCACTAGGAATAATATTGAGAGAAGTGGTAATTAATATTTATCAAAATACATACCCTTTTATTATTTTATCTGTGACCTTAATCATTATAGTGAAACCGATGTAAGCAAGAGTTATTAATACAAACACTCGACGCTTAAACATTTTTTCAATCAATCTTTACACAGATATTTTACAGGTGAAATTTCCATTGAGGGCTGAAGCATAATTAATTATTTTATATTTTTATTTTACAAGTTTCACCGTGTATAATTGAGGTTTCTTGATTACTCGATTAGCTATAATAGTAAATTTAATTGGGTATTTGCGGTTTCGTAAAATATATGATGATGATTTTTTTTGTTTTAAACAATTGGTTTAACCTAGGTCATATATAATTATTTTGGGCGCTAGTCTGGAGAGATGGTGGTAATGAAGCATTAAAAATGGTATATATCAATGTTGTCATGTTACAATGTTGCAATGTTTGTATGTCAGTTTAGGTCAATTCTTGCAAACTTAATTAGTACCACTTCCTCTTATCCTACGGAGTTGAAGTTTGACATGATAGTTCAGTTCCGATAACAATTCATTTTTATGGTAAGCATGATCTGATTCTACATCCAGGAATGGCTCCAGACAAAGGAACTCCTCAACGGTCAATAGCATAGATACAAAGCTTGTTTTTAAAAATCTATTTTTACTATTAATTTATTGAAATATATCATTTATATTCAACAACATAGTTAGTGAATATAATGTATTTTCAAAATTAATAATATTCGTTCAGTTTCTATTTTGCGCGTAAAATTTGGCACTTACATAAGCGTAATACGTTTTTTTTGAAGCCGTTCGTCTATGTTTTCATTAAGTAATGCTTTCATGCGTATCCTATACATTAACCGAGTAATCAGATTTTCCCTTATTTTCTACTACTCAGCATGATCGAACAGAAAATAAGTACGGTACGATCCCACCCCTATGGCCTCATTTCGTAACAACTTATGATAAAAGCTATTCAACCGTGAAAAGTCATTGAGAACTTTTTTATTATTGCCTTTATTATAAGGTGTATTATTAATATCGTGGCATATATGTAAGTATATTAAATACTTGATACTCGTAGGTTTACTATATTTATTTAAATTGTTTTTATTTTTGTTAATTCGACTAAAAAACAGCGGTACAACAAAATACTTTCATAGTGCGACATTTATATGTGAACTATGTAATCTAAATATGAACTAAGTATAAGATAAGTATGTAAGTACCTACTTTAAATATAAATATATTTAAATATAAAACAATGTGTAATGTGTGTGTTCTATTAATGCTTCTATTTTGTGTTTCGTATGGATATGTTTGTGTGTGTGAATAGCGTGTATGTTTATGTCGCACCAAAGAGAGTTGAGGAATGTGAATAGGTTAGAAATTTATAAATACATGTATATTTATAACAATAATATAAAATACACATATACAAATATAAATTAATACCTTTAAAAAATAATTCCATAATATTACCATTGTGAATAATATATATTTATTGCAAATACTTAAAATTTATAATTATTTATATATTATCTGACATTCAAATTGAGTAACATTAAGTTCTATTTGACTCAACCCTGTTTTTTTTTTGTCGTTTTAAAATCAAATGATATTAAATTAAATTTTTGCTGTATATAGACAGAAAGTGAGGTATCATGGATTTTTGGCACTTTTTTTAGTAGACCCAAAAAACCATTTTTAATTTATTCAATCACTATTTATAACTTATATTATTTTTTATTTAAATAATTTCACTGTAAATTAAAATCATTCCATATTGTCTGAGATTCATTTTGAATAGAATTTGTTGGAAAAAATATATTTTTATTTTTAATCTTTCTATTTTCTATCTTTCTATTTTGATTTAATAAAATTGACATACGCGGAGAGCAAGTAGTACGGATCAATTGCGAGCGGCGATTCAGTGAAACGTATTTAGAATTAACGTCACATTCGACTGTTTTGTGGCAAATAACCCTTTCTATCCATCTACATCTCGCTGTATTGACTGATTTTGGATTCCTGTACAACCACACATTTGGCTAATGTTAACCCGAAACCTTCGGTTAGACTAAGAGTTGTATCACCGTGTGGTTGAACATTTCACGAGGAAGAGTGCTCCAACCCTTAAGGAGGGTTTTTTTTTTCAAGATATGAGGAAAATTTAAATTGGTAAAAACAAGAATATATTCTAATTATTATTAGTTTACGATCTATTAATAAATTGTAATCTTGTAAATATTATGTCTAATAAAGTTGAGCCACAGTAATTTAATTTCATATATATATACATATATAAATATAAATATAAATTTAAATTTAAATTTAATTACTGTGTGCAAGGATAATGTGTGTGTGCGTATCTCGTAAGCCATCCACAGAAGAAAGTCCGTTATTGAATGCAAAATTTAGAAAAAAAAATCAAATTGTTTTTATTTTTATATTATGCATAGAGAGAGAGAGAGAGACTTGAATAAAACAAAAAAATCAAAATTTATTTAGTTATAATTAGGGTAACTAAAGTAAATAAAATGCATGGTTATGCATAGTTAATTAAAACTCAATGAGCGTAAAAAAAAATATTTTATTAAGTTTTGCCTAATCATGTTCGTGACATTTTTATATCGAATTTTATGGTACATTTGGCTAGGCATTAAAATGTGTTGATTCTACGTAGTATTTGCGCCGTCAGTCAAACGAGCCTAGAGATGGGAACGAAACGACACATCGCGAGTGCCGAAGCCGCTATTAATGCCTGCAAAGAGAGACAGAAGATCTACCGTAAAATATCAAGAGAAATAATTTGAGTTTGTATCTTGATAATTAAATTGAAACCTACAAAGTTTAGTTGCCGGGCGAGCGGGCGTTTGGGCGGCGGTCGCACCTGTCCAGAGATTAAAGCGGCAACTGAATAGGTGGCTTACCTATCTGCTTCTGAACAAAATGGCCAGATTTCAGGTTACGCAAAGTAACCCCTGCATTGGGTTACTTTGACCGCCAGCACATACCATTTTAAACATTATTTAATATACTATGTACGGTCGAGGGCAAATGAAGGCGATTCGACAGAGTGTTTGAGTGTGTATAAATAAATATTAACCTCATATACGCGCATACGAAAATGCTAAAGCAATGGTTCTCATAGATACAGTACACACACATACTATCTCTTTTTTTACGCTTTAGAATAGGTTTAACCACAAATATATTTTTTATCTCAGAATGTAGTACACATCTCGATACATCTATTTTAGATAGGAGATAATTAATCAAAAATATATGGGTATACACACAGGATGTTCCAAGAGCATTCCCGATGACCATTCCCGTAGGAGGGTGTTTTGTAACCCATTATGAGTAAGAAAGTTTATAAAAAATGCGAAAAAAAATCAATAGATGGTATCAATTCAGCCGATGCCGCACCAATCGGTAATGGCCTCGACACTGTTACGGCGCACGGCAACAGCTGTACGCTCACAACAAAGACATTATTACATGATCCTTTTACTATTTCCGCATAAAGTTTCCTTTTTTTTCTCAGTAACCACGAGGAATTTTGTGTTTTTTTCTTAAAAATAACACTAGAAATCGCAGGACCAATTACCTGTTTTTTTAATCGGGGATGGTCTTGGGGTGCGGTTTATAATCCTGGTATTGCGTGTTTTGTAATTTTAGTTTTAAAGAAAAATGCCTGCGTGTCGTTGTCATTGAAATTAAATTTTACTAAAACTTTTCCATTTTAAACGCATTTTTACCGATCCTCTAACTTGATTCGAAGCTCATGAAAGCAGTTTTCCTCAAATGAGTTCTGAAAGATCAGAATCTGGTAGAATGCCATTGTGGGCGCCCATCTACGGTCACTCACACAATGTCGTTCTATAACTAGGGACATTCGCATTCCCAGACGGGCGCCTGTTAAATTCATAAATTCCCCTCGTATGAGAATCACTTATTACGGGAGGCATAATGGAAAAGTAACCCATTCGGGGCCGAATCACGTACGCAGAAGGAAGAGGAGTCTCTGTGATCCTCTATTGTTTCACAGACCGTTAATCTAACGTGTTAACCGTTCCAGATTAAATGAGTTTGAATCGAGTTTGGAATGAGGCCCAAGCGATAGCGACCGAATTGTATTCCCTTAATCCGGGATGCAAAGCAGAATTAGGTACAATCTCACACTTCCTCCCCCCCCCCCCCCTTTTATTAATAACCATTAATGTAATTCCAAACTTAAGACACTCGATAAAAAAATCGATTAGGTAGAGGGCCTATAGTACCAGAGAATATCGTAGTTGGTGTTTTTGACAGCTGTCACTTGATTTATGCTCAGTTTGGTTTGCCATTTCATAATGAATAGACTTACTCCTGAACTACGTTTGCAAATAGTGCAAATTTAGAAAAAATCACTCTAAATTTTTTTTAAATCACTCTAAAATAAAGTAAAAATCGCGTCGTGGGCCTGTGGCGTGGTCTACAAGATCGTGCGATTTAACACCGCTGAACTATTTTTTGTGGGGTTATGTGAAGTGGCTTGTCTACGCAGATAAGCCGGACACGATTAACGCCTTGGAAGAGAATATTCGGCGCGTTATTGCTGACATTGCTGGAATTTGTTCGAGTCAGCCGCGGCGGCCACTTACCCGAAATCATTTTTAGAACATAATGGCAAACCCTTATCTTTATAATAAAACTAAATTCTTAGCCATAACATCAAATTATATGCGTTTTATCTCTTCTTGAAAACCACGCCTCTAAAATCATCACCCTATATTTCTATTAATTTTTATTTTCACGGTATTCCAATGCGCAACTTTTAGACCACTTTTTAATACCGATTCATAAAATAAATTCGTCAGGTCGGCCTAATGAGTATGCAGTTGGTCGCGCGCCGGGGGGGAGGGGGGATGGGAGGAGGGGGGGGGGGGGGGGGGGGCAGAGTGAATTTTCATTAAAGTGTGCGTTGGATCCCGACCGCTTTTGCTAGCTCAGCGACCGAATAAGAATGCCCCGGGCAAGTTTGCGATTGCTTAGTGCCGCAGATACAATGTGTCGATGTCGCCCGCCCGCCCGGCATAATACGAATCGACCGCATATTTCATGCCCTTCATGCCCATGCTGAAAAGGGTACTCTCAACATGCCATGCTCGCAATAAACAAAAGTTCATGTGATTAGGATGTCCCTAATAGCTATTTTGAAATTAGAACATTCCAGACTATCGTGTTTCGTAAGATCGTTCTAGAATTATTACATACTTCTACATATATAGGTTTTAGTTATATTCTAAGAATAATTTGAATAAAAAGTGTTTAATTAAAAAATCGCATAAAAGAAACTTACGAGTATAAGAGAAATTTTACTATCCAGAGGGGTCCCGGGCTGTTTATGTTCCCTATTACAGGTAAATAATTCATACCCAAATTTATTATTTTTACTAAAGCACTAGTGTAAACTACCTTTAGCGTGCTGACACCCGATCAATATCCCGTGTGCAGCCAATGACCAGATTGCGCGCGAACGATCAGCTGGCGTAGTATTACAACTAGCTTTTAATATTATCACGTAAAGTTTACATTTTTTCTCGGAAACCATAATGATTTTTTGAAATGTCGTCTTTAAAAATAATTTTTGAAATCGTAGGCCAATTAACTGTTTGTTTTTTTATTGGGAATGTCTCGGGACACCCTGTATGTAAGCTTCTTATTACAAGTGTGGTAAAGTATGTTTTTTATTAACTATATTATATTAAGTAACAACAACTAACCTCCCTTTGAATATTCCGCATCGGTGTAGGGTGTCTTAAAACCGAAATAGAGGTAGAACGCCAAGTAATGTCTTTAGGCGATTTGGCCGATTCGATAGTCCCTGGGAATTAATGTGGGGACCACTTAGTATGAGGCGTTCTGTAAGTGTATATAAGAGTAGTGAAAACTGTTCTAGCCAACATACGTTGGACAGGATCATCATTCAGCTAAAAACGGGAATTGCCTTTGCATAATGTGAAATGAATGTTTAGGTTACTGTCAATAAATAAATAAATAAAACTACGCCACTTTTTAGAAAGAAGAATGTTGGGTTTAATCCTATGCTGTTCTTTTAATTTATGAATGGAATGCTCAACATAGATCTATTTTTACTCTTTTCCCCAAACAAAGACTTTTCAAACGTAAATAAATGTCTATGAAAAATTCACCATCTGTCGGTACTAGCAATATTTCAAAATATTGTTATAAATAATTTTCTACCGCAACTTCGCTCCGCCTTCGCTTTGTTTAGGATACGGTTTTCAATATTATAAACGAAATCTGAACAAAAAGCGCCTTTCGCGAACTGTAAAATCATAAATGCCTACTGTGTATAAATTCCGAAGCGTACAAAAGACAAACGCTTTCAAAACGTACAGGATTTGAATATGTAAAATTCCGGGAAGGATTCGGGACAAGAGATCTACGACGGACTACGCACCAGCCTCCGTCTCATGTATTCACGACTGACGAATTTTATTTTATATTGTTATTGTTATTGAAGTTACATGGTAACTTATAACTTATTTATACATATACATATAAACATATAACTTATTTATAAAGACATGAAAACGGTTAATTATACACTGTGTCCCGGCTGTGTCTAGTATTAATCGTAGACGCTATATAAAAAAAAAAATACTTTTCGTGAAAAAAGAAGTGTGAGCGTTCAGCTATCGCAGTACGCTGTAATGGTGTCAAGGCCATTGTCGCACAGCGCGGCATTAGAAAGTACTATTTTAATTCATATAAACTACGAAATAATTGAATAATACAATAATAATTCTAAGTAATCTCTGCATGCTCTGTGTTCTGTGTTTTATTCTACAAAAAAAATATTTATTTTTACAATTATATCTAGTTACACACCACGAACTGAATATCTATTCTTGTCTTGTGTTTATATCCATGTGTCTGCGTATTCTTTCGCGTATGTCAAATGTGTATAACCTAATAAATAAAAAGAATTATACTTTAATTGAAAAAAAACATTTCGTTTTAAAAAAAAACTTAAATATTCAGAAGATTAACGAAAGGTACGTTCGTAGTTTTCCTATAGGAATAGAAAAACCCATGGAGAGGGTTGTCGAGGTTTGAGGTTTTGAGGGTTTTCTTTTTATATGATACAAGCTGACCCGATGAACTCAGGATCAATAAATGTTGTATTAACTTATTAACAGAATTAAATTCAGTTTTTATTAAGATTACTCAAAATAAGTAAATTCAATAAATGAACAAAAATCAAAAATATTATAATATTTCTATTTTAAGTATCGATGCGCACACAGTGACAAATGTGATAAGCTTACAAAGTGAACATCTTCGAAGGCAACTTACCGTTAGAAAATAGAATTCCGCAGAATACAAAGCCATACTATACAAAATGTATGAGAAAATGAATTTTCTTTATATTTTTTTTTCTTGTTTTTTTCCGATGTTTTGATAGTTATTCGGGGCAGTGATAAATCCAACAAATCAAAGATCATAAAAATCGGCCCAGCCGTTCTTGAGTTATAAATGGTGAACTATTCCGACTTTCTTTATATGTATAGATTATATCATTTACATAGTAGATTTTTAAAACATACTATGAAGGTGTAATTACTATTGTTAATTTTCTTATATTCCCATTATTGTTTTATATATATTTAAAGTTGTAGACATCTTTCGAGTATGTTGCACTTTAGGTGTTAAATTCACTATGTCATATTAAATCTTAAAGTATATTTAAGTACATTGATGTTTTATTTTGGTTACAATTTATGCAACTGTGGGTTATATGGCTTGAATAGTGATAAAACTAACACATGCAACTTGGTTTTTAGGAGAGTTTACGAGACCCACCAAGCTTTTTTTTTTCAGATATACTTAGTGTGACAAAATTGCGCTTGACTGTACTTACACACTGTCTGAAAGTTCAGGGGCAGCGTGGAATTTTAATCACAGAACATCTAACGCTGACTGATTGATTTACACCCGACAAGCAAGCTGCTGAAATATGGATGCGCTGCTCTGACTGTACAGAATATTCTCTGAATATGATATACAGAACAAAGTAGGAATGAACATTTGAAAAAAAAAATTAAGCTAACTCGTTGTCATATATAAATCATACCATACAATCGATCTTATATAAATTAACTTGAAATTATATAAAACAAGTTTACCGTTTTTTTTGCCCATTACATGCTAATTTTTATTACTGTTTTATGAAGTTTTTGTTAATTTTATATTGTATGGTATATACGAGTATGTATACTATATTTAAATATTTTGGAAATAATAATATCTTATCATCGAGAACAGACTTGCGAGATGTTGTCTGCCTATTTTGGAATGCAAGCGGGGTCCCGGAGTTTCGGATATGGATGCTTTTGACACATGTTACGATCTAAGCCATCGCATAAAAACGACACATCTGGATTCAAGTTCCTAGGGCATCCATATAACCACATTCACTACTATTACACATTTTTTACAATTCATTCTACGCTGTTATCAGAAAACCATAATATAATTAATTATTAAAAAAACACTTTAACTCATAAAAAGGTAATTTCGTTTTATTTAAAACAATTATATTTTAATTTACCAATATACAGGAAATATAACTTTTTAAAAACTGAGAAACGTAACAATATTAATGGATATATATAACATAAAAACACATGTAGTTAGAACAAACTCGAAACAAAACAAGAACATTTTTTTTTCTATACTTCTGTAGTTATGGTTTAATAAAAAAAAGTTTGAAATTGAAAAATAAAACATTTGAAGTGTTAAGAAAATACTTAAACGAACCAATTTACTATAACTATCTTTTATTGTTTTTAAATGTCATTCTTATACATTTATACATGTGATGGAAATAAATTATCTTATCTTATCTTATTGCGTATTAGCTGCCTGCCCCCGCTTCGTAGGGATATGCTTTGCTTATCCTGAAATCATCTTTAAAAGTACCTAAGCGCATTTACGCCTTATCATATACAAAAATCGAGAGTCAGTACATATTGCTACTGATACTTTGTTGCTGCAGAAGCAACCTATCCAACAGTAAACCCTACTCAAATCCATTCAAGGTTTTTAGAGGAGAGTGTAAAAACGCGAAAAGCATTTTTCATTAAAAAGTACTAACTTTAGCTAAAACCTTATTATTTCGACTGCCTAACCAAAGCAAAGTACTAAGCACATTTTTTCAAAAATATTCCGTCCAATAAACTTCACACGGAATAATATTCATCATACGATAGCTGTATAGGGATGAATAATATCAGTCTGAAGACGAGAAGGTTGAGATCGGCCCGACGCGGACGGGCCAAAGAAACGTTACATTTTACGCCAAGTATTTCTGCATAAAGACATCGATTGCCATTTCAGCAACGCCTTACATTTTCGTTTTGCAAAGGAGCAGTCAAAGACGAGACTGCTTTGAGCTACTCTATACCGAGCCCACGCTCCTTTTGTCCATAACGGCAAAATTACCACACAGCAACCTTTGATCCTCGCGTATTCCCGGGGTTGCTTAGCAACATAAAAAAAACAATTAAGATCGTACCTCGAGAAATTTGAAGATTTTCAAGTGCATAAATAGGTAATTTCGACATTGCGCTAAATGCACAATATCGAAGTTTTCCGGTTCTCTTTAACGGCCAGTAAATCAAGCCTAAAATTACAGTTTTTTTCATTCTTCTAACTTTTTAAGATTTAAAAAACAAACGAAGAATCACATTGCCTCAGATTAGACCATGCGCAACCGGTAGAATGCAAATACGACTGAAGAGCGATATTTCTTCGTTCTTTTGAACGGTGAAAATGCGTTTTCATCGCATCGAGCACCTGCGGTATTTATTTATTGAATGTATTGAACGCAGGTTTTAGAGCACCGCTTGACAGATTATACCAAATTGTTCTTAGAGGCGGATGTTTTCTCGAAGGCCACAGTTTTTAAGAAATCTGAATTTACTCTTCTAAAGTCTTTTTAAAATACAGTATCCTGAACTTTAATAGTAATTCAACTCCATAGCTACATTGCCTGCCACTATTTTTATTTTTGTATATTTAAAGTATTACTGCGTTAGTTATGCTTGCAATTGTAAACACTCATGAAACACACTATATGTGAAAAACTTGTAAGGATGCAAGACTAACCTAAATTATAAGTTCCTTTAGAATTTCTTTTCATCTCTTGTACTTGTTGTTTTTCCTTAATTAAATAAATACATAAATAGGTTTCCCAATTTACATTTTGTTTTGGGTATAACAAAAAAACTACATTATCATGCAAAAAACTAGTAAAAAAAGTTACCATAATATAAAAAGAAATAAAAACAATAACAACAAAAATAAGGGAAAACAAATAGGAATATTTAATATTATAAAGTAGCTTTCAATTTTTAATACGATCATACAGCCTATGGCAGATAAAAAAACTGAAAGAGACAAAAGGACGTCTCAATATTCCTTATAATTAAACTAAAGATATATTTATCTGGATATGAACATACTATACAATAACATAGTTTAAATTGCTAATTTGTTTTTCTAATATAAATATTTAAACATTTATTATATCTTCATAGGTAAATTGACGGTCTGATATTGGGTCACAATAAAATACTGCCTTCCTTGGTACAGATATAATCTAATTATTAGGGCAGGACACAAAATGAAGCATTGCTAATTACTTTTAATATAACATGTTGTAATTGCAATTAGCTCTACCATATTTCTATTTATTTTCAAATTAAATATGTTAGTTAATAAATAAACATATGCTCGTACTCAAATCTAAACCATTTTACCACGTACCCCCAAACAATATAGAACGTAGGATCTTTAATTTGAATTTATGAGATGCGAACATAAAAATGCTTTTTACTGACATGATTTTTGTTTGATAATAGCAGGAACAGAGAAAATAACATGTTAATTAAACACAACACATCAGTAATGAAAATAAAATAATGCATGACCACGGTCAAAGGCGCGTTAATTCAACGCAACGATCTTCCTATAGATAGAACATAATTTTAAATTTGATAATATATAATGTATTTAATTTATTCAATACCTCGTTTTGAAAGTTATCAGAGGTATAATGAAAATAAAAGTATACTTATTTCTTTCACGTCGAATTCACTACCGCTGGGTTAAAAGTCAAACGTCTTAACCACTAGACTACTACGATCTTAAGTATATTATTATATTCATAATAAAAATAATAACTCTACATTAAAACTGTAACTGTAAAGGGTATTGTATTTCACTCAAGTTTAATTGATAGATTTGCCTGGATATCGTTTATAAAAATGCAATTATAGTAAATCCAATACGTATCGTTGGTGAATATGCACCAGGATGGCTACAAATTGTAAATAAATCCCTCGTCAATCATTCATTGACAGCCTTGCCGGTCTAAAAATAAAATTTTAGCCCGAGTATTTATGAATTTATTGAATTGCGATGTTATTATATTTTGGTAGGTATCCAACCAAAATATATTTCAGATGTATATTTTGATTGTAAAAAAAGAATGTATGAACATTCATATATTTAATTAAATATGAAGTATTCAACTTAAGTATATGCCGTCATTCAAATAGGTACTAGTGTAGCATGTGAGTCATTTTAGTTAAAGAAATACGAATTGTAAAAGAAATAAAGTAAGGTTTTTTTACTATCACATGGTCATTTTGGTCTTCAACATTATTTTGAGGTATTGTATGACAGCAACAAAAGCAAAATTTGTTCTTTCGTTTTGTTGTGGTCGGCCTTTACGATCCTTGTTGGAACTGCTTTTAGCTTTTAGACATACATTCATGTATAAAAAGATACTATCCTTGTTCTTTCGCCTTTTGTCCGTCTGTTGCATTTTTCAACTCGAAAAGTACAAATGCGAAAGAGTTGATTTTTTGTGTGTCGATTAGCTCTTGAAAAACAGCCATAGCCGTTTAGATTACATCGGAGGCTGTCGGATAATATAGATATGTAACATTAAACACCACTTATTTTTTAGTACAGTTCGATAGAAAACCCAAATATTATATTCGAATTTCAAAATTATGACAGCACAGTTTTTGGAAACTTGTGGACTAATTAGTAATTACCGGCCAGTTAAAATAATACAGTCATCTATGTACGCAAACAGAAACATGTAAAAATGTTCAGTTCCACGTTATAATTATTAAAAAAAATATATTCTTTATTAAATTAAAATATTAAGTTTCACTACTGGCCGCGCGTCAAAATTTACGAATAAAACTAAAATAGTGTTAAAATTTTAATCTACTTTGGCCTAAAACTAACCCACTGTCGCCTTTATGGCCATCCAAAAAAATCCAAATGGGCTAGAAGTGCCGTAGGCACAAGCAGAGATAGGAAATGAAGCAACCCATTAAAATTTGGTGCCACCGGTGCGAGTACTCTAGGGAGGAGATGGCGTTAATGACGCCTGTAGAGCCTAGTTGTAAGACTATAGGTTCTATTTAAATAATTTACTAATTCTAAACAATGTATAAACGCAGTTGATATTATTTGATAGCTACAGGATGTCATAGCCATTCTTATGTCATTACTGAAGTTTACTCTACGCTGATTGTGGTAAACGGCTAGAGGTCCATAGCAAATACAAGTCCTCTCTGTGGTCGTTTAGAAGCTCCGCACAAAGCTATAAAATAAAGGAAACAATCTAAATGGAGAATTGAGAATGTTTGCAAGTATTGCATAAGCGTTGTTTATGCCTGTTTATGTATTCCAGCTAACACACACCAAACCAAATACTTACTTTGCTATTCGCGCATAATAGACAAATGCTTTCCTTTGATTTGTAACTTTTACGAGGGTCGAAGTATTCTCCAGTTGAAAAGATCTTTTTAAGGGTTTACTTGGAATTTTTCGTAAATAGTAACGTTCATTTTAATCCAAGATTTAAAATTAATTTTACAAACAGGCAATATATTCTTATTTTCGAACATAAAACAAACTGATTCAAAATCAAATTTAAATGCAGCTCCAAATTGATTTTGAAAAATAAATTGCAAAAATTGAATGACCAAAGGAAACGGTTATTAGAGAATAAAAATATTAGGAAAAAAACAACCTTATAGTAATATACAGACCTTGTTGTTATAAGTCTGTAGATATTTTGAAATGGGTTTAAAATTTCGTTATTTTCGTACTTACAATAATTAAACGACTTGCGGTCTAAAGATACAGTTAAAGTCCTCAATACACTTAAGCCACTGAAAAACCCAAAAATTAACATATTACTTAGGAAGAACCTAAGTTAATAAACTCCCTTCACTATTTTCTACGCGTACAATTAAAGATATGTTTAAAAAATCTATCATATACATTTGCACATATATTCGCACAAACACGCATTTTTTCAAACTTTAGTAAAATTGCCTGAGAAAATCGCATAATATTATGAAGTTTCTGTAAAAACACGCTGATGATTTTTTTTTATGGTCAGATTTCTTAATTATATTGGATTAATAAAGAAGTTTAAATATTTACGCGTTTAGTTGTCATACGTATTATTTGGAATAAATGATTGAGACAAGTGAGTGAAGTCGTGGAATTCATTGCGAATGTGATAAAACTGTCACTGGCGCGGCACCTTGTCGATATAATAATTCTCCATACAAATAGAATAAAACACATTAGGACTTATGTATGTAGGTAAATTTTATGACTCATTGTTGTGTAATGTAGTTTTCAGTAGTTTTGTAGTTTTCAAAACCGTATTAAGATTTGTCGCGTTGGATATTTAACATCAGTGCCAGCTTAAAGGCCAAAGTAGAAATCCTAAAATTGATTAAAATGTGTAACAAGTTCCAATATATGTATTTTTTCCCTAGTATATCGAAATGCTCGCAAAATCCAAAATTGTTTACGCATCACACTGGCATTTAGTAGGGCTTTAATTTACATGATTGATGTCGATGTTTAAAAAACAATTTACAGGAAATGAAATCGGTTCATCAGTCAGCTGGCATCCGCGAGCTGGGAGCGAATTAGGCCGAAGATGACAGACAATTTTCAACCCAATTTTTTTTTCAGCTTTTCAAAACATTAAATAATATAATCCTCCAGAAACCCATCTGCATAGCTTTGTTGGTTTTTGTCGTAATAAATTTTGTTAACTAGTGATAATAAGACATTAAGTATTTTATATAGTATCTGATATTCTCTTTGTAGTTTTAGTGTGTGGTAACATTGTTTACCATCTATGAATAAGTGTTAGCATACTCACGGGTCCTGTGGGTGTGCTGGCTGTCAAACCGAATTTTGATACGTCGGTTTTATTTTGTTTATTTATATATGTGAAGTTGATACAAATCGCACCCAAAATAGACATATCCCCTTAAAAAAAACATGATATGTATAAAGTCCACCAAATTTACCAAAAACCGACTCATTATTTGTGTAATATGCAATCATTTGTTTGGTACTAATCTTGAGTGTTATTAGTATGTTCATTATGTATTTTATTTTTCTTTTAATGTAACTTTAAAAGTAGATATTTGTCTGAACATTAACTTTTTATGAGACAACATTGTATATTTATATACTTTAAATTCGTTTTTCTCACAAATAGACAAACTTTTTCTTATTTCTATATACGCATTGACGGGTTGACATTCTTAGTTGTAGCACAATAAAACACTGCCTTCCTTAGTACAGACATTGTCCCGGCCGATCCGCTTCCAGCGGATCCGAAGACCAGTCCTCTTCAGTCGGGACACAGCTGGGTGGCTTCTGATGCCACGTTCTCAAGGTGGACTGTAGATCCGAGCTTTCCAAGAGTCAGTCTCCTCAAATCAAGCTAGCCTGATTTATAATGCAACGATTTCAAAAAGTTCAAAATGATTAAAAGTCAATAAAAACAGAATTGAAAGTTATCACATTATTTATTCAAAACAGTATATTCAACGGGTCGTAAATCCGTTGAATAAGCAAAAGGATATTGTCTGAATCACAATTTAAAACACAGAATAAAGTTCAGTACTAATTAAATTAATGCGAACAAACATTGACAGTTTATAATACAGTTCTCCGAGATAGTGACAATTTGTGACTATTTATTTTATAAAATAAAATGTCAGATTGTCTTCAATTCACTCACCGATATGCTAAATCTCCAGCCTAACTTCGCATCGTTCACTAAACGAGTCTTGAATGCTGAAGTGCATTTGTTTTGGTAATTTGTGACCTCGTTGATTTAGCTCGATTTTATCTCGTTGCGTGATTAACATTTAGCTCTCGTGGTATCCAAAACCTCTGGTTGGATGGTACGTAATTAATAGAGTTACACCAACTTCTAAAAATTTTAAACTAAGTTTAATATTCGCGACGGCTATCGATTGACGTTATAAAAAACTGACAGCGAAACGGTGCTCAGTCACGTCTGCTAAAAAAACTAAACAACACTAACACGAATGTAGGTATGAGGCGACCTTTTATTCACGCGTTTCCGCTTTCGCCCTTCAGCGGACGCACCCCCTTCATACCTCTTGCCCACAACCTACGAGCGTTTTAGGAATATTTGAAATCACATAATTTTTTTTAATAAATTTTTTACCATACTTATTGCTTCAAATGATTTTTTTATTTAAAATTCGTCAGTCTGGTGTTGCCAACTTATAATTTCCGAAATTAATTTCCTGAATGTGAGTTTACCTCATATTTCCCACGACATTCCGCCCTCTCTGAAACGTTACTCTTTCAGACTTTGATGGTCGTGGACTCGCAACACTGCCACTTTGACTGCCGGTCGTTTGTAATGTTTCCCGTGGCTTTTGACGGTTACCGCTCGGGTTTGTCCGTCTGTGCCGGGGTGTGTTTGCACTACTATGCCGCGCAGCCAAGCGTTTTGCGGAAGTCTTTTTTCGATTATGAAATACCACGTCGCTTACTTGTATATGTTTCGCGGGTTGTTGCCATTTTTCTCGGTGCATGAGACGCTCGTGATGCCGGAGTCGTATGGCAGGTAGATCGGCCCTCCGGGCAGGTATCGCCTTTCCCTGTCGGCCCCGGCAATACGGACACTTTTGAGCCGTTTTCCACACAGCGCTTCGCGCTTTAGGTATATAGAAACGCTGTCTTAATTCGTTTAATACGAACCTTTGACCTTGATGGGAGCTCGTCTCATGCACATGGCTTATTAATAGCTTGGTGTAAGGGTGACTTGCAAACAATATGGCCGGCTTAATACATTGCAATGCGATATTTCGCATTGCATTTATGCGACCGCCTACACGCAATATTTTTTCGTCATCTAAAAATGCATTTAGATGACGAATTTCACTCGACTTTTTTATTGGCCGATTTGCGCTTAAATCTTTTAGCTCCTCAGCGAAGATTTCGTTTTGCGCTTGTCGTAACCAATACTTTTCCGAGTTACTGATTTCTTTCGCAGAGAGCGCCCCCCGCCCCCCTCTTTTTCGAAAGATATCGACCGCTCTGAACACCCACGCTGTACAACGAATTAGGCGCGTCCATTTTGAATATTTGGACGCGTCTATTAACGCTGTTTCGGTCTCAGCAACGTGAGTGACAAAAACGTTATTTGTCACTTTGTTGTGATAATTTATTTTCACCTTTTGAAAATTAGAAGTTAAATCGTCTCTTAATAGCCCGTCGCGCTCGTTGCGTTGTAAGTGCAACGCGCGCCCGCCATTTGTCCCGGCGTCGAAATTACCGTTTTTTAATTTCGCGTCGCGTTCCTTACGTTGTGAATGTAATACGCGATCGCTATTAGCGCCGGCGTCGAAATTACTGTTTTTTAATTTCGCGTCGCGTTCCTTACGTCGTGAATGTGATACACGATCGCTATTAGCGCCCGGTCCGATTTTACCGCTTACTGACCACCCAATTAACGCCTTCGTAACCACAGGGCCCTGACGCCAATTACCATGCACTTCCCGGGGCAAGATGAGGCCATACTGGTCTTGTCCGATTAGCATTTTTATTTTTCCGTGAACCGACTTAATAGGTAACCTAGATATAAACGGATATTTTTCTCGTAATTTATCGATATCTAAATTATGATAAGGTAAATTTAGATTTTTCATTGTTTTTACATGTTTTAAATTATAAATTACGGAACCGTTTTCGGCTTGAATTTTTATATCTACCGACCTAGTACACGAGTTCTGTGATTTCATACCGTTAATACCTACTATTTTTAATGTCGATGTAACGCCCTTTGCGCCGATTTCATTTGCTATTTTTTCGTCGATTAGAGTCAGAGTCGATGCCTCATCCAATAACGCGAGTATATCCCTGGACCCAGCCTCGCCCGTGACCTTCACATTTACAACTCGGAGTCCAATGCTTCCGCTCTCATGACGTGTGTGCGTCACGTGACCTGTCTCGACGGCGGTTGACCCCTCTGGAGAGGCCGCTTGGCTGGGTTCCGAACGCGTTATCGGATGAAGTAACTTATGGTGTTTACTTTTGCATCCGTTAATTCCGCACGACACTTTTCTTTTACATTGAAGTGCGGTGTGTCCTAATTTTAAACAAATAAAACATAAGTTCTCTTCCCTGACCCAATCGCGTTTATTATTTAGGCTTAGAGCCGCAAAATTCCTACAAACATTTAAATCATGATTTGTTTTTTTACAGTACAGACATTTTTTAACTTCTAACGATTTTTCGTAGGTATTAAAAATATGCCTACGCGTCGGCTCTAATTTTTTAATCGCGCGCGTTTTTAACTCGCTGCGTTCTTTGACCGCGGGCTTTGAACTACCTGAGTTAGTTTCCTCTTTTGCGGCCGCGTCCAGTAATGACTCTAGCCATTCCCCGAAATCTGTAAGTGTGGGATGTTCGCCTTTGAATTCTTTGTACCACTGAAGCCTTAAATATTGAGGTAATTTTAAAATTAATTCTTTCAACAATGGCGGATTAATTAAATATCCGTCATGTCCCATACTTTTAAGTGAGTGTACAATATTGCAAACAATGGTGCCAAAATTAACTAATTGTGAAAGTGAGTCACTTACCCCAATATTCGGAACACTGCGAGCCTCTGTCATCAGTTCATCTATGCGAGCATCTGGTCTGCCGAAGCGTCGATAAAGCACCTTCATGATGGCAGGAACGTTCTCCGGTTCGACTAGCAGCGACCTCACAGCCTCCCTGGCTGGCCCGCTGAGTGAGGCAGCCAAACGGATTAAATTATCTGCATTGGAGTAGCCGCACATCTCGTTCCCCTGATTAAATAAACTAATGAATATCGGAAACTCATTAGTGTTTCCGGTAAACTTCGGCAAGTCTCGTAAAAGTTTTGCACGCGCCGACACTAACATGTTATTTCGATACGAATCACTTGTATTAGGCACTGACACACACACTTTTTCAGTCTTTATCGGCGACCGTTGTCGGTAGCGCGTTGTCTCGCTCTCGCCCGGCCGCCCCTCTTGTGTCGCGCCAATACGGAGATTTCGAAACGCCTGTTTCAAATCGTCCGCTTGCGTGTCGATTCTCGGTATTTTCGTCGCGGCCCATTCGCGACAATACCTAGACGATGCTGATGAGTCCGCGATGCTGCCCTCATCGTCATCTTCTTCCTCGGCCTCGATCATTTTTTTTTTGATCTCCAGCCTCTTTGCCACCAGATCCATCTGTATCTGGGTGGCTTCTGCAGCGGCTTGCAGCCTGGAGTTTTCTGCAGCGGCTTGCAGCCTGGAGTTTTCTGCAGCGGCTTGCAGCCTGGAGTTTTCTGCCTGCAGCCTGGCGCTCTCTTCTGCAGCCTCAAGGTCCGCTGCCAGCAGTTGTCTGGTGACGCTGCTTCTAGAAGCAGCTGACGTCCTGGACCTGCGGCTTGCAACGGATGATGCCCGTGACGCAGGGAGTTCCTGGGCCGCTGCCTGCAGCCTCTCCTGGAGCCTGGATGGGCCTGCTTCCGTGCTGACCTGTTCGGCTTCCTGGGAATCCTGTGCCGTCATGCTCAGACGCTCCGTTGTGTACGGCGCTTGTTCCTCGGCTCTGTCCTGTCGGCGTCCTGCGCTGATGGTTCGTCCTGAACCGCGACTTGTATTGCCTGACAGTCTTTGCCTCAGGCGCTCGCTCTTCCTCTCTCCTGGAGTTGCCTGATCTGCCATATCCTTTTGGCTCGCTTGACTTTTTGACATCTTGTCAAAGAAAACTCGGGGCTCGTCCAATCTGCGCTCGAAAGGACCAACAAAGATGCTATGTCCCGGCCGATCCGCTTCCAGCGGATCCGAAGACCAGTCCTCTTCAGTCGGGACACAGCTGGGTGGCTTCTGATGCCACGTTCTCAAGGTGGACTGTAGATCCGAGCTTTCCAAGAGTCAGTCTCCTCAAATCAAGCTAGCCTGATTTATAATGCAACGATTTCAAAAAGTTCAAAATGATTAAAAGTCAATAAAAACAGAATTGAAAGTTATCACATTATTTATTCAAAACAGTATATTCAACGGGTCGTAAATCCGTTGAATAAGCAAAAGGATATTGTCTGAATCACAATTTAAAACACAGAATAAAGTTCAGTACTAATTAAATTAATGCGAACAAACATTGACAGTTTATAATACAGTTCTCCGAGATAGTGACAATTTGTGACTATTTATTTTATAAAATAAAATGTCAGATTGTCTTCAATTCACTCACCGATATGCTAAATCTCCAGCCTAACTTCGCATCGTTCACTAAACGAGTCTTGAATGCTGAAGTGCATTTGTTTTGGTAATTTGTGACCTCGTTGATTTAGCTCGATTTTATCTCGTTGCGTGATTAACATTTAGCTCTCGTGGTATCCAAAACCTCTGGTTGGATGGTACGTAATTAATAGAGTTACACCAACTTCTAAAAATTTTAAACTAAGTTTAATATTCGCGACGGCTATCGATTGACGTTATAAAAAACTGACAGCGAAACGGTGCTCAGTCACGTCTGCTAAAAAAACTAAACAACACTAACACGAATGTAGGTATGAGGCGACCTTTTATTCACGCGTTTCCGCTTTCGCCCTTCAGCGGACGCACCCCCTTCATACCTCTTGCCCACAACCTACGAGCGTTTTAGGAATATTTGAAATCACATAATTTTTTTTAATAAATTTTTTACCATACTTATTGCTTCAAATGATTTTTTTATTTAAAATTCGTCAGTCTGGTGTTGCCAACTTATAATTTCCGAAATTAATTTCCTGAATGTGAGTTTACCTCATATTTCCCACGACAGACATAGTCGAGTATCTTTACTCGACTATGTCTAGGCAGGGCACAGTCAGTAGCAGTATTAATCGTTCCATGTGTAAATTTAACATTTGTATCTGTAATTTGCTCTACTAAATTTCGTTTTTTTTTTTTCAAATGAAATATATTACGATAAATAAATAAATAAATAAAAATAAAGATGTTATCTACAGCTTCCATATCTTGTTACCACATCTTTACATGTAACTTAAAAATAAAGTTATTAGTTGAAATCAGTTGTTTGGCCGTTAACCATTGTTTGTATGTCAAGTAAGGTAATCATTTTAGGCTTATTGCATCTCATGTTATTTGTCAAAATACTTTTTTACCGCTGAATGGAAAACTTAATGTTTAAATTGTGGAAAAAAAAGACTTCTGCTAAAGGGCAGTTCGCCAATGGGGAAACAGTGAGTGTATTTGTGTAAAATTGGTTATTAGTATGATTTATTAGTAGTAGTATTAACTGGAAAGCTTATTGTGATAAAAATAATGGTAGTGAAATTGTAATTAATATAGTTTGTAGTCGACTCAATCAAAGCATTCTGTAACCCCTTTAAAATATGAATTCCTTATGCTTTGATTAAAAAAGTTGTCAACTCCTCCGACAACTTTACGCGCAATACATCCCAATTTCATCGAAACCGGGTAGGCATACATGGCAGGTACTCAAAAGCTGATTAATTGGAAACCAATTTATATATATAACTGGTGAATTTCTATGAAATAGCTTCTCCAGCTAAACATACCACAATCGAGTACTACACTATATTTAAATTAATGCGATACGATTTTAAACACTCTGCGTTCAAGTCAAAGTCAAAGCGGGTTGTCTACGCACGTAGAAAATTTTACCGCTTTGTTTTCCTTTCGAAAACTCCTAATTAAGTGTGCCCTACACGATAAGCGACAGTACAAAGTGGTACTATTTGCCAATTTACTTCTGTATTCTAATGGCGATAATTCTATTGTTAGATGATAAGGCAACACGTCCCTTGAATACGAAGGCAATAGGTACAGCGCGAGGTGTGTAATATCTGGTAATTTATTTCTCGAAGCTTTTCTCGAGGGGCAAATAAACTCAAGGGCGGAAACGCGCTCATAGCCTTCCGCAGAAATATTTATCTACAGAAAAACGTCGTCGTTTTCTTTACGCGCTATTTCCTTGACAGCGATTTCCTTTCTATTACTTGCCGCATAGCTACGAATCTATTTTATTTATTTAAAGTTATTTATTTATTCCAGCAGCGATACGTTCAAAGATACATTTGGAAAAATAATTTAGGAATAAATGAGTAATTTTAAAAGACCTGTTTTAAATTCTTTCGAATTTATAAAGACAAGATTTGCTCGGAAAAACTTTACATTTTGAGCACCGCGATTATATGTTTAATAATATTATTTTAATATTCAATGATTATTTTAATACTACAACCATTTTTATTGCTTTTCAATTTATTTATTTATTTATACTTTATTGAGAAATCCACAGTATTACATTTTTACAATTACAAACAAAACTTATTACATACATACACACATATTATCGATATGCAGTTAAATAGTACTAAGCATAAAGTAATAATACCTCAATATTGTACAATTGTTTTTTCTATTAATAATATTTCATAAATAAATATATACAATAGCAACTAAAATTTTTTAATTCTTTTAATCTCCTAATTGGAACATTTATTTTCATTTTTATTTTCTTTTTAACTTCATTATTATTCCACCTACGCAACTAGAAGTATACCTCCAAAGTATATAGTAGGTTTAATAATACTTATTTATTTTATATTAGGTACCATAATTTTCATAATATGTGGTCGGAAAGACTTGGACTACGCACATTATGGTCTCCATTTATAACGCGCCATTGACACTATAAGGACCAGACCCATTTTGCCAATTTAAAAAAAATGTATTGCAAAATTTAAATATAATGAAATATATAATAAATTATATATTATCGACCTATTTATTTTGAATCTGAATTATAACTTTAATTTAAATAAAATAAATAAAAATTAAATTTAAGTAATTGAATAGCAACCTCGAGCGTCAATTTTAGCATGAAAAATTACAAAAAGCAAAACTATAAAATAAAATGAATAACCATGACTCCCGCCATGTATCAAAAATCAGTTAAATATTTGCATTCAAAATATTTTAGTACATCTCGCTTTCGTTGTACTTCTAGTTAAATAGACTGAGGCTTGTGATGGTAGTAACATGTTACAATAAATGTGCGATTTATTATATACTACTTATTACATATATACACCGTGTCCCACAAAGTTTTACGAAAACTTAAAAGAGGTGTTGTTATTAAATATTCTAGCTATGATTATGAATAAAAAAAACCAAAATAATTTACAGCTAAATTTGATTACTTTTTTAAAATTACACCTTTGTTTCTGTGCGAGGGGATCGCACGCTTGCAAAAACGAGAGGTGCATTCATACGAACCTATGCTTTAAATTCAGTTAAATTACTTTAATATCAAAATTTGGTATAGATATTTAAATAACTGCGATTTATGTATTTACCGTTTTTTTTTTTTTATTGAGAAATCAAGTTGGCCGATGAGTACAAGTCTATAACCTTCCTAACTAGGTAAGAGTTACCTGTTCTAAGGAAGGTTATATATGAAGTATTACAGTGCATACAATAGACCAGCGCAAAACCCTGAGAAAATATAAAAAATTACCTAAGGCACAAATATACACCCCCCCCCCCCCCCACACACACACACACATTGTGCTGTTGATGTTTCTTTCAAATGTTTACTGTGAAGCCAGAGGCCAACATTTACTGTTATTTGTTTATTTTGTTGTTTTAGATTCGCCAATCCGAAAAAAACTGACTATTATTATTTTTTTAGTGAGGCATAAAAAACTGTGACTTTCAACTTGAAAGATTCACGACCGCGCGCTGTACAGATACAATTCCACTCATGCCATTATCATTTAATTATAATTAAGTAAAGTTTACAAATTATTTTTGATGAAACCATAATGAATTTTTATACACTTTCTTCACAAATAGTACTGGAAATCGCGAGATTAATAAGATGGATTTTTATCGTAAAAGGTCGTGGGATACGGTGTATGTCTTTTAATAAATTGTGGAAACGGCCACACAAATAAATATTTCATTTTTGAAATAAAACACAGATTCATTCATCTTTCATTTTCTAGGCATTGAATAATTTTAATGCGACACGCTCATTTGACTATACTCGGGAGGACGCTCTGAGGTGATGTTCTCATTCGGCTAAAGTCGGTGCGCCGAGCTGTCACGTTAATTTTAGTTCATCTGTCACGTTGATTTTTTTTCTTATATAAATAGGCATGCGGAAATATTATTGAATGTAGTATGCCAGTATAGGGTGATAATTTTGAAATATAGTTTAACTCATGATGACAAATTTAATCAACTTCCTTTCAGAAGTTTAAATCACACACACACACTGTTTTTTTTTTTTTGACCCTGCGCTTACACATCAAATTCTATTTCCCATTTTGATGGGAAGTGAAGATGCCGACTTCCATATAATACGTATTTATATTAAGTAGTATAACATAACGCCGGTGATAAGTACATAACAAAAATATATAAAAGAACGGTGATATTGAATTTATCCAATTAATTGTAAATGTAGAAGAAACAGTATCCATGCAACTCATTTACCAAATACTATAGCCTTGCAGCTCACTGCCCTCGTTTAACTTAGACAAAGCCAAAAATGTCGCTCATATTCTCAAATGATCTTGGTCATCACATTCTATTCAACGCACTCTATGGAAAATTTATAACAGTACATTGTTGCAGATTAGCGAAGCGTGTCCTCATAACTTCTCACACAAAAAAAGTAAATAGTATTAAGACATTACAAGTACCAGGTGTGTGGATATTCGGTCCACCGAATTAGTGTACAGGAAGAGCGCTGAAATACTATTAGTAAATGATACTAGTTGTAGGTTACGAAGCGGCCCTGTATTCTTATATTACTAATATACTTTACAGACTATGTAAAACATTCAACAAATTGTTCCTAGAGGTGGATGTTTTCTCGAAGGCCACAGTTTTTAAGAATTCTGTATTCCCTCTTCTAAAGTCTTTTCAAAACTCAGCATCCTGAATTCGGCTCTCTTCATCGTTAACCTTAATTCGCCTCCTTAGCCACTTTGCTTGCCACTATTTCTATTCTTATTTTTGCCACTATTTTTAATTTTACTTTTGTGTACTTAGTTATAAAGTAGTACTGCGTTAGTTATGCTTGCAATTGTATACACTTAACCATGGTCTTAATGTCAGTAAATTTATATAACTTAGCATTAGATTTGAAATAAATCACTTTATATGTGAAAAACTTGTAAGGATGCAGTCTAACCTAAATCATAAGTTTTTCTAAGATTTCATCTCATCTCTTGTACCCGTTGTTTTTCCTCGATTAAATAAATAAATAAATCATATATATTTCCGAGCAAAATATTATTTTTTTCGGAATTTCTCATTATACTTACTAAATATATATATATATATATATATGTAAAAGTATGTATAAAAACCCTACTAAAAATACGTATTTTAATCAAAACTGTAATGTCTATAAAATATTTAAAACTTATAAATATTGCAAACAAAGAATTAATATTATTTTAATTAGCATAATATTTATTTTTTGTTTGTAATGTATTTGAACATTTTTTATAGCTACAACTTATGATAAAAGAAAGGTAACACAACGTTAGTAAATAAGCAAACATGACGGGTTCCTAGTCGATTTCTCTAAAAACAATATGGAACCATATTCTGATATTTGTCCAAATAAAATCTTGAACTACTGAAAATAATTTGTATTTTTTTTTAAATCACATTATTTACTATAGTATTTTTTCTATAGTATATGCATATTATGTATGTCCTAGAAAGTTTTCTAATAACTACTAAGAGATATATATTCTTTCTACAATAAAAACAAGTCCAGTATGTAAGTCACAGAGCTAAAATAATTTAATTTGATGATATCACATTGAATTACTGTGTGGAGTGAATTGCTCTATAACCAACCCAGCTTAGGAACATTTAATTACTATTAAGCTACTGCTGTGCATGTCAACGAGCTCTAATATTCCGTGATGTAAGGAGGAGCAGGTGCGCCGGCGTTAGCTTTTCCAAGCCAATCACGATAATGTGGAATAATGTCGTTTGGCTGAAACGTAATGCAATGAAAGTCCAACTTTGCTAGCATCTATCTGATCACTTCATAGCTTGGAGCGGATAGACGGAGCACTTGTTTTAACTTACGGCCAACTTCAACGTCGCTTCAAGGACGCTTGATGTTATAATAATAAAAATAATTATGAAAATCAATAATGATGTCCAAACTATTGTGTTCATGTCTCCTAGAGAAAGGTTGAAAATTTACTGAGGATTTATTACATAAAGTAATTGAATAACATATTAAATATAGGTAGGTAAAAGGTGTTTATTTAATGACTATAATATTATTCTTATAGATAACTAATAATAAAAATAATAATAATTATAATAAAACTACTTGCATCTATACAACTACATATGTTATACCGTCACAGAACGGGTTTGCCTAGGGCTGTCGGTATAGAAACTCTTTTGCATGGTATTATTAGCGTGTTTTCGTCACCTCAAATTGAATGCGCAAATCATATTAATCTACATTGAACGCTAATTACTCGTTTATTTTTTTTTTATCAGTAATCAGAAATAAATTTCTAACTTACCCCCTCACTGTCAAAAGTAATAATAACTTGAGAGTTCAAAATGATGTAAATATGAAATAAAAAAAAAACTATTTTTAAAATAGGATATTCAAAATGATTTACCGCTTTCCTACTTAGTTTGTTTTGTTTTTTGTTTGTTTGTTTGTTTGTTTTGTTGTGTTATTCAAACTAAGCAACTAAGCTAATTATATCAATCACTTACTTTTGTTTTTAGTTACTGTGATCGAATACTCTTTCCACATCCACGAAAGTGCATCCAATTTTCCCTCGGAATATTCCAGCAACAATGGCCAACAAGTAATTTGCGTCGCTTCGTTTTGTCGTGAGTTTGGTCGCGACAAAAAGACCGCAACAACACAACGCAACGCAACTGCATGCTTTGTCTTCAAACGATGCACCGGCGGTGTATGAGCTTACAAATCGTCCAGAAAGAAAACAGATTAAATGGCTGCTTAAATGAAAATAATAAATCCTAATTCGAGAGAGATAGTTTCTAATCATAAAGAATACGAATTTCCTAATAATAAATACACATTCTTCCTTATTTTATGCAACTAAAATCTGTCACCAAGCTTTATCCCTAATAATTAAGTTTGAAATAGCTTTAATTTTAAAGCCTGGTTCAGGGGGAAAAGCTGATGGTAACCAGGCGACCCGTGACTATTTTACTGGGTACTGCAAGATTCGACCCTCATCATGAAAAATGTCTCAGTCAAAAGGTACTAAACCTGTCTTGGAACGTGCACTAAAAAAAAACAATCAAATGTAATCTGAATTTAAACCCTAAGGGCACCTAATATTTTTTTTTTCTCGTAAAATGAAATCATCGATCCAATTATTCTCTCCAACATTTTTCTAAATGGGTGGAATGGAACCGGAAAATGAGTTGTTTTATTATAATGTTCTAAAATTGTGACTGCGGTTACCGACGAAGTATTAAGATTTTTGTTTTGCAAAATGGAGCCATATTCGTTCCATCGGAAAGTATGAAAATAATCGATAGGTCGATAGGGGATGCTTTATATCGGTTTCAAGAATTTTAGAATTACTTAAGTTAACAGACAAAAAATAACCGAAGACATTGGGGCCATGTGAAGTATGGCTTCTTTTAATTGCTTAAATACATAACTTATAAAACAACTCTCATCAAATTTTAATACTCGTGCTTATAATAAAATAAATAAAATGATTTTCAGCATTATAATGCAAGCATTCTTTGAACAGTTTTCACAAACATTCGTTGGCCCAAACATTGTATCACGCCAATTTAAATGCTCGATTTGAATGATTGACTGTTCAAATATCGGTTTTCGTCGTAAGTGACAAATGCGGTTTGCGGTCGACATGCATTCTAAATAGTTAGCAATAATAGGATGGAAAAGGCCGAAAATATGAAATGGGAATAGTATAACTATTCGAAAGTTCTGGAATGTCTCGTGTAACTTTAATATACAATATTGTATAAAACTCCAGTTTTATTTGCACCCGAATTAATATATTATTTTGGCACAGTTGAATAATAGTATTTTGACACAGTTAAAGTATTACTTTAAATCTTATCTTACGCGACATGGATAAGGCCAAAAATATTTTATTATTTATAAACTCTCCAATATTTATAACTTTTGAATAAAATAGAATATTATCATAAAAATATTAATAAATCATAAAATAAAATATACGAAAAATACATACAACCTAAAAAGTAGGTTAGGACGTGAAAATATTTTGAACGAAAAACTTACTTTTTGATTTATTCCTATATTACGTAACTCCGCGAACATGTTAAGGAGGAACGAGTTAAGGAGTGAACATGAAATTAAATACTATATTTGAGTAGCCATTTTTTTTAATCGGTCGATTACATTACAAAGCAATAAAACTGCCTTAAAAAAATTAAAAATACATACAATCTAAAATAAACCTGCCTAAATATTCTCGTTTTTACTCGAGAATTCCAAGAGATTTCTCGGGGCCGCTGCAGGGACCTAACCTTACCTAGCAACGTTTTCATCACTTTATAGCAAGACTCAGTGTTCATAGAAGTATAAAATGACGGAATCGTCGCTAGCTCCCGTACTTTTGCCACAAACCTCCAGCGAGCGAGCCGCGAGTGCGTCAGAGACTAGATCCGCTGTTCTCATCCATCATTCCTACACAGCATCCAACAAGGTTTTTGAATGCCTTTTTCGTATACAAAATAAAAAAATCAGCTGAAACAATATCCGCAATTTTAATAAAACGAACTTTAAATCGCCGGTTTTGCCACTGGGGTTTTCAGCCGGCCTGAGTATCCAACGAAGTGAAACTTTCAGCCGATAACACGATATGTAAATCGGGCTCGGTCGTGCCGTGCCATATGGCCAAATAAGTTGTCTGAATTTTAAAGTAGTTAAAAACCTCCTCGTGCACGGGCCAAAACTGAATAATTTTCATGGGGAAAAATACTCTGGCTAATTAGGCGTTTTATTGACCTTTTCTTCTGTACCATACCACAAACCACTACAAGAAATTTCTATCATGTATTTCATACATGCAAGATATAATATTTACATTTTAAACTTTATCAATTTACTATATGGCGTCAGCTGCTATCACTAACCTATTTTATATTTCTATATTTTCAATAGATTTCTTTAATAGATTGTCCTGTAATTATTAATACATTTTAATATAAAAGTACTTCTCCATATTAGTATATTTTTTTTTCATTTCTCTGTAAAAATTTTATAAATCGGTAATACATAAATAAAAATAATTTAACATTCTAAATTTTATAATATCTCATCGAATAAACGTTTATACCGAAGTCCTAAATCAAACCCATCTTTTTGAATAAAAATCTTTGAAATCATATATTTAATTGTATATTACATCAACAAAATAAGGCATAATTGTATAAAAAATATTAAAGTAAATTACAGTTTTGGAAAAAATAAAAAAAAATATGATCAAAACCAGTTAAGCAACATTTCAAATTTAGCAGTTTTGGGTTTATTAACTTTTATTTTACGGGTTTTCCTTGTTTAACATATTAAAATCTTACAAAATATAAACACAATATAAAATATAAACAACAAAATAAAAATAAACGAACAAGATACAAACAAAGTACAATTATTTAAAAAAACATGCTAATGAAAAATACACTTCATTAAAACGAACACAGTAAAATACTCACATCATATAATAATCAAAAAAGTGAAAAGTTGACGAAAGCAACTGAATAAGTCAAAATTAATCGATAGCTCTTCCAAGTGAACTTAAAATAACTTTAAGCTCTTTTATACGAATCAAAGGCGTAAAGTTTGAAATGACGTAGTATGTTTTTGATTGGTTTTGTTGGTTAGATATGGTTTTGAATTATATTATTAATATCGGCCATTTAAATTGAAATAGATTAAAATGAATTATATTAATAATGTCTATAAATATTGTATAAAATAGGGATATGAATTTATAATTAATTAAATATTTTTTCTGTAAGAATATAAAATCTGATATCCTATTTGCACGATCTGATATTGATTTTCTATATGGAAAGATGATTTTAAATTTGAAACAACACAACACCCAATAAATATATGTGACAAGAGCAACCAATTCTAAATATTTTTATATACACATTAATCCAAGCGTTATTAATATATGCGATATGTTAGCATGAATATAGTAGTTGACACTATAATGTATGTTGGGTGCATGCCAGCGAATATACTATAAGAAAAATGTGGCAGCTAACGAGCGAAATCTATGTTGGTTCTTTCTTTATCTTGTAAACTTCTTGAGCGCTATACAAACATGTGACCCCTATAAATCTATGAGACTAAGACGATAAATTCTCATTAAGTATGTGTGGTTCGCGTTTGTCATGCCTACGATGGAAAAAGTTGCCTTTCTTGGCACTTTCGGAGAACGCGGAGAACTTGATAATGGGCGAAATAAATTGATTTTAAACTTTTGGCATATTTGGTGAATTAAAATAAATTTTTCTTCTCTTGGCTTCATTTTCTTCTTTCGTTTTAATTGTGTGATAAGAAACCAGGTGCGTTATTGATGTTTTTTAACAATTTCTATTATCTTTTTATTATTTGATTACATTCCTTTTATTGTGGTAAATTTGTAGTAGATTGCGCATCAGATTTTATCAAAAACTAAGATATTTTTAACCTAAAAATACCTTTTACCGTGAAACAAATAATCGTATCCGACATGATGACATAATTGACATTGTTTTACTATTTATTGACTTAGTAATGCTTTTACTACCAACTATACAGAATGTTTCAAAACCCTTCCCGACGACTTAAGGGAGTGTTTATGTTCCCTATTACGTATAAAAATTATATAAAAAAAATACGAAATTTATTTTATCCAAGCGCTCGTCTAAATTCCCTTATTATCGCAGGTGCTCGGCAAGGCCGGTCTATAACCCATCAAGGCGCGGCGTCGCAAGCAACCGAACTTATGACAAGAGCGATTGCATATTATCACTTAGAGTTTACAATTTTTACTAGGAAACCATGATGAATTTTGATATGAGGTCAATACAAATCATGTATGAAATCGTAGGGCCAATAAGCTGGATTTTTTATCGGGAATGGTCTTGAGACACGGTGTATGATAATTTTCAGTGTCTTTAATCTTTAAATTAATACGCAAAGGAAAAACTTTGTACCCGTTTCTAAGCATATTGCAAGTACGGAGGAGTGTGAGATTTGGCATAATAAAAGTTTATATAGAGGAATGTGAATGTTAAAATTTATCTACAATATGTGTGGCAAATACATTAAATTAAATAAAATAAAACGTTCATACCACTGACAGCTGAATGACAGAGTTTCGAGCTGTGAAAATCGCAGGTCCAATGATTTGTTTTTTTTTTATCGGGAATGGTCAAGTTTATGAGAGAGCACGCTCGTTGTCTGACTGAATAATCACGGACGATTACAAATTCGATGCTAACAAATGCGTTTTTGCGTCTTTTTTACACAGCAATCAAGTAACATATTTAATATAGAATATATAGCTTATTAATCACAACGCGTTTAATAATCGTCAAAATAATTGTATTATAATTATATTATTCAAGTCAATTACATTAGTCAAATGTAAACTAAACTCACACCATAGGTTCTGCTTATAGTGCTGCTGATCCAAAAATTCTGTTCCAAAAATTGCCTATTTATTTTCCAAATGGTTTTTCTCCCTCTGGATGCTTTATTTAAAAAAAAAAACCTAAATGTATAAACATAAAGCAATTTTTCAGGTGGGTTCTTATATTAATAAGCAAAAAATATTCCTGTACCCGAGCAATATTTTCATATTCATAAAAACAACATGAAATACATTTTAAAACATGAATTTTGGGGTTATATTAAAAAATTATACTTATTGATATTGTACCGTACTAACCGTATTTTTCTGTAATAGTAAAAATACTATTAATATTAGAGAATTGCTAAACTACATTATTAGTAATTTTGAATCTTTATTTATTTTATTAGCTAACATTTAAAACTACATATGTCACCATAAGATATTTAAAATTTTATTAAAAAATCATTTTGATAACTGTGTTCCTGAAAATAGAAAACTTTCATTGCATATTTTCAATAAAGTTTTATTTATCATTTAAATAAAATCAATTGTATAAGGATAAATAAAATGCTAAATAAATAAAATATTTAAATTGGAC
The DNA here is from genome assembly GCA_020383195.1 of Neomicropteryx cornuta. NCBI lineage: Eukaryota > Metazoa > Arthropoda > Insecta > Lepidoptera > Micropterigidae > Neomicropteryx > Neomicropteryx cornuta. The sequence goes on along the minus strand of JAHKQU010000008.1, from coordinate 15,884,112 downwards.
CTTATTGGCTTTACAAGACAAAAAAAAACTTTAATAAAATAACCAATGGAATAACTGCGAGATAACACTATGTATATCATATTAGATATTTTTATGACCAACCGTTTAGAAGTTACAGGCCTGGGATAAATGTTTAGATAATAAGTAGGCAGGAAACGAGTTTTCCCTATTTACTGTTTTTGACTGTTATGATTTACTAAAATATTTACCTTTTTCAACTGATAATAATAAAATATGAGGCAATTTATCCTAGAATTCAAACATTAGACTGCCATTTATTATTTTTAGCGTTTTCACTTTAAGCGATAATCAACAAATAAAGGCCCTTTTTCATAATATATACATACATTGAGCAGCATTCTTCTTTACGCTGCGGAAACTTTTACGATGTTTAGCGAGGAATCTTATCGAAATTGCCATACATTCTGCAGACCATAAATTGAAAACTACGCATGGCCCTAGTTCGATCGAAAATTACGGTTTTCGACCTAATAATTTTAAAGCGAGTTTTCGAATGGCCCGACATTTACTGAAAGTACGAATTTTACTATAGCTTTTCTGTATATATTTGTTTATTATATTTTTTACACTTTCAGTAATAAGGCGAAAGAGACATTTTAAGAAAAAAAAAATTGTTAAAAAAAAATTATTATAAATACTCAATCATAAAAAAGTTAAAACATTAAAGGGAGAGCTCTTTTGAGTGATTTTCAGAAATAAAATATATTTATTCATAATGTTTACATAATAGGATCTCAAACAAAGCACATATTTGGTTTGGATAATCAAAAAATACAAAGGTAAACCTTTTTACATATTTATAAAGGGTTCCCCATTACAACCAATTTGGGCAGGAAGCCTAAAAATATCATCATGAAGGGAACAAGAATGTTTTCCTGTGTGCCTGCTCTTCTATTCTCTCCCCCCTCCCCCTTGTATATCGTAAATATAATTTTAATAATTCGCTCATTTTTAATTTTATTAAGAACAATATTATAATTATAAATTACCGAGAACTTCCAATTCGTTACATATCTGATATTACAAGTACAACCATTCCAATATTCGAGTCATCTATCCTCGATCTCTATCTATCTCGGTTTTCGCTCTTCTCTATGGTGCGCGTTAATCTTGTAATTTTATCCAACGGATGGTAAAAAGTACGTTTTAGTATTTTCTTAAAAAACAGAATCAATATATTATAATACCTATTTGAATTTGCATCTTTATGCCTCTGCAGTTTATTACTTTTGTATCTAGTTCATAAGATAATAATGTGAAAAGTAAAAGTAATGGTGTTATAATAGTGTATGTTGCACTTTTTTGCTGTATACTTCCTGTTAAATAAATTTGATTGTTAAAGTTTGATTTGATTTCAAATTTAAATTTTTGATAAAATATACAGAAAAGTTCAGAATTTTCGAGACTCCTAATTTTTAAACAAATTAGATACATGACTTTTTAATTTTATAGAAGCTTAGATAATTATGAGACGTAAGAATATTAAATAATAGATTTCTTCTATATGTACAAATAAGAGTCACGGCACTACAAACGACTTTTAAAACCACAATTAACGTTACGTCACTTTTTTTATGTTTCTTTGTTATTTTTTTTAAATATCGCATGTTCATATGTAATTTATTTTTTTTATTAGATCGACGCCACTGAAATTAAACCTTCGCCTAAGCGGGAAACCTAAACTGGGAAGTCAAATTAAATATATCGCTGATACAGTCGACAGCCACGTCGCGCCGAGCCGCTTCCTCTGCGCTGGTACAAATTCACAACTTTGTTTAGTGTCTCGGGCTTTTAAGTCGAAGGTGTGGCAATTAAGATTCCTTCGCAATTACTCACAGGTGATGTATTAGTCAATTACCAAACTCTCGCGAGACGATTCGGGGCGTAATGAGTATTAATTAAAGTTGAAATTAGGCTTTGGAAACTTTAGCAATAGTCTAAAATAGTAGTGCGCCCCGGCGGTTCCTGATTTGATGCACAAAAAAATATAGACATGTTGCGTCCCTCGGTGTTAAAGGGTATCAGGGTAAATATCGATTACTTGCTACATCTCTAAATGTTTTAAATATTTTTTTCCGTTATTTTAATTACATGAATCATATTTTAAAAAAAATACCCAAAACTTTGGGTCTTTGGGATTTGGGCTGTGATCGACTTTCGTATGTATGTATAAATATTTATGACGGGACCCGAGGACTGGGTCAAACTACGATTTGGAAGGCGAGGCTGTTATTTAGTCACTAAGTAACTAACGTTTATTACCAATTTAAGCGTTTATTGATTTATACCAATAACTAATCATAAATAATAGTATCACGAAAAAAAATATTACGAGTGAGAAGTTATATAAAAAAACGCAAAAATATTCATCCGCAAATTTATTATTTATATACTAAAACTTGAATAGAAAACGTTGTACCCTTTTTTAAAAAATATTGCTCTCACGAAGGAGTGTGAGATTTAGAATAGTAAAAATTTCTATAGAGAAGCAGTCCAGAAAGCCGAAATTTATTTATAATATGTGTTATAAATACATTAAATTAAATAAAATTATGAGTTTCGAGCAGTGAATTTTGTGTGATTTTAAACGTTCCTTTTTTTTATTATTATTATTAAGTAATTACAATATTTAGGAGCTAGCTCCGGTGATACTGTTGAGTTTAGTAGGTGAGGAAAAAAAAATAATGCTAAATAACTCGCAGTCTACCCTTAAAAACAGCCTTGGAATAAGGAAAAGGATCAAATACTGACCTATGAAGAGAACTCCACTGCCGAATTGTTCTGCAAAGAAACGAATTGAACCCAATGTTCTGTTTTCTCAAGATAGGTTTTAACTTGGAAGGATGGTCATTACGGCCAATATAAGGAGGCTTAGAGAGTTGGGATCCTTTTTCAATAGTGTGTCAATATAGTAATTAATATCAAACAAAATTAATTAATAATGCCATCTTATACTTCTATGGTCAAGTCTCATTTTACACGAAAAAAATAAATGTTCAATAATTTTGTATCAAAAAATAAATACAGATACAAGCTGTAATTGTTTTTTTTTTCGACTGTATTCAATTTATAATTTCATAGGTATTGCAGGGAATTAAAGCAAACAACACACCCTAATGACGTATTTGAACGCGCTAGCAGCTGATATAATAGAACAAAATTCAAAAAATATATGCAATGATTATAGAGGTAACTTCACCATATTATATAGGTATAATAACCTCAATAATGCTCAAACATAAAAGAGTTACAACTGAATTTTGACCACTGGGAAACCGCTAGTTTTTATAAAAGCGCTGTTGTAAATTGCATTTCGCCGTGGCAAAACGCGAGATATCTCGTAGCCTTGACTGAGCGCTGCGAGCTGCGAGCGGAGGAGGAGGAGGAGCGAGAGGAGGATATTTCTTTGTTTAATAAAAGAAGGTTTTTAAAAAGATGGACAAACAAATGCATTTTTTTTTTTCTCAAAGAACAATGAAACCCCTACACTACAACACTTTTATACGCTTATAAACTTTTATAAAACACTTTTTCGGAAAAAAAAATATGAGAGAAGCAGAATATAAAAACACACAAAAAAATGTATTCTAGTGTCAGGACTTGCGGTTAAGATGTGTAACTTTGTTTGTCTGTGAATATAATAGGAGGATTGAAAATTTGAATGGGATGAGATAAAAGATTAAATATATGTTGATATTTCATTTAATTTGATTCCAATTAACAAATGTTATATACCAACTAACAACCTTCACTTCCCCAATTAAAACGTTACTAAAAATGCTTTATTCAGATATTAAATGTCAGTTTTTTAGTAATGGAATCCAGTCGCCCCCCAGCTCGTATTGTAAACGCTCTTAAATTGACGAACGTTATCAAATCGCAATTCACTCACCCCGAAATTCCTCAGTCGCACTATAAATGTTTATACAGTCAGTTAAGTCACAAGTCAGTTATTTAAAGTTGAAAATAAGAACATGACAGCCCTTCGCCATAGTTTCTAATTCAACTCTTTATAATGACTATATGCTTTAATTAAAAATGGAAAGTAGTTATATTTAATACTTTCGGAAATAACCGTCCCTTTTACTCAGTAAATTTAAAAGTATATTTTTTTGTTGTGTTCCATTTTATCTTCAACCTATATGATTAATGATATATTATAGATGCACCATGTCTCTTAATATATGCATTAGGAAAAGTATACAATATATTTATATGTATGTATATGGATGGTGCGTCACGTGCACGTAACCAGGGTACACGCGACGAGGTTTGATGATGTAAATGAGTTGCTCAATCAGAATCTAAACACGTCAAGTTTAGTCATGCATGCAAATGTTCTGCAGATCGTACGTAGATACTTTGGATACATTTGGATACAATACATTTGGATAAACTCGCTGAAAAACAAAACTAGCAAGCGTAATAATAAATGAAATCGGCAAATATAACTGGTGTCTACCCGATTTGCAAAACTTACTAATGGATATATGTATATTATTTTAATATAAACTTAAAGTAAAAATGAACTTTGTGATGTTGCCCATACCATATTTTGCCTGATATAAACTTCGTATTTAAATATTTTAGCGCTTTAGTAATTTTTAGATTTTCAATATATTTAATAGCATAGTAGAATAAGTCATCTAACAATATAAATTCATATTTCATATTAGTTTTTTATTTAAATATCATTTAAAACATTTTAGTCTCTTATACTAATTTGAATAAGTCATCACATTCATACAATTTAAGTATTTAATAAGTATTTTTTTGGAAAAATATATTAAATTGGGGAAAAGTTTTTACAAATGTACTTGAAAAACCTCATTTGGTTCTATTATTGGTATTCAGTTATATGTTGTTATGTCTTCCTGTAAACTGACTTCTTAACTTTACAACTCAATTATACAATTATATAAATAATACGCACACTAATCAATTGCTTTAATTTTACACTTTTGCATATCCATTATTTTTATTTTCATCAACTTCACACATAAATCACTCATAAAATCTGATCAATTTACATCATTCTTCATCGTAATCACATATCCATTATTTTTATAGTTTTTGTTAAAATATCATCTTTTCCTTATTTCATCTAATTAGATGGTTACATAATAATTGACAATATTTTACACTAAAGAGGACAGGTGAGGGATAAAAATGCATTTTTATAAAACTCAGCGCTGGGTTTAAACCGACATACTGGGCTCTCAAGTACAGGACCTCTTTAGAACCTTTATAAATATTATGCTATCTAGCACTTTATCAAATAATTAAAAACTTTTTCAAAATTTTTCAATATTGTCAAAGATTGTGTCTTTTATCTTTTCAGGCGATTTGCCGCTATTAAAAAACAGTAATCATATAGGTATATATATATATATATATAATATATATATATATATATACTCGTATACGACTATCTTGTACAACTAAGAAAAATATAAAAATAATAAGTATGTATATACGTAAACACAATTAACTAATATATTCTAATATTATTCAATAATAAATGAACGGGAAGTAAATACCATACTCATGAGTTTAGAAAAAAACCCTTTCAAGAGCAAAGATGCAAGTGAGCCATGCGCTAAATAAATCAGTTATTTGAACTTATGCTAAAGGCGATAAGCCCTCAAACTTAAGTACGCTTTGAAGGATATTATTAATTTCATCCGTCTACCCGCTTTATCGTGGGCTATGAAAGCAGTCATTAACTTTGCTTATGCAGCCTCTCTCGAGAGGTGATCACAGCCAGTCGTTGTGAACATTACAATCGCGAGATCCTTTATAAGCTTCGAGTTTGACCTGGAAGTGGCGCTAACTGCCGGTAAGTATCATTTTACTACTGGACGCGACTATCAGAGCTAGCAGGTAGAATTGCTCGCATGGGATTAGCAAATTACATGGCAAACTGGATCTAACAGAATTACAGCTGATGCGATACTTATTTTTTTTATACTTATATGTGATATAATATTTGTACTAACCTGACTGCCACGGTTCGCGTTTGTATTTAGGTTGGGACCGTTAAAACTCAATAATAATATAGATGAAATTTTAAAAACACTGATATTTCCGTCTTAAGTGGATATTTAGTTATTAGAATAAAAATATTCGAGACGAGACTATACATTTATTTAACTACTAGTTCCAGCTTGTCCCGGGAACGGAGGTGTAGAGCGAGTAGTTATACGCAACGTCTTATTTAACCGCATATTAGGTTAGGGCGCGGCCACACTGCCTAACCCAGACTAAGGGTGCGTACACATTACCACAAAAACACTCAGTTGAAAAATAACAAACATCTTGCTTGATTTTTTTGAAAACCTTTACAAATTCGCATATTTTTAGGTAGGCAAAGCAGAATAATTATATGCGCCGTTTTGATTATGTCAAACAAGCAGTGCTAATTTATATTTCTAATATTATTATGATATATTTTATATATTAACTATACCATTTTAATTAAATTTGCTTTTATTTATGCAACATCCAAAAAAACATTAATAAATCTGCACAGCAGCACTTGCGTACGCTATCAATCTTGCCTAGTTAGATGTTTTTTTTTTTGCACCAGGTATTCCTACACATGTACTGAAGTTGGCACGTTTCTGCGCCGTTGGTATATTTACTAACATTAAGCAATTTATTGTACCTATTATTTCATAGCCTTTTGGTTGTAGGTTTATTTGAAGTTGGTTAAATTGTGTTTCCTGTTTCATGTTAGCATTAAATTTTCATGTAACTAATACCTAATATCTGTAACTACATAATTAATTTTGAAGGTATCTACATACATTACAATTAGATGTATTCAGGCGGTACTTATAGAGATACTTATCTAAATACTCAAAATAGTCTACCAGTCTACGAGTTTACTTCCTTCCAAAGTATAAACTGTACGCAGAGCGTCTTATCGTTACAATAAACAAAGTTTACCATAATAAAAATTACAATTTTGTTATTTTTATTTGCTTTCTAATATTTTTATTATATTATCTTTCAAAATGTTTTTTGTTTCTTAGAGAGGAAAGGAGTATTGTTGAATTTTAGCATTAGAATTTCAGAAGACGATGCATTTGCTCAGGGTAAGGCAATTTTCCTACAAAATAGTTTTCATTCCTAAAATAATATAATTGGAGCAAATGTTTAATTTGTACATTCATTGATTCGAGAATCCATTGCTTTTATTGACTTGCCATCAGGCCATACATCAATCAGTGAACTCCGGTTTGCTTTGCTTGTATCGTGATTAAAATTCCAGCGGCTCCGATGCAAAGCTTTATACGCAGTAAAGGAGCAAACAACATTTATATTTGTCACATAAGCATAAATACATGCTTATGTATGCTTATGGGACATAGTATAGTAAAGTATAATAACATAATATCTTATACTATAAAGTTAACTGAAACCTGGTCCTGGTTGGTAGCTACTCTAATCTACACAAATATTTAAGAGTGAGTATCCCCTTTGACAGAATTATGTTTTAACCGCAATAGGGGAAATTTACTGAGAGAGGGCAGAAAACGAAGATTTAAGACCTAAACAAGTGATTTTCACCACTATTTAGATGAACACTGTCACTTTTCAAAACACCTGTTAAATCAAAATAATGACACGTATGGTCTTCAGGGCCAGGAGAGCTTTGAAAAAACAAACGTACCGTAAAAAATACGACGTGTTTCTCAGGTAGTGACTACTACTTTACACGAATGATATTTTTTCAATATTACTACTATTTAAAAGTGTCTGAAATTAATGTCTAAAAGTGCGTTAAATGTAAAAAATGTGGTGTAATAATAATATTTAATTTTAGTATAGCCCAGGGCGGAAAGGCATTATTTGGTCTATGTTGTGAATATATAATTTATCATAAAGATCTGATTTGAAATCGATTTTATTTAAGTATTGATAAACTTCATAAATATACATAGTAAAATTGTAAATGTATTTCTTAAATATCGTATTCATTAAATATAGGCCTGTATTTAAACCAGCGTACCGTTTAGGTGATTTTTAACATTATTAGAGGCATACGCTGTAATTCGAAACAATTGTTTAATATTTTTATAAAGATTGAAATTTTTCTTGAGTGTAGTGCAATCTGGTTTAAATATAACGCTGTATTTTATGAAAGCTTTAAACTCGCATCTAATTATTTATACATCTTACGGTTAAATTTTCATTAAAGTGGTTAAAAAATGATTTTAAAAGGAAGCAAATGAACCAAAAAGAAACAAATTAATGAAAACGATGCGATAAGTGAATAATTAAATCAATATTTAAATAACCACCTTTTTAAACCAAATAAATAAAATTACCTCACCTTATTCTGTTGAATTAGGCATCATAACCAACCCGTTGGTCTGTTTGCCAAATCCTTCTATCAACTTCTTAAAGATCTACGGATGAATAAAACTATCATAAACACTTTCCTTGAGGTAGTATCATTCTACATCTAGGAAAGGGGACTAGTCAGTGGGGTTAACGTTGTTACCGTAATTATTTTTATACTTCAGTAAACTTAATTAGTTTCATTAATTTTCTAATTAAATTTATGAACAACGATTTTTACCATGGGCACATTCAAACATGGCACCCTCCTATCACACATACTATTAAAATAATTAAAGATTATGTTTGAATGTGTGACCAGCTCTTAGACCAATGACCACGGCCGGCTATAAGAGCTATCTCCGTACTATACTAAATGGGTATACCTTAATGGAGCGGAGTACTCAGCAAACGCTATTGGCTTTGGTGCAACGTCGATACTTCTCATTAATACAAATCAGTTTCGCGTTGAAAACGAATCGATTCGTAGAAAAAAGTCTTCATTTTGATACATCGCACAATCGCTACGCGTATATATCAACGACGTAATTTATTTTATCCTTCGCTTTTTTTCTCGTACAAAATAGATTAAAATCTGACGAACGTTGAATTCAATCTAATTGCTTTCGATAATTATTATTCCCCGCTCGGCAAAATTGATAACCACGCACAAAGATGCAAAATTAAAAATGGACAATCGAAGAAATATTACTTACAACAAAAAAAATAGCCGGTGGTTTAAATTATAACTATCCAATACAACCAGGCGCCGCCCTGGCGTTCGGTGCCTTTCGTCGGTACTTCGAATCTCAACAATTAATGCCACTATAAGTAAGATAAATTAATAACGTTAAAGTCTTACAATTACACCTTTTATTTCATACATTGTACTCTCCTACAGCAGTGTTGTTAATGTTTTGACTTAAATGGTAAAAATTTCCAACATTTTTTGCGGTTCTGGCTAAATAAAACAAATAAACAAAAAATATTACAAAAGAGATATACTTATAGAATACAGTACAGGTTGTCCCAAGACCATTGCCGGAGACTTAATAATCGTACTATGTAACCTATTATGAGTAAGTAATGACATAAAATAATGCGAAAAAGAATCATCCCGAAATGTATTATATTTTTAAACAGATGGTGTCAATTCGGTTAACGCGCAAATTCCGATGCCACGCCGATAATGGCCTTGACACCGCTACGGCGTACGGCGACAGCTGAGCGCTCACAACAAACACATTATTATATGATTTGTTACTATTTTCACGTAAAGCTTACATTTTTTTTTTCTCGGTAACCATGATGAATTTTGATATAGTTTTTTAACAAATAACACCAGAAGTCGTAGGACTAATTAGCTGTTTTTTTTTTAACGAGAATGGTCTTGGGACGCGGTGTATATTCTAACAAACTTTTACCCTATTTTTTTAACGAATCTATAAAAATCTTTAACTAACTAAACCAAAACGTGATACTTTATTGTTAATTAATATATTCCGCGGTTATCAGAATAAGATTTAATCATTTTTAGTTTTTAGTAGACCGAAAATGAATAAAAAAAAGTTTATTACAACTTATCTATACAATTTTAAAATAGCTTCAGTCAAAATGTATTCTAGAAATGGACGCTTCCTTCAAGTACCGTTCTACACCGTAGTGCTATATAATCATTATTCGTTTTCCTAGCTCTTATCATACCTTCTATTATATTTCCGTCTGCCAGGCAACCATACATCAAAAAATGTCCCAGCAGTAGTCACAATGACTCCCGCCACCTCGTCTCATCTCATGAGAATGCTTACAACTAAGCACCTTTCAAGTTAACGCTTTCCTGTGATCTTGATAAATGATCCTTCTGCAAAGTTTTGTCGGACTTATACGCGGCACAATCTCCACAAACATTGCCGCTGAATATTTTATAGAAAATTTCAGGGAGGGCAAAAGTCTAGTATAGTCCGTCCGTGATTTATCGACATCTTAAGCTCAATTTCCAATTCCGACCAAGAACCCTCTGGGTTTGTCTATCATGACGCAATCTGCAAGTTTTGATATTTTTATCATAAATTATGATACGAAGTGGTGAATGCGCGAATTGCATTTTGGCCAGCATAAAAAAAGGCAATTTTAAATGTGTATAGAATGCCTGTGTCTACCTGTATACGATTTCAATAAAATGAATTTATTTCGAATATTGTTTATATCTTATAATCTTAAAAAAAATAAAATTTTTACTTGATAATACTAGTGAAAATTAAGTTTAACTAAGAGAAAAAATATTTCTAACGTGTGGCTTACAGAAATAACAATAACTTTTTTATCATATAACTTTAATCTTAAGTACTTTATATTGTCTAAGAAGTAGCAATTATGCAACCAAATCAACTTAAGACTGGTGGTACAGGTAAAAATGCAAATGGAAATTAGGCAAGGAAAAAATATATAGGTATACATACTCGTATATTAGATATTATGTTGAAAAAAAATATTTACTTAACCAAAACTTTAAAAATTTCGAGGGTAGCAACCTCACCTACTTGATTATTTACGTATTTCCTCTACTGATAGTAGTGCATTAATATCTACAGCGAAATCATATAATCTACAATAATCCGTTAATTTTTAGACTTCTTAACGAAAATGGTAAGAAACCATAAAGTAAGACCTTGATATATAATCTCTGTCTATCTATCATAGATCTATAACTTATAAACAGCTAATTTAGAAGGTTTAAAATACGGCTAGAGTGTTTAATTACGCAAATATTCCAATATTGATTTGTAAAACATTGTTTGACATACACGATATTAAAATTGTGTCAATTCTTTGGAAATAACATTTGATGGATATTCTAAAAAAAATAATAATTTAATACTTTGTCTTAAGTTTCCAAAAAGAGTGACACTCCCTACTCCTTCTAACCTTATTATTATTTTTTTTAAGTTATAATAATACAGCAAAATTATGGCGACTAAAGATACCACTTTTCCACCAGTGATTTCCGCCTGCCTTTCCATCCGTCCCCATGTTTCAGCTGTAAAACTGCAACACTAAAAATAAAATTATTATTGAGGATAGCCGCAATTACGCAAAATACGTAACTATATATTGTATCGGTCCCTTTGGGGTGCAATTGGGGATGAACGTGTGCCGTGAACAATGCACCCGGCTTCCGGCCTCGTGTAGAGAAATGCTGACCAAGCCTCAGCATTTATCGGTGAGTGTTCGTACACGCACCCGAGCTATGAACTCCACGAAGGCTGAGAGGGATGCCTCACAATATAATAGTCAAAACAATCAAAGCAAAATAACATTACCTACAGTAGAGAGGTTTTAAAAAATCTCTCATTTCAGAAAGTACAATATAGTTATTACGTATCCATTTTTTAAACATTTAATTTTATTTTAAAACGTAAAAATTACTTCATGAGCAATTTTAATAACGGAATTAAAATAAAGTAATGAAAATTATTGTATACAAAGTAAAGTTTATCATATTATTTTCACTAAAATATTATCTGATAATAACATAATGAACATAACAATTTAGTTATTAACTAATGAACGTTGGATACAGAAAAAACACTCAGAAATTTGTAATATGAACTAAATGTCATCGAAAGCGTATTTCATTAGCGTATTCGTAAGCGATAGGTAAGAGGCTGGTGTTATTTGTATAAATCTTTTAAAATAATGCTCTTGAATTATGGTACGGTTGTCATTCCTGCCGATGTAGGTTCGAGAGCGAAGCGTTCGTGCACGAGATATCTTCGGCTTAGTTGAGATCCATTAAGGGCCCTCGTCTCGTGCGGAGGAGTTCCTCGCTAATGCCGCTGCGGTTTCAGTAAGATTCTACTTAACGTCTTAGTCTGATGCTGCTGCGTCTTATATTTCCACTTTCCAGCTTTCAACTTACGCCCCGGATTTAAATTACCAATATATGATAATTCCCCACGAAATCTGACTGAATAGTTTTAATTAGAATTGATCTACCAATGCGGCTTTTACCAGGAGCGGGTTTCAGCCTGATAACCCAGACATGTTGAAAAAAATGGTACAGTTTTTGTGTTACCTGAATAAAAAACAATTTTCTATTAATAAGACCCGTATATCTACCTCCACCCCCCCCCACACTACCCCTAGCCTTCCTACACACTACATAAAAAAAACCTTTATATACAAATATGTTTTGTTTAAATGCAATTATACTATACCTAGATTATTAAGAAAATTAAATATTTTTAAATAAATAAATTTAAAAAAAAACTATTTTATTATTTCATTTACACGGATATATATTTATGGAAATATTGTTATATTCTTATACCTACTTGAATACAACTTGAATTAAAGTTTTGATTTTTAAATTTTCGTACCTCATTAAAAACGATATTTTCCTTCCATTCAAAATATGTTGCTTATAGATTTTTAATGTAAATATAAAATTTTGTAATTATTTTAAAGATTTTCCGTATAATATTACGAAAATACAATAGCATGAGTGAAATAGCGTGTAATGCATACTCATTATAAGCGAACTATGCATACACCCTATGTTAACGTTCAGCGAGGCTTCGTTTTAACAGCGTTTACTCCAATATCTCTCACGTAACACTGCGCGGTTTCTTGATGATATTAAAGTTAGATTGTTTCGAGATGAGATCCCTGATCTATAACACTATTAGTTATAACAGCCGCATAATATAGGGTCGTAACAAAGCAATTTTATAAATATAATTAGGCAAATAATATTTACATAAATAGCAACTTTTATGCATCACAATATTTTATGTTATAATATATAATATCCAGTTAGAAAGATATTAAATTCGACAAATATGATTTTCCTAACTCTTTATTTTATAATCGATTCTTTTAGGCCTAATCTAGTAAAAATGTACTCTAAAAAATAAATAACATTAAACTTGGTCTTCTGGTACATTTTTTTTTCCGAAATGCACTGAAAGCAGTGAATTTTAAGTGCTATATGTGCCCCTTTCTATTACCTACTAAAAAATCCTTTTCGGCATGCCGAAAGGCGGAGGTAGATTTCACCGGTTCAAAGTAGGAGATAGACGACCTCCAATTGTACGAACTCCACTCCCCGCGCGCCTCAACCCGCCTCCGCGCCGTACCCTTGCGAAGCGAGAGTGCGTATACTAAATCCCTCTTTATACTGTTTCAAACAAAAAGGGTAATTATACCCTACAATTTACATTTTAAATGGATTTTTTGAATTTTGAAAAACCAATTTTTTCCCACCCCTAGGACCAAGGACAAAAAAGTTTACTGAGAAAAGTTTTAGGCCCTGATTTTATTGATTAACGAACTTGACCGAGATTGTGTCCCCATTAATTTATGTATCAATTTGAAACTTATTGACCTACAATTACGGCAGTTACCGTGTCCACAAGAAAGTGATGTAGATAGATAAATATATAAACTTTTAAAATAAGGGCGGTTTTGGGTTCTAGGGAATGTAAACTGCGAAGATATGTCGATATTTTACGGAAGTCATGACGTGGTTCCCATTGCAATGGGTAGCTTTCCTAATGACATCTACCTAAAAAAATATAGTAGATGTGTATCTAGTGTATCACCATCGCTTTCAACAACTCCGTATGAGCGTAGATGAGGTAGATTCACATATACATACCTACACACTGTGTCGAATCGCCTTTCAAGGTAAAGCTTCATTTGCCCTCGACCGTATATATTGATAATAAAAATATGATATATAGATTTACATCGTGTTTAATACCTATACCTAATACAATCTATTGTATTTATTAAATGCTTTCATTGTAATTTTAGTGGCAACATAAAAAACTTATTCTAAATCTGTTTATAAAAACTATTACGCTTTAATAAATATTTTTGAAACACCTACCTTAAATGTCGGACAAAATAGGCCAGGAATGTGTTAAGTCTGTTCTGTAAAACCCCACTAAGTTCATTGTTATCGGTGGCCGCGAGTGGCTTGTGAATTTCCCCTGTGAATAAGTAGTATGCGAAAGTTGATAACACAAAACCATGCTACATCGTTAGTTATAAAATACGTAACATTATTTTTAAATAAGCTTTTGGCAACTGTGGCTTTAACTACACACTTTAGCCCTTTTTTGTGATTTTATTTTCAATACTCTTTCTGACAATTTACTGAGATGCGACCATAATTACAATTTTTTTTATCTGCCACGCACTTCCGCTTAGCGTATACCGCCTTGATTTTTATTTCACTTTTTTACATTTCGTCGTTGGCTCGATTTCATCACACATACAAAGAATTCCAAAGCTTTGTTGAAATGTGAATGCTTTTTAACAGAATTTGAAAAATATGTTACCATTGGTACATTTTTCTTTATCTCTATCCTGTACATAAATTGATGCTACATTTCCATTATAGAAAGGTTTTTTAATATACGCTGTATGTCTACCAAACGAAGCCACGCCGTTCGTTTTAAATCTTAACTCGACATAACTTTAATGTTAATTTTTAGCGTAGTTTTGTCCATAATTATTTTGTTAATGCACTACTTTTAAGTCCATCATATGTAATACAAAAAACTGTCAGCGATCGCTTAAACAATATGGATACAAGTAAAATCGTTTGCACAAACTTGAAATTACGTGATATTGTTAATGTTATGATATTCTAAGCGTTTGACTACTGACCCTGCAGACTCGAATCTACGCATTACAATCTCGCACAGAATCAAATTAGCTTAGTTAAGTAGGGACCAAAATATTTTTATATGACATCGGTTATACTAATTATTTGTAAAACAAGAATAATAAATGCAATTTGTTTCTGAATATATCATCAGAATGTTTTTCTTCTTTTTCAATATATATGTGGTATAAAATATAAAAAATAAGCCAGAAAAACTGAAATCAATATTATTAATTTAATAATACTATAGTCATTATTTAAATGTTTATAGTTAACGAAAAATCTAATGCAATTTTGAGAGTAGAATAATATTTTAGCATGTTTTTATATGGACTGATAATCAAAATGGTTTTAATGAAACAAATATAATCTCAATATGAGCGAATATGAACCAGATTTTTTAAATTTATGAAGTAAAAAATACACGTCATGTTATAAAATATAGTATCCGTTGGGTTTTGTACAAAAAAATTTTAATTTGTATTTCTTTTCAATAAAGAAATACCTAAATTATATTTTTTTTTATTTATACGAAACGTATAAGATAAATCTATAAAACATGTGTGATTTTGATTTGATACACGCAATTAGTTTTCGATATTGAAAGTTATAAGAAGATCGCGAAGATCATCTTTTCAGTGATATTGGAATTTCCTTTTGGCGCGCAGAAGGAAATGAAAACGTTTTTTTTTTCAAACAGCCGCTTCTCCGTCAAACTGTCACTCGCAACACAGCTCGCCACTCGCCGTTCTATGGACGTCTTAAGACATCTTTGGACGTCTAGAGACTCCCGCTGTTAGACAACCGTGAAATAGTATTGCTATCTTTTTATGATTTTATTGGCTTTACGATATTAAATTATACAACATACTACATGACAAATCATTCGTCGACTAATTTCATAGAAAACATTGTTTTCATTCGCTTGGATTACGAATAGATTCTCTATAATACCTATTGTTATCCCTATGTCTTAAATAAAAATAAAAAGTATTTATATTTTTTAACATATGGTCATTGCTTATAATAATTAGTGTACAGATACAATTTCTAACAAAGTAAAAAGTATGAGTGAGCGTTTGGTACCACAGCAACCTCTGTTTATTACTCCCTAAAGAAAACCGTTGTTTGTTGTACTTTTGTTTTCAATTCGCCAACTCTCAAGAGTATACATACATGCATAAATAAATTAGCAGCAAACATAAAATTGAATGAAGTAAATTAAAACAAAGCTATTATAAACACAATTGGATAAATTAAATTTATACATAAATAGATAAAATATATACGTTAATATGTGCACTAATAACACCATAAGTTTTGTTTAAAAGAGAAAAATATATTATATGTTAAAATAAAATGTGTTAAATAATAATAATTGTTATATTTGATACAATATATCCATTTTCTAATAATCTATAATTATTAAGTAATCTCCCTAACATATATTTTTACTAGCATTCCTTTGTTTGTCCTCTTTTATTAAGTCGTTAATAGCCTGCCTAATGTTACGTGGAATTGGATAATGAGCCGGATTACCGTATATGTACTTAAATCACCAAGGATCTAAGTCACCAAGGCCTAAGGGCTATATTCCTGAGGAAAATCGAAAAATCCGTGGCTCTCATATAAATGTCACCTGAGAATGACTTGTTCTTTTTCTATTAGATCACAGTACAATTTATAAATCTATCCCGAGTGCAGTAGCCACGAGTCGTGTGGCGTCGTAGGCGCGGTTTCCTCCATTTTTTATTACTAAGCGCACTCATATAATTCATTGTTTAATAATTATTTTATTCATACCAAGCTTAAATAATTATTAAACTTATTTGTCCCTTATCCCAAATACCGCACAATTTATCCTAATTTTACTATCTATATAAACTAATAAAAAAGAAACCTTTCGATGCTTATAAAAATCCACTTCTGTTATTAATAATAAATATTGATAACAACCTTCAAAACAGTGGTCAATTTATACAAAAACGATAAATTCTTAAACTAATGTATTACAGCCTGAAGTGGAAAAGATTCAAATAATAGCTGCTGTCAAAGCATTGCAAAGGGAAACATCCAACTGTCTGCCAAGTTGGTTGACAACGAGCGTTTTGTAGTCTAGGGTACAGCGCAGTATTCTAATGTGCCAAATAAAATTCGGTATGATGGGCATGTCTAAATATTAAATACGACAATTAAACCATGACACGAAATGAAAAAGTCATTAAATAGAAAAGGCATACAAAAATAGATACCAAGGTACTTATGAAGCAGATAAAAGTCCAACACACACATACGCGGATCCGGTCAGTTCAATATTAAGAGTCGCGGTTTCGAGATTCATGGAGTTTATATATATTTAGTGGAGGGCTATACCCTATATAGGCCGATGAAGATTAAGAAGAATATGCGGTTTTAATTTTGTAGCATTTAGCGTGGTGTATTTCTGGCCACATAATGTAGGACTAGATAAATATTTGATTGTATCACAGCTTTGAATATAAATAAATAATTAATAATACTGCGTTGGAGCTGTAGAAATATTAGGTTTCCTCAAAAGGCAAACGACGCCATGTGCAAAGTTGAAAACTTTCGTTTGCTCGTTAAATTAGCATAACGTCAGTCTACGCGTGCCGTATGTCGATAAGGGTATGAAAATTTCAAATGAAGAGTGCTATGGTAACAGCAACGTGATAAGATATGTGACAACAATTTATACATAATAGTTTTAACAGACTTACAGAAATGAGAAATGTACAGATTTAATTAAGATACTTGTAATATTGAATATTGAACGCAAGAACGATAGGTTCTAATAACAACGGAGTCTCAGGAATTGTAGCTAGACTCTTTTGGCTAGCTATAGAGATATATACTAACCGTATGTCATATTCTTTATTTTATTTATTTATTCTTTATTGAAAAATCCACAGTATTACATTTTATAATTACAAACAAAACTTATTACTAATATATAAAACCAATTAAGGATTTCGGTCATTTTACATATTAAGATTAGCATAAAAATTTGAACAGTGTTCTTAAAATATATATAGATTATTAATATTATATACGTATACAGTAGATTTTTTTATTTGTTATTTGTTATGTGTAG
This sequence comes from Neomicropteryx cornuta, assembly GCA_020383195.1. Taxonomy (NCBI): domain Eukaryota; kingdom Metazoa; phylum Arthropoda; class Insecta; order Lepidoptera; family Micropterigidae; genus Neomicropteryx; species Neomicropteryx cornuta. The sequence goes on along the minus strand of JAHKQU010000008.1, from coordinate 15,865,954 downwards.
TTTGTGAGTGATGTTTGTGGTAGTTGTGAGAGTGTGACATTTGTATGTATATATTAAAATAAAGTAATAAATTAAGTATGGTTTTAGTATACGGTTGTGTATATTGTTGTAACGTTGAATGTTTATAATTTTAATAGTATAAAAAATAATTATTTTGTTCGTATTTTGTAAAAATTAAACAAGACTTTGTAAATATTGAATCAAACAAGAAAAATGTGTTCCTAATTAATGTCTCCTAGACTAGAGAATAAGTCTTGACGTGTTGAGAGGGACAGAGAAAGAGTGAGCTGCGCGAGTGGGAGTGGGAGGAGAGGCTGTGTCGTCGGTTGCTCCTCAACCTGTCTGTCTTAATCGCTTTAATGTTTAGCGCGTGATGCGTTTAACTGAGCGTCTCATTTACATTATCAAACCGCCCGCGCCGCTGCCTGGCTCAGTTCGTGACACGGAACATTCCTTTTACTTTAAGTAAAACTTAAGGCGGACTGAAGAGAATAATGAATGTACTTGGAAAATAGAAGATATTACTCTCACCAACTCTTATTTTTCGATATTATACAATAACCGTTGGGTTAAGCATAACCCATCCTTTTCGCATCATCCACTAAAAAATTAACCTGCGAGTGCATCCGCTTCTGTAGCTCTCTGTAACTGGTTCAATAAATATATATATATATATATATATATATAGATTTGATGATATAATATTTTTTAAGCTTTCGCCATTCGGCGTCGTCAGAAAATATATGAGATATGACGTTTAAAATGCAACCTTCATAAATTCGAAAATCGCATTTTAAACTAAAAGATAAATATATATATATATATATATATATATATATATTATAGGAAAGGAATTGACTAAATATTGATTCAATTCAATCACCTGTTATTGATCACCACTTTGTTGTCGTTTTAAACAATTATTATATTAAAATATGCAATAAATAACCGAATCAGTTTTAAGAACGAAAGGGCAAACCGTGACTTCATCCCGTGATGGTTTTTTTCGAACTATAACACGAGATGATCCTTCAAAGGGTGTCGTCCCGTCGTTTTATTAACCAAAATAATGTGTGCCAAAAAAAATAATAATTTAGAAAAAAAAACTCATACTGAAATAATTATATTACTAAAAAACTTTGTTTTCCTTCGTAGTGCTTCGCGAAGGTGTGGGCCCGAGGTCATTCCCCGACGCGCGAAGCGTTTAACAGTTTTCTCATACATTAAAACAATTTCTTTGAAATTTCCAATCGTTTTTCTTGTAATAGGGAAACATTTTTCCAATATTTTTTGGTCATAAATGTTTGATTATTTATCTATATCAACCCCCTTCAAGAACATCAGTGAATATAAATACACCCTGTATATACTAATTTAATTACTAATCTACAAATAATTTAAATTCCTGCCTTTAGTAAATATACTAACCATGATGAAGTGCCATAAATTTAGAATTATTCAACTGACGCCGTTGAACATAAAATCTGTTAACCTTATTATTATTAAAACAACTACAACAACAAAGTACGAGATAATAAATCGGAAATCATGATCATAAAAGAAAATGATTACAATTCGTAGTTTTTCCTAAATTACATTATTATGCCAAAATCACAATTACATATTTACTTCATTGGAACCTAAATTAAAAGTTACGTAGGATTTACCGTGAATATGGTTAAATTCCGAAAATGCGTAAATGTTATGATTTTAGAGGAACTTTAAAAAAGAAAGTTCTATGCGCTTTCTTCTTAGCGACCAGAAAAATTTAAAATTTTATCATCTTACGGTCGGATGTTGCGGTCCGTTGTTAATGTCCCATATTCAATTTTAAACGAGTTACTCATCGTCTTTCGATTCAACTTAATTATTGCTTATTTGATTTGACACTTTCTAGAACTAGCATTGGACATGATGAACCTGTAAAGTTTTTTGAACCATAACAATACTATCAGTTTTATTATTACGTGATTTTTTAAATACAAAAAGACTTCGTTTTATTTATATTCAAATCTTGCGTTTTTGTCTATTGTATCTACTATACCGTATTAATTGAATTTCGGATTTTAATTACAAATTACCTTTACTTAGCGACTTAGCGTTATTTGATTATTTATTTGAATATGTATTATATACATTTTTTTTAATAATTGCTAGGACCTAGGTCATACACAATTATTTTGGGCCCTACTCAACTAAGCCAAATGTACTTGTACTAGAGACAGAGAAGATGGTGGTAATGAAGCATTAAAAATGGTATGACCATGTGCGAATTCGAACCCGCAACCTTTGCGTCAATAGTCAAACGCCTTAGCCACTAGCCTACCACGATCTACGAAAATAAATGAGTTATAAATGATTTTCGATACAATGTGTTTATATATGGTTTATAAAGGCTGTTTATTTTCAGATAGCCATTATGGACAGCGGTTTGCCCTGCTATGAGGGAAGAGCGTGAGTGTTGTGTACGGAGACAATTAAAGCCATAGCGGGCGGTGAATGGGCGGGCGGGGAATGGGCGGGCGGTGAACATGTGCGCACTTTCTTAGCTGCCCTAAAACAATTTAGTCTAATTGGCTTTTCCGCCGACAGCCCTGCTTCCAGGGTGGAGATTCAATCTTGAATTGCGAGAAACAGTGCGGTGTTAAAGTGTTAAGCAATTAGCACAGAATAGACACATTTAATCGCCATTGTTGTTCGTTCATCTTCAACGTAATACATGATAATGAAAAATGATCATAACATCGAAATATAAAAGATTAGGAAAATTGTAAAAACAAAAATTGTTGTATTTTTTTGGTTAATATATGAGCGAATGTGCTATGAACTTGATTGCTTTAGACAGTATTTTTTTTATTATTAATAACAAACATAACTTATTTCCTTAATATAGAACCAATCATAGATTTAATTCTTTTTTTTTAATATTTATAGATTAATTATGTTTTGGGCCGTGATAAAATGTATTAGTAGCAACTGATTAGGTACCTTTATCTCAACTAAATGTAAGTGTAAATTCTGAAAACTTTCTTATTTTAAATATAAATTACAATATTTTAGAGCTACTTTCAGTGATATTGCTCGTATTTGCAAGTGATGGTGTTTTCTCAAAGGCAATATCTACCAGTAACCAACTTAAGATTTTAAAAATGACTATTACAAGGTAAAACATTAGTGAGTTAAGCTATAGAAACAAACCTTATGAAATTTAAACTAATTATATTAAATATTATATTTCTTAGGTGGTCAGGAATCACTTTCTTGTACTATTTATAATCTTATTAATATCTCTTTTGCATCTTTTTGACCGTGAGTACGTTAGGTTTTGGTGATATCATCGTCATACAAAAGTACAGTATATAAAAGTGAATAAAACATATCCGAAATCCTGATTATTACAAATATTTCGAAAATTTGCATATAGGGTCGACGTAAAAAATAATCTAGGGAGTAGGAATGCCAGAGTGCTAATTATCGTTTGTCATAAAAAAATCATTTATTTATCTAATCCACCCCTAATCAAAAACCTATAATTCACCTCAAAACAATGAAAATCGACCTATCAAAGGTTGATTAGCGTCGAACGCGGAACTGCAGCGATATGTCAGTGGGAAACATGGCCGCTCGACAAATTAGCAGGCGACTGTCCGAGCGGAAAATGATTTATTGCCGCGACCGTTATTTTGCGGTGACGTCACGTGCACGACCCGACCCGCCTCATTGCCCAGCCGAGCGCGGATCGCGATTTTTCTGCTCGTGAAAAACACGCGCTGTAATCGGAGGCACAAGCACTCCGGCCATTTTGGATGACCATTGAAAACAGGTCTTAAATTTTGTATCAGAGCATTGTTAATAATCGTAACTTTTCGTACATTTCGACCAGATGCAATATACCATTTGTGTGTGTGGATGTGAGGGTTTGCCCCGCGTGTACCACGTCCTTTGCAGAACTATTGTACTTTTAAATCCGCTTATAGTTCACCCTCTAGTCCCGTACTGTATATAAAGTTATGTATCTCTTTGGGTGCGATGGTTCTAATCTCTTCTGGCTTGAAAGGATGGTTGCAGTAGGTTTAAAGGGATTTCTGGGCTTCTTAGTAAAGTCTGCACCTGTCGTCGCTCGATAGGTTTAATTTGTGCAGGTGTTTATTCAGCTTGCAGTGGCCTGTTAAGGTTCAGGTTAAGATCCTTGGTTGGTTTCAGCTTAACTTCAATAGCTTCGAGAGTCTTTTTTGCGAGACTCCTACTATGAGTTCTTTGGCTTGCTTTTGTCCAGGCAATTCTTGCCAGTATTTTTGGCTTTGTTTTCTAGCCCAGATTTTTAGCAGTCTGCTGGTAGTGCTTTTAGCTATGCCGCAGGCCGGTTCTGTTCCATCATAGTCATGCTAGCACCTTCCTTCTATTTTTAGAACATTATTTATTAGTTTTTGTGCTATTACTTACCTTTTATTCTACATTTATTCTTATTGTTAGATTTTGATTTGTTTTTACAGGTACGTATATTGATCATATTTCTAAATATCTATATTGTTTTTGTCATATGCCTCTTATAACAGTGTTGCGTTTAGATAAGCTGGAACATAATGCCTATAGGATAATAGCTAGAATTTGTATCTATTAAAGTAAACAGTGATTAGTAAATAAATAATTAAACATTGCAAAACTTCTTACATCAATATAGGTTTCTGTAGTTATACTAATATAATACTAAATATTTTTAGGTACCACAGTCAAAATAAATCATTTGGATATCTTGTAATATTATTTTCCGCATAAGTCTTTACCGTGACCTATATTTATTTATTTATTTACCACTTATCACATAATTATATAGATCCATCTTATTATATAGTACCCAAAACATTATGATCAAGTAAGTAACCATTATTGCTGGGGTTCGTTATAGCCCTAATGTTATGTTTGGTCCATTCAAATGGTAAACAATGCCATGGCGACGGTAGTACTCTTTAAATTAAATGTGGATGTGAGAGGAAACGTCGTTGAGTTGGAATATTGTCACAAATTTCATCTGAAATCATTTTTTTTCAAATTCCATTTCTTTTATTTGAATAATTAAAGAATTCATCTTTATGTCGGCCCTTACATCAGAAGCCATCATTTATTAGTTTTTAAATAAAACGAACACTTATACCTGCACATTTTCTCACACTTTACATCTAACACAAGTATAAATATTAACATTTTTGCTATAATCTATAAACCCAAAAACATTATAGTACTAAATTTTACAAAAATAGATAGTAGAATTAAACGCGTAATAACAAATACAAAAAACAATACCAAAATCATTAGTTGCATACAAAATCATAAGTTGCAGTGCGGGTCTTACGGGAGTACTAGAAATTTTCCCCAGATGGAATGCCTTTCCGCTGAGCACCTCCATTCTTTTGATTCCATCATTCAGCAAAGCTTTTAAAATCCACAAAACAAAATATCCGTTAAAGAAATAAAGAGCAATATAATGTGAAAAATTTACAAAATAATTAAGTAATAATCTTCTTTAAAACAGACGGATAGACGCCCAAGCTTCATTAAGCGTGTTCGAGACTAAGTACGCAGCCTCCAAAGCCCGAGTGATTGGAAATTAATCTCGCTGTTCGTATAGAAGATGTAAATAGGCGTTGATAGGTCGGTAGGCACTTCACTCCATACTCCCTGTTGGGAGCGATCGAGTTTGCCAACCGCAAGCCTCCGCTGCGGATATTAATTTTCCGCTCGATACCGGTCTCATACGAAATACATCGACTGAATTTTTAAAATAGAGGCGATAATCCGAACGACTACGTGGGTACGTCGTGTCGTACGTATTAACAACGCATTTAATATTCCTGCCACAGCGCTTGACTTCGGAATAAAAAAGAGTTTTTCAATATCTCAAGCTATACGACTGTTTTCGCGAAATTCACTATATTATTTTAATTTGGTACATTATATTGATAACAAATTCAAACAATGAATTTTTCGAGTTAGGAAGTCGATAATTTAGGCTAACAATATGAGGATTCACGGTTGTTTACTGATGAGACGCCATTTTTTTTTTTTAAATAATTGCTTTGACCTAGGTCATATACAATTATTTTGGGCCCTACTCAACTAGGCCAAATATACCTGTACTAGCTAGAATCAGGGGAGATGGTAATGAAACATTAAAAATGGTATGACCATGTGCGGAATCGAACCTGCGACCTTTGGGCCAATAGTCGAACGCCTTAACCTCTAGCTAGACTACCACGATCTCAAACGACACCATTTGAGCTGATGACAAAAAAATATCATGAGTTTTAATGTTTCAACTAAGAAACTGTATCGTATTTGTTTTCTCCTTTATATACGAGTAAATATCTGAATAATAAATATGTTTTACTTAATATTGACTAATTAAAACAAGTATTACAAAAAAACATACGTAGGTAACATAACAATTAAAACAATACAATGGCATTTTGGTGCGGATTTGAGGCGCCAAATTGCATTTACTAGTTGTTTTATATGTATACAATTATATGTTTTATATCTAACTTATTATATATATCCTATGCTCCGACAAATATATTTATTTATTCGTATTACATGTATGTATATCAATTTTAGTGTTCATAGGTTTTATTTTATCTATTTTTTCAAAAAAGCTCAGCGAAATTGCATTTGATTAATTAAATAACTATTAAAACTAAAATTGGGTAACGTCCAGTTAGGTAGTTTGGTATGGTTATGTAAGAAATACGTTATCTAAGAAATATGTAAAACCAAAAATGAATAAATAAATATACCTATATTCCTACCTAGGTATGCATGCATATCTATTACGTGTGTTAGTAGATGTGATCGGTATTTACCTACTAACACTCTACTGACACTCATTTGCAAAGTCTTTTGTTTGTGCCCGTATTTTAAAGCCCGTACTTGTACTATAATATCGAAATCATGTAGCTATGAAATTCTAGCAATACCGGTATCCATCTGGTAAAAGGTCTGAATGAGTAGGTACAGTTCAAATTTAAGTTAACTTCTAACCCCCTCCCTCCCACCTCCCATTTACCCAAAAAATAAAAATATCCAATTTCCAGCGGCTCCTGTAACATGGGGTCGTGCTGGGTGGATGTAAAAAACCTTTTTCCTCGCCACTCTTTCCGAACGTCCGACCTCTGAAAGCATGTCGGCGCACGAAATCGGCGATTTTTATCGCCACGTTGCACTTGATTAAGAGGACTATTTTTTGTGAAATTGATCCGCAGCTCGTAGCAGAAATGCTTACAGCCATATTTCAGTCGAAGTTCTCCCTACTGGTCATTTCAGCGCTTTATAACTCTATCTGCGAGTAAATACATTAACTTGTTGGGATATTTTACTTAGGCCATTTAAAATAAAGAAGACCTTGGACAATAGCAGTTTCCGTAGATATTTTTTAATTATAATATTATTTTTCCATTGACCTTTTAAGTTAATAAGCATATTTATACTTACAAGTACCCTAGTTTTTTTTTGCTTGCGAAATTCAAAAACAATCGTTTTCTACGTATAGTAGACATCAGTATAGGAGTATCGGAATTTAAGAGTTTAGTATCGGAGAATTTAAAATTACCTTTAATCATTCTTCGGGTCTTATGCCTTATGTCGGGTCATCCGATCTCCGCTGCGGCTTACCAGACAAAGGTCGTTAGTAGCAGGATAAGGCTTTGCAAATTATATTACTACAGAGCCTGCATTATTTTCCTGATGAAAATTATAGATGTAAACAAATAAACGCCGTAAAATAATTGTTTTTATGTCCTTATTGAAGAGATTAGTAATATTGAAAACATAATTTATCCGTGAGCGCTTTCATTAGATGTAAATAATATTATGATGTGGATAAAATGGTTTCAAAAGAGCTCATTTATCTACCCTTAATCAGATAAACAGTAATATCTTCAAAAATAAAATTATAAGATATAAACTTTTTTATACTTTCAAGATAAAGGGAATAAAAAACATTTACATCAATATTTTAAAATATCTATTTTTTTTAATCGTATCTTAAAAGTTATATTACGTGAAAATCTTCTAAATACCTGATGAAATTCGTTATATTTAAAACCACTGAAATTGTTAATTAATAATTGTTAATAACTGAAGAGTTTGTTTCAGGGAACATTGTCATTTCAGATTGACGAATTATTTAATAAAAGAAACTATTGTTTCAAACATTATATATTTATTATTTTTGGGAAACTTAAATAAAGTTTTTTTAGGTCTAAGATACATGTTAGCTTTTTTAAAGTGGTAGATAATTTTATCACACAATTTTATTGAGGTAATAATCCTTGGTAGATCTAAGGATTGCTACGGTAAGTATTTGGTTTGACTATATGTTTGACTTAATAGTGCCGTAAATAGCTTTTGAAATAACAGAATATTTCTTACCAGTTTAATATTTACTTATTTATATGTTTAAAACAATATTATAATTTTAAGGGCTACGCTAAAAACCAGCGATTTGTTTGTTTAACGAATACAAAAAATATAATTGTTCTAAAATATCTACTGAATAAATGAACTTGAAAATTGACTTGAATTGAAATTGTTTTGTTTGAACTCTTTTCAAAATTTTGTAAATTGCCATATTTGTGTACATTCCAAGAGCCTGGCATTCTTCTCTTAAAAACTCTATAACTATTTTTTATACACCTGTATGAACACAGTTATATTTGGCCTAAAATATTTAAATAAATATAAGTTATATTCAATATCAACTCGTTTTGCCAAGCGGCATTTCGATTGCACTGTACTTCTTTCCCTCGTGTTCTAGCAATGTAGTTTATTCTCCTTTCGGTACGCATTGTTTTAATCAATTTAAAAAATATCATTTAAGTATCTATATACTTAAACAGGAAATTTAACGTAGATTAAAACGTAATACAGAATTTTCTTTTCAGAAGCCAAACGCACCATCGGATTACAAAGCTCTGGTCTTTGTTGATCCGTGCAGATTGAGAACGGACAAACAGCTATATTTCCATAATCCTTTGTGGGTGCTCGACGGCTCGACGGCTGATGTCATTTCAGCATTTTCGCGGCGGCGAAATGTTGCCGAAAATCCCATTGAATGACACATCCGCGAGCATCTCGACCGCAATGAGGCCGCGGCTCCACCGAGTGCGGATATTTCTGCGATTGCATCAACGTGACAGCGCAATTAAACTAAACTAAAATGATTTTCATTATGAATAATCTAATTACATTTTATTATAATTAAAATATTTTTTCAACATATAAAAGGGTATAACAAATAAAATAATTATCAAATTCAATTCAGACTTATGTTTTAATAAACTTTATAATAAATTAGTCAAAATATTGTATTTATAATTAGTAAAATAAAAACAAACTTCTTTTCACTTTATAACATATAAAAATGTTATTTTAAAATACCGATATAACTGAATACTTCGTTCTGTGTAAAAAAAACCCTGCTCTGTTTGGTTACTCCACTACTGTTACTCTGTCAGTATAATAAAGAAAAGTAAGGTATTAGTTATGCGTTAAAGTTATTTCAGTACTAATATAATTTAACGAAAGTATTTTAAAATAAATTTCTACATTTGTTTTAACCTTCGGTTTATAATAGGTAATTATATATAATATTAATAATAATGATCATAATTTTAAGATCTATAATAAGGATAATGAAAAAGGGTTTTTGAAAACGTTATAATAGTAATTTAACCGCTTTTCTGTCTCCTTCTCTTTTGTGCCAGCGGAGCAGTGAGCATTTTTTTAGTTTACGTGTACGAGCGAATCCGAATCATTAAACAGTCTGATGAAAAAATAACATTTTTAGCTCAATTAATAAAATTAAACTAGTAATTTACACATGAAACGTAATTCCATTACTATGCTAGTTAATATTATTTTTGCACGGTTTCACAATACGAGCGGGCGAATATAAACGGAAATTTAAACGAGAAGCATGGCGCGTGTGATATGTGCTTTAATAGATCGTCGGAATTCCGATAATACTAAAGTCGTATTTAAGATCGCCTTAGGTTTGTTTTAGGCCTCGGGCCTTCACGCACGCTCCACTGAATAAGTCATCGATTTTGCTCGCCATCTTGGCTGCGAACTGAACTCGCCTCCTTCCGTTGCCTTTGTAGGATTACTTCCACGTGAGTTACTCGCAATGGAAAACTAAAAAAAACGTGACCAAGACCAAACCTATTATATTTTTAGCCTTTCAAACTGTTCATGGAGGGTTAATCAAAATTTAAGATTTTAGGTTATTTTTTTATGTATGCAGATAAATCCATAACAAATATATTTATAAAAAAAATGGGAGGAATCGGTTACGCGCACGTAGAGATAAAAGTCTATTATTACTAGGCATCCATTATTGATTGTAAAAATATCTTTGAACAAAAATTTTAAATCCTCTATCTTATAATAAGTCTAGAAATCAAAGTTATAGATTACTGTTTACTTGGGGTCTCTAATATTATTGTCTCAGGATTGTCAAAAAAAAATAAAACATTTACGTTTCCTGACAATATGAACATTTATATTACAGATTAGTTACAGGAGGCTATTCTTTTTAAAAAAAGTCTTTTTTATATAAGTGTGATTTTATTTTTTGTCCAACATTAAAAATGAAGCATACAGAGTGTGTCAAAAATAAATTTAAAAAATAGCCGTAGATTTTAGTTAAGTTTTATGCCATCTACACGTGATTTTGGAACATTATTTTATTCGATTTCATTAATCTGTGTGTTTTTATTTTTTTATTAATTTTAAATTATGACATTTGTATCATATGTTTTAAATGCGTTGTTGGGAAACCCGTGTATACTAAACAACAACAAATCAAACAACATCCGTAAATTAGTTCTAGCCAATTTTTATTTATTAAAATGTAAATATTAATATTACGTTTCTTACTCGTGCTTGTGCATTACTATAATCTGCAGTCTCTCGCTTCTGTGACGTCACAGAAGAGAGAGAACTTTATCAAACGTCTGCAAAAGAAAAAAAACTGTATCAGTGTGATTACACCACGCGCATTAGAAATAGAACTTATTTAATGTTTGTCATCGACTGCATAATAATATTATAATAATCAAAATGATCACCTCATACGGGCATCAACATGACGGGCGCGCCGACTTTAGCCGAACGAGCACATCGCTTCCTAGCGTCCTCCCTAGTTTAGGCGAATGCATTTACTGCGTAGGGAAATTGTGTTCACCACTTTAAGATTACAATTTTTTTTTTTTTATTGAGAAATCAAGTTATCCGATGAGTACAAGTCTATTAACCTTCCTAACTAGGTAAGAGTTCTAAGGAAGGTTATATATGAAGTGTTACAGTGCCAATACAATACAATACAATAGCCAGCGCAAAACCCTGTGATATACACACCCACACACACCCTCACACATGAATACAATTTATGTGTTTACTCAAGAACACTTAATATATGAAAAAATAAAATGAAACAATTAAAAAAATAACAAATAAATAAACAAATAAATGAAATGAATAAACAATTATTAAATATATAGGTAAATAAGTATTTGGTTTTAATAAATAAATATTCAAATAAATTAGGATTACATGTTTTTAGTCCGTACGGTGGTCGGGCATACCACGAATCCCCCGGCATCGTGTATAATGTGTGTATGTGTGCGTAAGGGTGTATATTATCTGCCTGTAGTGTATATAAGTCAGCTATGTATCTCGTTGCTGCAATTCGCTGAAAATATTCATTTTTTCCCGTTGTGTCGCTAAATGTTACATTGTTCTTAGTATGTATTGAAGATGACGCGGCGCTGTAGTGGTACGGCGGTAAATATGACGCGCGGCGGCAATATTACGATCGAAATATGCGAGCCCCGCCGCACTCTCGCAAATGGACTCATTTTTCGCGGATTTCTGTCTCTAGCAGGCTTTGATACCATCGCATGCAGTAAGTACATGTTTTATGATGGCGCAAATATGGCTTCGGAGTTTCGCTATTTCGGATTCCGATGTGATTCACGTGTACGCATATTATATGCATTAGGCGAGGATGGCTTGACAAAGGGTTTTTTTCAACATAAAAACAACAAAACAGCAATTAGAAACTAAATAATAAAATTAAATCATGTGTTTTGATCTTTCAATAATAATTACACTTTATTTATTTAAACATTGGCTAAAATATCAATAAAACATTATCTATTAATATTCGTTCATACCGCGACTCTGTTGATAAGCGTACATATCATAGTTGGTAACTTAATCAATGGTAATTATTATACGTACAGTACCGAATGTTGAGCAGCGTGAATAATTTGTACTACATATGTAAAATTACTATAAGTTTTAAGTTAATTTAAAATTATAATGTATAAAACATAAAAATTAAATCTTCTAAAAAATGGTATCCGCACTCTTTGTTAATAAAGATAATTTTATATTGCAAAATCATCATCACCACAATGATATTGATATAATAAATATTAACTTAAGTTAGTATTATTATCATATTGGCTTATTTTTATTATCTATATATATTTATATAAATAGTATACACAATCATATATTTTTTTGTATATAATCATATAATATCCATATTTATATTTGATATATTATTATATAATATATAATTTATATTATTACTATTTAGTATAATCTGTTTTTTATTTTTTATATGCATGTGGTGTTCTCTTTTTATTTAAATTTTGATAAGGTTTTTCTTACTTAAGTTAAAATTAATGTAAACATGTTATATATTCAACATTTTGCTGAAACACCGTATAAACATAAAATAAAATTGAAATTATTTAATATTAAGAAATTACTGCTTTTAATATAGCCTAAAAATTCGCAAAGCAGTGTTCCTTATATTCCTATCAAAATAAAGCTGTAAAATGCTATTGCAGATCAGCGTTTTTTAAATGCTATTGCGGATCAATGTTTGTATGAAGTTTTTTTTTAAGGCCAACTTTTATTTTTAACATACTTACGTTATATTTAAGCATTTAATGCTATTTAAGTCATTGGTTTGAAATTAGGAAAAATAATAATCATGTGTTAAAATATGAGGCCTGTTAGAACTATTATGTATAATTTATACACAGAGGCGACTTTTTAAAAAAGTTATAATATTTATAATTTATGTTTTCTTAAGAAGCAATTTAGATGGTAATTTCACTATAATAATATAATAAAATCCAATGTCGAAGTGCTAGTGCTAATATAATATAATTATTAGCCTACAAAATCATATTATTTTTTGCTCTCCTTAATAAAGCGAGTGAGTTCAGCTTAATTTCTTGAAAACAATCCATGCCATTGGTGCCCAAGACGAAAATTTCGAGAGCGAATTTGGCTAATTAAAGTTAATACAATTACGTGGATGCTGGCTACTGGAAGCAAGAAAGTCAACTGGATTTATTACGAAAATATTCTTGAATATATTAAATCTGACTGGCTAATGCAATGCACCTGCTTCAACCTGATGAGGCGGCGAATGAGAAATGAGGCGCGCGCTCGCCTATGATTACCTGAACCAGATGAGACGCTTCTCCCATATATTTTTTCTGTCCCGGCGGCGTGGTGGTGATGAAACTTCATTACCACCATGCTATAACTATAGCCTCAAAATATCATGCAAAAAAAATACCAAGTTGTACTCGTGAAAACACGACACAACACGACATACTTACGACACGACACAGTCGAAGACGTTTATTTTAACAAATAAATATAGCTTCACGTATGAAAGTGGGGTGTATCGTGCGATAGGGAGCAGAGAAAGCGATAGGGGGGTGAGAAAATGGGGGAAAAGTGGGGAATTAATAATAATACTATTACACACTACACGCTACACTAGTAATACATGTCATATTCTTGTATAATTGTTTAAAACTTTAATATTCTCAATCAGGTTTGTAACCAGACCCTGCGGGTAAAACAACGGAGCCGTCTCATTCGCCAGATGACAAGACTGCGGTATGAACTCCATAATACCATTAGAGAATCTCCCAATATTGCCATTTTCAAACATCGTTTTATTTCTGTGCTTGCTTGGGCATATTAAAAATAGATCAAACAGTTAATATCGTTATTATTTAAGACTTTTTTTCGCAAAACTTTTTCGCAAGACTTTTTTTTTTCAATTTTTATTACAGTAGAATTGCAATAAGTATTCTACTAGAAAAATGTCTAATGATAAGTGTAGTGTCGAAAGATGTGATACATATGGGTATCGACACTTAATATACATATATAACCCAGCCTGTTTTTTAAAATATCTCTAGAAGTTAGACAACTTAAAAAAAATCTTTAATAAAACTCAAATGAAAAGAATTTATGGAAACAAAAATAAAAATAATGTTTGACATTCTCGCTGCATTCCTTTTTTACATTACATGAATTATATTAACTTTATTTGTAGGTATTATGTATTTTATTTTATTTCATTATAGCATATGTAAATTAATTGTATTTTAGTTAAGGTTAAGAAACCGTCAAAAAAGACAGTATCTTAGCTGTATTTATTTAAAATGTATTTGTATATAATTGGCTAAATAAAAGTTGCTTCAGGCAACGTTGAAATTTAAAAAAAAATAAAAAATTGATTGCCCTGTATCAATCAGATCACCCTCTTGTAATACATTACAAGAGGGCCTAAGATAAGAGCAGAGAGAGAGAGAGAGAGAGAGAGAGAGAGAGAAGGGGGGGGGTAGATAAGAGCGTCAAATAAGTGTTTATATAGTTATTAATACTAGAATTTAATTTACTTTCCTTCTCTCCTACGCTTTGGATCAGATTGCATTACGATACTCGAGATGGTGTAAAAAACATTTGCTTCTATTTTTACTCTTTTAGTCAGCTTAATCTGGAGCTGTAAGCTGATAATGCTAAATTATAATTAACAAATAGACACAAACAAAATACGAAAAAAACTATAACATTTGGATAACGTGATAATCATTTAAATATTATACTAGGAATATAATTTATATAACTATGGCGTAACAATAATAATTCTGAAAATGCTCAATAATGCTGAAAATTAATTGGTAACCTATAAACGATAAACGGTGTATAATTCATTACGGTTTTCATGTTTATGTTGTTATTATGAACTATGGCACATCTATGACGGCGTCATCCATCTCCATCGCTTGTGGTCTGCGATACAGTGTGACAGTTCACGGCAATTTTCTTTTAGTTACCAATCTAGAGAGTAGACATATAGTCGTTAGATCTGCGATTATATAATAATATAATCTACCTAAACAGTTAAATTTAACCATTTGACGCTATTATTACTGATTAAATTCGTTGATCAAACAATGATTAAAATTATTAAATTTATTTATTCCCGTTAATTTTGATGATTCATTTTTCATTTTAAAACGAAAATTATAATGCTATAATAATATTATCAGTAGAGTTTTCGAGAAACAGATTAAAGTGGCTAGAGGTTGACCTCGTGACTCCCAGTGACTACGTGCACTTTACTATTAGTCCCCTCTTATTTACCCTTGGGTAAAAGAGAGAGAGAGTAACTAGAAAACTCAAAACGAAACCACTTAAGGTTAACAAGAACGACCGCGACGGAGGTTTCTCTTGATGCCGTCCGCCCTTTGTCCCCCCCCCCCCCCCCAACCCCCTCTAGTCCTCGAGCACTTTATTAATTGATTAGCGGGAAAAAGCGTATGAAAGCCATGAACAAATGTAATTATCAGCGTCGACTTACCGTTTTGTATTCGCTAGGTGCATACAAAAAGTGAACCTATTCATTTGTAACCTTCATGCGGTGAACGAAGGATTAACAATTTTGTTTATTATAAATATTCGAAAAGTTGAATATCATCCTTAAAATAATCCTTATGGAGACTCAACATACAAACGCTGTAGTGTGACTCTGTGTAACGTGTAGTGACTCTTATGTGTACATGTAGAAAAAAATAATATTAGGCATCGTTGTATCTCCTAAATATCTAGGCTTCTATTTTTATTTTATTTTTATTTATCTTTATTGGAGAAACCAACAATTTTACACAGTACATATAAAATAAAAAAATACATTTGATGAATCGATAAAAAACTATGTAAAACTAAAAATAGGTTTCTACTAATAAAAAGTATTAAAGTTAATAACTAAAATAACATAACCATTTTATATCAATATATATATATATCTTATACACGAATTTAGAACAGTTAATTCTTACACAAAAGATCGTTGCTGAACACTTTAAATGATAAGTTTAATTTTTATTTTGTTTAAAAGTTAAGAGCCTCAAAATGTCTCTATTTTTCTATACATTTATTCAAAAGTTTAGACGCGAATATCTTATTATCTGAATACAAGAAACGAGAAAATAAAACAACAGAAGCATAGTTTATTTTATAAAGATGCAAATTCAGTTAAGTTTTTAGACATAAATTGATTCTGTTTTTCATAATCAACCAACAACGGTACAGAGTGCTTATGTGCTACATGAGACAGAACGACTTAAAAGCACGCGCAAGACAGAGAAGAGCGCCATCGGAAAGACGCCCCTTAGTTTATTATTAAAATTTAACAAAGGATTTATTTTTACCAAGTCTACCTAACTAGGCAGCGCCCGAACAAAGATTATGCTTAGAATTTAAAATACACTGAAATTATTTTTACTTGAAGACAGAATAAAAATTAAATTATAGTTTGTTTTAACCATAGAAATAGTTAATGGCATAGAAGCGCTGTAAATGCTACATACAGCCTATATGACAGAATCATGACATTGCCGTCAGTGGAACACTAAGCTCCGTCCCTCCGCCCGGTGTCAGGTAGTGATTGCATCGGTGTTAGTTGTGTCGGTATATTATCACCAATACCGTCCCGAAGTCTGAAAATGGATACACTACTCAGTACGAAGATTTGGCCTACCTAATTTAATGGTCTGTGGTTTTAACCTATGTAAGCGTACAGATAAGATAGAAATTGTCTGAAATCAAATATGAAATAAGTACTAAATATCAACTATTTATAAATTAATATCGTAAAATATGTCCATGCAAAATTATTTGACTTATATTTGATGATTGTTTTTTAATAGCGGCAAATCGCCTGAAAAGATAAATGACACCATCTTTGTCAATATTGAAAAATTTTGAATAAGTTTTTAATAATTTGATAAAGTGCTGGATAGCATAATATTTATAAAGGTTCTAGAGACTATTAATTATTGAGACATATTTATAGAGCGCAGGATGTCGGTAAAACGCAGCGCTGAGTTTTATAAAAATGTATTTTTAACTCTCACCTGTCCTTTTTAGTGTAAAATATTGTCAAATATTATGTAACCATCTAATTAGATGAAATAATATATATATATATAATATATACTCGTATACGACTATCTTGTACAACTAAGAAAAATATAAAAATAATAAATATGTATATAGGTAAACACAATTAACTAATATATTCATAATTATATTTTAACAAAAAATATATAAAAATAATGGATATGTGATTACGATGAAGGATGATGGTGAAACTAGATGATTTTATGAGTGATTTATGTATGAAGTTGATGAAAAAATAAAAATAATGGATATGTAAAGGTGTAAAATTAAAGCACATGATTTGTGTGCGTATTATTTATATGATTATTAAATACACATAAGATTTCGTTTGTTTCCTACCCACGAAAAGAATTGGATTTAATCAGTGAATCTTTAATTTTATTGTATATCGCAGGGCTAAAAAGCAAATCTGAGTAAATCTAGTCTTTCTTTTCTGTACTTTATTTAGGATGAAAATGTTTAAATTAAATACAGTTTTTAGTTGAAGATTGCCTCATAGACAGTATCTCGAACTCTTGGAAGATTTCTTGTGATGGGTAGCTCTTATTACGGCTTTTAAATAATTATTAAATAATACACTATGTAGTATAGGATTTGCTTGTCATTATTGCTATTAAATGACTTCCCTATGCGCAACCCTCTAAAAGAAAATGGGAAAAAACCAGCTTAATGTCTGATCCTTCGGTTCGACGAAGCGCACAGCTTAGCGACCCGCACCCCCACACTTGTGAATGTTGCATAATCGTAGACAACAAAGCGAGAAGGAGATACCTAGCGACATGCCCCGTCGCGCTCCGACGCGCGGGAAGCTCATTGATGGGAGCCAGCAGCCCCCGCTGGTGACTCTGTGCTCGTGATTACAAACACCACTCACTTTAGTCGACGTGCAGGCCTGCCTATGCCGTCACTCAATGCTCACAAGCGAGAGTCACTTGAATTTTTACGAGATTCGCTTCTGCAGAATCAGCGAGCGCGGGGCACCCATTCTACTTCCGTTAAACATTTTAGCGGGAATTAAAAAATAAACTAAAAGAATATGCAATAACGCAACTTTAATGAGGTAAAATGCTGCTCAAAATTAGCGTGAAAACTATTATTTTTGATGTAAAACCTCTTTAGTAAGCCTTACATATTTTTTTCAAGACAGTGAATGAATCTAATTCCGTAAATTCGGTGACACGCTCGTTCGGTTGGTGGACGCATGGAGATCTAATATGGGGTAATCATTTTGAAAGCTAATACATTATTATGGAGTTGATGACAATTTTTTGGTCTGTCGCGCTGATATTCTCCTTATATATATAAATCAGCATGCCGAAACATTATTGAATGTTGATACCAGTATAGGGTGATAATTTTAAAATATAATATGACAACTTTTCCTTGCGGAAACTTTACTACTAATGCGCGTGGTGTACACACACACACACACTATTGTTATATTTATGGTTGTTTTAAATGTTTAAAAATATTTGTGTTATATTTAATAAAACGGTTCAATCGTCGATGGCGCTCACGCGAAACAAATAAGCAATATAAAATGATGCTTATTTTAGTGATGTTACACCCAAAATAAATATTTATTTATTTCGGTGTAGAATGTAAAAAATGAAGTAATTGCAAGGCTATGACGCGCGGAAACTGGATATAATAAACTATAAGGGTTCCAAATAATTACGGATCCCTAAACAGAAAAGATGTAACTAATAGTTTTATCATTAATATAAAATTAATAATTTTTTTTTTATAATAATATTCAAGGCTTATAAAATCTTAAATAAAATACACTTATCGGTGAATCATTTCCTTATAATCGTTAGACTTATTTAATAGTCTACATATATATTAAATCACCCTATATATATGTATATATACATATATATTAAATTAACTTATATACTCGTATATATATATATATATAGATATTAAATCACCCTATTAAACCACTAAATTGTATTATTGCATTCCCGCTTGTATTAAACCACTAACTTATAAGTCATTTACTAATAAAATATAAATCATCGTGTTTAATTAGTCTACTACATATAAAAATATGCCCGACAGTTACTGATTAGTTTATAATAGGTACTAACAAAGTCACTCCAGACAAGAGACTCTTATGTTAAGTCCTGACAAAGTCGAAAAGCAAGTGAAGCCTAGACTAAGTTAGGTAGAGTAAGTAATGTTTGTTCCGAAGTTTGAAATATTCTATTAGAAGCTCAAGTTATGAAATTCAACGTATTATGACACCGCAGATGTTTTAACATAAATCCGTTTATATTTTTGCACTAAACTGTTTTATGAGGAATTTAAATATCAACTTGAGAATCGATTTATGGTTCGTGGTTTTGACTACCCAGCCGCGGTGGGTTTGAATTCGCACTCATTTTTAACGCTTCATTGCCACCATTTTCCCCGACTCTAGCAAAAGCACACTTGGCTTAGCCTAAAGTAATTGTATATGAATAAAGAAAGTTTTTATTAAAAAAAAATGTATCCAATCAGTGCTAATACTAACCATTTTAAATATTCCATTTATTCCTTATGTTTTGTAGATCTTAAGTATGAGTTTATTTTTTATTTTTTTTTTTATATAAAAATAATTGCTATGACCTAGGTCATATACAATTATTTTGGGCCCTACTCAACTAGGCCAAACGATACAGTAAACATGTTTTGTAAAAAGTGTAAACTAAAATGCCAAATCAAAGTACTTACGAGTATATCACTGTACTTTCAGATGCAATGAAGTGAAGTGAGTGCTCTTCGATACATTTTTGCAGTTCACTTTTTCGAACGAGATGAGACAATATTCCATACTAAAGTGGACTATTGGGAGGGCGAAATGCATTTTTATAAAACTCGACTTCCTTCCAGGAACTCTCATTTATTGGTATTTACTATAACTAGTGGTTGTCCTGTGGTTGAAATTCGACCGTAATTCATTAAAGAAGTTATTGAGGTTCATATACCTCTATAATACGGTGAGTTTACCTCTATAAACATTGAATATATAATTGAATATATCAGATGCGATTGTGAACAAATAAGCCATTATCGTATGTTTGCCTTATTTCCCTGCAATAGCTATGAAATTTAAAATGAAATATTAGTAACAGTTGAAATAAAAACACAATTACAGCTTGTATTTGTATAATGTAAACTTGAGATTGGACATTCATAGAAGATGAGATGGGATTAACAATTATTTCAACTTTGACAGAATATTAAAAAAGTAACTTTTGAAATCACACAAAATTCACAGTTCGAAACTCATTCTGTCAATCAGCTTGCAGTGGTATGAACGTTTTATTTAAATTATTTTTATGTATTTGTATAAATTTTAGCTTTCTGCATTTCTTCTCCCTATAAACTTTAACTATGCCAAATCTCACACTCCTCCGTGAGAGCAATATGCTTAAAAAGGGGTACAAAGTTTCCCTTCACGTATTAATATATAGATTATTTTTGTCAATATTTCAAAACAAATAAATAATTAAAGCTATATGCCTACAAATAATATAAAGAATTTTCTATTGTGACTATTACCTAATTGAAACGCAGAATATTGTGTAATTATAGAATACAGATGGATTATTATTTAACATAGAAAATATATTATTATAAATATTTGTAGTTTTAGTTTTGCGTGAATGTTTCGAATGGAAGTAATATCAAAATGGCGAAGTTGCGTAGAGATGGATGATGGGAGCGAGGGCGTATTGAATGCGGTCTGAAACTTGGAGTTCCGACTCGAGCAGAGCGGCCCGGAGAAGTCTAACGTGGACGCGACCGACTGGCGACTGGCGACTGGCGACTGGTTCTTTGTTCCCCTCAGGTGACGCAGAAAAAGTGTATTACAACGCCGCCAACAAACTTTATATTAAAACTCTCCCACGGGATGAAACAATAACGGAGGCACGAGGGATTTGTAAGCATTTCTAAAAATGTAATCAAAAACTTTATTCATTTCGGTCGCATGCACTTTAATTGCCAAGGAATATAGTACTTGTGACAATTTAAATAACTTTAGCTATTTTTTTTTGTTTAAAACACATTGTTAAGGCCGTTTTTATTAGTAGGTACAATGTAAGTACACGAACGTCCGACTCCTCGTTATCGGGTTTTTATTAAAATTGGCCCAAAGTCATTGAATACTGAACAGGAAATTACACACAAATTCTTACAAATCCTACCCAGTACCAGGAGGAAAAATGTTTAATTGAATTCTTTTCTTTTTAGAACTATTCTACTAACTCCAAACGAAGATAATCCGAACGAAGATAATCCAAACAAAGATAAGTGATTTTATCTACTTTGCTTATTGAAATGCTTGGTATATAATTTTAGGCAAATGCAACTCTTAACCCTTCGACTCCTTGGACCTAAACTTGTCAACAACGTGGATAACCAATATAAAAAATCACAATCAAAATTGAGTCTTACAACAAACATTACTAAATAACTCCTCGCAATGGGCGAGGCGCATGTGAAAAGTTGGTGAGCAACATATTACAATAGGAAAACCTACATAATATGCACTATAACAATTTTTATATTTAGTAATAGCATTGATTATATAGAGTAAAATTGTAAAATGTACCGTATTTAGATGTATCTTACGTTATAATAGGCAAACGTCGTAATCTTACATTATATTATAAGGGTCTGTAAATAAACATTTAAAGTAAATTGACATTTAAAAAATCCTAATTCTTCTTAATATTTTAAGGATTGAATTTTTTCAAACAAATTATATAGCCAGAATGTTTAAAGAAAAATTAACACTGAAACTCACAAATAGTTGCATCGCTTGAGTGTACAAGCTGGTTTAAATACAACGCCGTATTTTGTGAAAGCCTCCAACTCTCACCTAGCTAAGTTAACTTTCTAAGTTATTTTTTTTTATTTTTTTATGGTTATATATATAACCATATATAATCAATGGTAATAGTAATAATAATTTTATAGTTTTTTTTTAATTCGTTTTTATTGGAGCGGAGCCAGCGTAGCGAGCGAAGCTCCCATGTGGTGACTCAAATGTCACTCTGTTCACGGATTAAGGCTTTAGAACTACAAGACCGATTTTGATAATTATTTTTTTAAAATGACCATTACAATGTCTTCTGGGCATAGATAATTGTAATTTATTTATATTTAGTATATAAATTACACGTAACACAATCATTACAGTTATATATATTTTACACACAGATAATAATATGCATTGTTTATTGTGTGCATGATGTATTTGAATTTGTCATATGATTCTTTATATTATTAACGTCTTACGTACTTAATAAATATTTTTATTTATTTATTTATCAAACAAGTTCTCCGTGTACACATTACAATACATGTAAAAAAAACTACTAAAAGAAAAAACAACATTGAAAACCAAAAACAATAACAATAAAATACAAAAAATAACTAGATCTGCCACCTTCTTCTGGCTGCTCTTAGAACAGTTTTTTTTTAACCTAGTTAGGTGTCGAACGTGTTGCGTCTATGCGAAGAACTCATATATCAGTCTGCGCTGTAACACAAACTTTTTTTTTGTTTTTCCGAGCATATAATAACAAAAAGATATACTTAAATTCATATAAGGCGATTTAAATTTGAGCGCAGTTTTAAAATCGCGGAGCGAGGCGACGCGGGCAAATCTGTAATGCTTTTAAGAGGGAAATTTCCTTTTCTGGGACGTTCTCGCGTCCCTCGGGCTATGCGAACCTCTCCGAGATTCGTGTCGAGGAGAGAATAGAATGTCTCTGCTACAATCTTTACACTCCAAGTTCGTCGACGCTTTTAAGCTACGACCCTTAAAAATAACTTCGACATAACTAATCCATCTGCATAAAATATTTAATTAAAATACAATATAAAGGTAAGCAGTTTAACCTTTAATATAAAATATGTTAAAATTAACGCTTTCGCAAGATTCTTATATAAGCTCTAATTAAATTTTTCATCGGTTAGAAAAATATTACTTTGTATGAAAAGAAACCATCGCTTGGCTTGGGTTTATTATATTTTTTGTACCTTAATATACAACACTTTAAATATCATATTTTTTTATATTATCAGCTTTTATATTATAAGTTATGTTTTCTTTAAACGTAACTATTTCCTATCCGAAAAATTCCAATTTTCGAACTCGCGTTAATCCCTCGATGCTAATTTGGTAAATTCTTTTAAAATAACTAATAATTCATTTCCAATTTCATACTACGATAAAAAATTAACAGTTTTTAATTGGCGGTTCAAGCAAAAGTGGCCCTCCTAAAAGGTCGGTTTAATGTATTTATCTATACCTAGGCAAAGTAAGGTATCTTATCTATTTGACTAAAATTTCGCTATCGTAACTAATCGCCTACATAAGTTTGAATATTTGTTTTTTTTCAGGAAGAAAATATTTTACTAAAAGAGAAACGTCACGCTTCTTTAAATCCAAAAAGTACAGTGTTGGCTTATTTAAAATCTAAGGACCTTTTCTGATACTTTTCTTTTCTACTTGAGTATAAGGCATAAATAGAAGAAAAGGCATAGTGGAAATAAAATCACATATAAAATAACATTTTTAGATTATCTGAGTTAAATTTGAGAATGTTTGAAGATAATATTATTGTTTAAATGTATGTTGGTAAGTATGTAGATGCGTGAGTATTTTGTAAGGATAAAACTGCTATACCGATTTACTATATCATTATTTTTATATTAGCATATATAATAGTAATGGCTAAAGGATGTAATAAGATTTTACCTCACCCTATGTTCTTCTTAAGTAGCATCTGCAGTAGATAAAAGGCAAAAACAAGTAAGTACACAATAAATAAGTGAAAATATAAATAACATCCTTTTTTAAAAGATTGACTAGTAAGGCTATATATTTTTTTTTTCAATAAGCGATTGCCATAAAGCTAAATCCAAAAATAGCATGTATAGACTAGCATATACCATATATAAACTTAAGGGCTTTAGAAAGAAAAATCCCCAGTGCTGATTTTATAATAATCCATTTTTAACACCCACCTTTTTAACACTTGTATGAAATATTGTCTCATATACACAAAACTTGGAGACCGGGGATATTACTACCAATCATTATATAGGTTGATCCGAAAAGGGAATGGTTTAGAAGTTATTCGTACTGCTGTGATTTTTGAGGAATGTACATTTTTCATTACAGAAATAATGACTGCTAAAACCACTATGTTTATTGATCTGAATTTTAGGCTAGACATACTTTCGTAAAGTAGCAATAAACATAAGAAATATTTGTTACAAACATTTGATGTGTTCTCCTTTTTTTCGTTTTTTTTTCTGTAAAATTTCTGTTTATTAGTTAAAAAAAAACAATTTTCAGACGTGTATTGTAAAAAAAATATTTTCAAAAGTGACGTTAATATAATGAAATACTGCCTTGGTTTAAACTAAAAACATAAATAAAGAAAGTCTAATTTAAGTAAATTTAAAGTGTAAAGTATCTTATACCTAGTGTATTTCAAATTTTCAATAATACAGTGAAGAAACAAATGAATTGGACTTTTTATTCATTATAATATTTGCTTTTTTAATATTTTTAAAAATAAAATAAAAAGTTGTCTTTCAATATTCATTTCAAGTAAGTTAAAATTGAAATATTTTACTTGAGTTTTTTTTTATTATAATTTAGAAAATTTTAATATTACTACTAATTAGATATATTATTAATATTTATTGTTAGTCATATTGGTTATACGTTTTATGTCCTGTTAGTGACTTATACAGTCATTTTTTTTTATATTTAATTACTTATATGGTGACCCTTACCCTAGTTATACGATATTTCAAACGCCAGAGGCCACTGAAGTTATGATTGCTAAACCGATATCGTAAAATGTGTCAGAACGGACATCGATTTGGCGAGACTTGGCACCGAACCGCATTACGCCATTTAACCACCCCTTTCCTTCCCCCTCCATCGACACTCATATTGCAATCCTGTGCACATTCTCATGAAATGGAATCCAAGAGACGAATGAATACTGAATATTTGTCTTAATCTTTATATAAATATGCTCAGCGAAAACGCTAGCGTTACGAATCGCGATGTAACAACGGTGGTCGTTTAGATAATTTTATTTTGCTGTCTTACAATTTAAAACTGTAGACGGGCAGGGTAAAAAAGAAAAAAATATGATTTCCGACAGCGTGTTGTGGTGGTTTAATGGTTTGCATTTCATATAAATATTGTCTAGTGTTAAGTACCGCAGATATTCCACGGGTAATTTTATCAACTATTTTTAGGTTATGGCAGGGCCAAGAAAGTAAAAAAATATAAAGGTATTTATTATTTAACATGTGTTATGTCGTCGAAAAGAACTCTTTTAGTAAATACAATAAATGCTGTAATTTTATGTTTATGATGATGCTTTTAATATTTGTCTAAAATAACCTAATTTCATATTATAGTTACTTCAAAACTATTGGAATAATCTTGAAGTTTAAACAATTTAAGTTTTGATTGGTAATTTATGCATTGAAAGGTGTAGATTAAAATTATTAATGACAAAATATCTCAGTTCCGACAAAAATGCAGTTAAGTAGTATGGTACTGCGCTGAAGGAACTATAAGGTTATATACTAATTTGTATCTCTTTAATAAATAAGTCACTAATTACATTTAATTGTGTGTATTACAAAAACCAACTGTCATTCTTAGATTTACTCTCGTTTAAATTTTTATAACAAATACGTGTATAGTAAAATAATTGCCCATCTGCCTAATCATAAGATAATATTTATATACTTGTTAAACCTACCTAAACCTTCAACCCTCTTTAAAAAACTTTTATTATCCTAAGCTTTTACGTACTTACACTATTTGCTCTTAAGTAGGTACATTTTATTACAAAAATAACCTAACAATATTTATTTGATTTTTCTGCAATTATTTTGATAATGTTAATTCATTGCGTGTAAATGTTCAAATATTCAATTTAAATATTACAGCATGTGTGTAGTGTGCTTAACATTTAGATATTTATTTTTTATAATGTGAAAAATGTTTCAAGTGATGTGCAGTTATAAAAAAATATCAAATATTTAAACCAAAAACCGAAAAAATCTGAGCTCCGATACGTCCAGTAGGCTTATTTCTGTCTTTATTTTCTTTAGCTGTCCGTCAATAATAATGAAAATGCTTACATAACTTCAGAAAATTCTAGTCGCCGCATTCTAGAAATATCCTTTGTTCTTGAAAAACTGTCACGATTGACTAATATTTATTTAATATTTGTTTTTCAGTATATACTTTATCAGTATAATGGTTATGCATATATTGATTATATATGTCTTGTCCACTGCCGTTAGGTACGTGAATGTAATCTGAAAATATAAAGGCAACACATAAATTCTCGGAATTGGTTTGGAGTTTGGAGTGTCCAAAGTCTCTGACAGATTTGTGTGTAAGCGCTTTACATAACTTATCACCAAATGAAATCACAATTCATTCTGTCGAATAGAACGTGCACGTCGCGATGTTCAGCTATAAAAAGGTTTTTCAATCATTTATTTGTGGCAAAATCCATTTCACAAAACTCAGTTCCATTTAATTTCAAATTTAACATTTGTGTTAACAATCGATTTAAATGTAATTTTACTAAGATTGTATTTATTATTCTTTTTATTGTTATTAATGATATTTCGATTAGGAAAAAATATAAAGTTTAATTTAAATTAGCAGTCTTTTGCATTGACGAAAGGCATCTTTTTTTCAAAGGTGGTAAGCTATAGACAACAACAACACCTTTCATTCCTTAGAAATCAGCAATAATATATCGTTTAAGAAATCTTTTTTATTCTAGTAATTTATTGATCAACGCTACAGGTAATGAGTCATGCTCTGGTAAGTGGTTTACTTCTTTTATTCACGACAGTAAGACTGCATTGGACAATAGTTTTTTTTTTTTAGTTTAGGCACTACTTACTAGTTTACTTTGAAGTTTGGGGCACTAAAAAAAGGGGGTAGCGGCAGATTTATATTTTTATTGACGTTGCTGCTGAGGTGGCGTTTTAGGAGAGTTAATTAATTTGACTTTCGATATATGTTTCTAGAAAATAAGGTTTTACTCTAAACGCACAACATATGTAGAATCTCCGTTGCCGACCTAGAGTACTTAAATCACCGAGGAGGGGAAGGTGAGAAAAATGGCACAAAATCTATTTAGTGATTTATTTTATTTTATTTCAGGAAACAACAGCTTACATAGTAAAATTATAATAAAAAAAAACCAATTAAAACACAAAACCAATAACAGTTTCCTCCAAACTTAAAAAAATAGAAAACGCCGCCGCGAGGCCGGGACCAAGAAGTAGGAAGTAGGAGGGGTTGGGAAATCCAGACAATCACCAGAATGTAATATAAAACTGAATATAATATAAAATATAATAAATTCTACATATACATATGAATATAAAATATACTACTCAAGGGCTAGAGTAGACACTCTCTTGAATGCCGGGAAAGTAGTATGATGATTCTTTAAAAGGAATTTAGAATATTTTTCAGGAGGCGCAGGCAAATTAGTTAATTTCCTACACGGATTTATTAAATGCTCATTTTAATATACATAATAGAGGATAGTAAAAACAATTAAATTGAAATTATAGAACAAATAAAGGGCTAGTGATACATGTAAAGAATATGCGATTCATCATTTATAGTATATCAACCCTGTACGACTGCAGGTGGCGTTATTTAAGCCGTGTTTAGCTGTAGGTGAATGGCTTTCAAATAAACTTTTAACCGCTGCAACAAATACACCGAATAGTAACGAACGCTATCATAAACCTTCAATATTAATTCATAAAATACAATGAACAAAATAAGTCGCGAGGCGTTAGAACCTCGCTGTTTGTAGTCATCGTGTAATTAAAGACGTCGTAAAAGCAAAACTTTAATTTAAACTTAATTATGAGAGCGGCTTCTCATTAACTCACGAAGCTGTAATTCCTCGCATGCAATTTTAGTTGCCTCGAGAAGGCTTATGTGTTTATTATGAGTTTTTCCTTTTAATAGCCGACGCTCATATTAAATCCCATTATGTAAGTCATTTCATTTCCGTCCTGAAATATTTTAACAGCTCTGCAGTAAATGTGTAACGACACGGGATGGCAGGTAGTATTCTGATGGAAATTCGATTAAGATGGGATCGCAAACACTTACAATTTTTAAAGCATGTTATAATGCAATTCGTTTTTTTATAATTATTATATTATAAAAGTTCAATGCCGGAACAACCGAGAACTGTGTTTTTCTGTGTGTCCCAGCCCCTAGAAAGTCTATCTGGTGTCTTTTTATAAAACCTTATATTTAATATACATACCTATTATAAATGGCGAAAAAATTTTTAATTATTATATTTTTTTAATGTAGTACCCAACCCGGTAGGTAAAGCGCTCAAGTTTTAGGGCGAGGGACAAAGTTTAATCTTCTCAGTGAGTGGCTCTCGCCGCTTCACGTCTAACTTTTAAAGTAATTGCATTACATAGCAAAATTTAATTAGGTTTCACTCGGTCCCACTTTTTTACTCCTTCAACCTAAAAAGGAGCTCCAGGTATAGAACACACATAATCAACTTTATAAACGATTTGGACGCGGTCCGGACCAATTTACAACAGCACTCCCCTCCTAATATTAACATTATAATGATAATTCATAATGTGTTATAGAAACTCTGCAAAATCTATATTTAGAATAAAATAATTCTCAATAAAAAAATACCTATTCAGATGTTTACTAAAACCACCAGTCATTACCACCACCTCCCCTGACTGGAAACCAAAAGAAGCGCGAAAAAAATTAATAACGTGTACTCAGATTCCTCGTAAAAAAACTGAAGATATTTATAGAAAGAAAAATGAATATTTATATTCAGCACGTGCATTTTATCTTCCGTCTTTTTTACGCGAGAAATGTATCTATAAAGCTTTCTTTGTCTTTGGCTCAGAGGAACATCCTCAGAGGCCGCGGGTTCGATTCCTTCGCAGTGCTGCCAGCCCGGCTGGGAAGTTTTACGCTTTCTGAATAAACAAATTAAAATCGTACATCGTATTTGCGCTGTGTACTCGTCATTGATATATAATATGTAGTAAAAAATAGGCTGAAAATTCTACGGAAAAACTCTCGGAAAAAATGAGGTGCGTACAGTTCATAATAAAAGAACACATTTCTTCATCTGAAATCGGTAAATGGGAAACATGCTGCAAATATTTCACCCTTAGCAATTTCCGCAAAGTCATCAATCCCTTCCCTTCCTCCCCCCCCCCCACCCCCCACCCCCTTACCGCTATTCTCTATCTTGCTCTGTCTTTCGTTGCCAGAATAAACGATGATTGCCCTTTACGAAACATGTCAATATAGGCGAAGAGCTAACATTTTTTTCCAAACCCACTTTTTATTACATTCGATTATTTCACTAATACTTTTTATTTCAAAGGAAAATCTAACTAATTACAATGCTACTACTTCAAATTGATTATTTAGCTACCGTTAAATTTACCTCCCACAGATGACCCATTAAAAAACCAGGCAACTGGTAAAGATTACAGAAAAGCTTCGGCGAAGGTCAAAATTTCATTAAGTACCTATTTCTTAGTATGCATCAATTCTGTTAATACAAAAACTATGTGTTTTGTTGTGTAATGTGACTGTCTGTTTAATAAGAGCAAGTCGTTTGACAAAATGTCCGTTGCCTGTTGTGAATGTCGTTTGCAAATTTTGGAAGATGTTTTATAAAATTTTATATCCGTTTAAAAAAAGTAAACAACATATTTAAACGTTTTAATGGGGACAAAAATATGAATTTTATTTAAAAAAAAATGCTGCTTCCAAAATAATTTTAATTAAGTTTTATTTACACTTAAATGAAATATTTATTGAAATTATTTTTAATGTTTACATTTATAAAATTCACATTATTATACTTGTGAATAGAAATGTAATGGGAGGAATAGGCCCTTACGCCGCGAAACCAAATAGAAATTCACCTAGCCTCAAAAAATCCTCGCTATAAATGTTTACACATTCAAAAACTGCCTACTTTCTCGCGCATGTCCACGAGGTGTGATTATATTCACGGACCAATTACGAGAATAACGAATTCAATTTCAACAGAAATCGTTTTAATGTTTGAAAATTCGATCGAATGAATGCCGGGTCAGACGACGGCATTTCGGGCACGAGGCTCGCGAAGGACTTCGAAGAAAAACGAAGTTTTTAATAATATCATAATTTTAGTATTTCGGTATAGATCTTTATGGTAAAAGGACTTTAGAGAATACAATCTGTATATTAATTAATATTGATACAAAAACTACCCTAAGCGCTAAGTTCGCTGCAAATGTTGCCGACTGGGGCACGTTTTGCAGGGCGCGCCGCGAAGTAGTCGTAGCAGCAGCGACGCAGTGTCGCTTGTGGGGTAGTTTTTGCCCCGACACACGACGGCACCCCGAAGGAAATGAAGTTTGCAACGCGACGGCATCTGTCTACGTAACACCAACCCGCCCCGGCTGTCACTTGCAACTGAAACTACAGTGCCCTGGAACACTTCTTTCGGCCTTGAGGCTCGCCTGTTTTTAAATATATTTTCAAAAGAAAGGTGCATGTGATCCTATTTATTGTTGTAGTGATACTATTTACTTGACCGTTTATACAGAGTATATTAATACGTAGTGATGTTTGAATTAATAAGCTGAACAAAAAAAATATTTATATAATATATTGTGGCGATCTAAAAACTGTTTAAGTGAACGAGTGCCATCTATCATGCGAAAATGAATACATTACGACCATGTAATAAATACATTAAAAGTAATATCTACATAACAGTGACTGCTTTTTGTATTGTTTTTTTTTTGTATGTTTATGAAACGCGCATATGAAACCTATGTTTATAGGTATTTTGTTAGAGAACAAGGCAAACACAATAACTATACTTGGCACTATGACTTCATACATAGCGATTAGAGTAGGGATTCCCAAAGTGGTCGATATCGACCCCTTGGGGTAAATTAGCTTTGAACAAATTAGCATAACAACGAAGTAAAAAAAGAAATATTTTAAGGCGATTGATTGATACTATCATGTTTCTGGCAAAGGAAGAATCCGCATTTCGTGGGCACAATGTGGCATCATCTTATGATAACCGTGGAAATTTCGTTATAACTTTATTGTATTTAAGCACGTATGATAATCTTACTGACGCTTATTTTAAGTCATAAATCCGTGTTTTCTGGTTTATCTAATAATATAAGTATACACGATTTAAGTAATTGACAGTGTTGCTTCAGTAGTTAACGTAACTTCAACTCGTAACTTCAATTCTAGTAAAGCCTATTTTGTCTCAAATTCTGATGGTGAAACACTACCACTTATGGGGGCACCGCAGCTTCAAATAAACGGCGTTCAAACAAAGTTTGTGAAAAATGTCATTTAGCATTTATTTATGCACTGCTACAACGCACATATAGTAAATTTACTTTTGTCTAAATCAGCTGAGAATATTTCAGAATGTAAAATGTTTTCCAGCCAAATTGATAACTTAGTTCAATTTTTAAATGAGTTGACAATTAGTGACGTTTTGCAATTTCCGTTATAATGCCTCTCTCTTTACCTTCCGTTTCACCCACTAGATAGCAGTATAATTCGCGAATTAGTTGCATAATATTTAATCACCAAGTTAAGTTTATGTTAAGTTATGTTTATGAAAATAAAATATCTCAATTCGATTTTTTTTCGGAAATTTTGTTTAACATTATGCGACCACCTTATCCAACCTTGCCATGTTTTTAACCTTAAATATCGATTATTCTGTTTAAAACAAATGATTGAGAAACATCGTTAACGATGTTTGAACAACGGCTTAAATATTTCCTTAAAGAATATTACTTATCCGAATATTCAAATTAAAGAACGAATTGAAAGTAATTTATTTCTCTGTAGAATATCAAAACTTAAATGCCTGCGGTATATATGAGTTTATTAATAAAAATAATTATATTTCTGAAGCTTCGCACAGACATTCTATTTATGTAATCTATTTCTAACAATTCCATCTTCAACCGGGTCTGCTGGACACGTTTCCGTCTCTTAGCGCATTCACTCTGTCGAAACGCCTAAAGCCAATCAAGACTGTCATTAACTCGTTTGTCTATAGAAAAGCATATATTAATTAATTTGAGAAGAAATCTTTCATTTTACAATGTTAAAAATATATATTTTTTAAATAGTTTTTATAAAAAACGAAGCGAACGAATTAGTATACAATTAGCACTCGATAATTTTTATATTTATTTATTCTTATACACCAAAATACATACAGTAGTAACAGTTCAATGGCAATTAATGTAACCAACCAGTGACCGGCACCTACTGTACTGATGTTCCCTGCCTTCTTATCTAGACGCCGTCTGTACCAAAGAAGGCATATACTATTACTTTAAATAAAATAACTTTTTTTTTCAAATAAATTTGTACTATACTATCATATAATATTCAACAAGTTTAGGCTTGATCTCATTGAAGCCACTAGAGATATACTTTTGTATATTTTTTGCAGTTAGATTATAATATATCTGCGCACATATCCAAGGGCGGCCCTGGGGTAGATCCATAGGAGCGATCGCTCTAGGCGCGATGGCAGGGGCGCCAAAATTCGCTGCTTACGAAACGATTTACCGCCACCGCATGGTTTTATTCAAAACCTAATTTCGTAAATGGTTATTGCAATTACATAATAATTAGAAATAATAACAACAATTGCATTGAACCATTAGTAAGTTTAGCATTTTTGAACAGATGATCATGGAGAGAAAAAAACTGGATTATTTTAATGAAAAATGTCTATTATTATTTAGGTATATTATACTAAAATAAATAATTTAGTATCATGATGTTGAACGTTTACATAAAGTTAGTTATTATATTATATATTGGTTGTTATGGTTTGTTACTGTCGATTGGAAGATTTTTCAACTCTATAAGAAATGATTTCACGTACGGCCAAAACCATGGTATTGTGAGTTTTCGAACATAATCCGCGGTTTTCAAACCGTCTTCGAGGAGCCTTTTAAAAAGTTTGTGTGGATCATAATTCCTGCGAACTCTTCTGATAGGAAACCTCCCGTGTAGTAACTGAAACTGTAAAAACTCAACATACATATAACACATAAAAACGTTTTAAATTAATAATAAAGCAGTGGGTGTTTTCTCATAATTACTAAATTCATTTACCTCAAAAAAACAACTAGTATCTGATAGTAGCCGTGGAAGATAGGTAAATATCTTAAATTTATTGAAAAGGCTGTCCGAATAAATAAGCGTTTTATATTAATTATTTATAATATTTTTCACTGGTATAGGAAATTTAATAACAGATTAAAATAAGTATTGCGGTTTGAATCGCCTTTACGCTGCATCGTAGAATCGATAACGCCTTCGTTGATTTGCGACAATCCATAATAGATCGCGGTAGTCCCGATAGAGATTTTATAATCTGATATATAAACAAAAATATGTATGTACGAATAAAATATTATTCTATTAGACCCTATATATCTGGTTATCAGGTTATGATTAGTTTTAAAGTAATTATTACTCTTATGATTTAAAAAAAAAACCCTGTCGTTTAAACATTTTTTTAATATAAAAATAATTTTATCAATAAATGTGGGTTAATATACTTATTAATTATATATCATTCTAACAGTCATACTTTTAGAACTCTAGTTTACATTTTAGCAAATACTATTTAAACTAAAATATTGTTAATTACTCTGATTCTTCATTGGAAATGTCTAACATTCAAATAAAGATTTGTAAAAAAAAATGTACTACATAAAGTTGTCCCATAATTTGAAAAACTGCTAGGTTTTATGCACTTTTGAAAATGATATGATTTATTGTACTTAGTCAACACCGTGTTATTTTTTATGGTATGGTTGGAAGGGGGAGAAGAGCATTTTGTAAAATTTAATAAATTTGTGAGTAGATGCTAACCTAAATCACAAACACACGAAGTTTCGCTTATTATGCTTTGTCATCGCCGATAGTGTACACCCAGTTTAATTTAGTATTGTTAAAGTATAAACATACCTCATATAGTGATGGATCATTCCATCCAGCGTCGCACATCACTAAAACCACATAAGTGAGAGCGCAAAAGAAAACTTTCATTGCGAGCGATTGACGTCAACCGAATACGACGCTAACGCGATATAACAATGTTATAAGGACGATGTAATAACATATTATTTATTATGAGTAATTACAATTGGCATTGTTTTAAAAATAAATTATAGTCAAACAGTACAAAGGTGTAACGCGTTCACACGATATGAAGTGTTAAAATGGGAAAAATATTTTAAAAAATGCGAAAGTATTGTAATCAAGTTCCCAACAAACTTGCCAAAGATAAAAAAAATACTTAAATTCAAATTCTTCATCGCATCTGCGAACTTCACTGTCCATTTAAAATCACTACTTTAATCAACAAATAAACTTGTCTCGTGAAAAGTAAGGATATTATATTTAAACTTTGTTATTTTTCGGTGTTAATTATTCATTTGCCGTGCCGACCCGACCGTCTTAAGATAAAATTCTTAGCCAATGTGTGGCCAAGGTCGGGAATTCAGTACCACGCCCATCCCCTCCGTGTCCAGGCGCCTAACTCCGCCTCTGCGAATAAACATTCGAACGGATTTATTACATTTGAAATTCGTTTTTCTCACAATTGAGAAACATTTTTACAATATTTTATTTAGCTTGCAATGTGCGTATGTCGGTTTAGGCTAAATCTTGCAAGCTGTATTAAAACCACTTCCTCTTATCCTATGGATTTGACATGTTGGTTGAGTTCGGATGACAATGCATGTGTATGGTAAGCATGACCTTATTCTACACCCAGGAATGACTCCAGGCGAAGGAACTCCTCAAGGGTCAACAGCACAGACACGAAATTTGTATACGAATTCAATTAAAATAATTTAAATAAAAGCTTGTTTTTAAAAATGTATTTTTATTATTATAATTTATTCTACTATATTTTAGTGATTATTGTTTAATCGCCAGTATAGATAAACTATACCCAAAAGGTCAGTAGTGATTTTAAATACATTTGTATACTATATTTTTTCGAAACTGATACAAATTATTTTTTATTTTTTTAAGTCATATTTACCTTCTTTATTGATCACAAACAAGATAGAAAAGAATACAGTTGTGATTGTAAAAGTACATTCAAGCATATAAAAATAAAATATTAAAAAAACAAACAGAGGTGCCAAACAATTTTTATTCCCGAAAAATTGTGTACATTTTTTAGTTTATTAGTATAAATATTCAGTATAAGCAACTAGATTTTGCAGCGTCGAATATCTTTTACATAATTTTTTAAATTAAAAAATATACTCGCTACACAATTAAAATGAAACAGTTTGGTCCAGTGCCAGTTCAAGTCACACGAAGCGCACATCTCAAAGCAAGAGGATCACATCTGGAGTGTAATAATAGTATGTAAGTAGTTAAGAAACTACCCACTTAGTAATTTAGTGACGTTTTGTTGCTTCGCAGGAGGAGATAGGAGTGTAATTGGATTAGGGTTTAGCGGGGGAAACGACCAGCGTGCACTTCTCTGTAAACCATTAGCAATTTGCATGATAAGGCGTGCAGCGTTTGACATATGCACCTAAATGTAGGTATGCACGTAGATTCTAACGAACCATTCTACAATTATTTGACCGGTGTGCAGTATTTGTGCATAGGTATAAGAAACTATATACGGGTTGCCTCGATACCACTCCCGAAGATAAGGTGTTTATGTTCCCTATTACAAGTAAGGAGTTGAATAAAAAAATGCGGAAATAATTGCACTCATTACGTATTTTTATTAAAGCGCTGGTGTAAAGAGCCTTTGGCGTAGCGATACGCGATCAATATGTGGAAAACTTGACTTTTTGCCATGGTTTGCGGACACGGTGTAAATAATATTGATAAATAATACGCCTGTCCCCCCCTCCCCACCGCCTACTATACGCCTTACAACTAACTATAAGCCTACTACAACCCTGCTATAAGCCTATAAGCCCATAACCCTTAAATAAAATACGTGAAGGAGAAACCAAAGCATTTATATTGAAGCGTACCTATTGTTCGTATTTTATACATAAAATATTAAAAAAATGCAATTCCTCGGCAGTTCATCTCAGCGTTTTTCAACTTCTAACATATTGACAGAACCTTTCATCCTTCGTTTGGCCCTACAGCATTAAGAAGGTTCAATGCTGCGCTAGTATTGACCCATTCCAAAATGCATTGTTGCATTGCATTGCTGTTAAATTCTTATAAAAATTGTGTATCAGAATCAGGCACCGATACACGATTTCGCTCAGGGGGCGGCAATTTATGTACGATTTTTCCAATCCTCCGGAAAATTATATCAATTTATTTTAGTATAATATTTATCTTTAAGGCGCACATAATAAGCAGCTTTTTTTGAAAAAGCTAAAAAGACTCCTAGTGCGCCTCGAATAACGTTTATTTCAACAGCATTTTTCAACAGCAGATTGTCACTTACAAATTCATCACAATGACATATGGAATGTGACGAAATTTAACGAAAAAGAAGTTTATTCAAAATATATCTACTAATTTATAAATATGAAAGAATAGTATTAACGGTGCGTTTTGATAATTTTATCAATATTAGGTACATCATTAATCATCACACATCATTACATCATTAATTAGGTAATCTGTAAAACGATCTGAAAGCAAATTTTAGAGGTAATTTTTTTTCTATGGAGGAATTTTTCCCTTAAACATGTTTTGGAAACAATAGCATTCTTAGAAATATAGTCAAATATGACATATCTTTTCCGCTTTATACATAGATTTTGCTAGATTTGAAAATGATTTACAAAATGTCCAATTGGGGGTCATTTCAGCCTCTTAAATAATGTTCTGTTTTTTTATCTTAAAAACTATATGATATGAAATAATAGCGCAAAGGTAATATAAAAGGAAAACAACTTATTGACGAGGCTTTGTAATTGGTCAAAATAAAGTACTATGGCCGGGGCTCAGGGTGGGAGGATTGCACCCATTCCCCCCCCCCTCCCCCCTATATTCACGCTGTCGCGTCATTTGGTTAAACTTATTAAAAGTTGTAAAAGAAAGTTCGAGCGAGCTAATTAATAATCTCACTTTCGGGGGGGGGTTAGCCATTTTAGCGCAAAAGTCGGACGCTCATCGTCGGAGAAACAAGTGGAGTGTAAAGCGAAAATGGTTACTATTTTTATTTTATTTAATTATTCATGAGTGTTAATGAGTACCTTTCAGATAAATATAGTACGTAGTATAATAATATAGTAAGTATAGTAGTGTTCATTAGAAAGATAGTGTTCTGCGTGTAGAGGAGAGAGTCAGCGTGTGATGAGTACTAGTGACATTACTTTTGTAATAACGTGCAACCCGTATGTGGCGAAACGGAAAAAACAATCATAATTAGGCTTAGCTCAGATTAAGGAAAATATTTTATTCCCTCTACTATTTGCTCACCTTGATTGCTGGCTGAGTCATATGATTGAGCCACTGACCAAATAATCGGTTTGCCATAAGAAAAAGAGGTTTCAAAAGGGAACTTAAAGAGTTACGTAATGGTAGGCTAATATTATTGATGTTCCATATTTTGCCCTCACTCAAACATAATTGGCATAACTATTATGGAACGGTTTGCACTACTTCTAACACAAACATTACACGGTTTACCCAAATGCTGTGGCACAACTATTTTCTATAAACTATAATTTTCACAAAGTTTTCTAAGGCAGTTTAACTTAATTTTTCATTGTTTTATATCAATGTCTACGATTGTTTTACAGGGGTGCAAATATAAAGTTTTGCACTCAATATTCCCTGACGGGGTTACTATTCTTGGTTTTTTATTTGGTCATTTATTTAACTATTTATTTGATATATGAGGCGGTTCATTTACTTCTCTATTATTAATAGTAGCATGCATAAAAAATATATAAAATATTAACACAGGTAGTCATTTAATTTTATTAATATGATGCACAAAATACAAATATCTATGACAGTGTGATAATAAGTAGCTCGACAAAATATAATTTAAGTACTTAGAGCATTCTGCCGTTGCAAATAAATTAAGCAAAATTTATTTCGATTTAATATTTTTTATTCATCTAACACACTAAGCCATCTTATTTTCAAATAAAGTACTATGTACTACATTTGATTAGCATGGAAAGGGCTATCAAAAATTACACATTACGTATTTAACACATTTTAACCAAAAAATGCACTTAACACAATCGCGTGCGCTCAGCCATCGATGTCTCTTCTATTATTTTCAAGGCACGGTCAGCCCAGCTTCAATATCTACGAGACCATATTTGATTTCTTTGCGGGATAACTTAATAAATAAATCAAAGCCTTAAGCCAAGCAGGTCAACTTTTGTCTGACTTCGGTTGGCCTTATTCAGACTTGTCTACTTGCATTTTCTTTAGCAATCTATGAGATATTACGGCCACCTCTACGCCCGTAAATCATTTTGTATCCGAACTGCAAAGTTTTCTTTCGCAAAATTGAAGCGATTTGAAGTAAAATATGTTCACATAAAGAACTCATATTTTAATGTCTCTCCTCCTGTTAAAAAACAAAACATGTGTATGGTTAGGCTCTCGATTCGCTCGCTGACTGAATTTACACCATCTACTAAAAAAATCTAAATTTAGGTATGTTTATTTTCGCATTTTTTTATATCTTTTTAAATTTAAATCTTTTAAATCTTCGGGAAGTCGTCTTAAGTGTCCCAAGACCATTCCCGAAGACTTAAGGGGGCTTTTGTGTAACCTAGTATGAGTAGGAATAGATATAAAATATGCGAATATAAACATACCTATATTTATTTATTTTTTACAGATAGTGCAAATTCACAGCGTATGACAACTGAGCACTCACAATTATTACATGGTAATTTTACTATTTTCACGACCCAATAAATTGGAGATGCTTGTAGTCGGCTTAAGTTGTCGATTATTGCGTTTTTTTTTTATGTACCTAACTGTCTTTATTTAAAAATATATAAATAAATTACTGAGGATTGTGATCTTCAGGGGATCTTAACAACTTTCCTCCGTTTTCACGGCATTAGGCAGTCCGGAATTCACCCACCACAGAGGAAAAAAACAAAGAAATCGTTCTCAAAATATAAGATTTGCACGAGGCCACCATGTTGGCCAATGGCACGGCGTAGTTTTTAAGTGTTCGGTGAAACACCTCCATAACTGCTAACTAGAAACCGCTGACGCTCGAGAGATTGTCTGAGTATGACAGCTTGCACCGTAAATCAAAGCGGAGCTGCGCGTTCCCTTATCGGCTATCGCTTTCGGTCGAATTAGCTTTCTAGTTTCGTCTGCTCGCACGGTTTCAGATAATTGCGAAATGGCGTTCGTTCGACCGGCCCTTCAACAACAGAAATTATTTATCATCGACGAGTGCCTTCCGTTGAGTGCCTCGTTCTAAGATGGGTTCGCTCTCACTAGCGCGAGAGATCTCTACCCCTTTTGTGAAATCCATTATTTGATAGGTATGTACTACAGCCAGATACGCTCTTAAATCGAATAAAAAACCAAACATCTGAATAATTCTGCATACTTCCTGATAATAGATTATTAATTTTTGAGTAAAATGCAACCGTTATGAGGTCAATTTAGGTATGAGTCTGTTTGGTACAGCGCTCTATCCGTCTTTTAGGGTTTAATGTCCTGCCAGCGGGATGACAGACTTTATGAAATTTACTTTTTTTTAAAAAGATAAAAAAAAACTACCTAAATTACGCATATTTAAGACCGCTATTTTATCCCCTTCGAGGATGCTCGCTCTTTCTGGGACATCTGTATACAATTTCGAAGGTTTTAGCGTTATAGGTACAAAGATGCTGGTCGCGTCGCCGTGGTTTTGTCCTATATGTCTGTGTATAATTGTGTCTACTCAATAACCATACGAAATACTTACTATATTACATGTCAATTTTATATATTTTTTATTAACATAATACTCCCATAAAAGTAGAAAACGTCATTCGTCGAAAATCGCGCAAGTTTGAGGTTCAAAAACAGTAAACGTTTTTTTTTCTTCTTAAACAGTTGTTTTTATATTTTTGCATATGTACCCAGTGAAGTAACAAGACCAAAAGTATTTTTTAATATATTTTAAACGCTTTTAGCAAAAGTAATAATAAGTGGGCGGCATAATATTGTTACGAAAAACTCTAAACATTGCATTAATAACGATGAAGGATGAGCGACTAAATAATCTCGGAAAACGTACGGAAAATATACTGAAATATTAATTTGATATGTATTGGTGTTAAATCAAAAATATATATGCTCAAACAAAATAACAACGAAAACTTTCACAAAACATAGTTTATGTCCGGTTTTGTGTATCTTATGTAGAGCAAAATACAGCAAGATGCTCATTGGTACCCGAGAAAGTCTAAGCGGTTCTTAAATGTATAGAATTTCAAATGAGATGAGATAAAGCTGCAAGCATTCTAAATGCAAAATTTCCCTCCTGAAATTCCTCTCGAAAGTCCGATTTTGAAAAGGAAGCGGTTAGATTACCTACCAGATAGTATATTACTATCTATCCATAGTATATTATTATTATCTACTATCCCTACGTTCAAATTGCGTTCTAGTGGGTATAATCAAATAATTATCGTCTAACATCATCACTAGTTACAAATTATTGTTAAAAACCGTTTCAAAACCATAAAGCTTCGATGCACGGGATGGGTAACTTTGCTCCTCTTTTCTATGAACTTTATATAAAGTAGCATATTCATAAGTTGAAACGATGCTATTAACACCCAGTAGAAGGTTTGTAAATAGGTTAGGTTAGGCTTTTTTTCTTTGAATATTCTTTACATGTCGTGAGGTATCAGAAACGGTTATCTCAAAGGTTGAAATAATTTTTGTATTTTAGTGTTCTGGACCAAAATTATAAAAATCGGGAACTCTTATGTGTGTAGACTTCGTTTTCTGTCGGTCTGTGGTTAGGGTTTTTTAGGTTTTTTTTTTAACCTACATGTGAGTAATACTTTGACCAAATATAGTAATACTAATTTCTTTTAAATGTATGTTTACAAAATAGATATTTTTATTTAATTTAAAATCTTATATAATATAAGATTTTAAAATATAGTTAAAATTTCGGCTTAAATAAAAAAATACTGTTTAAAATACGACCCATGGAATATTTGCGGTTCTCAATACTATTTACATGCCAAATTTCAATGATTACAACCGTTTTTTATAAATTGCATCAACTTGTGTTGCTTTGGTCATATTTTCTGCACAAGATCATCTTATTGCATAACATTAAGCATATACCAGTACCTACTCATGCCTTTGGATAGTTTTTTTTTTAATTTGAAAATACGAAATATAATTTAATGATGACTTTTATGTGTTATTTTATCAAAATGTACCAAAAATTGTTTTCCCTCAATCATAAGTCTGAAAGCAGTGCATAATTTTAAAAACAACATGGAGATTATGATATGATACAGATTCAGATATTCACAATTAAAACATTTAACTGCTACAGTAATTAATACTAATTTATTACTACCTATCAATTGTTGTAACATTCAGCTTTCAACTTTTTGGCCAATAATTTTTATTATTTGTCAAATAAATCACAATATTATACTAAAAATGGACCTAATAATAGCATTAAAATGTAATAAATTAACTTTAAGTGCAATATTATAACTTATTAGAATGTTCATATTTTGTGCTTATTTATCATTTATTGGAATTAAGCATGATTAGAATATTGATATTATTATATTTTGACTAACTGCAATTTGTTTACATACCATTAGTATTAGTAGTCTTATATTAAATATTTCAATTTATTATTTGTAAAATTATGTACTAATTGGCTTTCACCTAAACTTATTTATAAATAAATAAAAATGTTTAATTTTCAGCACAGCGTTTTTGGCCACATGGTTAGACCAAGTTCTCTTGTATGTAATGAATATATATTTTGTTTCCTCTTCTAGTATTTAATTTTGATTCTTGATA
The DNA here is from genome assembly GCA_020383195.1 of Neomicropteryx cornuta. Taxonomy (NCBI): domain Eukaryota; kingdom Metazoa; phylum Arthropoda; class Insecta; order Lepidoptera; family Micropterigidae; genus Neomicropteryx; species Neomicropteryx cornuta. The sequence continues at coordinate 15,823,446 of JAHKQU010000008.1, read as the reverse complement.
TTAAGTCCGTAAAATTAGCCAAGCAAGATATTTAGGGATTGGAGTTTTGCCTAGGAGTTCCCCAATGTTTAATTATAACTGCTATGGACTTTTGTGTACTTATCACAGAATGCAATAAGGTAACTTCGCGGTTAGGTGTAAGATAATGCAACAAAATGAAAACGTTAATGCAAACTGCTTTGGCCAGCGCATTTCAAAACAGTATTTTAGTCATTCTATTTACAGAAGCGGGTTAAAAATTAAATATTTTTTTCTAATAATGAGGTCATGAGTGAGGTCATAATTATTGCTAGTAATTATGCTAACCATTGTAAGGATAAAGGGTTGACTTTAAGACATTTTCATTTGAAAAGAGATTAGAGGATTAGGTAAAGATTTTTTTAAACACTAAGCAAGCCTCGAGTTAGCATCTACCTCTAGGAAATCTTGTTGTAAGTTTGGCATAATATGTCAAGAGTGCCCTAAAACCTGCGTTAGACCTGGTCTTTATGGGCTCAAAGAGTAATTATTGTACCTTTATTGCAAACATTATAATGTAGCAAAACTACTAAGTCTATTAATCTGAAAATTAACCCAGACATACTTTGGCAATGTAGCAATAACAAACGGTATTAATTTTCAACATAAAATTATTTTAAATACTTTTTTTGTATTTATAAAATAACATTTGTTTGTCAGAAAAACGTTCAATTGTACGTGTATTGTACAAAAAATATGTTCAACAATGATGTACAAATACTAACTAGGTTTTGCTTATTACAGGGGAAAATAAACAAATTGGTTTTTATATTACATTTTTTTTATTACATATTATTATATTCTTGAATAGATTATGTATGTATTTAATTCTATTTCTTATTTACATTAAAAAAAATAGTTAAATTTATTGGTTATGTCCAGTAAAAAAGTTACAAATTATCTTATGGTACTATACTGCTGAAATTCAATGGTGGAAAATGAACCAAATCTATCGATGCTCAAATTTTTTATTTCACATGGTGAATGAATCTTTATTTGCCTCATATGTGTATCACGGCCATTTTGGTGATTTGACGTCACTGCTATTTGTATCATGTATGTCCGGATAGGGCGATCGTGTATATCCTTGATTGGCACCATAACCCATCCTGGAAAATATATGAATCATACAAAAATACTTTGATGAACTTTTGGACTGCTAGTCTGCCTGTTCTAGTTTGCACGTGAAAAGCTGAACAAAATTATAACGTAAAAGGCCCAAACCCAAATTATAACCCAAATTCAAACCAATACTGAAATTGATATGCCCCGGAGCATAAATCATAATAATCCTGCTACTTCCAAGAGGTACGGAGCGTTTTTGGATATAATAAATAATGCGATTGTTCTGTAATGATGCAACCAACTGTTTTATTCACTATCTCTAATACATAATATAAAAAGATAATTTAGCATTATTGAAGGGGGTTGAAAATGGCTGCTTTTACAAGATAAATATCTCTTTTTCAAGGTTCAACTCATCCATATGTCCATCTATATTTCGAATGTATTTTGCTGATAGGCGCCGTAAGTGCCACCAATATAGGCACAAACACTTTATTGTCCTATGCTGGAGTCACCTTACGGTGTCACACAATTTATACTATGTATTTAAAAGATTTTTATTTGCAATCCAAGGAGAGTTCTTTGCCAGGGTAATTAATGAATCTTATTTTACCTACTATATCAAATTGTCCAGAGTCTTCTGGTAGATAAAAACATCTCGATAATATCAAAAATCTATTTCTAGACAGGATTTAGGATTCTCGGACAAAATTGGACAAATTACTACACAATTTAAATTATTATTTAGTCTTAAAAATCATAGTTTTCTAAATTTAAAATGTTTGCCATATTTTAGTGACAAAATCTTTGAATCACCTTAGAATAATAGCAATAAATTAATTAATTAATGATGAATACCAGAAGGTTCATTCAGTTCGACGACTTCAACTTCTTGCAGGTCATTAAAATGTGTCCCAGCCCTGATTGAAACTCTGCTCGGTGTGTAGCTCTCATCCAATTTGTAATCTGTGTAAATATATATATGGCTAACTGTCGTCTTCTTTTGAAACTGGATATTGACGAGATGGGGTAATTGACCGTCTGACTGCCAATAAGTATCCATGCAATCATCTCTCAGCTGATCTATTCCGAAGCCTAAATTGAAAAGAAAATAAACAAAAAAAACATGAAACCTCTAAATTAAAGACTAAACTATTAAAGACTTGTTTAAAGCATTATTGTACTATCAAAAGATGGATGCAGGCATAAGAAAAGCAAGTGAATTATGGCCGATGGCTGTTATAATAACAAAATAATGTAAAAAGTAGGTAACCATATTCAATATTTTTTCTCATGACTAACACATTCATATTGCAAAAGTGATCTTTGTAGCTGTGATCTGGTTGGAAACTTTGCTGGGTTCTCATTATTAGCTATAACTAGATTATTATAGTTACCTTTCATCCTATTATAAACCTTCTGCCTAAAGACTAATAGCTCCGGTTCTAAATCAGAAACTAATTTTGAGAAACTTTAAAAATGTTTTAAGTGCTAAACATATGTCTCCTAGCCAAACTTTGAGCAGCCTCTAAATCAGACATGAGACCTATAAAATTAGAGTCAACAGAAAAATAATACTTTAATAGACAACTAGTGTGGTAGGAATGCTGGTGATCTAGCACAAGCACCTGTACTCAATAGATTAAGCATTTCCAATCTTAAAATCCTATCAAATGTTACAACCTTCAACATCTCAATCACAGAGCAACGAATCAGTATACAAAAGTCAAAGATACCGTGTAATGGTTTTCTTATTTTATAACGCAATGATTTTACAATACCAGAATTATTATTTCTAGAAGTTCTAAACTTTTTTGTTATATTTTATACATCCCAAATTAATGAAAGTGCAAATTATGATTGGTGTTAAAAATATTCTCACCCGGTTTACAAGACGAGAGACTCCATATGGCATTATTACCAACCTCTCTGACAATTCCGGACCTTTCTAAAGCGAGAGGATCCTTTTCGCACATGTCTATTGTTTTTAGTATGTTTTGTGCGTAAAACAATCAGCGTTACTATCTTTTAAAACGAAGAAATGCATTGGGTACAAGCTTACTCATTAAAACTTATATTAATTAAATCATAAATAAAAAACACTTGTAAACGAAATTAACGTCGTATGTTGCGAAGTATCTGCAAATCTGACAGCAAACAAGTAACAACCAAACAAGATATAATAATAAACAAGTCAACAATTTCTCCCATTTAAATAACTACTAACAAAATTATGACAAAACTGACCGAACTGACAGCACAGTACGCAACACACAGTCAAAACGTCAGGGTGGGTAAACACTCGCGAATATTCAGTACCTAGGTATAATAATTAGTTTAGGGTTAGAACATACTAACGTAAAAAAGATGAAAATTGCTATTTCATGACATTTTTTTATTTATTTATTAAAAACAATCATAAAATGGAATACTTTATTTTAACTGGGAAATTTTTCTTACGGGATTAATTGATAGAAAAGTTTAAAAACTTATTAAGCCGCCATATGACGACATGGCGTTAGTTCTAGGCATCCACCACGAATTTAAAAAGTCTTTAGTTCAAATCTTGGCTACGGGATGTTTTTCGGAAAATTTGCTTGTTTAAAAATATAATTTTAAATGGCTAATAAGTGCATTATATAAATCATATAAAAATACAGTGTGTGTGGGTATTACACCACGCGCGTTGGATGTAAAACTTATGTGGAGAAGTTGACTAAATTCGTCATCAACTGCTTAATAATGTAGGTATACATCTATATTTCAAAATTATCACCCCATACATCAACATTCGTCATCCACCTTTAACAATGTTTTCGCACGAATATTTATATTAGAGGAGAATCAACGTAACCGCTGCCTTTTAACGTTCTTTCGAGTTTAACCGAATAAGCGTGTCGCATTAGATTCATTCCCCGCGAATGGTTTTTTTAAAAAAGTTTTACTTCAAGAACTTTAAACTTTTAAGCTGCCTCAGCCACAGTACGGTTTGTAGTCTCTGCTGTAGTCTATTCTTGTAAAAAAAAACATTCGTTACAGCCCATAATAATTAACAAAATGATATCGATGATATTTCTATAACCATTAGAAGCAATAATTGCATGGCTGAGCTGTTACCAGTTATAATATAGTTGGCACCGGTTATAGATTTGTTTCAGTATAGAACAAATAGAATCACCTATGCTTTAATTGTGTGGGGTGGTGCTACTTGAAAAACCCTTGAACCTTTAATCAATGTTCAAAAAATGGTTCAGTTCGAAAATCACTTTTACAAGTTAGGTACAGGATGCTAAAATAAACTGATGCTATGATAAACTCATGTGGTTACAACAATATAATAAAGCGTGACGCCAAAATTAAATTGTTTAATTAATCTTAAAAAATACCGAGATGATCCACACAACTTAAATAAAAACAAACGATTGAATACGCGTCAAGAATCTTTTCCCCGCAGCGCCAAACTTATTGCCACTAAAAACATTAGTTGGCGGCCATGACACATTTGACAATGTCGGAAAATTTTGTTATTATTTTGTCAGATGTTTTGTTTAATAAATAGTAATAGTAGTAGCATTGCCTGCCTTACAAATGCAATATAGTTAGGTAAGGAGGGAAACGAGAACAAGCGACTTGCTTTATCGTTTTAAATCGCTCTTTGTGTCACTCTAATATATCGCTCTGTGTACAGACTAATTAACAAATAAGTAAATAAAAAATGTAATTCTGCTAAACATACATATATAACCAAAATTAATTTTAAATTGGCAAAAAAAATTACAACTGAACAGAGGTATTATGTTTTAGAAGATTATTTTTTTTGCATTGAGTATTTAGTTTCTGTAAATAAAACAGATTTTGAAAATAGGCATTTTATCAAACAAAAAAAAAAAGTTTTGTGTACGTACATATATTACCTAATTTAACTCCAATTTATTGAATGCGTTTTGCAATTTTAAGTTTTTTTTTAAGGTTAAGGCAAATTTCCATTTAAGAAGGTGAGTACCTACACAACATTCAGCATCGTAAAGCTGACTAACCTCAAAATCTCTCTTTTTGTTTGACAGCTAGTTCTACGTCGCTGGCGGTTTTTACGGTGCGTGATAAAATATTAAATCCATCGTTATTCTATAAATCTTTTTATAATTAGTAGTAAAAACAATTATGTGTTATACCTAAAAAGCAGTATAATTTATTTTAAACATATTTTATGCAGTGCTTCGTTATCCTAATAGTTATCTTTCTTTTAGTATAAAAATGGGTAAACCGAAAGGAGAACGGAAGGGCAAATCCGCTATTAATGAGGTTGTAACGCGCGAGTACACCGTGAACTTGCACAAGCGATTGCATGGCGTTGGATTCAAAAAACGAGCACCCAGGGCAATAAAAGAAATACGTAAATTTGCCGAAAAACATATGGGCACTCCTGACGTTCGAGTGGACACTCGCCTCAACAAATTTCTCTGGTCCAAAGGCATCAGGTACTTTCAAATTATTTCCAAACGTTATTAATACTGGCGCTTAATGAACATTGGCTTAAATTGTTAGTTATCATGAACTTTTCTAAGACTTATCTTTTATTGTTTTTTTTCGAACTATGTATCATTCTAACTCAACCACGGGCAAAGATAAGAAAACCCCAGTTAATATAAGACATCTTGTATTAGTGGTTAACCTAAATAAACTGTCTTTTGGTGCAATAAATATTCTTACAAGTTATCAAACTCTATAGGGGCTATGTCATTATAGTTTATATGGTTTTTCTTGGAACTAGACAATTTCATTGCTATATTCTGATATATTTCTTTTAACTTGACTTTAGAGCCATCATGCTTACTCGGAATTTAGGGAAAAAAAATCACTGCAAATTTAAATTATTGACTTATTGTTATGTTATTAACAATAAAAAAAAATTAGCCGCCGAAGTCAAAAATATTAATTTGACAGATGGTACTGTGCTGTGTGTGACAGTATAATAGTTAATTCAGTTGTACCAACAGCCACCACCTATAATCTCTAAACTCAGAAGATTTTTTTTTGTAAACAATTCCCACGTGTTTTTTGAACGCATCCATCTTCATTGATCTAGCCACATTTTTATCAAAGTAAAGTCACTTTTTGTAGCCTTGAATGCCCATCCCCTTCAAGATACAGCACAGCAGCCGAGGTACAGCAGTCAATGCAAGCGAGTGCTCATTGACGAGACGTGTCGACTCTGGCAAACGGCAGGATAATTCAATAATATTTCAACCACTTTGGTTTAGTGTACTGCCACCATTTGTTTACTAGAAAGTTCTGGATGAATTGACTGTATGTACGTATTGTTGATTATAATTTTAACTACCACCTTACTGACCCGAGTCACCTTTAAAAGAACTTTATTTATTTTTTGTTTGTTGTTTTTTCTATTATGCCCTTTGAACTTTTAGTACCGGCCACTCATCGCTTGATTTAAACGACATAAATTAAGAACCACTTATATCAAGCAATGCAGCGAGTGGTGCAGTTGTATATTACCTCAATTTGGATTGATAACGTCTATAGGCGCTCAACCGAAGAACTTGTTTAAATTACAACAAATACAGTAGCAATCGGCAACAATAATAATTTTACCACAATTTATAAACATAATGCAATCTCATCTAAAACAGCCTTCACAAAAATTGAAGTGATTTTAAATTATTTGTGCGTAAATCCTCCATATACTCTTAGTGTTATCTATGATTATAATTTTTGTCTTATTTTCAATTATGTTATGTTGTAATGAGATCAGTTAATTGTAAATAAAAAGATGTGTATATTTTAGGTACTTAATATTTAATATTTGTATAAAACTGTATTGCATGTGTTCATGATTAACTAAGTAATATAATTTTGAGATTTTGCCAGGACAATTTAAATAATATTTAATTTACCGATTTTCAGAAATGTGCCATTCAGGGTTCGCGTCCGACTTTCAAGGAGACGGAATGACGATGAAGATTCAGCACATAAATTATTCACACTGGTAACATATGTCCCTGTAGCATCCATTAAGGGTCTTCAAACTGAGAATGTTGATGCCTCACAGGAATAATGTTAATAATAAAACTAAATAAAATCAAATAACTTATTATCTGTTTCATTAGATGCTGGCATAATTAACCTCTTCTCTTTATTCAGCATCACATCTCCCAGCACACGACAGGAAAATTTCCCTCTACTAACTCGAGTAAAATATATGTTAAGTGACCAGTCCATGCATTTTTTTATGGTTTGTGGTCACTTGCTTAGCAGCGTATTAAAGTGTTTATTCATAAGGCCATTTGTGACCAAAATTACCAAGCTAATGGCAGAGCAGCGTTGAGCTCTAATTGGTTCTCAAATTAGCAACCCTGCTGGCTAGAAAATGTTTTGTGGGATTGGTTAAAAATAATGGCAAGATTGTATCGGTAATAATTGAGTAACAAAACTGGTCTATTTTCTGAGAATTATCAGAGGAAAACATTGCTAAATGTATGGTATCCTGTTGGACTATGGTATGTTACATTAATTATTTACCAAAATAATTTCTTTTATAAATTCTAAATTTTCATTTCTGACGAAAGGTAAATAAACATTGACATATTTTAGTTTTATTTTGGTTAATTCTCAAAATTAAGCTAAGTCTGCTTGCACCAAGGTCTAAGGTGATGGCATGATATAAAAATTAAAATTGTAAAATGATGTGCTCCATACATGGACAGATTATAATCAGTATGAATAAATTCATTAATTTTTATTTAAGACTCCTTCATTGATACCAAATCATTATACGACAATTACACAACCTCTCTTAGCTGGTAGAGATTGTCTTGCGGCAATAGGCTCACCTTTTTATAATGTATTTATGCGTGTGAATAAGTGTTGAATATTATTAGAAACAATTTCTATTAACTTGAACTAAATACTAGTATAAAATGAGCTGAACGTGCTTATTTGTTAATTTATTAATAATCGTATATGAAAACTCAGCATACAATAAGGTTTACCAATAAGTCAAGATAAATGCCAAGGAAGTCTATTGATGTAGCTACCCTGAATAGTTGAAATGGTTTTTGTAAATTTGCTCATTATTTCTGACCCTGCTTAACTACGCAAATTACTTGTAATAGATGATGGTGATGAATGTGTGCATGTTTCAACGTTGGAAGTAAGTGTCAGTAGTAGCAGTGGGCGTTAACGTGATAATCGTATAACCGAGGTTACGTTATACGCGATTTCAAAATGGCCTACTACTTAAACACCTACAAAATAACTGCATGATTTCTAGCTGAATTTGTTACCGTGCTTCATTTTTATGGTGTCACTTGCAAGTTGCAACATTTCCGTGTCACCGAAGCTGGGTTCTGGCCGGACAGGGTAAAAAATAAAAGGGCGATTATTTGAACTGCTCTAGGTTTAATTCAAACTAGACAGTGAATAGACTGATTTTATATTTATTAATTACATTGTTATAATAAAAAAATATCATTATTTAATTAAATATGGTCTCAAAGTCTTCAAACATCCTTTATCCAATTAATATTATTATTACACATTTTGTGTAACTGACCTATTTACCTGCACATAAAACAGTGCAAATATTCTTGCATGTGCCTAAACCTAGGTAAAATATTTTATGTCAACTGACATCTCTTAATTTTAGTAGTGTCCTTGTTCATACACAGCATTAAAATAAAAAAAGCAGGATCAAAATGTGTGTTAAGATGACTTCGATATTTTTTTAATCGGTACAATGTTTGCTGCCATACTTTTTTCTACGAACATTCTCCCTAAGATCGTGTAGTTACCTGTAAATAAAATATATAATTGATATAGTGTCATTTTTATAACATTTATCTACAATTCTTCAGAACAAGAGGTTTAAACCATTATAAAGATTGTGGTAGCCTGGTGGTTAAGGCATTTGACTATTGACCCAGGTTCGATTCCATGTATTATAGTCATACTATTTTAACATTTCATTTCCATCATCTCTCCTGACTCTGACAACATATTTGGCTTATTTGAATAGGGCCCAAAATAATTGTATATGACCTAGGTCGTAGCAATTCTTTTATTTTTTTTTCATTGAGATTGGATGTATATAAAATGGGACTAAAACTTCACAACCTTCCCTACGATTGCAAAATATCCACACAATTTTATCAGTTTCTTAGGAGTATATAATAATATAATAATAACAAATATAGAGTGTCAGCAATTGACTTGGTTGACTCATTTCCACCTCAACCATATAAATATTACACATAAAAAGAAATGAGCTACCAATATAACAAAATATTCCTATTACCAATACAGAATTACAGTACAATATGATACATGACTGCATTTGTGAAATATAGTTGAAATGGGGGGTGGTAACTCCTTAATACATTCCATAATTTGCTAGTAGAATACAATTATTGAATGCATAATGGGGTTAGAAACCAGCTTAACTACAGTGCATGAAATTTAGTATGGTTAGTGAAAAAAATTAAGCTTAGCAGAATACTAATGTGACTGCGTAAGGCTGTTCAAGTTTTGAATTGAAAAGTATGGTTGGATGTCAAAAAAAATTTAACAGATTGCAATAAAAGTAATCCTAGCTTACCTTGTAGAATAACTGGCTTTTCTATGACCATTGAAAGATTTGTATCATTGAAGTTAGGTTTAATAATGTGTCCTTGTAAGTTGATAGGTTTCATTAAAACCACATTATTGAATGTTTTTCCGGAGATCGACGCTTGCTCATTTGATGACTTTTTCAATATATCTAATCGTCCATTGTTGACAAATATATTATTTAGATGCTGGTTTATTTGTAGGCTGACAAATTCGGCATCATCAATTAATAGGTCTTCAAAGATAAAGTACTCTCTGTTTTCGACATCCACAAAATCATTAACAGAGAACTTATCGGTGTACATCGTATTTGCTACAAAATTCATGAGAGTTAAGCCAGCTCTCAATTTTTGATTACCTTCTAGTTTTAATATGTTGTTGTTTAAATTGTGTATGTTAATGTGCCCAAACATTTTTTTCACATCCAGTCTACGCACAACCAATTTTGTAAATTTATTCTCTAATATTTGACCTTTGTATGCATTAATTTCATTTGCATCTAATAACTTTGTTTTCAGGTTTGTTATTTTGACTTTACCTATAAGTTTTTGATCACCGTACTTAAGAATTAGTATGTTTGGTGAAAAGTTGATCTGAAAATGGAAAACTTTTTGTGAATGACAAAATACCATTTATTAATTCTTTATAAAACATCAAGCTATTTTCAAAGCTCTTAAAAATCAAACAGATTGCTCACCACCTAAAAATTTGACAACCACTCTTTAGTATCTAAAAACCATCGCTAAAAACCGATACAGACCTGACTCGTCTTAAACATTGTAATTTACTGTAAAAAGCGCACAGTTTCATAATTTTAACCCATTGACACACGAAACCGGAGAATCGCCAGTCAACTATATTATAGTATTAAAGCAGTAGGCCGGCCGGTCTATGCGTAATCATTTTATGCATAAAAAATCAAAAACATCTTTATTAATGTAAATATTATCAACGATATTACGAATTATATTTTGATGAAAAAATATAATTACTAAAGTTTTTACATATTATTTTTAATTTGTATTTTGACAACCAATAGTGTTTCCTAAATGGCCGTAATAAAAGTTGTAATAATTAAATAGTATTTTTAATTAACAAATTATTTCATATTATTAGCGGTGGAATGGGTTAACGGTAGCTGACAGTATATTTTGTAAGTTTAAACTGCATATCAATGAAGTGTCAAGTTGGAATGGGCAAGATTATCGTTTAAAATAACTATTTGTTAAGTTTTACTTCTATGCAGTTTGTGTCTAGCCTATCTGCCAATGTAAAAATAATGCCATTCATATTTCAATGGCAAAAAAATGCTGCCACCTACATCTTGGGCTCCTACTAATAATTGTTTGACTATCTAAAAGGTACTATATTATGATCAATAATAGCGCTAAAAGTATTATTCATTTCTCTTTGATCAGATCACCAACCATCCAACAATAAATGTTATTTAAAGGCCTAACTGAGTTATATGAATTTAACTCTAACAGAATTTATGAGAATATATTGCAATTGCACTAGTTAACCATAAATAATAGGTATATAAAATAACTTAAAAATAAAAAGTAAATCAGAAGGCAAATGCATATTGCATATAGCTTCTGTAAATTGATTTATTTATTTTATTAGGTAAAAATATAGCATATTACCATGAACTTATACAAAAAAACCATAAAGTAATGATTCCATCAAAATGTTTACACACAGTCTGAATTAAAGTGTGAGAAAAGAAATATATATCCATATATTATAAATAAAACGTTGATGTGAACTAGGTGTGGGTGCGTGAGAAAGTGAGGGTGAGTGTAATGGTAATTTAGGACGAGACTGCCTATTATAATTACAACTTATGCTCGGGATTCGTAGGTAATACTGCCTAAAAATACCGATTTGCTCGATTTAGGCCCTACAATTCTCAGTGAGATAATCTCATGGTAGCCAAGCGTAATTTTTGTTTTATCAGATCACAATCCTTGGTGTTTAAATTCAGCGTGATTGGCAGGTCAGTTCGATTGTTTACTTTGTTCCTTATTGCGCCATTAGCATAACATAGTATAAATCCACCTAGTTTTGGTTTTTATTGTTGTAGGGTTTATTTATTTCTGTTATTTTCTAGGGTGCCAATACTGTTCGATAAATAATAAATAACGTTTCTCTTTAATTGACAATATTTTTAAAAAAACTTACTCCATCAATATCACCTTGAATAGTCAAATCATTTTGAATGTGGAGGTCTCCATTTATAATAATTCCATTTTCTAATAGTAATTTGATAATTTCATCTTTTAAATTTAATGTTACTAATTGATTTAAGGTTTTACATCTTAATTCTTTTACTGTCAATTGAGGAATATACAGATACATGGTTTCATTTTGAAAATCATGAACATTGCAATTATTTAAGTTATCTATTTGAACATTATTGAATGTAGTTTTATTGTCTGATTTAATTTCCAAATTGCATATTGTTAATTTTGGTAATTTTAATAAGTCTTGATATGTGACCATTGATTGGAAAGTCGTTCGTATTATCTGTAACAAAGACGCTGTTTGTATGCCCATGTCCATCAATTGAAGTATATCCATATATTTGTAATTATTTGTCGAAAACTGAAACAACAAGACACGGGTAAAATTTATTTCTTATGTATTTATTATTTACTAGTGTATGTTTACTCACATCAGTAAAAGATATTTTTTCAATAATTGCCTTGTCCAAATGAGTTATTGATCGTACTTGTTTTGATATAGTGCCTGAAATTCTTCTAAACCTTTCAAATATTTGTTTGAAATTAGACCTACTCAATAATAATTGATTCATAAGTGATGTAGTCCATTCCAAGGTAACACCATCAAACTTATCAACAGTAGTTGTTTTTCTTTTTATATCATCATTAATATCTGAAATATAAGCTATATATTTCAAAGAATTGTGGATACTAAGGGGTGGCTGAGAGCATAGCTACCATTGAAATCACTGACCAAGGTCAGGTCATGTCCATCATGAAGAAATAGTGTAGAAACAGATTAAGAATTTATAAATTAGACATGCAAGTGTTTTAATTCGCGGAGAACAACAATTAGAAGATGTTTGACTTTACTCGTCTAGTCGTTAAGCAACTCAACTAATGCAGTGACCGTGGGTTTGAATCTGCTCATAATCATGCTGTTTTTTAGCACCTCATCACCACTATCTTCTCCGGCAACCTAATTTAGCTTTGTTAAATAGGGCCTTAATTTATTGGATATGACCTAATGTGTCTTTTTTTTAGCCCTACTAAGCTAGATGTGCTTTTGCTAGAGCCAGGAGAGATGGTGGTAATGAAGCATTAAAAATGGTATTACTAATGTGCGGATTCAAACCCCCAACGACTGGATCAATAGTCAGAAAATAAAAAAAAAATATTCTTTAAAAAAAAATAAGAACTCTCTACCTACACCACCTAAACCAACGTTCAATATGCTACCATCAGAGCAGTCTTATACATCTAGTTATATGTATAAATGTGAAATGTGGGTTATTGCATTAAAAGCTACATAGTGAACAATAAGTTGTATTTTTCGCTTATATTTACTCAGATTAGTAGAAGGAACTCAGCACAATGTTTTATTAAGGAAATTAAAAGGTTATCTTGGCGGCCTACTTCCATTGAAGAAGTAAGGAGTGCCCAATCTCCGAATTGGATCACTTTTAAACAGATACCGATAAATTTTATCAAAAAATATTCAAACAGTTTTGTGATCTCTTCAAGGGCCAAATTTTATAGTCAGGTATAAATAACATGGTTAATGTACTTTTTTACACAGCACATGAGACTCGAAACGAAAATGAAATTTAGTTCTTACTCTTGAGTAGTTATGTTGAAGGCATACCTGCTATATGAATAGGCTCCCAATAGGATTCAATACAACCTATTTCATCTTTCAAATGATCAACATTTGTGATTAAAAATCTCCATCCATCATACGCATACGCATTTATACTAACTTTAGTTATGGCAACTAGGTATGTTGTATCAATCTCCTAAAATTAAAATAATTATTAAATTTAAAACAAGTTTCTTTTATTAACAAATAACATATTTTCTAACCTCGATTAAAACCCATTTTTTCAATCCTTTCAAATGAAATTTTTGAAATGGTATAAATTTTTGGTCATATTTGTAAACGATTGACACACTTTCAGTAGATCTACCTCCTTTATAATCATAATTAACATTATTTGTGATAAGCAGGAAATTCTCATTCCCAACTTCAATGTTTATTTTAAAAAAAATAATATCTGTGGCTCCAATACTTTTAATCCTTTGTATTGATTGAAAAAAGAGTTTTTGTCCTGAATATTGAAATATTTCTGTATATTGTTCTGGATCACCTAAAATGTACATATTTTTTATTTTAAATGCAGATTACACATAAATAATAATCGAAATTAAAAACATCAGAAAGTCATAAAAAATTTAATCGTAAAGTGACAAAAGGTATCAGAGCTCAGGCTCCAGAAGATATGGTGAAAAGAGCATTGATATACACAAAAGAATAAATTACCAAGAGTAGCCTTGGTAGGCTTTCACCTTCATTTATACCTACTCGAACGGCGGCATTTATATCACTATTTTTCCATAAATTATCTTCATCTTTTATTTACTATTAGTATTTTAATCTCACATTAGATATAAAAGTACCTATTGTGTCCACCGACAGATGGCAGTGATTCATTTCCAATGAGAAGAAAAGACCTGTTCTTAAGGACCTGATAAGGCAGTTAATTAAAAAAAGTAACATCATAAATCACAGACTTACCACATAAAGTGACTAATGCAAGCTGTTAGCTACGCTGCTATACTGGCTTAGGCATAAATTTGTGTATAATCCGTTCGCTGTCAATATATAATATTCGAATGGCGGTCTCGACTGGTTTCCACAATGTCCAAAGAACTTTTTTTGTGGGATTCACCAATCCCTCAATGTTATGGTTCAGAACTAACTTAGATCATATTGTGAACATAATAATAAAACCGAATAGGTTTAAAGAAACGTTACATGACGTGAAAATAATTTTATTTGGATAGTTATGACCTGTCTAATGAGTAAAATTAAATTAATAATAGCAGTCTGAAAAATTACCAATAAATATATTTAATAATAAATTTACCTTGTTTATTGCCATTATTTATTATTCCTATGAAAGATTTACCATGTAGTTCAAATAAAATCATTTTTCTGGCATTTGACGTAGGTAAGAATTGAATTGCATCAAAATGTGTTCCTTTCCACATATAAATAGGGCATAGAGTGTTCTTATTTTTTTCTAACGTAACACATAAAGTTGCTAAGAAGATATAATTCTCATTAGACCTGTAATGTGTTAAAAAATACTCAACATACCTAAGTATTTAGATTAAAAAGTATAATTTAATTAAATTGTCTTGTGAATCAGAGATTTTTCTGAGACTCCTCTTTCCATTGCTTTACAGTGGAGAGAGAAGCCTTAGATCACTTGAGAATGGCTGAACCAATTTGGCTATTTTTTTTGTTAAATGTTCGTAATAGTTTGAATAAGGTTTTTAGAGGGAAAAAAAATAAAACAGTTGTCTACTATATTACAAAGTACAAAAGAGTGTATTTGTCAGCCAGTCAGTCTGGAACACTTTTTGACAACGATTAAGGTCAATTTTCTCTGTCATAAACTTACACTGTAGATTATTAATTTAGAGATCATTAACGAAGCGACTCGTCACGAGTGCCGCAGTCACGAGTAGTCGCGCGCCGAAGGCGCTTACAGAGCCGCCTGTTGGGCCTAGCTACAATCTGGGGTGAAGCCCAGGGTTAAACAGCTAGTACTAAATAATTTAAATGTTTGATTTCATTTGGTATGGCACCTTTTGAGTACAAATATAAATTTTATACAACAAATAAAACGAATGTGAATCAAATAGGGGCATACAAGTAGGTACTAGGTACAATAATATTGAAATTAATATTTTGAGATGACTCAATTTGGTCATTTCTTCATACAAACGTCGATATAGTCGTTGTGACTATTATAGAAAAAAATATGTAAATATATTTTTAGTTTAAAATTATTTGGTTTACTTGAATTATGAAATCAATACAAAATTGTTTTCTAAAACATATTTAAAATGTACAAAAAATTACCAAACTGTTACATCGTCAACTGGTACTGAAAGTATTTTTTGAATTCTTTGAAAATATTGATTATCATCAAGATGGTAGATTATTATATGTTCATCATAGTTTTTTCCGTATGCCTCAATTAATATTATTATGGTTCCCACACTTAAATTTATCGTTTTTATCTTAATACCATTTCTAATTGCAGTGTGCAATTTAAAACTCCATAAACTTCTCTGAAAATAATCATCAAATCATCTATTATGCCAAAAATATTTCATTAAAAGTTATTTTAAGAAAAGGTAATTAATTGATTATTTACATTTTCATCCAGCTCATAAAGTGCAATGTAATTACTACCATTATTTCTTGTAAGGCAAGCCGCCATTATAGAGTTGCTAATAATGTTTTTATGGGAAAACATATGTAAATCATAGATGGTAGAATCAACAGCAAACAGATCTAAAACCAATTAATAAAATTTAACATGAGGGTCGAATCATCACTCGAAACAAAACTTTATTAATTTTGTTTGTTGTATTGCTACAACAAAAATTATTGTAAAGGGTACTAAAAGAATGAACAAATTAGAGCTTGGAAGATTTTACTGCTTGTTTTACATTAAATGTGCTTACAAATAAACCACTTCAAAATCAATAATTGATACAATGAATTAAACAGCATCCGGAGGCCTGTCTGAACATAAGTTTCATGTATGCTTCCTTGATTTGTAAAACAAAGTTTCTGCAAATGAAGTGTACTACTAAATTGCAAATAACAGCCGAAACACTGAATTAAAATTTTTGTCAGTGGGGTCATTCGTAGCACCGGCTTTAACTGTGGATTATGAGAACAAGTTTGAATAGTAGAGTAAATAAAAATATTATACTTATGTAGGTACATACTTAAACGAGAATGGCTGTGACACCCTTTAGCTAGCACATAATATTAACTGGTTAGTAGTACCGTTGATTATTGTAATTTTGACAATTATTGTATTTGATTATTGTAATATTGACAGTGGTAGTACCTAGTAAATTCCTACCTATATTATTTTTTGCCAGACAGATTGTAAATAAAATGAAATTCGCGAATACGCGACCATACATAACAAAAATATTTCTACATTGTTATTTAAATGATGTTTGATCATTAATAATATAAATTTACAATATTAATAATGGGATCCGAGAAAATATTGAAAGTAGTGAAGTATTGAGATCGTGGTAGTCTAGTGGTTTAAGACGTTGGACTATTGACCCAAAGGTCGCGGGTTCGAATCGGGTTATACCATGGACCTAGGTCATAGCAAATATTAAAAAAAAAATAAACTAAACGATAAGCCCTTCATCGAAAACAAAAATAATGTTATCATGGCTTGTGGAGTCCTGCAACTTGGCTGCGCTTAAGGTGCACCGCGTTAAATAAAAGTAGGTTAGGTAATAATTTAGATCAAAACAGTATTCAAATAACACTTGGTACATTTATAGAAATAAAGGACCTACATAGGAACGAAGAGAAAAACAAAATGGAATGATATTAACACGTTATAGGTACCTCAATAAATATTTAATTTGTGGCTTATTAAGTGAAACACGTTTCTATTCACTAAAATTACCGAAGAGATTTTTGTATTTTTAATGACAAAAAAAACACTATAATAATATTATTAAGTAAATACTTTGTAATAATTATAAGTTTTTGGTCTGTGTAGCTAAACTAATATTGCCATTGATTAAAGAAGAACTATTGAATTGACGTTTTACAGAATGTCAAACTCAACTCAAATCGTAAGCCGTACGTAACGTCATATGAAATATATATACAAATGAATGACGTGACGAACAACAATATGTCATTTAATTTTAATCTTTATTTATTCAGACTGGCCGCCGGCCGCTGTTTTTAATGTTTACATTAGTGGTAGATAAGTAGCATCATAAAATTAGGAGAAGCAGAACGTTTTGTTTTGTAAAAAAACCTGTTTTACGCAGGACCTGTACTTTATCCTGTTTTTAAAGTAGTAGCTTTAGCACCAACTCGTGTTATTCAATCAATTCGTACTTCATAGTATGCGTATATTTGTATAAATATTGACCTCAATTTCACTTTCACTAAATGAGTTTCATTACTCTGTGATAGAGCAAAAGTTAATGTTAATATTTTAATTTTAACAGTGAAACGTGTGCAATGTCTGAAATTATCGATAGGGTAGATGCCAATAATAGTATTAAAGATGATGTACTTGATATAGCAACACTCAAAGAATGTTTTGAAAAACAAATTATGGAAGTTGAAATGATTCAGTCAATGTATTCAAATCCGGGAGAATTTTTATTGTATAACCATAATCATATGGAAGATATAAATAATTACTTGAGTGGAATCGATAACGAGATTCCCAGAAGGATAGATTATGTTCTGAAGCTAAATTGTGAAGACATCATTTTTGAGCTCTGCGTTAATTTACCTCAGGATTATCCTAACACAGAACCCGATGTTTTTGTCAGAAGCAACAATCTATCGAGATGTGAGCAGCATAGGCTTAATAACAATATATCATTGTACATAACCAATTTGGAGAGAGGTGAAACGTGTGTATACTCGGTTATTTCATGGTTACAAGAAAATGCTAAAGACTATTTAAAAATTGTAGATGAGCCTCTAGTTGAGAAGGAAATAACACCGAAACGAGAAAAATTCTCTAGGTTTTGGATTTATTCACATCACATATACAGTAAAAGTAAGCGAGATGAAATATTAAACCTAGCTGGATATTATAATATAAGTGGGTTCTGTTTACCTGGAAAACCTGGAATAATCTGTATTGAAGGTGATGAAAACGATTGTGAAGAATGGTGGTCTAAAATTCGCTCATTAAATTGGAAGAAAATTACTGTGAAATATTTGGAAACACATGATTGTGATCATGCTGACCGGTTATTTAAAGGTTTCAGTGAATTGCATTTGTCCAATACAAGGACAAGCAAAACAAACGATCATCACATGGATATGGGAGAGTTATTGAAGTATTTGGAGCAACACAACTGTGCATACGCATTTAATTATTATTTTGGATTAAATTAACTACTGAATTGCATTCAAAAGAGATCTTTTGAAATTTTAACTTTTTTAATGGTGTCAAAAAAATTGCAACTGCAAAATTTGAGCCTAACCATCTAGCCATTATCAACAAAACTTTAGGTTGGAGAAAGTTGACAGAAGTAGGTTCCTGGAGAAGTACTCTCAAACTGTTGCAATACAATAGTGATTCAAACAAATGATGATCTGATGGATGTGGGGCTGATTTCAATAAAAAAAAAGCAAATGGCGCATGGGGATGGCCGATCGATGGTTAGATGTTTTCGCACTTTACCAGTCACTTTTCACCCGAGCGAAAATATGCAATTTATTTTATTCAGACGACGCACAACTGTTTAAGTGCAAAATGTCAGACGTCTCATTAGTTTTTTATTGAAATTTAACCTTATAATCTTACGTCAGTTTCAAAATCAGTTCAAGAGTTTCAACAGCGAACAAGAATATTTTTTAAGTCAATAGGCTGTTAGTATCACTGTCTTCCATTGAAACCCATATTTGTACATGGGGAAAGCTGTTTAATAAATAAATAAATAACAGCTCGTCTGTATTCGGAGTTCAGACCAAAGAATGCGTATTACGATGGTTGTATGTGAGATCATAATCATGAGTGGCGAATTGTATTCTGCCATCATGAGCCAAAATTTAACTATTTAACCGCTTCCTCAAAGCTCAAAAGATAACCTGGGTCTGTCTTAAGACCTATGTCTGTATGTATTGGTTGCTGTATCTGCTATCTCAATGAGACTAAAAAAGTATTGTAGTTTAAAATAGTAACCTTTCTGAATTATTTTTACTAGTACTATTGGAAAGTAATTGTCCTATTCCTGATAAACATTATTTCTAACTGAACATTTTTTACTTTTACTGTGATATGTATTTTTCACATAAGGCGAGAAGACAACATGTAATATTTTTTAAGCTTTATTTAAATTTACATTTCTTTACAATAATGGATAATGTGGATAGGTATAGCATACATTTATGATTTAATATTTTTATATACAAATTGTAAATAAATTACAAATAGGTATAGTAATAAAGCTACATGTTCACATTGGCAATAACAAATGTTCATTTGTTTTACCTAGTTTTTCAATAAAAAAAAAAAACAAAACTTGGGTGACGATTCGTTCCCATTCTGAAAATTTCTTACCGTTTGTATAATTTAGGTTAGTTTTACATACGTTTTCCAATTCAATCATTGTTACTTCATATATAATAATAAACATAAAACCCACATATTTCCATAATCCAAACTGCATCTAAAACAAAAAATATCATGACAATTATTATGACAATAATATTATGACAAAATATCATGAAGTTATTCCGTACATTTCTTTTATATTAAAAACTTGCAACTTGCACTGAATTTATTCACAATAAAAAATGTTATTTACACCAGTTAAAACAAGGGTAATAATGTAAGGTCAACGATCTTATAAAACATCATTTAAAACATAAAACATGTTTTAAAAGATCGTTGTGTAAGGTAGTTTCAGGGTTAACATTAGCAACACTCCTAGCCTCATTAATATTGACAGGTTTTTCACTTTGTTGTTGTACTTTCATATAAATAATTTATTTAAAATAATATCATTATTTGTGATTTATATGGATCAAATGGATGCTAATTAGCGTTTTTGATAAACGTATAAATTATTAAATTTTAATCTCGTCACTATTATCCACTATGTTTCTAACTTTAGTTTCAGTATTTTATTTCATTTTGTCACGGTATGAAGATTCTGCGGTTTTGTCTTTGATTTGCTTTTGCGCAGCTGGTAGCTACTATCACCGTCGTTTAGCCGTCTGTCCGCTGTCGGTACTTAGCACCTTTCAATTCGAATTATTATACATTGAAATATTTTGTCCGTAATTATATGTTTAGTTGTTGTGGTCACCAATACAAATTATACACAAAAGAATGACGTAAAGATAAAATAAATGAATAGGGTAGCCCAACTAACTAATAAAGATAAAGGTAAAAAAAGGATTTAAATAAGATAAAAGAAATTAGAAAAAATAACGATTTTAAATTTAAATAAAACTACAAAAAAATGACGCATCATATTGTATTTATATTCACTGATGTCCTTTTATATAGATCAATAATCAAACATTAACGAACAAAAAGTATTGGAAAATTGTTTCCCAATTACGAGAAAAACGAATAGGATGTTCCAAATTGAATGCGTATGGTTGAATGGACGAAGGCGGTTGAATGCGCAGCGCGAAATCAAGAATGACCTCGCACTCGCGCGGTTCGCGAAGCACTTCGAAGGAAAACAAAGTTTTTAATAATATAATTATTTTAGTATGAAATGTTTATTTTTCGAATTTATTAACTTTTTTGTGAGACCGGTTTTGTTGTCGATATAGATCAACCCCCTAAAAGGACATCAGTTTATATAAATACACGCTGTATATAGAAAAAAAAAAAAAATTATAAACAACTAAACAAGGAATTTTGTCCGGAGTTTTGAGCATTCGTATGCATAGTATTTTAAGACAGCGTTGCGAAACTTTTGACGAGTTATTGAAAAAAGATCAATTTGGTAGAAGTTAGTATTAAATAAACTACAAATTCAGTAAATAAGGGGGGGGGGTAGATTTATTTTATTACTAGCCCCGTCAAAGTTTACAAAAAAAAAACTAAAATGGAGTCAAAATTTATGAAAGAATGTCATGATACCATTTTATGTTTTTTTCTTTTAATCTACTCAAACCTAAAAAATAACTCACCGTCGCCTATATGGCCATCCAAAACGTACATCGAATGGGGTAAAAGTGCCACAAGCACAAGTGGAGATAGGAAATGAAGCAACCCATAGCAAACCCAAACTCTTGACTACCACAGGCGCGTGTAGTCAAGAGGACAGTGGCTGTTAATGATGCCTATAGGCTCTGTAACGGTCCCTTTGTGTGTGGCCCTTGGGATAATAGTAATAACTTGAGAGTCTGTTGGAACATGTATTACTTGATCCTCTTACTACATAAATATACAATATAATGCTTGACTCCATGATGTGTGGACGCGCACCGGCGTGACGACGGCGGTCGAGTAGATACTGGCAGTACTCGCCTATTCTCTAGGTCAGTGATCCTGTCTGTGTTTCGAGTTTCAATTTTTTTAATGATATAAATATATAAAAAGTTAAAAATTGAGCTAGCTTTGTATTTTTTTTAGGAGATACTATAGCAGTATTTTTAATGTCATTCGAAAAATGACAGTTACTAGTTTAACAACCGTATTTGGGAACCACACGTAACAAAAGAACTTTCTAATGTGATCAGTTTTAATTGCAAACTATTTTACTTACATCACATAAATGTGTTCCAACGGTGTTCTAGTTGAAATCATGTTTAGAATTGTTTACCTGCTTACAACACATAAATGTATTCTATTGGTAAGTTATTTAGGTACGCCACACACAATTTTTATTGTTTTGTTTTAAGTTTTTGTAAGCGCATCTAGTAAGCATAATGTATTTTTTTTTAATAATGTAAGCATAATGTATTTTTTTTGTTTTTATTTAGCGTAATGTAAGTATTTTTTATTTTTTATATAAAATAACATAAATTAGTTAGAAATACAAAGTTGTATTAAAAAATTGCAGATTTTTATTTTTTTTTTTGTATTAATACTCGTTGAATACGTTTTATACTTAATGTTTGTATACTCATATGTCTGTTGCTGAAGATAAATGACGCAGGAGATGAATGTTACAAAAAAAATAGTTATATTATTCAGGTCTTTACAAAATCAACTATAACATACATTTAATGATGGTTATGCATAAGCACGATACTTCTAGTAACGTCTAGTTAGGTAGGTAGTACTTTGTATGATGTCAAATAATTAATGTTTAAGTTACTGTCAATAAATAAATAAACAAAAATATACATTTTTAAACATTATTTTGGGCTTTAATTAATAAACCCTAAAAATTTAGAAATAACTAAATAACAAAGAAAGCATGCGTATAAAAACCATATAATAAAGCTGTAGGTAGACTATGTAGCTATCCTTAGTTGAATAAAAGTTATATACATTTTATGTAATTATTGACGATCATTTTGATTTAAATAAATAATTGTGGTGCAATAAATACTTTTGTTTTTTGCTAAACATAGATGATAACAACAAAAACGAACGAAATTTGATTTTGTATTTATTATTAGTGGTCGTTGCATCGTCTATTTTTGCAGTTGCAGCTTGCTTCATTACACATCAGCTGTCAAAACTGTCAATATGAAAACCGCAAGCAAGTGTCAAATCGAACATCGCAAGTTTATTTTATTATTGTAAAAACTCGCGGGTGTGGGTTTTTTTTAGCATTTAGAGATATTTCTGAAATAGTGATTACAATATTAGTTTTATTTCGCTTTAGATGTCTTCGCCTAGTATTAGATCATTAAATTGACTTGGGATGGCGGTACTTCATCGAGCGCTATTTACGTGGTTTATCTTGCTAGTATTTTTGATTTTGTTGTGCCTCAGATTGGAATCAAGGACTCATTGGAATTGGTTTATCGTATTTATTCCCCTTTGGGTTTATGACGGAATCCTTTTGATCTACGTTTTGTTTCATATGATCTCACACTGTAAAAATGGTATGGAGCGGTTTCGCAGTACGATTAACAGAAACGTGTGGTACATTACAGCTATCGGTCTAAAAATGGCGGCACAAATTATAATATGCATAAAATTAGAATACGCAAAAGCTAATCTTCCCATGTGCGTTGTGATGAGTCCCGTTTGGTTATTACTCCCAGCACTATCAGTTGAAGTTTTTATGAATTTAGTATGACAGTTCACAGATGACTATTGAAATTTAGTAAATATCGACGACAGACAAAATGCTTATGAAGAATGAGGCAGTATCACTAATGAGTGTTCTCCGCAAAAAATAATATGTGATCTTATACTTAGGTGTGTGAGTTGTGTGACATGTGACCTTTCTTAAAATAGAACTTGGCACTAGATTGAAGGGAAAAATATCGTCTTGCAAAAATTTTGTGATTTGTGTCAATATAACGCCAATTAAACATTGAAATAATAAAATTTACTCTTATTGTTGTGAAATGGTGTCCGTGCCGGCTGCTGCTCTACCAGCAAAAGATCAACATTATGTGACAGCTGAAGTTCCTGTAGGAAATATGGCTGTTCTCAATTGTTCAAGCAAAGATAAAACTCATAATTTTCTATTTTGGAATATCGCTAATGACCAAATAATAGGTCCTGGAAATCATTTTGATGAAACCAAATATAATTATGAAGTTTTATCCGGAAAACTTTTTATCAAGGTTTGTTTATTCTAAATCATATTATAAAGGAATTTTCAGGCAATCAGTATTATGCTTATAATACATATTATATCCACAAATCAAGCTTCAATGACACAAAGGAAAGGAAAGGGGGACATGATCAAGATCTTTGAAATGATTTATTTGAGCAATGCACCATGTGTCCATAACCCTACGAAGGCTGGTGCCTTTTTCATAGGTATCTTACTAGCTAAATAGAATTATGACAATTCATAATGGAAGGTACCTTCCATATAAACTAACACTTATACAAAATAATACAAGTAAAACTCAATACAAATTTTAGGAGAATTACACATTAAAGAGTTATCTTATCACTTTTAATGACTAAGTAGGAATTTAATTAAAACTTAAACGGTGAGCATTGAAAGTAATCATTTCTTCATTTTAGTATACTGCGTATTGTGTATATACAAATTTATATATATAATATAGTTAATGCATTACCCAGTGGCGTGCCCTGAATTTGTACAGTTAGGCAAGCCCTATTGCGGGGCGGGGTGGGAGCCCCCCTTCGGCGGCTATTGTTATAATATAAATTATATAACTTATATTGTTTATAATATAAACATTAAAATATATAAACTGCAAATATATTAAATTTTCGGGTTTTTCGTTAAAAAACCAGCCAAGCCCGGCTTTTCGGCTTCTATGAAGTACCGCCACTGAGTGTAACCCATGTCAGTCCATCAATTAAATGAAACATAATATTAATAAATGTATGTTTAATTAAATTAGAAAATACATATTTAACATAAATATGCATACGTAATAAATCAGGTATTTAATTAAATTATATGTTATGTATCATATATTATATAATAGCTAAGAATTATATTTTTTAGATCTTTTTAAAAAAATCTTGTTTTTACGTTTCTGATATCATCTTACACCTCATTAAATAGTTTAGGGGTAAGGTATTGTAATCTATGTCATTTATAGTAATAATTGATACGAGGAACATTCAATGTTTATCTTTGTGTTTGCCTTGCCATGTAAGCATAAACTACTGGATCCTTTTATTATGAGGTGTCTGAATCAATCAGGATTCTGCGATTCCATTCATTTGCTTCAGTAGCAGAACACGACGAAACTAAATAATCGAGGCTCATTTTCTCTACACTCAAATCTTATCACCGAAGGGACAAATTGTTTTAGTAGCCACTTTTGTAAATTGTTGATTTCAGAGATTTAGGTATCTAAAGTAAATCTCCACGTTATAATAGAGTCAATAATGGTTATATGTATACAGTTTTTCTAATATTATAAGATAAAATATTTTAAAGAGAATACTAATATTTAAACATATGGTAATAAACTTAGCCACTAAAAAAATTCTTTACCCTTAATTTCGACTTAAATTTGAAGAACACCTGATTAAGCAGTTGTGAATGCTTACAACGATCTAAAAATTAGTGATTAGTGCAAGATCAGTGAATCAAAGATTGGACTAGAAAGACATCAAGTGTTAAGAAAGCAATGATCTAGGCTCACCAGCTCAACTGCCTGCCTAGTATCAAATAATGTACCTAAATGATGTCAAATATGAAGTAAGGAGTACTCACTCCTTACTTCATATTTTATGTGTAATGTGGTATAGTTGTGTGTTTTTGGTGATAATAGAGCTATGGTTAATTTTGAGGTATGTGATTCCCTGTGATCCGACAGTTAAAAATAGTAGAAAGGTGTAGAATTTAATCCAAATTAATTGATGAAATTCATATAAATAGGTTAAAATGGGTGTTTCAACCATCCTGTCAATTTCTAAATGGTTTTTCGACCCAGTGTTTTGGGATTATGGCATTGGAAGACTTTTGAATTATTTTTCTATTTACCCTCACCCTTCTCTGCTTTAACCGGCTGGCACTGTATCAGCCGTGTCATTAAGAAATTGTCCTAGTTGAATAATGGCTGAAAATTTTATATTACAATAGTAAATCATTATAATGTATGTATTTATTTTGATTTTCAAGAAAGTACAACACAATGAATCCGGATTTTATAAGTGTGTATCGAAAAGTGTGATAGGAGAGCAATTGAATGTTGGTGCTGTAGAAATGGTGGTGAGAGATGGTACACACCACGCGCATGGAACACCACTACAGGCTTTTGAATTAGTCTGTATTGTTATTTCAATATTGGTGATTATCGGTTGTGCGATTGCTTACTTCAGATTAAGGAAAACATGGAACAGATATGATGGGAGAGATGTTATACCAGGTACCTTACATATATCATATACAGGTAACCCTAATATGAGGCAAAATTTTACCCAAAGATTTTTGATAATAAAAAATATTTAAAAAAAAATATATCAGTACCTTTGCATTATGCTAATATTTAACTCGTACTACGCCTTAACGCTATCCAAACCCAACTTAGTTTCTACTCTCAATCACAGTTTATTAAAAAAATCATTATAATTTAAAATACCTACCGTACCATAAGTAATTTGATTTTACAACCTCAACATCCGAATGACTTTAGGCAAATATCCATTCTCCCAGTGTTTTCTAAATTATTAGAAGGAATTGTTCTTACAGAAACCACTGAATATATTAATCTAAATAATCCTAATTAATCAGGTTTCCGACCCGGTCATAGTACCACAACTGCTTTACATTCGCAGAGCGATGGACAATCAGTAGGTAACTTATTAGTCCTACTTACTTACTTGACATGAGCTTCAACTCTATTAAATTTGATATTTGGTTTACGAGACAAAAATCACATAATTTCTCTAACATAGGCATAGCTTGGTTCGAGGAATCATGAGCAACAGATGAGCGGCTCTAGTCACAAACCCAGTCGCGAATCGCTCACTGGTTCTTCCGTGGTGTTCGTTAGAATCGCCGATGCTGTAAGTAGCTAAAGCTTGTCCACTCTCTGCTAGTCGTCAATGTTAATAGATTGCTACTATATTGGCAATTTTTTTGCCATTGTAAAATGTTACCATTGCTAAAGTTAAGTTATGTGTGTTATTTTTAGGTTTTACTTCATGATTTTTTCCTACTCCGAAAGGAAATATACAAACTCCGATATCGCCACCTAGTGATAAGGTTGTAAAGTCCCTTAAACTAGGCCGAAAAAGTTATACTAGCAACGTACAGATAGCGCTAGAATAAATCATTTTATTTAGTTCGCTTACGTTTATTTAAACCTTTAAAATGATTTTTTTTTAATGGGTGATATATTTTATTTCAAATGTTTTTTCAGTTTCATGTTTTGACAGTTGCATGTATAATAGTGTAAATGTTTAGTTCTTTTTTTTTATGTATTTGTCGCCTAAACTCGAGTGTGTTAAAGCCTAACATCCTTAATACAAATGCTGATGGATACGTATTAGGTAAAATTTCAGGATAATATCCATACCTACGGAGATAAAGGTATCTAAGGAACCTCCTCTGAGTAACCTCCAGGATATTACAGTAAGTAATCTCATGAGGACTCCAGATAATGGAACTATACTCTAATATACTCCTCACGAACGTGCAGTATAAAAGCGAGATGGACTTTGGCTTACTCAAAGATCGACTGGTTCGAAGCACGAATCCCAACATTTTATTGGCACACGTAGCTATGCTTCGCATGTGCAAATGAAATGTTAGACGCGAGTCAAACAGAATCCCCAGGTCGCGAATTTCGTCGTATTTGCGAATAATCTCATTACCCAGAGAGTCTACTCACAACTTACTTTTTCACGCAAAGCTCGTGAGAAGGATACTGCTACACATTTATAGGCATTAAATTGTAATTTGTTATCGGCAGCCCACTCTAAGAGACAATTGACGTCATATTGTAAAAGATCAAATAGTAAAGTCACTGATCGGTAAATCTTCACATCGTTCACATACAGCAGCAAACTACAATTTTTTCTACAGTAAAAATATTGTTAATAAATAAAATAAAAAATAAACCACTTAGCGCAGCCCCTTGCTGGATACCAGAATACGCATTGAACGTATCAGAAACTGAGTCTCCGCAAGATACATATTGCCTTCTATTCCGAAAATAGCTAGCAACCAAGTTTAAAAGATTCATTGACAAACCAGCGTCAAACAGCTTTTTCAATATTATGTCGTGATCTATTTATCGAAGGCCTTCGAAATATATCAAAATAAATCACACCCGTTATTTGTATATTTACATCAAGATTGTGGGCTACTTCATTAGTAAAAAATAGCAAGTTTGACGTTGCAGAGCGACCTACGCGGAACCCATGCTGATTTGTGCAAATCTCATTATTTAGCTTAAAAGATAGATAAAGATGCAGAATTATTTCGAAAACCTTAGCAAATGCGCAAGTAATTGCCACTAGCCGAAAATTCTCAATAATATCCTTGCTACCCTTTTTATGCACCGGCGTTACTTTCGAAATCTTCTATCTTTCAGGAAACATGCTTTGAGATTACAGAAATTGAAAATTTGCATCAGTGGCGACTTAAGACTCTCTGCACAGTGCCTAACTACATTCGCTGGAATGCCATCGGGCCCGACAGATTTTTTATTCCGCAATACCGAAAACGCAAAGTTCATATCTCCTTCACAAAACGATTTGAGATAGATCGTGTTATCATTCGCGGGTTGCCGATCTGCGAGTGAAGTCACGTCAAGTAACGGGGGGCGACGTACTGTAGACAGATTTGAAGAAACGCGCAAAAGCAGATGCTACATCCTGCTCACCTGTGAAGACTTCGCTACTGAATTTCATAAAATTACCATACGCTGATGACGATAGTAATTTTCTGTTAAATTTTAATAACGTTGTATATTAAGAACAGTGTTTGTATAAAGGTTCTGAGCGGAGACTGCTCTATAAAAAGGTCCGACTGAAATAATTATTTGTGCAAATAAATTTATTTATTTTCAGTGGAAGACGAGGATGATGATGACGGTGACGAGATATACAACAGGACTACTACACCTCTTCAACATCCGTTGCCAGGTCCCAGTCGAAATACTTCCTCTGACCATTTGTTTGGGATAGACAACCAAGCTGTTGACACAGACTTCAACTCTGTTTTTGAACAAATACAAATAAAAATGCCAGATAGGAGTCTCATTTGAAAACAATAAAGTGGTTCTTATTCAAATTTATGAATACTTTTTTTTATTATAAGGAATGAGAGTAGGCATGACTAAAGTAATATATAATTAATAAAACTATATTGTAAAAAAAATAACATTGGCTTTTTATACCTTTACATTCTAAGAACTCTATGCGTTAATAGGAATAGCTCCAGAAGTCCATTTCCAAAGGACGTATACAGATCTTCGCGCCTCGCCTGGTCACTCAGACAGTGCCGCGAATTGACTATGGCTTCGAATGCCTGGATTTCTTCACCCACTTTCCATTGAACCCAATACGTGGCTCTGATTTTTAAAGATTAAATACAGCAATAAATAATATTTTATTTAGTATGTAAAGTACACTTTAATTTTGGCTATTGACACGAGCTGTCAGTCGGTAATAGTTTTTTTCTTTTACTATTTTGATTGTGGATACTAATTACTTTTTTTTATTGGAATACGCTTATCGAAAGGGCACAAAACGGAGATATTTTTAAATGTAATTGAACATTTAAGGTATTTCTATTTTTCATTTGATACGATCTGAAAAAAATGATTGATATTTTATTAACACATTTAAAATTACATAAAAAATTTAAATGCATGGTTACATCTTCAATAATACTTTTTGTTATCTCAAAAATCGCGAGACATTGTATGTGGTCAAATAGGTTCCAAATTACTTCTTCTCTCACTCCTTAAAAAAATTCTACCGCACTGCCAAACATTCCGTATAAAAATAAATCTAGTTTTAAAAGAGCCGTTTTATACATAAATGTCTACAAGTAGGTCCCTGAAATGTTTTTTTGTTATGAATTTAATGACATATTTGCAACCTGGGCAAAGCTAGATTGATAAGTTGGTCATACATCAAAACCAACTTTAAATGTTTTAAAACCGCCATCTACCTTAATTGGCTAGTAGTAGATGTTTAGGCACTTTGTTTTTAATTTTTATTCTGGAGTTTCATACTTATGTATTGTTAAAAAAATAATCATTTAGACAATATTTTTTTTATTCAAAGAAAGACAAACATGCACTCTTCTGCATTATTTCAGTGAGTGAGAAATTTTGGCTAGTATCGCTATTGTGATTGGTGGAACTTGATCGTGGAGTTGTATCTAGAACTTCATCTTCTTCATCATCTTCTCCGTCAACTTCCATTTCAAATATTTTGATTTTTCTGCAACTTCTCGACAGTACAACTGATACTTTCCTTCCTCCTGATACTGCAATTCTAAAACCGGACAATTTCTCCAGAACTTTGCATAATCCCTGTTCTAAAACAGCACAAGCTTCAACTTTAGGTATATTGTGTGATAAATTTGTTTCTATGCCCTTCTCAGAAGTTGGAATCAATTTACAATGGTGGCGTGCAGTCCTGACTGGAAATTGAACAAACATAGATATCTCTTCCTCCTGATGTCCCAACAATATGGAAAGAACTTCAGAAGAGTAGAATTGCAAATCCAAAACACGGAATTTAGTAGTGCTTGTTTCCAATTTTGCTTCTTTAATGCAGCTAGAAGGCTCAAAATAAAAATAGACACATCTAGTGCTAAGAACATTATTCAGCGTTGACATTTCAACAAAGTAAAATCCAGTGTTGCTAGACTGCACGCAGCTGAATGCCACGTAAATGCACTCGTCGCTTGGTGAATTAATCTGCGTTACTCTTAAGTCATTCAATAATACTTTTTCATCGGAAATAATCTGTGAAAAATTTAAAACTTGTAAAGCTGATATTTGAGTGCTCAAAACTTTATCGGCAAAGTCGAAAACTTTGCCTACTGAAGTTTTGAGATAGCCTTGTTGTTGAATCAAGGAATAATTTTTAAAATTCGGAATGATTGCCTCGTCGGCCGCACAGCACGGGTTATCCTTTAAAAATTTAATCCATGTATTATCTTCATCATCTGGGGGTATAGTAAGTTCTTTGTTAACCAAGTATTGTCCTAATCGTTCCAAATTGAATTTTCTACTCCGAGGACTCTTGTCATCACTATCCGAATTGTTAGCATCGCCGACTCTGTCAAAGTTTTGAAGGAACTCCGCAATATAACATAAGTCTTGCTGTGTTATTTTAACAATTTCACTCGGTATGTGCTCATCCATCATTCTGACGATGACAACATAAAGCCACCTAAAGAAGGCTTTGTAGTTCTTCATTGATTGGTCAATTACTTGCTGCAGCTCAAAGCATTTGTTTAAAAATGCACTACTAGCAGATATTGCAAAGCTTACTGCTGTTTCTTCCAATCCAAGAACCTGTGATTGTAAAATATTACTGTTTTAAGTTATACATGGTGTGGCAACATGGCTGTTGTGGCAATAAATAAAAAATGTAATTCTTTGGGAGTGTCAGAATGTAACAAAAAGTTTTAGAATCAATCGCTCAACGATTAGATGCTTATATATTAATAGCTACTTTATATTTTTCTTACTTGAAAGTTCATGTGTGCACTTCGAAGAACAATATAGAAACTGGGACAAATCTGCGTTTTATTGATTTAATCACTGCTAAATTCTAGTCCTGTGAAGCTCTGTGCCATAGAAGAGAGTCTCTGTCTAGTGAGTATCGACCCTCAATACTAAAAGATCTTCAACCCCAGGAAGACAAACTAGAGATCTTCACAATATTTATATTAATAACTAAATAGGAGATGTACATAAAACATTATTTATGTTGGATAAACAACCGAAGGTGCGAGTCGTCATTTGATTGCCGATTGTGCCGGCGGCCATCTGTAAAGCCTAATGAGTTTATATAGTAAATATCCTACTAACGAAGGCTGTCTTCATTTGTATAGCTAAACGTACTTCAAATTAGGATTTGGGGTAGGTCCCAATCCTGAATGCTGCAGGTGCAAATCCTTTAAATGCCAAAAGTGCTGTCCTTTTGCAGGTGCTCATATAGACAGGACTTTTATTAAATTTATTCAACGGGACCTAGAGATGGGAGCAAAGCGACACTTAATTTACTCCATATTTGAGTTAAAAAGGAGTTTATTTGGATCATCCAAACCTTGGGACCAAGTAAAGTAGCTTTTCTCAGGAAAACCTATTTACACAAATTAAACAAACTTCCTCACTTTATTTTCAAGTTGAATAGTCGCAGGACGAACAGTCTGTCAAAAATAGGATAGGGACAAATAGGAGATAATCACTTCCACTACATATATAACACCCTGCATAAATGATTTTCATTAGCCTATAAACGTATGCTATTCATACCTTGAACCTGTGCTTGATCCGTGCATAACCTCTTAATTCTGCCAAATGATATGTTAAATTCTGGCCCACGGTATTGAGTTGTTGCAGCACCAATTTCTGAATAGTAGAATAACTTAATTCTATAGAACTTCCAAATTTTTTTAAGCCCTTTGCTGTTAAGTCTTGCAGAAGAAACAATTCCAATTCATCTGTAGGGACTCCTGAATAATTTAAAATAAATAAAAAGTATGGTTAGTTTACAAAAAGTTAGCACATTTCTAATTCCTTTCAGTCACTAAATGCAAAGGACGCACTCGCAATCTGCCGTACGTTATTCTTATTATGATTAATCCAGAGTGAGAATAAACTTACTCAGAAATTAAACTTACTCAGAAATACATATTTTATATGAAAGCTAATAAAATGGAGTTCTTTTTTACAATAAAGTGTACATCTTATACTTTTTTCTTTTTAATAAAATGTCATGAATTTTCAAAATGCTGATACCTTTTACTGTGTATTTTTTTTATAATAGCTGATATAAAATTTGTTTTTATTTACAAAGTAAAGTTACAATTGAGCTACAAAATGAAGTAGGAAAATTAAAACAAAATAAGTACTTAATTTTTTGTCATAGAGTGGAGATTGTAGGAAAATATACTAAAGTTAAAATATCTCGATAACTAATAAATTTTAGATTTAGGTAAATATGGTTAACCTTTTGACCAACCTATTTTAAAGCAAAAATACCCAGGTCGCCACGGTATCCACTCTTCATTTTGTTCCTTGTTCAATCCGCTGCCATTTTTATTAATAATCGATTCTAGTATTGCCAGGCAATAAAAAAGTGAAAATATTGGGTGCAAATTATTTTTTGCTGTGTAGGTTTTTGTAACTTTGCAGTGAAATACACATATTGAATTCATTTATATTTAAACTTATAATTTTGTGTTGTAATTTTTCATATTGTAAATCAATGCCAATCAATCAAAATTGCACATCAAAAGAAACCACCCTATCCTGTGGCTAGTGCGTGCGATATGGGCGAATCGCGTATACCTGCTCGCTTTGGTTTTTAAAGTTTAGGTGTCATGATAATAATACCCAGCGATAAATTTTCCAATCATTAAATAATTAAACGAGATCATTATCATTAAAATCAGCAGTAAGATGTTCTCAAATCATCATTAATATTATATAATTGTTTCTACTATGTGTTTTAAATTGAATAACTGCAACAATGACCATCTTATTTTTTGTAAATGCTGTCTAAATTCTGTAAATTGTATGTTTCATAAGTATTTTCTGCTGCAACCATTATTTTTCCAGTTACTTCTCGCATCATCGCTATTCTTGAGACCTTGCCGTACCTTCCTCCGAATCGCTACTGTCGAGGCTGCAGCTGTACTGTGAATGGCCATCAGAGCCGCTGGAAGAGTGGACCGACTTTCCGGCTACCGCCCTCTGCTGATGGTCTTTCCTCTCCTACAGCACTGGACGGTATCCAGCCACATCTGAGACGACAAGCTTCGTCGAATTAACAGGGAAGTGATTATTATGACTATTTATGATAGTGATAGGGATGATATTCTTGTCAAAGATATTTGCCCACAACTAGTGTAACTTTGTGCCATGGACACTTATAAAGTGTAGACTTTTACCTTGTATCTTCAAACTTTTTATGCAAAATTATTTATATGTGTAAAATTCTAAGTTCATTCTAATCTAACTTATCTGTATTTTTTTGTAACGCTCGATTTTTTTGCTTATTTCTCATGTTTTATTTTATTTATTACATGATAAATGTTAAATATTCCTACATCTTAGTTTTATTACTGAACCTATAGGTGTATGACTTAATTTTAAAAATCATCTCTTTTGGCAGATCTACGGCTGCCAATAGTAAAACTGTACATGGCATCTCTAAAACTAATTTAGATGATCGGTTTATTTACTCTCACATTCCTCTCTAAACAAACTGCCACACTGGATACGACAATATACAATCTGACTGAAACATGGAGGCAATCAGCTGGTAAGATGCATCCATATGATTGTGTGGCAAGTATAGAAAATGTAAACTATGCCAGATTGAATAGAAAGGCATAATTTGCCCCTTCCGCAAAAAAAGTAACCAACTCGAGCGCTCACATTATCACGCGCTTAAGTACTGGATATAAAGTATTGTTCAATATTTTATTTCACAGACTGTCGAAATATACAGAACAGATACTAAGATATTACCAAACCGTCTTCCGCCCAGGTATATATACAATAGACCAAATATTCTGTTCATAAAATTTGCTTATAAGCTTTTGTATATTTGCCTAACATGAGAAATAAGCAAGTTACTGGTAACTCGACATATTCCTTCGAGGACGTTGTAGTAGTTTGATATATGTAATACGTTAACCTTAAGTTACTTACTTAAATCAACCGTAAGTTAAGTTACTGTTAACCTTTTGATCGCCGTTGTCGTAATATTACCACACTACATTTAAGTTTGCGGTGTTGCCTGGACTATCATCATCATCAAAGCCTGGGTGAGCCTTTATCTGTTCCTCTCAACAGTGATGGCCTTCCAGTTTGGGTTTATATTAGTTTTTATGACCATGAATCCTAAATAGGTAGTCGTTAACAGATCCATATTGTCCATATTGAATTCAGTAGTTTTCTCACGGATTTGTCATAAGCAGAAAATTTGGTCTAATGTAGATTTACCTGTGTGGAAGACGTTTTGGTAATATCTTACTATCTGTTCTGTATATTTCGAAAGTCTGTGAAATAAAATGTTGGACTATACTTATATCCGGTACTTTAGAGCATGATAATTTGAGTACTCGAGTTGGTACCTTTTTTTTTTGGAAGGGGCAAATTATGCCTTTCTTATATTCATCTGGCATGGTTACCATTTTCCATACTTGGCACACAATCATATGGTAAATAAACCGACCATCTAATCTAGGGTTAGAGATATGCCATCTACAGTTTTACTATTGGCAGGCGTAGATCTGCCGAGAGAGATGATTTTTAAAATTAAGTCAGACATCTCCTATATATAATAAATAGTATAGTAATAAAACTAAGATGTAGGAATATTTAGCATTTATTATGTAATGAATAAAATGAAACATGAGAAATAAGCAAAAAATGCATAATCACTAATATTAAATAATTTACCTAACATAAGCAGATCCAACAAGTCAGCCGACACAGCTCCTTTAGGCACGAGGGATGCATACTTTGCCAATTTGGCATCCATTTCCAGTAAAATTTGTTCCCATCCTTCAATGATAGAAGTCATTGTTTGATCGACATAAGCCATCAAACTGACTATATGACAATGTTTTGTGGCCAATGTGTACAATTCTTCCGAGTAAGCTGATAATATCTCGGTATCGAGCAAAATAACTTTGAGATGATTGTCGCTTTTATCCAAGAAGCATATCCTCAAAAGGCTGTAATCGTCTGATAGTAGTACATTGACTATGGTGACTTCTTCTGGCATTGGTCGTATAAAATGTCTCACATCGATAACACCACAAGCAAACTGGCCAAAAACACTAAGATGAAGTTTCCCAAAGCCATAGCACACTATCAACATATTCAAGTTGTCTTGAAGCCTCAATTGCCGATTTTCTGTTACACTTTCTTCATTTTTCTTATTGATGTAAGATGGATTTAATGTAGGCAATCTTGGCAGAAAAACACTTGGATCATCCTGAAACATTAACATTTAAAATTTGAATATTTATAAATTTGAAAGAGTATAATTTATAAATTGATCATATTACAATAAAATATTTTACTAACATATGTTTTACAACCCAAGGGAGCAAATGAAATTCCAGCTCTTTGGCTCCAAGTTATAAAAGTAACACCATTGTCAATGCTCTCAGATACCTCAGTTTGAAACGAATACAAAATGTCCTTGTTCTCAACATCAACAATGGAAACACGGCCACAACTATAGCCAATTGCTAATACCTGCAATAAATAAAATGCATTTTAAAGTAAGTAATAATACAATATATGAAGAAAATATTATTTTACAATGATTAAAATCTTTATATTCACTTTTCCATCTGGCCTCCAAGCCATACCACGGACCGTGCTGCCTTCTACTGAAGGTGGCAAACTCCAAACCCTCTGCCAGTTTAAACGATGCACTTGAACTTCTCCTGTAATTTAAATTAATTAAATAAGAAAAAATAATCCACAAAATATTACATGATTTTTAAGTTGAATTTACATGGGAATATTATATAATAGCTATGGGTTCTTGTTTAAAATAGTTGTCATGCATAAAATTAATAATTATTACGGTTTTATATAATTGTATTGTTTCAATTAACATATAAATACATAATTTAGGCCATTGCTTTGATAAATTTAGCATAATCTCCAAGTAACATTTTTTTAAAATGTAAGTTCACTCATTACTCTGAATTGGCTTGAGCGATATTGAATATTTTTTTTTTGTGTAAAAGGATTTTTCACGGGTCCGATTTAAGTTACGTTTAGTGTAAGACAGTCATAGAATTAACCAACAAAAATATGGTTATTATTTAGAGAATATACAATTAGATAATAAAAAATTTAAGAAATAAAAACATCTAAAAAAAATAAAACCAACATCAAAATAAACAAAAAAAAATAAATAATACGATAAACTTCATATTGTTAGTAAACAATAAAAAAATAGGTCCACCAAAACAATGAAGTTGGAAAAACACTTTTTTTAATAAATTGTGTCTAATAAGTAACATCGCTGATTTAGTAAATAAAACCTCATACCCAGTAAGTCGTCATACCCTAATGATGATACTTTGACGCGCTAGCGCGTCAGTGCCATCAAACGAGCTGCCTCTAGTTCCGAATTATAGAGATCCCATACCGAACAGCAATATTCAAGGGTAGATTGAACTATTGATTTATTAAATAATTATCAAACTCTTTAAGGTCAGAGAGTTTTGAACCGATTTTACTATTATGTTGAAATCTCACAAAAATATAAATATTTAGGTTTAGACCTGCCATTGTACTCGATTAATAGATCACTCTCGCTTCATAACTAAGTTACAATATTACCGACTCACTGATCGCCTTCACGGAGAGAGAGCAGTTACTCTTTCTTCTATAGAGTTAGACAGACGTTTGCTTAGTCGGCGAATATTGTAAAATTTTATTTTGGAGAACCTCGCCTCTAAAATTCTGATGTTGGTTAATGAGAAAAAAATGTAAGTTTGTAAAATGTAATTTACGTAATGCTACTTTACCAGTGACTGTCTAATTAATAGGAAAAAGTTTTATGGTTTTAGTTTAAAAATGATCCTGCGTGGTCTGAAACTAGTAAACAAGATTACCTTGGTCGGAAAAATCATTTAGCTAAAGTTTAACCTATTTTTAAGAATAAAAATGTATGGATTACTTCTTTTCTGCCTAGAACAATTTATATTTAGACCCTTTCCCCAAACATATACTATGTTTAAATGTAGATTGGTAACTAAGAATACACCATAACCTGCCAATGCCAGCACACTGGAGCTAGCCTCTAAATATTTTTCTGTTTTAATTAATGACAATTAATACATAATAATAGCATATTTTTCGTATAAGAAAACCTGCTTCGGCTTCACACCTCTAGTATTGCTAAGAGCCAAAAGATCTACCCGATCACACCAGACCATTGATTCTATGCGGCTTGCTACATGCCTCTCTTCAACTTGTCGCATTCCCGGGACCGCCATATTATTAAAGTAAGAAAAATCATCCACGGTTTAACTATCTAGGTCAAATTCACATAAAATCGACGACAATAATATCGACGTCGCTCATTAGCCTAAAATCCGTTGATAGACAATATTGACAGTTCGGTTTCTTCTTCATCTATAAGTTTTATGTCAATTAGCTTTGTAATTCAGGTTTTGTACCAGTACACATTTTTTATTTAGTTAATTATAAAAATAACAACGAAACCCCGAACATAACAAAAAATATATTTTCAAAAGCAGGAAATGCGAAAAGTAGTATAGCAAAAATTGGAAAGTAAGATTAAAAGAAATAAGAACAAGTTGAAAACTGAATAAGTAGACCCTTCAGAATTCAGTTTTAACTCTAACGGCATTTGAGGCATGCGAAGGAAACGAATATCGAAAAATTAAACTAGTCAAATTCGCATGTGTAAAAAGGAAACAGATATTATAATAGCATATGCATGTCACTTGAAATTTTAAGAAAGCACGTATTGCTTTTTAAAAACCGCTACTATCGATTCATGATAAGGTTATCAACTATTTTACCTAATGTCACCTAAAGGATGATAGGCCGGGCGATAATAAGAAACGTACGAAGGGTTCCTATTTGGTTTTCAAATCGTCTAATCGAAATTTCCATTGCGGCGGAACATGTCCCGAATAAAAATAATTACACTTGAAATTTAATTTGTCAATTTTTAAGAAACCTACTGGACTAAATCGTAACAGGCCATCAACACATTAAATACATTTAGATAGGTAATATGAAATGAAGACGTGTCTGATAATTTATTAAACAAGAGCATAATTAAATTCACGAAAAGAAAATGGGGAATCAATCCACGAGTCCAAGCGTTTAATTATTCCATAGGGCAAGTCATCAAAGGATGGGTAGAATAGAGGTATTATTTAAAAAAAAAACATGTAGATCTGTT
Source organism: Neomicropteryx cornuta (assembly GCA_020383195.1). Taxonomy (NCBI): domain Eukaryota; kingdom Metazoa; phylum Arthropoda; class Insecta; order Lepidoptera; family Micropterigidae; genus Neomicropteryx; species Neomicropteryx cornuta. Next base: position 15,784,202 of record JAHKQU010000008.1, on the reverse strand, counting down.
TCCCTGTCATTGCTACTGTATTTAAATTTGTATTAATTCTTATTTAAATTTTTAATTATTTATCGTATCATTTGTGTAGAGTCAGGGAGGTGAAGCGCATTTTCGAGTGCCGTGTGGTCTTCATGATTCCAGACCGAATAGGCAGATAATTATTATATCTATAAAATAATATAAGCATTCCAATAATATAAAAAAGAAGAAAATTTGTCATAGTAACCACTACTCATCGCCCATTGGTGGTTTCCCTGCGCTTGTCCTGTCAGTGTCAGACGTCAGTTTCATAATGTCAGTTGGGCTTGTCAGTCAATAGTGAATTTGTAAATTATTGTGAAGTGAATTGGTCATGCGCCGGGCTTGTATTGATACAGAAAAAAGTGTGTTTGAGTGGTTTTCACATATTCTTTTGATAAAAATTTTATTCAAGTTAAATGAAACAAGATTATTGTACCTTGAAGTAAAGATTGTTCTTTCATTAGGTGGTACCAACGATTGGGTGGTACATAATCATCCATTTCACTATGCAGAGATTAATACAAAATATCTACTGACTATTTATAACGCAATAAAAAAGTTTGTGTTGCTTATATTTTTGTATTTAATCATTGACTTTATTGATGTTAAAAATTGTTCTTTTTTATTTTCAGTACTAGGATGCATTTATTATATCCTGCTACACTGTAACAACTGCTGCTATTTTACTGATTTTTCTGGTTTCTGCCAACATTTTCTGGTTCAGTTAAACATTTCGTAGATATACCCCTTAAACTATAAATAAGCATAATGGCTGAAGAAACTAAGGATCGAGCAAAGGAAATTATGGATGGTTTTCAAGTGTATCCTTTTTATTCTCCTAGTCAGTGTACACACACTTGTTATATTCTGTCTCACACACACACTTCTTATATTCTTACTTCTTCATATTCGCACATTGTGAGAATACAAAGAGTGGATATTCGCAGTGGATATTTGTGAACACAGTTCAAAGTATGCCAAGTACAATCAAATGTTAATTATAAACCGCAGGTACAGTATTGAATAGTTTCTTAGACATTTGTTCTTAGACAATCGTTATCGGGTATTTACAAAAATCCAGAACTAGAAACAAAAGTGAAAAAAAAGCATGGAACTTCTGCACGCTGGCAAACCAAAAGTCTACCTTTTATGCTATTAGTCTATCCCTGTATGTAGAAAGTTTTTAATAAAAGTAATTACATAATAGATTTTTATTATAACTAAACAACACCACAAATTTATTTCCCTCTAGTTCTTGCTGTGCATAAATGTTTTCTTTTTTTAACGCATGGACTTGATTAACCCTAAAATTATATATGACAGCGCAAGTTTTCAATCATTTTAGACATATTCCACAATTAATAATCTTGACATAGTAATATATAGTAGCCCGAGATAAAACTGTTAGAAAACTCATAGTTTGACTGGTGTCTGTTTTCTATTCTGTATTGTGGTAATAGTGCATTTATAAATTGGTCATCCATGACTGGTAACACCCACTTCCCTACAGTTTTATAATTGCACATTGTTAATTGATATCCCTAAAAATAGTTTATTAGTTATATTTTTCTGTTAGATAAACTGTCACTAGGCCACCTATCCAGCCCCGGCTACTTCCAGAATCGATTCATATTTTTTCTAATAGTTGTAACTTTCCTTAAGCATAATTCTTTAGAAATTGGATGATGCTTCGTGATGCAGACACAGGTAGGGTTTTTTGTTTCTTTTTTCTTAAAATTGTTATAAAAAAAAAAAACAATAATTTGACATTATTTTTATCAGGCAAGGTGTTGTGGCAAAATAATGAGGACATGGCAAATCCTGAAGTGGAACATGAAGCAAGAGTACCAAAAAAGATTTTAAAGTGTAGAGTTGTGTCCCGAGAAATGAATTTTAGTTCAGTTCATGAAATGGAAAAATTTCGATTAGAACAGGTTTGTTCAAATTATTGATGTAATAAATCCAGTGCCCAATTTTAAAAAAGAAATTAATTATTATAGAATAATTATTTAATAATATAAATTATAGGACACTTAAAATAAAATTTGGCATTGGAAACATTAAAGACGTTCTAAATGTGAAATCTATGACTTAATTGTCATAATTTATGTATACTATAGTAACATTAAATTATATACAAAGTAGATTACAGGGAGAAGATAGAAGGCCTGCACAAAGCCCACACTGATATACTCAACTGCTTTTTCATCAAGTTGCAGTCAATTTATTATTTACATATATATTTTTTATATATACATATAATTTTGTTTAATTGCCATCTCAAAACTAAGATAGGCCGGACACGTGCATTGAATGAAGGGCAACGAACCCCCAAAAAATTCTTCACGGAGCACTGGAGGGACGGAGTGAAGCCGGCGCCCGAAGCTCCGATGACTTATTGGGATCAATAAAGATGCTATTAGGTGTCCAAAACTGGAGAGTAGCTGCATTGAAACGTCAGTCCTGTAGACGATTTCTTGATGACGCCAAGACTCCCTGGGTTGTAGTGCCGTGGATGATGATGATGTTTAATTGCTAACACTTTTCTGACTTTCTACTGAAAATATGGATAGGGCTTTTAAAATGATTATACATTTTATTTATTTTATTATTATTTTATGATACCTCCATAGCCATATGCGTTTTAAATATATAAAAAGAATAGCTAAAAAAAAATAGCTTTAGCTAATTGATAATATAAAATAGTTAAATATTGTATATTAGCCTCATTCAGGGTATTTATTAAGCAAACTTAATTTTCTTGTGGAGCTCGGTGGCCAAAATGTTAACCAATAAAGATGATGGTGTCAATAAAGATGCACAATCATTTGGATGATAATGAAGTTGATGAGGAAGAAGGGGTAAGAAGGGATGTCCCAAAACTCAACGTCCAAACGAAATGAGGTGATAGCGAAGGTTGTTTCCAATCAGAATCAACCTATATGTAGTTATCCGATTCTTTGTCGTTTAGAAGTTATAGCCCTTTTTTAAAATTTCAACCCCATTTTTCGATTAAAAATCATAAAAAAAACACATGTGCTTAGGTTTATTTTGTTTTGTGAGTTTTTTAACGATTGGTGTAACCTTGTTTAAAAAATATTTTAATTAAATTTACCTTCATATTTACTATAGTAAAACTAATTTTTAAATATTTTTTTCATATTTTCACAAATTAATCCCAGACTTCGGCGATGCTTATTTAAAAAAAAATACTACAGAAAAGGCATAAAAATTGGTTGATTCTGATTGGAAACAACCTTCCCTATCATCTCATTTCGTTTGGACTTTGAGTTTTGGTTGAGTTGAGTATGTCATTCGAATTTGTTCATTAAAAAAAAAACAAGTTTCGCTTACTAAGACCAGCATCAGAATTCTAGGAATTTGAAGTACAAAATGTGCCTTCCCTCTTTTTTCAGAAACTTTTGTTCAAAGGCAGATGTTTAGAGGAATGGTTTTTTGATTTTGGATATGTAATTCCGAATTCAACTAATACATGGCAGTCTACTATTGGATCTGCCCCAGAGTCACAAATGATGCCAGCAAATATACTCAAGTTTGTTTAAATTGTATTTACACCTACACGTTTATAAAAAAAATAATTACAAATCATACCCACATGATATCTGTTACTTAAGTACCTGAAGCCCTATTTTTTAAAAGAAAAATTGTAGTACAAAATTGCTTAAATTGACAATGGAAATTAAATTAAAGAGATTAATCCATTATTTTAATTAACAAAAAAAATACTTCCGTGTTTTCATTATTCTTATTACACTCTCAGGGCTAGTTCATAAGGAAATCCAGTCTATAAAGGTCATTTGTAATTTTGATCTCGAATTAAACGCTATGCAAAAAAATTTGAGTCAACACTCGCAATCGGTATTAGGTAGGTCTGGGAATAATTTGCTTCTTTGTCATTTCTAATAATTTTATTATCTTTATTATTCTCTACAATATTTTAGATTGATTTCATCAGAGCCCATGGGGAAACGCATTAAATAAATAAATAAATAAGAAATGCCTACTTACCTTTGTCTCTTCAATTTTTATCATTGACAAAGGATTGGATCCTCAAAATAGACTCATATGACCTGAAATACCACCTCTATACACCAGGCCCCAATGTTCCGAAAACAATCTTTATTAAATTCTAATTCTCTGCACTACCTTCTTATGTTGCTATTCATAAAATGAATCATGCACTGGAGTCGGAAGCACTGTGGAAAATTGGTTTTAACAGTGAAAGCGGTAGTTAAATTGCCACTGGATCAGCGCTATGCGTGATATGCTCGGTTTATCAAGTGAGTGCATAGTGTGTTGCGCATTTGAATACAGCCAAAATAATCTTAACTAAGTGCATATCCAAAGATATAGATCTAAATAAAAATCTCAAGCTGGCCAGAAAACATGTATATCCTTTTCTTTCAATATCGGTACTACCATTTTCAGTTAGCCAACCTGAAGTGCAACATTTTTTTTATGTAACTGTTTTTTTAATACTGTAGTTTGGTATGCTTGTTCTGACAGATCTACGCAAAAATCATTAAATTCCATTATAAAAAAGCTCCCATTTATTCACCGGCAACTCGAACATACTATCTCAAACACGCTGTTTCCTCAAATTAAACCTGTATTTCTCATCGATTTTTTAGAATTTTCAACAAACTGCCAGTTTCTGTATTGCTGTGTTTTAAAGCCCGAGCTTAAAAAGCAACAAAAATTAAAAAAGCAATTAACTGCATGGCTTCTGAAATTAGGTGGGAAGGAATTGAGAAAATATTATTGTATTGATGCATTATTATTCATATTAATTTTATTATAACCAAAATTGTTTTGCATTCATTTTATTTTTGTTGATGGTGGTCGTTAGAAATGTTATGATTATAATGCGCAGATTCGAACCCACGACCGCTGGGTCAAAAGTCAGAATGTTTTTTACAATTAAATTTTTAGCATTTATACAATACAATAAGGTATTGTAGCATTTTAAATTTTCTAGATGAAATCGATTATTAAATTCTTTTATTATCTTCTCTATCATATCGCTTATATTGTCGGAGAGGCGCTCTTTAGTGCAGTTACAATTACCTAAGTTAGGTTAGCTAATGAGTATTTTTTCTTCTTTTTACAGTGGGAACATAGTTATTGAGACAAAATTTTTTGACGGAGATCTCCTCGTCACTACATCAAAAGTTAGACTATTTTATGTTTAATTATAAGTTATCTAAAGTCAGTATCATTTATGTTATTTTAAACAACGCACCTTGTGTTTACTGTAAAGTAGTAATGACACTGTTGTACCTTGCTTTTAACATTTACAGTTAAAATGAGACACAATATTATTAGGAATAAGAAATTGTTTATAAAAATAAAACCATATGCATTTCACAAACATGATTATTATTAGCAGGGTGCACGCTGCTAACTATCTGATATACTGCAGATAGAGCAACTAAAGGTAACAAACAATAAAATGTTATCAACTAAACTAAAACATTTGATTAACAACAATCTCATTTTCATAAAATTTATTTTCAAATTTGAGCTGTAAAAACGACTGACAAAAATAATTAGCTAACTTATTCGGATATATCCAAGTACAAATTAATTTAAATGCAGACTTTAGGAGAAATCTTTTACAAAATTATTATGACGATTACAGCATCGAATTATTTCTATAGACCACTTAATATCTCTTCAGTTTCAAAATTGCCTAATAATTAGGCTGTCTTCGCGTTATGCTTTGTTCAGCGGGTATTACGAGAGTGCACATAATCTTATCATGTCAACTCACTCTCACCAAAGGAAGGGATCTTGTATTTTTATATAGCTGTCCCTTTTCAAATTTGGTAATGTTTACATTTAATCGACTTAATATTCCCGCTGATTTTCTTTGCAAGCGAGCAGCAACACCTATAATTTAATATAACAAACTATATATTATCTCGATTTATTAACCTAAAATTATAACTATTTGCAGATTGTAAATAAATTTATCGGACAATAAAATGTTTCTTAGCATTAAAAGTGTTGTCGTTACACTTTATTTCAGGTGGAGGGAGGATACATTTTTATAATATTCTTCTAAATGTTATTCACTTTATAAAAGTACTAGTATGTTTGGCTCGAATTAAATAAGGTACCTAAATCGACATGTATCCCTTAAATATAATGAAATCAAAGCAAATTTTAATACAAACTTACGATATAATAATTCAGAGTGTACCAAATATAAATACATTATTTGGTCATTAATTATACAACTTAACACATTTTGCAATTCATGACATTTTTGCTTACGTAAGTACATAACTATAGTACAAAAACAAAAGTATATTTTCTAAAATTAACTTATTATTGGATGAAGATTATGCATATTTGGAGGAAATAATCAAGTGGAATGTTACATATGTGACTTGTTTAAACATTTTCAAAGCAAGCGCAAACGTCATGAAAATTATGTAATAATCCAAAGTCTTTCGACAACATTTTTAATTGAAAACTCACGAATAAAATGTGTCCATAATAAATTGTAAAATTGCAATAAATAGCACTCTCTTCGTTAACATTTAATATATTAATTTCTCAAAAATAAATTTCAATATATTATTTATATTTCTTTACCATATTATATTCCTAATTGAAAATGATTTTAAATATTTTCCGAAGTCTGCACTATCGAATGCAGCTTCTTTTAGTACTCTCTATACATTTTTAGCACACAATGATATATATAAGGCACACACATACTTTTCACATATTTCATAGATATTGTACCAAAATTTCATTTGTGATTTAAATTTAGGCCAACAATATATTTCACACAAAATACAAAAATACTCTGATAGATATATTAATTTGGAATGCATTTAATGATTCTAATTGATACTTAGTAAAAATACAACAATTATTTAAATTCACCTGTATAATTTTCTTTGCAATGTTTTATTGGAATAATGTAAATAAATGCATTGTTTTCCTCTATTATATATCATTCTTAACAATTTGTCATTTGAGTTAAATTTAACCATAACTGCCTTTTAACTTGATTTCATACCATTAATGCTACTTACTAATATAGTACCATAATAATTGATATATTTTTTAAATGTCTACAAATTCAAAAACGTTTATCTTGAAATCAGGGTTGTGCTACAATGAAAAATATGAATATTTTTTTGTACCTGTTCTATTTTGACATTTCATGAAAATTCCAAAATCCCCATTTCAATTTTATTATTTTTTATTAAAGAACACATATCAATAGTACCCTTTCTACTGAGATGGTTCAAGTGCGCATAGAGTATATATCAGAACTCCCTTGACCATGCAGTGTTAAGTTTTTTTTTATTGTATACATTTGTAGCATCAATCTAAGATATTTTACAGTTCCTAGTATTTCATTTAAGGTTACCTAAGGTTTAAGGTAGGTAATAGAGATACCTACCAAACTATTTTACAAGGGAGTTCTAAGAAGTTTATTTTAAATGTAATCTGATGGTACCATTTTTTTTTTATTTGTCGTGTAAATATCATCGGCTAAACTTGTGAGTACTTAATTCGATTTTAGTTTAAATAATAGGTTTTTATATTTTGTTCAGGAGAAAAGTTATTATATTAAAAAAATATATTTCCATTATTCACACAAATTAACATAAAAATCCCGTAAATCAATTCAATTATTCCTCATACAAAACTTTAAAAAAATCTTGCAAATCCAATTGATTAATAACAACATACAATTAGTGTTAAACATCCATGCCAACACGGCCACATTTTATACACAAGTGCTCTTATAAAGTCCTAATGGGATACCTCGCATATCCTCAAATACTATTCTCATTAAAACCGTTCTCATTAAAAACGTTCAATTCATTCATCTCTTATACAAATCTATAAAAATTTTAAAAAAATTCAAAACAAAAACACAAATTTCATTGATAACTAGCGTAAAACTCCTTAATCCATTCCAACAGCCTTTTTTTTACACAAATGCTCTAAAAACCTTGATGCCAAAATAAAATAAATCATTTTTTCTTTTTCCTGAACAATTTGCCATCTTTGCAAGATTAGCCGATGATACATGATTATTTATAAAGAATGTTTTCTTAGAAGTCATTAGGTCGACACATTAACCAATAGGTTTTTACAAATCGGTATGAAGATAAGGATGTGGTATAAGCTTGTCTGCCATGGAAATCACGCCACGATCAAAGGCTTATCAGGCCTATTACCAGTTTGCATCGGAGGGACATTTCAAACTCTTTCCTGAAAGCTGAATGTATAATACTTCCGGATCCGTAAATTTTCATAAATTAAGCAATGATTCTAAACTTATGAATGACACCGTAAAAACATTTGAATTTCTTAAAAAAAAAATATAATTCATATGTAAAAAAAATTATTGCACCTGAAAATTATATTAAAACGATTAAATAAAAACCGAATTCGTTTTTCTTATCAATTATATGGAAACACAGGAATCACAATTTGTTTACGTAAATAACTATAATGATTCAATAGTATATACATAGAATATATTATAGTCAAAGTAATTTAGAGGCTGATATAATCAGCAGTTTATGTAGATCAAACTTATCTAGATTTCTATGTATTCAAAATATCGAACAAGAAATAAAATTTTCAAGAAATTAAAAACTAAAACACCCACAATAACACGCAATAATCATAAATAAAATTTATAACGATATAGGAGCTAAGTGTCCATATAATTTGCTATATTATTTTGGAACGGGCCAATATTCAAAAGTTTTCAGGTTTGTTTTACACAACTATATTTGCCTTTGGAATTATTCAAATCTTTAAAAGCAGAATATGTATGACCTTATGAAGAAAATTCAAATCATTGAAGCAAAACTGAGACTTAAATGTTTCACATTGAAAGTAAAAGAGATTACATAAACGCTACATTAATAAAGAATACCTATTTATTTATAGCTTTATTAGAGGAATCCTCACATAATTTGGTAGAGAACCATAATGAAGCAAACACAGTGTTCCTATGATTAAAAGTGGCTTACTTGCCAATGTGAATAGTACTGATTATAAAGGGCCCCCTGCAAACTAAGGCGCTCCTTTAATGAGGAAGATATTCTACTTTTGGCACTACAGTTTGATTTTTAAAAAAAAAATATCGTAAAGTACCCTGGCCTCCCCTCTGGGACATTCCAGTGGTATTATTTCCTAGTCGAACGTGCGACAATTGCTTGCAGTGCGGCCATTTGACTAAGTAAACTTGCATTTGATTGCTCCAGATGGTCGACTTTTTTCCTGTACTCTGAATTTTCTGAGACTAGAATATCCACTTTACGCTCCAACTGGTCCATGTATTCTTTTTTCTTGCGTCTACTCTCTTGCGCCGAGATCTGTTGAAAAGTAATGTGCTCATTAAAAAGTGAATGGGGTAAATAGTTATAACAAAAAAGCAAAGTGTATCACATATTTTTAACACTCTCAGCACCGATAATGGTATATTCCGTAATCGCCGTATATGACTGATGCCGTTTCCGGATAAATACGCTACCGTCTTAATGCATATCTATTAATATTTAAAAGTGTGGCATGTTGTGTATACTTGAATTCATGAAAGGCATAGACTAATCGACATTTTTTAATCATTTTAGTTCGGTTTTGACGTTTGATTGCTTATGTGAAAAGTGCACCAGTGAATTGGAAGTGTTTTTGACGGACTTGGCGGTAAATAATTCAACTTTTATTTACAAAAGCGATGTCAATATAATATTAAATATAATAAACAAACACTTTCATAGTATAATAATAATTTTATAATAATATTAAAATATACTCATTTGGCATTGATTTGATAAAACGATATAGGACTAACTATGAATTTTGTCCATGGTTTTGTGCATTGGTATTATATTATTAGTATAAGACAGTGTTGCCAAACTTTTGCCTAGTTTTTGAAAAAAGACCAATTTGGTAGAAGTTAATTGGAGGCAAATTTAAGACAAAAAAAATAAATTTAATACAGATTATGTGCATTTTTAGCTTGCCGGTTGCCATACCTAAAAGGCAATATGGGTCTGATCCGGACACTGCAGCTCCAATGTGAAACTGATCAAGTTACATTAGAAGTCTGACTTATGCTTCAAGTGCAAAGCATAACGGTGGGGGGAAAGACCGCATCTAGGTACTACTTTGATCTATGGTTGCCAATGCCAGAGCCAATATAAAAAATATTATAATATGTTATATTATAATATAAAAAAATATTATTATAGAATTGGTTTTTTACCTTATTTTTAATTTTTCTTCTGATTTTCTTTAGTGACTTTTCTTCGGCTTTTGTTAGGGGGAGGCGGGTGGGTACTGGGTAGCCTTCAGCTAGAAGTGTGCGTTTTTCCTCTTCTGTCAGTATTAGTGTGCCCGTTGAACCCTTCTGTAAAAAGATAAGTAAACTGAAAGAACCACATTTAAAAAAAAAATAGTTTATACTTTGCTAATCGCCAAATCTAACTCAAAGGAGTGTGCACTTGATTAAAGAATTCGAGACTTCTCGACAAGGAGATTTTGAAGTCTACTTATTAAATATTTTTTTTTTTTTCTTCATAGCTTTTCTTGTCGGTATTTTTTATTATCATAAATTGAACTATTTTAGCTTTTGTTTGCCTATTGCTTACTTCATCCAATATTACAAGTGTTTTGAGTCACCAGTAATTAATAGCATCTCGGTCAGTCTTACAGTGTTGTACTATTATTATTTTAAATTATAAGTCATCAGATTTGTAATTGATAAAATCTACTTATATCTGTGATTATTGTACTTTTTTTGTAAATTTTCATATAAATGGTTTTTTAACTTAAAATAAGAGACAGGAGGCAATTTATTTCAAAGCATTTTTTGGAATAAAGTATTCTTTGATAAGCTACACAAATGCAGTTTTGTTACTCTTTTTAATGCCTAATCTTTGGTTATTGCCTAATCTTGTTACTGCAATTAAAACAATGCATTTAATGCAGTTATGAGCTGCTGGTGACTTTTAAAGTTATACCAAATAGATGACTTATGCCAAATAGATGTCGCCCCAGTTTAAAGTACTTCTTTTCTCATTATGCCATATCCTATCAAAAACTGGCGATCATTATGGTAATTTCCGCCTAGAAGTCCATTAGAAATGTAATTTCGAATATTAGCATTTTTTTTTTGTCTTATGTTTCTTTATTCTTTGAATTTATATACTTTTTTATTCTTATATTATTTAATTGTTTATGTTTTATATTTTTTTATTATCGTTTTATTGCTTATTTTTTGCCTTAATAACAAATAAACAATGTTTTCGTATTTTTTTCCTAAAACTTTAAGCGCTATTTTTTTAATCCATGCTATCACCTAAGAGTATAACTTTGAATAGAGTGGAACTCACTGGCTGTGAACTGATGAGCGGTGTGTGGATGGGCTGGCGTATATTGTGTGAAATGTGTACAGATGATGAGCTGCATGATGGAGTGGAGGCGACATAAAGATGCTGTCTTCGACCTCGGCCGGGTGACGCATCTGAGTGTGCTGGTGACAAGGCGCCTTCAGAGTCTGAGCTGGAAAGAGATGAGGGTGGCGTCGGCGGTAATCCAAAACCTGCAAAAAGGGTTATATGTTTACAGAACTGTTTGTACAGAAGAGTTGTATTGCAGAGAACTGTATTTGTACAACTTTATAATGGTTTGTCACTGTTTGCAGAGCTCTAAAATAACTTGGTAGGTGGCAAAAATGAAAGAGGTTAATCTTAAATTTTGAAATTTTTTATTATTCTTCTCCCTCCATTCAGTTTCACATTTATTTTTAAAAAAATAAATTGAATTAGACATAATATATAAAGCAACAACATTACATCTTTGAGTTGGATTGGGTGCTTACAACATCAAACATCTATTCTGCTTAACATTAATATAACGTTATCAAATTGTTTTTATTAATATGTTTAACATATTGGTTAGACATAGTGGGATGAAAGTTCTTATAGAGGAGATAACATGTCAGAAGATAGAATCTAGGTTTAAACCTAACAACAAATGAGTTCACACAAAATGCATTTTAACTGTCGCTTTTGAGAAAAATATTAGGTAGCAACCTAACACAACACAACAATTACAACATGTTTGTTGCAGTGGGGTCAGACAAACAAGATCAGACAACCATATAAAAAAAAAGTTTTCGTTTTTGTTAAAGTAGTCAAATTTGGTGACAACTAGAATTACTTGGGAATAATATAATAAATGTGATATGGTTACCTGTTGTACCTGGTTCGACTTTTATGCTGAGTTTGGATGCCGTAAGTCTGCCGTGTGCTGCAAGTCCTGGTGCCGTGCTGAGTAACAAAGGAACTGCTGAACCATGCTGTTTCAATACACTTTGTGGTACATGAATACTTCCAGTCTGTGGGCAAAATATCAATTCAATAATAATTAGTGATTAGTGTCAAAGTATTTATTCCTATTAATGAATAGATATTCTTATTCTAGTGTCGGATTGAAACGGGTCAAAATTCTAATTCTAATTCCGTCACTAATTCACAAAATATACACCCTGATATTTTATTGTAAATCAATTAATAAATAATGTAATATTATTTTGGTTTAATGTATTTTAGTAAAATTCCAAAACTCTGTAAAGTCATTATAAAGTAGAGCACAAAATGTACAAAGATCTTATTTTCTAGTAACAAAAATACCTTTAAGTATTATTTTAAGCGATCGAGGTGGACTCCTCGCAGATTTTTGTTGAAATACCTCTAAGTTCTTAAGCACATCGGGGCTGATCAGAAAACTTATGAACTTGTACTTTGAAGATCACTTTGGCAGTGACATTCTACAAGGAAGGTCTGTTTGGTGAATGAATTCTTAAATCTCTTAAATTTTCCAGCAGTGTCTCCCGAAAACAAAACTCATATATTATCTGGACACATTGTTGTAACCACCCACCATTTCCTTCCTTTCTTCCCCTGCTAACATATTATCTTACCGTGTGATCAATGACGTAGTCTAGGTGACGTATGGGTCCTGTGGGAGACGGCGGACAGCTGGATGTGGGTGATTCAGGTTCAGACATGGGCTCCTCTTTGACGGGTGATTCTTCCTTGACGGGCAGGCAGATTGAAGGGGGTGGGGAGGAGCGGGGTGACATGCCACCCCGCCGCCCGCCCCATGCCCTCTTTAGTGAAATCGCTGGAAAACATTCATCTTCCATGTCTGAAAGAAGAAAGTATACTCAATATAAGTTTTATAAAATAAAAACAAAAAAATAAATTGGCAAGCGTGATAAAGAACATTAGCAAAAAAAAGATTATTATTCTTGCTTTTCAATCTGATTTCATAAATTTTAGTAGGTATAAGTAATATATAAGAACTATTTATTCTAAAATAATTTTACCTAGTAAATCGAGGTCTCATACCCTTTTCCTTTGTACCATGTGCAAATGTATGTATGTAGGTATATTGCTTCATACACACATTGACATACATTGTCACACATCAATGCATTGACACACATCGATCTACAGAAACTACAGAAACCTACGCTGACCTACATAAAAGGTCGCTTAAGGTGTTCTCTTTGCTATTTTTTTACTATTCAAATTCATTTATATCTCATGCATGCTCAGTGGGCGTTTATCAAACTACACTTATTAATATTTCCGTTTGATAAAATCATTCAATTAAAAATATATATATTTTAGTCATAATAATGCATACATAATGTTCTTAAATGCGGACATGACCATTGACCTATGAATATGTGCTAAATAGTTAAATTGTCGCCGATTGTGGAATCTAGTTGCATAACATATTAACTTTATTATTTATCAACAATTTATTATATATTATTATATCGATTAATCTGCAACTGTTGCAGGCAAATTAACCAAGGTCACCTTGAACTGCTGCCTAGAAATAGGACAAGTAACAGGAGTTCCAAAAACAATCCATATTTAATTTGACTTCATCGAGATGACAGAAAAACTATCTTTTAACACTAATACAGGTTGTATTTTTATTCACTACTACCAAAAAACTTTTTGAGTTTTTAAGTAAAATGAAAAACAAAAAAATATAAATTGTTTTGTAATTAGGAGGAAAACTAATTTAAATATATTCAAAATTGGAGAAAGTGAACCGATTTCGAGTTGATGAATCGATCGATAATTCGCGGAAAGGCAGGGCGCGATGTACTTCGAGTGTCAAACTATTTCCCGAATTGATTTAACATTATATAAAAAAACATTTTCGAATTAAAATACATTTTTTTTATGACACCGGTTTAGTTGTCGATATCGATTGACCCTGATTTTAAGTACATTCTGTTAAGACGATGTCATATTATCAGTATTAAAAACGCGATAAAAATGAGCTTACCTTTTTGCATTCCGTCAATCGTGTGTACTAGATAGTGTACGATTTGAGAACACATTTTTTTAAAAGAAAGTACCCGTTTAATTGTTTCCAGATCTTAAAAAATGCTTAAATTGAACATTTTAAAGTGTGTGTTCCGCGCAAACGGGAAACAATGCCACTTGGTAATACTACTTGCTATGGCGTCAAGATTCTCAGTAGTTAACGGCTGGAGGCACTCGATATTGCAAATTTCGTACTAAGATTTTTTTGTAACGCGCTGCAGGTGTGGTTTTTTTCAGAAATCACACGCAAGCAAAGTATCCTTCAATTGACAAAAACAAATTTTAATTTGTTGGAAGGCGACGAAACGATATAATTATCTCGAAGGAAGTGCATTATATCTTTTACCTAATATTTTAATGGTTTTGATGCTCTAAAGGAGAAATGCGCGATGGATCACATGAAACGTAAGACCTTATGCCATAATAGTTCTTTATGATAGTCGCGGTAATTCGGTGCTAAAATGACGCGTAAATTTTGTTATGGTTAGGTATAACTTAACGCCCCTGTGCATAATAAGGCTGTTGACATATTGCGTACAATGTATTCAAAGATTATTTATTCAAAATCAACATGTCAGTAAGTTTTCACACAATTATTCGATATCATAGTTATGCAGCAACAATGTACCACTAACACAATTATTAATGACATACCTAAAGTTTATAAATACTAGAACACAGAGATAAATTATATACTATCACTTATGATTTACGGGGGTCAGTACCAAGTCTGTGGTCAAGGGTTAAATGATAAGACGTACATGCTGTTACCACCTACCTATATGAAATAACAAATTGGGGGTAAATCTATAAATCCCCACAAAATTTAAACGAGACAAATAAAAAAACTTGGAGATTGAACGTTGTCAAATTTCGGACATCACTGTCTTCTCGTTTTTCATTTCAGACGAAGATGTGGAATAAGAGTAGCTGAAATGAAATATGCTTACAAAAAAGATCTTGATCAATAAAATATCGTCGGTTTGGAGCATATTGTTTAACTATTGTTGTTTTAGGTAAAATAGTTTTTCATTATTACATTTATTGTACTCCAAAGCCCCAGAAAAATGAGTGATATCTGTAACATTTTATTTTTGTTAGTTAATGACTTTATGCTACAAATCGACGATCTTATGTTTCTTCCATAATTTTTTAATGTTAATCAAAATATATTGTAATACCTACTTTTTTATATAGTATGTCCCAGAGACGTTAGTCTACCCGAAACCTGATGATAAGGGGACATCACAAGTAGTTTTGGTACAGTAATAATTTTTATAATGAAAGGTAAGAAATTCCTCAAAAATCACAACAAAACTAGGAATAACTTCTAAACCGTTGACTTTCGGATCACCTATAAGTGTTCTGGGGCTTGGTAGTAATATTCACCAGGTTTCGTGCTGACCACTGTCTCTGGGGTATCCTGTATAAGAAACATAATATTATATAATTAATCTAAATATTTTCGGTTAGCATATTTCATTTCAGTCATTACACATCCGTCCTAATTGAAAAAGGGTCAGCTTATCATTACTCGATTATACCAACCTAATATTGTTATATCGGTTATAAAGTTACTGCTCGGCGAAATAAGCGCGTAAGTACGATGCTAAGTTTAAAGGCACTGAAGAGTGAGAGAACTACAACAGTTTCTATTGCTCTCTCGTACTTCTATCTTAAGAGTGACCACATAAGAGAATGCATGGCCTGTCACTCTAGTAGCGAACTAATGGGACTATGCAATTTCCATTAATTAGTAAGCCGGAATCAAACTGTGTACAGAAAAAAAATATATAATTACGAGTTCTTATCACACTTAAAATTAAAATATTTGGTTTTTACGTACGATCAAGAAATAATGCCTTTATTACGTACGTCTATTTTATATAGGTGGCGAAAAATGTCCATTCGATTCGTGAAAAATGATAATGGCGCTGTTACAGCGGATGAAAGAGTTAGACGAAATATGTACATGGCTAACCGTTATTTGTGGGTTATATTCATAGCCGTTTCACACGAAATGATTTTCGTTATTTTACGCGTAAAATAGTGAAGTTCGCGATTCACTTAAAACAAAAAATGAATCCGGGTCTCCAATGCAAACTCAAGTAACTAAGCGGCTGCAAATGCAAAATATCAAAAAACTTTAACTCTGCTAGGTTTTAAATCGATTCTCATCCGATCATTCACCGTTTCGCAATTCCGGAGATCGACATCAGGCGGCCGAGATTTTTCTTCGCGGTTGAAGGTCCAGGGGGGCAATTCTCGAAAGCAATACAAAAATTTATTGCACCAAATAAAGCGATTTTAGATTGGTGTATACGATTTGTACTTACTGGTCGCGTTTCAATTCGGTTCGCTCGCTTTTTTTTCAAAATGCTAAAATTTTAATTTGCGTTCAAGAACTGACCCCTTGGACACGGACGTAAGGTCAAAAATATTATATTATTATATTTCTTTATGACCGTTATAACTGGGTTACACAATTTATTGGCAGCCCAATTTTTCCAACTTCGTTTATGAGGTATAGGTTTTTACTAGTTAATAACAGGTCAGTACCAACCGGTTAACATGTTCGTAGAGCATCAAACTACAATTCTTTACTACGGTAAAAATTACTTAGATTAACTTAGATAAGCTTTAAGATATAGATATAAATATATTCTTTTAAACTGAGGGTGGTTTTGGTTTTTAGAGAATGTAAAATGCGAAAATATGTCGAAATTTTTCCGAAGTCATGGCATGGTACCGTACCTTGCAATAGGTAGCTTTCCTAGTGGAATCTACCTAAAAGCGAAAGCCTTATGGTGAGAAAACATTGAGTGACCGTGATAAAAAAGGACTTATCTGCGAGACCACAGATTTGAAAGTCATAACATCCGTTTGAAATGGCACTAAAGCAGTCATTCTCCAATAATACTATTAGGGTAGTTTATGGCATAGGCACAATGGAAGTTTTTAGCTACCTAAGTTATACAAATGAATTAAAATGTACGTATAGGTACATAAATTAAATAACAACTGTACTTTATGGAAGTACCTCGGCGGTGGAAGCCTAAGTGCTTCGGAGAATTTATAGCCCAATTTCAGAAGACGACCACTGGCCTATTAGGTGAAACCACGAACTTCAAAATAAGATAGAATGGAGAAAGTATCGAAAGAAATGGCCATGGACAGTGGCCATCCACACAAGAAGGAATAAATAAATAGAAAGTTTCGTAAACAGCCTCTTTTTGTGAATAAAAGATGTAGACATTCGTTGATAAACATATGGCACATAGGCAGGCATATAGATATGTTCTCACCATCTACTTTGGTGTGTGACGGTGATGCTGGCTGTGATTCTCCATCTGAATTGAGGCTGTAGGAGTGTTCCGTTTTGATGGGTACGAGGGCGCCTAAAGCAGCATCTGTCATAAGCCTATCGTGAAGGACCACACCGCATTTGTTGTCTCTCTCGCACAGCCAATCCTGCATTTCCGCGTCGGAGTCCAACACATCCTGCATACCCTGAAACAAAACAAATTTATAATCAGTGAATTAAGAATTTTCGCTTGAAGTGCGTTAGTTTTCTATTTTGCATGATTTTGATAAATGGGTTTATCAATATGGTTTTTTCATTTAAAAGAATTGGCTTGGTAACTTTATATCCTGAAAAGATGTCCATAGCGGACGGACTCTCACCACATCACCACAATCTTTTATAGGGTACCGGACCAAAATGGACTGTTTGTCCGTCTGTCTTAGGACTGTAACTTCTAAACAGTTAGTCATAAAAAGTTGTTATTTGACATGCAGAAAAAAATGTGTTGCGCCTAAACTAAAATCAAATAAACGACTACAGGAAAATTTAGTTTCATTTTTTAAGGTTTTCACTAAGGTTTAAGGTCTGTCTGCTCCATATATCGTACAGGAACCTAAAATATCATGAAATTTCTAGTGTTATTACCTCAATGTTATTACCATCAAAATCCAAGCAAGATTTTATTGAAAAAAAAAATCACTAGGACCTAGATTAAACCACTACAATTATATTGGGCCCTGCTTAAATAAAGTAAATTTACTCGGGCTAAGGAAGATTGGCGGGGAAGAAACGTTACAGAAAGTTTTTTTTAGAAACCACGGCTGCTGGCGGAATAGTCAAACATATTATTAACAACTGAATTTGCCATAATTTTTGTGTTTTTTTATTTATAAAAAGCATACATAAAAAAAAATACTTAAGAGCGAATAAATTAAAAAGCGGAGTAATGGAAAAATAGTTTCTGAATGTTTTAGGTTTTTTTTAATTGCTTCACTAATTTAAAACACCGAATTCTCGCTACCAACTCGTCCTACCTCAAAATCAATTAAGGTGTACTCCAGGAAGATAAAAGTGACACTACAAAATTCTGATTCCGGCAGTCTGAAACATCGACCATGGTCATCCTAGCAAAACGCGAATACTTTCACTAACTACTAAATATAATTAAGTAGCAGTATAGGTACATATTTGCAAATTATAATGAGCTGTAGAGTTCTTCGTAAAACCAACAAAGCATAAAACTACATTTACGCGGAGAAATCCGTAAATTAACAAAAATTAAACTATGCACTTCATTATGCATACTAACTTTCATATCATTAGTCGCGGCGGAATTCTTGAGGTGTGTAGTAATGCAAGTTAATATAAACCAGATTAGGAGTGTGACGATCTAGACACCGAAAAATCGGCTTTATGCCGTTAGGGCGAACGGCCTTATTCGCCTGGTGAGGCCGGCGAACGCCAGAGCGGCGCTTCTGAATTACCGGTGACCACAGATTGCAATATGAATGAACTCAGAGTGATTCTAATGATTCTATGATTCTAAATCAATTCCAGAACAATCCAGTTTTAGAATCTTTCACCTTCAAAGCGAACACGAGCACTTCAAATGACTGTCGGAATGCACTCAAACAATATTTCGAAATTCGTGCAATATTTAACTAAGTCATTTTGTCTTCTCGTGTTTTTTTAGCGTTCCTAATCAAAAATTGGCAAGAATATTAAGTAGCGCGTCCACGTACCGTGTTTAAAAAAACTCAAAAGTTTGAAATGAACTCCTTTAATCTCACCTAACTATGTATGAGATACTGAGATTTCAATATTTCGTTTGTGGCAACCCACGGTTAATATGCTAATCATATCAGCATCCAAGAGATCGCGCACGGTAATAATAATAATAAATTTGTTTGCCTGTTAACACCCGGCGGCAAATAGAGAAACCTCGGCAGGGTTACCAATCAAATGAAATTGAGGTATTTCGTATTATTTTCGTTACACATTATTTTTATACGACCATCGAATAAACTAGTGATTTTTAGATATATATATAAACCTCATAAAATGTTGCCGAGATGCAGATGGCCCTATTTTGTTTGCTAAATAAAATTGATCATTATTACACATATTTCGATGGAAGATAGATAGGCTAGACGCAAACCGCATCGAAGTCAGATTTAACGAATGTTTAGAGTTTAGAAACAATCATCTTGCCCGTTGATTTGCAGTTACTTTACGGATTAAGTTGCAGCCAAAATTTTGAAACTGCTTTTACCGGTAAATTAAAATGTTAAAACTGGGTGAGGCCATCTGCATCGTGTTTAAGTGGTTTAAGACACTTAAGAGCGGCAAACAAATTCTTCTTAGGAATTGAGCAATCTAAAACCACTATATGATCAGAGATATTATTTAACAGAGGTAATAATCTTAACCCAAAACACATAGGTTTTCGAAGATTCAAAGTTTGTGTTCCCTAAAAAATATTCACTTGAATTATATAATTCAAGTGACCTATTTTCGCATTTTTCCATATGGAAAATAGGTCATCCTTAAATACGAGATGGAGTAAATTACTAGTCTTTTTAGTCACCGAGTGGATTGCGCTCGTCGGGCAATACCCGTTTATTACGTAAAGTTTACATTCTTTTTCTCGGAAACCGTGAAACCGAACCGATATACCGTCTTAACAAATAATACTTGAAATCGCAGGGACTTCATAACGGGAATTGTCTTAGGACACAGTGTCTATTATTATGTATATAAATATTGTAAATTAAAACTACCGGATCGTAAAGTACGGCGTTTATTAGCACTAGACTTTACGAGCGCTTCTATGTATAAAGTAATCGTTAAAAAGGTTAAAAAAAAATCACGAATCCTGTATCTAAACCTTATTTAACATTTTTTTTCTGCGATAAGAACGTAGTTGCCATGAAAATCAGTGCCGGCGTTAGGCTCATCGTGAAAGGATACACAGGGCATACCATTTCGTTATGGCGATAGCGTTACGACCATATAATGAGCCAAAGTTGTAATTGCCTTGAAAGCTCGACGCTTTCAGTGGAACTTCTCAATGGGTAGTTCCTAATCATCGTAGAGATGAAACGGAGCCGTCAAAACGGCTTAAAGTCTCAAAGTGTGATGGTCGACGAAGCGTTTTAGGATTAAAGCTCCGCTGGCTTGACGAAGCCAAAGATTTGCGCACACCGTTGAATGATTACGGTAGAGGTATTCATGGTCCACTCAAGAGATATTGAGCCAAAGCAAAGAATTCAAAATTTTTATTTTATTTCACGAAAAAATATGTTGATGAAATAAACTATTTTTTTTTAAATGTAATTATCATTTATTGCTGCTAATGCTAATTATTATTTTCGGCCGTCCTTTTTTTTGCTTTGGTGCATTTTTGATTACATATATTTTTATTTTATTTATTTTTGACTATAGTATATTTTATATAGAATAAACCCTATAAAAGAGATTGAATTAGATTACTAAAAAGAAATTCAATTAAAATGGCAACCCTAATAATTTGGTGTCGGTGAACGCCCTTGATCTTGGGCACATTGTGTCTCTTTCGTATGGATGAATCGAAAATTTGAGTTATGTAGTGACATCACTAACGCGCAAGAAACTATAAAAAGATACGGGTATCTACTGTAAGATTAAGAAAAGAAGGTACTAGTTTTTAAGAGCATTTAGTGTTAATATCGTCGCAAAGTCGACCATTTCGCGTTAGACGAAGGAGTGATCTTAACAATAACATTTTTAATTCATTTTGCACCAGAAGAGAGGCAATCTTCCAACATTTTTGATACAGTTTTAAACTGAAGAAACTTTGAAACATATTATTATGGTCTAGGATATCATAAACACGCTAAGATGTAAAACATTGGTATTTATTTATAACAATGGTGGTCCATGGAGATCTCTTTAAAACTAATAATATTTTTTTATTATTAAAGACACGTGTCAAACGAAATTACGTCCTTTGTTAATTTTGAAGTAACATGGCCACTCTAACTAGGTTATAAACATTTTCCAAGAAAAACATCTATCTTACACGATATTCCCTAATCGTATTAATTTTCTTCAACCTTAATTTCTACGGAAAATACTTCGAGCGCGCCGGAACTGTTAAATGAACTACCAAAATTGGCCGCATGATTAATTATAATACAATAAATAGTGTATAAATTAATATGCTTTCATTATTATTTATATTATTTCATTATTATTTATACTTCAGACTGTTGCGTTCATTAATTATCCCCGGTTGTGTTAGAATATGTCTTAGGCGGAGTATCACGTGTGTATGTTTATTTGATATGGACATTTTTAAAACGCGCGAACAATAAAATCTTAAGTAGCTCCTAATGGTCGTTCGAGGGCCATATTAAGCCAACTTAGATTATTACAGCGCAGACTCAGGTGATTCAACCCAAAGGAGTTCGTGATAAGTTTGCAAAGTTGTATTTGGCTCGAGTCACGTGGTTGAGCCATTGAACATGCACGTAGACTAAGTTAGTACATACAACACTGAGATATAGTGACAACTCCCCCTCCTCATTCACACACGCGCACGCCTCCGTGAATTCATAATTTATATTCGATATGAAATATTCAGGTTCTAGACGAGTTAACCAATATATTATGTTATCTCTATTATCTATGATCAATAGACATCCAGAGCAAAACGAGTTCGCTTGCAGCGAGGAGGGTTCCGTGCGTGTCTCACGAACCTACGTAAATGTAGGCCTGTATTTAATTAATCTGGCCTGGTATCGCAGTCGATATTTAATTTGGTGTTGGTCCAACCCAGCCAGCAGCACTACTTTTGGACAATTTGAACTGTTCCAAATCGCAAACGCATCACCTAAACACGGTCATTTCTCCATACAAAAGTTGTACTGTTGTGACTCTCTTATTTATAGATATACTTAAGTTTCTACAAGTACTTTTGCTACACAGAAGAGTTAAATAGTGATCTACTAGCCTAACCTAACCACAAGTAACATCTCACTCCTCTGTGCTAAAAGTTAAGAACCTCAAAGTCTATTTTTTTTCATACATTTTATCAAAACCTGTTGATTTCATTGATTTTTGTCAATTTGGTTTCGAGGTTGATTTCAAAAAGATGCAAATTCAAGTAAGTATTTTAAATACATTGTTTCTTTTCAAGATTATCCCACATCATAGGTGTCTCTATGCCGTTCGATGAGATATAATGATTTTAGACCGCGTGCACAACAGAGAAGAGTGCTTTCGAGAAGAGACCCTGTCAAATCTTACGGTTGTACTAAGGAATTGCACAATCTGAAAGTTGGGCGATTCGTTCGCGTAGCAGATAATCTGTGCAGTAGAAACTATTCAATAGCGCTTTTCACACCACATAGCACGCACATCACTCTTACAATTGACAAACCAATGGAAACTGCTTTAACTGCGCCTCGCCAACAACACAAGCCATACAATATTAATAATCAAATTAAGGGCATTCAGGTATTATGTTTTACTAGAGAAGCTATTGCATAGAAGTTCTCCAGTCAAAACATGTCCAAAAACGCCGACACTGGGCACAATATAGACCGATGTACATACGACATCGGGATTAAATATCATCCTGATTTTACCGCGTTAAGTATGCGTAAGAAATCACATTAAAAAGGTTATATTTAGACATACTCACCTCAAGTTCAAGTAAAGCTCAGAATTGTACGACCAAAACTTATCACCAATTTGTAAGCCGTAACTGACGATTGATTCGTAACTTTTTATTAAAGTCCATCAATTTTAAACTACAAATAAACGTATTTATCACTAAATAATAGTAATGTAACGACAGTTCTAAAGTATTTAGTTCGTCGGGCTCCGTTGGGCTTTTGGCCTCATGGTGCTCACTGCTCAGCAGAGAAAGTACCATTCCGACTCCGAGAGAACATCCGGGTCCATTGCACTGAGAAGGTTTAATTGTCTCGCAGCCGACGGAGGCAAAAAATCGGCGAATGAGGTCAAGCGTGGATCTAAACTAGGCACCAGTGACGGCCGGCGGCTCAGCTACATTTTTTCACTCCGTCCAAGCGGTAGAAAGCAGTTATTGGGTATCTTACAATACATAGCGCGATGGATTACGCCTGTCAAATGATTTGCGTATTGCGTAGGCATATACTGGGCATACTGTAGGCACAATAAGGTGTGGCTCTTGGATGAAAGTCCATGCTGATTATAAGCGGGACTATAAATTGACATGGAATGAAAAAACCAATAAAATAATAGGCCTTCGATTAAATTGGAAGTTCTTGTAATATCTCTATCACATATATTTTTTGAAGAACAAATACCTATATTAAAACCGAATCACAAACAAAATATAGGTAGGTATAATCTAAATATAAAATATCGTAGTATAGTTACATTTTTTTTTATTAAACAAAGTATTTGATACCTTAATTTTAACCTCGCAGGACCAAAGCTAATATCACTTCTCTCATAGTTAAAAAAAAATATCCTGGGTATTAGTTTTGCAGTTTAAAAAAAAATGATTACCGTTTTATATAAAAATATATAGCAATTTCTTTGGAAACTAATAAGCGATACTTAAAACATTGTGGCTGCAACTACCAAAAGTAAAAATACATTCTAAAAAACACTGATAGACTTTACTGACTGAGGGTAAGACTAAAAAAGATTACCCAGAATAGCACGCCTTAAAAAGGACTATTTAGCTACCCCAGAAGAAAATGTAACCCAAAGAGTGACTTAAGTCGAAAGCGCATATTTACAAACATGTTACCCAGAGCTCTGAACAATCCCATCTCCATTAGACATTAAAGACGAAACCGTTAAAATAACCCTATTAATCTAGCACAACGAATACCCGCGTTACTGAAGCTCATAATGGTGACGAAATAGCGTTCATTCACAGCCAATAGCTACAGAGGCGCGTTCAACGAAGTCGCGTTTAACGAAGCCACCTTCAACGAAGTCGCATTCAACGAAGTCGCTTCGCTTGACTATTATTGTCCATTGCCTGGCTTCACATTCCACAAGTTACACCGATGAACACCGCATCGCCGGCCGTAACCTTTTGACAGTCCTATTATTTTTTACCCTTTACGGCCAGACTACAGTTATAGTGAAACGGAAATCTCATTGCAAGCGACACCATGACAACGAATCACGGTGACGAGTTTAGCTACAAATCACGCAGTTATTTTGTAGCCGTTTAAGTATTAAGCGATTTTGAATCTTGCACCAGGTCTGAGAAACTCTTAGCCGTGCTTTCCTTGAGCCGGTTCAAATCGCAGATTAATTAAAACCTTACTATTTTTGTACTAAGATTATTTGACAGTTAAGCGAAGCGTTTGCGTTTTGGAATGGTCTAAGAGTAGCGCTCCAGGTCAAAGGGCGAAATCTGCGAGCGAGTTCTACGCGGTAAAAATAAAATAGGTATCACCAATGCTCTGTAATCAATGTCTCTATTATATAAACGGCGTTTGCCGGCAAAATGCAGATACGATCGCAATGTTATGAGCCTAGACGCTAGACAGTAGACAACTAGCAATAGAATCGGCCAGAGGCACACGTGCGCACGATCTGGCACAGAATAACTCCGACATTGAGCCAGCCATTCTCTTCGTCGTCCGACCACACACGGCCATACTTTCGCGATGTTACGCACGATATACGCGTCACCTCGGTGCAACGGCTGCTCTCACGATAATTATTATTGATCGACAATCGTTCTGCAGTATATGAACCGAAACCAGACATCGTTCCAAAGCTCCTGGAACTTCTTGATTATTAAACAGCATTGCTTCATTATTTTATTCTTCTTCCTCAGCCTATCCTCCTGGATGTAGGCCTCTTCCATTTCTATCTGTTGCTGTTTGGAGCCAGCTGTTTCCCCCCGTTGCCCTACGGATGTCATCCATCCACCTCAGCTGTGATATTGCGACTTTTCGCTTGGTTGTCCTTGGTCTCCTTCGGACGATGATTTAGATTTTCTTCAGTACATTAAAAAATAATAATAATTAAATATTTTTTAAATCAATATATTTTGAAATGAATCGTATTATAAAAATAACATATGTAAAATATTT
The DNA here is from genome assembly GCA_020383195.1 of Neomicropteryx cornuta. Classification (NCBI taxonomy): domain Eukaryota; kingdom Metazoa; phylum Arthropoda; class Insecta; order Lepidoptera; family Micropterigidae; genus Neomicropteryx; species Neomicropteryx cornuta. The sequence continues at coordinate 15,758,355 of JAHKQU010000008.1, read as the reverse complement.
AGATGCTGGTTTTGGTGATATTTTTGGGTTCGTTATACCTAAGACACACGACACAAGGTCAAAATACCGACTAACTGATAAATAGCATTCCAATAAAAAAGAAAGAAATTAACCTAATTTAATATGGGTTATTAAGCCTAAAATTCATTTTAAAAACAAACGTTTATTTAAGTGCTTGAATGCGCATACAAATTTCGTGCTGTTGACCGTTGAGGAGTTCCATCGCCTGGAACCATTCCTGGGTGTAGAATCAGGTCATGTTTACCCGTAGGATAAGAGGAAGCGGTTCTAATTCAGCTTGCGAGATTTAAGCTAAACTGCAAACATTGCATGCTAAATAACAGCTTGTAAAAGAATTAACCCTCTACTATCTTCTGATAAACAAGGACAAGTGAATTATATTGACTTGAACCTGTAAAATATTTTTACTTGATATTTTTTTTTACTATCGCACTATCAGGGGCTTCAAGGTTGTCAGGTTAATTGACGGATTATCGATTTTTTAATCGCTAAAAAGAACAGATTCGTGCAATATAACATATTGAACTATTTGCGTTGGACATGCTTAAGAAATCCTTCGTATGTATATTAATATTAATAAACTCAGAAAGTTACATAGGTATCTGTTAAACTGACCCTTAGAAATACATCTACTTCTACTACTCTTTTGTCCTGTGCTCGTTAAGCCTAAATTCTTTTATGATAACTATAAAGATTAACCTTTATTTAACGGCCTAAAATGAGGAGCTTAATTGGGTAATAAAGAAATTATACCGCGAAAACTGATATATCGACACCGCGGTTATACAGGGCAAATAGCTGGTTCCAATCGTTCATTTTAGGCATTAATTAATTTCTACCTATTGTAAACCGCTGGGAGGCGACGGGATTTGCACATTTTTTACAAAACACTTATTTTGTGTAAGTTTCTTCAAATTTATCTATATGCCGCAGCAACTGTTCTACCGTAGAATGCGGCAATGCATCATTTCAGAAAGACCTAGATCAATGTTCGGTATAAAAGTAATCATAGGTATACACTATAAAAAATTATATATCCGCGTTTAATGTATGTATCTGGAAAGAACACACAACCTAGGAAATTAATTCCTCGAGAATATTTCCGATTCGCTCGAGTCAGTCCGGTTGACACGAAGGAATCTTAATAATTTGAGAGGCGAGTAACGGTTAGTGGCGGTTACGCTCGCTTGCGTCAGCCAACTTCACTACGGTCGGCTATTTCCATTTCCCATGCAGTTTGTCGAGTTGCGATTGCTAAACGACTGCGGTCGACATTCTGACAAGAATCACGATTGAGACGTTTCTACCGCCTGTATTATTTATTATGTTCCGTGGCGTACGCAGTCTGGGCCTAGTTGCGTCTTATGCATGTTATTATTGTTATTGCGTATGCTCGTATTTGATTAAGCGTTATTTATGCATGTGCTTTTTAAGCCGCAGTTTTTACCCGCAGAAGCGAGACCAGTGTGAGACCATGCTTAGTGGTTTTATTCACAAATAAAAAATAATAATAATATATACAGTTAGTTTCTTGTTTTTTAAGACTTATTTTCTACATATGTTTATGAAACATTTATAAAAAAATCCTAAATATATTTTTTTTATTCGTAAAACTAAATTTTCTTTAGCATTTTTTTAAAATATATGAATATAAATCTGCAAATTCTCAATTCAAACTGATATTATTACAAATCCACAAAGCTGAGGTCAAATAGAATCACTAAAAACTACACATGGAAAGGAAGCTGTAAATATAATTTTTTAAAATGATGGTCGACTGGAACAGCTGACCTTTGTTTAGTTTTTGGTCGCCCATTTCTAAAACTGTGAACAGTATATACGAGTACATTGGGCTTTTTAATTTTTAAGAAGGGTCTTATAATTTGTATTTTATGTGCGTGTACAAAGTACGAGTATATGTTAATTTGAGAAATATTCTATCAACTACCAATAGAGGTACTATTTCATTTAAATCTGAAGACCCATGGTATAGGAAATATTTTATAGGAAATGGATGAGTATGAGGCATATGATGTAGGAAAGTATAAAGAATATGCACTTAATTAAGTAATAAACTATTAAGTAGGTCAGATGTTTTGGATAATATTAAAGATATTAGAGACAACATACTCGAAACCTAAAATACATTTTATTAGGCAGTATTTCGAGGACCACTTACACTAATATGCATAATATTTTATAAACTTACTTATTAAAGTCACTTATTGAAGTATAGTATACCTACTGAAATAATATTTGAAGTATGAAGGAAATCCATAATCTGTTTTTTTATCAAATTTATTCTTAATTTTTGGTAATATAATATCAATATAACTATGTGTTTACCCATAGCAAAATAAATAAATAAATATACTTGGTAGATAGATTTTGATAAAAATTAGTTTTCAAATATTTATTACTAAACAAAAAACAACAACGAATCGATTATTTATTAACAACTTACATATTTGATTGATTCAGATCTGTTGACAAATTAAAAGTTTAAATATTTGTCTTTAAAAAACCCTACTCTTATTGTAGTTGTAAATCATTCTTATGATGTAATAAATAAGGCCAAACAAATGATAAGATTACGATATCTACGTGAAGTGAGATATAAAATAATCTATTATCTAGAGAAAGGCTACATGTTTCAGAAAGGAATAAGTTATTTTTTTTTTGTCAAAATACTGGTCTTATAAAAATAGGAAAAACAGTCTGCGATGAATGTGACGATTGAGAAGAATATTCTGACTACAGACAATATACACGAATATTATATAATTCAGAGAAGTTAAGCGCAATAACCGGAAAACTATGATAAAAAATAAGATCTAGAGGAAGTTGATTTAAAAAATAAATACATGAAGTAAGTATCTAATGAAACAGTCGCTGGACCATAAAAGATACAACATCAAGGTTGAATCAAGCAAACTGCCCTCTAAAAAATATAATATGATATCTCAGTTACTGCAAATAATAAATCAGAATTTTATCATTGATAAATGCTGCCCATCGCAAGGGGTTATTTTTTTGTAATCTTAAAAAAATCTTCTTAAAATAACATTAACCGTTTCCCCCTCATTATTTTTATACGAAAAGGTTTTTATTTGGGACCTATACGAGAACAGGGGCTTTAGTTTGGCTGCCAGTCGATAATCAACTAGATGAGTTGAGTCGATTTTCGAGTGTCGATCATTAACCAGACTAACCCCGCTGACCTTGTGCTTTTTGGTCATACCGTTGATTCAATGAACGGTCATTCCGAAGCATACTCTAACAGGAAATTGAACTCGTTTTGGAAATGAACGGCAAATCTGACGGAATCAGTAGGAAAATACACAGCGAAGACCAATTCCGATAAAAAGACAATTGGTCCTGCGATTTCTAGTGTTATTTGTTAATAAACTATACCAAAATTCATCGTGGTTACCGAGGAAAAACAAATGTAAACTATACGTGAAAATAGTTAGAGAAATCATATAGTGAGCGCTCAGTGGTCGCCGTACGCCGTAACGGTGTCAAGGCCATTATCGATCGGCGCGGCATCGAAACTCGCGCGCTGACCGAATTGACACCATCTGTTAAAAATATAATAAATTTGGGGGATGATTTTCATTCGTTTTTGATTTATTTGAATGTTTTTTTTCTATCATTTCTTACTCATAATAGGCTACACAAAACCTTCTTGCGACTAAAATTTTCGACTTGCGATAAGGTGATTTTGTAGACACTTAAATTGTTATTTAAGTTGGCAGAATGTGAATTGTGCTTAATTAAACACACTCTTCATAGTCTAACGTTTAGGGTTCAGTTGACGGATTATCATATATTAATGTTGAATTATTAAGGCCAATGGTTATCTTCTCAATGGTGACGTATTCGTCTCTAACTATAACTTTTGTGCGCGCCATCCTCAGCTTGCTAGCGTTGAATCGTATCAATTTATTTTTATATGGCTAATGCTTATTTTTTTGAAAAAGAACGAATGAATGTTGACGGCGGATTGAATCTGGCGAGCTTGCGAAAAATAGAATATATTTCTCGCTATTAACATAATAATACGTTATCAATACAAATGTGGATTTATTTTGACTTTAAGGTAGAATAGACTAGATTACATTGAAATAACTTAAAAAGTTAACAATACACCTGCTTCTCTATAGTTTACATTCAAATACCCGGTATATATGTCAGCAGAACGCAAAACAAGTCATTTGTGTTTGCTTAGGTGTTGAATTATCAAAGAATAAAACTTAAAAATGAAAAACAATGAGGGCAAACTAGAGGTCCAAGTGTTTACAGAGAATACTCCGTAAAGCATACAATGATAAGTGACACGCTATTTTATGGTGTAATACGCGATTATGTGGTGATACTAAGGTGTTAATATTTTTCTTTTTACTTTCAAGTTCATAATGACGTTATATTTTTATTACACAAAGTACTCGGTTCCTTAAAAAAAACATTAGATTTTAAAGTTGCTCTTTGATATGTGACCGCGTATTGCACACATAAGAAAGCAAAAAAATCCTTTCAGTACGTCGGTAAGCGGGTTAGATTTCACGGGATCAAAGTAGGGGATATGCAAACTCCAATTGTACGAACTTGTATCAAACATTGAGTGCACTTAATAGTGTTTTTGGTTTTTGTTTTTGTTTTAGCGCTATCACTTCCTGAGGTAGTTCATTCCAGGAGTTCACCACTCGGTTGGACAAGAAATGCTTTATTGGGTTTGAATTACAATTATTCTCGTTTAGCTTCAAAGAGAGAGAATGTTTCCACGGAGTCTCTCGTTCGTAACTTAATGTTTGGTTGGTCGTAATTACATTTAAAATTTTGTAGGTCTCAAACAGGTCTCCTCGCTGCCTTCTTTGTTCCAGAGTTGTGAGGCCCGGTGCCTTCAAGCGATTTGTACCTCAGGGGCATTACCATATTAGTAGCCCCTCTCTGTGTTCTCTCTAGTAAGTTGATATCCTTCACGAAGTAAGGGCTCCAGATCTGGTAAGCGTATTTTAGGAGAGGACGAACATATGTTTTATATAGTTTGAGAAACAAATCGACTGTGATGTAGGAGAATGCTTTTTTGATCACACACAGAAGCGTATTTGCTTTATTTACAACTTCCAATAAGTGTGGTTCCAGTTTGAGGTCTTTAGGCGGTAAAGAAACGAAAATGCTACTTTCCCGAATGTTTCTAAATGTTTCTGTATTGTTGAATTTTTATAACATGTACAAGTATGTAATAGGAAAATAAAATCTACATTAATACGGGAATTGCTTATTTAGATAAAACATATATATTTTTATTGTATTCACTTTTTCCAAAAAGTATTTATTATTATTATTAATAAATTCCCAATTCACCAATTTAATTTTTTTCACACTAACTAGAGCACTTAATCAAATTAGATAAAATATTGGTAAGTTGAGTTAATAACTTTGTTAACAATAGCTCAGCAAGCGAGTTCGTTCGTCATGCCGAGAACAGATGTTTTTTTTTTTCAATATAAACATGATTATCTCACGGGCGTCATGGCTTTTCTCTGAATAATACATGATTGCGGTGAATTACCAACAGTTCGAGCATTTTGAATGTTTAGTGGGGGAAATCCATTATTTATTATGAAATCTGAGTTGCCCTTGAAACGCCATTATAAAACAGAATAATTTGTGTGCAGATAAATTAACTTGTTTTTATCTTATGTAGAATTAATTGGATACTGGGACTTAAACATTTTTATTATAATAAGATCCGTGATGTCCTCAACTTCGTGGAACTTCGACTTTTTGATGTGAATCTTAAATTTTCAAATTTCAGAGCGTATGATCATAATTGAGGTATTTAAACAAATAAAGTGAAATTATCAATTCGATCTGAATGTTTACCCAAGATTGTCTTATGCGATTTCGGTACTGTTTTGCATTATATTTATATAATTGCTCAAATTACAAAGACCGATAATGATTATACTTTCATTTAGTTTTAAACATTAAAAACATTATGTAGGTAAGGTGTGCGTCGTTATGTGTGCTGATATTTGATTTCACGGAAACCCTCGCTCTTTCGTTTAGTAGATCTTCCTATCATGATGTATCACAAAATCTATATAATACGAAGAAATTACGAAGAAATACGAATATTACGAAGAAATTGAAATGGTAACAGTATTAGCAACTAATGGCAACTATTTGGACCAGACGGAGAAGTATTTTGAGTTAAAGTTCGTGTGCTTTTATGTAGATAACCCGTTTCTTACAAGTTTTTATTTAGGTTGCAATGTTTGTGTGTCGGTTTAGGGCAAATCTTGCAAGCTGAATTAAAACCACTTTCTCTTATCCTACGGAGTTGAAACCTACATGTTGGTTGGGTTGGTGAATGACAATGTATTTTTATGCGGGAATGGCTCTAGACTAAAGGAAATCAACGGTCAACAGCACAGACGCGAAATTATGTATACGCATTCAAGCACTTAAATAAAAGCTTGTAATTTTACTGTTATTTTTATTTTCATACCAAATGAATATTTCACTGTAATGTCAACATTACCAAAAATATTTTTTTTTCTAAAGTATCTAATGAGATTTTAAAACGTAAGTCAATCAGCGGTTTTCATAATATCGGAACCAAAACCTAAGACTCCCCCCCCCCCCCATTCCCCTGGGACACTCTTTTGACGTCACGATAACATTTTGCGTGGGAACATGTATTTTCTTTTGTCTGAGACTTTTTTTTTAAGCGATTTTCCTTCATAAATATTCCAGATTATTTAACTATATAACTAAACCATTTCCTCGTAATATTAAATAGATTACATTATTTTTATTGAAATTGGACATTTCATTATTTGGTAAGTGTTTTTATGAATGTTTTATTTCCTTTGCATAAATACATATATTTTATAGTAGATTAACAACGACTTGAACCTTAGGTGATGCATCAGAGAATATTTAAAAATGCCTCAAATAATTAAATTATTTCTTTTAAAGAAGGATGAGACCTAAAAGACCAAAATGTGAGGCATTGAAAGTAATTAAATATACAGATTTGACAAGTCTTGCTTTCTCCTAAACGTAATATTTTCCATATCTTTTAAGGTCCTTCAATTTTACTTAAAGACTAGAGCTCGATTGTAGACTATTTTACTTGCATTTTTTAATGAAAATTTACTAAATATTCTTATCATTTAAAAGAACAGTTTTTGTTGGGATTTAAAAAAAAATCATCATATGTGACTAATTTGACTATAAAACATTTGCTATTATATCCTATAGTCATAGACATAACTCTGTGTGTTTCTGCTTTATTACGCATCAAAGTACTCGGTCACAAAAATCGGTAAAGCACAGTAATCGGTCTTTAAAAAGAGCAATTGTTCGTTCTAAAGACCGATTACTGTGTGACTGCTCAAAGAATAGAACCCTCCAATAACTGCAAGTTCATTTTATTTACAAATAGTATACGAATTTATATTGCCACACTAGACAATTTTACACCTTATGTGTAGAATCACATTTCAATATAACCAAATGCAGTTGCCACTCCGTTTTTATTGTAACGAGTACGTCGGCGCGGTGTAATAAGGTAGTGGTGTCTGCAACGCCGCCGGTGATTGACGGCTGCTTCACGAGGTCAGCGTCGAGAAGCCCTCCACCTCACCTCCCTCCACAAGGCCGCCCTCAAATCCGCTACCCTAACTCCCCGCCCTTCAACTGAGTACAGCGAGACGAGGAATATATGGAATAACAAATATTATTATTTGATCATCTTGATGGCGGAAAATACAAGGTGGTAGACGTTTGACAAAATTATAAACCCGGGAAAGGAAAGTTATCATCGGCTTTACAACAGCCTGCCAGTGTTTAGGTTTTAGGACATAAATTTCCAATAAAAATGAGTTTCTGATCTAGATCTAGACTATCTAGGCTACAGACCAGAGAAAACGGACAAAAGAAGGCAGTGAAATCAACAAAACAATAAAATTATAGATAAAAAACAAGTGGATATTGTTTATTACAATAATGGTTTTAGCAGTCATTATAATTATAATTATAATTATATATAGCAGTCAAGTTATTATAATTATAAATGTGAAAATATCACCTCTGTCAATTCGAGGAATGAAATGTAAGCTTAGCGTGTATATAAAATGTAATTAGTAATGAGCGATTTGGGATTATGGATTAGTTTCGTTTTGATTCTTCTAAACCTGATTTTCAACATGTTTACAATTGTTATATCTATTCCATTGTTTTAAATATGTCTTCCTTTATTGTATATTGTTTATTTTCTTTATTTTTTATGGATTGATGATTCTTTTATATATACGAAATGGACTTATGTGTGATTTTACAATCATTATTGACCTACATATTTTATAACCCCCTCCCTCCTCCCTCCTACCCCCTTAATAAATGTTAGGATTATCTTTATTTTGGATAAATTCACATTTTAATCTATCTTAATCCTTTTCAGTAATTAAAATCAACTTTATATGGCATAAAATATTTTTCCGTGAAGAGTGTATTTTCGAATATTGCCAATTTTGATCAGATCACTTAATAACATTAACGTCATAATTAATAACAAAAAAGTGCATAATTACATATGAAAGATTTGTACTATAATTCAAATAAGTATAAATGAAAAAATCGTATTGTCGATATCAAGATTAGGTTAGGTTGCAATCAACCTAAGTAAGTTTTCTATTGTCTCATTATTTTAATAAAGATAACATTAAATTACCTGTATAATAATTGTGAATATGACTGTACATGAAATGTATGTGAATGCGTTTGGTATGGCTGAATTTCAATTCAGCCATACCAAACGCAACAATGGCAATTGATAAAAAAATATATTGAAATTGAAATGGATAATGAGAATTTATTTGTACGAAATGTCACCTCCATGTATTGTATTGAGAATTAAAAATGCGTTTAAAATTTTAGGTAATTAGATATTTCTGCCTTAGAAAATGGCAGAGGCCAACGCGGTGAATACAAAATGTTTGTATTCACCGCGTACGGCTTGTTTGTGTTTGAATATTTGTTTGTTTGTTGTTACAATGAGAGCGAGTGCGTTGAGATGGCTACGTTTCATTCGTTCATCTTTGTTTGCGCGTAATTATCAGGCCTATAGAAAAGTGCTCCTTTAAAATTAATATTATTTTTACAATAGGTAAGGAAATAAATCCATTTAAATATTTTAATAAAATAAAGTCAGTTCAATAAATAACGTCAGTACATAAAACATCTTTTTCAATGAAAATGTTGTTAAGAGAAAATATTGAAAAAGTTGTTAATGGTTTAGTTTATGGTGGTTTTTTAACGTATTTAATATTGTAGCATAGGTTTAGTTATTTTTTTAAAAAAGAAATTACTTTCATTTATTTATTCGAACAAAATAATAAAGATCAACTATTCTTGTGTTATTTAGTAGTACCTGATGAGATTTGTTTGCGTATATATTCGTGACCATTTTACCAAACTATGGAAACCCTCCCAAACCCTCCTTTCCCTTTTGTGCAAAGATTGAATTCTGTTCGTCTCTTTGCCCCATGGGATTAAGAAACAGATTTCTATTCCACCTTTATAATATAATCGCTCTTTATTTATTTTTCAACTAAGTTATTATTATTGTATGACTTGTTTTCATGGTTATTTTTCCTAAATTAGTTTCTTTTAAAGTAAAAGTACACGGGGAAAACCGTTTAATTATTTAAAACGGGGATTAAATTTAAAAAAAATGATTAGGATTGTATAATTGGTGATTTTAAAATACGGAAAATGATAAAATTATAATTAAATAAAATATTTAATAGAACACAAATGGCGAATTGGTCGAGAAATGTTCATAAACTCCCTTTGCTTTATTTCTAACCTTTCTAACTACCGAAAATTATTTATTCGCCTCCGATATAAAACCCAAACCTAAAAAACAAATGATAGATGGCCTATAAAATCCTGACCAATACATCAAAATAACCTATGCAATGCTGCTTCGTTTCAAAGCCTACGCAGTTGTGGCTCGGAGGTAGGTAGTCCCAAAATTACAGCCGCCCACTCGACGTGTATCCTCTGACGTCACGGGCAAACCTCTCGACGCGACGAGGTGGTAATCTGCGTGGGATAAGCCCTCCCGGGCGAGAAGGACGCCATTTTAATATTGTGGGGCAAAGGTTGTTTTGGAGAGCGTATCTGTAACTTACTGTTAGACTCTTGTCTTGTTTTTGTGTCATACACCTCTTAATAGTAACCGGAAAGCATCATGAAACTGTGTTTAAATATAGATTGTTCTTTTAAGCACAGAAAAGGCACCGTCTTTGCGGGGAAGGTTTTTTAAAAATTAATAAAGTATGATTTTTGAATCATTAATCATAAATTATCAATAGCATTTATAATAAATAAATAGCTTTAGATTTTTAGAACACACAGGAATATCTGTAGAATAATTACGTATTCACGTAAAACGTAGTTATTAAAAAGAAAATAATAAATGAAGTGTATCCGATTTTAAGTTCTCAGGATCCTGACTATCCCTAACCACAATTTTAGGCTAAATTTTAAAACCATCTAAATGTATAAAATATAATATCTGGAGTTTGTAGTTTACGAGCTAAACCTTCCGCGCAAACACAAGGACGTGTGTATAATTAGAGATATAATGTTTACTGCTTCTGTATCTTTTTTCTTAAATTGTGTACCTTAATACTTTATTTAAGATATATAATTAATATTTAATAGGTCATCTATAAAATACGTGTATAATTTATTAGAATATTTTTATAAATCTTCGAGTTACCTTGAAAGTGAAACCCTTTTTGGTAACGATATGTCATATGCGTAGTAAATAAAAGAGTTTACTAAAACAATAAAATTAAGTTATTTGTTTTTCTATAAAACAACCGTTGCCTTTCTACTTATCCATACATTTAACTAATAAATGTTAAGGAGTTACATGCGTACGACAAACTGACATAGGAGTCTGACTATTTTTAACATTTTGGAGAGTTACAACTAACCTAACCTAAAAATGAACATCATCATGACGTAGTGCTTGAACAAATATTACATTTAAGGAAAAATTTACATCACAGAAAACCACCGCATATCGCCAAAATTCATAAATATTATTTTTTACAGAATTATCAGAATTCGATACAACAGAATTATTTTTAGGTTTCAGAGGGTCAAATATAATTTCAAATTTTGTTGAAAAACTTCAACCGTTTCATCAGGGTTATTGGCATGCGAAAAATGTCGCATAGATCGCGCCTCGTAATGTTATAAAAATATTTCTCAGAAAGCAACAACGACACATTTTCTTGTGCGATAAAACATAATGGCGTTCGGAGGAAATTTACCAGGCTAAAAAGGACTGTTACGAATTCGCATAACTGCCACAATTACCTGATATTACTGCCTTTTGTTATATCAAGGCGAGCTGTTTCACATAATTATTACAATACACGGAATTTACGTTCTAATATTATTTTTAGTCAAATTTGTAAATTAACGCATGCTTAATTGTAAGCTATCTGCGTATCGTTACGCGTTAAAAACCTTACCCAATCGGTATCAGAGTAAACAGAGTCATACCAGATGGGTTTTTATAGTTTATGGCTTTACGTGGAAGTGGATGTACCTCTGGATGCATACGTGGAAGTATTATTAACACTATACATGCATGCATGAATTTACTATGTATAAATATTAATAAAAATATCCTACCATAAACAATAAAATTGGAGAAAGGATAGGATTGCTATTGTTCTTCTTCCTGATTCTTTCACCTGATGTATAAAAACAATACCAACAAGTTAACACTGCCCTGGAATGTTCTAGTACATTTCAGTTTTCTACCCTATATAGTATAAAAGGCCTTTACCGCACTTAAGAGGGAAGTAGCCAGTATTTGTGTATTAAAAAAATATATGGTCTTGACCACTGTTAATAATTCGTCTCCCATCCCTATAAGGACCAATCGCCTCATATATAAACCGTAGCTAAATTCGTCAACCTTCAAAGAGTCAGACCGAAATTTTCGAAAATATTTCGGCAGAATGCGTAGTTCAGTGAGTTTTCACACATAATAAATAATTTGTAAAAATCTAATCCGCCATAACTTTGGACCGGAACCAGGATTACCGTCTTATTTTCCTCTTCTACTACGAAATAAAATTAGATTTTTTTAATTTTATAAAATTTTATAACCCTCCAAATGTCTATTTACACAAACTCAGCTATTTACACAAGCTAACAGTAAAATATTATCAATATATTAATAATCATCACAATTATAAATTATATAATTAAAATTTATGATTATTAATATTAACCGTTTAACAATGCTTTGAACTATAGTAGAATGCGAACACCCATCAATGATATTGAAGATGGTATTTAACTATTTATTTTGAAGCTCCGGTTGCAATACGTTATTCGAATATTGCGCTGTATATGAGAATTCAAAAGCATATGCTTATTTACAATTATTGAAATCGTGTTTTATATTATGGTCGGCGAGTATGGAAAATTTACAATAGAGTGATTGACGCCTTTTGCGGCGGAAAGAATTTAATGGAATGCGATAAATTGGTGATAAAAATAGCAAGTTTCACACAACGTGAAGCCGCCAGCGCTGCGCCCGCCAGGCTGAGAAGCTGTATAAATGCAGGTGCCATCCTGGAGTGTACGCAAACCTGAACAGAGACACGCAAATAATAATTACACCCATGGCATTGGCAGCAATCACGCCATGATGACAGTAAAAAGAGAATGTTCGAGTTGCACTATTAAAAAAAAAAGCGCGAGATCAAACAATCCCCTTTTATATAACAATTTTATTGTTTACTCTACAAGACTTTGATTAGGAGCGCATGCAGTAAGGGAGAATGTTTATATACCATTTAATAAACAATTTGAGAATTAGCGAGGAGATTCAAAGCCCCTACTCTACAATCTACATTCTACACCAATCTTGACCTGCTCACGGTTAAGTATGGTAAGTAACTGGGTTAACCATCTGAGAACCGCTCGGACACGGCATTGAGGTTAGCGGGGAATCGGAAATCGTTCCCTCCACACGATGAAATAAATACGATAGATTTCATTCATTTTTCAAGAGAATTTCTATAACATAGAGAATTTCGATAAAATTCTGTTAAATAAGTACATTGTACACGAAGCGACAACCTATTTACAGTTAGGTTTCATACGTGAACTCTTCTCAGCTGTTTTCCTCTTTAGGTTCGAATCGAAAACCACAACAACAAGATAACTTTGTTCGTTGAGTGTAAGTAGGTATATGAATATAATTATTGTTGGCTTCGGTTTAAAATATATAGATCAAATGGATCACAATTAAATAATAAATTATTCAAATTTGACCATGACATAAAAGAGTAGTTATATCAAGCTGAATTGATTTGGCGTCGTTGATTGATTTAATTTAATTATAATTGTTAATTAACGAAAACATTGAGAAATCGAAATCGGGTATAATCATTGTCCCAGGAAAGAATTTCAATGGATAGCAATGGAAAGCGCGTACTTATACATAACAATCTATCTAAGAGTATCATCACAACGAAACTGTCATTGTAAATTGTCATAAAGTGATTAGTAATTAAAAATTGAATTAGATTCAGTATCTAGGACACGGTGCTGCCAGTAAGTCGACAACCGAATATTCGATCTTTTCTGTTCTTATTATTGAGCGAAGTGAAAGTTAATGTTGGTAATCTAATAGGTTGCGGCAGATCCTTCGAAATTGGCTCTCTCACAGAAAGTGGGACGATTAAAAGAACATTTCTCTGACAAAAGAAGCGTAGGTGATTTGCAAATGTTTTAATTTTTCTTTATAATTAAATTCAACGAGCGCAATATTGGCGCACATTTAAATGGATTGAATGACGCCGTAAGAAAGCACTTTTGCGCCAGAAAAACGATTGATTCTATACAATAACAAGAATGGATTCGACACCCTGTATATATCATATAATATCAACTGCTTCTATACACCGTTTAGTGCAGTAAATTATTTAACCAGAATCATTAACCGCCGTCATTAACGGCATCTTCTCCCCAGACTACCCCACCTGTGGTACCAACACGTGATGGGTCGCTTCATTTTCTATCTCCATTTGTGCCTGCGGAACTTTTAGCCCATGCGATGTGCGTTTTGGATGGTTATAGAGACGACAGTGTAGATTAAAATATAAACATAAGACCATTTTTAAATTTTGACGCTCGGCTCAAAAAAAAAACGCGACATAATATTTCAATTTATAATAATTATAATGTGGTAGTGAACAGTCAATGTTTTTATTTGCGCTCATAGATGCGTTTGTATTCAATTTAACTGGACAATAATAAATAGTAGGTCCTTAAGTTTTCCACAGTTGTTCTACCACATTTTTGAAATTCAAATAAGATATTTGGGCTTTCTACTATTTTCATATGTTATTTATTATTATTTTGTTTTATTATTGTGTTTTCTAGCAACCTATAATATACCACGTTATAATTATATTACCCACCATATAATTTATTTTATTACAATTTTATTATTAGCGTATGGCTACTATCACAAAAAATAGAAATTTTCAGTATAAAATGTAAATATTCATAAAAAATAAAAACACACCAATCAATATTAGTACCTATATACAATACAATCCATAAAATTACAGTTGCCTCTGTTTTTGTGACATCTTATTCATTTGATAATATAATACATCTGTATATTTTTACCTCTTATTTGTAAATATAGAATAACTGTAAATATAAATATAGTCTAAAAGTTAAGAGCCTCGAAAAATGTGTAGACCTTATGACTGTAAATACTAATAAAATACAGAAGAAAGGAAGAAAAAGAGCGCTTTCGGGAATATTAAAGGTGATTCAAGTTACGTTCAAACGAGAAGAAAGCTATCCTTCTTTCGGTTAAAGACACGCTCGATGGTTAAGATGGACCGAAATTGTCGGAAAGCAGTCGAAAGAGCGTCATCCGATTTCGGAGCGTTGCAACTAAAAGTCGCCCAGGCCAGAGACTAGAGAATGTAAAGAATGTGGGACGTAGACGTGCCGAACAATGCAACCATAGACGCGGAGCGCGCCGAACGGTACATTGCATTCTCCTTGGCGAAATCTACGGATATTCAATGGCGGATAACTTCACTTCACTTCAGCACGCTCGCCTATTGAAATGCACAAAATGGCGAGCGATCGAGCGATCGACGGGACGAAGGCGAGGTCGTGGCGATAAGAGCACAAAAAGTAAAACATTCGACAGTTGTAACAGTTAAACAAAATGGCGGAATTCCGGCGAGATTGAAAATTCAACGGGCAATGAAAATTGTGTTAATAAAGAATGTACAAATCAACAAGATTCTTTCAATAAACATTTACCTAAGCCGTTCAACATCGATCTACCGCAATATGGGTATTGCCGTACTAGCAATGTAATCTTAGCAATGTAATCTTAGCAATATAATAGCATTCTATAGAAGCATTTCTGTTTAATAAATCATTCTTAAATGTAATCATTCCATGGCTCTGGTTTTATTAAATACAGCCTAAAGAAACTTGCGATTGTTCGCGAACTGCCTTAAAAAAACATAAATTGCACACCTACGTGCTAATACGAACCTAAATAAATAAATAAATTAATTAAAAAATTAGAACGAAATATCAAATTGACAGCGCTATCAACGAATACTAAATAAAGATGGGTATATTTTATTAGTTTTATTTGCATTTAAGGTTAATAAAATATTATAAAACCAGGAGCTTATTGCATGAAAAACTATTTCATGTTTAATCATTGGTTTTTTACAAAGATCAATAGAATCGTGTGCAAACATCTACTCCGCCTTCTAAATTAACGCTCCTTACCCTAAGATTTACATTTATAAATTTACAACCGTTTTCGCAGCTTCTAATTTTGTAATTTTAGATTAACTAATCTTCACTTACCGATGAGTAAATTATGCAAAAACCCACAATCTTTTTGTTTCGTGTCAGGATAATGCCAACCTGGTCGCTTTGTAATCGCATATTTATAGAATTCAAGGAAAAGGGGATCATCTTGTGTGCTCGGAAAAACTTTAAGTGTAAGCAACACCCAAGGCCCGGTCATGAACTGTTACTCAATTTTTTTTCTTAAAATATCTTTAATGCTGAAATTTTATCTGCGTATTTCACCGCAGAAGGTAGTTAACCGGAGAATTCTAAAACTGTTGCAGTTCAACAGTGATCAAAAATCAGTAAAACAACAGATATAGAATTATTTGTTTATTGTGTATATTGCTTGTAATAACATCTAAAAAAACTGAAGTTTAAAGACTCTACAGATTAATATCTTTCCTCTTAACAATCCAACAAAAAGGGTCTATTTCTAGATAAAACCATCTGTATATAGACAGCATCCATTAAGGATGAGCTATGAATGGTTTTTTTTTTAAATCCTGAAGTGGTAATTTACTTCAAACTGATTTGAAGTAAGTAAGATCCGATCCGAGAAAATAAAATTACAGAATCATTAGTTTATTCCATTAAGATGCAAATTCAACTAAGTTTTTAGACATTGGTGCTGTTTATCGTATTTAACCAACAAACTGTTCAAACGGTATAGAGCGCCATTGGGTGCAAGTTGCTAACCGGGATCGAACACAGCTTACGAAATCGATTTGTCGTAATATTGTAGGATTGTGGACTAATAAAGTGGATGCAATTCTATGTAAACCTAATTACAAAATGTTTAATTACTGAAAAAAGATAAATTGAAATAAAATGCTTGCGAAGTGTTTGTTTACAATGAATGCTGGCCGAGTTCGCTCGCGACCGTCAGCACTTTGATTGCACACGAGCCGACACAATTCGCGAAATTCAAACAGTTACTGTTGGCAGGGGGTTAATGCGCTGTTAGTTTTAAATTTAAGTTGTCCATTTTGAAGTGTAGAATAGCCCGGTATAAGGATTGGATGAGAAAAAGCTCACCTATAAATTGGCGTTATTTTAAACTTTAATACTATTAGAAATATACTTAGGCTTTATCCAAATAAATTTGGTTCCGATACAATAAAACAAATATTCAATACTGACATTTTAACATTCAATTCTAAAGTACACAAAGAGATTGTTTCGAAAGATCGTTTCCGCCAAATGTGGGGTAATATTTTTTTTTTTATATTGATAAATGAAACTTAAGAGTATTTCATAAGAACTAGGTACTTACTGGCATTGATTATATAGTGTTTTAAACACTATATAACACTAAAACATTATATAATCAATGCTACTAGTATGCATTAATCGAATTATGACAAAACCACTCGGACAAGTTACCCCATATATGAAATAAATTGTCCTGTTTGCATACTTTTTCGAATCTACATTTATTCACGTGTAATTAACGATTTAAATTAGGTAAATTAATTCACTGCCTAAGTAAATTACATAATTAGGATAGTTGCCGTTCAGTAAACACAATACTATACAGGCCTGTTTTAGCATTCATTTATATATATTACTATTATTATTATTATTATTATTATATTATTATTTATTTATATATATTACTATATAAAATTCGCTATGTTGTTTAAAATGACTACCAGCCAGTAGAATAAAAAGGAATTAAAAAATATATTTTTCAATCA
Organism: Neomicropteryx cornuta; assembly: GCA_020383195.1. Taxonomy (NCBI): domain Eukaryota; kingdom Metazoa; phylum Arthropoda; class Insecta; order Lepidoptera; family Micropterigidae; genus Neomicropteryx; species Neomicropteryx cornuta. The sequence goes on along the minus strand of JAHKQU010000008.1, from coordinate 15,740,668 downwards.
TCCTATTATAATTATAATGAATATAAGCTATTATAAAAAAAAAGGATTAACTTACTAATACAGCTTCGAGATCTTTACACATATCGAAGATCCATTTTAATATATATCCAGTCACGGTTAAGGTGTTGGCTTACCTGTAAAAATAAAGAAATAAAAAATAATTAATCACATAAACCTCCAAAATAAAAAGCCTATATAAAGATTGTTCGCACTGTTTTGTTTTCACATGACAGATTCAAATAAACATTTGCAAGAGAGGTAATGCTGTCCTAGGCTGTACAGGAAGCGATAATGACGATAGTGGAAGTTTGAATCCAGCCCAGGTTAGTGTTTCTAATTTAACCTGTAACCTGTCAGTTAACCTGTACGCGTTAAATAAAGTAAAGCAAAGTAAAAAAAAATAGTCTGTATTATTAAAACACTGGTGGGCGAAGTCTAATTTTGGATTCAGTCAAATGAATTAAAATTAACCCCCAGCCTCGCTACCTTGAGCCATTCCAAATCGCAAACGCATCGAACTAAAATACTATGTGTTTTTTAAAATAATGAAAAATTTGACGGCTGGGACAAAAAAGACATGTTGGGTGTGATCGCTTTGGAAATGGTATTTATTTGTCATGGACATGGAGGTAGGCTGCGTCGTGATTGTGACACAGCTGATCGCGAAATGAATCTGCACGAACGTCGCGGACGGCGGTCGGTCGAAAGCCATCTTGCTTCTCAATTAGCCATGGTGATTCTCAAAATGCATTCTTGTCTATGAATGAGCTAACTGCTAACGGGACCGTGAGCTGGCTACTGACCGGCCGAGCGTGACGGCCTCTGTCGTCAAGATGGCGAACTGTTCTCTTATCTGTTGCTGGTATGTCTTGTCGAGATGTTACTGAACTTGATTGAAATCGAGACAGAGTACACGCTCTATCAAAATACACATTTCGAACCATTATCTAAAATAATAATCTACAACATACTCGTAGCAGGTAACTTGTTTACCGTATAAAGGATATCTATTCAATTAAAAGTTATGCATAAACGCATTGGTATGTTCGCTCGCATCAATTCATTGCTAAAGTGACAGTCTTTATGGTAAGTTTTAAGCTCAAGCGAATTAAACCCAACCATGTATGTGTAACAAAACCATTTACTTGTTATATCGAATAATATATATGAACTAAAAGCGTATATAGTTAAAACCCAACAATAATAGCAAAATCAAATCAATAAAAAATTGAGTACGTAGCAAATTAACACTTAGGTAGGAGGTAGGAGGATGCATTCTTAGTATTTACATAAATAATTTTATTTTTGTCAAAATTTCATTTTTTTAGTTAAAAAATTAATTTTAGTAACATTTTTAGCTCTGCCGTATTGATACAGACATTATAAAAATATGTAGTTGCTAATCATTCTGCTAAATTCAACGAGCAGGTACGTAAGTGGTTTTTGATTATATAAGTAATTTAATTACAAATTAAATATATGTAAATATAACCATCTCGTCTCACACTGGCAGACGCGACGCTATGCCAGCGCACAGCGGTCCAAAGACTTGTCGTTCACACGGGACGAAAGATCAAAGAGCGAGATCTCTACTTCGCTGTGTTTCGCTCATCTCAGCTCAGCTGAACTATCAATTACGACTTACAGTTAGACGTGTTGGGGCACACGCAATTAAAATAAAAAAAAACCCGTCATTTATATTGCGGGAAGTGATTTAAACGAGAAAATACTGATATCTACTTAACCTTTAGTGCCCTAGCAGGCAAATAAACGTTTTTTCGTCAATAGGTTGTAGTATTCTAAATGTTCAAACATACGTGACAATGCATCAAACATACGTGACAATAACTTTGCATTTTTATTTGTATGCTTGCATCTTTTGAATACACTTACCATTTAACTAAGTTTATAAAGAGAAAACTTGTTTATATGTGAAGGGTAATCTCCGGAACCACTGCACCTATTTGGAAAATTCTTTCACTATTCAAAAGATACATTATTACAAATGGACATATGCTATATATTATTATATATATATAAATACATATAAATGTATTTATTTTTATTGATTATTTATAAATATATTATAGTGCCAAGTTGTCAAAGCCGCCCGCAGGACCTAGCTGCCAACGCAGGGCAAGGCTCGGGGTTGGCAGCAATGATTTAGGATAATTGAGAGGTCTGAAATGTTTTTGCAAATAAATTTTTTGTCTTTTAAATATAATCTTTATAACAAATATAATCTTATAAACTACATATCTATAACCATCTATATATAACCATCTATACATACCTATAATCTTATAAACTACAAACTACATAAATCTTATAGTCTCTCTGTTAAGTTTTCACAGCTAAACCGCTGAACCAATTTTGATAGCTTGAACCCTGGGGGAAGGACATAAGCTACTTTTATTTAAAAAAACTCTTAAGAGGGTAAAATAGGTTCATGGAAGATTGTATGGGAATTATATAGGCTGGGAAGGTGTATTTGGGCATTTTGAAATGCTCTCGGAAATTCTAAGTCAACGCAATTATTTTTAGTTTTTTATAGTGCCGCAGACACGATTCGGGCCGTTAAAGCCGCCTGCAGGGCCTAGTTGCCAACCCGGAGTAAATAAAGCTCGGGGTTGAACAACCGGTATATATGGCTATGTTTATGAACTACTTCAATACTGTTCCTGATCAATTCCGGTTGCCAAATTGCACTAACCCCACAATGTTAACAGTTCATTCCTCTCATTCGTCAGTATCAGACATTCCCAGATGATGTGTTCCGCAATTTGGCGGCCCCCACCTCTCTTGCCAAACCATGAGACTCTCTCTCCTACGGTTTATGAAACTATCCCGGTATGCCTAAGCTTGTGCGCGCTGCGCATTCTAAAACTTCGAAGTCGGACGGCATAACGCTCGTTATCACCGCTAGTCCTAAAGTGAAGGTGGTCCTGTAAGCTCCCGACATAGCGATTAAGGGAAACCGGTTTCCTCGAAGAAGTGCCATTCTAACTGGCCTGGTGTAAGCTCTCTCAGCCCAGGCACGTGCGACGTATGTTATTTGAGCAGACTCATATATTAAACGCAAAGCGGGGATTCGCATACCCCAATTTACCGTAAAATTGTTTCGAAGGATCACAAACAAACTTTTAACCTTAGCGGAGACTACTTTTACACGGTGGACGTAGGTATGTGATCTGTACATATTAGGATCCAAATTCCTCACTCGTGGGAAAACAACAGGCGTCGAACCGTTTTGCTCGGAGAGAACGACCGCCGGTTCCTCTGACCCCGGATATTCGAGGATGAGATCGAGACTCAAACTCCGCCTTGCGATTTGCACTCACCAAAATGAGGTTAAATCGACAAAATTTGCAAAAATATTATATAAACACATGATGTTGTTTTATTATTGTATAAATACATAATGCGATAGTAGTATTGCACTGCACAATGACCGCAATAAACAAGCGACCGTAGGGCATTCCGCCGATCACCATTTCACCGGAGATGTTGATGGCTCTGGACAGCTTCGCCTTCGGTCCATGAAAGCAGGAAAAGAAAATGTTCGCCTTTCGTTTTTATAGCCGGCAATAACTATAATCGCGTTGCTGCACTGCCATCTTTCGGTTCCTTTCGGAATTACTGCCTTTTACTGCAGTACATATTATCAAAAACGTTACAAATTCTAATGTATTTAATTGCGATTTTTTTATAAACTACCCATGTTGTAATTGTTTGCTAAGATCGCTGCACTTGCTCACATGATTTCGCAACAATATATAGCTATTCTCGGAACGACGCCATTTTGATTTTAGTTCAATTTTTGTGTGTTCCCTAATTGGATTCCACGAACCAACAGGCGTTATCTGAACGAAAGTTAACAGGAAAAGGCAAACACGTTTACGGTTGTTATTTATGACATTGCGACGGACGTGCATCTTTAGTGTATTTAGCTGAATTGTTTGTCGAAATTGGCAAGATAAGAAGTGCACGCGATGGTCGTATTAAATTGGTGGGTATTCAGGTCGGGCTTTTAGAGGAAGCGGGCCACGTAATAATGCCTCCAAGAACAGAATAAACACTATTAGTTATCCAAGTAAATTCCTCACAACGACATCGTAAAATAAGCATTTATGACCTTGAACGTCATTCTTTCGTTTTTTTTGTGTCGCTATTCAGGTCATTAATTAATAATTAATTATTTATGTATATGAAATAAATACATTTATTTTATGTAATACAGATGCGAAAGTTTTCACGAACAATTTGCTAAATAATTTTATCTTAAAATCTTTTTTAAATTTATTTTTTTTACAACAATATAATAAAAACTATTAAACGTTTATAAAATTTATACAATCAACCAAAAAGTGAATATAACATCTACTTGCTAGGGCGCAGTAATAATATAAAATGGTCGAATAACCATTGCTTTTTTTTTGTTTAATTTGGAAATAACTCAGGAGGAGAATATTTTTTTTTCTAATTTAAATAAAAAACATTTTATGAATTTGGGTATAAATATTTACTTTCTGTGTTTTTAAAATTACTGTATGATGAGATGTGTTTATGGCCTATGGCCCTCGATATTAATAGGAACGTATGGGTCCAACCCAACACTTCAAAGGCTCGTTGTCTTTAGCAAACCGACCATCGCTGGCATCTATTCGCAATGTTTGTAATTTTAGTGTTTTTGGGTGTGTGTTTCATTGATTAATTCAACCCACAGTGCACAATTGGGAATGTTCAATGACGCTTTTCTCACCCAAGTCAATTTTTCAGATTTTGTAGTTTGAAGTTTGAACTCACTGTAGATAAACCCAAAATCTCTAAAACAGAATAGTAGGCCCTTACTATGTCGCCATACTGTTAATAGGACGAACGTGATCTAAATGAAGCACGTTTAAAGTGGTTAAAAGCATGTGTATTATAAAATGTGATAACATTAACGCATTCATGTTTGGTTTAGATAAAGATTACCTAAGATAAATTATATTTATCACCGGCTATGCCGATGACGGCCTCCTTTTGGTGGGCTTAATAAGATATGACTTACAATGTCAAACCTGGCCTAATCTTTAAATGAACAGTTTCGAGTACTTACCTAAGTCGAATTTATTATGCCGGTGTCACTAATTTAGCTGTTACGTTTACCGTTCAACACATTTTTTTAAAATAAAAGTTATTATTATAAAACCCTTTGAACAAAAACGAGGAATATAAATGGTAACCTTCTAAACGCCTTATTTTGTATTTATTTAATGTTTATTTAGAAAACTAACAGTACATACAATTGCGTGTAAAATTGACTGATGACAGGTTTTCGCTAAAGTATAGAAATACATAAAAGATTAAAATTAAATTACACTCGCACTAGGGTATTATAAATACAAATATATACCTATATATGAAATAATAGTAGGTTCAAACTGTCAGAGGCCAAAGGAAAGAAAATGATGTCCATAGATTACTATTTTTTAGTTTTCTTATTTAATCTGTTTCATTGAATGTTTTCCGCAACTCAAGATGAAATGGGTATTTATTTAATAAAAATATATCAATCGAGGAGAACAATTCATCATATTGACGACATAATCGTGTGACCGCCGTGTTGGCGTTTGTTTTGTATCGCGGGAGCGAAAAAAGACGGTATTCTCGCGTTCTATGTGAAGGGACTTGAATGAAACATTTTGAAGAAAATCAATGTTATCGATATTATTATTAATTATGTCGTATAAAAATATAGTATCTCTTATAATTCGACCATCTTTTAGTGGCTCAATAGCATATTCTAAAGTCGCAGCCTTATAATCGTGTTCGTCGCCTTATTTTCCTGTTTTATATATTAACTAGCTGACCCGGCCACGCGTTGCTGTGGCTAAAGTTTTAGTTATATTACATTATAGTAAACAATCTAAGAGGAACAATAAGAGAACATCAGTCACGGAGTCCACTATGCTTTTTCACACAGATGGTATTTGTAAAAAAATATGCTGATCTCCTTATTTGACTTTCTACTACTATAACCCTTTAGTACAATGAAATTATTTACGAACAAAGACGAAAATGTTGATGTTGGTATACAAATTCACTGGATTGAGATTTGAAGGGGAAGTACGTTGAACACAATTAATTAAAATGTTCTTACACTTGATACTAAGCAGAAATCAATAGGTAAAAAATAAAAATTTATCAGATTTATTATTTCCATTTAATTTTATAACAAATATAAGTATATTACAGTATAATACAGTAAATTACATGTGACGCTTAAACTCATGAATGAGGTAGGCAAGGCAGACAGTCTTAAACTTTTAAACATTAATATCTTTTTTTTTGAATTATAAATACTTTCAATTTCAATTTAATTTAACACCAATCGGTGCACAATGTTTTTGGTTAATGCTTTAGCTAACACAAATAGATTCGACGGTTTCCCAACACGTGAACACGCAACATATAGTTGCCCATGAGAAAAACATGGATTTTCCAAATCTAAACCACAAATGGACATTGTTTGACCTTGAGATATATTTATAGACATGGCGAAAGCTAAACGAATTGGAAACTGTAGCCTTTTGAAGGGTATGGTAGAATCTGATGGTATCATCGGAATACGTGGCAGCAGGACCACTTTTCCTTTAAACTTCCCAGCCAAAATGGTTGCTTCAAGAATGTTTCCGGTGATCTTTTTGATGACCAAACGCGTACCGTTACATAATTGAGGTGGATTCAAATTACGGAGGAGAATAATAGGGGAACCAATCTTTAATCGAAGATTATGTGGTGGCATTCCAGGGATATCTAATGAATTTAAAAATTCAATCGGAAAATTTACACTTTCATTTTCATCAACAACAGTATCGATTGATTTAAAAGACATCAGATCGCCTGGTAACAACTGTTTTATCTGGAAGTTAATTTCGTCAACATCAACGTTTTTGGCTGCCAAAATCGCCCGTTGACTAAGCCATTCATGATTCAAATAATTATTCTGTATATCCGGGAAAATACTCTGAATCAATTCAGTTTTATCCTGAACAACAGTGCAAAAATTGTCTGGTAGTTTAATGCATTGCGTATTTGGTTGCAGTTTTATTTTACCGTTCCCAATATCTAGTAGTTGTTCGGAAAATATTAGTGCTGATGGATCATTTTGCAATTGTACTCGCATATTTATGGTCAATCGAAGTGTTTCAACACTTCGCCATAAGAATGATTGTTTCAAACATGCATTAATCTCATCCGCGAAAGTAGAGCGAGGTATAACCGGTAAGGTCTGCCGGAAGTCACCAGACAAAAGTAAGATAGCACCACCGAAAAGTTTATTATTGCTGTTTAAATCTTGCATAGTTCTGTTTAATGCTTCAAGTGAATATTTGTGTGCCATTGTGCACTCATCCCAAATTATTATAGAACTCTTCCGCAACACTGCAGCTATTCCACTATTCTTTTTGATGTTACACATTGCATCTGGTTTATTATGAACGTCCAATGGCAGCTTGAATGTTGAATGTGCTGTTCGCCCACCATCCAGTAAAGTAGCCGCAATGCCTGACGATGCTAATGCTAATGCGATTTTTTGTTGCGACCGTATTTTGGCAAGAATCAACGATATTAAAAATGTCTTACCGGTTCCACCGGGTGCATCCAAGAAAAAAAAACCGCCTTGTTCAGCAGCAACAGCCAGCATAATCCGATCATAAATAATTTTTTGTTCTGCTGTCAGTAATGGTTCACTGTTCATGATAATTGTTGCTAAACTTCCATGGTCATATTGATTTTCTCGTTGTAAATCGGTATTGACTAAGTCGGTGGCTGGACGATTAGGTGATGGCATACCATAATGATTAAGTGGTAAATTTGAAATAAGAACACATAAATCCTCGATCAAGACCAATGCTTCATTGTACATCTCTGGTGTATAATCTATGTTTTGGCATTGATTTGTTTGTCTAATTCGGTGCAATATGTCTTCTGTCATACAATTTTTATATTTTTCCCACAAAGTTTGTGCTTGCGAGGGATAACATGTCGCCAAAATAATTGCAAACAACTGACGAATGTTATTCGGTGTTGATGTCAACGCAGCATCAGCAAGCGTTAAGTCCCAATGGTTATCGTCTTCTAGCAATTGCAGTTCACGACATGCATCCTGGTATGTATTGAATACTCGACCATTAGCTGTTCGTAAAAATTCAAAAGACGTTGGTCCGGGAACATTCACCAATAACAAACGTAAATAGAAGCACTCACGTTGCTTTGGATGTACCGTGTAAAGTCTTCCCAATGTCTTAGCTTTGAATATGCCTGTAATGGAAGGATGTGGTTTTCCTTGTTTCCGTGGCTCCCATTTTTTACTGGATTTGTTCCATGTGAAATAACGTGGAACATCACCATACACCAATGTCTTCGCGAATTGGCCAAAAACATCAGGTTTTTGACACAATGTAAAAAATTCAGTTAGAGTCGTTTTCGGAGCTTCGAACGCTCTTTGGAGAACATTTTCTTCAGTGAAGTATACACGTTGACCGTTTTCAAGATGTATTGCCAGATGTTGGACAGCAGGATCTCTTTCGTGGATGGGAAAGCTGAGAATATGCCAAATAGCTTCATTGCTGCTAATGTATCTGCCCATTTGGTATCGTGCTATTTCATCATTTTTATTTATGTTTTTTACTTCAAATATGGCCAAATCACTGCCTTTGTTTACATATTTACAAATATACTTAATTGATTTAACAGAACTGCAAAGCTCAACATTGATATGAGCTTTGTAAGTTTTTGAAAGTAGTGGTGGGTATGGTACCACCCACTGATTATCAAACTCAACTTGATTTGGAAAGTTCGGCAGTCGCATTGTAAATGTGTGGCCACCATTCTCAGTACTTCTGCGGCGATACATTGGATAACCATCAATATCCGTGATCGTGTCATTCGTATGCGGCTTTGGGAAGTTTTTTTACATTTTCCATTTTCCATGCACGGTGAGGTCATGTTGAAAACACCGCATGGCCCATGGATCATGTGTTTGGTGACAATATCAAATAATTCTTGATCAATTAATGTGTCTGGAATTTCGGCTGAAATTATTTGATCGATTTCTTCAGGACGGATTCTATCTTTAAGCCAAACCAAAATGTGGGCATGAGGCAAACCTCGCTTTTGCCACTCTATCGTATACAGCCAACAACGTGTGATACCAAAAATTGTATATTTAACAATAAAATCAATTAAGGATTTCAATTTTTGTTTAAACACACGTGCAGTTAAATCATGACGATGAATGGCTTGTTGTCCTGGCAATAGTAAAGTTTGTATCTCTTCCCAATTCGGATTACATGTGAATGTAATAAATAAATCCGGTCGGCCGTAATGACGTACGTAAGTCATCGCATCTTGTATGTATTCCTGCATGTTCCGTGGACTGCCGATGTAGCTTGAAGGTAAAATGAAAGCATTACCGATGTCATTGGGATTTAAATTTCCATCGATGTTTCCAGCAACAGCATCTCGTAAGTGAATATATTATTCCGATCGTAGTTTTGCCTAGTTGAATCGAAGGAATCGCAAGCGTTCGCTTTCGACCTTAGCATACATATCAACAATGTATTGATGGAACAGCTGACGATATCGAAGGATATAATTGTCTTGATGTTGTCTAACCATTATTCGGTGTGCGTAGTAGTTCATTGAGCTAACTTTATTATTTCTGTAATCACCTAAAAAAATAAAAAATAAAATGCAATACGAAATTAAAATCTATACATACAGTAAGAAAGTAAATAGATAATTGTCAAATTTACCGGTATTTGGATCATACTGTTTGATATTAAGGTGATATTCATCTTGTCCTTGCCAAAATATCAATGGATATTGTAGTGCGTCATATGAACGGTGTAGATCCTAAATCGTACTGACAGTGTTGTCTCGCCGTGTAATGTTTATAGATCTTTTGTCAACTGGATCACCAACCATGATAACAGCAACCTCATCAACAGTTGGAGCGTTGAATCTACCAGCATGTTCACCTAATGGTACTTTGTCGGCTTTTATGACGATTTGATAATTGTCATTTTGCAGTCGTGGCGAAACTCTTTTGATCAATTGAATTAGTTGATTTAGTTGGATAACCATCAATATCCGTGATCGTGTCATTCGTATGCGGCTTTGGGAAGTTTTTTTTACATTTTCCATTTTCCATGCACGGTGAGGTCATGTTGAAAACACCGCATGGCCCATGGATCATGTGTTTGGTGACAATATCAAATAATTCTTGATCAATTAATGGGTCTGGAATTTCGGCTGAAATTATTTGATCGATTTCTTCAGGACGGATTCTATCTTTAAGCCAAACCAAAATGTGGGCATGAGGCAAACCTCGCTTTTGCCACTCTATCGTATACAGCCAACAACGTGTGATACCAAAAATTGTATATTTAACAATAAAATCAATTAAGGATTTCAATTTTTGTTTAAACACACGTGCAGTTAAATCATGACGATGAATGGCTTGTTGTCCTGGCAATAGTAAAGTTTGTATCTCTTCCCAATTCGGATTACATGTGAATGTAATAAATAAATCCGGTCGGCCGTAATGACGTACGTAAGTCATCGCATCTTGTATGTATTCCTGCATGTTCCGTGGACTGCCGATGTAGCTTGAAGGTAAAATGAAAGCATTACCGATGTCATTGGGATTTAAATTTCCATCGATGTTTCCAGCAACAGCATCTCGTAAGTGAATATATTATTCCGATCGTAGTTTTGACGTTTGCGTTTTGACGTTTGCCGCTCGCGTTGTTGAGGTTAGATTTTTTCGGTGGCATTTGACTGAAAATAATAATTTTCTTGTTCTTATGATATTCTCTTGAAGACGTTCGTTACACTGTTCTTGAGATTCTTGTGCATGACCTGCTGTCCTGATTCTTTGAGCTGGATTTCTTGATTCAATTTGTTCTGCCAACTGATGGGCTCTTTTAATACGTTTGCGTCGAATAACTGTCACTGTCAAATAATAACAGACATTAGCGCCATCAACCCAGTCGAAAGGTATCGACATCTGTCAGTTTTATGACTGCCAAATAATAACAGACAAATAATTAGCGATAAATTAAAATTGCGACTATAATTTGAGATTTAAACTATCCTATCTCTCAAGTGCACATCGAACTGCACATGGTGTTCAAATTTTATTATAATCGGTTAAGTGGTTCAGCCGTCCATTGAGGACAAACATTGTGACACGAGATTTATATATATTAAGATAGAGTAACTTCAACGTGTTTATTTGCTTAAATGATTTGCAGGTTCTTATTAAGAAACCTAACATTTTATACGCTGTATCTGCTATGGTAAGTATATGTGATTTAAAGGAATGTTTCAGGAAGGAAATTCAAACAATTTGCCCAAGATTTGATTTGCATGAAAATTTTTATGTCTTTGGCGTACTGTAAACATTTAGCATAGAGAAAACATTTTATAATGTCATGTAACAATAAAGAGAATAACAAAGGGCCTAAGTGGCTTCCCTGCTGCACTCCAGACGGAGTCATAATTCCGTCTGGAGTGCAGCACGACGGAGTGGACGATATAAATCTCCTCTAATACCCAGAGACCATAATTTATTAAGAAGAATGTTATGGTTAATTTTATCAAAACATTTCGAAAAATCGGTATATATGGAATCTATTTGGATGCGCTGATCTAGAGTTTTTTTGATGTAGTCAGTATATGATATCAAATTTGTTTCAGTGGATCTGTTTGGGAAAAATCCATGGTGTTCCGTTGAGATTATATTTTTGACAAGAGGAAGCATTGGTGGTACTCTATTTTTTCTAAAAGTTTTGAAAAGACAAATAATTTATCAATATAATCAAATAATTTTTACATCATACCGGATTTGAAAATTGTTGTGAAGAATGCATTTTCCCAGACAGTGGGAAAAATGCAGTCTTTAAAAGATCTAGTATATAGAACATACAAAGGCAGTAACAGTTGTTTGCAACACCTTTTAAAAAATATGGGACCTATTTCTGAGCCCGGTCCCTTTTTAAGATCAGTATTATTAATGTATTTCATCAATAAATCTACATAGATTTCGATATTTCGTATATCGATAGTAATACCTTTACTAGTGGACGATATTGAATGCGTTTCCGCAGAGTAATGGGGATTTGTTGTTGACTATCTGATCTGATTCATAAACAGAGTCAAAATACTTTGAAAATAGGTTACAAATTGAATGATCGTTTTCCGCCTGTTCGTTCTCACAATTCATAATTGTAGGTAAATCAGATTTATTACGTTTACATTTAATATAGGTATTGCCCGAAACTCTTACTATTGCTAATGTTATATTCGGTTCGTATATGAACTGTTCATAACATTATTTGATAACATTTTTGGCGGGTGCGGAGAATATGATACTTCCTGGTCCCGGCCTCGCTCCCGAATGTGTTTTCTATTTTTTTAAGTTTGGAGGAAACTGTTATTGGCTTTGTGTTTCAATTGTTTATTGTAATTTTACTATGTAAGTTGTTGTTTTCTGAAATAAAATAGATGGACGATTAAAGAGATGCCATTTTTTAAAGTGTTTATATTTTTCTTTCGTTAATTTGATTAGTCGGCTCGAGAACCAAACCAGATATTTATTATTTTCAATTAATTTCGGTGAGCTGTATGTGTCAATCAATCGCTTCGTAAAAGTAATTATTAAAATCGATTTTCCGCTTTATTACTTCACGCATCGCATAAAAACATGTAAGCATTATATATACTATTTTCAAAGAGGTAATCATAGTTTGTATATTAATTAAATAAATGAGGTAATCTCGCAGATATGTGAAATATTTAAATACTATAAGATAACGAGGCCTATTTTTATGGTAAAAGTAATCCATTGTTTTTATAATTAACAACAGATTAATAAAGAAAAACAATGAAATATATTATAAGCTAGACTGCAGTATATATAGAACCGGTATGAATGTCATTTTACCGTGTAATCGAGCCCATAAAAGCCCCACTCTAAGTGGTGTGTTTGACCGAAGCGACCGGTAAATATAGGTTTAATTTGGAAAAATGTGGTTATGAAAATACATATTACCCGTGCATTAATACGTTCAAATTTCAAAGAATATAGAATAAAATATTGCGCTGCTAACGAAAAGTCAGCGTATAATTAATTAAAATTAATAGAATTTATTACCTAATCAGTGCAACTATAAATTGCGTTAAAGCTATCAGATTAAAAGGTTATCAAGTCGACGCGTGAAAAATATAATTATAGAACGCTCGATAGGTAGGACTGTTCATAATGTCAAGAGATAAATGGTTGGAAAGTAGATGAACCGGTTTAGAATTTAGATCGAGTCACAAACATTATGCTCGTATTAATATTGGTAAATTCACTTCGGACATGTTACAAAGTCCATGGTCTCAAGAGTAAAATACAAAAAATTATCTAATACTATTATATCTTGGAAAAGTGCGCAAGACGCACTCGGCATTCTCGGATTGGAGATCCGCGCACGCGTTCAGAGAGGCTCCAACTCAAGGCTGCTTTCGAGGTGAGGCCCGCAGGACCGACGCATGAGGCTTCAATGAGCAATTAATTTAATACCAAAATATTGTTTTCATATACCTAGTACAGAAAAAAAAAATACATATAAATGTCGATGATTTTGGTCATAATGACGTACAAATTTAGTCAAATTTTAAATGGGACGATGAAAATTAAACAGCTATGGAAAATTTATGTCAGTACAGCTATGAGCTAACTCTTTGCAATACGAGTCATGAAATAAATGTCATGAAAATAAAATGGAAAACACGTTAAATAAATACGTGCACTCGTAACGCGTTGCCTACTACACAACTGCAAAAAAAGTAGTCTGGAAAACTATTATTTTATAAAGATGTTAGCACTATCTAATATGAACAGACGCGATAAGAAAAAATCCGATAAAGCTGACGCATTGTTATAATTTTATCACAGAGCGTGTTAATCAATTGTTGCAAAATATTTATTTTGCGTATTCATCAGATTAAATGAAATTTGCTCAATACCGGAAGGCATCGTCATAATCATATTATGTACCGCGATCTTCGTTTCGGCCAAATTGTTTGATTGGCCTGATTTAGAATTTGAGGATATGTATGCAGTTTTTGCACTTAAAGCTAAGCAAATCACAATAAAACGAGAAATTATATTTAAAAAGTATTGTTAGGTATAAAAACAATACGCACTCTACAATTTATTAGACATAAAGATTAAGGATTAGGCTTAAATATTAGGCCATACAACTGTATTAGTAGTAATCGTTAGATCACTATTGTAAATATATATTTTAATATTTTATAGATACTCGTACATATTTTCTCACACACATTTTCGTACTCACACCCATGCACCGTCGAAAACACACGATACAATCGACTTATGATCATATAATACTATGTTTATTAAAATGTTGACCCATGTAGATCCATGTCGACTGTATGCTTGAAGACATTAAGTATCTATCTTATACTCTAAGCCAATAAGATAGATTCTCCCCTTTTTTAGTTAATTTGGACAGATTAACTTCTTGGCCTTTTAATGTAATTGTTAATAACGCCATCATAAGGGTTTTAAGTGTACTTAATTACCATTTCGTAAAAATTAGACGGCCCATCTATCTAATTATACAAGCAATGAAAGGTGGCAACGTTTCTTACGCAGGCATTAAAAAAAAAGAGTAAATAGACAGATGAAAATATAATAAAAGCATTAATTTACGTAACAAGTTAGGGCGAATTTGAGATTAAATAGAACGGCATACTACGGCTAAGCATTTAATGTTAATAACCGCGAGTGACGCGTAAGATTTGATGTTTCGTGCATTATTCAAACGTGTGATAGGTGCGTGATTTGTGCACATAATCGGCGAGATTATTAATTTTGGTTGCATCTGACGTCCAATAATATCGAATTGTAAAACAGTGCTTTCGAATTTCACATATGTACGAGTATGTGACGCTTTAAGACGATAATTAATAAATGTTAAAATAAATAAAGCAATTAATTTATTAATTGGAATATTAATAAGATTTTTCTTAGTAATTCTGTAAATTAGTACAACGAAATATAAATTCGTTTAAGCGGCAATATAAGTCATTTCTAAGTCTTTTTTAAGTCAACTCTGATTTACCTTCCTTAGGCCGCACAGTGCTTAGGCAAATAGCCTACTTCATACTTCTGTGATCTGTGCGTTTGCTTAGAATTATTTACACACAAACTACATGCACGGATATACTTATAACTTCCACAAAAATGTTACGCCAATAGTATAAAATATTTTTTTCTAATAATTAAATTTTACGCGCACATCGATGCAAATAATTTACGTTAAAAAAATATTACTCTTATTATTTATTATTTTACTTTATAATAAACTGTTCATACCGTACTGATTTCAACATTAGAGCCTATAATAATAATTATTAACCTAACAAAATATTAGGTGCGGTCTATTTTACTCTTTATCTCAGACCTAAGTCTGAGAGCAGCTGCGCTACTCTTGAGCTATTTCAAAACGAAAACGCATTGTTTTACTGTTATAAGATTTAATAGTAGGCGTTTTAGAATGGCTCAAAAGTATCGCAGCTCAGTCTGAATGCGCGCTGCCGCGATCTCTCAGTGAGATATGCAACCTCGGCGTTTGTCGAAAATAAAAATATTAGGCCTTCTGCATATTCGCGGTCGTATGCTTGCTAAGCTTTAAAGGTATCGTTAAGCATTAACTTCAACCGCCACAATCTCAACGATGGCAACAGAAACTAGAAAAAAAAACCTTATTACCTTCTTTTAATTATGAAGTAATTTATTACGGTTTATTATTAATATGGTTAATGTTTTACATTAATTTTTGTTATCAATATTATATGAAATAATCCGTTACAATAAGCTGATATAAAAAGCGGAATACAATGGTGAAAGTGGTTCGGTGATTTAACGATCAGGTGACACCGTTTGCGCAGAAGGGCTTATACGCCGGCCGGCTCGAGGGCCGCAAGTGCTTTTACTCGAAATAAGAGTTCTAAGAGAGTTGATGATAGCGGTTGATGATAGCACCTACTCGTTCATCGGCGCAGTTGCGCTGAGCTTTCATCCGTATTTTCTAATAAGACATACATATTCGTATGCATAATATTGTAATTAAAAAATATAAAAATCAACTAGAAAATAGGTAACTAACATCGAGGTGCTAGCAAGCAAAATAGCAAAACTCTGTTCAAGATAACCATGACAATGGACATTAGTTATAATAATGGTTTTTAGATTGTTCAACTTCCGAGAAGAATTTGACAACCACTCTTTAGTATATAAAACAAGGTGCATCCAAGTCTAACATCATAATTTACCGGTAATAAGTTGAAACTGCAAACGAATTAATTAAATAAGCGCTACCTATGCATAGGCAAGATTATTGTTTCTAAACTGTAAACTGACTTGTATGCGGTTTGCGTCTGGCCTATTGCCGACGAAATATTAGTATGTATAATATTTCTATATTAACTATTAAAGTTAAAATGCTCACACATAATTTTAAATGAACCCATGAATACATTGCTTGCAAAGTGCCCACATTATTTTAGTTTAGGTTTAAGGAAGAAAAATCAATCGATATTGTTGCATTCCTAAACAGTCTACAACAGGAAAAAAATATTTATTCATTAGTGTTATTTAATTTAATCGTAATACATTCACGATCAAACGAACTCATTTATATAATAGAAAATATTAGCATAAACTTAGGTACTATTAGACCTCGATAGGGGAGGGGTCAACGTCGATCTGACATTTATGCTTAATTCACGTTTTTCCGACAGGTAAGCTGATTAAATTTAATTAATCAAAGAAGCTCAATATGATTTACGCTATATAAAAAAAATACCTAGATCAAATGTTATAAAAACATTTAGAAAATATCGAAATAATGCCTCCGATTTAAAAAAAAGATTTAAATGCTGTCAATAATATTCTCAATCAGGTTACTGGTACTTTTATACTTTGATTATCCATGTGAACCCAGATGATCAAACGAAGAATGTGTCGAAAGCTTAATAATATGAACTATCGAAGTTGACATTTAGGATTCGGATGATATATTTGTCCGCTAAACGGCCGGTTTCCTGTCGTAAACGAGAGCGAAAGAGACGGCTAGTCGGTCCGAAACGAGGCAGAGAGGGAAAAAGAGAGAAAAGACAAAATAATAACAGTTTCCGGTCCGGCGGCGGTGATAATGGGTTGAACGCCGCCCGCCGACCCTCCCCCGCACGCAGATAACATCGCTTCTCGCATGACTATGCTCAACGTTAAAGATTTATTTATTTATTCAAAAGAGGAAAATTCACGGTAAAAAAGTGATAAGAAATCTTATCACGTTTCTGGGTTACCTCGCAGACCTTTCACTTTTTCCCCAAAGAGTGGGTTTATTTCAATAAAATTTGTTTATTATATTTTGTTCAGAGTTAAATATTCATTCACTATTAATTATTAACATAACATAACAGTCACATTCTAACTACACAAAAATAATGACAAGCGATGTGTTAGTGGAGTTTAATTCAAACGTAATTTATTAAACTTTAGGTTTTTAATTTTGTTCAATAGAACGTAATAACGTTATAAGCGTATAGACTTCAGTAGCGTGTGTTATTTGCCTAATTTCCTGCGATACCTATGAAATTTAAAATTAAATGTAAGTAATAATTGAAAAAAAAACAATTATAGATTGTATTTGTATTTTTTTTTTTTTTATACATTTCATTGACAGTTTTAATTGTTACATGTTAAAATGAGAATTGACATTGAGTCATTCAACTGTCAGTAGTATGAACGTTTTATTTTATTTAATTTAATTTATTTTTAACCTAAATTATAAATAAATTTTAGCTTTCTGCACTGTTCCATATAAACTTTTACTATGCCAACTCTCACACCCCACCGTGAGCGCAATATACTTAAAAAGAGGTACAAAGTTTTTCTTTCGCTTAAAGACACTGTGAGAATTATCATACCCTGTGTTCCAAGACCATTTGCGATTAAAGGTCCAGTTTATTGGCCCTGCGATTTCAAACGGTTACCGAGTAAAAAATTTGTAAACTTGTGATAATATGAAATCGCTTTTGTCGTAATTTCGGACGCTAGGTAAGACACCGCACTGGGTCATTGACCGACCTTACCAAGCTCCTTCGAGCAAAAAAGGAATTTTCGCGAGTGCTTTGATAAAATTAATAAATCTGGGCATGAATTATTCTCGCAGTTTTTAATACAATTTCTTAGACGAAATAGGAAACATATACACCCCCTCGAGTCTTCGGGAATAGTATTGGAACATTCCGTATACTAGTTCAATTATTCTAGTAAATTGAACGGCTTGTATTTATAAATTGTAACAAATTTTCACATAGTTACATATACGTACAAATATATTCACTGAAAAAACATATTAACACACTCTTCGTAATTAATCGAATGAATTGTTCGAAATAAAATAGCCGCAACCTGTAGTTTTAATGTCAAAACTTACGGTACTGCAATTACGGTCAAATTGACATGGAATGATTTATTAAGTACAAAGACTTTTGCACATTGTATGGGTTTTTCGTGAGATTTTTAAAGTTTGACCGAAGATTTATGGTTTTAAGATGGGAGAATGTGGCGATACCAATCATACTCGTAATCAACCGTATTAATAGGTGATCCGACTTAGCTGTTACTTGCGAATTATTCTTTTTTTATTATTTGTGCTTTTGTGCTTAACTTCATTATTTATTTATTTATCGTTTATTCGGAAAACCAATAGTACAATATTGTACAGTTTTCCCCAACCCTGAGTCGGCCGGAGATTGTACGCCGGGGATGTCCAGAGGGGCAGACGTTGTAAGGGCCCGCTTTCACTTTCCTCTGGACGAAATCCTGTGTCGGACGCCACGAAGTGCCAAGTTCCTATTCGATAGCTGACGCCCTAGTTTCTTTTTCGCCTGTGGTTAAGATCGGATTACCTGAGTGAACCCACAGGTCGCCTTTTTGGTTATTACAACACTCCACATAGTACTCGACAAAATAAAAGAAAAACGTCACAGTTTGAGGACCACAGAGTTTATTTTTCAACAGATTTTATCGTTTACACAAGTGGCTTAATTCGAAAATAGAGTTTATTACAGTTTCTTACACTTATGTTAAAATTAATTTTCGATAACGCACACCTTATATAAAATATAACGGCGTTATCTGAGATTATTCTATTGTTGAATTACTAATTTCAACGAATTACGGGCTCTTTAAACGAATGATTTAACAGAGCTTCGGAGCTTCTTTCGCGCCACGGCCGAATCTTTGTGAACACTAACTGAAAACTGCGCGTATGCTTGTTTTAAAGACATTTTCACACACGCCCAGCTTTGTGTCATAGGCCAACACATTTTGCTTTCTGCGATTGGCCGATGACTTTCGAAAAATGCAATTGGCTTAACTAAGCATCTGTCTACACTTCATTGGTCGATTTCTATTTTTTACAATTTTTTGACCAACCCTTTTGAGTATATCTGTCTCTTTTTACTACAGCCCGTCTCTCTCTCTCGTCATTGTAATGATTTACAATTCTTCCGGGGCCCCGCCCAGAGTTTTTTACCCAAAAGGTCTCAAGTTTTTTGCAGGCTGACTTCTCTAAATTTATTTAATTATTCTGAAAATGCTTTTTTCTCTTAATATTAAATACTTTCACTTCTACAGTATGATATCTTTGTTCATTTTTATGCTAATTACTTATTGGTTTGCAATACCTTATGACATATTTACCTTTACGTAAAACGTATAGTGAAAATTAACATAATTCAATTACCTAGTATTAACTGTACATTGTAGAAAACAAATTATTATTTTTTCCTAGATCCATACCTTTTTTTGTCTTATGCTAACGAACTTTGCCTAATTAACATAGGTACCGTTTCATTCACGGCTGATTCATGCTTAGGACTATGTCATATTACAATGGTATGATTAACACTTAAATGTATAAATTATTTCATCTTACTTTAAGCATATTTATAAAAATAATGTCAACATATTAATTTTAAATCTTACATTAAAATTAGTTAAATTTTACGGCATTCCTCAGATCGATTTGATTCTGTAACATGATTTGAATGACATGATTACAATATGAGATTATAATATTCATTATGCAGAAAAATTATTTTTATTCACACATTAATATATATTTTTTTTTACTATTAAATATATTTCTCTGAAAGGCCCACGACGTTCGCTGGGATGCAGCCGTAAAATAATAAATCTTTTCGTCCAACGTCTCGTCCGATTGCATAATGGTTGCACAAATGGTAAGTAACATGTGTTCTCTAGAGTTTAAACGGCTTGTTCCCTGTCGTTTCGGGATGCGCCTATTCAATGATTTTTGAAAGGTTTATCTTTTGAAAACTATGGTATTGTTCAAAGCAAGCTTTCTATTTTGTGACAATACGTATATTTTTAAAGGGTTCGCGTTTCACTTGACTTCCCGGTCACTGACCATATGTCGCTCTGCGAAGGGTTAAATTGCGATGGTTCCAAACAATGGTTTCGCGTCTCTATTATAGCTCGCTTGCTTAGAGTTTACGCAATAACAATCTTTCACGCACTTGTTTGGGGAATACTTTTATGTCAACGTTTCTTAGTGAGGACAATAGATCCATTTTATTTTATTTTTTCATTGTCTTGTTGTTCGAATGCCACATGCGCGCCTGCCCTGTACGACTTGAACGAGTGTTTCAAAGCTATTTTTCTAATTTTCGATACAAATATATAAAAAAAGAATGGTACATACAATTGTGTATAAAATTGACTGATGACAGGTTTACGCCGAAGTACAGAGAGATACATGTAAAGATTAAAATTAAACTCGTACTAGCACTCTAAATACAGATATATATACAGGATGTCCCAAAGTCAATCCCAATAAAAAAACAGCTAATAGGTCCTACGATTCCTAGTGTTATTTGTTAAGAAATTATATCAATATTCGTTATGATATTCGAGAAAAAAAATGTTGAAGTTTCTATTCTAAATCATGTAAAACAGATATTTTTCAATGGCTCCTCCCTCGGATAACTACGACACTGGGTCACTAGGCCGCGTTGTTCGAAACGCCCTATTAAGGCGGAGCTAAATGATTGCTGTCAGATGCCACTGGTCGAACAGAGGTCGGTCTAAGAAGGGGTAACTCCTTTCCCCTTCTCTGGGGTTGTAAGAGGGATGCTATTGGTCGACAGATAATATCGATTTATCGATTGATAAGATCGATTTACACCCATTTTATTACAAAAATAATAAATTTGGTGATGAAAATTTTTCGCATTTTGTTACATAATTTCTTACTCTTAATAGGGAACTTAAACACCCCCTAAAGTTTGTGGGATTTGTCTTGGGACACCCTGTATATGAATATATTATAAGACTTCATTTCACGCCCTTTAAGAATTCTCAATTGTTTTGGGACACTCTGTATTAATAAAAAATGGTAGTCCGCTTCCTTTAAGATATTTTTTAACATAGGAATAATAGTGCTCATTCAACGACGCCGCAACCATGATATTTTAATTACACTCTCCTCATTAGATCTCTCGTGTCATACCACTCTGCCCGCACGCAATGGAAATGAGGTGGAATTACCCTGCTCTCGGTAAAGTTCGCAAAATGAGGTCGCTTTTTTATCATTACAGATTCCAATCGTATCAAAACGCCATCTAGCAATTAACCACACGTTCATGCGTGCGTTCTAATATTGTTTGTACGCGCCGATTTGTACACATTTTTTTGCAGTTTCCAAATAATATTCCTTTTTGCTGAAATATATCGATTTAGCTAATTCCCGTCGAGTTCTAATTGCGATAATACGAGTAAAAAAGAGTATTTATACAGGTTGTTATACAGTTGTATTTATACAGAATGGTCCTGCAGGACCATTCCCGAAGACCGGGGGTTAAAAATTGTATAAAAAAATATGCGAAAATAATTCATGCCCAAATTTATTAATTTAACTACCTTCTTGCTTGCTGGCGTTCGGCATGGCAGGTCAATGGCCCAGCACGGCGCGGCCTCGCTACGACTGAACTTACGACAAAAGCGATTTCATATAATCAGGTAAAGTTACATTTTTTTTTACTCGAAAACCATAATGAATTTTGGTATCAGGAATGGTCTCGAAACACGGTGTATGATATTAAAACAACCCTTTCGTCATTGATACACTGATATATCATATACCTTAATTTTAAACTGTATATAGGCCACTAATATGATGACATGATAAGATTTGACACAGTGATTTCGAGGTTACGTATGTAGCGAAGAAAACTTGTTAACCGTGCCGTGTAATAAGTAGTAATAGAACGTATCAGTTATCACGCCCACTGCCTTATCAACGGGCGACCGCCCACCCCACTCCCCGACACCGGTTTCGACAAGCGCATCGATAACGCCGGATTATGTAATTCAACCCAATAACCCAAAAAATCAAACCGTGCTCTCATTTAAAAACCGTAAATGAGTTGTAAACAGATTTGTGCGTTTAAAAACTTTATAAAGCAGGTAATTCATCAATAATGATGCATACTTTTTATTTGTAATAGAAACAATATTTAATGAGCGGTGTTCCTGCGAAATATATTTCTTATATTATCACTATTTAAATAACAACTTAACCACTTAATCCATGATGAATTTTGATATATATTCTTTACAAATAACACTCGAAATCGCAGGGCCAATCACCTGTTTTTTATGGTACAGTGTAATGTAAAAACATTCGTCAAAAATCGTCGTTATTACACAAAATCATCCCATCGAGAACTTAAGATATTATATGCTTGTTTTATTCAATCAGTTTACTCTCCTCGATCATATTAAGTTATGAGGTCACACCTGTATATTCTGTTAGAACAAACAGCACGCAAGTTTGACGGTCAAATTTACACCGATTCATACCGCAAATGCCAAAAAATAAATAAAATTATTTTATAAGTATAAAAGGGGTTAGGTTAGGTTTATAAAAAATATTTGCCCTTATGCATCGGAACGCTACCAAATACCCAAAAAATATTGGACGCGTGTAATCAAGAGGAAACTTTTAGATGCAGAGTATCATCCTTCCTTTTATTCATCGCTTAAAATACTTTGATTTTAAATAGAAATATAACCTAAGAATATTACTTTCCAAATATTTCTCAATACTGTAATACCTCTCTAACAATACTTTACAATAATATAGGTTGATTATTTATCTTTATTCACTACGATAAGGTGCAATTATCGCGATACATTTAAAAATCGCTTCGACTAGCATGTTTTTTTATTAATGTAAACGTGCAAATATTTCCATCACAGAACATGTAAAATTGTATAAAGGAAAAAAATAATGAGTTCACAGATATTATTCGATTTCAAAGAAAGGGGTGGGAAAATTATTGTTTTTTTGCAGATTCTTAGGATCTGCGTACTAACGCGTTTGTAGATACCTTTATGGCAATGGAGTTTCACATAATTTACCACTCAATTACATTGTATTGGAGTAGCGACCGTCTCAGCTGTTTTCATCCTCGAATTCCTGAATAAGTATATATTGGCAGTCGCGTTGAACGATAGGGCGCACATGTTGTATTTCTCAGAGGACAATTGAAATTTATGGTAAATACTTAAAAATAAGAATAGCTATGACGCCCTGTAGCTATCATATAATATCAACTGCTTCTATACATTATTTAGTAGTAGTGAATTATTTAACCAGAACCTGACGCCTTACAGCTAGGCCCTACAGGTGTCATTAACGGCGCCCCCAGATTACTCGCATCTGTGGTACCCAACTTGTGATGGGTTGCGTCATTTTCTATCTCCACTTGTGCCCGGCACCTTTAGCCTATTAGATGTGCGTTTTGAATGGCCATAGAGGCGAAAGTGGGTTTTTTTTTGGTCTGAGTAGATTAAAATAAAATCATTTTAGTTTTTTTTTGTAAATATTCACGGACGTATATCTATATTATCCGACCAGCTTTCGATGTGATCTAAACGGCTATGGTTGTTTTATCTACAAACAAAAATTGCATTCGCATTTTTTGCATTTCGCATTTGTACTTTTCGAGTTTAAAGTTGCAATGGACGGAGACAGTCGGCCAAAGGACGGCGATAGTAGCTTCTTATACAAGAATATAAAAAAGCTAAAAGAGCGGTCGGAATGTTTTTTGCCTAATTATCAGAAATAATGTGTTGTGAAATACTCATGTATTAGGCAGGTGACAATCTACAGGAAGATTTTGTCTTTAATTTGTCCACTGAGAAAAATACACTTGTGGCAACAATGATTTTGTAATCATCTCTTCTGTAATATAAGTTTTTCTCCACCTGTTTTAACAATCGGTAGTTAAAAATAAACATTTTTTTAAATACATAATGGTTCTGGACATTAAGAGCAATATAGTTTATACGATTTTACAAAATGTAGAAATATCTGTTTTTGGAAGGTGATTTGGAAATGTGATTATAAATTATCGACTTTGGTATAAATTATTTTAAATTTTCACGGTCGCCATTCATATAAACTAATCCATGAAATTACGATTAAAACAGGATTAATTCTTTTAAAATTTTAATTTTAATCCTGACGTTTCGGAGATGATCACACATCCCGTCTTTAGGAATTCTGTTCGACACGTTTATTCGATGCGAACGAATGACGGGACTGACGCACTATTTTGATCAGTTCGTAACGGTGAGATGCTTTGATCAAGTTTTTATTTATATGTTGCAGTAGTACCCTAAAATTGATCATTCATTTTGGATTAACATACTTTATACGTGTAAGAGAATGTATAAAATTGCATTTTTTTTTTTTTAAATCGATAAAATGGTTGTTTAACCCGCTTTCTTCTGCCTAGTTCAGCGCTTCCCCGTACCACAATCGCCCGTAATAATAATCGCAGGTTGAATCTCAGCACGTGTAATGGGGCCCTTACAATTCCTTTTTATTGACATGAAATCGTCATGGCTGATACTAGACGAGAGCATCGTCGCGCCGGCCAGCACTCGTTACGTCAATTTTCTGCAGCCATCGTTGAAACTTAACAACGCGGTACTAACTTCGTAGGTAAGTTTAGGATCAGGCGTTGCGAATTATTTAATGACCTGTCGTTTTTGGTCACGTTGCAATTATTGTGGTTTATTGCCTATCCGACACACAAAAAGTTTCACCGTTGTTAATTGACGTGAAAGTTGAACTTCGACATTTTTACCCTATTTCAGATTTGACGCACTAATTGAAGTGAGAGTTAAAAAGGCTCACCGCATAATAAAACACTGATTGGTTTTATTAGTATTGTTATCATGTGACACAATAAATATTTCATAGCGACAATGCCGTTCACAGTAATAAAATGCCTATTTAAAAAAAAAATCTTATTAATGTTGCAATGTTTTCGTGGAGTTTAAATAAATAAATTAATGGTCAATTAAATTTCAAAACATTTTTTTTAGATAGCAATGCTCATCCTTTTTTAAATTGTTTCTTAAAAGAACTTTAGATACATGGATACTTATACGCAATTAAGTACATGAAAATAGCTATTAACAACATTTTACAATCATTTACAGTGATTCCGCAAACTGTGCGTTCAAAACTGTTCGCAGTGTTGTGCCAAGAGCAACTTGCCTGCCATTCTGTCAACTCTCAAAGGTCGCTTTGTTTTGTCCTTTTTGTCAATAGTGTGTGATTAGATCAACGCGAACCTGTATCACAGATTTACTTCGGCCGCGACCCCCATTTAATTAAAACACATTGAAATGTATGTGTTATATCTACGCACAACACATTTATCAAATACTGATATTATGAAGCATTTATAATTAGGAATAATTCTTATTTCATATTTTTAAAAGGATTGAAATCCAACCGTTGAAATAAAGAAAATTGTAACTAAAATTTCAAAAATGTATCAAAGAGCTACAGCAATTGATACGTATTTATAATTTAATAATTAATACATTAATTAATCAATTGTATAATTGCAATGTTTTGCTTTCACATTTTCAAAAAGGTGTACCTAGTTTGGTCTTCATAAATAAATGTATATAATGTATTTCTTATGTTGTTTTTTTTTTGTGAACTTATGTGAAAATTACCACTTGAATTAGTACTATAGGAGGCCTTTTATAAAAACAAATTTATTTAGGGAAAAAAATCAAATGAAAATGGATGGAGTGGATCTGCTGAATCGATTAAAAACAGCAATAAAATGGGCGATCTATGTGATGCTTGTTATGTTACAGCTTTGCAATGTCCCTCCCTTCCCTCTGGTGGAGGTCCAGAGAAATACACAGGAAAATACAACAAAATTACACTATTTGTTTTTAATTTAGTATTTTATACCTCACGATAACGCTATCGCTAAATGAATACCATATCCAAATTGGTGAATCTCTTTTAAACCTACGTTATAACAAAAAGGCAAACAAACGGAACAGAGAAACAAGAAGATGCACCGCAAATTATGCCATATTGTCCCGTTCTGAGGTAAAAAATCACTGAAATGGAAAAAGTTGGCGATAAATTTTTTAAAAGATAATATACCCATTTTTATAACAAAAAAAACCTTGACGTGAGAGAGTGTACAATCGTACGAAAAATTGTATAAGAGAGTTTAATAAAAGGTCGGTATATTAAAATAAAAATAAATCAATTTATATAAGGAATAATTTGCGTTTGCTCTCTTGAACTTATTAATGAACGTTTCATAAAAACAAATGTAGTATGCTACAAGCGAACAGCACTGTAGCACTGTTCGAATAAATGCATAAGAGTATAATTATGTATTAAGGATTTCATCTTTAGAAAATCATGTTATTGTGTCAAGTTCAGCATCGCATGCAGCCATTGTAGGAAAAGTTACACCGGTTATAAATGTATAATGGTTCAATCGCGTTATTCATTTTTCTCAAACAATGGAAGGCAAAACGGGGAACGAGAATATAGTAGGTTGATAGAAAAGGAAAGTGTGAGCTGTATTTTGTGCGCGTTTCAATTTCGTTTTACCTACAATAAATATTTTAAATACAATACAATACAAATACAATAAATTGTGACATGAACAAAGTTGCACTCGATGTCAAATAAACACGACGATAAGTAAATAAAATGTATATTTGGAATTTAATAAGAACAAAATGGGAAGTATAAAAATTTCCTATTTTTGGAAAATGGTAAAAATGCTTGTCAGACCACCATGACACTGATTTCTATTCTGTGAATCTATGGTGAAGAAATACAATGAGAACGTTGTTACTTTTAATTCTAATCAACGGACATTGCTATTTTTGTAACCGTTTGAGATGGACTTAATTTCGCAAACAAAATTGTTGATTTGACGGCACTTGGTCATAACTTTCTTTTAAATGACAGCGTTACATTGGTTAAAATGGACTTACTGTGTGTGATTCTAAACACAATTTTCGGCGAATGTTTTATATGGTTCTTCGAAATGTCATTAAAATCTCGATTTTGACAGTTTGGACTTATGCACGCCTCATATATCACCCCCCCCCCCCCCCCCCCGTCCGCCATTATCAGTGAATTAATCGGAACATATCGTCGCTCTGCTGGATTCCTGCGCATATTTTAATCGCTAAATTCTGTTATTTTGTGGACCGGAAGATCCACAAGCTCTTGGATAACCCCAGAAGGAATGGCTGAATATATCCTCCGTCGGCCTTTTATTTGCCTAGGGGGAGGGGGGGGGGGTAGGAAGTCTGTTCCAATAAGGCAATAAAAAATTGTATAGTAACAAAACAAAAAAAAAAAATTGTTTAGACATTCTTTAATTACAGACATAAAATAATATTGGTCAGTAATTAGGGTACAAAGTTTAACTTTTATTACCTATATATATTTTATCAACTTGCTTTAACAACCATTACTAAAATAATTAGAATGTCTAACAGCGTCGTTATAACGCTCTTTTAAGCATTAAAGATTCAAATTATTGCGTTATACCTACAAACATATTTAACATGTCGAATTTTTCAGCGATTATATGACTACTGTGTGCAAAATAAACGCTCTTAGCAAGGCCCATTGGCACGTAGAAGTTGTAAATATTAGGACTGAAAAATAAACGAAATAAAAATATCACGACTTGCAACACTAGAAAGCGGGCGATAGAACTAATTAACGTCACGCATGATTGCGCGGAAAATAAAACTCTTCGAAGGCAGGAGATTAAGAAAATGTCCGAAATCGAAATTATCAAAGCGTTTCAACAGCCAATTGCCCGTTGCAAAGTGCATTTTATTCATATCGATCGCACGCCAATCCGACACATTTTCAGTATATGGAATTATTGTCGATCGGAACACGCTAATACGGTTAATTTTTTAACCTCACGGAATGACATTCAGATAAAGCCACCTACCTGTATTTTATCGTGACTGGAGTCACTTTTATGAATGGAAATAAATATTGTCGCTTCGTTATATATAATTTGTACAGTTATGGCCTTTGGTAGATTACTTTTAATACATCGCGATCATAAGTCGACGTGTATGTGTAAGTAGAATCGTTCACAATAGTTGTGATTTTAACTATCCTTGTATGAGTGAAATTATAATTACACAATAGCAGTTGGTTATCGCTTCGATGTGTGATAGATGATCTTTGATCGATTGTAAATATGTACCACGACAGTATTGAAATAAATCGTGCCATCGATTTGAGTTGCATTCTAAGATGTTATTTGCTAATAGGTTTTGCCAGGGCTGATTAGTAAACAAGAAATAATAAATTATTGGAATATTATATTCGACAATGTTGGCCAGTAATCAAAATATTATCTAAATAATTGAAAATTAATAAAGATTGGCGGACTTTTATTTGATTTTACCGAAATAGTGGCGATTTCGAGATCGCGTTTATGGCCTTCCTAGTATTTGATCTTTGCAGCTAAGAGATTTTCTCGTGTTTTGAGCATTGGCTAAAGAGCGGACTTGCGGATTCCTCAACGAGAGAAAACAGAAATTTAATTAGCCGAGGAATAGAGAATTGTACCTGCACTTCGGTGGTCTGATTTCATATAAACTAAGATAAATAAAATCAAATATAACAAAGTAAATAGATTGATTAAGGACGTGACGTGACGTCATAGTCACGTTGGTCGCCTATGTACGCGGCCAAACATTAAAGTGACCACTAGCCAAAACAATAAATACGAAAGGTACCCACCCTTGTCCCCTACCTTGAAAGCTTGAATGCTTGGAAGCTTACTTGAAAGCTAGCCGGGCCTCGGACAGTTATATATTATAACATGACAAAACTATTAAAATACAAGTTTTCAGTGAGCCTGAGAGCTACGCAAAATTTATTATACGTATATCTATACACCCCGCTTGCGAGACAAAAATATGTATATAGAAATGCAATAGAACCTTCTATTCTATCCTAGAAAGAACCTTCTATTCTATCCTAGAAACGGAAGATACGGACTAACGCGACTATGCATAGGATCGTACATTCGAAATAGTAAATAGTTACACTACTATCTAAAACTATTTTTATCTAATTAATCCTTTTTTAGCTGTTAATTACTCTAGTAAAAGCGCAGTTACCTCGAATACTGAGAATAATGCTGTAGTGAATTGTGCCGGCAGACTGACCCGTGCAAAATGTCTTTTGCGAGTTTCTTGCGGTTCAGTAGGATTCGGTGTTTTGTAGGTATTACCCCATAGGAATAATATACGAATGTAAAAAAAATATTTTTAAATTTTTTGTGTCTTAGTAGAAAACACACTCAAATACACTGAATTTAGTAAACCCGGAAGCATTCTGAAAACAACTGCGACAGTGGCCCTTTTATAAGGACCCGTCATTTTTGCATACAAACACTGTACTGTTACAGAATAAATAAAAGTTAGTTGCGTTGTGACTTTTATTTATTTATTGTTTATTTGGTACAGTATATAAGAAATGGTAAATACATTTGTGTATAAATTTTGTAGATATAGAAGAAAAATAATACTGGATATCGTTTTATCTCTTAATTATATAGGCTTCTATCAAATAAAATGTTAAAATTCCACTTTCTGTCTGTATTTATTTAAACATTTTATCAAAACTTTAGACATACATATCTTATTGATTAATTAATACAAGAATCGAGAAAATAAAACTAGAGGCATACCTACTGTTATGGCTTTCAACCGTTGATACTGGATCCTGCTCGTGACCAAATAGTTCTTCTGACTCTTTGGCCACTCGGCCTGTGATGATGAAGACGACAGATACAGTACTGCCGCCCGATCTACGATGACACAGAGATTTGTAGACACAAGCCTTTAAACTCGACCCTCAGGTCAAGATAAAACTCGCTACGCAGTCAAATTAAACTCACAATTCGAATATAAACTTCTTTATTGTGGACTGTATTACAATGATTCGAAGAGTAAGAGGGTACACAGATACGAAAATCGGCAGCCTCACGGCGCTGCGTAAAATATGGAAATGCACTCAGAATGCCACGATACATCGCCTTTTATTCGTAAAGCTAAAAAATACGGAACTTTACCTTAAGCTAGCTTTATAATTTTCAATGTTTTTTAATAATTATTTTAGTATCAAACATTAATGATTTTCCTTTAAGATATATCAATTAATATCTAGCTTAAATATTTCAATATTGCATGTTACATTATAGAAATACATTTTTTATTAAATGTCCTAAATAAAAGTATAAAACCTACTTATTCTAGGATTCCCGTAAGTTTTCAAGCCATTATATGCCAATATTTTAACTTATTATAATTATTCTATAAAAATAACATAGTTTCTATAAGCGTACTTACACTCTATCTTTAGTTAAAACATCTTTATTTTGTTTTAAATGAATACCCACTTAATAATCCCCATTGACGCGTAAACAAACGAACTACTATGAGCACGTGACATTTTTTTATTAAGCTTTTTTGTAAAAGGACTTCACCGTGACGTCATCTCAATGACTATCGCGGGATTCCTTTGAGGGATTTACCGTGTGTGAATAACAAGGCCTTTGTTTTTCCTAAAAAATATTAACGGGAAACTCTTTTAAAGGTAATTAATTTGTATGAAATTAGATATTAATATTTTGGTCGTAACAGCTACTTCATTTCATAAAGATGCAAATTCAACTGAGTTTCTCAAGATAAAATAATTACGGTACAGTGATGTTGTTTTTAAAAGTTGTTCGATGAGACAGAGTGAAGGCAGACCACGCGCAAGACAGAAATCCCTACTGGCTGATGTTTCACGATATCGATTATATATTGCTCAGATCCTGCTTGATGCGAACGAAGATTCCGCAGATGATGATGAACAGTATGAGCTTTAGAAGGTCACGTGGTGAAATGTCAGAGACGTCTCCGCACTGGCAAAAACCTCTACTTTCCATCCCGGAGTCGCGGCCTCGGCAACTTTCTAAATGAAATATCAGCCAGTCGTCGCAGTTTGCCTAAAATGCTAAGTCGCGACGTTTCGCTACTAAATCTCAGAGTGAATGTCTTTCAGTTCGACTGATGGATTGCCGTCACGATTTATTTCCAACACGCTTCGAGCATTCGACCGGTAGCAGATAAAACACAAATTTTATGCGTTTTCGTTATTACATGGCATGGCACTTATTGTCAGGGAGGAAAAGGGGGTTTTTACATAAATACATACATTATAAATGAAAAAATATATAAATTATAAATAAAAATATATTCAAATAATACTTTAAATAAATATACGGGCGACTTTTAAAGGTAAAAATAAGGTTTTCTTTTTTAAAAAGACTGCGTATCATTGATTTCACACACCAGATATTCACTGTGAAATATTTTTATGATCAATAACGGAGATTGTAATTGGTCCGTAATTCGTATGGTAGGCCACGACTGCGCTATAGCTATTGTGGCAGTCAGGACTGGACTGAATAAGGAGATATATATTTTTTTGGTAAATTTAGGTCTTTACTCTTACAAAAAGCAGTAACATAATGACCTCTCAATATGTCACCAAAACTAAATAAATATGCCTCAAAATGGAACAATGAAAAAAAAACATTACAAATAAAGACATTTTATAATCCTGCGGTTTATCAATGTAAACATAATATTTAATTTAAATGATAAGGTATAAAATGAAGAAACTACGGATAACGAACCATTTTTTTATCTGCTACGCAATATTTTTTGTATAATGAGAGCGTGCCAAAAAGTATAATAATTTGAATTGCGAAATGTTTGAACGCGCACGCAAATAATCATTATCCTAGTCTGACACTCATCTTAGAGTTCAACGCACTCCGATTAAAAGTATCTTAATTATTATCAGGAATCTAAATAATGAAAACAAAATAATTTACAGCTTCTTTGGCGGGCGGCGCGCCGTGCTATCATCATCCGGCTGCGAGAATCGCGACCAGCCTCGTAGCAGTTATTTTAGCATAGCCGTATCGATTAAAAGCATTCCAGTTAGTATTTTTAATACTAACAGTATAGTACTAATATTTAACTTTGAAGTTACAGATACGTCTAAATCCGCTGAGAATATTTACTAGTGGCCAGTAGGCCGTAAAATACATCATAATCTCTCATATTTAAATTTTGATTGATGCCATATAGAGCTGGAAGATATTGTTTAGCATTAATATCTTAATTCTTATTTCTTATATTCATAAATGACCTACCTACTTGTGTTAATTCACTCATGCAACTTTTTGCTGATGATAGTGTCATATTTAAGATAATTAGGAATAAGTCAGATTGTGAAACACTGCAAAACGATCTAGATGCGGTGGTCCGATGGGTTAATTAAAATGGCATGCGATTAAATTCGGACAAGTCAGCTTTGATGCAGTTCGGTTCAATCCATAACGATTTCAAGTACGAACTAGCTGGCAAATCACTGTTGAAATCCTCTACCACGAAGCATCTTGGAATTACCCTGTCATCTAATCTCCATTGGGGAACTCATGTTGGTGATGTAGTGAAAAAAGCTCAGACAATTACGGTTTGTTATGCGAAGTCTTAAATGTGCAGATTTTAAAGCGTTGGCTTATAAAACGTTAGCTCGTCCTACCCTCGAATACTGCTCATCAGTATGGGATCCTCACACCCAATGTCTTCAAGACGGACTAGAAGCAGTTCAGAGAAAAGCAAGCCGGCATGTCTTTAGGCGTTTTAGTCGTTATGATAGTCCATCTGAATTATTTTTAACTCTTAATTGGGAGCCACTAAGAAGGTGTTTCGAATTCAGATTAAATAGTTTATATAAGACTGTAAGGAATGAGCCTGCTAAGATTCCAGCTCTCTAAGCCTCCTTATATTGGCTGTAGTGACCATCCTTCCAAAATAAAACCTATCTTGAGAAAACAGAACATTGGGTTCAATTCGTTTCTTTCCAGAACAATTCGGCAGTGGAATTCTCTTCATAGGTCAGTATTTGATCCTTTTCCTAGTTCTAAGGCTGTTTTTAAGCGTAGGCGGCGAGTTGTTAAGTATTAAATTTAAAGTCGCCGTACGTCGTAACTAAGTCAAGGCCATTACCGATTGACGCGGCATCGAAATTCGCGCGCTAACCGAACTGACACCAGCTGTTAGAAAATATAATAAATTTGGAGATTTTTTTTTTTTGCATTTATTTATTTACATTTCTTACTCGTAATAGGTTACACCCCTCCCCCCGTAAGCCTTCGGGAATGGTCATAGGACACCCTGTATTTCTATGTTAATCGATCAGCCTCCGATGTGATCTAAATGACAGACGACCAAAGGACGGGGATTTTAGCTTCTTATATTGTAGCGCTACGATGCACATAGACAATGATTAGGGGAAATATGAGTGATACGTATGGCAACATAGCCACGCTACAAAGTGTTCGATTATTATTATTATTAGAAAGTATTATTCGATCATTGGCTTTGAGGTTAGCCGATATAGCTATTAGAAACAGCCTGTAAAATTTCGAGTTATAATCATTTTATCAGTGCTGCCACAATTGTAACGAATGCATTAAATACTTAACTGCAATGGAAAATAAGCCGGTTATAGAGCATAAAATCTTTCACGATGGCGATAAATAAACGGTCGTTATTGAAGTAGCAACAGCAATTTTTAACCGAGTAGATAAGCAAAAAAAAAAGAAAAAAAGGTGTAACTAATTTTACAACACTATAAAGTAAAGCGCTTTTAAGATAACGTGCATGCATATTTTTTTAGGTTATGGTTTATATGTATATTCATAGTATACATATATTTATCAGTATACTACGATTTTAGGTCAATGAGAATAGAAAGTGAGAAGGATTTATTTATTGTGGTGAACCCAGAACCCAGTCATACTAAGGTTGGTACATGGAAATAGGAATGGCATAGAAGCGCTACTCGGATATGATAAAATCATGACATTGCCGTCAGTCGAACCCCCCCCCCCTGCCCGGTGTCAGGAAATGATTGTGTTACTTGTGTCGGTATGTTACCACCGTTCCGATGTCTAAAAATGGATACACTACGCAGTACGTAGATTTGGCTTATGCCTCGTTTATACCTAATTTAATGCTCTGTGGGATGGTAACAAGACGTGATATGTGTAAATGTGTAATCAATGTAACGTATTGCAATTAAAAATCACATTTAAACCGAATCCGTATAAATAACAAACATATTTTCACTTGCATATGATAGTATTTCTCCAAACTAACCTGCATAAGTATAAATTAACGCCGAAAAGAGTCAAGTTCAGGATGCTGTATTTATTATAGTAGATACTTAAATTATTATTTGAATTATTGTGATTGCAGACCGATTTTTTAGAGATTATCACATATTCCACTTTTATTATTTATAAAAATTGCCTTACAAAGAAATAAAAATGTAGTGACGGTTTGGTTAATTATGGAGAAATCTTTTTAAATTTATTGTTTTTATTAATAGTTTGTTTTTAAGGTATATTTCAAACGAAAATAAAAAACACTCTTGTGTAGGAACACCTGAATAGCCACCATTTTTATAGATTACTTTTTTCTAATAGGCACCAATTTTATAATTACCTAATCTAAATTATGCCTTTCGAAATAGTTATAAAATATGTTATAGCCCTAATACCTATAATAATGAAAATATGTGTCTCACGTTACTATCAGGCTGCCGAATTTATATTATTGTTAATAAATTTCATAAACAATTAACAAAAAAGTTCATTGTTATGGTTATAAAGATTATCGTAAAGGTAAACGAAAGATAAATGCGCGTAAACAAAAAATGCGAGGGTATGCTAAAACACGTTTTTATAACAAAAAAGGCGAAAACTATAAAACGTGTTTTCCGCATCCAAATATAGGTACATATATACATAGAGATAACCTGAGCAATTAGGTAGGTATTCACAACGATAAAGGGTCCTACTCACTAATCAGCGGCCCTTCCTTGATTGCATTCGAACTTTTTTCTGTACATAAAGAGATTAAAACCACGATAATTTGAAATTTATAACATGGCGTTTGATGCAGTAATAAAGGCATCAATAAGCAATCTACCTTCAGAGAACGTCAACTTCCAAGACTGAACTAACGTATTAATAATCACTTTCGCTGGCCGATGTCTTAAGCCGAAGGCTTCTTCTATGTGTCGGCATTAGTTATAAGATATTAGATACGGTTCTATGTGTATTGAAAAGACGAACTAAATTGCGGTTAAATTACAAACAATATCAGATATGCCTAATCTATACGCGAAGAGAAAACTTTGTGTCGCTACATATTGCGCGCACGGAGGATTGTGAGATTAAGCGTGGTTAAAGTTTATATGAAAGTTCAGAAAGCCAAATTTATTTAGAATATGTGTTATAAAGACATTAAATTAAATAAAATAAAACATTCATACCACTGACAGCTGATTGACAGAATCAGTTTAGAGCTGTGAATTTTATGTGATTTCAAATGTTCCTTTTTCAATGTCAATGTAATAATAATGTCAAGTAAAAATAATTATCAATGCCATCTTACACCTCTATGAACATCAAGTCTCATTTTTACATGAAAAAATTAAAACTAATAATGAATTGTATTGAAAAAATTGTATCAAAAAATAAATACAAATACAAGCTGTAATTGTGTTTTTTCTTCAACTGTTACTAACATTTAATAGGTATTGCAGTGAATTAGGGTTAACAACATACGCCAATGACATATTTGTACGCATTTGCAACTGACGTAATTTTTTAATAGCGGCAAATCGCCTGAAAAGATAATTGACACAATCTTTGTAAATATTGAAATTTTTTTAAAAAGTTTTTAATTATTTGATAAAGTGCTGGATAGCATAATATTTATAAAGGTTCTAAAGAGGTCCTGTACTTGAGAGCCCAGGATGTCGGTTTAAACCCAGCGCTGAGTTTTATAAAAATGCATTTTTAACTCTCACCTGTCCTCTTTATTGTAAAATATTGTCAAATATTATGTAACCATCTAATTACATGAAATAAAGAATTAAATTTATCAAATAATTAAAAACTTTTTCAAAGTTTTTCAATATTGTCAAAGATTGTGTCAATTATCTTTTCAGGCGATTTGCCGCTATTAAAAAACAATCATCAAATATAAGTCAAATAACTTTACAACTCAATTATACAATGATATATATAAAAAATGCATTATTTTATTTCATACTAAAACTGAATTCTTCTATCCACCATCCCATCCACCTAACCATTCAATCCAATCTGACCTTTTATGTATAATTTGTACATTTGTGATTTACATATATGTATTATTTAACTATGTAACTGTTAATATAATATTATCACTTCAAATCAGTTTGCTAAGTGGTAAAAGAAAGGTTCTAAATTGGCGAAGGCTTAATATTCACATTTTTAACGATTCGCGTGAGACACTATTTTTACACGCTTTTTCTAAAGACTATTTCGATTTGACTTTGTCTGAAGGACCTTCATTGTTCACACACATAATGGTCAAGCTCTCAGCTGTCTTTGGCTTCGGTGAACGCAATCGCAGTTCACACAATATGATAAAATTTATGAACATTATCAAGCGGAGCCTGTGCCGTGACATGACATTTTTAGACTGGCCCTTTGTGGACGCAACCGTCCATGGCTTGGCCCCAATGCTTGCCACAATTCTAACCCCAGCATTGAGGCTGGTGTGTGGAGCTGGCTTTACACATTAATTAATTACCATCCGGTTCAAAACATTTCTCTTTGATGGTGGAATACAAGTGAAGTTTGTAAACACACCGTAAATCTCACATTGACTTCCCTTTTTAGTCACGGTTTTGCCTATCACACCAGTGACGACAGCATTGGAAACATATGCATAATTTTCTAGATTCGCCGAATCCGCCAAATTCTATCGCGAATTTTCGAAGTTTCGACAAATATGAGTAATAATAGATAAATCTAAGTATATTTTTGTAGTAATTTAAACTTTTTATGCCCACATAAATACAATTTTGTTTCCTTATGCATAATTTTGTTTAACTGAGTATCTTTTACTGAAAAAGGAGAAAAATCAATCGAATGATAGTTCAATAATAATTTAAGTGCCATATTTGTATTTTAATAAGATAAGATTGCTAGTTTTGTGCGAGAACTTCCTGCCTATATGGGTGAAACCGTCCGCCGAATTGAAATTGAAATTGGATAAAAAAATGGGTTGTTTCTTTGTTCCCAACCTTAAACATTTGCACAATTTGTGTATGGCAAAGTGATGTATTTCAAACTATTTTAAAAGTATTTGAAAGAAAACTAAGATTGCTGCATTTGATATTTTACAACTTATATATAAATAACCATCAATAGTCAAAGCAACTATTCGAACTTTTTGGATTTGCTATTACTATAGCCAAAATAAAAAGTTCTGTATTCCCTGGTTGGGTACGAATTATGCTAAGACTCGACTCATATCGGGCATGTCTGAAAACATCCTAACCTTAAATAAGAATTTATTATTATTCAATAGTCTGCCTCTGCTCTGGCTCAGACTCTTTAAATTTATAGGTACAAAGAGAATGTACTACATAATCGCACCCAACTGCGCCTTCAGAATCCTTACTCATATTCCATACCACATTTGTTGGATTTTCAAAACTATTCTTTTAAAATTTAATCTTATGTAATAGTTGTTGTTTCCTACATAATATATTAATAAATAAATTAGGTAAATCTAGCGATTGCCTAGGATGGCCGACATCGGGAAGTAACGCATTCACAGGAACTCAGCAAGGTCAACCTTTAATATATGCTAATCGATACGAAATGATTATTAATTCGTTAAGAGATATTGTAAAATTTGCAGGAAAGAAATATATCCACAATGAATCTTATATAAATAAATCAAATGAAGGTAACAATAAAAATAACGAAATTATGGTAGAAACGGCACCAATAAAGGTGGTACATATAGCTATGTAAAATATATATGCAAAAAAAATGATGAATGGCATAAGATATAAAATGGAATTAAAAGTTACAAAATAAATGGATATTTTGCATGCTTAGTGTTATGTTAATTTTTACCTATCACACATATTTATCTGACTGACAGTCCCATTCCCTATTTATGTCCGTTTTTTTACCATAAAAAAACAAAATATGACCTTGTATACCCATTAATATTATCTTTTATTCGGCCTTAGTAAATGTGACGGAGAAGCGTTGACATTTTTTGCACCAAACGACATTTTTTTTGCATTTTGCGCCAAACAGGAATGCGCTGGCTGGCCCTCATGAAAATGGCCACAACCTCTTTTTGAACGTCTTACATCGAATTGTCGCCATGTCTGACCAGAGAACGGCATTTAAACAATGAATATTTACTTCAAGAAGACGTTGTTTTATAATCATCGTTCAACTTCACTAACCTGTACCTACGAACTTCATGAAAACGTTTTGTTGACGTAACTGTTCTCTTGCTACTTGGCAACGTAGGACCCGAAATTTTGTGTTATGGTACCAAAGTTAACATAACCAGTATACTAGTAACAGTATTTTATCTCAAAAAAAGAAGTATTTTTTTTTTGCTATTCCCAAAACATCTAAACCATTACCAAATGAACCTACATATACTTACCAAAAATTTAGAAATAAAATATAGTTGTTATTTAACACAAATGTAGGTGGCGTAGTGTAAACAAATTAAATGGAGATTGTGTGAACGCTTCTCATTTGATTAGCATTTTCATTTATTATTAGTTATGGTTGCAGAGAATACCATAACCTAACATAAATATCTATAAATTCCTCAATATTTATTAGAACCATATAGTCGACGTTTGAAGGATTAGTTTTATGGCCGGTCTTTGTCAACGTCTTTCTTTATCAGTGTAGTTTTCAGTACACTAAAATTGTGCGATAAGGTTTAAAAGCAGCGAAAATCTACATATCTTCGAAATATCTTCGTTTCAACGGTGTTTAAGTGGCATGTTAAGTAAGAGGCGACGATTTATAAATATATATATTTTATTTGTTTTAAAAAGAAAAAAGGAGACTGCAGGATGTAAAGGAAAGAAAGTTTACTTTCCATTACTTCCTGCAATGAAAGAGGGGAGGGGAGAGGGAAGGTTTGGAAAGAAATTTATAACAATCCATGTGATTTGATCGACAGTGATTGACACTATATTCAGAGTAAAATAACCTTTCACAATAGTATGACCTCGACTATAAAATTGTTCGTATGAAATGATTTCATATTTAAAAGATCCCTCTCTAGATATAAGAGGATCATTTAATATAGAGGAATACCTACTTATAAATAATTGATCAAATTCCATTGATACTCGTAGTATCAACGACTGTAATGATTTATGGGTTATGCGTTTATAGATAATCGCAATTAGGAACTAATGATGATTACCATTTAAGCATTGAAAATTATACGGAATAATATTATTTGATTGATTATCTAGATTTTTTATACCACGTTAAGATGAATAAGGTAAAGCAGATTGTTAAAGCTAATAGAATTTGGATGTTACAAACTCTGTACGTAAATCTGTCTTTCCGAAAATCTTGCTATCCTAAAATTATTTAACATTTACTATCCAACGCGGTCGCCACAATCTCTTTAAACTTTCTCGTTGCCGTACTGAAATTCGCAACTATTATCAAATGTATATTTTCTTATACAATTAGAATCAGAAACGTTTAACAGTTAACAAACTTCACGAACCTGACCTGGTTATATGCTAAATGATTTATTTAATGTATTACAAAAATAATTTTAAAATGTACTCTCTAGAGTACATCGCTACGTTAGTTAAAGCGACTTGAAAGGCTGCTAGTTAAGACTAAAAATAAGTCAAAATCCACTTGGACAACTGTTGCGACGGCCTACCAGAAAATCAATTAGGATCTGCGTTGAACAGTGATACTCCCCCCCCCCACGGCTGTATATTTGAATATCTACATAATAACCCGATTAGAATTTTGCTTACGCATACATTGCGGTTAATCGTATAATTAGAAAAACAGACGATGAACTCTTTACTCTTTCCGCCAAGACTTGCGACACAGTGACTATGCAAAAGTCTACGTTGGCTATTTCGTGTGCGGCGCAGAGATATGTGCCGATTTTATATAGCGGTTAAAACATAAACATTTTGCTGAGAAAACAACAGAGGTTTTTCGCAATACTTTCCAGGTACCTAAGTATTTGGAACAATTAAAGGTTAGTGCACCCATGCAAATTACAATGGGTAGGAAGTTCGACTTTTCATCGAAAAGAATATTGCGCAAAAAATTGCGAACAATCGATGATGCAAATCGAGCACATTCAAAACGTAAAAAGTGATGATTTTGCACGTTATCAAATAGGGTTTCTTTATGGGGTTAGCGGTAAAATTAATGTTTCGTTTGCAAAGAATTTTTTCGTCGAGTTAAAATATATTTAATATGAAGTATCAGAATCTACGCGGAAACATTGAACCTCTCTTGTCTGGAATTAACTTAGGCCAACTCACCTTAGTTGTAATGGCTATTTCTGTTGAAATCAAACAATTATTTAGTAAGGAGAATATTATTTTTCATTACTGTCTTTTTAAAAAAGCGAATGAAATGCCCAGGATGGTTTTTATTGCCTTTCCTGGTAATAAATTCGTATTTATACGTCGGTTGCAACAAGGGAGACCTCCGTCTGCAAACCTAGCAATAATATTTATCAGAGCTAGCTAGTAAATATTGAGAACTAATAATAAATAAATAAATAAATAAACATAACAGCTAAACTCTATTTCAAATAAAAATGTCCATATAGCAAACTTATGCGTCCAGGGAATAGTAGATATTGTATCTGTAAAGTATTTAAGTCTTATTTGACTTAAATATTTTATAACTAACAAACAATTACCTTCGCTTTTCCTCATACCAGGCGTATAGGAGGAGCCAAATCGATCAGAGATTTAATATTACTTAAAGTCAATAAAACTTTTGCCGAACATTATATTGCAATCCTGGCACCAAAATTTCTCAATAAGATGAAATTGAAAATTTGGAAACTGGACGAAAATCTTAAATTATAACATAAAATTTTGGTCAAATGTCAAAACGTGCATTTTTGTTTTAAATTGGTTTTATTTTTTTTTTGTTTTAAAATACTAATACAATGGCACCTAATTTCCTCTTCTGATTTCGCAAACTCACACACCCACATTACGCCCCATGCCAAACCACCGCCAAACACATCAAATTCCTTTTTAAAAACCCACACAAATATACTCACAATACACATGCCCCCACACACATAGAATTTTCATAGAGAGCATTATTTAATGACGTGACATTAGGTGTCATATTATATTATATACGAGGTAATATATGTGATTATATTTAAAGCCGCACAAGAATATTTTTAAGCA
Source organism: Neomicropteryx cornuta (assembly GCA_020383195.1). NCBI lineage: Eukaryota > Metazoa > Arthropoda > Insecta > Lepidoptera > Micropterigidae > Neomicropteryx > Neomicropteryx cornuta. The sequence continues at coordinate 15,698,708 of JAHKQU010000008.1, read as the reverse complement.
GGTACTTTCTCGGGCTCTATCATAAGCACTGAAAGAGGTACCTTACAAAAATTTTACCTTAGAATATGTGTTTACACCTAGTTAGATAAACATGGCACTCGCTTTCTTGACGAAACCTAGTGTGCGTCTACGCCGATCACACGACTTACATTTTAGTTTTTGATTATATTTTACGAAATAGTTTATTTTTTTTAACCTAATTGTAGGAAAGTGTAAAATTACCTATAGTATTTTAGAGAAAATTTATTGAATTCTTTAAGATTCATCGAATAATAAAAAAAATCCATAAAAATTTCAGAGTACAAAGTTTTTATGGGAAAATACCTAAATTTTTACTTGTGTGGTAGTAAAGGAAAAAATCTGTGTTTACCGAAGTTCTGTTAGTTCGGTTTTTCTATGGTCTGCATAGACTAGTTTACGTTGGAATGGGATTTTTGATAAATAGGTTTTTCTTTTTAAAATTAAATTGATTAACAAATTTCTGTGAAACTATTTCGTGAAAAACAAATTTCAAGATGAGATCATTTTAACTGAGTGATATTTTTTAATTCGGAGACAAAAAAAGTACACCTCTGTAGATAAACAAAATGAACACAGCAAATGCATTCCAAATGGCGGCTGTTTACTATCGTCTCAATGAAAGCTATAAAAAAAAAGTAAATTCAAATCCTCATACACCTATATAGTCCTACCAATGTGGTTTTCAAATGAAATGTATTATATATAATACTTAACTTAGCCTAACTAAACTTTACCTAACTAAATGGTAATAAAGAGATTGAAAAGTCAAACATAAAAAAAATAAAATGTATCATTGTCTCTCATTTGACTCTATTTGCAAAATATCACCTACTTTACTTTTGAAATAATCCTCTTAAAAAGATATGAAAGTAAAAGTCTTCATTCGAATGAAAATATAACGTCGAAAAATTGTTTGCACATTATTTTATAGAGCAGGTCAGCATTTCGAGAAATTTCATGTGAAATGGGGTTAAAAACTAAGCCTCTTTTATCATTTCGTTGTAAATAAGCCTACTAAATGTCAGCCACGTTAACAGCGCCATCGTTGTGTAAACCCTGGACTCGAAACAAACTAGAATCGCATCGCAATTTGCGAAACTATATCACGACTGTTTGGAAATGTTGTCATAGGTATGAATTATGGTTGCGATCGAAACATATCAAATGCCAAATAACCACGGGACGATGCCAAAATTAGCTGTCGGAAAGTAGTCTCCGCAAGAAAAGAAACCAGAGCAACCTTCTAGATAAAAACGACGCATTTTTCTTGTCGCTCGTTCAATTTATTCAACAAAAACGTTAGAAAAGTTGCGGTCACTCAAACGTCGATCGCCCAACCCGGAAAATATTAAAAAATTCAAATAAATAATTTATCCGTCCGTACAGACAATCTATTGCTGTTTAAGTTAATTTCGTTACAGCTACTATCGTTACATTAATATCGAAAATAAAGTCAACAGGCCTTAATCATATTTCCGATGAAATCTCGATGTAAATTTTGTCCCTTAAATTTTGATTGTACCTATTTATTCAATTACTATTGTAATTGCAACACTAAGTTTATTTTTGTGTGATCAACTTACATGCATAGTTGTCGTTTCATTTCAAAGCTGATTTTTCCACTAAGGTTTAATCGCAATCGGTATTCAATATTCGAGAAAATATTAAAATAACAGCCCTATTGCCCTGTCCAAGTTCCATTATGGGCTTAGTCATTTTGTTTTTAGTATTCCATGTCCGCCCTCTCCCTCTTCCGGATCAGGAGTTATCGATTATGCTATGGACACTGGAGCTGCCTCCGAAGGACCTAGCTGCGATACACTGCTTGCCGCTGACCTAAGATAGTTTTTAATTAATCTTATTTGATATTAATATTTATGAATATTATTGTTTGATTTTCAATTTCCTTAATTTTTCATTAATGCATATTGTTGGGTATTCCCTTTTTACTATTGCATTTTTAACTGTCGAAAAAAGGGAGTATTTTTTTTTTAATGCAGGCACATCATATGTTCCCTCATTACTATTGATTAGATAAGCGATTTCGATATTTTTTGCATATGATAATTCTATTTTAATCTAGTCACGATATGTCTAGTGCAAGATAAGAAAAATAAATAAAAATTAAATTTTCCATTCCAAATGTTTTCATATCGCATTGATCAATATTAAAATAATAAAATAAACTTCTTAAGATTGCTAAACAATAAAAAAAAAACAATCCACCAAAACGTTTAAGTCAGCGCAGAGCCATTGCGGATTTTATTTAAGGTTTTATATATTTTCTGTTTTTGTATCCATTTAAAAAAAAAAAATTGGCAAATCTAAATTTAAAATCATTTATAAATTGATGCTTTCTTATCAAAATGACATGAAAACCTTTGATTTTATTTTATTAAAATTTTGGCATTTAGAAGTATGTAGAGAGGCGTCGCTCGTCGCGTTGTTTCAATTTATTTGGTCTCACCCTGTCAATGTGAAGTTGTCAGTCTGTGCATGGGGACTATAGATATACAGACAGCTGGTAGTAGTATCCATTAGAGAGGACACGACTGAGGCCTGGGCTGCCTGGCTGTCACAAGTCGTGATGCACGCGCGGCGTGCCGGCCGCAGCACCGCAAACTAACTCATCACATTCCACCTCGAGGTGACGAAACGGACGCCGAGATTAGTTGGCGCTAATATTTCCAGGTGGTTTTCATTCAGCCGGGAGTGAAAGTATAATCGAGGAAATATAATTACTACTAAATGTAATGCACAGATATGGTTTTTATTACCGGGATCACATGCTGTGTTGACGCAGATTGATACGTGGGTGGATTTCGATCTATTAGTGACGCCCTGATCGTCTGAAGTCGATACCACCGTGTTAAATCGAATTCGCGCCGGGCTGAACGGAAATTTATGAATATGTGAGGAAACACAGAATTCCCTAACAGAATTGTAATGTAATGCAAGACTAACACTTTTTGTTATTTAATTTTATCTGCACTATAACTGATTTTAAGCTGCCATTGTACCCTTTTCAATCACACAACTTGCATTGGCTTTTGCGTGCGTGCATGTTTTCGAAATACACGTAAAATGTTAACGTTTTTGGTTAATTTTGAAAGTTATATAAAGATAGCTCCCGGACAGAATTCTTTATATTGATACAAATCAAAATTTAAATGAGTGCAATCCTGAACTATGAACATGACTTCCAAACAGTAGACCAAATGAAGGTACAATTATCTCTCAGCTACGTGTCTATATTTAACTCTATCGCAAAATCACTCTTTTGTTCCCCTTCCCTCTCATCCTTATAATTTTTGGGGAATTAATATTAAGTTTTATTTATTATTATTACATACAATTAGGGTCTGTTTTTTTAATTGTTCCCTTACAAATACAGGTTGATTTAGTTCGTACATTATTATCATACAATTTTTAAGGCTTCATTATCGCCATCTATCGACTCTAGCACAAGCACATTTAGCTAAGTTGAGTAGGGCGCATAATAATTGTATATGACCTAAGTCATAGCAATCATTATATATAGGTATTGTTTGCTGACCGTTTTTTTCAGCCATTATCTCTCATTTGTTATTAAAAAACCCTTTGAAAGTTAGAATTTGCTAAAAAGAATAATTACTATTATAATCATAAGGGAGCAGACTGCGATTTGTTTAAATGACAATTCTGAAGGAATCAATAAACCTACCTCGAGAGATGCTCTAAATAAAAAGTGAAAACCCCATTAAAATTCATCCATTGTTCCCGAGATAAACGCCAAAATATAAACAAAAAACTTCCTGAAAATATAAAATTAATAATTAATTTAGAGCTATTTAAAAAAACCGTTTTGCTAGGGAGAAACCTTTATTCATATTCTGTTTTTGAAGCTGGCAACATATTACTGTATGTGTGAAAAATTGGGTGTTGTATTTTTACTTATTTTTTACTTTTTAATTTGTTAAAATAAATGTGCTGTAAAAGGTAATAAATCCTTGATTTATCATTGATCTCTGTAAGGTTGTTTTTCCCATTTGTATATTGCATGAGCCATGGGCAGCACCATAAATATTTCAGAGATCCTTTAACAAATTTTAAATCCTAATATTAGCGCTAATTATGTTGTTATTTGGATGTATTTAAGTCTAACGTACCTAGTTTTAATCTAGAATTGTTCTATTGTTTTAAACCATTGTTCTAAATGAAAAATATGTACATTATATCGTTCCTGTACTATCGTACAGGAACTGTACTATCGTTCCTATATTTTGTATATCGTTCGTTCCTGTAATATTGTATTGTATTGTAAAATGTGTTCGGTAATAAAAACCTCGAATTTGAACTATAATACCCACTTCCGATACCTCCGATATTCCGATGTTAATATGTTATAATACCGAGATTATAACATATTAACAATCCCAAACAGGAATGTTTGTGTTAACTTGCCAAATATTGTATTGGTTTTAGTTTGAAAATTATCTTAAAATAACTTAATTAATATTAAATTGGACACTGTAGGGTGTAGGCTTGTTACTAACAACACCATATATTTTAAATAAACAAGTATGCTAAAATTGTTATAACTGTAACAACGCCGTGACATAACTTTTAATGTAATGCTCAATTATAACGTTGGTATGCGCGCATGCGCGCTGGAGAGTTTTCGAGTGGCAATTAGGTATAAACGTCGATCAACAAGGTTGAACGGAAGTTATCACACATTAGATACGTGCGCGGAATTACTTATTTTTAATTTCCAAATGCATATATAATTGTTTGGCAAGTAGAGCAAGCCCTCAGAATAATGCATATATACGACATTAGTCCCCGTTTACCTGATAATTACATGAAACGAGTGTTATTAACTGTTGTGTGTTTGTGTCCTTAAGAATTGATTTGTGTAGATGCGATGTCATCCTAATTACACAGGTGCCAAACGCTAATCGCTCGTATGACCTCGGCTGATAATGGCCCACAACATTATTGCTATGATTCTTTTGTTTTTGAACGCCAAACACACCACTCGTCAACGATAGTTGATAACGGACAAGAAGACTAATTGAGTATGCGAAACCTTTCGCGCGCACTTTTTATCTTATCTACATCACTGTACTATAAAAAAATGCATCTTGGCAGCACCAACCCCCCCCCCCCCCCTCTTTCACCTGTACCATATCGGTGGGAAAAACCCACTTTGAAGATATTCCAAAATAATCAGTCGACAGTCACACTATTCGATTGTTGGAAAGGTTATTACGTAATGTATAATATTTAAAAAAAAAATCAAGTTAATATTATACAGGGTGTCCCAAAGTCAATCCCAATAAAAAATACAGCTAATAGGTCCTACGATTCCTAGTGTTATTTGTTAAGAATCTATATCAAAATTCATTATGGTATTCGAGAAAAAAAACGTTGAAATATCTATTCTAAATCATGTAAAACAGATATTTTTCAATTGCTCCTCCCTCGGATAACTACGTCACTGGGTCACTAGGCCGCGGTCGAGGTTTTGAGATCGAGGTTAATGACCTGCCGCGTTGTTCGAAACGCCCTATTAGGGCTAAATGATTGCTGTCAGATGCCACTGGTCGAACAGAGGTCGGTCTAAGAAGAAGGGGTACCTCCTTTCCCTAAGGTTGTAAGAGGGATGATATTGGTCGACAGATATTATTGATTTATCGATTGATAAGATCGATTTACACCAATTTTATTACAAAAATAATAAATTTGGTGATGAAAATTTTTCGCATTTTGTTACATAATTTCTTACTCTTAATAGGGAACTTAAACACCCCCTAAAGTTTGTGGGATTGGTCTTGGGACATCCTGTATACAGGAAAAGTACAACGCGAGCTAGATAGCAATTTACGTACGACATTCGCTGCAAACATATCGCTTTAGTTTTCCTGCGATCCTGATCATAAGCCTATGAAAATACCCTGTAAAATAACCTTAAATGATAAATCAACTTCTCTTTATAGGATAACGTTGAAAAATAGAGTCCATGTATTATAATGAACTTAGTCGAATTTAAATTTTTATGAAATCAAATATGATACTGTGATTTTATTTTCTCGATTCTTGACTTTTTTAGGTTGTTAACTTTTAGATAAAGTGAAAAATTGCCTATTTCATTCCATATTAACCTAGATAATTGAGAATGAAACGGTATCAGCTGGCATAGTATTTTTTATATATCTACAGAGAAGAGAGTCACAATTACTATAACTACTAATACTAAAACATTTGTATTGAAAATTGTCCCAAAGATTTGTTTTCCTGTTTTGAATCCAAATGATTGTTTTGAACTGTAATTATCAACTGATAAGAAGCAAGCACTAGCAGATCTTGTATTGATGTTGGAAACAAAACCAATAATATCCAACAGGAAAAAATACCAGAAATACTAGAGGGAAAATAAATAACAAACAAGAATGGCTATGACACCTTATAGCTATCATATAATATCAATTGCTTCTATACATTGCTTTGTAGTAGTAAATTATTTAACTAGAACCTGACGTCTTACAGTTAGGCCCTACGGGAGGCATTAAAGGTATATTCTCCCCAGACTACTATCGCCTGTGGTACCAACTTGTGAAGGGTAACATCATTTTTTATCTCCACTTATGCCTGCGGCACTTTTAACTTATTTGATGTGCGTTTTGGATGGCCATACGGGATTTTTTAAAAATAAATAAAGGAATACAATTGTATCATAAATTTTAACACCATTTTAGATTTATTTTTGGTAAATTTTAACACCATTTTAGATTTATTTTTGGTAAATTTTGACGTGCGGCTAGAATGACACAAAACGGACAAAATATTTCAAATTTATAATAATTATAATGTGTCACTGAATATTATTTTACATGTTTATATTTGCGCACAAAGATTGGATTGTATTAATTTTAACTGGCTAATAATAAAATATAATACCTCCTCAAGTTTCCAGCGGTTTGTAGCGGATAACGGAAATTATTATTTTGAACTTTAAATATCAATTGATTGGAAACATGCGCCCGTAGATCTTGTGTCGAGGAATACTTTAATACTTTTACATTTTTTTTAAATATTATCCATAGCGTCAAAAACCCCTATTAAAAAAAGAAAAAAAATATTTTGTAATATTTGACATTTGAAATATGTGCGCGTCACGAAGGCCTAACGATGTGCCAATTTCTACGTCACACAGTTTTCGAGGAAAGCAGACAAACAAATGAGCGTACAAGGGTTCCGTTTTTTGCCATTTGAGATACGGAACTCTAAAATATGACAATTTCAAAAAACTTATCACTGACTCGGATTTTGTTTTTATTGATGAAATTTGGTCAATGGAGTTTTTTTACTTTCATTACATCTCACGTCCGGCGCATTTCACCGTTACACGGCCAGAATGACTAGACTGTTATCGATAGGGTAACCATGTTGTCAGCAAAATGTGTGTGATTTTAATTTTGTGTGTAAGCTGAATATGAACTATGCCTTACCTTAATCTAATTAGTTTGTGTTGTTAAACGTATTATTTATGTTATTTTTTGTACTTGATGGTACCAGAATGTGTAAACGAATAGTTTTTACGGTTGACACACTCGTAAGTTCGCAAATAAATTTAAAAACTATGCTAATGGTTTTCCCTAAAACATCACTATGAATTTTAATAAAGGACTAAGCTTAGGATGTTTATTTTAGTGGAGTATGTGTAAAACTTGATTAAAATATTTTTTAGGAATGTACTTACGATGTTATAAAAAAAAAAATCAGTAGATAGGGCAGCTACTTGGCTTAAGAACCTGAATGGTCCGGAAAACGTAGTTGGTACGATGGACTGGCGGGTAAAATAGCAGGTGCTTCCCAAATGATAAATAGTTAATCAGAGCACAAAGAACTAACCCACATAAAATTTCAGAAAAATAAATATTGCAAACAATTAACTTAAATGTAAAAATAATAATAGCCTGTAGTGTGGTTTCAATTAAATTTTAATTAAACTTGAAAGTATGTACTGTACGCCACCATCTTGCAGCTTAAGTATACGAGGAGTGAAACATCCGATGGTCCTGAGATCTGCACGAACGGATGGCAACCCTACCGCCCCACCGCCCTATCGCCCCGCCGCCCCTACGCCCCGCCGCCCCACCGCCGCTACGGTGGAACGCTCGGGCCGGTTCGACGAACGTCTCCGCAGCATCGCGTCTATCTGCTCGTATCTTAACAGTTATTCTCAATTATTATTGCCTCGTGTTCGCGGCCTTTTCGTTCGTTTTCGCGACAAGGTTGCCGCCGCCAACCTTCGCCCGCTAACATTGACAAGTTCCCACAAACTCATCGTCCGGTCGAGTGTGGCTTTCGCGTGGTACCAACTTAATGAGGACAGAGGGAAAATGTTGAACCTACTATTTTTCGCAAACCGGGGTTACATAATCATGAGGGAGAGATGAGAGGGGTATAAATAAATCCTAAATAATGCTATTACAGTTCGTTAAACCCATCAGTTTTAATTAAGTAATTTCTACAAAAAGTACAACGTCGGGAAACCAGAAATCACCGCAATTGCTTCCTCACCGCCATTTTAAAAGACTATTATATTTACAGTTAATGATTACCTATTTCAAATAGGTATTTATAATGCACAAAAGTGACAAAGAACAAATAATAAAAGCGACTTCAAAAGAAATCTGAAATTTAGAAATAATTCAATAAAGATTTTGTTAGTAAAAAATAAAATAAAAACGATCCACTATTGTTTTTTGATTGTTTTTTTTTGGATTTCCTAAAAAAACTGATACCCAATTTTAACCGTATTGATCAATTAGATTAGATTTTGAACGGAAGCCCTAGTTTTCATTTATTTTTGCAACCTTACACGAGACATCCTTGAATAGATCCCTATCATATTAGAAATCGCTTGAGCACTCCGTATTAATGAGTGATCATAGATAAAAAAAACATGTATATATATACATGTTTTTTTTACATGTGTTGGTTCTCAGTTCGATATATATCGAACTCCTGTTATTGTAGAACATTAAAAAGTAATATGTTACGGTTTGAATATCTCTGAAATTGATGCATCCTCCGTTCATCGGGTTCTCTCATAAGCTTACGAGTGAAGGTACGTTAATAATCTAGAAAAATTAACCTTAATCAGTGTCATCAACTCATAAGATGAATATAAAATAAAAATTTAAATATGAATAGAAAAGCCATGCTCGCACGATTGGTGTAGTTTCGACAGACGCCGGTCACAAAATGTCAATAGCTGTCATCAAGCCGATAATGTGCGTAGAGGTGGGTGCAGAGACGCCCGTTCTAAATTGTATGCGACATATTGCGAAAAAATGCTCCGCGAGCTGAAATAGCGTTGCGCAAACCGGCTACGGTCCCGTGAAACTGGTATTGTATAACCTCTTTTCGACATTTTTTGTCAGACCTTTTCACGTTGAGTGCTATCGATAAATTCGCCAATACACTGTAATAACATTCGTAATTCCAGTTATTCTTTATACAGTTTCGTTACAGTAAACGTTGTAGAATCATTATACCTATTTTTGCCTGTGAAAGTCAATTAGACATAATATAACCCTCGTTTAAAAATTAATAAGACTAACTACAAATCAAGAATATAATACCTACTCAGACACAGATGAACACCATAAACATATTTGGAGAACTGTACTTGACTAGACAGCTTCGATGGACAAGGTAATTAGAAGAAGAGGGCGATAGAATTAGGCGAGAGTGAGCTCGATATGCTTAGGAACTGGTTGAATTTTGCTCTGAACAGCAATCAACCCGTTATTTCTCCAGACAAACGTTGACTATTTACAAGCTTTTATTTAACTTGCAATGTTTGTTAGTTTCTTCAGGTCAAATCTTGCTAGCTTAATTAGATCCACTTCCTCTTATACTACGGAGTTAAAGGTTGACATGTTGATCCAGTTCTGATCAAAATGCATTTTTATGGTAAGCATGGATTGGCTTCAGACGAAGGAACTCTTAAACGGTCAACAGCACAGGCATAAAATTTTGTATACTTAAATAAAAGCTTGTTCTTAAAAATTTTTTTTACCATTTCTTTTTTAATAATTACTATGACGTAGTTCATATACAATTATTTTGGACCTTACTCAACTAGGCCAAATGTGCCTGCTCTAGAGTCAGAGGAGATGGTGGTAATGAAGCGTTAAAAATGGTATGACCATGTGCGAATCTATTGACCTTTGGCGGTAGACTATTGACCTTTGGGTCAATAGTCTACCGCCTTAACCACTAGACTTCTACGACTAGCACGGGTTGGTTGGGTGTTTTGTTACAAAAGCGTAATCTTGAGAAAATGTTAAACAGCGTGTCTGGCATTATCAAAATCCTGGGAGATCATTTGCTCAAGTATGTTTCCTAAACATGTCGGAACTTTGTTTCCCCGATTTAGAACAGTTATGCACTTATTTATAATATATTTGTATGCGTGTGTAAAAACATCATTTTCTGAATGTATATTTGTGGTGTGTGTTTTAGCGTATTTTTATATTATTAAGTATTATTCATTCTATTCCTACCTCTCAAATTTATAATTTATTTAGATGATATATAATTATTTATTTATTATATGAATACGCCTTGCGTTTTCGCAGAGTCACTATTTAGCGTCGTTCTGACCATTGTGTTGTTGTCTTCATGATATGATACCATTAATGCAGGCATCATCTCACAAGTTTGTAATTTTACATAGATTTTTCCGCTTAAGTAATTTAATATAAATGAAAAATTGAGTGAAATAAATTTGAGTAAATATTACATATTATGCAATAAAACAGAAATATGTTCTTACCATAATTTAATCCTAAGTTTCCATTAAACCAGTCATAGCCAACTTACCTGCAATTAAAAAAAATATATTGTTTAATTTGTGTAAAATTAAAAAATAAGTAATTTAACACATACATTTTACAATTTCATTGTGTGTGCTAATTATCTACTTTATCAAATTATACAAATCCAAAATAAAACAGTACGATTGGTCAAACCGACATCTTATCTTATCTTATCTTAAGCGACATTGTTTTACACATATACCTCGATGTTTTACGATAAAATTCCAGTTTATTGGTGCGACTTACAGTACTATTTGTGAAGAAGGTATTCGACCTTGGATACACATTGGCTTTTGACCTGGATATGTTCGGCGCGGGGTGGCGTGAGATAAAAAGAAAAATGAATAGAGAAAACATGCATTTTCATTTCAGTTGAATTTACAATTATTGTGTCTTTTATTCCATGCATAAAATAATCAGATGGTGGTTGTTGGCCGCCAAGCAATATTGATAAAAAGAGTGCGTTGTTTTGCATTTAACCGTCCACTATTTTTTGGACAGTTGAATCATCCTCAAATTCCCTATCCCTTCCTTAAGCCCTCTAGGGTCGTTCAAACGAGCACGTTATACTCTTGCGTTCGTTGGCGCTGGGCCGGTTCGGACGTAGCGGTACTGGCGCGTACGGAATGTGGACGGCCGCTGCGCCGCGGGACCGGCTTTTCGAAACCGTTTTATGCCGGTTTTAACCTTTACGCAGCCCAGCACTGCGCGCGCAGGTGCCGCAGGCGCCCACGCCCCTGCAGCGAAGGCGTCGCAGGGATTCTATTCTTATTAGGGCATTAACAAGACCTCTATTCAGCCGGTAGATATTACTACGAACTCACCCACCCTTTTGTAAGGTGGTTAAACGTCAATAAAATTGTCATTATTGTACTTTTAGAAATTTATGGTAGCTCGATCTAAAATTACACTTCAGACGATACCTTATTTTGGACGTGAACAGTTTTTATACCTTTATCTAGCGTCTTAAAAAACAGGATGCATTAAAAAAGAGAAAAGTATAAATAAAAAAAGTTTGAGATTAGACTACAATTAAAAGAAAATATGTGTTTTTATAAGCAGGTAAATAAATATTTTGGGGCCGTGTATATACTAATACGACTGTTCCTCAAATTTGAGGTTATCAGTAATGACACGTACGTCACAATAATCACATATCACAAATAAGTACTTAACCGCGAAGTATTTTCAGTTGCGAGCTTCACGGACGTAACAAGTGATTCACGTCGGCGATTTCATATCCGAATTCCGGACAAGTTCAAGGTCATGTCCAAGTGACAAACTGGACAAGTGCGTCGGTCAAACGCGTCGCCATTGCCGATGTGCTAATATGTTAATTAACAACAGTGTAATATTTAAATAATGTAATAGGAAATGAGAAAGCGCCTAAAACCACTACCATATCAGTCAACGATACCGCGCTCGCTGTAGCAACGCACGCTTTCAAGCTCGAACGAAAATCAATTTTGTTATACATACATTATCATTAGAATATAACGTGACTCCCAATTTTCTAGAAATCAATTTTTCCGTTGACCGGCAACGGAAAAATTGATGGTTACAATAGATACATTTTATAAGGAAAAAAAAATAAAAAAGGTCTTAAAAAGGTCTTAAAAAATTGTTATCGCTATTTTAATGTATTAGTATTGATTTTCTCAGTTTTCAAATTATAGAAAACTGAAAAATTGAAATGCATATGTCTAATGCTGACAGCGTTGCCTAGCTATTGCATAACGTATCTCTGTTCGATGCGTAGGTAGAAACTATTATTTTTAACACTAGTCTCGTCTATCCTGGTTAGAAAGAAGATATAACTATTTTAAGGCGCGGTGCTCGAAGGAGCACCGCGCCTAGAAGGCTTTATCTTTTCCTCACGGTTGCCCTCGACTTAGACCTGCATTTTTCGTACTGCAAATATAGTAACGAATATTATTATTGTTTTATACATTTCACTCTATTGTTTCCTATTTTATACCATGTTGACATTTGTATTTATATAAAATATGACTACCGATGTGTGGACCTATATAAAAAAATCTTTGAAACAGCCCGCAATAGGGTATGTATGAATCCCCATGCATAAATATACCTGCTAAGTAGGTATGTTATGTTTGGAATTACAAAGTACCTATTACTTTTATATAAATCAAAGTCAGCGAATGTTTGCGCAAACTTAACATTTTGCAGAATAACGTTCGCTGGAAATTTAACTACGGATAACATTGCCGTATTGACATTTAATGAAAATTGCATTAATTTGAAACTATAATCAATTATACGAATAATTTTAAATAAAATAAGTAATAATTTAGTTTTAGTGCATGATTTAAATTTAAAAGTGACTTACATACTACGTGGTCCTAATAGTGACGCTGTGCCGACACAATGTGAATTATAATTAGAAAATGGCAGACCTCATTTGCATTATTATGGGACAGGATTGATGGGTGGAATGGGGGGCCTTCTGGTGACAATTTCGGTCACATACTTATTCTATAAGACTAATGATTATCGACAAAATGGTGACATCTAATGCAAACGAAGTCGAAGAACCGGTCAGCCTGTTAGACCATTAAATAAATTGACCACTATCTCGGAGCTATCGGCCGATAGGACATTAAGTAAATTTAACTTTAGAGTAGGTATTCTTGTCGAGACTTATAACGTTATAACTACATACACGGCTGTACGGTGAAATAAAGTTAGTGTTAAAAATAGGCTGTTACATTTTTTAAGGATGCCTAAAGAATGTGTAACCTTGACGTAACTATAAACTCACTTTCAACATTGTTTGTGTAACTCCGTTAAATTTTTCATTCATCCCATTTCTTTTAGGCGCTTCATGTTGTTTTTCAACTTAAATTTAATTTTTTGGTCCTCAAATATTAGCCAAAAGTTAAATGGAATACATGATTTCTTTACAGATAGCAAATTCACTTTTCTGCATATAGACGAAAAACCTGTCACAGTTTGTTTAACCATCAATACTTTGTATATATTTTCTAAAAGAAAGCCCTCATTAAAAAAATATTATAAATACTATTCACCGTCTCAAAACCAACTTAATGGCCCTGCGATATCAAACGTGATTTGAAAAGTGATAATATGAAATCGTTTTTTTTTTCGTTCGTTCGCTAGCGAGGCCGCGCCGGGCCATCGATCGGACTTGGCCGAGCGCCCGCGAGCAAAAAGGAAATTTACACGAGCGCTTTAATAAAACTAACAAATTTGGGAATTAAATATTTTTGCATCTTTTTGTACAATTTCTTACACGTAATAGGGAACATAAACACCTCATGTCCGGTACATTCTGTATATGACTTCAATATTATATGTGTTAATTTTTAATTGCGGCCAATCGCTTGAAAATATGAAACCCTATTACCACTAATACCTAATAAACCTATTAAACTACCTGCTACTTATACAGTTTCGTCCATAAAATGTTCCACGTTGAGATAAAAAAAAAAGATGCGAAAATCTAAGCACAACTTTTATGTTCAATGCTTAAAAAAACAAATTAAATTATTCCTATGTCGATGGTAACATATACAAAATATCATGGTGTTTAAATTGTAAAATTGAAGACTCTCAAGACTTTTTTTTAATTCTAATCGGACCAATTTAAAAAAAATAAATATTAATTATTTTTAAATTATACGTAGATTTACATAAAAAGGTAAGGTTTATATATCCTATACACACTCAACGATGTATCAACATATCAGTGACGAACCGATACATTCATCCCACTCTCTCTCATACTGATACATAAGCCCTACCTTAAAATTATGCACCGTTTTCATAACGTCTCCCTACCACAAGGTCCTTGAAAACGTATTGAAATTCTTAATAGAATTCAGGACACAATAAAACTTTATAAAACATTGATTTATTCCTTCTTAACCGTACTCAGTTTATTGAGGCTCTCTGTGGTATTGCTTGAGATTATAGTATACCACTTTTTCTTTCTATAATCATGAAATATAATATTTTTGTCATTTCAGTCTAATAACTAAATATGTAGGTAATGTATCAAGTTTAGCACAGTATAGTTTCCCCGCCTGGTAGGGGGTAGAAATTATTTACGGTAGCTTATTGGCAGTGAGTTTTGATCTCTGTCTCCCTCGGTTCGCAAACGCTTTCTCTGTTCTGCTACTGACACCTGCCTAAGCGCCTGTCAGGGTCTTCGCAAAGACGCGGTCCGTATGACCAATTTGGGCCAAAGCCGTCAGGGCGACCGCCAAGAGTCGCCGGCGGAGTCATCGAGTCATCGACCTGCGGCCGCGTGCGCTGTCCACTGCGGCGCGGCGCGGAAGAGCGAGACGGCGATAGCGCGACGCGACGGTGCGTAGACACGTGCGGATGATGCGCGCAGAACTTAGAACTATTTTTCCAGACGAATTGCACACTATTCTAACAAGGTTTGTCAATTATGTTTTTTTTAATGTTTTCATATCTATAACCGGCTCTGTAAAAAGTGAAAAATTTTATTATTTATATAGTCGGAGCGAAACTAAAATTCGGTCTCATGAACTTTTTCTCATGCACACCCTATTATGAGGTTATTCTACACACCAAACTGAAAAAGTTTTGTTCTAGGAGCTTTTTTAATTTCGACATATTTTTTTCTATACATAATAAATAATATCCCAGGAAACGAAACGCGGCGTGCCGCGCGAAGGTCAAGATCACGAGGCACGATTTTCTACTGTTTTTTAATTATTTTTTTTGACATATTTGAAAAGTGGTTAAACAAAAATTGATCAGTTTGAAGTATAGAATGCACATGAGAAAAAGTTCATCCTGTATAGCGTACTACACTAGGTGCATGGGAGTACTTTCTGTTAGTAGGGGAAATTTTTAGAGCATTTACGGAGAAAAAATTTAAGAGGAAGTAATTATGATTTATAAAATAATTTAACAAACTACGTAAATAATATAGATAAGCAACCGATGTAATAAATAATGTTATAAATTGTATCAGTTTTATTAAATAAATCAGGTGTTTTAAATGCCTGGTAGTCAACTTTTCCGTTTTTACCGCTAATTTTATTGCGGTGATGAAAATAGAAAGAAGATGGTTGATACAACTTATACTTTTTGTTGCAGTGGTGTATGCGTCTACGTTTTGCCTTGATTCAAGATAATCAAAATCAACTATATACATAATACATAAATATTGTTTATAGACGTTATCGAATATTTTCACTAGATGCAAATTTTCTTTCTTAGCTTTTATTTTTTTCTGAACGTAAAAGCAGCTTTTGCAAGCGCAAAATATATTGGAATAATTTTATTAAGTTGGTTTAAAAAAAACCCCCCATAAATTGATTATATCGCTAGTTCTACATTTGAAGAAAACGAAGTGACATTATTAAATCGTACATTTAACAAATGGTCATAACCGCTAAGGAATGATTAAGAACAGATAAACAAGGCGTCTTTATAACTGTATGAGAATATTAGTAGAACAATACAAAACACGTTTTACCTCCGCGGTGAAAACATCACCGCCGCAATGCGAGTGATATCATAGAGGGAATCGGTATTTACCCGGTGTACGACTGCGCCGAACAATGAGCAAATGAGCAGACAGACGATTCTATGAGCGATCAATCCGCCAGATGACGTCTGCACGAAGATGGCTCGGCGGCCGCGCGACGCTTTCGTGACAAATTCTAAAGCGGGTATCTTCATTGGCGTCGTCAACCACAGCGCGAGGAAAAACCAGTGACGGCTGTTAATGTTTTTTTCAAAATACGTGCATTAAATTTATATTATGTACTTAAATACTAACCTAACCTATTTAATTTTAAATAGTCCATACGTATACATATATTGTAGTAAATTAATAATAAATAAAAAGAATTCGAAAATATAATACATAGGGCACAAATACAAGTAGTTTCAAAATGTCGAACAATATTGAGCATATTTATTAAGTAAAAAAAAAATGGGTCTGCGTCGGACCAAACGGTGGAAGTTATACTTCTTTGGCCATTCACACACACCCACTCACACACAGACTTCAATATATTATTATAAGTCACTTCATTATTATACTATACACGTATACATTATCATTATTAAGTTCGTATATTCGTATACTTTCTTATAATTTGTGAAAAAAAAAACACAGATAACTAGCTTCAAATTTCGGAAGGGGCTCTGCAACGCGACAAACATATTTCGTAAAAAAGCAATTGGACTCTACATCTCGACAAACGTAAAAATTACTTCTAACGCGTGACGCGGTTTCTCAACCAACATCTTATCCCTACGGGCGCAAAGAAGTATAACTTCAAAAACACTATGTTAAGGAGATTTTTTATTTATCATTATTAATTTTAAATTATCAGTGTCATTTAAAATGCATTATAACGGCAATGAAATGCGCGCTTCCTCTGTGTACCGTAAAGGGATAACGAAGGACGTCCCATATCAATAGTTGCAACTATGCAAATTGACAATGCAAACAAAGTAAATGTTCGAACATTATCTAATAGAAGGCGATGGCAATGTTGAGGCCGTCAGTACCGGATAAGGCGAAGTAAAAAATCCACCGGACGCCACTGGCGCCAGCGACCAGGCGGTTGCGGATAGTTTATTGACTCTCGCCTTGATGCCGCTGGTAAGGACTGTTGGATGGACGCTCGTTGGACGCTCGTAAAGTAGCCGCGGAGACGCGATGGAACTGGTAGACCCACGCCGCGGGTCTTGATGTATGTAAACGCCGAGGTGGTCGGCTGAAGTTTAACTCAATGTGGACTTATACGTTCCCTGGGGGGTAATTCTTGAAAGCCATCAAAAATTTTCTATGCCTTTTTATGAAGTTCGGTTTTAGATTGTTGGATTGCTTTCAAGAATTACCCGCCTGGTACATAACGATTATAAACTGCGATGGGCTCGGCTTTCCGAACCTTTGTCAAATATATGACTATTCACAGCGTGTGTCGGTTTCTTCTATTTTGTGGGGACAATTTAGTTATCCAAAGTTGTGCGTTTTTTTAACGTGAAAACTTCTTTATTTCGGTACGAATAGTGACTGTCATTCTAAAATTATGAGCGACACCAAATCGGTGGAGTTTGAAACGACTAATACTCGAGGCTACTGAACGGAGGACAGCGTTCGACAGAGAAAGGTTGAAAGCGATATGCAAACTAGCTAAAATTTAACGGGTAACGAAACGACGAGTTCTAATTTTCAAACCAGCACAGCTATGAAATTGGTTTTGGTTTTCAACGATAAATCTAGATTAGGTTACAAGTATAATCCAGTTTTCGTAAGTAAAACATTTAAAGAAGATTTTTTCGAAAAACCGTCTCAGGGGTTTATTATTGTTAGTGGTTGAGAGGTTCACGAACACAGGCTCGCAAAATCTGAACATTTCTGAGTATTACTTAGCCCCGCTGCCAAATTCATCGTATTGGGAAAATATTCACGTCAATCCCTCGATTGTGTATTCTCACACCGCCACACACAGTTTTTAAATTAGTGTAGTGACGATTATATGTCAACAGAAGACCAACCGTTTGATGAAAGGTTCCTCATGGAAGGTACCCCAATTAAAAGCTTCTCAAAAACTTGTAGGTCGTTAAGATACTGGATATTCACATGAAATGAAATACAACTTATTGCATGGAGGTAAAAATGTCATACGTCGTTAAACCACTAAACGATAGGTGTACTAATCCCTTGTCTGGGCACAATAAAGTGTCCACTTAGAGCAAAGAAGCTAAACATTGTGCATATATGTATAAATTGTGAATTAGTCACTCGAGCGCGTGGTCTGTCAAACATGTTCAAATATGGCGAAGGTGTACTCTCGTGTTATTAACCTTAGCAAAGGCAATGAAGTCTCAAAACAGATCACGACTTCTCAGTTATATTGAATAACATTAGGACACAACGCATTAAGTCACACAACAAACAATACAATGTACTTAATGTATTTTTAGCGTTACTCCGAATAAAAGTCTAATTCGAGAGCAGCTCTAAAACAAACTTGATTTATTCACGTCTAAAGGATATATATTATTATCCGCCAACGGACAAGAACCGAGAGTTGTCTACTGATAGGAACTCTCCCCGAGAAAAAATACTTGTGAAACACATGAACCAATTCTCTTTAAGGGGCCTATTTTCGGTGACGCTCTTCTCTTCTTTAAATCGTTCTGTCTCATCTAACGCATAACCACTCCGTACCGTTGCTGGTTAATTATGAAAAACAGAGTTAATTTATGTCTAAAAACTTACTTGAATTTGCATCTTTATAAAATAAACTATCCTTCTATTGTTTTATTTTTTCGATTCCTCTATTCAGACAATGAGATATTAACGTCTAAACTTTTGATAAAATGTATAGACAAATACAGACTTTTTGAAGCTCTTAACTTGTAGACAAAATCAAAAAATATCTTATTAATACCATAGAAGCCTAGATATTTAGGAGATAAAACGATAACTAGTATTATTCTTCTCTTCCATCTACAAATAAAAGAGTCAAAACACTACAGCGTTTGTATGGAGAAATGACCGGGTTGAGTAATTCGTTTTTTTTGGTGGTTATCGGAGGAAATCCATACCGCAACACATTCAGTAATAAGTCGTCTGCTAATATTCGCTGTATGTGAATAGTTATACAATAAGTACAACAGTGTCGTTTGATGAGGTACAAAATTACTTTGGTTCCTTATTAATTTTCTATAATATTTTAGGTATTATAAAATAATTCTGATTTAATATGATGTAACGTGCATCTGAATCGAATAATATAATACAAACAGTATGGATAGTTATTGTAGGTACCAAAAATAGTTATTTAAAGTATTGGTATATAGGATTCATTATGTTGTGGTAATTATGTTTCAAACATTGCATCTTCATTGTAAAAAAAAATGACATTCGAAGATATAATTTACTATCTTGGCTGTGATAGGGTTTCGGCATTTTTACAAATTATAAAACAAAAATATTCAATTATGAAAGTTTTCATAAAATATTATATTTATGAAGGTTTGTTTTAATACGTTTTTCGTAACCTCTTGAGAAAACTATAATAAATGATTGTAATTTTTTTTTTGGTGTCTTTTGAATATGGTTTTATATAGTATCTAGTAGTTTGTAATTTAGGGTGTAATATAGTGTGTGCTAAGACAGCACACACTAATTCTGGCAATGGAACTATTTAAGAAAAAAAATGTACTTGTCACAAAATAGTTGTCGAAGCATGAATCACACGAAGAACCCAAAAGCACTAACTTCCTTAATACAGCCTCAGTCTAATTATAAAGAAAAGAAGAATACAAGTAAGTGTTACTTTGCCCTTGTCGTTATATGTTAAACCATGTTGTTTGATGTTGTATAATTACTTATTTGAAATAATTTCTCGTGATTAATGCAACCAACTCTTCGCTTGTGAGCAACATTTTACATTTTTGCAATAATTTCTAGTCATGGTATTTTTTACTGTAGCCCAAATTGTAACTGTTGTATGTCTTAATAAACAATTTAAAAATAATTACACCGTTCTTAGAAAGCGATATTAAATGGAACATTAATGAAATGGTTTTTTTTTATTAACACTTCAATTTAAAATAAACATTTTTATTAGCCGAAGATCAAATTTTGCTTTTCAATATTTTAAAGTAGATTTAGGTTATCTATGCCTGAAATAAAAGTTAATATGCATTTTGACAGAATTTGCATTTGCATTTGTAATATTCGTGTGTACATATTAATAATAGTATTGTATCAATGAGCGTTTGGTACCACTGCAACAACCTCAGTTCGCTGCCTTTTTAATTAGACTAAATGTCTGTCCTAAAGAAGGCAGTTCAATTTGTTCTTATTTTTGATTAGTATAGTAGAATATATATATAAGTAATAATAAATTAATATATATTATGACAGGTGGTCGTATTATATTTGGTACCCGTTTGGTGATGTAATGTGATGCGGTTAACATGATAGCTGCTAAGTTTAATAGTGATAGTGTTGATATCTTTCACAGTACAGGAAGAGTTCAACGCATGCAGTGGTATGCGCGCGTCGCACGCCACCCGCCAGCGGCCTTTGCGTACGAAAACTGCCATAGAATGTTAATACATATATACGCGCCCAAATAATTCCATTCAGCCGTGACGAGCACCGTTAAAAGATTCCCACGGGATAAATAAACGCCAAAGCTACTCGGAGAATCACTAATTTCCGAACTGATTGTAATGTCAAATCAGTTCCCTTTGTTTATGCGAACTCGTAGTGCAGCCGACGAAGTGTCAATAGGTACTTAACTTAACCTTGCCTTGGGACTTACTTGTCTTAGGTAACAACTTAGTAGCCCTGCCAATTTCTACGACTAATTGTGCAATCCACACATACAAGCATTTTAATTTACCGTAACAACATATTTTTATGGTACATACGTGTGTTTAGACTGATACGAAAACATGTCATAGAACGACTAATATCAAAAAAACAAAATTAATTTTGCTTTTTAAAGAAATTTTTTAATGTGCTTGATTTTTCCCTAATCGCAGGCAGTCACAAAAAAAAACATTGCGTTCATTGCTATAATCATAATATTTTGAATTTTCAGAAAATCTTCTATAAAAGAAAATGTTTTGTAGCGTAATTTCTATCTTTTTAATATAGTTCTCAAATTCGAAATTTATAATAAATAAAATAAAAAATAGTGCTAACTTAAAATTTTACACTCCAAGTTTAAGTTTAAACTTAAACTTTGAATCGGTTTACCCCGATATCTTCAAAAACGGACATTCATCGTTCTAGCCATGTACCGACTTACTGTTTATAAGCATTCAAACATGCTTTCTAATTTCATTTCATAATAGGAAACGAGATGAATGGATTCGCCTTCTGTAAGTCAATTATAGCAGATTTTACAACGATTCTAAAATGCACAAACAAACTAAAACGATAAAAGCTTTGGACAAAGACAGATAAAACTAAAGTGCAAAACATTTAGCTTCATAAATACATTGTATTTCTTGTATTACCTGCTTTTCAGGATATTAAAGTATGGTTTCCATATTCTATCTATGGGACCGAGATGAAGACATTTCATTAAATTTAAATGTCCCATAAATTGTGCTATATGTATTATATATATTTAAAGAAGATGAAAAAAATATTGACCTTAATCTTATAACACATTTTATAAATCACAAATTTAGCAGGTAGATTTACCAAATCGCCGTTGCACGATTGATATATCGTAGCCTTGAACGCGTGCGGTCAATCACCTAGTCGTCGTAAGCGGACAACCAGCTGGCGTTCTTATTACAACAAACATTTAATATTATCATGTAAACATTACATTTTTTTTCTCGGAAACTACGATAAATTTTGGTGTCGTTTTTAAATTTCATATTGAAAATCGCAGACTAATTAGTTAAATTTTTTATCGGGAATATTCTCGGAATGCTGTATTTATGATGATTTATTCAGTGATGGCATAAATTAAATCTATTATTTAAACAAGTTTTTGCCACTAGTCTTTGTCCTTAATTTCGCTCTGTAAAAAACCTGAAGTCACGACTTTCATATTATATTGATAGCCACGTAACAACCCACGTCATTAACGTCGCTTATACCTTGATAATATATTACCTGGACTTTTAAGGATAGTCAACAATACAATAAAAATTGATTTTACAGTTTTTGAAACTAATTCAAGATATTTACTCACAGAAGCTTTATATATATTTTATTAAAACAGGAATTGGAAAAAACTATTCTAGCTATAATGTATTTTCATCATGATACTAAATGTCAACTCGATGGAAGTAATATTAGGAAATTATATTATCGCGCAACCTCTGTAACTACTGAACCCATTTTGATTCTTTTAATTTAATTAAGTAACGTTCTGGCCATATTGATTGGTGGTTGTTATTTACTAAATTTGTTATTACAATATCGTTTAGTATGGTTAGATACACACACTTAGATATATCACACACACACACACACACGCACAAATGGATATATCATATACCTACCGGTGCGAGGACGAACCCAATTTATATCACAATATTATAGTGGCACTACCTAGAAAACGCCATAATTTTAAATGAACATAAGGAAAGTTAGGACTTTACAAATATAGATTATAAAACTCTAAAGTAATGATCAAATATACAAACCTTACGTCCGTATTTATGGTTCCTTCTGTAAATAACTTATCGTCGATGAATACAATAGCATTTAAATCAAGTAAAAATCTGTAACTGAAGTGTCATAAAGTGATACGTGTAAGTAAAGTTATCGATTTCTACTGATCGTAAATAGTAGGTTGTTATTAAATTTAACAGCAAAAACATTCACAAATGGCAATGCAATAATTCCAGCAATAAATGGAATTATACGCCAAGCAAGACGACTTTAGCAAAGGTTACTTAGAACTAATGATTACCATAAACACGTTTAGATTGTGCAAAAAATGCCCGTCACTGAAAAACGTTGACTTCTTTAAGATATAAAATGGGCAATTCCGTTAATGGGAGGTTCATCTTCCCTGTTTAATGGGTTTAAAAATATTGTATGTATGTAAATTTGTCTCCCTCTCTCGCTATGATATTTGAGAATAAAAAACAGAGAATGTGCGCGTTAGAAGTAACACTCAAAAATGTTTCCACAATCCTATTAATTAAAATAAGAAAAAAAATCTACTTGATAGCTCGGCGCAATGACTTTAGCCGAATAAGACATGAGACGTGATTACGTCCCCCGAGGAGTGTGTCATACGCTATACGAGCGTCCTACCGAGTAAATAATTGTATATGACCTAGGTCATTGCAATTACTTAAAAAAAAAAAATAACCGAATCTACCCGAATGAGCGTATAGTATATTTTTTAATTATTTAATTTATTAATACAATAACATTATAATTGTCTTGGCAAAAACGGAGTTTTAGCTGCCAGAAACTCAGGATTCACTCACTACATTAGGATTACACTCACTCAGGATTAATTCACTACATCAAAACTTCGAATTTCGAAGATTGGACATTTTAATGACTTCAAAAAACCTATTCTCGGAAGCCCAGTGGGTAGATTTTGTAAAAGTAAACATTTGTAAAATCCTAATAAATTATTATTATTATTTTCTTTAAATATGGTTAAGATTAAACGTTGAAATGCTTGATAAGTCATAACCGAGAGTCGATATCGGTCATTCAAAAACTAAATAATCCCTTTCCGCACGCCGGAAGGCGGAGGTAGATTTCACCGGATCATGGTAGGAGATACGCAAACTCCAATTGTACGGACTTGTATCAAGCCAAGCATTCTCGCGCACCTCAACCCGCCGCCGCGCCGTACCCTTGCGCAGCGAGAGTACGCGTACTGAATCCCTCTTCAAACTGTGCCGTAAGGGTTGCTCATATCAAAAATTGTTTCAAACAAAAGTTGTAGGGAAATCATTGGCTTACAATTTACATTTTAAATGGATTTGATAGCGTGCCTATTAAGAGAGGCCTATGATTTTTTGAATTTTAAAAAATAAATTTTCCTTACCCTAGGACAAATCGTTGGTGCTATCAAAAAAGTGTACATAGATAAATTTAAATAAAATCGATTTCTTATATACCAAGAAAGTTATAGCAAAATTTTACTTTTTCGAAAAAACCCCATTGCCGCCCCTCTGGTCTGATTTGTCCCAATAACGAACTTGACAGAGAATTTGTGACCTTAAATTTTATGTATCAATTTAGAATTGATTGGTGAAAAATTACGGCAGTTATCGTGTCCACAAGAAAGTGATATATAAACTTTTGAACTGAGGGTGATTTTGGGTTCTAGGCATTGTGAAACGCGAAGATACGTTGACATGGTACCCATTGCAATAGGTAGCTTTCTAATGAAATCTACCTAAAACTCCTCCATACAATTGCGTAAGGCCTTTTAAACCACTCGTACATTTAAATGTATGGGTGTTTATTTGGAAACAAAAGTAGGGTAAATTCTAAGCCTATATATTATTTTGTTCTATAAGCACTGAAATACTCTTTATTATAAGTGTTTGCAGATATTTAAATTCGCGAGCAATTAGGCTAGAAGAATTTACAAAGAGCAATTAAACAATACGACAGCTATACCAACAAATGGTAGATAACCGTCATTATTATACGACTGCGAAGAGTTTAGTCCTCCGTGAAGGTTGTCGCGGACACTCGAGAAAAAGTCGCCAAAAGCGACGTCATTCACTCCAAACAGACGGCAAGGCAAATATTTAGATTTTAGCTCAAAAAATATGCGATAACGTGCATCTGTTCCATTGTGCATCGAATAACATCGCTTAAACACACACGTCTCGTTAGGGCGGCCTGTGCAATCAGCATTTCATAAATTGTGCAGTAAACATATGCATGGCTGCCTGCGTCTGCGCTTATAACCACACAAAAAATACTGCCTGTCGACTGCGCACGCACTGTTGCGCGGCCCAAACGAACAGCCGCCATGTTGTATTGTATTTGCCTCAAACAACCGTTATAAAAACAAAGCTGTCAAAACAAACACTTGCGGAATGACCGTAGAAATCGATAAACTAAAGATAAAAAAAAACTTCCTAATGAGCCGCTTCAAGCGCGACTTCAGCGCGATCTCATAGGCCATGAGCTAGCAACCACGGCGTTGCCGGCTTTGTGTTTAACATGGCACAGAACGAACAAATACGTAGAAGCGGCAATGTTAGCCTGTTCAGAAGCATCTCTCATAATACGTGCATGCTTTCCCTCAGGGGCTCATCTTCATACTTCGGTTGTCTGTGCCCATTTGGAATTGAAGCTCTGGCACGGGGGTTTTTTTAATACCCTTTAGCCACGTCCATATTTCGACCTAAAACAAGCAGTTATATAGAGTGTGTTTCCTACTTCTACAGCCCAGTATATGCGAGGAAGTGTACATAGAGTTCTTGCGGTTTCGTCTGAAGCCGTTCTAAGTAAACGCTAGAAATAATGCATGCGGTCATTGGAGCGAGGGCCCGAGTAAATAATCAGCGACGCTCCATGAAACAGGGCGCGGCGTTATGACTGCATATGACGGTCGATCCGCGATAACAATTAATACGCAAACGGAACCAAATTTGTAAACCAAATCTTAAAAAGACAACGAACGACTATAGGCTTCGCAAAAGAATAACGGCAGTGCCATTGTTAACCGCGCAAGCGTGTGTTGGTGAAACGAAGACGGGTGACCAAAATTTTAGACAGTTCAATAAACGAGTATTGTTATACTTTCGCCGCTTCCTCTAAACAACAGAATGGAGAAATCCGTCAAAGTTTAGAGTGGAATTTATCAACCGGAAGCAACGGACAAAGAACTGAAGATAATTAAAACGTCGAGGGATGTCTTGCAAACGTTCGGCGGCGCGTACAGTAAGCTGTTCTGGGAGTTGTGCGCAAAAAGAAAAAAAAACAAAAGAGCTGTAATCATGAAGATAGCGAAAATGGCCTGGAGCTACAAACAGGATCCTTTAATTGCTTTTTGTCTGTAATGAACATTCCTTGTAAAAAGAGTACCTAATTAGTTTTCGAAATATTATGTATCACACAGAAACCTAATACGAACACAGATTATATGTTATAGCTTTAAAGCCTTAACAGATATATGAAATTTGAACATATAGCAAACATCGGAGGTTGTCGAAGTAATCGATTGAATTTTACTTGTATACAAAAAAATGCTACGCAGTATCAGTAGAGTATTACGTAGTTTTACTAAATTGGTCTCTAAACACAAACCTACCCGTTTTTTTTAAGGTTTGAAATCTATCAACTTATAATCAGAACGGATTATAAATTATTGTCATACAATATGTAGTAAGGCTATGTTTACTAGTTTAAAAGGTTTTTTTTTTTTATTATTAACCAACGTTATTTTTACTATAATAACAACAGATGGACAAATTAAACATCTTTTAAGAATATATAAAAAAAAAATTACCGTAAAATTATATTGTTAAGATACTGCGTTTAAAGGTATATAGAAGAAATTACCTAAATATTCCTTAAGTATAACTTATGTACGTACCAAAAGTCAGAATTGCAACAAAGTCATATTTCTTATTAAAATTTATTTACGTTTAGGATTATAAATGAAATTGGAAATAAACGACAATTTAATGGTTTAGTGTCTCAGACGTTTACATTGTAATAGCGAGATTGGCTCATAGAATTTAATATTATCAATAGTGTCAACACATTTCAGACTTGCAAATAATAATTAACCGTAATTGTACGCTTTTATAAATACCGGCGTCAAGTTTATCGTTTACATCATTTTGACTTTATTTAATTACCTTCGAGAAACTGTTCCGCTGAAAAGTCTTAAATCACACAGAACTATAATGTATTTTATTTAATAACAGCATTTAATAATAAGCACATGGCGCACTGCCAGTTAACCAAGTTTAGATTGCGAACTATTAGGAAATTAAATTATTATGAATGTTTAAAGTAAATAATTGTATTTCAGTTGGTTGCCGATCACTATAATATGTTATTAAGAAAAGTAAAAATTGTATATAAGTTGGGTCCATAGTTGTATTCGTACCGAGCCACCTATCCTCGCCATTGCAGGTTAACCTCGATAAGAAAATAATGCCATGTTGTGAAATCGCAATTTCATTTCACAGTCATTCCTAAATTGCACTCCTAATAAAGACCGTGAATAATGCACAAAAACAATTATTCTTGCAGTACACGAGCGCACTGAGATATTACGTAATATATTTCAGAAAAAACGACATTGTTTTGACAAACTCTGGCTACTAAAGAATGGTAACAATAATGCATCGATAACTTAAATACTCGTATTCAATAGGCAGTATGGATATTAGTAAATAACATTTGAATTATTATTTTTTTCGTATAGATCGACCACAGAACAATTTCGCTCAATGGGAGGTTCTAAATATTGACCTATAACATAAATTTACTACTGTTTATTGTTTTTAATTTTTTTTAAAGTATTTTTAGGTAGATTTTATTAGAAAGCTACCTATTGCAATGGATACCATGTCAAAATTTCGTTTTTCACATCCCCTAGAACCCAAAACCCACCCTCAATTAAAAAGTTTATATATTTATCTATCTATATCACTTTCTTATGGACACGATAACTGCCGAAATTTTACACCAATCACTTTTAAATGAATACATAAAATTTAAGGGCATAAAATCTCGGTCAAGCTCGTTAATGGGCAAAATCAGACCAGGGGGCGGGAATGAGGGGGGGTTTTCGAAAAAATGAAATTTTGCTATAACTTTTTTAGTATATAAGATTTCGAAAACATTATATGTTATTTTATTCCCTTATATAAAGGCCTAACACTTATCAGTAAACACTTGTTTGATAGCACCAACCGATGGTGGTATTGGGAAATTGGTGGTTTTAAAATTCAAAAACTTCTTAGTACAGGAACTTGTAACAAAAGGAATGTTTGTTACAAGTTTGTACAATTGTCCCCTACTTTTGATCCGGTGAAATCTATCTCCGCCTCCGGCGTGCCGAAAGATTTTTTTTATTATAGATTTTTTAAGATAAGAAAAATATCAACACAGATATTAAATCTTTATATTTATTACATAGATATATAACTATTATAAAATAATATTTTAATTTGAAACATATTTTTTATTTGACTAATTAGAAATTAGAGAAAATAATGTAAGGTAAGGTGTGTTTTTGCATTTCAGAAAATTCCCCAGCATTTTTATTACGAATCAGTAAAATAATATCACTTAAATGACAACATTATAAAATAGCCGAGGTATTGTACAATCATTAGATAATAATGATAATCAAGAGTGCAAAATAATATTAGTAGACTAAATAAAGTACCAAATATATTCTTTGATTTTTATCAATCCAGTGATATTAATTTTTTATTTGAAACGAAATAAATACATTATATCTACGTTTTAAATATGTATGTATCGATATTTTCTATAGTATATTAAACAAATAGAAGAAAGTACCTAAATTATAAAACAAACATGAATATATACATACATAAACAATCTTGCTTTTAGTTAATTTAGATGAAACGCCATTAAACCGAAGAGAATAAGAAAGGCCGAAAGTGCATTTCTTCATGGCGTATTATAACAATCTAATGATAAATTAAATGAGTCATTTCGAAAGAAATTCTACAGAAAGAATGTTAATTTGTTTGCTACTAAGTTTCAATTAGAAACGGGAAATTAAATAAAGATCATTAAATAAAGAACGAAACTGAAGATCATTTTATTGAACAAAGGCGAGAATGCAAACATGAAACATTAAGGGTGTAGACATTTTATGAATATCGCGGAGTATTAATGTGCACGCCATGACAACTATAGCGAGACAGATTTGAGAATCATGAAGGAGCCACGTAGCGAAGAATCTGTAGAATCTCTCCATATAAAAACAGTGATAGTACGCTAAAGCAGCTAGCCGTATGACATTTAATTGCATATTTGCTTAAGTTTCACTTTAAGGTAATAAGTAATTAAAACCACCAAAGTTGTTATAACGCCGTTTGAGTTTTGTAAGGTATGTCCTTAATTCCCGTAGCAAATAAAACATCGAGCAAATTTCAATATTATATAATACCAAAATATTAAAAAAAGTCAGAACAGATAACGAATTAGCTATACGTATTTAATTATTAGCGTAAAAATTAAAGTACTTTTTAACTTAAATATTATCAGTCTCCTTTTACCACTTTTATGTTCACTGACACATTCCCCTCTTCACATACATTCACATTTCTACATATAAATATCCATTTATTCATATTAAATATATATAAAATAAATATGTTTCCAATAGATTGTCGACCGATCAATCAGCTGCGCTAAAACTTTTAGGTTATGTCAGATGGAAAAAGGGGCGCTCAACTATCAAATCAAGAGTGTTCTTCTAGTTCGAGGTTTGACTCTACTGTGGATGTTGTCATATATTACTTTGTAAAATGTCAGGAGACCATGTGCTCTTTCTAAATATAGACATATTTATACTGTAAAGTGTTTCTTTAATTTGAAACTTGTTTAATATAATATAATAAAATTTAATTTAATTTAATTTGGATTTTTAAATAAAAATAAGTAAACGAACAAAAATAATCCAAATAACCGTTCAATACTTCGACGGGGTTAGTGAAGGGCTACTGCAGAACTACGCAAGATACTTTATTCCCCAAAGTATACCGTTTTGGTTGGCAATCGTATTCCATTAGCCGTCCGGTTGGGAAACCACACCTGCACGAAATCAAGTAGCGTCAAATCAAACGAGTTTGATATCAGGCCGGGGGACATTTACAGGTTATCTCGCATATTATCACGGCCATGAAGTGGTTTTACACTTTCGAGAGGTACAATAGAGAGATAGCTGATTCTTCGTCTGGTTTGGCAATTAATTACAAATACATTGATAGATTTCCAACGGAACGATTTCGACGATAACCAAGTATTTACTATAAATTTGATTTTTGCTACTTTAAAATACAATATCTCTATGTAAATGTATTAATTTATATATAAGCACCCTTAGAGCAGTTGTTTTTAGATTCCTTACGAGTTTAATTAAGTTTTAATGTAGATATTGAAGGTACAATTATAGAAAAAACACTTTCAAGGTTATTTGAAAGTTAACTGGAGAGTTTTGATTATTAAATCATTTTGAAGGTAATTCTTTCCATAATATATAATAATATCTTTCCATAATATTCTTTCTATAAATTAGAGTTAGACGATATTGATTTTTGGCACTCAAATTGTACCACAAATACACCAAAACAAAGTCCACAGGAAAGAAACCAAAAACTACTTTTTGTATGGGTCGGGCTGACAACGCATGGCATCGCTATTGGCGCCTGGATAGCGAAGTGGAATCTTCTCGCGGACAAGCAACGATATTTATTAATCTAATTAGTACTGAAACAAACCAACGCACGGGCTAATTGGTGAGTAGGTACGTTGTTAGGCACAGGGGTGTCATCGTACCACCTCAAGAACTTCGTCACAGATTAAAAAACATCATGCGTTCATTGAAAATAAAAGTGTAATTAAATTGATATATAATGAGTGGATCCGTATAAATACGACACATTCATATTTATGTTATCAGCCAGATTGTTCAGATTGATCAGATTGATCAGAGAGACAATTAACTTAACACGAAAACATGCCCCTTAGAAAAATAATATTGAAATCCAATCAAAACAATTTTTTCAATTAAATTAACCAGATTGTTCCAGTTTATTTTTTTAAGTTGCTTATTTAAAAACTCATACGTATTGTTAAAACAAACTAATTTCACGCCTGATTTTGGTCATGATTAACCAAAATATAATATGTAAATGACAAATTATGTAACTTTGATGGTAACTTCAAGTTTCTCGAAAGTTACTATCAAAGTTACATATTTTCTAAATAAAAAAATACATTTTATTTGCTTAACTAATACATGAAAATTGAAAAGACAGAGCACCCCCGGGGGTGTTTAATATATTTTAATATTTTTTGCCCACTGATGTCAGTCATGGATGCAATTAATTATTTACGCAATAGGTTACAAATTAGTAATAATCCAGAGCAATTATTTCTTCACCGTAATTGTTAGTTTTCAGCTATAATAAACACTTTGGTCATTAAAATCAAGAAACTGCCTTATCACTTAACAGACCTCCAGCATATGCTACGTACTTCGAAATATTCAATCAGCCAGTCTTTAATGTCAGTATTATATTTAATAAAATTAAATCTGCGTAGTTTTAACGATTACATCAGTGCCATTATTTATTGGTATTCAAATTAAAACCCCTCTCAACCCCCCCCCCCTCCCTTCCCCTTACAAAATTGAATTGACAGAGATGACACAGCAACGCGATGGTTTAATAGTAAGGACTCACATACTTCTTGATTACATTGAAAAGTTTTATTTATAACTCGTTGAATCCATATAGTCAAATAATTAGCAAATTAACGAGTTTCTGGACATGAGATCGCAGGATACCAATTTAATCTCGTTTGATAAAAAATACATTTATAAACTCTAGCTGGCTTCCTCTTTAATGTGAAATATTTCCAGACAATACTAATCTATCTGCTAAAGTGATCAAACTACGGTCTTGGCAGGCGATTTGTAGCCATGAAATATAATTATGTTCATCTTTTAAAATAAAAAAATAACTTGAATTATATTATTTATTAATATAATGGCAATATTAATTAGAATATAATGGTATTTTTTGTTAGATTCGCCAAATTCATTAAAATGTGGAAGTCTTTCCCCCGCATTGCGGATTGATAGCATACTTAGGATACAACATAATCTCGTGTTTCGAAGTGAAGTTACATTCATCGCATTGAAAGATCCTTTATTACCGGCTAATAACCCTTAATTAATTTAATTTAATTGTCTTTAATTGGTCTTATTATTAACTCTTTGAAAAATGTATACACTATTATTACGCTGTATGCTTACCTGTTGATAAATAAATAAATAAATAATTACATTTATTCAGTGTATTTAGCGGCCGGTAAAGTGAAAGCCGGTCGCCGGTCGCGGCATTGTCATAATAGGTACAAACGGTTGAATCACCTCTAACCGTTTTGTGCGCAACTCAATATGGAAGGAAGCGATTCAGAATGGGAACGCTGCGTTGGTTTCCTGCGAAGTCCTGCCAAATTTGACAACCGTGACGTCATTGAATGTGCACACTTAGGAATTTCGTTTCAACCTCATTAGCCATCTAATATAGTAGGTAGCGTGAGAAGAACCATAAACAAACATTAAATTATGATCATACGCGAGGCTACGCGAATTTTACACAAAAACTTTAAACAAAACAAGAAAATCATTAATAAGGATATAATTGAGTGTAATTAATTCATATATTTAAATTGTAATAACTAATAGGATTTGATAGGTTTATTTTACGGTGTCTTTTGGTAGGTAAACATGTTTCTTAGATGACTTGATGATGAGATGTGGTAGTCTAGTGGTTAAGGCGTTGGACTATTAGCCTAAAGGTCGCGGGTACCATTTTTAACGCTTTATTACCACCATCTTCCCTGACTCTAGCACAGACACATTTGGCCTAATTGAGTAGGGTCCAAAATAATTGCTTATAATCTAGGTCACTAGGTAGGGATGTATCAGATCAAATATTCACATTTATTTTTATGTATTGATGTATTAAATTTGCCCTACGATTTCACATATAATCTGTAAAGACGACGTAAGAAATTCATATTTTCAAAGAAGAAAAAGTAAACATTACGCGATGGTATTATTAAACGGTTGCCTTAATACGTATGCCAGCTGATCATCAGCTCGCGACGCCTAGGTCATTGACCGCGTGCGGCCATGGTTACGAGATATCGATAGCATGTCACCAAGCCAAAGGAATTTTACAGTAACGCTTCAATAAAAGTAAATTTGGAGATAAATTATTTTCGAATAATTTTTTTTATATAATTTCTTATTTCTAATAGGGAACATAAACATCCCATTAAGTATTTGGGAATGGTCTCGGGACAGCCTATATATTTTAATTTTAATCAAGTAGGTACATATCTTATCATGCGAATGACAAAAATAAAAATGTACGGTTATATGGAGATTGTACGGTTATATGACCGAGAGATTAAACCGCTCAATATTGAGAGCCGGGAATATTTAGCGGTATATAAAGACAACGGTATATAAAGAAGGTTTCCATAAAGACAATGTAGGAAGGAGGCTTTCAATCAAGAAAATTGCTACCAAAAATAAAATAAATTTAGAAGTATACACGAAAAAACTACATTTTGTTAAATTCTTTCCTTTTATAAATAATAATATTAAAAAAAAAACATTTTAGGAAATGTACGCGTACTTACGCACTTGTTATGATTGATATAAATCATTTTATAAATCTTTTTGTCAGGAGTAATATAATTTATCGTTTCTTGTCCCGTTTCGGCGCGAATAATTATATTTACTGCAATTATTGGTAATAAAATTAAAATTGATATCGTAATTTGCATCGCAATACTTTGTGATTACTTTGTTGCCAAAGTTCATTTAAGACATTTGTTTATAGTATAGGCTGAATGACCATTTTCGGTCAAGTTGAAGGACGAACATAAGGTCGAAATATTGCGTGTAAATTACAATACAGGCAGGAAACTCTTAGAAAACAATATCGGCGTACGCACGTTATAGCTAAAGTGATTATTGCGCTAGAACCGCGAAAATAAGTATTTTCACAAGCCATGTTATCGAATCCTATAGAAAAACACACTGTCTTCGAAAATATTATAGAAACATAACATACAATATATCTGCTTCCATAATAAAAAAAATATGTATTAAAAAAGGCTGTCCCAACTGTTTAGTTACAAAAAACATCGTTGTAATAGCCTAAGAACACTACTAGGCTTGATAACAGACTCAAACCACTATCAATCCGTACCTACTCTCCTGCTTTTGATAATTCCTATTATATAAATATTGTAAGATTTCAGTAAAAGCCCTTATATAACGCTCTCAAAACCAGAGTTGGCATATCCTCAGGTGCTGATTAAAATTGAATTGAATATGTTAAGGTGACTAATAATGTGGTATTTGTCAGGGAATGTTACGAAATAGATGCAGATTCCATAATGGGCGCTTTGATGAGTTGCCAATTGACGCCACATCGCTACAATGGGAATTATATATATTAGGCAAGTCTCGATGCACAATGGCGGAATTGACGTTTGTGTGTCACAACAAATGACCATCACATATATTTTTTACATTGTTCAAAAACGACAGAGCCCTGATTTCGACGCTTATATCATTATCTGCACAATTTGTACTGGCTAATTTTAATGTTACGAAAATTGCAAAATAACGACAGAACAAAATATCGCTATTAGCATTAAAATTTGTAAAATCTAAAAAAAATATCATTTCAAAATTTATGTCATAATGCAATCAGATAGGCAAAATAAGATCAACTGAGCTTTAAGTGATAATGTAAGTCTTCTTTAGTTTGATTATTATATTTTTACATATCATAAATTAGGCATTAATTTGTTAAGAAATATTGTGTTATAATTTTGTGAAATTTAAAATGTATTTTCCCGTAAATATTTTTTCAGATTAGTTTAAACATTAAAAATTAGGTAACGTATACCTACTTAAAATAAATAATAGATTGTTAAAGTGGTAAATATGTTAAAATAAAATATTACCAAATATTAAGATGAATGTTAGAGGATCTTTTTTGTGTCGATTTAAAAAAAAATATATAAATTTAAAGTTACTTTAATATTTTTTTATAATATTTAAATTTACAATATTTTTATACTCCAAAGTATAAACGACATTATAACATTTTTCAATATTATTCAATTATTATTTAAAAAATGTATTCATTACGTGGAAGTTATTATTATAACCACAAAATGAGTTTGTATGTAATCTCAATGTTATACGTGTATTCAGCTTGAGATTAGTAAGTTTTGTGCATCTATTCCAAGATATAAAAAAATTGCAACCAAATTATCATACTATATTTATTTATATTTTTATAATGGAAAAAAAACTTTTGAATTTATCTTGTTTATACAAGGTCAATGCAATGAGAAATTAACGACAATCACTCGGGATCGGTGGCCCAGTCGATAAGCCCAATATCGTATCGGTTTCAACTGGTAATAAACGTCATTATTTTACCCGACGCGGACGGAGATAAGATCTCCGCTCCGCTCGCACACCAATATCCATAGACATGCACTTTCTCTTGGTTCGCAACTTTTGGCTATGCAACTAAAGTAGACATTTTTTTCCAACGAAAAATGTGTCGAATTAGAAAGGTGGCCGCCAAGCACGACGGCCAATTTGTGTCTTTCAATTAAGCATGCGCCGAAAGCAGTGTCCAAAGCAATCAATGCGCCATTGTTTGTTTTATCGAGGCTGAAAATGTCAAAGAAGTTTGATGAAAATTGCAAATTGCAAAATTTAATGAGTTATCCTTCTTTAAATTCAAAGATTTAACCCACTTCCCTATCCCTCTTTCCCCCCCCCCCCCCGCCATTACAACAAGTGTCCAATAGATATCTTTGCTTTGAAACTTTTAAAAGTATTCCAGATTGCGATTTTAATTAGATAATATTTATCAGTTCATCGAAATTCTATTTTAGACAATGACGTTGATATTGCAAATATAATAAAAATATATCAAATTTTTAGAACGAAAAAAAAAATATTTTGGCCAGATTTACAACCTTTATGTTCCGAATTTCAATAATAAATTAATGTGAAGAAAAGTTAAGTAAAAGCTATTTATCGAAAAAGGTGTGCCACAAGGAAGGTAGCTACCGAAAGTTATTTCAGTGTTCTGATGATCCCATGAGTCACGGTTAGCAGAATAAAAAGATAATTTACAAAATAATAATAATGGCAACCTCCTAAAATGTTATTTATTTATTTATTCTGGTTACCCAACAGAAATTGTACACCATACAGATAATGACTGAAGTATAGAATCTTTACACTAGGGTGATTAACTAATGAAGATAATTGGAAATAAAAAAAATATTAAAATATAATAAACGAATTTAAGTATGATTTTAAATTTAAACGAACTTAAACTATTTTAAATTTAAGCAAAAATAAAAAAGACATGATTGTATACGCCAATTTAAGATTTGGTTATTTATAAATATATATATATACATAGAAATCAAAATAACAAAATAATATAGAACTAAACTAGGAATTGTGCATTGATATATGTTCTGCGAAACTTCTGCTGAGTTATTAAAAATATATTAATTTGGTAGAAGTTAGAATTAAAAAAATAGCAAATATATCAGAATATGAAAGTATTATGAAAACTTTTAGCCATATATTGCGTGGGTTTGGTTAGGTCAGGTAGAAATTAGAAAGCTACATGTTTATAATTAACAGTCTCCTTTAGTTATATCCTTTGCTATATTTAAATCAAAATCAGATTCAAATTCAATGTCGCTATGGCGACTTTTATTTCATATATTTTAAGTAAACAGTTAACATGTCCTGGAAGAGCCTGCCGACTCGTCTACCAGATACTCACTAGTACAGACATTATATCTAGTAATATTTTACAATTTTTTAAATACACACTATTGTTAAAAAACATTACATTATACGAGAAGAATGAAGTGAAGAATACAGGTATAATTTTAGCTCTTTTTTTACATCGCTTCTACTGCATTATAACTGGAAACACATATTTTTTTGAAATTCAAAATTGAATTATTTCGAATCTTTTGGAACATATAACAAAGAAATTCGCCGTTTAACAGCACGTGAAGATATTTTATTTTTCAGGATATGAGGAAATTAAGAGAACTGGTTTTTAAACATTAAAAGGAGGTAGAAGAAAAAGAGGTGGTTCCATTTCTATTATTTTATTTTTGTGAGTCTATCAGTTACGAGTATTTAATGTTTCATTAGTATATTCCATTGCCGTATTTCTTATTCGTTCGTGTAATTGTTATTATTAAAATTACTTTCAATATGTCATGTAAATATTTATTAAAATTAGGTAATACGTGGTTTTCTATACAGAACATAAATAATGGCAGTAATACATATTATTGTTACTGGATTTTCGTTTGTGTACACAAAATACAGCGGCCAAGCATATCCGTTCGAATAATCACGTCGAACTCGGTAACTTAAAATAACGGAACTTACGAACTCGTCGAATAAAAATTTATCGTACAAACGTGTTTAGTACGCATCCTTTGGTACTTGCAGACTCGAAGGGATTCGATCCTGAATTCAAGACATTGATTTACACTACTGTTGCAGGTGTTATATCGTTATAGATCGCCCATATTGTGCACAAGTTTATCATCTTGAAAACCCTATGCCTAAAAGATTGCTTTTAATGTGCCATCTTTAATGTTTCTAGGGGTTTAATAGGTTTACATATTCTATGAATTTACACAAAAAAAAGTACTATACTAAAGTAATATTAGGGTCAATTTTGAAGTTTTTAACGTTGTGCTTTAAAACACATACACATAAACAGGAATACATAACAGAATTTTTTAATCAATAATAATTTATATAATCAAGAAATAAACTTTTTTTATTATTTGGTCATGCACCCGCCAACACCAAGAAATATCTACAGAAAACCTGGGGTGTACAGTTTACAATAAAAATGAGGTAATAATATAAACCTTTATTATATATAAATAATAAACACGACTGTACATTTCACGTCTGTTACCTAATGTTATTAATGACGAAACAATGCATATCACATTACTTTATTAGCAAAATAAACCTGTATAACATTGTCAAACATACAATATTTTTTATAATTTATTTTTAGAGTTAAAACTTTTTCGTGTTAAAAGTATTTTTAGCAGATAGTAAATATATTTTAATATAATTTATGTATTTAATTGAGTAATGCATTTATTAGGAATATGGCCGGAGAGACATGAATTTAATTATAAATTATTTTCCATGTGCCTAATTGACGAAACAATAGATATAACTTTGGCAAGCAGGCATGTGTTGAAATATTGGTTTTCATGCGGGTATCGTTCCAACATTATTGATTTCTTTCCTTTGAAACGACGATGACTAATTACTTACTTGCTCGTGTTCCCGATTTTAGATTTTTCTGTCAGTTATTAAAATTTCTTAATAAATTCGTAAAAAGTTAATAAACATATAGTTTAAGTTAATAAACATAAACGACTCGTATAGTTTGGTTTCGTATACCACAAGGTAACATTATTATTGAAACGAATCGAAAGTCTTAAAAGTCCGACTTATAGCTTGAGTAAAACAAAAAATCATCGTCAGGTCTTATAGCTAGGGCCTTCCAGCGCCATCGATCTATACATATATCTGCACATCGAGCATATTGTAGTATTCAGCACGCGGTCAGGGCAATGTGTCATTATTTTCCTTATTCTATGAAATATGTAGAAATTCATATTCTATACCACAAGGCCACCAGGTCTGATTAGTCGCAATGTATGTGATTTCTCGTTTATTTTAAGCACGTTTTTTTTTAAAATTATTTCTCTTCATTTACACATTTTTTATGTTCCAACCAGTTATCTTCCGGATATCGTACTTGTAAAATGCATTCACAGGTGTTTAATCGCCTTATAAGTAGGTATAAGTGGAAATACTTAAGCTTAAGGAAAGAAAACCGATAATAGTCTTTTGAAATAATAAAAAACAGGAAAACATAATAGCAGAGAAGCATTTCAATTTACTTGTAATATTTATTTATACTTTTGTAACATGA
The DNA here is from genome assembly GCA_020383195.1 of Neomicropteryx cornuta. Taxonomy (NCBI): domain Eukaryota; kingdom Metazoa; phylum Arthropoda; class Insecta; order Lepidoptera; family Micropterigidae; genus Neomicropteryx; species Neomicropteryx cornuta. Next base: position 15,659,490 of record JAHKQU010000008.1, on the reverse strand, counting down.
TTTAGACTAATATCGAAACATTTTTTAGTTCATTTTTGTGCTCTTATCTAAATTGCGGATTTTCAATTATAAAAAACAATGATATAACGAATTGCAATTATCATACCATAGTCTTACGAAATACTTTAGTCTTTTACCATAGAATTTATTGACATAGGTACTACTAACCTATTAAAAAATTACTAACGTGGGTACTTCTAACCTATATACCTTATGCTATATTTTTGTTGGACTAGTACTTTAAATGATTCCGTATTGAACATTGTTTTATAAATAAAGAGTTCATTTAAAGGCTGAACGACGCAAAAATAGAATATTCCCGGTTCCTTATTTTTATATAAAATACTTTTTTCGAGAAAAACTAAACAAATCATGTTTATAATGCTATTATGCCTTTTTTGTAAAAGGTGCTTCGTTCAGTTATATTGCCGTAGGTACATTCAAAGGTTTGTCGATAAAAACTTGTCATCTATTCCAAATTTATCATCAATCTTTTTTCTTCTCCAATCTATACGATCTTACCAACACTTCAAAGTCGTAACGAACTTAACCAATATCCTTCGCGTTTTGATGTCGTGCCTTTCCAGCCATTCAATGTACAAAATGTTTAAACAAATAAAAAGTTTATTGTTATAGCCCGTTAAATTTATTCCGAATTTATGGCAACTTTTCATAAGATGACCCATAGTTATCTTATGAAAAGGAAAGGTTAACAAACCCGTTGCCCGCGGCAAAAGCTTAAGTTGTATGTTTTGAGAGGCATATTAAACTAAGACCAACGACCGGCGACGAAGCTATTTCCCAAACAGCTGACATTTAGCCAGACAGTTTCATCAAATGCCACTTCAAGGCACGCTGCGACACATTCGCTTCGCTTCGGTTATCAATGTGTTAGTGCATCGCGCGGTTGGGTTGTCTATGGCAAAATATATAAATTACCTTGGTAAATTTTGTTCATAGACTTTTTCGAGGTGTTCATATGAACATAAACGTTTATACTAAAAAAAAAATAAAATTCTACAAAAAGTGTTTTTGATATGCTTCAAATTTGTTGCTTCAACAAGTTACTATCAACATTGCTAAAGACTGATCAAAGATTGTAGAGGCCTAAGTGAAAACGGCGCCAGTAATAAAGTTATATTTTTTTTTATTTTATTTATTTATATATCAAAGTATCCAATGTATAATTAATATTATTAAATGGGTAATACTTTGTAGCATTTTATTAATTTTCTAGAGAAGAAAGTACAGATTGTGTGGATTAGTAACACCTCAATAGGCAAATGCCTGTGTCGAGGTGTTACTTATTTGAAATATATAATAAGAATGAGGCGCTGTGCTGTGCTTTATAAAATAAACATCACACTTTCTAAAAACAAATATTCCTATTAGCAACAGTATTTCACAAAAAAAACGTCCATTTTTATATAATAGATTAGCGATTTATACATTGATTCTCAAATGCGTATTTCACATATATTATAATTATTAAGACAATTCAGTTTAAAAGTAGGGTTTTATCTATTGAATAACGCATTACTGCCCATCCCCTTTCGTATGGTTCAACTGTTATTTCTATTCTAAATTTTTAAGAAATGAATTGATTTGGGATGGACATGCACACAGAATAATGAGTTTGTGCGCGAAAGCATTGGATAGTAACAGTATTTCCACACGGAATCACGTTAATTCGAATGCAATAAATACCTACATTGACAAGCCGCCTGTGTGTAGTTTGTCCAGCTAAAACCGTTGTAACATTTACGAGCATAAGCAGACATTCCTCCAGCTGTCTGATCGTTTAGTTTGACAAAACGGAGCTTACAGATTACAAAGTTTCTCCATCGGTAAGATGTTTCTAAATCCAACAACAAAAACCAAGAACTTTCTACATACCTACCTGTATTGTGTAAATGACTAAATGACTTATGAAAAGGTATTGGGCTTACCATAAAGCTAAAAAACTATTCTGACCATTTTAATTAATAAAGTCTCTTTTTCGTATTTGAATGAGTTTTATTGCACAAAATATAATATTAAAATGTTTAATGGTTTTATTATGGGTTATAAGACGATTGACAGGATGATTTTTTTTTATTCATAAAATCATACTAAAACATTAATATTACTATTTATTTTTTTAGACACGTCGCGCGCCGCGAATTGCCCGCTCAGCCGTGCGGGTTGGCTGTACAGCGTACTCAAAAATTACAACGATATTGATTAAATTTTGAATTGGTTTTTCTCGTGATTGGGGCCACATTTTTTTTCAATATTTTTTGTCGATATAAATAAAAAACACCTGTATACTTTTTTGTTTACTTATTAGTTTGTTAAACCGACTAGAATTGTATGCTGCGCAAAAATTAAGGCAGGCAGTAGAAATACCTAAGCAAGACATTTTAAATTAAGTCTCATAGATAACAATAAAAATAAATAAAAAAATTAAATAGTTCAATTGGGCACATCGCGGTCTAAAATGGTTTATCGATCATTTTAGCACGATATACAATAATTTGATCATGTCCCAGGAGTGTTTCCAGCTCAGAACCTTCCTACAGACGCTGTCCCCAATTTACAACGGCAATTTAAAATGGCAAAAAAAACATTTTTTAATATGAAAAAGCTTATCAAAATCTTTGTTTCGAATTATTTTTTTGTGGCATCTTTGCAAGCTCCACGTGAGCAAAAAGCTATGTACAAAATGAAACTATGTAGTTCTAAGAAAATCTGCTTTGCTGCAAATAGATAAAATTAATACTTATTTAATATTAGAATAGGTATTTTATTTTGAAGTAGAAATTTAGATATTACTAACCCTTCTCATGCTGTTTTCGGAAATTTTGCTCTGATATTAGCGCGATTGACGGTCGTGGGGAGGAGAAAGAACAACGGATGGTGAACAGCGGTTCAGACGCAGCGCTTTTTGTGAACATACGTACTATAAAAATCGGTACCGTACTCTTAGAGCCATTAGAATATGATATTAGGTAACAATGAATTTTAAAATTCATCGAGAATGTATATTTTGTATTTGTGGAAAAAGTGGATAGAATGACACAGTATGAATGTAACCAAACGCGAAACAACCTATTATATTTTAATGGGCATCATTCATAGTTACGACTACATACAGCAGAAAGGCACGCACGTATGATCGCACGAACGCCACATCAATTCATCCTTTGTATGATTTATACATAATTCATGATTATAACACACCATGATACCAACAATGTTATTTTAATAACTGTATTTCTACTTATTATTAATGACTGGTATTGTTTCTAAAATAATGCATTATTTAAATAAATAAAATGCTTCTGGGTACTAATATGATCTCAACATTTAATAAATTCATGTTAACAATTGCATAATTCACTCCTTAATTCCAATTCTTCAATATTGAAGCTCTTTTAATTGTGTGCAAAAACTCTTTTAAAAAAAAAAACATAGATACGAAAAGTAACAATGAATATCCATCACCTTTCACCCTTTAAATGTTGCTCAATCTTTCTATATATTACGTCATATTGAATGCGAGGTAGGTATATCTACGTTACAATTTATATTACAACAATGGGCCATTGATTTTTTTTAATGTAATTAATTATTAATATAATACACTATTTACCGTATTTTAACAATTTTTAAGGTAATTTTCAATACGTATAACAAAATCCCCGCATAATCAAGGTAGTACCTATCCACAAGCAAGCAATTACTAGCGCCTGCCGCGGTAAAAACCCCACGAGAAAAGCAAGGACGAACTAGTTTTAACCTGATGCAGCGCCAGGATTATATTGTAACTCAGTCGACATGAAAATACAACGTAACAATAACATTGTACCGCGTAACATATTTTTAATGATGTTATATTGCAACATTTTTATCCCATCCATACACCATTTTTTCCAGAACAATGTTAGAAAACAAAGGAAATCATTTTTGTATGCGAAATGAGTCCTCATTTGAAGATTTAAATTTAAATATAAGAAAAATGAACGAATGCTATGAAATAGAAAATAGAATTTTTACATGTTAGGTTAAAATATCACTAAATCAAATCAAAGTACCTGGGTGTATTGCATTGAAAATGCCAAATATTTAGTTTACGTTTTATAACTCTATCCAGTCCTAGATTTGTCTAAAATGCGGCACTGCTATTCGCACCAGTGTTGAACTCTTACGCCCATTTTCACCATCTCCGGTTATGTGGTGGTCAAATAATCAAAAGTCAACTATCGGTTGAGTCTAAGTGCCGGTTGAGTAATGGTTGAGAAAGAAATACATTTCAATATAGTGGTGGCCAGATGTAACCTTCGGTTGAAGTTTGCCAGTCCAGGAAAACGATTCCCGATGACGTCATAGGGCCAAAATTATTATAAAAGGAGTGGCATTTTATAAAATAAAATATTACGCGCGCAACCGCCGGTCACATGTGCTGACCGACCGAAAATGCGACTGTTACATTTTTCGACGTTTGACCGAAAGGTAACCGGAGGTTGTCTCAACCGTCAGTTAACCTGAAGTTGTGAAAACGAATATAACGTTATGACTGACAGTTAACTTTCGGTTATTGAAACCGGCACTTAACCAGTGATGGTGAAAACGGCTGTTAGACTGTGGTCTCATCCACAATTATTGCAACCAAATGCGACTCCCTCAGCCTACGTTTAACCTTAAAACTTCATAAACAACTGAACAAAATCGATAAACGGGAAGGTCAGCAGTTTCGTTATTTTATTTTTATTACAATAACAGTAACTTTTCAACATACATATTGTATTTTGTTTTTTTTTGTCAGAACAAGTTTTCTGGGCGCTGGTTTATAACGGACGGTTTATTTTATTGTTACTGATAGTGAAAAAAAAAATCAATTGAAATATCACACAATTAGCCTGTTGGGTCGCCTAAGAAGGCGTGCGGCTGCGCTTACTGAGCAATGCAAAGGGGAACTTACTATGAAAAAGTACGACATGCACTCACGATAATATACAATATACAAGCAGTAAAGCCGACGCAATTGCATATACGAAGCTTCGAAGCGCTATAGTTATTATGTTACGTTGGGATCGAAGACTCCATATATCGCCGCACGCGACTGACTTCCTACTGAAAGTTGCTGATGAAAATGTTCTACGACGGGATATTAGGGTTTGATCTTTGGATTGACGTAGCAAACAGTACCTATTTAAGTTGCAATAACATGTTAAACGGAAGTAATTTCGTGTGAAAGAATCCGTGGCATTATTTGTTTTTATTTATTTTTAGATATACGGTGAGAGTTTGTTGAAAAACGCGTGTAGAATCTAAACAAATTAAGGGTATATTAGCGTTATTGGGGTTACGGAGCGTAATTTGGTGCGGTTACTTTTTCGCGTTCAAGAATTATGTCCGCTTGTGGGTATGTTGCGTTTTTTTTTTTTATTTAAAATATTAAAAACTGTTTCGAAGAGCGGTCATAACAGGTTTTGTATTAAAATCATTTTCCGAGCAAACACTTGAATCGTGGCTTCTACACGTTTATCACGCGTATTTTTTTACCTGTGTTTTAGAATATTTATGCAAACGAGATTTTCGATAGACGTAGATTTGGCTTGTATAACAATTATATAGATTTTTATTTATCTGTTCCAAATGTTATGTAATCAATTTTTGTATGTAATCTTTTTCTAGTGTCACTTTCGGCTGGGCCCGGGCACTCATTCATTGACACTCGACAGTGCATACTCTCCTTTGCTTGCCATAATCATTCAATTAAAGGAAGCTGTATCGCATGTCGACGAATAAACACGACCAGCATACGCCATTAGAAGAGCTCATCCGTCAAAGTGCATGAGACGAGACATCGACAAAACTAGAAAATTAGTAATGTCCAATCATATGAGCTGGAAAGCGCTTGTTTATTCTTATAGTAATTTTAGTACAATTTTGCGTCCCGCTTGCCAATAATTGTATCTGTCAATAATTGTTTTCTCATTTAATCACTAGAGGTTACGTCTATGTAATAATTCCAATAATTTTATAAATTGCAGAATTGCGTTTTTGCAGAACGTTATAAATTTCAGAATTATTAACTGTTGCTTAAAATCAAAAAAATACAACAGTTCGCATAATTAATAAGAGCCCGTCAATTTATTTACAAAATTTATTATTTATCAATACACATCAAAACCCGTTTTCTTGGAAAAAGCGAACATTTCTACTTTCAACCCGCTTCCAAAATTTAGGTCAGCAGACTCGTAATATGTCACATTATCTACTATGCTCATGATGAGGGCAACTGCAGAGGATTTATTTAAATAAAAAAACAAGCATTTAGTAAAATATGCTGTCATGCCCAACCGTCATTGAGACGTTACAAATAAGTTAGGTGGGAAATATATAAATAAAATATATTTAATGTAAACATTAGTCAAGCACGAAAAACTAAAAATACAATTAATTAGTAAAAACGGTTAATAGCAATAGTTGAAATATTTAAATATTGCGGAAAATGTGGAAATAAACTAACGACACATATTGTGGGAAAATATATTCCTTAATATGCGAAAAATATCAGCCATGCAGAAAAAACCTAAAACAATGCCTTTATGTGAATCTTAATAATAATGAATAAAAATTGTTGTTTAAGGTCAAATAATTATATTTTTAGGCCACGAGGTAGAATGTAAATTAGCTTAACTTGTAAAAACATATAAAAATTGAGAAAAAACAATATATGTTACAAACACAAAAAAAATACCATTATTAAGGCCGATTAAAAGTAATTACATAATAATAAGGTATATATGGCCGAAGGAGTTGTAAGGGAAATAAAAGATAGGAAAATAAAAGGATAGAAAGGATATAGTAAACGAAATTGCAAGAAAGTACATGTATGAGTGGGCTGTGAGTTTGTGTGTGCGTGTGATGTGTTTAAACCAGCGCTCTAACTCTCTCATTAACAGACTTCACAAAACTATCACGACTTATCATCTATCATGTCATATAGAAATAACATATCCGAAACAGTTCGCCTGTTAATGACGATATTAAGTTATGATGCTTTAAACTGTCTCCTAATTATCAAAATGCACATGACCCAGGGGTCAGGGGGGAGGGGGGGGGTACTTAATTTCAGGAAATTAAGTAGCTGTTATAAAGATATTCAATTCTATCAATACGATTGGAATAAGAAGCATAATTGGACCATATCGGAGATGCAAATTCTAGTACACTTCTGACGTACGCTTCTGACTTCAATAAAAAATATGTATTTTTAGATTTTGTATTTAGTTTAGTTTTTGTGGCGAATATACTAATAATGAATGCACCGTTCTAAATTTTGAAATCTGCGTGAGATGTTCAGATATGAGTCTATCAGAGGATTCACGAATTTGTGCATAAAGTTTACAATTTTTCCTTTTATTCTCGCGCGAAAATAACGTGTGAATCGAGTCAAAACGAAACAATGCCAGCGGGTAGTCCTCAGCAGATTGGCGATCTTTCCGAGATAATGAGAAGCCGTTAATGAGATCGAGCGGACGAGACGCGGACGCCCGAATTTAACGGGCGGCGCCGCGTAGCGGGGCGGGCGGGGCGACCACGACGCAGCCGCTGGCGAGACGAGCACCGCCGCGCCGGTGAAACTCATTTTCACAACTAGTGCGTTTTTTTCTTCATATTTTCAATTTTCCAATTTTGTGAGTAAATTTACTAGGACATAGAATTAGACATCGAAGCGAAGCACTTTTAGTCGCGTGAGTTTTATGAAAAACCGGTGCACGGTGGTACTAGCGTATGGTGTGTAGACAAGTTGCCTCCATTGAAAACTTAAAGAATAAAAACATGTACTGAGCATAATAGTGTGGAATGCACTGTTGCTTAGTTTGATTATTTAACGTTTAGAGCCGGGAGTGGGGGGGGGGGGGGGTATTTTTGCCACAAATTTCGATTTTCTCAAAATAAAACTATTTCTTCGCTTGATATTCACCATTCTAGAATACTTTAAAGTTTAAAGCGCTGTTAAAAAAACTATTATTTCCTTTAGAACCTAGCGCTTTATTTATGGTGGATTTGTCTTATACCAGAGATTCGCCTGCTTACTTAATGCATGGTCATGTCTTCCAAAGACAAAGTGTACGCTTGTACATGGATTAGAGGGACTGTATGTTTTGATGGATTGGAAGGTTCACAGCTGAGTGTAAATGGCAATCGACAAGAAAACAAAAGACCAACCTTTGCTGTGCTAATATGGCCGTCTGTGGTTCGCCTGCCTTAGCCTATTTTTCTCACTGCTTCCTTAAGGTTTTGAGTTGATTTCACGAGCTCGGTGAATGATGTGACGAGATGTCACGGATTGCAGGAATAGTTCGCGGCCGAAAAAAGCGTTGTTTTGCCCGCGCGATCACGGATTGCAGAGGCTTGGGTATACCCTCTTGTATTTCTTTTTCAACTGACACTTACCGACAGCTGTGATAATGCTAAGAGTTGTCAGTAACAAAAACCGGAGAAATTGGAGAATGGTGATTTTGCAATATATAATAAACATAAAATAATAATAAACATTAATATGAGAGAATATTACACAAAGTTTTCCAAAAAATCTTAAAATAATATGAATTTTAAAAATGGTTAATGGATAAAACATTTTATAGTATTGGAGAATATTTTAATTTTAAAACCTAGGTATAAAAAAATTCTAAATGAAAATTTGGAATACATTTTTATTTTCACTTTATTTAACAATACAGAATTAAATAGTGGATGTTAAAGATATATGTATAATATATAAAATATCTACTATATACTTATCCATATTAGATATTATGTCCCATTCTAAGTAAATTATATGTTTACTGATAATTTATTATATTATTGTATGTGTATGTTAATGCGATGTCAATCGACTCGACTGTGGCATCTCTTTTATGCTGCGTAAGAAAAAAAGGAATGGCGTTTAGTCAGTCGAGTCAATCGATGTTCGAAGCTTTGCAGACTAAGCCCGCTGCATTTAAAATAAAATCCGGCGGCGCGTACAGTCGGAATAATGAAGAGAAGGCGTAAAAAAAGAGACAAAATTATTGCCCGTGGAAATGCTACTGTCAATGACTATTGTGCATTCTTTAGGTATAAATAACGTCCGGCTTCTAACGAAATATAATGCAGGTAGGTATAGCAAGCGACCGTAATCTGTTAAAGACATTAAGAAAGTTCACATGCTCTACGAGTACTTATAATAATGCTGCCAACCGAGTCGCTCAAGACGCGCTAAATAGGTTTATGAATTAAAGTGCCAGCTATCTGTTGCAATAAATCTATGTCACGGAGAGTGGCAGTAACAGCGGGCAACCTTTCAATTAAGCGCACTTCACGTCCTTCGTCGCAGATATTTCGGAAGAAAAGTTACCGTTTTTTTAACCGGAAACCTTAGGAATAACCGTTTTATCCTTTTAAAAAAGTAACGTCTTTTGGCCGATAAAAAACTAATAAAAATGAAGCTTATTAATCAGATGTTTGTGTGTAACCTACCCCTACTGCGAGTATCCTTATGAAGTCAGCAGTCGGAGGACCAATTATTTTTTTACAAAAGCACGGTTCGAGTCCATTCAATTTCCCAATATTAAATATGTTTTGTAACGAAAACGCAACTTTCTTCTCGATGTCTTTTTTACAAATGGAAAAATGTAAAATTTAAAATGACGCTCACTCGTATGACGCAAGTATATACAGTTGTTTTAAAATTTAGGGTCTTACAGCTATCTGTAAGACCCTAAATTTTAAAACAATCGACATCGATTCCTTTAACAACGCTTGTAGGATCTATACCCTACAAGCGTTGTTAAAGGAATCTCCCACCCAGATTACTTACGCCTGTGGTACTAAATTGTGGTGGGTTGGTTTATTTCCTATATCCATTTGTGCCTGCAGCACTTCTAGCCCATTCGATGTGCATTTTGGATGACCATAGAGGCGACAGTGGGTTATTTTTTAGGCCTGAGGAGACCAAAATAAAAAAAAACATACAATAATAATAAATTCAAATCATCATAATTTTAAATACCATTTTATTTCTTTTTTTTTGAAAATTTTACGCGCCGCTGTCAATAAAACAAAACTGGCACATTATTTCAATTTAATTAATAATAATTATAATGTGGCGCAGAATATTCTTTTACTCGTTTCTATGTACGCACAAGTACATAGATAAGTTTGTATTAATACACACAAAAATTCAACTCGATTTAAATGGACTTTTCGAGTTGGAAGATGCAACAGAAGACAGACGGCCAAAGGACGGAGATAGTAGCTTCTTATAAATTAATGTATGTATAGAAGCTAAAAGGTACCGACCTGAGTAGGAAAGTAGGGAAATAAATACGTTAAATCGCCGCTGGCTCGCAACCATCTAAGCAAGTATAATCAGGCTGAGATATTTGTCTTAGGGTTAATGGACGCGGGCCAAGTTGGACCCGTGGGCATGCATTATGAAACAGCAGGGTGTGGTCGGCCGGTGGTCACCGCGTCGGGAGGCTTGTGCGCCGAAAAGATCGATAATTCCGAACCGATGGCCAACTTTAGCAACTTATCAACCAGGGGCGGATTGGGATCGAACTTCGAAGGCTCCACATTTCCAAAACGATGCCAGTAGCACGTGCCGGCTTCGCAAGGTGATATTTTTTAATCGTAAAAATATATATACGCCGTGTGTTCAAAAAGTAAGGTGACTTTTTATTTTTATCAAAAAATATTGATTTATCATCAATATTTATTTTGTCCCCTTCAAAGTAACTCCCCTCAGATACAATACACTTATGCCAACGGTTTTTCCAATCCTCAAAGCACTTCTCATAAGCACTTTTCGGTATAGCCTTGAGCTCTTCCAGCGATGCAGTCTTTATCTCTTCAATCGTTGCAAATCTCCGTCCTTTCATAGGCCTCTTTAGTTTTGGGAACAAGAAAAGGTCACACGGGGCCAAATCCGGTGAATATGGTGGCTGAGGCATGATTGTGGTGTTGTTTTTGGCCAAAAAATCGATGCTCATGCGACGGTTCTTTTGGTCAAAATTTAGCAATTTCGGAACAAACTTCGCTGACACACGTCTCATGCCCAAAACGTAAGAAAAAAAATCATGGCACGAGCCAAGCGATATACCGACATCCTCAGCACCTTCTCTGATAGTGATTCGACGATTTTCCAAAACAATTTTCTTCACTGCTTGAACGTTTTCATCAGTTGTTGACGTGCTTGGGCGTCCAGAGCGAGGCTCGTCATTGTCATCTTCCCGGCCATCTTGGAAGAGTTTGTACCACTTGTAAACATTGTTTTTACTCAGAATAGTTTCACCGTATGCCACTGTCAACATTTCAAGTGTTACGGAGCACTTAATTTTATTTTTTACACAAAATTTGATGCAAATCTTTTGATCCATATTTTTCGGTAGCAAAAAATCGCCGAGCACGCAAAACACTTATAACCTTTACGCCTCTCACAACCAAACAAAAAATGCCATTCATTTGAAATTTGGTACAGATGTTCGGGAAGAGTGTACCAACATAACAAAACAAAAAAAAAACGATAATCGAAAATACGTTGCCCGCGAAATTTGAAAGGTCACCTTACTTTTTGAACACACCTCGTATATATAAACAACATTAGTCATTTGTCCCTCATTTGTTATTACGAAGAGGTTTTTTATTTGTCTAACAATAAAATATTATATCTTTGTTTAACGTCAGCTACGTTAAGGATTTGTTATCGTTCTTTCTTTATAGTCACATACACACACACACACGCGCGCGCGCGTAATATCTGGGATTATCAGTATTAATATACGAGAATACGTGTTGACCTGCCTCGAAAGGTGCTCTATATAACAATGAAACCTCAATTGAAATTCACCCATTACTTTCGTTTCCAACCCTTTTTAGGTATATTTTAAATATAGGACGCACTAATGTATAGAAGATAAATTAATACTATTCGGGAAACATAATATTAGTTCAAAGCCGCCCCTGACTGCTTTTGACCACTAGATAATTATATAAGCACATACACACGTCTCAAAAACTCGTTTGGTCTTACAAACATAACGTTATCGCTATATATCAATAGAGGGCGTATTTTATATTCATAGTAAAATAAAACTCTAATAAATAAATAAACATTATAATTGGCATACCTGTTCAAATGGTATATAGTAGCGATTTAAAAAAAGTATTTATTTTGTTTAAAACAATGTTCATTATACAAACATAAATGCCTAGTATGTTAAAGTATTTTAGTTAAATAAAAAAACTTAATGCAATATTCAAATACATAGAGTTATAGGTATTTTAATTATTTTTGTAGCTACGTACATATTTTTCCTTGAATGTTAGTGAAATAAAAATATTTTAAATAAAGACCAATACACGGAAAAAGATGCTTATGAGTCCCTAATATAAAATAAGATATTATTTTATTTACATCTCGACAGTTACAAATCGATTGGATTGTATTCAGCATAAGAGGCTGTGCGCGAAATGGACCATGAAATAAACCAGTGCCGCTTTCGTCAAGAGGTCAAGAGACTAAAGTCGGAGCTGACGCGATCGTTTGGAGGCCGTTGACCTCCAATAGACCGGCGGAGTACAGCCTCCGCTTTTTGGGTTTTGCACAGCCGAAAGCGAGGCCTGGACCACGTGACCGCGAGCACAAGCGGACGCTAGGGCCGCCGGTTTCACGGCACTCGAGTTCCTGCTCCAACATCGTCAACATTATTGTAAAATACGCTAAATAACAGTCCAGAAAAAAAAAAATTCCAAATAAGTACAAAAAAGGAGTTTGTGAATTGGACTTGTATGAATTTTTGTATGAATATATATCCTCATATTTTAGGTTGTTTGTACTTTATCTATATAATTATGTATCTCGAAATTGCTTTTATTTAATTTCATGAAAAATATTTGCTGGTGTTTATATTGCAAGAGTTATTGTAATTTTATATCGTTATCAATTATTTGCACTTGCTATATTATATAAAAAAGTTTGTTTAAAGTTATTATTGAGATAAAGATAAATTTCCTAACCAAATAGTGTGGTCTAACATTGTGAATGTTAAATATTTTTTTTAAAAAAAGTATTCACAGTAGAAAATACAAGAATCAGTTTTTCAAACGCCAGATACTTAATCCTTGGTTGATAATATAACATTCTGATATAGTATAAGATAACCCTCATAATATGATACCTAATGATATATTAGTATTTATTCCAGTTTTTCTTTCACACTCAAAATAAGCTCAGAATTGTGTCCGATATCGCTATCAATCCGATAGGATTATCAGGTTATCAACAAGGCAACTGGCATAGGAGATACTAACAATACCAAAATGTAAAAATGTAAAAGTAAATTTAAGTTTTAATGGCACGCCGGTGTAATAAAGTATAGTAAAATCCCTTTGGGCACGCCGGAAGGCGGAGGTAGATTTTGCCAGATAAACGAACTCCAACTGTACGAACGTGTGTCAAACATCATACTGCCGCGTGAACTACTTCCCGCGCGGCAGCCCGCGCACCTCAACCCGCCGTACCGTAGCGCAGCGGGAGTGCGTTTACTGAATCCCTCTTTATACTATGCCGTAAGGGTTGCTTCAAAAATATCAGGGTTCAGGGTTGTATATCAAAAATTGTTTCAAACAAAAGTTGTAGGGAAATTATAGGCCTGCGGTTACGGATTTGATGATGACGAGGTATGATTTTTTTGAATTTTGAAAAACCAATTTGTCCTACCCCTAGGACCAATGTTTGGTTGATGCTATCAAAAAAGTGTTAGTGTTTAACCCTTATTTAAGAAATAATAAAAAGTTTCAATGAAATCGATATCTTATACACTAAAAAGTTATAGCAAAATTTCACTTTTTCACCTGGTCTAATTCTGGCCCTTAAATTCTGGAGATTTTGTGCCCTTAATTTTAAGTACCAATTTAAAAGTGATTTAAGGGTGGTTTTGGGTTCTGGGAGATGTAAAACGTGAAGATATGTCGAAATTTTTCGGTAGTCATGACATGGTACCCATTGCAATAGGTAGCTTTCCTATTGAAATGTACTAACTTACAGTTTGTAATTTTTAATAATCTATTGTAAAATGTTATTAGATATTATATTAATATGAGTATCCTGGTGGACGAGTCTGCAGTCTCTTTCAGAACATAAATATTTATTAATTGTTACAGCTCTTAATTAGTACAATATAACCATGTAAAAATAAGAATTATTAAATATCTTAATTAAAGCGACAAGCGACTTACATTGTACAGATGTTTCCTGCCTCCCTAACTGGACCAATCTGTACTAAGGGAAAAGTTTTGTTCGCTTAAAATCTGTATGAATATATTATAAGATAAATACAGCAAATCAATAAACAATAATTACAAATATATTTCACATTACACAAAAAAACCAATATTTATATAAAATTGAGTAGATAAAAGTTATTATACCCAAATATATACATTAAATACAGGACTAAGTTTATACATAAATATATATATTATATACTAAATGATGTAACCGGTTTTACAGCTCCCTTTAACCGTTTGGTAGCACCTATTACATACTAAGGAAAAAAGATATAATAAAATTAATATCTTTTTTCCTTAGTATGTAATAGGTGCTACCAAACGGTTAAAGGGTGCTGTAAAACCGGTTTTTAAAACTAAAAAAAAAAAGTTTTGAATTTGATTTTGTTTACAGGAGATTATGAACTCTGTTAAATAATGTTCTTGAAAGACTAAAAACACAAACAATAGCTATTTTGTGGGTTTCACATTCAACATGATTTCACATTAAAAGGTCAACTTCTGTGTTAATGTATTAATATTTTTTTAACTAAATATCTGATAAAATATATATCTGGGTACATAAGCAGAAGTAGTGAGTCGCATATTTTTAAACTCGGATAGAATTTATCAATGATTTAAATAGTTCCATTTGATAATTTGACAGCTGGGATTTAGCAAAATTAAACGCGATGCTAATGCGGTCTCCAAATTGTTTTTCACCGCTATTGAGGTCGCGGTGGTCCGGTGGTTACGTCGTTTAGTTTTAAGCATTCTCTCCTTCAAATAATTTATTCAGTTTGGTTTTCATGGCCTGACTAAATTTATAGCGGCCATTTCAAACCGGCCATCAGAAACATTAAAATTGGTTTATAATGTCAACGAATTGACAAACGAATATCAATATCACCACTATTATAACCTCTCTCCACTACCATACTATGACTTTACACAATTGAAAATCAAGATGCGTCTCAAAAAAATATTTTTAATGGATAAAATACCCGGCCTTTACTCAATACTTCGTACCTTTTCTTCCCCTTCTCTTCTTAGCCACTTCTCTCGCCTACCCACACACCCCTTCCCTCCACTTTCCCTTTTAATCTTTACAAAGGTATTTAAATAAGATTAAAGTAAAGATAATATACATTAGATAGATGTACACACATGTAACATTTAAAAAAAAAAGATTTTTTTTTTCACAACAACATAACATAGAGGTCTAAATTAAAGTATACTATTATCTATATAAATTAATTCGACGGAATGTGTGTATGTATGTATAGGCTGAACTGGATTAATTTAGATATAAGTTCGACTGTCTATGGTTAAATAAATTGTTATGATCTATGGAATTTTATAGGTTTAGGCATGTATGTAAATGTAAAAGCATTCAAATTGACTATTTTAGGTATACAGTGCGACTTTTCAATAAGGTGAACATAACATAACATTGGAACATAATTTATAGTCAATTTACGATATACAACCAAAATCATTTGTTTTTTTTAAATCTTTCGATAACATTATATTAAAGCAAATAGTTTAAACGGTAAATAAGCCGCTGTATAAACTATCCTAATAATTTAACGTTTTTTTTTAAACACCGATCGGTGGTGAAACTAGTTATTCAACGAGATTGGAACGTCCTTGCAGATTGGGACCTACGTGATACTTTTAATCCTAGAAATTATAACGCACGTTAATCACAAATTGGTATTAAATTAAAACTTTGGTATTTCCAAGACATCTAAAAGTATTCGTAAATAAAAAAGCATGCTAATCCCAGATCATAGACGCTAATCAACTAACTAATGACCAAATTCACAGATCATAGAATTTTCAAATCGCACTTCGCTCTCGTTTACACTGATAGATTACTAGGTTTATAAGACACCGCGCGTCTTACCTTTTATTTTTTGTTCTTGTTTCTTGTGTAAACAGTGATATTTCCTTTAAAATGGAACTCTACAAGATACCCTAACACAGACTTAGTGGGGCGGTTCACACCACAGTGTGATTGGTCATGGTGGGTAACATCTAGAAGTATTCTTATCAGTTGCAGTCAATCATTGGATCATGGTATAGAGTCAAATTCGACGTTTTTATTTAACAATATAGGGTATAGGCAACATTGCAATGTTTAAATTTTTATTTTTATTATCATTTAAAAGTAATTTATAAACTGAACAAAAAAAAAATAGAGATTAGAATTTTGAGTAAATTATACGAATAACATACACCATGTCCCAATGACATACCCGATTAAAAATCCAGCGAATTCGCCGAATGTTATACGCAAAGAATGGATATCAAAATTCATCGTCGTTTTCGAGGAAAAAATGTAAACTTTAATTGATCATAATAAACGAATCTTGTAACAAGGTCTTTGTTGTGAGCGCACAGCTGTGGCTCTTCACCGCAAGTCGATAACTCGGTCGAGGATAGGGCATTGATCCCCACGCGCATCGAAATTCGCCCCCTGACCGAATTTACACAATCTGTTCAAAAATATAACAAATTTGGCGATGGTTTTTTTTATACAATTCCTTACTCATAATAGGTAACACCCTCCCCCCCCCTTCCCTTATGAAAGGTCTTGGAACGTCTGTATAAAGTATGAATGGCATTATTATAAAGTAAAGTGCACGTGTAAGGACGAAAATATTTTGTAATATTAGGTAACATATTTGTTTTAATTTAAAAGGGTGTTCATATTAACCGACTAAACTTAGTCGATTGTATGATTCGGAGAAGGCTATTCCTAAATGAATCCGCACTATAGTTAACAGACTGTGGCCCTATCACCCTGAGGTCTGATTGTACGCCGTTGGATTGGTGTGGTCGTGCTCGTGAGATGGAGCATGCAGGCAGCGGACCAGCTGCAATTAATTCAAAAATATACCCGTTTTCTTGAGTAGCATTCGCTTTAAGATGGCAGGCGAGATTTTCGACTTTCAACCGTTCCCTCGGCCAGCGAAATAATTTGAGAAATATAATTGGCCGAAAACAATAGTGAGGTTCTGACTTAATTGTACGCGTGCGCACACGTTGAACTCCGATGCATAATGGCAGTGGCGATGGCCTAATTATATACAAACAAATACCCTAAGTATCTCGTTAGCACGACTCTTGAAACTGCGCGAATGTTTTGTAATGGATGATTTGAATGGGAAATATTATCAACCGTATTTTTGCTACAAAAAATACGACGATAACATTTAAATATCAAGTTATAAAAAAAAAATATATTACCAATTGTTATCAAACTACATCTAAAATAAATACAATGCTGTACTAAATAGTTTCTGAGCTAATATTTGTACCTTCCCTCTTTAGCTCTTTAAGGTGAGATATTAACACATATTAAATTACAATAACGCTTACCGAAATAATATGCTATTTGTAGATTGAAAAACACCATGAAAATATTTTTTTTTGTATGCTCAATGGTTGGTATTGGTATAATGGAAAATATGTAGATAAAGATGTAATTGATTTTTTTTCTATTAAATTTATTTTGAAGGCGGTATATCTCTTTTTATTAACCGTAGATGATGAAATTTGGAATCAGGGTCAGATGATAAGATTTGATAAAACGTATTAATTTAAAATAATCCAATTTTTAATCACAAATTGGTATTAAATTAAAACTTTGGTATTTCCAAGACATCTAAAAGTATTCGTAAATAAAAAAGCATGCTAATCCCAGATCATAGACGCTAATCAACTAACTAATGACCAAATTCACAGATCATAGAATTTTCAAATCGCACTTCGCTCTCGTTTACACTGATAGATTACTAGGTTTATAAGACACCGCGCGTCTTACCTTTTATTTTTTGTTCTTGTTTCTTGTGTAAACAGTGATATTTCCTTTAAAATGGAACTCTACAAGATACCCTAACACAGACTTAGTGGGGCGGTTCACACCACAGTGTGATTGGTCATGGTGGGTAACATCTAGAAGTATTCTTATCAGTTGCAGTCAATCATTGGATCATGGTATAGAGTCAAATTCGACGTTTTTATTTAACAATATAGGGTATAGGCAACATTGCAATGTTTAAATTTTTATTTTTATTATCATTTAAAAGTAATTTATAAACCGAACAAAAAAAAAATAGAGATTAGAATTTTGAGTAAATTATACGAATAACATACACCATGTCCCAATGACATACCCGATTAAAAATCCAGCGAATTCGCCGAATGTTATACGCAAAGAATGGATATCAACATTCATCGTCGTTTTCGAGGAAAAAATGTAAACTTTAATTGATCATAATAAACGAATCTTGTAACAAGGTCTTTGTTGTGAGCGCACAGCTGTGGCTCTTCACCGCAAGTCGATAACTCGGTCGAGGATAGGGCATTGATCCCCACGCGCGTCGAAATTCGCCCGCTGACCGAATTTACACAATCTGTTCAAAAATATAACAAATTTGGCGATGGTTTTTTTTATACAATTCCTTACTCATAATAGGTAACACCCTCCCCCCCCCTTCCCTTATGAAAGGTCTTGGAACGTCTGTATAAAGTATGAATGGCATTATTATAAAGTAAAGTGCACGTGTAAGGACGAAAATATTTTGTAATATTAGGTAACATATTTGTTTTAATTTAAAAGGGTGTTCATATTAACCGACTAAACTTAGTCGATTGTATGATTCGGAGAAGGCTATTCCTAAATGAATCCGCACTATAGTTAACAGACTGTGGCCCTATCACCCTGAGGTCTGATTGTACGCCGTTGGATTGGTGTGGTCGTGCTCGTGAGATGGAGCATGCAGGCAGCGGACCAGCTGCAATTAATTCAAAAATATACCCGTTTTCTTGAGTAGCATTCGCTTTAAGATGGCAGGCGAGATTTTCGACTTTCAACCGTTCCCTCGGCCAGCGAAATAATTTGAGAAATATAATTGGCCGAAAACAATAGTGAGGTTCTGACTTAATTGTACGCGTGCGCACACGTTGAACTCCGATGCATAATGGCAGTGGCGATGGCCTAATTATATACAAACAAATACCCTAAGTATCTCGTTAGCACGACTCTTGAAACTGCGCGAATGTTTTGTAATGGATGATTTGAATGGGAAATATTATCAACCGTATTTTTGCTACAAAAAATACGACGATAACATTTAAATATCAAGTTATAAAAAAAAAATATATTACCAATTGTTATCAAACTACATCTAAAATAAATACAATGCTGTACTAAATAGTTTCTGAGCTAATATTTGTACCTTCCCTCTTTAGCTCTTTAAGGTGAGATATTAACACATATTAAATTACAATAACGCTTACCGAAATAATATGCTATTTGTAGATTGAAAAACACCATGAAAATATTTTTTTTTGTATGCTCAATGGTTGGTATTGGTATAATGGAAAATATGTAGATAAAGATGTAATTGATTTTTTTTCTATTAAATTTATTTTGAAGGCGGTATATCTTTTTTTATTAACCGTAGATGATGAAATTTGGAATCAGGGTCAGATGATAAGATTTGATAAAACGTATTAATTTAAAATAATCCAAGGTGTTGATTCAATACATATATTTATACTTTTATAGCTAAAACGAAGTAACTATTGTTTGTTCGCGTAATATCCTAATCCATAAAACGTTAAACACTTGACAAAACATTATTTTTTTTTACATTAAAATAGAACGGATTTGGTCGTTAAATTTTTTTTTATCAGTACAATTCCGTACATTTGTCGACAGCTTACATAAATGACATTACAGATAAGACTTATCTATATCGATCATTTATTATTATAATACACTTACATATATGCAATAATACGAAGAAAATTTCTCTGTTTCTAACACAATTACACCATTATTCGCTATTATGCTTTTACAATAGTCTTTTTTGGTTTTTTTATTTATTGTTTATTTGGAAAACCGACAGTACAATATATAAAAAAAATGGTATGTACATACAATTGCGTGTAAAATTGACTGATAACAGGTTTTCGCTAAAGTATAGGAATACATGAAAAGATTAAAATTAAATTACACTCGCATTAGGCTATTATAATACCTAGGGCGCTGGGATTTAATAGTTATTTGATCGTTTTAATTAGCCTAGCAGGATTTCATTTATTATACAGTATTTATTTTTATGTTTGCAAGTGATGGAAATCGTTAACAAAGGCGCTATCAAACTGAGGCGTGAACGCTATACAACTCCGAGATCGATTTCCGACACTTTCTACGGCTACCTACATTATTGCAAACTTGTAGATAATTATAAACATAGAATACGCATAATAAAACTTATTTTATGCCACTAATTTTACTCTATTTTATGTTAAATCGCTGTAAAAGTAAATCTTACAATGAATACCAAAACAGTGAATATGGTCAGTAGCAATGCTCATTCGGTATAATAAAATAAAACTAGAATGCCTATGACACCTGTAGCCATCATTCAATAGCAACTGCTTCTATATATTATATACTATGATCTAAACGCCTATAGTTATTTTTCGAGAGCATCAATCTACACACAAAAATTCAACTGTTTCGCATTTCTACTTTTCGAGTTGAACAGGAACGTTGCGACAGGACCAAGGACGGAAATCATATCATTTGCAGTATCACGCGGACAAAATACTTTTCGATAGTCAAAAGGTATTTATCCGTGTAGTTGATACCAAAAATTATTTTATTACAGGCCAGATGCGAGGATTCAGCCATTATAATATTGTTTTGTTCCAATAAGTACAAAGCTACAATTAAAAAAAAAATGATTTTAGTTAAATAACGCCATCTAGCGGCGATTTAGTATTTAGTTATAATTTCGTTTAACCTTAATCCATTCTGCCATGTAGAGTTATAAATAATAAAACATTGTGATTCAAATTTACCTACTTAAAGATGAATTGCAAATTATACACGAAGGTAGGAAAATTAAAAAAAAAGGATATATATTAAATTCAAGCGTGCAGAATATAGGTACTATTTTTTTTGTATCGATTGCGTACTAAAATATGCATCTGACGTACTAAGCTCGTAGAAAACGTCGCGGGCGCAGCGCAGATCGAAACGCAGGCGAAAAGGCAATTCGCAGCGCAATCATGTAATCGCTCGGAGGCAAACTGCAAAGAAAACAATTGCGCTTGGAATTCAACGGCGTGCAACTAACGAATACCTACCTGTCGAGCACGGGACGGTTTTTTCCGAGATGAATACAATATGTGGATATCCACCTACCTACGTAAGGGTGTATTCACTAAACAAAACGGTCAGAGTGAGTAGAAGGGTTTGAAAAAAAAATAATGACAATATCAGATGATAAAGGTTGGGTTATTTATATAAAGAAGTATTCCGTCTGTTTCACGTCAGGTTACGCGTTACCCGAGTTTTTTTAAATTATTTTAAATACTAAAAATATGGTCTATACATCCAATCGTTTCGAAAATGTTAGCAGAACCCATCTTTAACGCAGAATTCGGTGCAATTTTCTTTTGAACCGCTTTTGCAAGTAAGCCAAATTCTTGACGGTATTTTTTTACCTGCAACCTTCGATGTTTACGAATAGATGGGATGTGGATCATCTCCGGATCATCTCCGGAACAATGTGGTATATAAACCGAATATAGGCAAGTCGCTAATCATGTCATCCATGCTTTTGAAAGGTTTAATATCTCAAGTTTGTAATATTCAATCAACTAATACTAATGTTTATTTTCCCCAAATCTTTCGAGTCTTCGAGTGGTCGAGAAGTGCTGAATACAGGACGTGCAGATATAATTGCATCGGGAAAAGAAAGGAAATTCCGCATCTCTCGGAAAAGCGCGCGCCCGTTCACAATAACTCAGCGGATTGTTGGCGCTCATGTGTTTCGGCACGTGCGCCTTATCACGGTTTGGAAACGACAGAAAAACACAAAAAACAAAACTGAGATAAACTAGTGTTGCTTTATGGCATAAGTAATCAATTAAATATGTTCCAGGAAAGAAGATTAAAATATTAAATAGGTACTCACTCTACAGAGTGTTTCGAAATGTAACAACCAAATTAATAGGGCTGAATTGAAAAATATTATACGATTAATGTTTTATTTCAAGTAAAGTGAGTTGTTTTTATGTAAAATATTAACAAACCATAGCCAATAGTTGTATATACGTTAACCTGTTTTATGAGATTAAACCGTACTTAGTAACAACAAATTCTAAAGTATGTTTCTCCGTACTGATATTTCGATATAATCGTTTATCATCTTTTTTTTATTTATTGGGAAAATTCCGTTCAAACCGTTCTAATACGACGACCTATGGGAGGATCTAGATGATCAGTCTGGGATAAGTGAAATGCGTCTATGGTCAGAATAATGTTACCATCCCACCCTTAGTTGTAGGCGCGTTTAAGAATAGTTCTCGAGGCGTCCAATTACTATGAATGAAGCTGCCTTAGTGTCAATTTACTAAAGATGTTATTACACTAAACCCAGGCCACTAAAATATCACAATGCTTTAGTGTGGCAGAAATGCCTACTCGTACATATATATATGCACTAGTATAATCATTAAATTCTAACACACAGAAGCTTAGTTGAATAATTTTACGCACTTCTCGTTATCAGTGTTGGTAGTAACACCTCTCCTTGATAAGAGTACAATTTCGGGGTTTTCCTTAAAATAATAATTGTTAGATTAGCATCTCTCGTTTTAAATCAATTTTATTTTGTAATTTAACATTGATATCGCACACGCATTTGCACACATATTAGTGTATTATTAATAAGTAATTATATTCCCTTCAAATGCCTCCTTATTTTATTAATTAATCTTTTATTTTAAATGAGTTGTACTGATACTGACTATAATCACAATAGGGTCAATTTTGTTTTGATTGCTTGGTAACATTTAACCGGAAATTGTTGATTATCTTGGAGATATAGGTATTGGCGAAAATCTGAAGCTAGCGATCTTGGGTTCGAGCAAGATTCGAAACTCAGGTGAAAGCAAAATGTAACAGGTAACCTTGTCTACCTTTAATGATAATTACATACGTACGAACCCAGTTATTGCTGTCTGTTGGCAATTAAACTATTTATAACAATTTTAATGACACTTTATTTCCAATGGCCGTTTATCTATCCTTTTCTGTATATAGTTTATTAATAGCGTAATTTGGTACTCTAATTCGATAATTAACTTTCAATAAGTTTTAAATAGAGTAGGTAGACCGCATCCGTTAACACGTTATGAAATATTTACTTATTGAATAGTGCGTTATGTGAACACGACAATCTTTAAGTACGAGTAGAATATTAAACATATTTATTTGTTGGTGAAATAATTACCTTGGAAATTGCTGCCTAAGGAAATTACCTACGAATAGGAAGGTTATTGAATCGTACTGAAATTAATAAAATGCAATCAAAGTACAGAGCTAAAGCTAATAGGAAAATTGATCCAGATCAAAGTGTCAATCGATTATTATGCCCTTAGCCCTTTCTGCCTCTTAACTTATAAAATGGTAACTCTGTTTGCCATTCCTACTAAAAAATAATGACTGGGATGAGGTCACCTTTTAGTCCTGATAATCTTTTGACTAGTATAAAAATGACTGTTGATTCTGGAAGTATATGATGGTCCCAAAAAAGCACAATAGCACATAAGCGAGGACGGATACGGCGTAACGGCACATGATACCGTACCGTACTTATCGACCGTGCTATCGATCCATGGAGCAAAGATTGAACTTCCCTCGACTGTTTAGATCAATAAAATACTTAAATTGTAACCAAATAGTTTGTCTGATGGATGTGAAGCATCATCGGGTGAACCACACAGTGGGTTTGATATTTTTATGTGCGCCAAATCCGGGTTTCCAAGGTGCTGAGGTTTTTGGCAATACGACCCAAATATCCTATTATGATCATAATTCAAGGAGTTTTATTTTAAAATGAAGAATGACGCTAGTTTCTGGAACCCGGCACAGAAACCCGGGATGTACCACGTGGGATGCCCTATTAGGATAACATCAGCTACAATTAGGCGGCGCCAAATACCTCAACACAAATTTGATATTGGTCGATACCAACTCCAAATAATAAAAGCGAAGATAACGTTAAGTCATCGATAAAATGTTTTTTTTTTTTTTATAATGATAAGACCGCGTGCGATAATTTCAATGCCGGCAATTAAATTAGTATGGCCGTAATGCTTTGGAAATTTAGAGAGTAAAATTCGAATTAATCATTATTGATCTATCAGAAAGCAGAAATAAATCACTCATGTGTTTGAAATATAATCTCAACAAGCTTCTTATTTTGTGTCCTAATGTATATATATATTTTAACTAATTTTAATAAGATTTTAACTAATTTTTAAACATCATGAGATTGAAAGAAAACCGCTAAGAATTTTCTTTTAGTACTAACAAAAAATGGTAGATTTTCATCGAGTAGCACGCATAGTATTAAATACCCAGGACAGGCATTTAATCACAGTTAAGAAGGTACAATTTCTCGTACATTAAACCTTTGAATTTAACTAAAAGTACGGCATTTAAAATATGAAATAGAAAAAATACCTACAATAGACGCATATATTTTACATTATGCGTTTATAATTAGGTTTTTTGTTAATATTATTATTTAATTCCATTCAAAGAATACGATATGAATGCAGATTTAAAGTTGAGGAAATGTGTCCGGAAAACCCCGAGTCCGGCGCCGTGGCGGCAAATCGCGCACGGCGTGGCCTTTAACAAAACAATTCCCCGAATGTTTACATCTGTTGTTTATGCCCGCTGCCTAAAGCGATGGAAACAATCAAACTAACTTACCGGTGTCAGATCCGAATCCCACAGTTCCTTTAGGTCGCTCGAGCCTATGTCGTAGAAAGTCTCCATGATCGGAGCCAGGCGAAAACGGGAAAAGTGCACCAAAATAATACAAAAAAAAAAACAGTTGTACACCAGTTCAAAACTCCAAAACCACCCTCAATCCACAAAAATAACTTGCGATGATGTTCGAACGAATCCAATCAAACACACCCCGAATGCAACGGCACAGTTTGCGTGGGAATAATTTGAATAAATGTCGACAACCGATTCGGAGCACAGTCACATCACTAGAAATCCAAAGAGGGTTGAAATTTTCCAGCTAATGGTCCGGTTACTTCAGAATCCTGACAGCGAGGGCAAAAGCTGACAGCTGACAGCGCGACGTCGACCGCTGCGCCCGAAAACCGACCGGCGAATGACAGCCGCTGGCGCACTGAATTACTGGATAGTGAGAGCGGCGGGTGAGCGTTCTATCGTACGTACGATGCGCTGCGCGGACGGAGCGGGACGGCGATGCTTTCGCTCTCTCTCTCTCTCTCTCTCTCTCTCTCGCCCGCGTCGTTCGGACGGACGATCGTGAATATATTTGTTATCGTACCTAGATAATAAAGATTATTTTATTCCTCGACAATCAATATGGCACGATTGTGTTTTATGACTTACCGGGAAAATTCATGCGCAGGTTAAGTATATTTTAAAGTTACTTATTTGATGGACAATAAATAGATTAAATGCAAAAGTTTATTAATTTTTATTAGCTACTTATTACAAACACTCGGATTCAAAGAACGGCGTTTAATAACATTTTTAGAAAACCGGCCGCCGCCCCATAAAACTTGACTTACGCGGATCGTGAAAATACCGTAGGTGAGACAGTCGCTCCATGACACCTGATCAATCTTTTGCGCTTGAAATTACCTAAAATTGTTTGGCCAGTATTTTTTCCAAAATGATGAAAAACCGGTTTGATTTACATTTTCCTCTACTAACCTGGCTGTTATGGCCAAAATATTAACATCTTATTTCAAACAGATTAATTACCTTTAAAAGAGTTCCCCGCTATTATTTTTTAGGAAAAACAAAGGGTACCTACGACTTGTTATTCACACACAGTAAATCCCTCAAGGGAATCCTGCGATAGTCAAAACATTGAGATGATGTCATGGTGAAGCCCTTTTAGGAAAAAGAACAATAAAAAAATGCCATAAGTAGTTCCTTTGTTTACGCTTCAATGGGGATTTTTAAGCAGGTGATCATTTGAAACATAATAAAGATGTTTCACACATCCATTATCCTATGAAGAAATTATTATATAGGTATTTAATGTTTTAACTAAAGATAGAGTGTAAGTACGCTTATAGAAACTATGTTATTTTGATAGAATAATTATAATAAGTTAAAATATCAGCATATAATGGTTTGAGAACTTACAGGAATCCTAAAATAAGTAGGTTTTATACTTTTATTTAGAACATTTAATAAAAAATGTATTTATATAATGTAACAATACTGAAATATTTAAGCTAGATATTAAGTTGATAACATCTTAAAGGAAAATAATTGATGTTTGATACTAAATGAATTATTAAAAAATATTGAAAATTGTAAAGCTAGCTTAAGGTAAAGTCCCATATGTATGTGTGGGGATTTTTTAGCTTTATGAATAAAAGATTTCTATATTTTACGAGGCTGTGTTTATATTCGAATTGCGAGTTTAAATTGACTACGTATTGAGCTTTCATCTTAACCCGAGGGTCGAGTTTAAAGGCTTGTGTCTACAAATCTCTGTATCATCGTAGATCGGGCGGCAGTACTGTATCTGTCGTCTTCACCATCACAGGCTGAGTGGCCAAAGAGTCAGAAGAAACATTTGATCACTTCGAGCAAGATCCGGCATCAACGATTGAGGAATTAACACAGGCCTTGATATGTTTTTTTGTAGTCCATGTTCGAATTGGAAAAATTCAATGATTCTTGAGTGTTTTTGTAAAAAAATAAATTGCATATGCAAAAATTTGAAGATTCAATGAGCAAGGAATGTTCAAGCAAGGATAATAAAACTGTCCTTCACATTATCATTTTTTAGGTTGATTTATCTTTTTTCTATATTCTGACATCTTTTCTATGCAACTAGCATTTTTAAGCAAAAATTTAAGATTTGTTTTTTTTTTCAAATAGAAAAACCATTATACACAGCAATGTACCTGCATTGTTATATGTTTTAGGTAAATACATATTTTATCATGCATATTATGAATAACATACAATCATTATTACAGTCACGTGAAAAATACCTACTCAGTTTTTTTTTGCGTTTATCGTAGCAGCAACCCACGGTAGTCGGCGGGCTGAAGTGAATACTTACCAAACAAACAGGTATATGTAGCTTAGTGTTTGACATGAGTATGCATGCGTTTTATAGGTATTTTTTAAAGGCTCTGTCATAGATTAGATCAACCATAGATTAGGCCCGCGGGCCGCATGCCCTTTTTTGTCTACCTTTTTTGTGCGGCCCGAAACATATTTATTATCAGGGATATGATTTACAAAATCTAGCATTCTATATTTCGTATATCTTGAGATTAATTTTGACTTTGGCGTACATATTTTTTTTTCATACCAGTATAGTGTTACGGCCCGCGTAGCTTTACAAATATATGTATGTGGCCCGAAGACAAAAAAGGTTGAGTATCGTTGGATTAGATAATAGGGTTGCTTCTGGATGCGACAAACTTTTGATGTTGCAAGATTTCTATACCTCAAACTGAGAAAGCCCCCAAAAAGCACGTAATTTAATTTATAAATTGTTGAAAATAAACCATTCATAAAAACACAATTTATTAAATAATGTTGGCCCTGACTGAGTTTCATATGTGCAAGAATACCTCTTGAAGTTAGACAACTTAAAAGAAAATCTTTAATAAAACTTAAATTAAAAGAATTTATAGGAAAAAAATATTAAAAATTATTTAGGTATTAATTAAATTAAGTTAATTTTGTTTCTAAATCACACGAGTTACGTTAATTTAATTTGTAAGTATTTTGTATTATATTTTATGCGTGTACAAATAAATTGTTTTTAGTTAAGATTAAGAAACCGGCAGAAAAGACAATGTCTTAGCTGGATCTATTTACAATGTAATTGTATATATTTGATTAATAAAAGTTGCTTCTGCAACGTTGAAATTCAATCAGACAATAATTTTGTTTATATTTTATGCTATAAAATTATACTATAGTTTCATCTTAGTAAAAAATCTATATAAATAAAAATGAAATTCTGCCTGTTGGCAAGTGCATAACTCGAGAACTACTGGACCGATTAGGCTATTTTTTTTATTTAAATTTTCGTAATAGTTCAATTTAGGTTTAAAAAATTATATAAAAGTTGCCCAGAATTGGAAAATTTGGGAAAAACTGAAAGATCCAAATTTAAATTATGTGTCATTTTAAATTCATAAACCTCAACGTCAATGTGAACTGACACATGACACCACATTATCGTGGGCCGAAGGCGCCATTAAAGTCATTAGCAGGGTCTAAAGATGAATCATAAAGCGAGTGCTGCAGACACGAGTTATCGCGCGCCAAAGGCGTTTACCAAGCCGCCTGCAGGGCCTAGCTAAAATCCGGGGCAAAGCTTTATAATTGACACTTTTTAAAAAAAAGTACATTCAATTTTGTCAAAAACTTGTTCTTTCGTTTTATCAGGTGAATTTAATATGATATTTGCAGAAGGTCTTTTTGAGTGTGCTTTACCAGTTTATTTTATTATAGTAAAGCATGCTTTGATAATCGCTAAACCCGTTAGACTTAAACAGATAAAACTTTACGAGTAATTACTGTATTACTTATAAATTATAATATCTGAAATGCATAGGTAAAAAAAAATTGGCTCCGGTAACATGAAAGGACTTTGGACTGGTAACATAAAATCATTCATAAAGTTGATACACATTGTCTAATACGACTTTATGTAAGGTGCAGGCTTTGCCAAGTGAGCCCAGAAACTCCGTTACACCTACTGGGAGAATGTGGGCCCCTCATGAACAAAAGGTACCAGCTTCTAGGCAACCATCTCCTCAAGCCTGAGATTAGAACCATCGCACCTAAAAAGATACTCAACTTTATCTACAGTATGGGACTAGAAGGCGAACTTTAAGTGGATTTAAATGTAAAGTTAAATGTTCTGGAAAGGACGCGGTACGCGGGGGGCGGACTCCCCACATCCACTAATATACATACATACTTTATGTAAAAATTTAATTGTAACTCAATATAGAATATATCCAATTTTATTGTTTGTTTTAAAGGAACTTTTAACTTTTAAAATATTTATGTTATACTCGTAATTAATGAAAAACAGTAAAAAATAAAAAAAAATATTACACCATAATTTCAATGGCTATGATTTATGGAGGCCGGCAAAATAGACTTGTTTTTTTGACCAAAATTACTCACAAATTTTATTCACGCTAAATAAAAATGGTGCTTTTGGTCTAAGGCTTGATGACATGATTCAGATAACAGTCAAGTTGCAAGTTTGCCCGTAACTGCAGTTGGTCATGTTGATATGGGTAGTCTAAAAGTAAAAGTTTTGACTTGGTTTTATGTATTACCACTGGTACGTTTAGTAGTCTGGGGTCTTAGTATGGCTGCTAATCGATAATCGACTCGACGCTGGCGTCTCATTCGTTCACTACTGACGGTCGTAAGAAAAAAGTCGAACAGTCGAATCGACTTTCCAGCGTCGATCATCAATCTAACTAACCCGGCTGTGCTATAGTACAAATTATCACTGAATACAAATCAGTTTATTTCATTCCTGAAAACCTTTGGTTTCATAGTTATAAGGCCAGATTTCAGATCCACACTGTGATGTTCATTTTCTTTAAAAAATCTGTCCCTTTCGTTGAACACTAATTTCGAGGACATGTTGTATATAGGACTTCGCTCGCATTGCGGGTTAGCTCGCAAGCACACTAACGACATAAGCGTTTGTCTAGTTCGGCACTGAGTGCTTATCTGAATTGGGTTATTAGCGTCCTGTTTCACTGAGAGAAGGACGACGAAATTGTCCATGTCACTAGAGTAAATAAAATTAAATAATATGCATAAATATGTATATATTTCATTTGAAAATGTGTACAGAGCATAAATTTCCACTGAAAATTAAATAATATAAAGTTACGATATAATGACTTTGGAACTTAAAAATACTTGGTTGAGATCCTTTCGTGCTCACTATGGCAAATCGCTCACATGAGGATACAACAAAGCTGGCTTCAGTCCTTGCAGGATGATGATGCCGCCATGTAGAACACAAACCCTTGAAATTGCACACTTTATGAGGAAGTTTCCAAACTGAAAAAAATAGAAATAATCAATGGAAATAGAAATAGCTCCAAAGAAATCCGTAATGCTCTAGCTTGGATAAAAAATGGATAACCATCTAATAACTCATTTTAAACCTTCACAGAAATAATCAGTTATTCTCCTATTATCATCTCTTGACACAGTGAGTACAAATTGCGGCAATTTTCGAAGTCAGGTGTAACGGAGGTCGGTCGAGAGACTAACCACGGTTACAATGAGAATCCAGAATTTTGCCTACTAGCAATTCCAGGGGTTTATAGATTTCTGTTCCGGGGGTTCGCTGTTCGTTGTGAGATGGGACATACAATTCAATAAGAAGCACAGTCAACTTGAAGTATAGTGAAGTTTGTTGCATGAATTTAGCAAAATCAGTTGATGGCATTACGAGCTGTTTTTCGGTTGTTGATGTGTGTTTACTCCTGTGTTTACGATGGTTTCTTAGTGGTTTAGTGTAATTATAACACATTTTTGGTGTAAATATTATTTAAAAATAGTGTGCTAACGTGTGTTTTCGTGGATCAAGGTGTCAGAGAATTAATAAATGATTTTATTTTATACAATCCACACAGCAACGGAATAATTTGGACAAGTCAACATCATAATAAACAAAGGTAATTTGTATTTTATTATATAGGGTGATGATTTTAGAGGCGTGGTTTTCAAGAAGAGATAAAACGCATATAATTTGATGTTATGGCTAAGAATTTAGTTTTATTATAAAGATAAGGGTTTGCCATTATGTTTTAAAAATGATTTCGGGTAAGTGGCCGCCGCGGCTGACTCGAACAAATTCCAGCCGAGAGACCCATTTTTCAACCACTTTTTGCAGCAAGTTGGGCAATAACGCGCCGAATATTCTTTTCCAAGGCGTTAATCGTGTCCGGCTTATCTGCGTAGACAAGCGACTTCACATAACCCCAAAAAAAATAGTCCAGCGGTGTTAAATCGCACGATCTTGAGGACACGCCACAGGCCCACGACGCGATTTTTACTTTATTTGAGAGTGATTTTAAAAAAATTTAGAGTGATTTTTTCAAAATTTGCACTATTTGCAAACGTTGCACAGGAGTAAGTCTATTCATTATGAAATGGCAAACCAAACTGAGCATAAATCAAGTGACAGCTGTCAAAAACACCAACTACGAAAAAAGTAGTGCCAGATTGAAAACCACGCCTCTAAAAAAAACACCCTATACATTTGTATTTATAAGTTTTTGGATAAAGTATTCTGTATGAAATTTTATTACGAAATACATGGAAGCTGATATCGTAAATTTGACATTTCGAAACGCTTGTCAGTTTGTTGATGAGTGTTTTGGGCGACTATTGACAAAAAAACAATGAACAATCAACATTTTATATAAATGTTTAAATATATATTATAACATCTTTCTAACTGATTCCATTTAGAAATGTCATTATTTATCGAAATAAATAGAAAAGATATTCCATTTTTAATCACTTTATCAAAAAATAACATTTTAAATAAAAAAAAATCTACCCTGCCTTAGTTTTTTTTTTACATTTTGAAAACTATACATAATTTTGGTGAAAAAAAATAATAAGTAGAACAATATTTTCATATAAAGCGACAATATATAACAAAAAAATAAGTGACAAAAAATAAAAAACAAAAAAAAACAGTGGCCTCAGTATTATTTTCATCTACTGGTATTATTTTAATTTTCTGTTTATGGTAAAAGTTGAAAATAGTTTTATATGGTATATAGGAACATAATTAAAAAATAAAAACGGGTGTGATGGCTTTAAAATTTTCTTTTATAGAGATCAAAAATAAAATTTTGGCAAAACAAAAATTTAACTCTGACATTTTTTTTACATTTTGTATGCTTGGTAATAAAACAATATTGCCAGTAGATTTAGGAATAAAAAATTGAACCCAACATTTTGCTTCAATAAGTTGCTAATTTTAGCTAAATTATCTTTCCAACCAAGGTAATTAGGTTTGGTTAGTTGGGAGCTAATTTCAGACCACCCAGAACCATATGCAACACTCTTAAATACATTTAAAAGCCGACTTTCAGACATTTCTTACTATATTTGATACATACATTTCTGGCTAAATTTTAGCAGTTGAAATTTTGCATACCTGATATTGTACTTAAGTATCTTTATATCGCCCTTGTGGAATCGATCATCTCGTATGGTTTTAGTACTTACGGCTTAATGTTTAAGTCATATTTAAATAAAATTAAAAATATACCAATCAGATATGCCAATATCTGAAACTCCTGCTGAACAAACGTACAAAAGAATCATTTCAAGGTAATTACGAGCAAATATTTAATTTCTTCAAAATGTTAAAAAAAAGCATAATATCAACTGTGTAAAGAAAATTATGGTAGTGAAGAGTTTAAATACAAAATTAATCATATTTATACTACAAGACTTATCTATGCTAAAGGTCGATTACATATACCTAAACCAAACAATATATTTGGAGAAAAGGAAGTTCAGTGTGGTTATTTGAAAAACGAACTACCAATAAACCTAAAATCAATTTCAAAACTAAATATAGCTAAAAAACAATTCCTCACACCAAAGTTCATGCCAAAAGGCATTAAAAAGAGATGTCCAAAAATATAGTTAGTAAATAAATATAATAATAAAACAATAAGATAATAAATCTTAAATATATATTTTTTATATGTAACTTTAACTTTACATCTGTATAGTGTAATTTATTTATTTATTTATTTATCTTTATTGGAGAAACCAACAATTTTACACAGTACATATAAAATAAAAAATACATATGATGGAACGATAAAAAACTATGTAAAACTAAAAATAGGATTCTACTAATAAAAAGTATTAAAGTTAATAACAAAAATAACAAAACCATTTTATATCAATATATATACATATCTACTACACGAATAACAATAACAATTATTTTCTATTGTAGTATTTCATTCTGTTTGAGACTGCGTTGCTGTGTCAGCAGGAACGATGCGGTGCCGTCGAAATCGATGACTTCTACCTAGCCTACCTCAATTTTATACATTTTATTACCTAATTTTTTTGAATTGTAATAGCGATACAGAATTTATAAGAGTTGTTTTTAAGCCCGATAAATATGAAGCTGGGTTTGGGCTGGAGTATAATAAAATGTATTATTTTATGAAATAAAGATCGTACTGCGATATTGAAAGAAAAAAAAAGTGATTCCCATTTTAGTTAAAATAATAATTCAGTATGAAATCGGCTAGAACATGTAATTGTTTTTCTTTGGACTGCCTCTAGTTCGGAATTAAATTTCTGCGTAAAGGGATTCCACACAGAAGCGCAATATTCAAAGGTGGGTAGAAATAATGATTTATAGGCACAACTTTAAAGTTAACTTCTTTAAGATTTAAGAAGTATGAGAGTACATAAGAGACTTCAAATAAAAAAATTAAGTTGAAACTTGGAAAGATATTTATGATATTCTATGGTTATTTAGATATTGGTGAAAATCGTGTGATTAAAGAAAGATGAATTTGTACATATAACTCACAGTTTGGGCACAGTCTTCATCGTTTGATATAATGACAAACGTTTTGTTCTCTTCAGCAGATGACGTAAACGCTTTATGAGCAGAGCTTCCGAGAATTTTTAAATCATTTCCTGTTTCAAAAATGGTGTCGTAAGGCACATTGATACTGTCACTTAAACACGCCTTCTGATACCTAAAAACATATAAACAAACAAATTGATCCACAAAATATTACATTTATTAAGAGAAATATTTTTTAAATGAAGAATATAGCCTATGAAAATATATATTATATATCCTGTGTGCTTGTGTTTGTGTTCTTGTGTTGAGATTGCCTTGCAAAGAAATATCAAAGTATCAAAAGTGTCAGAAAGATCCTGACAGACTTATTACTACTACCCATACTGGACTATGGTGCCCTTGCATCTCAAAAACAACCCAAAACAAAATACAGAGAGTCCAAAATGCTTGTGCTCGCTACAGTTATCAAATACCTAAAAGGGCTCACGTGACACCATTTCTTAATAAGCGTAATGTCCTAAATATGGATAATTGAAGAAAATTACATTATGCTACTGTCATACATAAAATCTTCCATAGCCAAAGTCCTCCCTATTTATATGAAAAATTATCAAGGGCCCAAGATACTCATACATACTCGACGAGAGGCAAAGAATATTTATTGAACCTTCCAAAACACAAGCTTTCAAATTTTAGAGGATCCTTTAAATTCACGGTCTCAAAATTATGGAATGATTTGCCACCGCCAGCAAGGCAAAAATCCAGCTCTGCATCATTTAAAGCCAAATGTCGAAAGTAGTTATTTCAATTACAAATGAGTTCCTATGTTCTATTTCTTTCTTTTTGTCACTACATATTTTTATATTTTACTTTAAATCATTAAGAGAAGCCCCCAACCACTACCCAGCACTACGGATTTACGGACGGATGGGTGAGTTTTTTTTATTTCTTAAAATTGGCACTTAAAAACATCCAGTGCAAATTTTTGGTGTGAAAATATAAGTAAAAGGATAACCGTGTTTGAGAATTTCTATTGGATGAAACACATACATGAAATGTTAGAATCATTACAATAACATTGACCTGATAGAAGGTAATTACTTACAATGCATTGGGCCTGATATCAACAGCGAATAAAGCCTTTTCATTTCTCAGTTCCAAAAAGTCATTGCAGCTAAGTCTTGAACACATTTCTTTCTGTAAAACTGATGCTGGTATTTCTATAAAATCCTGTAATTTAATAAAAAGGTTTGATTAAACAAATGTTATTATTAAATTAGGCCATGACCCTTAGATTGTTTGTGTGCTTCACTGCATCTAGATACTGCTTCTATAGAAAACTATGGGTACGATTCATTAGTCGTGTTTCCTACCTTGACCAGTTTGAGCACTACACAGTCAAACACAAGAATGCTACATCAAGCTTTAACACTTTTATTGAGTGGGTGATCGAGATCAGCTGTGTGGAACCTCATCAAATTATACTTTTACGCCAATTAAGTGATAAGTCTTATGAGAAACAAAACAAATTTGATACAAAACTATTTTTGATTTTTTTCATATTAAATGTTATACAAATTAAGTCATACCGTTTGTCCTGGTTTTATTTTATATAAGATTCCAGTAATCCGATATTTCTCTATACTGAAAAAGCTAAGCTTTTAATAGTTCAGATTATAGAGACTACTGTATACTAATTAATATAATTAATTTAACATAAATGAAATAATAAGATATTTAAATATTTTTTTTTGTGATGAACTGAAATAAAATGAGCAACCACTCTAACATTAGAGTAGTATAGTGCCACACTTCTAGCATTCACACACGGTATCTATTCGTAGTGAAATACACAATTTATCGTTAATAAAAGTCACGTAGGTCCATATAGGTTGTTATATATTTACCAGTTTACTTCTGTGGTGATCCTTTTTATTGTGTATCCTAAATGAAAGGCTTGGCGGTGTACTCTCGCACATATTTACAGACTCCTAAAATGTACAAAATATATCAATTAATGTAATGCCTGATTTTTAATAATCAAATTTATAATACTATGAACGAAATAAAGGAGGCAACATGCTTAATGAACATTTGAAAAAAACCTGTAGCCCCACCACATTATACACCATGCCATTAAGCAACTCAACATCACAATAGCTCTACTTCAAACATTGTTGACAATCAACCTCCCTTGACAGGTAACCTTCATACAGAAGTAGTAGCAGCGATAATGCAGCTCAAAAACTTTAAATTGCCTGGATACGACAATATACCAACTGAACTCGCATTCTCGCTATATTCTCTCTTAACATGCATTATGTGAACTTAAATTGTTAAAGTTTTTTGTATTTTATTTTATTTTATGCATGCGTATATATTTGATGAATAAAAGTTGCTTCTGACAACGTTGAAATTGAATTGAAGTATCGAAGCACGGAGGCGATCAGCTATGGAAAATAAAACTATGTATACTAGATGAGTAGAAAAAGGGCATAATTTTGACATTGACTTGAAAATTTGAATACTCAAATTACGGCTTCAGCATCCTGTAAGAACACACGTTATAATAAAAAAGACAAAATGGCAAAATACAAAACTTGAACACATAATGTGATTTCATGTGTTTTAGATACGTGGACCCTAAACATGGAACAGCGCCTAAGCTTACAATTACAATTTATACAATTAAACAATTATTTGTACAATTTATAGATTTCATTGTTATAGCTATAACAATGAAAAACTATAAATTGTGCAATGACCCAAGCACTGTACAAGTGCATAAAAATCAGAGTTTTAGATGGGCAGATCGTGTCCAGCGAATGGCCGATACGGAATCACCTAAAAGCATTACGGTAGCCAACCCTGAAGGACGCCGAAGTGCTGGTCACCCGAAACTGCGCTGGACTGATGAAGTGGATAAGGATGCAAACCTGGAGACCATCGCTGCTTATGGTGATACTATATACTACAATACTCAAATTCTGTATAAACTCTTTCCAGTACACACTTCTAGACGCAAGCAACGTTGTTAACTGAAACTAACAATCCAATA
This sequence comes from Neomicropteryx cornuta, assembly GCA_020383195.1. NCBI lineage: Eukaryota > Metazoa > Arthropoda > Insecta > Lepidoptera > Micropterigidae > Neomicropteryx > Neomicropteryx cornuta. The sequence goes on along the minus strand of JAHKQU010000008.1, from coordinate 15,622,413 downwards.
GCTTTTGTCCTCTTTGTACTCTCCCATCTTGCACATCCTAAAAACTATTATCTGATTGAAAGACGCAATTGAACTAGATTTTCATATTCATTCACTGGGACAATGTCCAATCCTTAATTGGTGAAGCTACTAATTTAGGCAAATCTCCACTATTAAGTTGTATTAGGGAAAGTGTCCATTTTAAGGAAGCAGTATAATCATGGGTGTCTATTTTGTCAATCTAATTATCTGCTATCAATGATAGAGAATGGAAGAGCGCTCTTGATTCTAGATCTCTTAGTGGGCGAACAGGCTCTTTTTGGGCTCTGGTAATTCAGAAATTTATAGCTTTCCTTATACATAATAAACCTCTTTAAACTTAAAATGATTTCTCCTGTAGAAACTATTAATGAAAATAAAATAAAATTTGTTTGATATTGCGAAAGTACCTTTACACATTGTTCAATATCTATTTCAGGCAAGTCAGAAAACAGAAGTATACATTCATTAAATCCGGACTGCAGTAAAGTGTCTCTCAGCTGACGTAAAATTGCCACCCCCATAAAAAGAGGTAAGCTACTGCCGACCACCAGCAAAGCATCCCACAAATGGAGAATTTTAGGCAAAGGAAAAACATCTGAAATACAAATTAGATTTATTCGATTATATGCGTCGAGACAAATGGTAAAAGTGATATTTTACAAAGTTGAAGTCATAGCACGAAGATTAAATGCCAAACCAGGACTATCCAGACTTAAAAACTATCCCAGAAATTTTCTCAGGGGTCCAATTAATGTTGTCTCCTAATGTGATAAATAAGAAATTCCTGTCAACATCACTCTTAAATCCTCTTCTGCCTAATCTCTAAAGTACAACTTTCTCCTTAATGGGGCCCTTATAGATACCAGAATATTTGAGTTCCAAAACATTCTTTTCTGGTTACATTTAGTAAAAATGCATTTGGTTTAATCCACCACAATCTTCTTCAATCTTTGCTCTCAAATGATAACACTTTCGATTGACAATTATATTAATTTATTGTACATTGTATTTTTTGTGAGATTTATTGTTTCATTAATTTGTAGAAAAAAATCTATTTTGTTGCTCTAGAAATATTGTAATCTGACTAAATGACACTAAATTAATAATGAGCTGAAACAAATATGAGGTGTGGCCATTTAAAAATGAGACTGGTGTAAAAAGTGTATTTTATTTTAAATATAACAAGTTATCAATGCTTCCTTTGACATCCCTCCTCCCCTATTTTTTGTTTCATTTCATACATCTATCCCTATTCGTGAGATTCAAACTATCCCCACCTATACACCCCATGCGGCTCACCTTGTCTTTATGGCCAGTTTCATTTTTATACAGCCACATACGAGGTGTGTTCAAAAAGTATCGCGAATTTTGTGTTTATTCAAAAATTATTTATTTATTCATGAATATCTATTTTGTCCCCTTCAAAGTAATCCCCATGAGATATTATACACTTGTGCCAACGGTTTTTCCAATCTTCGAAGCACTTCAAAAAATCATTTTTTTTTATCTTGTTCAGCTCCTCCTTCGATGCCGTCTTTATCTCGTCAAGAGTAGTGTAACGTCGTCCTTTCATGGGCCTCTTCAGTTTAGGGAACAAGAAAAAGTCACAGGGGGCCAGATCTGGGGAATACGGTGGCTGCGGCATCATTAGTGTGTTGTTTTTGGGTCGTCGCGGACAGAGTTTAACATCTCATTAGCAATGTTCATGCGATGCTGTTTTTGGTCGCAATTGAGCAATTTTGGTACGAATTCCGCGGCGACCCGTCTCATGCCCAAATCATTGATAAAAATCGAATGGCACGAGCCAATTGATATGTTTAGGTCCTCAGCAACTTCTCTAACGGTGATTCGACGATTGGCCAATACCATTTTCTCCACTTCATTAATTTTTTCGTCTGTTGAAGTGCTCGGGCGTCCGGCACGCTCTTCGTCGTTCACATCTTCTCGGCCTTCTGAGAACATTTTGTACCACCGATAAACGTTGCTTCGGTCCAAGGTAGCTTCTCCGTATGCCACAGTCAACATTCGGAATGCATCCGTGCACTTAATTTCGTATTTCACACAAAATTTGATACAGGTTCTTTGATCCATTTTTTTGAATAGGTAAAAATCGAAGATGATCCAAAACACGTGCAAGCAAAGCAGCTGTCAACAATTAAGTGAACATTCAAAATGGCCGAGTTTGTCGGCATAAGTGAGAGACATGAGTACCAACATAACGCCACAAAAAAATCGAAATTCGAATATACGTAACCCGCGAAAATTCAAAATTCGCGATACTTTTTGAACACACCTCGTATTTACTAAATAGTTTATTGTGTAGTAAAAGTGAAGTATAAGTGAGGGTGAATTAGTTGTGTGACATACGTGAAAACATAGTCAGAAACCATGGAATTGCAAACAGTTCTGGAACGAAACTTGTTTCGTGTAGATGGCTAGCCAGTTTCGGTTCGTGGAATGCTGTCAATTGCCAAAATTTTGCTAGATATTCCTTGATGACGGCACTGTTGTCCTTCAGGAAGAATTTGTGTAAGAACCTTGGAATGAACGCAGATAAGCATGCATATGCACGAGCTGAAAAAGAAAAGTTTTTTTTTTTATAAATCATAACAGCGCCTGTATACTTGTCTACCTTTTAACCTTGTCTATTCACGAATGGGGAGTATGATACAAAATGAGAATATTATTAGAATCAAGCGGATAAAATGTTCTATTGAATGAAAACCAACTGAGAGTGTCAAGTCAACTAGAAAATAATAGTAAGAATGGCTGTAAGTGGTCACTTATGCGGTACTTAGCTCGACCAGTTATGGTTTGTGCATTCAGTAACACAATTCATAAACCGAACGCCGGTTAAGACTCACGTCCGGCAATCTTACGCCATTGTTTTATTTATCTTTATTGGAAAATTACATAGTAACTTAATAAATTATAGATTTAATTAAAACCTATGAAAAACTACAATAGATTTCTACTAAATTATTCTCGTTTATAACCAATATTATATTACCTAAATTCTTATTGTTTGAACTACCTACTTAATAAAGTAAGCATTTTTAATTTCAAATATTAAAAAGAATTATAGAATAAAACATTCACTTTATTAACAAAAATTCTCGTGCGATCTATGAAAGGATCAAAGACGAATAAATGTTCATTACCTTCGTGGTTAAAATTTAAGAAGAGAAATGGAGCGGACAGTGAGTCCAAACCTTGCCAATAAACATATTGTGGGTTACTGAGAAGCCATGCCTTCAATATTCGCTTGAGTTTGTTGTGTCCAGCTCCGCCGCACAATAACCAACAATATTGATGGCATCTTGGGATATCCACATCGATCTAAACATGAAAATGATTAATTATCAAAAAAATATTTTTTTTTTAAATTATCGATCCAAAGCAACCAGCAAGCAAGAGTATGACTTTGGTTACAAAAAAAATAATTGTTGAAATTATTTAAACAATATAACTACTATTGATTAAGTATTAAATACCAAATAAAAGTGTGTTTGCCCATTAATTAATTTTACTTTTAATAATGCTTAGTCATATGCCAACTTAGAAAAATAAATAAAAATATAGTATTTTCCAGCATAATAGATTAGGCCTAGGCTTTATACAGAAAGCCGAAATATGGGACTTGCCTGCGACATATATTACTATATTATTTACTACTAGTATAGCATTGAATTATTTTTTTTACAGAGCGTATATGGAATGAAATTTTGAGTTGAATGCATAATGAACTCGGCAACCCAACAGTTAAAAGGTTAAAAAAAGAATTATTGTTTTATATTACGAAAAGTAAATAATAAAACAATGCAAAATCATTTAGTTAACTATGTTGTTTAATTTGTGTCTATACCTGCCTATCTGTAACGGTAGGAGTTTCTTTATCGATTCTTTCATATTGCTCCTGAATGTCAGCGTTCACGTCAAGCAATGCTGACCACACTTCGCCTCGCAATAATGGAGGAATATCAATTATTGATTCGTGTTTTATCATTGATGCTGTGTGAGGATAACCCTGTAAATCAGAAAAATGTATTTTTTGAAAACAACTGCATTGTTAAAAACATTCTTTGCGAGGCTGAAAATTAATTACGAATACTAAGGGTCGGATTATAATAGGCAGCAACGCCGCGTGGCCCGGCGGCTGAGTTTACAAATGTGAGCAATTATATCAAATTTGTTTCACGCGGGGTGAAACGTGCCAGACAATCGTTGCGGTACTGCTGTTTGCACTAACAGAGCGATCAACCGTTATTATATATAACGTTTCCTTTCTTTGTCAAATCGTCTTGGATATATACCAAGTATTTAGTTATTAGATTTTATAGATATACAATATTATGAAAAATTTACCGAGGTGTTATCTCGAATTCTTATATAAGGTATGATATTTCACAAAATGCAATAGATTTAAATTAAGAGGATGAACCCTTTATCCCCCCTCCTATATACCCTGAACTCCTCGTTTTTGCATCTCAATAATATCGCAATCAAAATTTTTGTAGCTATCTCGAGAGCACTTCCTTGGTATACCATGCCAATCAATTGAATAATGTGGTGCAAAGTAGATAAAACGCCTGATATAAATACACCATAAGCTGCCTGTTATATGCTGACCCAATGTGTCAAATATACTTTTGAGGTGAGAAAAATTAAAAAAAAAAACCAAAAGTTAGATTTTTGTAGCATTAAATGGCATTACGTTATTCTTATATAGTGTGAATAATTTCTAGATGATCAGTCAATTGGAAAACTCATACAGAAAGAAAGATCGCACAGAATAACACTAATGCACTATGAATTGAACCTCTACTGCCTCTACATTGAATGTCTGTAAATTGAACGTCTATAAATGAGTGTTTAAGCCATTACTATTGTGTTTTTATATGGTAAATTCAGCAGTGAAGGTGAATGCGATATATTGCAGGATCGGAAGAGCAAAAAATAGTGTCAAAATAATTTCAGCTCAGTTATGTCGGCTAATGTCTTTTTGAAAAATATGGATTTTGCCCAATTTATACAAAAACTATCATTTGTATTTTATAAAGAAATTGGTAGTATTTAATGCAATATTTTAAAGACTAAAGTACACTAAATTAGGACAGGATATCTGAAGATGAAAAACAGGAAAGGATATCTAAATATGTTTTTTTATCCAGCATTACATATTTAAACTTTAAGTTATTAGAAGTTGTACGACTCCATTTGTAAATATAGCATACCTTTAGGAGTCTCTCAAAGAGCACCAATCTATGAAATTGGTACTCTGTGTCTCTTTCGCGTATGACTTTAGGCAAGAGGGTTGTTTCATTCGGTTTCGGCAGAGCTCTAAGCAGAGGTGCAAAATGGTGAGGAGATAAATGCTTTAGTCTTGTTAGTAAAAGATCCATACTAGAAATCGCTACCCTTCTATCCATCAGAGCAAACGATCGTCCTCCTAATGATGGGCCATCCAAAAGGACTGCTCTGGAATTATAGGAAAGACTTTTGCACACTCAAGATGGAATATATTGACATATCTCATGTGAATAACCCTAATGATTTTTAAACTTTTTAATACACCTGGAGAAATTTTCTACCCTCTTGTGGATATTTTTCAATTCTAAGCTAATGTTGATCAACCGGATGTCAATGAGGTTGTGGTAGATTATGTGGTGGTTAAGACGTTTGAGTTTTGACCCAGCGCTTGCAGGTTCGAATCCATACATTATAGCCATACCATTTCTAAAGTCAAAGACTAAACATAGGTCAATTTATAAACATTGACCAAAATATTACCAGCTTGTGAGTGGCCTTAAAAATGGCCAGACTGTGCCGAACCAGACAAACCCTATTCTGAGTTTTTTGGGTAATTCTGAATCTGATTTTTTGTATAGAACAAAAAGCATGTAGCATTTCTTTCTAAATTAACTTCAAAATAACATCTCTATCTTACAAATAAATGGTGCTGAAGCTGTGTGCCTAAATTTTCTTATTTTTTTTCAATGCTCAGCCTCCAAAAGATAAAATGAAATATAAGGAACTCCAGAGATATACGGAATCCAGCAATTAAAGTTTCGTAAGAATTGATCTAACCGTTTTATGATTATAGAAGGTAAAATAAAAATGTATCTCTTTATAATATTACTTCAGGCACTCGGCTTAGGGTGCTAATTTCAAAAAGGTTGGATTAGAAAACAATTACTTTAAAAAGTTTATATTTTCATACAATTACAATTTCTTTTGTTTAGGCATTTTTACAATATAAAGTAAAAACTGTCCCCACTCTGTATATCAACATCAGAATAACAAAATATCCATTTGTAAGAGGTCAAAATTCCTAATCATATTCACTTAAAACAAAGACTGCTTTAAGGATATATTTTTATCGCTTAAAACTAAGAACATTTTTCTAAAATTATAAAATAAATCAGTAATACTAACATAGGCATAGATAAAATTGATGGGCTACTTTTAATTAATCCTTGCTTTTTCAATTCAATCTGTATGTCGCCACCGGCTAATTGCCACCAATGGTACAGGAATTGAATTTTGCAACCGAGCAGTCCTCTTTGCTTGGGTACGGGTTTCATTTCATCTACCTGCATGTAATACTCTTTGAATATTTCATGCTTTGACAAATCTGATATGGTGGCTCTCGCTTTAGGCGATATTGTTAAACAAGATTCTAAGAATTTTTGGAGATTTTCAGGCAAACTCTGAAATAAAAAATTGAATGCAATGATATATATATTATTTAATGAACAATATGTTAATATATGAACAAAATAAAAACCAAAATTATGATCATTCATCAAGCCGAATAACGTAAAGCAAAATTATGAAGTCGTCAATTCCTACATATATATTTATCTTGGGTCACTCACATGAAGCAGAAGTTAAACAAGAAGCATCACATCTCCAATAAACCAAACAACAAAAAATCTGCAGGATTGAAAAATAAGAGCAAATTAAGTGCGGCTGGTGAACATACTGACACTAAAGTCACTAAAACGTGACGTAAATAAGGTGACTTAAACTTGGGACAGTCACGGAAAAAACTGTCTAAAGATGAATGTTTTTAAAATTCGGTGATGAAGCAGGATGCTTATGGCTCAGACTTCTTTGAAAGATTGGTCATATCAGGCAAATATTGAAGGTTGAAAGCCTTGCGGTAGCATCAACAATATGTTCTTATCATCATCCAGTGTCACAAGCCAGGACAGGTGCTGACCTGTTCTGTCCTGTGTGTAGAGGCCCTGGCCTCTACATACTATTAACACAGAATAGTGAAATAGCGATAGTTACTTTTCTAGCCAGAACCGTCAGACAATATCACACATATGTAAAATTTAGAACCCTCCGCGTCTCGCATCAATGGCCTCGAAGTGTACCCAAGCGCTCAATTAGTGATGTCATCTAGTCCATAGATCAACATACCATAGGACACATATTTTTTTTAATTTTAAATACTAGTTTTGTTTTATATGCGTTTATATACTATATTTGCATTTATATGCGTTTGCTTACACACAGATTTTTTTACTGAAATTTTAATTTATTTTTTATTGAATGCTAGCAATAAAATGTATTTTAAAACTATTATAATATAGTATTTTAGAAGTATTAATTAAAGAAAAAATGGTCCAAATTTCAAATCAAATAATTAAAAAAAAATAGACGTAATAGTAGCTGTAATAACGTAGTTAATATCAACATAATGTTTTTTAAAATTACTGTTTTGTTGCAACCTTTACTAATAAACAAGCTGGAGATCATTTTAAGAATTATGAATAAAACATAAGTATTTATTTATTTACACAATTATGTATTTACCTAGATTAAAAACAAAACCCTCTTCTCAACATAAGAGGTAGGCATACATTTAGTTATAATATTGGTTAAGTTATATATGAAGGTTCACATTTATATTCCGTGATAAGTTGCAAAAATGGCTGATATTAAACAAAACAAACAAAAATCGCACTTTTAATTAAAGAAAAACAAAGAAAATTATTGTTCCTTAAGTGATTTTATTGGGGCGGGTTGTGGTGGATCAAAGGTAAGTTCAGATATTAAACTATAACCCGTCTCAATAAAATCACGTAAGTAACATTTATGTTATTCGTTTTCTAAAGTTTTTGCATATCTATTGAAATTATTTGACTCTGATAGCTCAAAAATAAATAAAATTACTATGGTCATAAATAACTAAAGATTTTCGGAATATATTAAGGATGGCACAATTCAGCCAATGCAGTGTCCCAATTACCTGATAAATATTAATTGCATCATGTTCTCTTGCAATTCTTTGTGCGGGATTGGAGGTTTGCATCAAACTTATAATTCTGCGGAATGTTGGCCCTGGTTTGAGTCCAGGCCAGACAGACTTGAGACAAAGCTCCAAAACAATGATACCCAGGCTCCAAACATCACTAGCTGGTCCGCCTCCACCGAGGATGCTTTCAGGACTCAAATAACGAGGTAAACTTAAAAAATACATTTTTCTTATGAATGGAAAGAGTTCAAAAGATTTATAGCTTTAATAAAAAATCTTTAATGATTATGAAACATTAAAACATTCATTTCGTAAATAGAAAAAGTCATAAGTTTTTGTGTTTAACCATCCTTTTTTTTCCTTTCCATCCTTTAACCAACTTTTCGAGACCCGTTTAGTTCACAATGCATTTTTTAAAATAAGAACAAATGTAACGAAAATCAAAACTAAATAACTGTATACAAAAGGGAAAGAAAAATTAACAATTATATATGTATTAATAACAAATTATTAAATAAATATTACTTGTGAACATTGATTAAATCATTCCGTAAATTTGTCTCAGTTCTTACAAATTTTATCACAGCAAGTCGACAATTTTGGGAATACAGACAGCTAAAAACTAACTACCGGCGGTGGCCAAAATTTGGCCTAATGTCCACTCCTTTATGATGCTCAAATATTTAATCTAACAAACTTTATATAATCATTAAAAAAAACATTTATGATAAAGTAAAACCTAATATATAATAAACAAAAAGTAAATAGACCGTATTTTAGTGGTCAAATAATTTTAACAGTATTTTTCATACCTACTTGAATTAGTATAGTTACTAGTTAATTTTTCATAATTAAAAAAAGTTATAAATACTTAGAAAAACATTTACCAGCAAGCAACAATATTTTTAATTCCTGAAAAATACCCTCATACCTTAAAATGGTTAATTTTTAATACCTCAGGATAAGTTTGTCATCTTCAGACAGATAGTTTAAAATGATAAAAAGCAGCTGTACGAAAAGCAATCATTTTCACCTCTGGATGCTGACCATTTAAGAAAACATGAATATAAAGTACAAACAGATAAAATGCGAAGGCTACGCTGGGCCAGGGTGTCACCATGATGGACAGATTCGAAATGCAATCAAGGCAGTTTTAAAGCAATCCTAGTAACTGACAAGCTAATTGAAAACCAATTAAGGTGGTATGGTCACATCATGCTACGACTGCAAAACCACCCAGTTAGGAGGATGTTGGATACCAAGTTCGAGACCTGCTAGACCACTCCCGACGTAAATGGCCACCATAAAAATAAATCACAACAAACATAAGTATAAATATAGACACCAGGATTAGAGTCCGACCAAAGCAGACCTTTCAAAAGACAGTGATAAAAACATTTCAAAAAAGCGCTTACCCTATAGGAAATGAGACATTTTTACCACCATTGGTCATAAAATTTAGCCCAAAATTAAATAGCTTTACTTTGCATTTGCTATCAATTAGAATATTATCTGGGCTCAAATTTCTGTGGATTATTCCCACAGAATGTAAATATTTCAACGCTGATACAATTTGGTAGGCAATTTTAATAATCTCTTCGTGTGTTCGCGGTGACTGTTGTTCGCTTATGGGAATTCCCGTGTATTCGGACACAATGATTATCCTTTCTGAAAGGAATAGAATTTCTAACATTAAATTACTTATACAGATTATAAAAACAAACTTCTTCAATAAATAGCAGTCTACATTTAAAATCAACCTCGTAAGAAGCATACAGGGATGAATGGACGTAGCAGTATAAGACTCTCTCGGCTGATGCTGGTAACACAAGGGTTAGTGATACATAAAGGCGGATGGATCCTTTTGTTAGCCTTGGTTTAGGAATAATTTGCAATAAAAAATGTTCAATCTGACCTAAAGTATAACACATTTTTACTTTGGACCAAACTTACTAAATTGTGTCCCTAGCTCTAGCTATTTTGTCAATATTTATGGCTACAACACAACTCACAAAAAAATTATCACAAAACAGTGAATCACCATGAAATATGGAATATGAAATATCAAATATTGTTTTTAGAAAACTGATGCATGATAGGTAAACCTATCGACTCAAAGGCATAATACACTCAAACTCTATTTTATGATAATTTTAAAGCCTACTGTCAAGCAATTTTTAAATTAAGTAAGTAGGTAGGTAAATATAAAAAAGATTTTTTATATATTAAATAATAAACATTGCTCTATAAAAACTTATTTAAAATACCTAAGTAAATATATATAGTTTTAAATTACTAATAAACATTTCAACGCTAGGTAAATGTTATAAAAAGTTCTATTTTAAAATTAAAGAAAAAGGGAAATTATTATCTTTTTGTTTATATGATGAAGGTTTGGTTTTTATACATACAAATATCTACTATAAAACTGCATGAATTTACTTTAATTATATTTATTTTAAATAAATAAAAAATCTGTTCAGCGTATTTTGATTGCTTTTTTATTTTTGTCTTCTTATTTATTTTTTTTTATGTAGCAATTCATATTTAGTACAAATACATTATGGCTCTTAATAATAGGCCTAATAAATTTACAAATTAAATAAATTGTGGAAATTTCATTGCAGTTTTCTAGATAGACCAGTGATATTTGTATATTAACTTTCATTTCGATAATAAGAAATAATTTTGAACTGTTTTAGTCTGCATAATTAAATACTTATATAAAATCGAAATATACTTTTTATTACCGTGTTTTCCTCGTATTACATCCACATAAGTACATAAATTTGGATGTTCGACTATCTTAAGCCGCTGAGCATTTCCCAGAATTGTAATGGAGTTAGGTGTAAGAGGAAGACCATTACTTCCGCACGTTTCGACGGGGTGACTTTTAGCAAAATATGTGCACGCCCCAAATTTTGGAATGTCGATACCAGTTAAGGCAGGCATTTCAGCAGTCATACCTTTATCTTTTTGCTTGGTGCTGTTACTATTTACTAATGACATGTAGGCGGTTTACACAATCACTACTGTGACTTTATAAAATTGCCTCGCCAAAGATTTTTCATGAATGCAAGTATAAATTATACAAAATTATCAGTCAATATCACATATTTATCTCATACCGGATTATCATAAACACAAAAATAATTATTTTGATTACAAGACTCCTTCCCCCCTTTCTCTCGACAGTCACATAGTAACAAGTATTAAAAATAATAACTGTCAGGTGTCAGTTTAGACAGTCATGTAAATGTCAACAAATTATGTCGATCTTTACTCGCTGTTCTCTGTGGTTTAATATACTTACATTAAAAATAGATGCAACCTCAAAAATAAACAAAAATATGGTATTTACTTACAACCCAATTAAAAAAATTTAGATGAATGTTCAAAGTATAATTTTGGAGCCAAAATTGAATCTTTCCCAAAGTAAAACCCCTCGAGGCTATCCTCGTCCTTGGCCGTCTGTCCGTTGCAACTTTCAACTCTAAAGAGTACAAATGCGATAGAGTTATTTTTTGTGTGTAGATTGATGCTTTTAAAAAACAATCATAGCCGAAAAGATAGTCAACCATAGTCATCGAAAGCTGGTTGGATAATATAGATATTAAAGTCAATGAATTTTTAATACTGAAGAATGAAACTTGACATTTCGATAGAGCTGTTGTGATAACGGTCTAATGGTGCATTAAATTAAAATAAAGTGTAATATTTTTAAATAGCGGATATTTTTAAAATTATTAACACAGTACATATTATGATAACTGCTAATTATTTACTTAATTTTTAAAATAATACATTTTTATAATTGTTTGGAAAATCACTATTTTTACTGTTGGTACGGCGAGTCATTAGTAGATATTAAAATAGCTGCATAGGTATAACGACATAGTGGCGCATTATATTAATATGAAGTGTATTTTTAAACAACAGATACATTTTGAACAAAATTAGTACAGTTACACATCATAATAACTGCAATTCATTTACCTAAATAATTATAATAAATCGTATTTATATTTCTTTAAACAATCACTGTTTTTAGATTTAACGAAAAATCGATATTTTGGAAGTAATACGTCTAAACTATTAAGTATATGTTAGACTTAACCACAACTTTATGTAATGGTCGAGAATATGCAATAAATTACACACTTGCGTTCGATGCTTTCATTTAATTCACTCATTGCGGCAGTAACTCAATTCTAAAAATGTATTATGATCATTATAGCATATTTACTTCTATAACTGATCTTATTCGCATGACATGATCAATAGTGGCATATTTTAACTTGCATCGTTATTGAATGGCAACATACCTACATTATAAGGTGCGAAACCTTTGTGAAACCGTGGTTTTTGTATTAATAATTTAATATTTAAAACATTTTTTTTTATTTTTGTGCTCTCCGTAATAAAATTTAAACAATTTTTTAATAAACTATGGCATGTCAAATGTGGTGGAGTTACACCGCCAACTAAATTAATTCTTTATTATTATTTATAGATTGACGTAGAGATCACCAAACGCAGTAAGGTAATAAATATCACATAATCACAAAGCTCATCTAAATTCGCATTTAGCGACATATCGGAAGAGAAAGATAGAGAGAGAGAGAGAGAGAGAGAGAGAGAGAGAAAGAGAGAGAGATATATAGAACAAAAAGAAAGAATAAAAACTATATTTGTAAGTAACGTTATTGTATGATTACACAAACCATGAACATACTAATTGTCCTAACTTAATCCGAGCTAACTCAATGAGCCAATCTTCTATCATAATTTTTAACTTGGTCTAGTATATTTTGAGTTCGGTACTTTGTATAAGGATTTTTGAAATAAAATTGCTTGATGCAATAAGAAATAAAATATAGAATCAATATTATTTTATGAATGACAGCTTCAACTTACTGTAGTTTATATTTGATATTGGACCATGTAATGGCGCCTTTAGCCTCCTCACAAGAAAATGTCCTTCCTACCCTTCCTTATGTCACTATCGAAACAAACCTCCAGCCGCCAAGTGTCATTCAGTATTCATACATATTTCATTCTGCTGTATGGCGAGTCGATTGTGCTGTTGGCGCTCTTGGTTTGCTATTGCGCCAGCTAAGTGTTTTCGAGACGTGTAGTTTTTTATGGGACAAAATGCTTTGGCCGGTGATATTTATTTTAAATAAAATGATGTTACATGTAGATTAGATAATAGTCTGCTTAGTACGTGACTTGAATTATGGTTGCAATTTACATGTTTACCATTAATTAACAACAAAAATGATTACTCTTATAACATGGATTTTGGGAACAGTAAAAATTTTACTTATTCCAAGCTAGTGAGTATCTAATACGTGCACTTTAATGGAATTTTAATGTGACCTATTTTTATTTCTGTATACCATGACTTGTGACTGGGTTGGTATTTTTTTTTAACTGTAGTCAAAGAAATTTACTTTTTTCTTAAATGCTATATGGATGTGGAAATAATAATAAAACCTGACAGGACACAGCACCAATATTTGCAAATTTAAATATTTTAGTACTTAATACATATTACCTATATCATAATGATTATTTTACATTCCATATATTTCTGAAAGGTATTTTTTAAATTGTGATAACATAGCCCTCACTTTAATTATTGTAATTATTGCCAGGAAGTTATTGTATAAAGTGGGGACCGCCACGCATAATTGCGCTTGCCATATTAGTTTTTAAAGGTTACAAAGGTAAGGATGCAAAGCATTTTTTACAAAGCAATTTGGCCAAAGTTAATACAAGTTAATTTGGCCAGTAGACAAGGAAGACCATCATTAATTTGCATCAATTTGATTGAAGCGTTTAAGTTCAGTCCGTGATCATGTTAACTTGCTCAAATAGCTAATTACCAATTTTATGTTTGTATGTTTTAAACTATTTATAAAAAATAAACATATTGGATGTTGTAAGCGAAATAAAAACAAGTTTCATTTAATTTATTACAGCCGATCTACAGACTTTGAAGTTCATAGAAATTGGCTGGCTATCACCAACAGTTTGCCTAGAGACAAATGGTACTATGAAGCCACATCGGAGTGGACCTTGGATTACCCGCCATTGTTTGCGTGGTTCGAGTATGGTTTGTCACAAGTGGCTTACTATTTTGATCCCAATATGCTACAAATTCAGAATTTAAATTATGCCTCTTCGAAAACAATACTCTTTCAGAGATTATCCGTTATGTTTATGGATTTGGTTCTTTCAATTGGAATTATAAGGTATAAAATTATATAAATTTACTTATCTGATTTGCAGTCTTCATAGCTTTAGGGTGTTTTTTTGTAGGATGCTGTTTTTAGGGTTCTTAGACTTTGAATTTTCATAAGAGTTTGGATAAGTAACTAGAAAACCTATGCCATATTTCAGCTTTTTAGCTCATATTTTATTCTTTATTAGATTCAGTGTAGTTAAGAAAGCTGAACTTTGTGGAATAGCAGGTGCATAGAGGTGACACTCCCATATTCTTGAAGATCAGAAAATAGCGACCATCATTTGTGGAAGGTGAGGGAAAAGGGGTTTACCACAGACATTTGTATGCATCTCATAAATAGTTTTTTTTTTAGTACAGACCCCAAATGAGGCATGGTTTTGCTATATGTAACTTTTTAAATTATAATTTTTTTGATACATCACAAAAATATGTTTTCACACAAAACCGCCGTTGTGTTAATAACCGCTGTGGATTGACCACCATAGGTCACCAATTATTTTAGCAATTCAATTCTTTTTTTTAAGTCTAAAACATCGCTAATTGCAGGATTGAAGTTGAAAGTTGCCAAAATTATAATTTTTCAACTGCACATAAACATGTGAAACCTACATAGAAGTATAACTGCACACAAAGTGTTAGAAGTAACGGGTTTGTAAATCTTGCCATTCTTCTTTGTTTCCTACCCCACATTATTTATTTTTTTTTTTTATTATGTATGTTAAATGTCGCAATTGCTGTGAGATCCAAGGGTTAAATTTTAGTTGCGGTGGTGGTTTTTTTCTACAATTTTTCCATTTTTCAATTTCATATTATCGATTTTTATTCATTCATGTGTTATTTAAATTAAAAAATAGGTTGAAACTATTTAATGTGTAATTCTTAAATATTTAAATAAAAAAAATATTAAAAGCTTTAGTATAAAATCGATTGAATTTTTTTTGAAAAATGCACTGAAAGGAAATGAAAGTGCGTGAAAGAAACATGAAAATAAAAGCATAGCAAAAATAAACCATATTAAAATGAAGCATAACAAAGCAAATCTGAAAGTCACAGACTTTCATATCCATGGTACTTAGGCATGTAATGGTTTGACACCCTGGTTTGAGGGATATTTCTTTGGTTCGGTGGTATTTTTGGTTACAATTTTATTGATCATTCAATTTGTAATATGGCAATTTCATTTAAAATATCAAATGTTAATAAATTAATTTATTAATTTATTTTACTAAGAGACCTGTGACTTAATAACAAACAATGGAGTGCAACACTATAAGACTGGCAGTTCTTATGCTGCACTTTCATTGACTGTTAGATCATTATTATTTAATTTTATAAAATGTGATGGCACATGGATTGTTAATTTACGCAAAATTATAGGACTTCATGTTTGATTGATGTTTTGTTTTCAAACTTATAGGTGTAACCGTTTCTTAAAAGATGAATATGTAAAAAACCTGCTCTACATGATAATCTTTGGCAATGCAGGCCTTTTTATGGTTGATCACATTCATTTCCAATACAATGGCCTTCTGTTTGGTTTACTTCTACTGTCAATCGGAGATATTCTTAATGTAAGGAACTTTCTATACATTCACAGCTATTTTAAGATTATTTATTATATTATTTAAGTGTATCTAGATTAATTTGCAATACTGTCAGTCATTGAACACCAAATTTAAGCAATATTGTACTTGGTTAGTATTCGGATGGGTACTGTACTGTTTTTTTACACCTGCAGGTTTGTGAGGAAACAGAACGCTAAATCAGGTGGTTAGGCAAAAGGGTAATTGGAAATGGGCTAGAACCTGTAACAAACCATATTAAAAAAAAGCAATTCCGAAAAGAGTTATTAATTATAACATGAAAATAAAGTAAAAAGTTTTTAGGTCGCTAATAGGTTAGGTGCAACCCCAAGTTATTAAGTTTCAAAGTGCGGTTTTCAGCGGTGATGTCACAACTGCTGCTTTGTCGTCATTTAATTAAATTTGCTGATTTAAGTTATAAAATAAAAGAAAAGAAAATGATGAGGAAAATCGATTGTTGCAGAAGTGCATATGGCAACATTCGAAAACATTTTAACCCGACTCGTAACGTGGTTACTTTTACATAAACGTCGCAAATTGGCGGTTAAAAATGGCCTAATTACAGACGCTTACCTAAAATGCCTATTTAAGAGAAACCATGAATGTTATCTTGATAATCTCCATTATTTTAAAAAGCTTGCACGCTTGCAAAATCTGAAGAATTACAAAAAAATCATCACCAGCAACATATTTTTTTGAGTTCACATCGAAGGCTCAGAAGTGCGAAGAAGGCTCACTTTGCGAGTGCCCTCACGTTATAGTAACATATTGTATTTATAAACGAAACATTCACTAAATCGTGTTATCTATCAGTCTAAACTGTAACACCAATAAAAAATTCGAGAAAAGTTTCATTAATTAGTAGTTATATAGTCATTTAAAATGATGTATATCTAATTTTTATTTTTAATTTGCTAATGATGATTATTGAGTATTTTTTTTATTCATTTTTTACAGGAAAACTTTCTATCGTCAGCATTCTGGTTTATAATACTACTAAATATGAAACATATCTACCTGTATATAGCGCCTGCTTATTTTATACATCTACTTAGGAGCTACTGTTTCACAGTTCCATCCAAGGATGGTTTTAATATCGCTTGGTATTCATTTTCGGTCAAAAAATTGATAAAACTAATGTTTGTCGTTGTTGCCCTTACAATGGTTTCATTTGCACCTTTTATGCAGCACATGCCACAGGTATGCATACATTATTATTTTTGCCAAAGTAAGGATTCACATTATTTATTTTTTAAATATTCCATACTTTTAGAATATCTACTCTTAATATTTGCCCTTAAGTTTTTCCAGTAAAAGTGGTACTGCCATGGATGTTGATCAATTATTTATTTATTTATCAAACAGGTTTCCCCATGGAAGCGATCCACAATACAAGAAAAAAAAACTTCTAACAACTTTAAAAACCAAAAACAATAACAATAAAAAATAATAAATAACATCAGGAAAAATACAAAGTTAAAATCTAAAAATAATGCCCCCAGGCAAATAATAACAAATAAATAATTTAATCCAGAGATGTTTTATATGTTTATGTATTGAAAAAACAAAAACTAGAAGATCTAATAACATTAGTTTCACTTAACAGTGTTAATATGCTGTTTATTTATATTCAGTTTCTAACGGGATGCATATTTAAACTTAAAACAAAATCATGTCAATGCCTATAATTGTAGCTAAGTAATCGAAATGCGTACTATTTTATATATTTTATATTTTATTTACATGAAAAATACATACCTATGTTAGTTTTTATTTTAATTATTTAAAAAATCTAAACCATTTTAAATTTACAGGTACTTTCAAGATTATTTCCATTCAAGAGAGGACTGTGTCATGCTTACTGGGCACCAAACTTTTGGGCACTATACAATATTTTTGATAAATTTCTGACAGTCACAAGTAAAATATTTTAATAATTAATTTTCTTTATTGTTTCCTGCGTCGGCTTTAAATAACCTGGTTAATATATTTCAGTGCAGAAAATTGGCTTTCACATTGTGTCTGCGAAAGGAGTGATGACCGGGGGCTTAGTGCAAGAATTTAAACACACTGTGTTGCCCAACATCGCTCCGTTTCACACTTTTTTCATAACAGTTACCACAATGATACCTTGTCTTTATAAACTGTGGGTTTTGGGAGCTGACAAAAAAAGAAGGTGTTTGCATTTCATCAGGTAAGATATACTTATAAAGTGGTTTTATCCTTCAGCTAGACTAGCCTGTCAAATCAACTATTTTTGTAACAAATTGTCACTCAATGTGTGAGGTGGTTTATGTTTAAACCTGTCAAGTATTGGTTTCGAACCAACACATAAATTTAATTTTGACCGAAACTAACCGGATGATTTGTCGGCCTCTTGCTCAGATCTTCACATTGGCTAGCCATAGCTATTACTTGCTTGTTAATTACGGACATGGTTTTGAAAATGATAAATGTGAATAGTTTTTGTATTTGTACAACCGTGATGTTACGGATGTGGTTTTATCAGAGGCCTAGGTGGGGTTACGTAACGATAAATAATTAGGATGGTTTTAAAATCTAAACACTCGAAATGGGAGGCATTTACGCTCCAGAGAACTCCCAGCGAAATACATAGTGAAACATGCATACTTTGGCCCAGCACTGAAAGAGAGCTGTTGAGCCATTCCAAATTGCAAATATATTGCCTAACTGTCACTGTCAAATCTTGCAATTTCTTAGTATAACAATTAGAGTAGTATAGTCAAGTGATATGTTAGCGATAAAATCTTTGATAAACTCCATTTCAAAATCACTCTATCCGAAACCAGAGTCAAAGAAGTTACACAAATTGAATCTATCCAATAGATAAGGTTAACAAAATCATTAAGGGTTACAAAATGTCATAAAGTTTTATTTATTTACTATAAAATATATATTTATTATAATAGACAATAATATAAATATATTTTTTACAGGGCTCTCATTTTATGTGCCAGTTGTTCATTTATGTTTGGATGGCACGTTCACGAAAAGGCCATTCTGCTTATGATAATTCCGATGAGGTGAGATTTACACTTGTTAAAATATGTTTACCTTTTACTGTTGTATAAATGGGTTAACTGAGAGACTGCAACTACAGACTAGAGACCGAAGAGCTGATGCAGATGCTGATGCTATCTTAGGACTTAACTCAAATAAACGCCAGTCCGAGTATGGAGAACTTTGATCAGATGACATCATAGATTTTTAAAGTAGTCACTCTTTGAATTACCTCTAGCAAAAAAATAAAATACGAAATAGACTCAAATTAAGAGAAAATCTGGTTAATTGTGCAGCTACACTTATCTATTAATAGCAGCGACCTTCACACCTATCGAACTCAAGGAAATTGCATGCAAGTATCTGACGAATGTACCAAAATCTTTGATAAGTAGGGTAGGCTAGGTTAGGGTAAAGTACATATATGTTAAGAGGACTCAACGCAATCATTTCTCATACAAAAGCTTTAGTATTATGACTCTTATTTGTAGATATAGAAGAAAAAATATACTGAATATTGTTGTATCTTCTAATTATCTACGCTTCTATAGGATTAAAATTTTAAATCTTTTCTTCGGCTAAATGTTAACCCGAACAATCTGTAATTTTCTGTGGCATAAAAGTGTTTTTCACAAAATTTTGTTTATAATGCTTTCATTGCAACTAATTGTATTATTGTATCTTTTCCAGCATCTTGGCCGTCATTGACAAAACTGATGGAAAATACTTTCTCTTTCTTTCGACAGTAGGCCACTACTCTCTTTTCCCCTTACTGTATCCACGAAATTTGACATTCATCAAACTGTTGCTACTTTTAGTTCATTCTGGTTTGTGTTTTTATTCACTGCCGTCTTTATACAAGGCTAGTCAGCCCGTTAACCAAAGATATACAATTTTAACTGTTATTAATTCGTTGGAGTTGTGCTACATTTTAGGTTTTGTACCGTTGTTTATATATGACAACTTTATACATTCCATATTAGGCTTACATAAGACATTACCATTCCTGCCATTGTTGATGACATCAGTATATTGTGCTATAGGTGTGTTATACTTTTGGAGTTCTTATTATAAGTATTTTATGTCTATAAAATTAATGGATACTAAAAAAGTAAATTGAAATTTTATACTTTTCTGTGTTTGGATGTCCCGGAACAATTGAGCATCTTTGAAGGAGGTGAAATGGCGGATTCAAACATGCATAGTCTAGTTATCTATTTTGCTAATAAATATTTCATCGACGTCTCCTCTATATGAAATCCAATATTATCGTCCTTCACTCAATGCTTTATTAAAGTGTGTGAGTGAGAATAAGCAAGAGGCGCCGTGCCTCATTCTATTTGAAGGTTCCAGTTTATTGCGATGCGTGCATGATCTTTGCACAGAAATACTGCGGTAATTTACACTATTTATAAAAAAAAGTGATCTTGGCTATAAATTATTTTTGTATTTTTTATTCAAAATCATAACTAGAATAGTGAATAAAAACACCCTTAACGTTTTCATAAAAGGTCATGGGACATGGTATATGTATCTAGGTATGTAGTCGCGTGGCAAGTGTATGGACTCACCTTTGCAATCGTAAACATCTCTGTTTCACACATACACACTTCATAAAATTAGGATGAGTGAGAGGGATATTGGACTTGATAAGAAGAACATATATTAAATATATAAAACAGGTCCTCTTCTATTATGCATTCAATAGTAAAATAGATAAATAGATTATGCATATTTAACTACCATTCTTCAAGGATGCCCAATTGTTTTGGGACATTCTGTATACTTGATATGATCAAAAGAGTGGGCTTTTAAAAATGTACTTTTAACAAACTACTATTAAGCATATATTTTCACTGTTGACTATTTATTTTATGTCTATAAATTTAATGGAAACTAAGAAAGTAATTTGAAATTTGATACTTTTGTATGTTTGTGGTATATTTATAACTTGATGTGATTAAATGAGTGGTCTTTTAAAAATGTGCTTTTAATAAAAATATATCGGGTATAACTATCGGATATTCACCCGATCATTTCCATTTTCATTGCGCAATGGATACACGGAGCAGATGCTTCAGTCAGTAGAATGGTACGAGCAGCTACCTACAATCACCGTTACTGTTGATGTGCGACTCACTTGACCATGAAATCCACATTTGCACCCGGCTCATGTTTTGTCACCAGCGGACATTGGCATTCTGCAGGCCAAGGTCTAGAGAGACGATTGTGACTGATCGCAATAAGTGCTTCCCAGCTGGTGTACAGCAGATGAAAACCTGCTCGAAATATAGGCCTTAAGGTACCCATATTATTGTGGTCAATATTGTAACAACTCTTTTGGGGGTAGTAAATTTGGTAGCAAAATTTACCTAATAGCACTACAAATTTAAATTTTGAAAATCCCACCCAGTCTTTATTCATAAAAGACTTCAAAGATCTTTTCCTTCCAATCAAAAACAAAACATACGCTATCGAGACTTAACCCCTCCCCCTAACAATTACAATCAGAAACAAAAAACAGTAAATTTGTTGGATACATAAAAATTGTTAGTCTGTTTTCTAGTACTTTCTCCCCCAAGAAACTTCCTTATTGAACAGACATACAGCATACATAAAAAACAGTAAAGCATGAACTGAGAGTATGAGCATGCAGAAGGTTTTTCATACCAAATGTTTATGATTATTTTTGAAACTTTAACTAGCTTCTTAGTGTCTCAATAAACATAGATAGATGTACATAAAGATTCAACATACTGTTTTTTTATGACTTCAACCTGAAACATGCAGATGAATAGAATAATGGAATGAACATTTACTAAAATTCTGACTTTTACTAGCTTACCTTTGTAATCTATAAAAAAGGAATAATAACATTTAAAAAATGATATTTATTATATTAAATATACTGAATTATTACAAAAGAACCATTTTAAAAATGGTTTATATTTTTTTTTATAACATTCACTTTATTGGCCGAATAGGGTATTTTTTTTTGTATAAAACGGGCTGTTGTGTGTCTTTTTCTGTGAATGTAATTGGAGGATTGAAATATAGGAGTAATATATATATATTAATTATTCTTTTATTTTGATTACAATTAATAAATGTCGCTTACTAAGTAAACCAAGCTCTATTTCAGGCCGGTGCTGTCTTTGTCAATGAGATAGGCCCTTACACTCAGAAACCAAATCGCAATTCACTCAAGCCTCGAAAAATGCTCGGATTCTTTACACATCAAAAAAATAATAAATTACCAATATATAAAATACGTTAATTGCAGGAAAAAATTAACGACAATTATCTATTTACAGAAATGTCCTGTCCTGCATTGCCATTTTTTTTTCTTTCTATAGCATAATTAAAAGAGTAGGATTGACTTTCTTCTTTTTGATTTTTCCAAATACTGTGTAGGTAATAGATATAAATGAAATAAATAGCATTCTAAACATATTCTGGCTGGTTCTTGTCTTTAAAGACTTGCGAAATAAAAAAAGGTATTTCAATGCTCCTTGCCCATTTCAAGAGTTACTGAATTGGAAGTGCTGACTTTGAATATAACCTTGAATGAAAATAAAGGATGTCAGATTAATACAGAAAGAAAAATGGTTCGACAGTTTTGAGGACAGCTAATTATGTTTTGTGAAAAATAGGTATTTATGAATTGTGTATTTTAGAAATGATTAGAGTGCAATAAAATAATTATTGGTAAACGAAGAACTGCATTTCAATGACTCAATAAAAACATTCCTGTTTATGCGAGCCCCCAACAGGAATTATACCGGCTGGAGTAAAGTCGTGAACGCAGGATAGGTCTGTCGGCACGAGTGAGAGTTCAAGGTCTTGCAGACCTGGATAAATGAATGCCCATCCATCGCAGAGTGCTGGATCACGTTAGGAGAGCATGTCCAGAACGGGTGGGTTAGGTAATGGAAAAAAAATTCCATTCATTCTATTTCTTTGTTTCCCGACACTCTTTAATTTGGAATAAAAATATTCCGCACACATGAAATTAAGCAATTGTGAAATGTTAATATTACATTTCGGTTAATTAAAAATAATTTCGTATCGATTTCATAAGACTTATTATTTTATCTTGTAGTGAACGTCATTATTACCTATTTTACAATATTATGTTGTCTATAATCTAGTGTTGTCATCGTTTCGATGATGCATACCTATTTTTATTATTTAATTTTGCCAAAATTTTACCGATAATATTTTATTATACCTTTTTTAATTATTTTATATTACCTTAAATTTGCACATAAATAAATCATATTTTTAAATAAATTTGGAATATTGGTCAAAATATTGTGTTTATTGTGTTAAATAGCTGACAGGATAATTGAATTCTTTTAACATGAGCTCATAAATATACGAAATTTAACAAAAGTATCTGTTATTCAAAATGAGGGTGGGCTATGGGTGGTCAAAGGTACAATCTGTTTACAATTTTAAAAAATATATATTATAAAAAAAATATATAAAAATATTATAAAAAAACTATATTAAATTTAAAAGTTAATAAAACACCAGTCTTGAGGTAAAACTATACATAAATAAGGTAAAAAATATCAAATTTTTGAAACATGGTAAAAACTCAATGTACAAGTTTTGGAGAAATCCCATCAATATTAAAGTGAATGACTATAAAGAGTTCATTCAAAATTAATAAGATATGTTTTCACAGATATTTAGCATAGTTGTTGATATAGGCTCCTAAGTAATAGATTTTATATGATTATAAATTCTAGTATTATTAGTTTTTTAAAATGAAATGAATTTTGAACTGCATCTGAAATTTACACGACGACAGCATAGAATCCACAAAAACATTTTCGTTTCGTCTCACGAAGCAGTTTTAAATAGTTTATCCCAAAATGTTCGCAGAGAATTTATCGTTCGTAGCCATATTAGACGACTGGGAGCCATAACTGCACTGCATCGCGTCTAAAGACGTTATTAGCTTTATTACTAGAGGTAAACGCGACGCGGATTAAATGTTCGATAAATAATCTCGATTCAATTTCACGGAGCGTTTAGCCCGCTCGTTGATTGCGCGGGACCATAAACAGCTGTTCGGCTCTGCAAATGAAAAACTTTATGGCACCATTCCAACGATGACATTTCCATACGGCGTTTGCCCTAAACGGCCCCATCGTAAATATTATATTTCGCAGCACAAGATAGTTTATTACGTCATGAGAATTGAAAAAGATTTTGCGTTTTAGCGCAGTTGCGGCGTTGTTCACTCACAGGGTTGTCAGTTGGGGCTATTTTCGACTTTTGGGTCGAGTATGGCCTCATAACTAGGCACCGAAGATCTGTTACAAAAGAGGGTGAAAGACGCACCACGCCCAAGTACGCCGCTTTGCGTCGAGTACACTCCTCGAGTACACTCCTCGAGTACACGTCTCGCTTGCTCGCATATGTCATCGTGATAAGTTTCTATCCATCCAGCACGGTGGAGTGTTGCGGCGCGCGGAACGGCAAGGAAAATCTACCGGTGTCGGGTTTTCTCAAGGACGATTTGTATGACAAGTCGTATCTATATGTTTTAAAAGATAGGCACAAAGCTAGCTACAGAATAGGAAATGTTTACCGAGCTAAGAGTTAAAAGTCCTAGCGATCGCATTTTTGACAGACAGTTATAGACGAGTGCATAGAAGTTTTAGTATTAGAAACGAGGTATTACCTCTCCAAAAATGACCACGAAAGAGAAGGCGAATTTGGTAGATGTAAAAAAAGGCAACACGATTTTTAAAAATACAATGGCAATTTTTTTCCTATTAGGTTGCAGTGATTCCTTTTTCTACTAGCCGTAAAATGAGCAAGAATGATTTAAGACCATGCGCAAGACAATGAAGAGCTGTTTCAAGAAGATGTTCCTTAAGCCCAGCAGTGTATTAAATGAAGCGTTTGAGATAAAATAAAACAATAACAAATCTTCTTCTTGATAAAATAATATCATAAAAAAATTAAGTAAAATACAGTTTAAAAATACTTTCCAGAAAATCAGCCTAAACGTAAAAGTGAAAGTTTTTGGCTTCCATAAAAAATGTATCGCTATTTTAGTTATTTTTCGCCGTGTTTCAATCTCAAATTCTTTTTTTTTTTTGTGATTCATTCAATAAAGTGCGTGAGCTGACGTCCAATTAATGCCATGGTTATCGGGTTTGAATTTCGCCACTATGTTTTTATCATAAATACAGGAGGTTATGGTTACTCCGTCACCGGGGCGTGAATCCAACTTCCAACGAAAATGGCGTTTGCTCGAGTAGATCCGAGCAAAGGCGGTTTGATGCCGCGAGCGATTTTCACGGTTCGCGAGCGAGCAATGCGCGGATTTTCCGCCCCGAATGAAAGGCGAATTGAACGGCTTCAAAGGAAAATGCTCAACGAACACGTTCGCCGGCCTGCGAATATCTGCTCGTTCGCGCGCACTCTAATACGCGCTTACACATGTAATTATTGTGTAGCCAAATGAGTCTTCAATGGAATGTTGCAAGGTGACACAAAGGAAACTATGCGCAAGGAGGTGTTATCTATTTATAATACTTTAATTTCAGTTTAATCAAGCACTACTAATGGACTAGAAAGCACTAGAAACTAGAAACTAGAGGACTAGAAATGTTCAATAAATTACCGGGAGAATATAAAAACATAAAAAATATATTTATTTTCAAAAAAGCCATCAAAACATATTTAATTAAAAAAAATCTATATGAATTTAAAGATCTATAATTGAAAGGAAGAAATATTATGTGCCAGTTATTCCTTATACTAAAATTAAAATAGTATATTTAAGCATAATTACAAAACTTCTATTTACAATTTATATATATATATTTTCTGATGTATTTTTAGCTTTGTAATAAAAGTACGAGTAGTATAAATGTCGAACACTCTAGGCATGATGTATGTGTATATTATTACATTATATCAATTTTTGTGAACCTATTGAAAATTGAAAATTGTCATTTCTATGCATTAAGTTGTTCTTGGAAATAAACTTTTACTTTACTTTACTTTAATAGTGTATACCTAAGTACACAATTTAGGTATATTTTTTAGTTATTTGTTTTTTAATCGATTTTAACTACAAGGGCAGGCTAGATGGCCTAACCCTGCTGAATAGATGTCAGACTGGCTGCCAAGAATATAAAAGTATTTAATAGGTGCTATTTCGCAGCCAGTGAAAAATGCAGAAAAAAAACATGAACTAATTAATACTTATTATGAAGTTATGTAAAACAAGCATCCTAGCATATTTTGTACTTTGTATTGCTTTTAATAAATAAAATAAATAAAGTAGGCAGCCGCAGTCGCAAAGGTGAAACCTATGCTAGCAGCATATTGAAGAGGAGAAATAAAAACTTTAAATAAATAATTATTTTTCTAAAATTCAAACAAAAAGCGCGCGAAATTTTTTTAGCATGGGATTTCCCACGGAGAATTTTTTTTTAACCTAACTTTTTGATTATTTCGAATATTAAAATTCCGGCACGACATTATATATTTAATGTAGATTCGATTAAAACTTTAAAATTCTAAAATCGGCGGTGAAATCATTGCGATTTGAGATCACAAACATTTCGCTATTGGAGTCAATCCGTGGGAGTCAATCCACACGCTTCGCTCCGCTCCGATAAATTTGAATATATCAAAGATATTTAAAATTTTAAAAAATATACAAACGGTTAGGTACCTACATCTCTGAATCAATAAGCTCCTGTCAATAATATCTACAATTTATTTTTCCAATAACAGCAGAATTTTAATAATAAATTCGATTATAAAGAAACAACATCAAAAATAAAACTTATATAAGCCTCCATGTCAACCCATCACATTATGACGAGCCTACTAACGTTACTTCAGCGCCCCTGCGTGCTTGAGGTCCCCGAACAGTCGGATTAAGAGTGAAGGGATGTTTGAAGGGAGGGATGACGTGTGTTTAATTGTCTGAAAGGAGGACTCCGCACGCTGATTTCTGGTTTTCATAAAACGTCAAAATTTGAAAGAAGCGACACTGCGGTCGTGGCCGTTGGTATTTACCAGTTAACCCTCGTATCTCCACACCGCTTAGACCAAATAATACAAATAATGCACACTGGCCGACTAAAACTAGTTGACTAGTGTGTGTTGTGTAAAATACTATGCTAAATTAATAATTAACATAATATGTTAATTGGTTACGCAGTTTTTTATAATAATAAAAGGTTAAATCTATTTAAATAATAACGGTGACATTATGAAGCTGAATTTCTTATTCCTTTTACCATGTCTTCTCACTACTTGTCTAATACAAAAATACCTGCTTGCCTCACCATGGAGCGGCGTAATGCTTACGGAATATGGACGAAGCAGGTAGTCACTCTCAACCGCGCGCGGAGAAAAGAGCTCTACTGCGAGCCTATCGATAATACTGATAGCAGTCGTTAAGCAGTGTGCACCCAGAATTGCCACAAAGGTGAGTCCTTGGTCTAATATTATCCTTCCTTTGCCCTCAGCAACATTCTGTCACCGCTAAAATAAATTAAACTAGAACATAGGAAACAAAATTATAAAAAAAATATAGAAAGTATTAAAATCTTTCACAGCAACCGGCGACCGCCATTCGCGCCGTGTACATAATAAACTTAACCTACAACTAATCGCGTTTAGGCCTCAACCACAGACTTTGTCTGTGCCTTAAACTGAATTATAGGAGTGTTATATTTTATAACTAGGCATAGCTTAGTTTTATAAATAAAGATAATATTATTATATTACTCCCTGAAGTCTTTATTTCAGGACTCTTTAGTACCTTTATAATTGTTTTGTTATACATCCAACGCTCCAACAAAACATATTAAACTTTTCAAAATTGTCAAAAATCATGTCATTCATCTTTTCAGGTTATTTGCCG
Source organism: Neomicropteryx cornuta (assembly GCA_020383195.1). Classification (NCBI taxonomy): domain Eukaryota; kingdom Metazoa; phylum Arthropoda; class Insecta; order Lepidoptera; family Micropterigidae; genus Neomicropteryx; species Neomicropteryx cornuta. Next base: position 15,594,352 of record JAHKQU010000008.1, on the reverse strand, counting down.
CTATTAAAATACACTCGTCAAATATATTTAAGCAATTCCTTTTACAAGTCAGTTAAATAATTATAACAATAGTATTAAAAGTACTTTAATAATGAGAACGACAAAATGAATGATAAGTAATATTTGAGAATATTGCACAATTTAGGTTTATTTTTTTTTTAAATGCGTTGGATATGAAGCCTAATCGAATTTATTGTTAAAGTGAGTCCAATTTTATTGAATGTAAGCTAAGCGACCACCATTTTGAAATGTTTTTCTTATCGTGAAGCCTTTCTGCAGAGCCGACAGTTGCACAAAATGGATTTGGCGCGTCAGTTATACTCCTAACAACCTCAATATGGATTATCCCTCGGCATAGCTCAGCGCCCGATATAAATTCCCATTGAATTGTGGACCCGGGAAGTTTGTTTTGTTTATGTTACCAAAAACGCAGTCTTAAAATAATGTAAGCGGGTTCGTAGCGAATCTGCAAGCTTGTTAGCCGGTTATAATTGGATTTTTCGGTCATTTAGTACTTTTCTGGAAATTGATCACAAAATAATAATTATACACTAAAGATAAAAAAATATGACTGAATGAAAACTCTTTATTGCAAACTGCGAACTTATTTCCAAGTATAATTTCTTACATCTATCTTACAATGGCTATGACACTCTAGCTATATCTGTAGCCAGCCGCTTCTAAATACATTGTTTAGTAGTAGTAAATTGCTTAATCAGAACCTGACCACTTACAGCTAGGTCTGCGGCGTTTCGAATATGATGTTTGGGCTTTCTATCGAATTGTCGATTTTCATTCATTAGTATTAAAAAATTATTATATTGACTAATGTTATTTATTTATTTATTTATCTATATACTGATCAGCCTCCTTTATCTAAACGACTAAGGTTGTTTTTCAAGAGCATCAATCTACAGACAAAAATTCAACTCCTTCACATTTGTACTTTTCGAGTTGAAAGATTCAATAGACGGTAAAGGACGGAGATAGTAGCTTCTTATACGTAGTCTCTTCTTATGTGTGTATAGGAGCTAAAACCCACAGAGCTTGCGGAAACGCGAGTTAGTAGCTAAAGAATACAGGAAAGCTATAGCTATGGTCACATTTTCAGTACATATAGGTTTGTTTATATCTATGTATGGCTTTAACTGGAAATGTGTTTCAAAGCCAGCATATGGTTGGAAATGCCATCTAATATTTTTTCTCCTTCCGGCCGTGGTAAAAAAATAGATTTAGCGTAATCGAAGGGCCGCTTAAAATGAGCATATAAGTAATCTTGAATTCGGATTTTTTATATCTAAATTACCTGCTTGTGTTGTTGGAGTGGCGCTATTAAACGCAGTTTAGACTGCCGTGTTGTTATATTTACGATGTGAGATTATTCAATATCTAGTTGTTCAAAGAAACTAATAAAACTAACTCTGAATATGTATGCTATGTATTTCCGCTTGCTCGGCAAAAAAATATATTCCACGATTTAGACTATTAATGTATTACCTACAAGATCCTTCCAAATTAAATGCCAGCGACACTTTAAAAGCTCTTTAAAATGACCTACGTCAAATTCTCATTTTGATAACTTAAACCTCGCTGACAACTTAATCGCCCCGTTAATACAGCTTTGAAAATATGCTTCGAGAGGAGCTTTGCGTAGAAATTCTGAATTCTCGCAAGAGATTTTAATTTTTAATCGCTGCCTATTCACCAATATTTTCACAAAATGTGTAAGTAATACACTAAGGTCCGCTAAAAATAAAGTGGGTATATGTACCTAGCAAATGACAAGAGAAAACATTTTTGTTAATCTTTTAAGCAATAATAATTGCGTGTTAATAATACTTGTGTTTTGAACATCTGGAAAAAAATCAGAAGAAATACCGAAAAAGGTAATGTTATAATTTAGAAAAAGAAAAAATAATGTATGCATCGATATAGTATGTATATTAAAATAATGGAAATAAAAATGGCACGAAAAACGGAATATTATTTAAAAATGATTGCAATATCATTTATGTATTAAACGCCAAATATTAAAGTCGACGTATTAAAAGAAAATCAGGTTTAAACAAAAAGTAAAACAACATTCTAAAGTTTAAACCTTTGAATTTTTATTTCTTATTGTTCAAACGTTCTAAAATATGATAGCAGGTGCTTTGCACTTTTTTGCTGTTGTTAAGTATTAAGTGCATTTGCTATTAAATGTATTTTTAGTTAAATCTTAATTTCGTAAATCGCTAAATACCGGCAAGCTAAATTAAATTTTGATTATATTTTATTTGTCATGATTATAGTTTTATAAGAAGTTTTGTTTTTTGGTTTCAGTATTATTTAACATTTACTGACATTCTTCATCGATGATAATTACGTATTGTTCTTAATTATATGGATATTATATTGTACACACAATTCTCATCACAATTTCACCCCCTCACTACGGCCACTAATAGGGAAATCGACGTGTAGGTGAAAGATAAGTTACCTAGACCAGTCACGGAGCTCTGAAACGTCCATCAGATGTACTCGCCTTATATTTAACTATCTTTTTACAAGCTTTTATTTACCTTGCAATGTTTGTTAGTCTGCTTAGGTCAAATTTTGCAAGCTGAATTAGAACCAATTTCTCTTAGCCTACAGATTTGAAATTTGACATGTTGGTCCAGTTTCGAAAACCATGCATTTTTATGGTAAGCATGACCTGATCCTACACCCAGGATTGGCGTCAGCCGAAGAATTCTTCAACGGTCAACAGCACAGACACGAAATTTAAAGCACTCATATAAAAGTTTGTTTTTAAAAATATTTTTCTATTAATTCGTTCTACATTTTACCCATCTGACTAATAATTATAGCTATATTAATCAATCCAGAAGTCTTTATATATATATTGTGTATTTATGTATAGTATATTATATTTAAATATTTTGGTTTTTTAAATGTTTATCGGTGTAAATATGCAAAACTATACCATTAAATGTTTTTTTTTTTTTTTTGTATACGGAAACAAACTTATTAATTTAATTGCTTAAACAGTGGATTCATGTAATTATTGAACTAACTAAACTATATAACTAGAGAATAGCCGTTATATAACACAACATATTTATTCATTTTTAGTTTTATGTGTAAATGATTTCAAAAATAGTGGTGTGCTAAATGATTTAAAAAATGATAAAAAAAGAAAATGAAAAAATGACTAACAAAAAAGAACAAATTCATATTAAAATAACCACTAAAATATACCACTGTAGATAAACCACACAGACATAAATACATAAATACTTTTAATGATCCAAGAGTTTCCTAAATGATCTGTATCGAAAGCATATTTTTTCATTTTTTGTAGCAGTTGTTTTTCCTTGATTGAATAAATAAATAAACATTGAAACCCTATTACGTCGTGCCTTTAATGCTATCCCTTCAATTAATTCTTTTTCTGCTAATCAAGAAACCGCCGCCGCTCTGAGTTTCTTTATTTACGGAACTGTTAAATTAAGAAGCGAAGAGTCGCTTCGGTGTGTTTTGCATTGCAAATTGAAGAATTTCAAAGGCTAATTGTACAAAGAGACAAACCGCACAAAGTGGCCCATGTCCACTTTTACTCAGCTCGCAGAAATTGCGGTTTAGGGTTTTATCTTTTTTCGCTGTTTTAAATTTTATGCACAAATACTTTGTGCAGATATTATTGTTTAAAAGCAGAATTTATCTAAAACAAGTGAAATATTGTGCATAAACTTCCGCGGAGTCACACGACAAATTTCAACTCCAACTTCAAAATCGCGATCCTCTTAATACTATGGCGAAACAATGCTTTCGGCCGTTACGACAAAAAAGGCTATCTAATTATCAATTTAAAATGTTTCCGTTGGGTTATCAATTTAAATAATTTTGTATTCGCTAAAACAATAAGGAATTCTACATTTTTCGAGAATCATCTAAACGAGTGAGGAAAAATAAAGAAGAAATTACTGACACAATGACATGGCTTTACGATATGTTAAAAATGACAGAGTGACATTATTTTTATGTATGTTTAGGAGTTATAACCGTGTAATGGAGCTAATCGTAAGTAAAATAGTGATTTTTTATTTATTTATTAAATTTCTCAGTATTCAAAAAATAATCGTCAACAGCGAAAAAAGATAAATTAGCAAGTAGGTACCTATGTTGACGATTATTTTTTGAATACTGAGAAATTTAATAAATAAATAAAAAATCACTATTTTACTTACGATTAGCTCCATTACACGGTTATAACTCCTAAACATACATAAAAATAAAACTAAGAGGTATTTAGCCTATGCGCAAAGTAGATATATCTTAGCTTTTACTTGTATAAAAAACTTTAACTTGCACTTGAACGTAAACTTATACCGTCCAAAATGTTAATTAAGGGCCTCTGCAACCCCTAAAACTTTTGTTTGAAACAATTTTTGATATGAGCAACTCTTATAGTAAGGGATGGCCAAATGTTTCTCAGGTATTTGTTTCCCGTAAGCTTAACATGTGAAACGTTTTTACATTAAAACATTGCTTTATTAAGTGAATTCAAAGTGTTTATTATGAATGTTCGTGAAGTATGAAGAATGTGATTGAAAGATATAGAAAGTTCCGGGACATACCTTTCTGGACAGTTTCAGAAGCTTCTAGAAGGTTCTACAGATCGGTTTTTAAATAAAATTTCTTAAAAATTATTGTCTTTTTGTATATAGAAGTACGAACCCCTAAAATCTCTCAATAATCAATTCACGTAACTAAGGATAAATCGTAAAATGTTTGTAGAACATCGAAAGGAATGTTTGATACAAGTTCGTACAATAGGAGTTCACCTATTCGATCTTTATTTTAATCCGATGAAATCTACCTCCGCCTTTCGGCGTGCCGAAAGTTATTTTTAAAATTAAGGTTTACTCAACTCTCCGAAAAGGCTCATACGATTTCGATGCTTTTCCACATTTAATAGGAAATTTCCCAGAGGTGGTCCCATTTTAGTTTCATCAAGTTACGACAAGCGTAAGATAGAAAAAAACAATACGTTTTCCATTCAAAATATTTTATTGTTTGTTTCTTGACGACGATTTAATTTTTATTTTAATAATTTGTTTCATTAAATTACTTTTAGTGTGTTTTCGATGTTTCGGTGGTTCGGTTTTTTGTTGTTTGTTAACGATAAGAAAATTACTGTTATATTTTGATTGGTGGTCTGGAGTTTATATTAAACTCGCCTTTATTTGTTTTTTAAGATTATTACCTAATTTTACCATTGGAGAGAGAACCAATTTTATCAAATCATCTCTGATGATTTTATGGCGTTTTGGCTATATGGGCCATTGCTGTTTATTAACTGCAATGTTTGTTTGCTGTTTGTTTGTTGAATTTATATGCTAAGATACCTACGGAAAAGGCACCAGCCATCGTGGGGTTGTATATGGTGCATTACTCAAAAAAAAAAAAAAACTCAACCGTGGATATTAAATGAACTGAAATACAAATACTCGAATATAAAGACTTGTTTAAAGGCGTAACCTAAATCATAAAAACTAAATAAAGTAAAATAAAAAAGATCTCGATATTGAAATTAATTCCTGGTTATATTGGAATTGTTTTTCATACTGGCAGCGTTTAGTATATTATAGTTATATATCCAACCTATCTACTTAGGTAGATATATTGTCGAAACGGAGCTACTATGAATAGCCGTAATATTGCCAGAGACGGTTCGGTGTTTAAACTAAACCCGTTTGGCACGCGTCTGTTTCCTATCTATCTAAATGTCGCTCTTCATGAACCAATATCCGACAAGAGAAGCGGCGCTGCGATCTGGAGCAAGCACCTACCCTACCCTACATACAACTTTGATTGGACTGCCGACGATGTTGAGCTCTTGATGCGAAGCTCAGACAAGAGATATACTTCAAGTAAGTACCTAGCTACCTTTAAATATAGTCAAGGAGTTCCGGAATGAAAGCAGACAGATCGAGTTCATTCAATATTTTTAAGGATTTACTTAGACGCTAAAATAAAATTTATATATATATATCTAACCGAAAAATAGAAATATGTATCATAATAACCAATAAAAAACGCTAAATACTGTAATAAAATATTGTCAAAGAACCCCAGTTTCATGGTTAACAAAAGTTAAGATTAAGATTAATGGTAAAATAAGTAAAATAATTTACATATAAAAACGTTCGAGTATAGTTTGAATTGTTAGGTAAAAGGAAGACGTATAGGAACTTCCGACGACGAGTAATGTAGACTACTGTAACGTATATAAAAATGAATAATTTGCAGTCAATTACTAGCGGTGTTTTCATTGCAAATGAAAAAGAAAAGGTGACAGCTGTATAATCTTCGCTGTCAGTAAATTAAACAATTAAATAATGTAATTTATTTTAAAAAAAAAATAACGAAACGAACGCTACCAGGCTGATCGGTTCTTGCAGAATTGATTGAACAAATTAAACGTTTGAATTAATGATTACGGAACAAACTATTCGAAAAGATAGGGATGAGTGAAGTAGGATTTGCTAAGCACTTGATGTCGCCTTGAAAGAATTCAAATGTTAAAACGACAGAATGGAAGAAGTAATGGCTGGCGATTTTCGGTAGAGGCTCCCTGTTATTCCCTGTGGATCCAGGGCGGATAAAATAAAGGCCTGCATAATGAACGTGTCGCAGTACTTTACCGATCACACATGACTGTGGCAAAGAGTGATTCTTGCCATTATAAACAAAACTGTCAATATCATTAATAAGCTAATATTATACCAATTACTCGGTACATTTTCACGTTTACAAATCTATCGACACTACGCGTTATACAGAGGCTGATACACAACAATTTTTGAACGAGCTAGAGGCACCAGGAGTACTATCCTCGCACATTTTGACGCTGAAGATAGAGTTGGGGTGCCAAATTATGCTTCTAAAGAATCAGAATCCTCCGTCATTACGCAAAAAGACAAACCTCTCTGTTAAAAACGCCAATGTCAAATATTATAGAGAGTTGCTGAAAGTTGTAGGACTCGATCTTCTACAAATTATATGGCTACTTGGTAGGGGTTTTTAGTAATTTTACAATTTTCTGTTTATTTTTAAATAAATAATAAACAAAGAGTTTTTCCCATCTAAATAGCGGATCATGAGCATTAACGCTGGGCCTAGCTGCCAAACCGGGGTTAAAGTTAAATTTAAAGTTCTTTACAAGAGGTATTACCACTAAAATTATTATTATTATTTTCTTATGGAAAATGAAATAAGAACAGAGAAAAATTCGTGTGTGTGCCTAAGCCATAAGGGTGTGAAATTGTCACGCCACAAGTTCATACAAACCCTTTTAGTGAGATTTCGTTCTATGTCCTATGACAGGGTTGGAACTTCTAAGCCCTAATCTGTTTAAACATTTGGAACTGTTTAGGTAATCATCGTTAAACTTTACACATATGTGTCCCATACCAATGCTACTACTACCGTAATTACGTTTATTTTCATATCGCTTAGTGAAATTATAATTTCAGCTTTATTGTCTTTGTAAAATGTATATCTACACGTGTCGAATATATGATCCCTATTTTTAATTTCATTGTAATAGATACACCACCTACCTATTATTTATATAGGTACTTTATTTTTCTCTATAAAATTTTTTCGTGATTTTTCCCGATGTTTTAATAGTTATTCTGCTATTCGTGGCAGAGACAAATTAAAAATCATAAAAATCGGGTCAGCCGTTCTTGAGTTATAAATGGTGTAACTATAATAACCCGACTTTGTTTTAGATATATAGATTTATAGTTTTTTAGTTATTTAAATTTAATTTAAATTAAGTTTAAATTTAATTTAAAATTAATTTTAAATACGGTTAATTTAAATACCCATACCTTTAGCTATATACTCTTTAAACTGACTTTAAAATAAATCAATTTAATTTCGATCTAACGTACCTACAGGTTATTTGAACCAATTAAAAAGAACTTACTAATATTTAAAGTTGTTAGATTATCGAGTATCGAGATCGAGTATCGATTATCGAGAGAGCATCAAAAGATTGGCATTGAATTTTGTTCACATCAAAAAAACCTTTACGTAATTAATATCTTCTAATGAAATAATGTTTGTAAATATAGTACTGCTAAATAAGCAAATATCTCGTGATGATAATGGAATTGTTAAATTTAGGGATCATTACGATTTGCTTGCTTTCACAACTTGATTCAAATGTTTGTTTTTTTTAAATAACAATTAAAAAATGCGAGTATTTTTAATGTTTTATTCAATAATTTCCACCTCCACCTAGGTCATAATATTACTCCAATGATGTTCATGCATCTTTATTGATAAAAGTATTTAATTTGTGAAGAGGTAGGTATGGTCGCAAAAGTTTGCCTAGCATATTTGGAAACTTTACCAAATAGTTAGGCTTTGTAATAACTTTATGTAAATTGTTAATTTTAATTTAGTAATATTTATATTGTTGTACAACAAAATACAATGGGTTTCCTATAAGTAAAATGATATTAATAATAATAAATGTATCGCTCTGTACTGAGATTGAATCTGCTACTGTACTCGCATGTATTACATTAATAAATCGCTTGTAGTTAATCACGTTTCAGTTGCAGCTGGCACGTGGGGGGGGGGGGGTGGTGAAGGGGGGGGGGGGAGGGTAAGCGGTTGAGTAGCCATCTGGCTGTGGTAAAGGCACATTGGTGACTGAAACTGATGTCACTTTAATGCTGTGCAGGAAGGTATTCAGGGCAAATCGATTTCGGTATCTATTTGTTATGCATTTTTAGGTACTTGTTAATTAATAATTATTATTACGTGTTTTCTGTATTAAAAAAATGTTACTTAAAATCTTTTGCCTTATACATTTATAGCGATTACAAATTCTTAAATAGTACAAAGTATTAAATTAAGATTATTAAATCTTACATTAAATAAAGTACGAAAGTGTTAGTATTTCACTTTTCGTTGAAACGCCCCGCTATAATAATCAATAAAGGGTTGGGAGAATAGATATTCTAAGGTAATTAGGTGGTGCAGTTCATAGCGGTGCTTGTGTTTACAATTACCTCTACGGACTGTCTCGTAAATGTCAGCCCAAACCCGGGGCCGTGTGAAATCGTCTGCTAGACGATTCGCACACTACAAATATCCACTGAAATTTAATCGACCACCGACTATACACATTTCAGTTTCAGTAAGCTATTCTGTAAGAAAACGCAGAGTGGCAGTTCGCACGACGATTGGCAAGCGGTACGGGCCTACGGGAATTACATTCCCACGATGAATTGTCCTTATTGAAGTAGGTTCATGGTTTCTCCAGTCTTCGGTCCACGTTCATCTTAACATCAAGTCAACAGTACACCTTACGTGTCTGCGCATTACTATTAATAACATTTTTATACTTCGTAACATTAGTCTTGTAATAGCAACACAATCTATACCAAATTAAAAAGTCATTCTTCTAATCCTCATCGATCCTATCACGTATAAGAACTTGCATGGATAGGTCATCTGTGCTGTCTGTTTATTATGCACTTGTAGAGTCTCAGATATGGAGTTCTCTTGTGGGGTTCTGCAGCATATATTCAAGAAATTTTTATAATCCAAAAGAGGGCTGTGAGGGGTATCCTGGGTTTAGGCCCAAGTGAGTCTTGCCAATCACACTTTCGGAACTTAGGAATTCTCACAATATATAGTATCTTCATCTACGAAATCCTTTGTGATTTTTTCTTAAAGTAAGAGGCTGCTTCTACACATAGCAATGTTCATTCGCACGACACAAAAACAATTATGTTCAACCAATTAAAGCTCGTACAACACAATTTCAGAATACAAGTGTTTATAGGGGGGTATATTTATTTAATAATCTCCCCAATAATATAAAAACATTACAAAGATATCACAGCTTTAAGTCTGCTTTGAAAAAATATCTTATTGAAAAAACTTTGTACGGTCTTGACCTTAATTGAAGTTTATTTAATTTTTATTGCATTTACTGTTGTAATATTGTTTTTCTATAAATTTTATAGTATTATTGTACTATTTAGTTTATACAAGTGTTTGCATGTATTTGAATAACTGTGTGTAAAGTGTAGGTATGCTAGTCTTAATTACTTTAAATGTTGTTTGTATCTTTTTATTGTTATATTTTTCTATTTACTTTTATTGTTTTATGTTACTCATTTCTGTCTTTCATACACAACTGAAAAGTTGTTTTTTTGAAATAAATATACTGAATACTGAATACTGATATAGGGGCAAAGCACTTTGACCCCCCGTTACACACCAAACAAAAAGTTTTAAAGTTATTTGGGCCATCCCAACCCTCCTAGGCGCGCCCCCTGTATATTGCCATATGCCGAACTCTCAAATATTAGAAATATCATAAATTCCAGGCATCCTTAAAACTCCAAAGTGACTGAAGTAGAGGATAATATTTAAAATCAATATAATTTATATTAGAGTAACCTGTAAACGATTGAGCATGGGTACTCAAATTATGAATTTGAGTACCCATAATACCGAGTCAATCCTCACTTACCTCATAAATGTCAGAGCTAAGGTGTTCACTTCATAAACATCTTGGCTTACGAAACAAATCTACGTACCTAAGGTAATTTTAAGCTCAATTTTGACCCACTAACGTTGCTTCATTTTTAATACTGGAGAAAAAATTAAAAAACACTTCGAGCGGATAGTTTTGTAGTTCAAAAATCAACATGACAACTTTTTGCCCCGCGCGTCTACGCGTTTAAATTTCATTTTTACATATGACATCTAAAAATTAAAAGTAAAAGTAAAAAAATAAGTTTACAACTCGTTACACAATTACAACTCGTTGACATATAGTTGATGGTTGGTTTTTAATTGTTTTTTTTTAGTTTTTGATAGTTTTTAGTGAAATTATTAAAGGAGTGAACGTTCTTGAATTACATCTTTTAAATAGTTAAACAATTTCGAATAGAAATTTTTTAATATATTTTTAGTACAATTACTTTAGTAGTACGTGTTTTCAAATTATGAATACAAATTAATAATAAAATATAATGCATCGTTTTAGTTAAACAAATTTAATCAAATATTGTTTAATTATTTTAAACAATATATATGTACATGGTCTTGCTAAATAAATGTATTTTTTTTATAAACATGTAATAGTGAAAACATTTTCAAAAGAAATTAATTTTAATTACAAAGTTCTCAAACGGTTATGTAATTCTAGTAGCAAACGTAGCCCCATTCTACTCGTATTAAAAAATATACACATTTATGGTCTCGGAAATAAAATTACAACTACACTACTTCATTTTAAATTCTTTGTTCTTTAGAAATTACTTTAAAATACAAATTGTACAAATTTGATTAAATATTAATCCATTAAAAAATATTAGTTCTAATAAACGATACACCTATTTCCTTTTGCCCTTTGGCACTGCCTCTAAGCATTTTCAACTTTTAAAGGCCTGTGAGGGCCCTCAAATCAAGAAGTGAGTCGCGGTGGTATGCAACTTGTAGTATTAGTCTAAAAAAAAGGCAATATTTTTTTGTATTAATAATGCAAGTTGCTCAAAGTTTCTATATTAGTGAACCTAGTTTGAAACGGGTGAACTTACTTAAAAGCGTGACCTTACAAAACGGAAAGCGGGGATTCCTTCTGCGTTGAAAGTTTCGTTTAGTTTTTGCAGTTTTTATTTGATGGTTGGTTTTTAATTGTTTTCTTTTAGTTTTTGATTGTTTTTAGTGAAATTATTAAAGGAGTGAACGTTTTTGAATTACATATTAAAATTGAACAATAGTTATACATTAATGCTCGGAATAGTTTTATGTCTGTCAAATAAACCACTCCGACATATTTATGTATGTAAAAGCCGATATTAAAAAAAACCTACGCATAAAATTAATTTGGGATTATTTATTTGCATGTCACGTTCTCAGTTTTTATGGGGTCATAAAATCACATTCGTCTCGATAGATGGCACCTTGTGAAAGTTTGCACGTGGCCGCGAAAGATACGAGGAGCTGCAAATAGAATTACCCTTATAAATTTAGAATCGGTCAAAGGCTTGCGCTGTGACCACTCGTCCTCAGGGGACGGGCTTGGATTCAAGTTCAGACCAGAACAAACTAGTGAAATTGTTACATTATTTCACGTGAAAGAGGTGAGGGGACAATCAAGTGTCTATCAAGTGACAATCAAGATTCTAAAATACCCGTAAAATAAATTTACATTACATTTTTTTTTATTTTAAGAAAATAATTGTAATTTATCTTCGAAATCAAAGTAAAAAATACTTTTAAAAATTATATAAAATATGCACAGAGAAAGATTATCGTTTAAAAAATAAAAAAAACATGTTTTAGAACTTCTGGATAATTATGCTAAAAAGTTTCGTCAAAATCGGTTTAAAAGTTGCATTCAGGGGGGGCCTTAACCAGGATAAATCGCACCATATTTGCACTAGTTATATGTGGGTAAAGAATATATACTAGTATATTTTTTCATATAATAACAAATATAGTACTTGTTTTATTTTATAATACTTAGGCTGAGTTTCTCTTCAAAAATTAAGCGATACCATTTTTATTTTTAAAATACAAAAAAAATGTTGTATAGATCGTCTAGTTGTATCCAGATGTATTGTCTATCAAACCGATATTGACGTTATATGTATTATGACGACAATATAAATATAAAAATACTACTATAAAATTTAAAAAAATATTAGTATATAAAAGTACTGAAGATACCAAAACCAAAATAAAACTGAAGGAATATTATATTGCAATTATACGGCTATTCAGATTTGGTTCGTCCCGTTCTGAACCGAGCTCGGCCGTTCGCAGGGGAGGTGCCGAGGGTCGAAGTCGTATTTCTCTGGTGCCTCCAGCCCACCTCAGATCACCCTCAACCCGATTAAATATTAACGTGCGGTTTTATTGGAAATTCACCAGTTGTGGCGAACATCTAACAATTATAGGCTGAGGAGGACATGTTTCGTACTTTACTGACGCCCTGTTCTATTTAACAATCATTTATATGGAATTTGTGCCATTTTCAGTGTTTGTTTATACTCAAAGTTTACAATGTTCGATATGAAGAGGTTAAACACAATATTTAGAATTCTACAAAGCTTAATAAAAAAAGCAACAGAGCTACAATTAATTTCACTTTCTAAATGTATATAAATAATAAAGTTTTTATCTAATATTATTATCAACTAAACGATTATTTAGGATGACATACTTATATTACAAATTAACCGCTATTGGAATCTTTCCCAGAGATAATCATAGACCTAATCTTTTACGTCATCCCACTTATACTATATATTTTTTTACATATAATGAAACACAAACAGTTCATATTTTAGCTTATTTTGTGAAATATTTCTTTATGTGGATATTCGTCGCGTTATTTCACATTATTCAAGTTAGTTCGTTGATTAGTTTGTTTCTTGTATTATTAAAAAAGTTTGTGTTTACTGGCAATGGGCACATTTTGATATCCACACTGTAAATTGTAAATAAAAAAATGTATAATATGACGTAAAAATATAAACCACAAATAAGCTGAGTGACCCGCAAAGGATAACCTAATTGCCAAATCAGAAGTAACAAGAACGACATACATTCGCCGAAAATTTAAATAGTTTTTATGTTTTATTTTGCTTGTGCGAGGGACGCATCCATCGAAAATATTCTAGTGCGTGTGCAGATAATAATTATTTAAAGCTTATGACTTAAGAATACAAATTTTGAAAACGTATTGCATTGCAGTTTAAGAAGCAGTGCTTTTAACGAGTGTTTTGGGGGATTTTCACGGATTAACGTGTCATAAAAAGAGCATAATGTATTGAGTGTCCGGTAAACACGATTCGGCACTTAACGAGTTGCTCGCCAAAGCGAATCCCGTGAAATAACCATGACTGGCGCGCTTGGCCCGGACGGCATTCACAATGGCCAATGCACACATATAATTATTAATCATTTTTTAAACTTAACCTAAAAATCTTAAATTAATGTCGATTCGAAATGAGAATATCAAGAACATTATAGTGTTTCAGCGAATGTTTTTAATGAGTCTTCTTGTTATTATTTTTTTAAAATAATTATTCCAATCTGTAAAATAACGTAATCCCGTTCTATTGATTTTTTTATATGTAATCAGATCGAGACTCGTAGTAAAAATATCAGATTATGAAATGTGACTGTTAGTAATATCTACATTTTTTTTTAATTTTTTGAAAAAGTTACCTACAATATTCTTACCTTGAAAATGACCTCAAACTTCGGTCCGTAAATGTATGACCCGTACTTGCGTTTTATAATTATGTATAACTTTCTACTTTTCGACTCTGTAATTACTTACAAGATTTTTGTATCACATTAATTGAAAAAATAATAATTCAAAATTAAATATTTAGTTCGAGGGATCACAGTTTTACCATATTTTTTTCTCTAACTCTAATAAATATTACGAAATCAACTAAAAAAAAAAGAAAGAAACATTCCTCCTGGTCCTATAGTCGACACTTTGTTAAGAAAACGTTAGGATAAAACATTCATGCCGTGTTATCTTTCGAGCTTGATAAGGAAATACGCTCATGACGTGTTACGAGGACGTGCTTCCTGGCCTGCTCTGGCCTGATACTACTATAGAATTCATGAAAAGACATGACGATGGGCGACGACATAGGAATATCACCTCCTCCCCACCTTCCTCTATACAATCGGTTTAATATCAAAAAGTATGGGCATCTTTTGTTGACAATATTTATATTCAATTCAAATTGAATATTAGGTAATATTTTTATTCAAATATACCCTAGATCAGAAAAAGAAACCTTTAAATGAGATGGGTTTGTCTGCAACCTTCAAATAATTGACATTAATATAATTGAATATTAACTAAAAATTTTATCCTTAGTAAAATAGGCAAAATGATGACCCAATTAAAAACAAAAAGTTTTGTGACAAGTTGTACCTACTATTATAATTTACTATAATAGTAGTATAAAAATTACATCTCGTCAAAAACTATTAAAAATTCTTTGGAATGTTTACGAAAGTAAAAATAGCCATGATGGTGAAAAAATTGTAGACAAACTGTCAAACATTAAAAGAACTTAGAAATGTCATAAAACGACCAAAAGATTGCGTTCCGGTAAACCTTCCGGGACGCAACCGATCAGTGGCTAAAAGTAGAAGACCAGAGCAGACATTAACTAAAGTTTATCAGAGCCCTTATGCACAGGGACGGTCCTAGACTTTGTGGCGCCCTGGGCGAACAAATTTGTGCACTATCCTCCTCCCACATATTTTGATAGCATGTAAAAAAAAGCCATTTGAATGGGTTTGAATTGGAAATGGGATATAAATCTAGGAAGTAAACACTAATTTCATCATTCAATATTCATGTATATGCCACCTATTTAAAAAAAAAATACGATTTACATTAAATAAAATATTTAAACAAAATATAAAAGTACTCTCAGGTCACAATAATCTGCAATATCTTTTATTGAGTCTATAAAGGCAAAAATAAAGAAAGAAAACCAAATATTGCAATCTGCAATTTAAGAAACAAATAAGAAAATCCCCTGTTGTAGGTTTGTTCACCTATATACCCAGAATCTTAACAATCACAATCCAAACAATGAAAGTATTCAATTATTAGGACTTGAATTTTTAGTAAGCGACACTACCTGGCAGCAACATAATTTCAGAATGCCCCATAATGGCACCTTCCCCAACAGTGAAAACTAAAAGTATTTCATTAAAGTCTGGAAATGTAGCGAGGTAACATCGCAACGATCGAAACTTCAAAATGTCAGATATGCGATATCGTAGCGAAGGACGCAAGGTTAGGTTAACAAAATGAACTCGAAATTCACGAAGACATAATCTTGGCGCCCCTAAATCTCACGCCCTGGACGTACGCCCGGGTCGCCCCATCCACGGGCCGGCCCTGCTTATATACTTGTATATCGCGTTAGTACGCTTAAAATAGCAGCGAATTACAATGACTATGCATAAGGTAGTAGGAGTTTAATTACAAGAAAAATATACTGGTTGTTCAAATAAATAAATAACCTGTTAAAAAAAAAACCTGAAAGTGGTGAAGTTTGGGCTTTAGCTACAAATATAAAGATATATTCTAAAACATAATTAAATAATTCCGAAACCTAAAAATTATAGTAAAACTTATAAGATAAAGATAATAAACACCAAAATGTCCTCTTCGAATTTTCTGTATTACAATTTTCTATAAAAATCAAACAAGACTGCTTTTAGATTTATCTCATCTATAACTTGTTCCCCATCAATAACTTGTTCTCGAGGCACGTGGTGCCATAGGACCCATGCCTTTGGCACTCAGGTTGGGTCGTGATTACTACTCACTTAACTACTCGTGATTTTGTGTAATTGTACCCTAAAAATAGGAATTAGCAAAATAAAGTGTATAATAATTATATACTTTATTTTACTATATTATATTATATAATATTTATTGTAAAAAACTATTTTACGGTTACTTGAAAATTAAAGAGAATAATTTAGGTTGCCTCCGGTAGAAACCCTAATAAAATGGGTAGTCTATGAAAGGGGAAAAAAAATATTTAATATTTTTTTACTACAAGCAGTATTCTATAAGATTATCTATGACCAAGAAATTGTAAAAGTTTTTATGTTCTTTTTCTAATATTCTTATATTCTGGTATTATCGAGACGGTGTTGATGAACACAGTCAAAACCTTCATGATACGAAGCCATTCATTACGACAGACAACACACAAAAAAGTATGCTTTCAACTTTTCAATATTTAACACCCACCCACCTGTAACAATACCATTTTTATTCCTTTCTAACCTGCAAAAAACCGTGTAAGTGTAGTACAAAAATAAATCTTACAGTGAGTGAAGCTCAAACATCAAGCAAGACCACGGAGGCTTCTTGTGATCATACCTCGACAACAGCAGAACCATACAAACTTACTTTAATGGTTACGTTTTCGTCCAGACTTCAATGTCATTCTGTTTTTCTTTTTAAATAATTTCTACACCTAGGTCATATTCAATTGTATTTAGCGTCATGGTAGATGCGGATTCGAACCTGCGACCGCTCGATCAATAGACAAACGCCTTAACAACTATACTATCACAATTTATAATTTCGGTAGGGTAATAATTAATTCTTATTATCGTGGTAACCTCAATAATTAGTTTAAGTAGCCACCAGCATGATAGCTTATTATGATCTTTTCGTTGACCGGAAATGCTACTCTTGAGCCATTTTAAATCGCAAACGTTTCACTCAACTTAACTGTCAAATCTTAGCATATAATTAGCACAGCTGCAAATTTTAAATTTGCAATCAAGGTCGGCTTTATACCGCAGTTTGGATGCAAGAGGGAAATGCACCCACTCACTGAATATTATTAATTAAGCATGGCTATTCCCATGCAACTTTTGCTAGTGTAGAAATAACAATCAGCAATTTAAAAGCACAAGTCGTCTCAATCGTGGATTTGTTGTGGTCTCTTTAAGGAACCATCACTGATTAGGTTTTTCCGTTGAGTGAACCTTCGCCAGCATGATTAAATGTTCACAAGCTCAAAGCAAAGTAATGTGGAAGACGCGGCTTGTAAACAAAGCGTAATCGCTGCGTGAGTCGCGACTCTTGAAGCGGCAGACGAGATTACTTTCCCATTTCGAGGGAAATTGTTTGCGTCTATGTAGGAACGACTACAAGCATGTTGCCCCGCTTCGCCTCTCCTAAAATAAATCCGCGAGTGGGGATTGGGCACATGAGTATTTTGCCTAGATGCCTGCAAAAAGAAAAGATGCAATAAAACGAAATAAGACATTTTCAGCATATTCAATAACATAATGAGATATTTCTTCAAGAATGGATAATAGTTTATTTTTGTCGTCTTTCAAAAGTTCATAAGCTTTCTAATGAAACCTACCCAGAAATATTGTATTTGGTGTTTTTATGTACAAATAATAATTAAATTTTGATTTACCTACTTATGTATATAATTTATCCGTCCATATTCATATATCCATATCCATTCCGAATATTTTAAATACGAAAGTCACTATCTGATACGTTTTCCCGGCTTAACCGCTCAATCGATTTTGATGAAATTTGGAAAAGAAATAGGGGATGGAAGATTCTCTTCCCGAATGCCGCGGGCATGAGTCATCGCGCGCCAAAGACTTAGTTTAAGTCACCTACAGGGCCTAGCTGCTTTTAGACTTATGAAAATACGCCTTTTAAAATTGGATTTAATTTATTAATACTACGGAAATAGATAGTGTTTAGAGTTTTTTGTTACTTGAGCTTGTTTTTATTATAGGTGTAAATTTTGAAGAAGAGTCTAGAATTGGTTAGGGTCTAAAAAGAGAAAAAGAATCTAAAATGTAAAATAACCATTTTAAAGGGTTTTTTTTTAAATTATTGAGATATGTTTCTCAATCATTTTTATTATTAGAGATTCTATGACCGAGAATAGAAAGGGAATATAGTATGTTTTATGTGTACTGAAGTTTTGAACTGACCACCAGAAACTGTTACATCTATATCCAAGAAAGTAATACTACTACCGAGATATTAAGTGTGAACTCTAATGGTTCCAAATAATTTAAATTTGATATGTAATCCGTTAGAAAAAAACCATTGCTAGTGAGTACGAAATTTGCTAACTCTGTAAGAAAATCAGTTGATGGTGTTTAGAGAGACGCAATGCTTTCAATCCAGCATCGTGTGGAATATTAGCGTATAAAGCGTATTAGCGTATACCGCAACAAATTGCTACAAGCAGCGTTTACGCTACTCATATTATACCTACTTTTTATTTGTTTCGCATTTTATTTCAATTTTTTTTATTTAGTTAGTGCATAGTATTTTTTTTAATTCATTGTTTTATTTTATTTCTGTTCGACCATTCGTATTCACAATGCAATATAATTGACCCCTAAAATAATGCTTTACATTCTAATTTCTATTCCTGTCCACACGAATATTTCCCCATAATCGCTTTTGAATTCAGTTTATAGTCTAATTCAGACTATAGAAATCTATTAGGTTACTATTTTCCTTGCTCCTAGTGTATAAATACTAACTTAATTCTCGTCTATAACTATATTTTATGACTCCACCTATCTTTTTAGATACGATTGTATTTTACATTCTATTCCAATTGCTGTACTTCTAAATTTGCCTTGTTGACGTGTAAACATTTTATACGCGGACCGCTAGGTGGATCGAAATTCTATTTAATTTGGATCTTTCAGTGAGCTCGTCGTAAATTTATGAGCGTTCACGAGGTGCGCCGATGCGCCTGGACGGGAAGATTGCTATTTAATTGGAGCGAAGCTCCCATGTGGTGACTCAAATGTCACTCTGTTCACGGACTAAGGCTCTAGCTAGAACTACAAAACCGATTTTGATAATTATTTTTTTAAAATGACCATGACAATGTCTTCTGTGCATAGATACCAAAAAATACATTTGATTGCGCAAAGAATTATAAAAAATTAAATGGTAATCCCTATAGAGAAATACATTTATACACTAAACTCCGCTCCAATGTATGCCGCAGCGAAGCAAAGCGGCGCCCTAGTTACTAAGCAGCTGACATGTATTATTTAAATAGGGCATTGTCATCTGCTTTATAATTGGGAAATGTATTTATTACTTATTAACTGACGTATTATTTGCTATCAATTTAAATAAAAAAAAACAACAATTCTCATAATTTAGAGACTGATCTTCACTTTTTGTTTTTAAATTTATATCGTGTGAGTCACCCTCATTAAAACCATAATTTTTATGTATTATTAGGTTGGCTGGAAGATTTGCACTAATAAATTAATGAAATTATTTTATAACCGTTCTTAACCGAATCTAACATCTGAGAGAAAATTTAGCGACAAAGTTATTCAATGACAGCGAAACGAGTAAAGATACAGATTAGTGTAAATGCGCATCCCTCCAATTTGGCGTCCCCTCGTTCCCCTCTTTCCGCTCCGATACCTCCGCCAACCACATCAAAGACAGATAATTCCGAGCAAACTAGCGCGGAGCATTCAGTTGCGTGCACACTAATGGCTTTAATGCTAGTTATTGGATACGTAGAAATATCCACTCCATACGCAGACGATACAAACAATTACACTTCTGTAATTTACTTAATAATGCTCGTAACGTCTACTGGATGTAAATTTTTAATTCCTGTAGCGGTCGATATTCCGATGTTATAGTTACACTCAAACATCTATGCATAGGCACATTCATGTATAGATAGCTATTATTACATTATTTCTCAGTCCGTCCCTTTGTTTTTCTAAAAACTATAAATGCGAGGATATTAAAACACACAAAAGATTAATTATTTTGTGTACTTTTGTAGTCAAATAGCGCTTACTAATAATCTTATGAAAGCTTTAATATTCTTATGAAAGCTTGATGGCGCGAAAATGAAAAAGATAGATATGTATTTGGCGGGAATAAAAATAATTTACCCATTTATAAAAGTACATATATCGTCTTATTTTTTATGTATTTAAATGCTTATAGGCGCAGTTGAGTACAGTTGACGCAACTGAACTGAGTTGATTGGCTAAAATAATATATTATCGTTAAATGTATCAAGATTAGACTAATGTAACAAGAAGGTTATTAGGTTGAATTCGATTTGAGTACTAGAGTATTAACAAAAAGTTGTCAATAAATGCTGTAAATAAATGGAGAAACGAAATAAAGTTTACGAACGAGTTGACTATTTTTTCTAAGCACGTTAGCGTTAAACTTCACAATTAGTTGGTAATAAACGCTAAGGTAGTTAGATAAAATTATTTGTGAAAAACGATTTGTGAAAACGAAATGTAATTAATAATTCTTTAGCATGTTAGTCTTAAACTTCACAATTAGTTGTCAATAAACGCTAACTGGATACAATATGATTGACAAATGTAGTTAGACAAAATTGTCTGAGAAAACGCCATAGGAGCACGAAGTACAGTCTTTAAGATATTAGACATATTTTGTAAATTTAAAATTAAATTTATTTTATATATTGCAACTTTATACATAGTTCATCAGATCTTACAGACATAAAGGTATTTATATTTTGTGGTCGTATTGCGTTACATATTTATTTAAGACTGTACAAAGTGTTAGAGTTTGCTTTATGCGTCAAGGGGGTGCCGTAGTTTTTCTGAAACGACCTAGAAGATATCGCATTAATCCTCTCTGACTTGAATAAAACGCTCCGTATTATGCCTTTATGGAGCGACAGCAATCGAAATAGAATATTGAAGATGGGATCGGGAGCGTAACAGTTCTTTTATGGGACCCATTCGCGTCTAAATGCGTACGAACGTCGCTTTTACGTGAAAATTGCAAGACAAAGTGCGACGACTCGCGTCTAGATAACTTCAAAGTCAAATTGGCCATTCTGTGTTTGTGCTTTTTATTAACGAAAACGTGGTAACATTTTGATATTTCAATTGCCATAACAAAAGTGTCTCATTTTATAATATTCTTTACATTTTACCGCAGCAAACGCATTCGTTTTCGGCGCAATACAAAAAACGAGAACGTGTAAATATATACTATACATTACAGATATATATATCAATTACTAATAATGTCATCAAATACAATACACAAATATATTACGCACGAAGTAATATTAAAACACAAATGCGAGTACGATATTAACGGATAACTAGTTGAGTTATGTTACATCTAGTTATTGCCACATAGAATCGATCAATATTAATACGATGATTATTTATAAAATTCGCCGATTTTGTTTTGCTGGATCTAAATTTTTATCGATTACTTAAGGTAAGAATACTGAATTAAGTATTAGGTATATTAGGTATTAGGTATTAGGGGTTATTAGGTATTAGGTGGTATTATTTTTTTAGTTTATTGGTTTTAGATTAATTTTGATGACCATTGATAACATTATTACTTACTAAATAACTAAATAAAAAAAAATACTTAATAAATATTACATACATCATAATAAGAACAAACGAAGAATTTAACAAATAGTAAAATAAATGACGAATCCTTCATGGTGATACGAGTATATTTACTTATTTGTTTACCTACACTCATTTTTTTTTTACAAATAACTTACATTGTAAATATTTTACAATCAATATTACAAATCTTATAAATCTTTCAAATCTCTTAGATATATTAATTACTTTTGAAAAGAAAACAGGTTTATTGAATTATACATAATCACTCTGAATTGCCTAATAAAAATGTAGGCAAAAGGGCCTGTATCAAAGTACATTATTATAAGGTCTTTTTACTTTATTTCTGATAACAATTTTTTTAATTTGAGCGGTAATATGCCTACTTACAATACTTATGGGAAGTACATCCAACATATTTAGTATGTGCATTTTTTCTATTTTATTATTTTCGCATCCAGTTAAAATCATACTAGGATTTCTTTTCCGGATTTCTTTTTCGAAGCATTAAAGACCTTGTTCTTTGCTAAATATAAAAAATATGAAAAAGAAATACACATTTTATTTTGTTTAACAGCCCTTATGTATTGTAATTGGGGATACCTACTTTCATTAAATAAAAAAAAAACGCCAGTTTGATTTATTAAAGCGTGCTCGGACCTTAGTTTTACTGGCTAGGAAGCATTAGTTAGCACGGTAATATGGAGATTATTTAACATTTTAATTAAATATCATTTATATACATATTTTGGTATATTGATATTTATTTCTATTGTGATTTTAGGTTTCGGCATTAATGTAATCAATAAAGCGTACTTCATCAAGTACGTAGAACCAAACTGCAGTGTGGTAACAAATAGGCTGATTTAAATCAAAACCCCATAAGTTTCTTTTAGACGTTTTTAAAAAAAGATTGCGAAAAATGTGCTTTATTTAAGCCTTATTGTAAGCTTTTAACAGCTTTTAACAGCTTTTGCTCTTTTAACAGTTGCATAGTATTTGTGTTATTGCAGTGTAGAGATCGTGGTAGTCTAGTGGATAAGTTTACTATTGACCCAAAGGTTTCACGGGTTCGAATCCGCACATGGTCATACCATTTTACAACTTTATTATCACCTTCTCCCCTAACTCCCGTGATAGGCACACTTAGCCTAGTTGGGTAGGGTCCAAAATAATTGTATATGACCTAGGTTAACGCAATTATTTAAAAAAAAAAAATGTATTATCTAACATACACACACACGTCACATCCACATTTGTCACGTTATGTTAGATATCGTTAGATTTGTCACGCGTATTATTTGTTAAAAACACTCAATTTTTTCATGTAGGTACCTACCTACCTATATGTGAATAAGAAGTTTTGATTTTTTAACCGTGCATGAACATATTAACGAGAGTTGTCATGAGAGAAAGTCATTTGAATACGCACGATAGATTTTGTATAGATTGCCCTGTACTCGGTATTTACTATTAAATCATGCTGTATAAAATAAAAACGTTATGTAAGTACCCGGCATTTAAAAATAAAAATGTAACAAATATTCAATGTAATAAATAAATGAGCATTTCGTGTTACGATTTTGAGGAGTGTATTTTGATCATGTATTATAAAATTATACCCTAAAAGCAACAAGTAAGAGGTTGTAAAATATTTTAAGTTAACGTGAAATATCTCAAGGAGCTGTTTAATATCCACTTTCGTAAAAAGAAAGACTTACTACGTTTTGTTGAAAGATGTTGGCTCTGCCGGTGGGTCGGCCTCGAGCGGTAAAGCCACTCGCAGACTTATCAATTTGCTGACTGTACGTCTGCTTGGCTTTAGGGGCGGCGCAAAACAATAGCTCGTTCTCGGTTCTGGCCGTTCAGCTAACAAACAATTGTCAATATTGAGATGCGGCGCAGACTATGCGGTTAGTGATAACGGCTGACGCTGTTTGATCAACGCCAAAACAATACTGCTATTTCAACTATCTCCGCTTACTGCACAAAACGTTTGTTCGGTGGTTTGAGATTGCTCTTAACTGACTAAATACTTTTACTGCTCCTATCCTATTACTTTCCATAAATATGTATTCTTCATCTCAAGCTAGATTAAATAAATTGCATTGATTCTAATGCAGAAGGATGAATTTACCACTTGAAATGGCTGCAAGTCGTCATGCTCGATTTCGATGATTTGCACATCACATATTTTACACGTAGGATAAGGTCAAGTTTCAGCGCCGAAATGAGGTAATGCAGTCAAGGGAGTCACTATATTGCTCTATTACCTAGCGCAGTTGTTCCCTAATAGTGGTATAAATGATTGAATTGAAATAAGAACCTATATCGGTCAGCGATAGACAAGGTGTCGGATAAAAGCGATGTTTGATTGTCTATGGCCGCTAGAGGGGTTTCTGGGGCGCACCAAACCGTTGAAGGTGAAAGTCTACTCTTCGTTTTAGCTAATATAGTTCAAGAGACTTAGATACTCTTGGTGGATTATTTTAAATTATTCACGCCACTGAAAGGACGATTTAAAAGATTTGCTCTTATTTGGAGGGAAGAGCAAGGCAAAGTTCGAAATTATAACAATTCAACGGGGCAAACCCAGCGCCGTAGCAATCTACGCCCGGTTCATCGCCACTTATCAACAGATCTTTATCTGCGGTGTGTGAAAAATAATTGGTAGTTTCGGAGATAAATGCACATAGAAGATCCAACTTCTGGGTCGTTCTGGGTCGGACTGCCGAGACGTTCCCCGCCACCTCCACGACCCACCACCACCAGCCACCTCATCAGGCCAAAGTCAGTGTGAGTGAGGAAATCTTAGCAACCCTAGTTTCCCTAATATACAGGGTGTCCCAAGGTCAATCCCAATAAAAAAACAGCTAATAGGTCCTACGATTCCTAGTGTTATTTGTTAAGAAACTATATCAAAATTCATTATGGTATTCGAGAAAAAAAATGTTGAAGTTTCTATTCTAAATCATGTAAAACAGATATTTTTCAATGGCTCCTCCCTCGGATAACTACGTCACTGGGTCACTAGGCCGCGGTCAGTCAAGATCGAGGTTAATGAACTGCCGCGTTGTTCGAAACGCCCTATTAGGGCGGAGCTAAATGGTTGCTGTCAGATGCCACTGGTCTAACAGAGGTCGGTCTAAGAATAAGGGGTAACTCCTTTTCCTTTCTCTGGGGTTGTAAGAGGGATGCTATTGGTCGACAGATAATATTGATTTATCGATTGATAAGATCGATTTACACCAATTTTATTACAAAAATAATAAATTTGGTGATGAAAATTTTTCGCATTTTGTTACATAATTTCTTATTCTTAATAGGGAACTTAAACACCCCCCTAAAGTTTGTGGGATTGGTCTTGGGACTGTATACAGGTGTATTTTTATTTACTTTAGTCCTATCAGGGTCGTATATCTATAACTAAATTGGTCTCACAAACAAAAAAATAAACATACCCAACCCCCTGCGCCTTGCCCCGTTCTCTCTGTGACCAGACACGTAACTAATTCAATTATTACATTAAGTTGTGTAAAAAAAATGTGAATTGGCGCTAGAAACACATTTATCTGCAGATTCTGACATCGGTGCGAAGAGAGCGCCGTGCACGCTTATTCTTGGTTTGTCGCCGGTCCCAATGCCGAGAATCACAAAATAATTTATTTTGAACTATTGAAACACATTTTTAAAAAAGTAATCAGGAATGGAACTTTGTAACCTTCATCTCACCATGAGACTTTCAATAATCTGCGCCTAAAAATAGCTAATAAAAACCCCTATAAATATAAGTACAGACACCCCAAGATTACTTTTTTTACTCAGCACACAGAATAAATTTACAAAAAATAGCCAGGAATGGAAGAAAAAAAAGGATTGGTATGTTTATTTTTTTTTTTATGTAAAAAAAAGTGAACTTACGAAACTATGCCCTTTAAAACGGTTTCTATTATATTTTTAATTCAGTTTTCTCGTAATTGGGAAACACTTTTACTGATTAATGTTTGATTGTTGAATTAACCTGAACACTGTTACAAGGTTTCACTAATTTATGGTGCTTATGAACACTGACGTGCCCTGAAAGGAGGGCGGTGGGAGCCACTCCACCCCCATTTGGCGGCTTTTGTTATAATATAAACAATAAAATGTTGTATTTAGCCGAAAATATATTAAATTTGGAGGTTTTTCGTTAAAAATCTAGCCAAGCCCGGCTTTTAGGTTTCTCTGGAAGTACCGTCACTGCTTATGTTAACAAGACCGCTTTCTGCATGATATGAAATTTATATGGCATGTTCTCGAGTAGCCTTTAATGATTCTCTGCCTTTCGATTAACTGCGAGTTAACTTCGATGCCTCTTTGCAAAGTGAAACTCGGATACGCGTCTCACTACTCAAACGTAACTCCCATTAGTCGGACTCTTCTCCACATACGAGCATACGAGTATAGCTCTAGGCTGTACGAGTATTTATAGCGCCGCGCCAGCTCGGACCTTATTAGCCGGCGAGCCTTATTGCAGTCTGCCGTCTCGCTCTCGCGTAATCCGAAACGGTACATTCAGATTCATATTTTGACATTAAAATAAGAAATTTTAAGTCATTAAAATTAAAATTGCAAATATTTTTATCATGCACCGAAGCTTCTTTTCATTTGCGACTTTGAAATAGGTCCCGTACAAATCGGAGGTCTTCTTTGTACAGATAATGAAAAAAACTTTCATTTTTATGAAGTTGGAAGATTCTTTAATAATAACGTTTTTAGATATCATTTTTTGGACCACTATTGCCTTAGTTGCGAACAATATGCCGTAGCTTAAGAAATAACCCCTTAACACTGTTTTTATATTAAATATGTTGACAAATGATCGAAAATTGTAATAGCGTAACAGCGGATGCAACTTGAACCTGATAACATCCAAGTGGATTCCAATTTCTGAAAATCTGTTAATTTTGTTACTTACAATTTTGTTTACTTTGTTTTTTAAATACATCATTCATTTTAAACGCAATATCTAAATAAAAACATATAATATATTTTTAAATTAAGATAGTTATAAGAATTATTTAGTAAAATATTGTGAACTAAATAACCACAGGTACACAGGGTCCCCGTTCCCCAATCGGTGCGGGTGAAGGAAAGATAAAATCAAGTTTTCTTCGACCTCACGGTGATAATGGGTAATATTTCTGCGACTAATGACCGTCTCAAGTTCAGCTAATAAACAAAATTAACAAATATTCGGCCTTCCGGCTAATTGGACATTAATTAAGAAATTCGTATTAATCGTCACGGAATTGGGAGTCTTTCGAGCTGAATACTTTTATTTATCCTACCGCCAATTATGCAATTATGTAAGGTTTGTTAGGCTCTTGATCGCTCAGTTAATTATTTCTGCATGATAATCACTAATCTTTTCAAATACAATACGCAGAACAAATAACTCTTAGATAATTAGAAAGGTAATAGACCTTATAAAAACCACTATGATGATTGGTATCTACTCGATTTGCTAAACTGGTTATAACTAATGGATATATATATATTTTTTTAATTTTTACCTTAAGTAAAATTTGACATTGTAATGTTACCAATACCTTATGTAGCATAATAAGCAAAAAATTTACATTCGAATTTGAAACATAATATGCATAAAGTAATGTTGAAATACTCCTATAAATGCGACTAGGTTATTACTGTTTACTAGTAAAAAGGAGATGCATGTTTGAGGTACATATTTAATATAAATTAAAAATAAAATGTTTTGTGTGTGTACATATGATTAACTAAGTTATATAATTTCATGTTTCTGGCAGCCACAACTGTGTTTTAGCTTTTTGTATTAATAAATAAAATAAATAAATATATAAGTTTATATTATTCTCCGCTTGGTAATTTAACCATAATTACAGTGAATGTGTTCAGGATCATATACGTAAGTATTCATAGTTTCCAGAACCTCGCTGTAGGCTAACAGCGCAGAGGAATGACAATGTACCCACCCTGTAGCATTTCGTTGCACGTACAGTCGTACGAATCCAAGTCTTTCTACCGCGCATAAAGATGTTTTTCGTAAATCTGACGTCGTTGGAGGGGGAAACATCAGAATTTATTGACACTTAATTTATGCTAAATCGTTATGTTACACTCCTTAAACAGAAGCAAAGTCCGTCCTAAATGGGAGAAAATAAACGGGTAGCTCTAGGTTTAGACGATAGTATACTATAAACTCGCAGATGCGCTGATATATATTTATATTTATTCATTATTTTTTTATAAAACAATATATTTAATTTTACATCACTTTATAGCGTACACTGCTGTTCTAAGGTGATGTGATCAGTTGTAGTACATTGATCCTCAGCTGACATTTCATAAATTAACATAAAAAGACAAAAAAAAATCATAATAAAAAAATAACATAACAAAATTGTGGAACTGAAAATTTAAATAAATAATTATACAGGCTTTATATATATTGTAAGAGGTTAAATAATTTGAAGCTATGTGTGTATGGATGTGTGTGTGATATTGATCATATTTCTCTCTAATAGAAATAGTATTATTCATTTCTGCGATTGACTATGGCAGCGGTGTTTTTATGACGTCTGTATTTCTCTTTGATAATAATTCGCAGAGCGTGAAATCAATTTACTGAGAGATATCCTGTCCGAACGCTTATCCCAGAGGAAAAAGGGGAGGAGAGAGGGAATAAAGTGGCTGCGCGCTTGTATCGAACCATTCTTTTATAATTTTGTACCCATTATTAATAAAATGCTTTAAAATTTTAAAAAAAATCTGCAGTTACTTAGGTACTTCATACTATATTCTTTAGACTATGATATGTTTATGCCTATATAACACTACTTTATGTTTAATTTTTATTTATATATTTAAAAAGTTTGTTTATTTATTTATTAATCAGTGTTTAACGGGTAGACACTTAAGCTGCATCCATTTGTGTGTATCGTTAGTGTGTATATTTGTGCTTAAAGTTAATTTTTATACGGGGTTTTGCGTAGGTCTTTCATACTCGCTCTGTATCACTTTATAAATAACCTTTCTTAGAACAGGTAACTCTCATCAAGTTAGAAAGGTTACAGACCTTATCAAATACTCGTTTTTATATATCTGGATATTTTATTTTAATATTTAGTGAAAAATATAAACATTATGTTGCCGATATCTTATTTTATTTAATAAAAACCTTGAATTTGAATGGTTTGGTTTGGTTGAGAAAATCTGATCAAAGCTGACCCTAAGAATTCTCACAAAGCCATCGAGGGAAGCATGAAACTTAGTACTGAAGGTTAAAGTTTTTCTTAACAGATTGTCATTTCATAAAATTCCTAATTATATTAGGCGCATTGTGCATAGAGTTACACTATACAGGGTGGCTGAGACTAAACGTTACCAACTTCATTCTGCTGTCATTCGTGTAGTTGTCATTTTCGCGCGTCAATTTTTTGACAGATTGAAGTTTGGTTAGTTTTTTACATGTGGTCAAAAAAGAATTGTTCTAAATTAATATCTTCATAAATAAATCGTAATGGAATTCAAACGTAATAGTGTAATTGCACTGTATTTGGCTGGAATTTCACAAACAGCAATAGTTCGTCAGCTCCAGCACTTGAACGTGAATAAAATGTTTGTGTATCGAACCATAACTCGATACAACGAAACTGGTAGCATCGCTAAACGCAACAGAGGCGGTCCTAAAAAGACAGCAACATCAAAAGAAATGATTCGAAAGGTGATATCTAGACCTTATTGTCGACCATCATCCTAAGATTACTAAACTATTCAACCTACGTTTCAACCTTTATTTCTGGCTATAAGTGTGCGTGCGAGTTATATGTGCGGTAAGTGTAATGATACTTTGATCCGGGATTATCGAGGCCGTAGCGTCGCCCGTTTGCAATTTTATTTTAATCTCCTCCGCGAGTGAGTTGCGAACAAAGGTCGCCGCGGGCGAGTCGAGTGGCGAAATAAAATTTGGCTATTTGTGGCGGAATGGCGAAAATTCTCATATACTTGCAGCCCCGGGCTGCGCGCTTGTAAATGTAAGCTTTTAATCAAACTTTGCGAATCGACAACAGTCCTTTGGCGGTTTCCGATCCGGAACAAAGCGGACTGAAACAATTGCGAGCTGTGATTTGTTATTCGGTTATAATTTATTTTGCGAAGCTGTCGTTTGATTGGATTGTCCTAATTGGATAACGCATGCCTTTTTATATCACTCGAATTTAATTTTTTAAGTTATACTTATTTGGGCCCGTTGTACTCATTGGGATGGGATGTTGGTCGAGAAACCGCGTCACGCGTTAGGAGTAATTTTTACGTTTGTCGAGTTGTAGAGTCCAAGTGCTTTTTTACGAAATATGTTTGTCGCGTTTTAGAGTCCCTTCCGAAATTTGAAGCTAGTTATCTGTGTTTTTTTTCACAAATTATACGAAAGTATACGGATATACGAACTTAAAAATGATAATGTATAGGTGTATATTATAATAATGAAGTAATAATATATCAAAGAGAAATATATAGAATAACAGAGAAAAATGTCTTATATTTCATTTATATATCCTGTCTGTTTGCGCGTGTGAGTGGGTGTGTGCGAATGCCTAAAGAAGTATAACTTCCACCGTTTGGTCCGACGCAGACCCAATTTTTTTTTTTTTAGTATTTCAATTCTCAATTGCTGAATAAACCACTGAGATGAAATGTAACGGATGTATGCAACGGTCCGCGGGCGGTATTAGTTGCTCATTGCAGTTCGTCTCAACCACGATTGAATTATTTGGTATGGATGAGGCGTTAATATTGGATGCGACACAACGCAAAAAGATTTGTTAAGGCTTGAAGAGAATACGGTTCCTTCCTACAGGACTGGAAAACCTAACCTAGCGTACGTTAGCCATACGTACGCTCGTGGTAAAAGAGCAAGACATTCAATCAAAGTGCCTGTGAAACAGAACGGGCACGTTAGCGTAGCCATACCAATTAATACATCTAACAAGGAAGTTTTACAATAATTGTTAGCAGTTTGTTGCGTTTTCCCACACGCACATTTTCCTCTGTTTCCTTTTAAAATGTAGTAGAGTAAAAATACAAAATGTATGTAGAATAGCGTATTTTTCATACAGCCGCTCACTAAATTTCTAATGACAAGTAATGCAGAACTATTTGTATGTCCAAAAAAAAAATGAGTTATCATGTTATTTCAATCTACATGCGTTTCTCCACCCTCTACAAAAGTATTGTAAGACACAAAAAAATATTAAAATTACTACAGCTTTTAAACAGAAGTAATATTTAAATGCAAAAGTATTTTATGTCCCGGACATATATTTCGATTGCATTGCATGTATGATTAATTATGAATGCAGAACTAACGCAAGTAAAATTTAATGCATAACTTGAATTAAACGATGTGACAGACTTACATTTCTTCCGCATTATCATTGTTTGCAGTTATGAAAAACTAGTTTTTTATATGTAATGTTTGCTGATTTGAGTCTACTGGTTTTTAATATACCTTAAATACTTATTTTTTTTGTGTGAAATATTTCACTTTGTCATTTTTTCCTGAACAATTGATTTTATTAATTATTAATATATCAATGATTTAATGAAGGTAATATTTTTTTTTGTAGAAACATCATGACTCATTTTAAATCAAATATTTATATAAGTTTTAATATCATTGACAGAATAAAAATATGTCCATGTTTTGTGAGTTACAATAATATTGCAACAATTATGTCAATACTGATGAAAAGTACTCCTTATTTTTTTTCTTATTTTCACATATATGTTAACCATATTTTGAAATCATATAAAATAATAAAAAAAATGTATCTATTTGTAATATTATATTAAAAGAAAAAACATTTTCCATTTTTTGTGACTTAAATAGTCCTGCAATGAAAATATTAACGCAGAGAAAAATTAAGACTATTTAAATCAAAATATATAATAATATATTGCTATTTTATAATATTTATATTTATATAAGAAAAAAATAATACAGGATGTCAAGGCCATTACTGAAAACTTAATGGAGTATTTGTGTTCCCTATTATGAGTAAGAAATTATATGAAAAATGTGAAAATAATTATTAACGCCGCGACGTTTCGTTTGGCGTTATCAAAAACAAACAGGTGAAAACCTTGGCCTCTACCTCATGTGGCGTTTCACTCATAAGACGCACCTATTAAAAGAGCCCTTTAATATTTATTATGATTTTTTTATATATGGTTTTTACAAATTTTGATATATGGTCTTTACAAATAAAAGTTGAAATCGCAGGACCAAATATCTGTTTTTTTTTTATCGAGAATGGTCTTGCAATTAATTATACATGTGTGTAGCTATAATTATCGAAGAACTCAAAGCCCCAGCTACAAAGTAGACATGGTCTTAACATCTTATTTTTTAAAAATTTTTGACCACATGAGCATTTTTTTAAATTTCAAATATATTAAAAGCTAGCCACTACTAAATTGTGAAAATATAGTTTAATTTGTAAGATTTTTAATGTGTGGGAATGTTGGCAATAAAGTTTTTCTTTATTTGGAAAAAAGTTTTTGTTTATTCCCGGAAAATCATGAATTTCGAAATCACATAAACTTTAAGTTGTCTTAAGAGCCGCGTCGTAAAATTGTTACTTTATTCGAGAAATGGTACTAGAGGCGTTGAATTTAGCCCGGCACAGATATCCGCGCGGAAATAAAACGACGAATGAAAAAGAGTGGAAAGTTTCGATCGGCTCCGATCGTAAAACAAAATGCTTTCGTTCCGTCCTCCATTTGCCTAAGTCGAGGCGTTCGGCGTCGCGGCGTCGGCAACAGTCGGCAAGAGTCGGCAACAGTCGGCAAGAGTCGGCAACAGTCGGCAACAGTCGCCAACAGTCGGCAAGAGTCGGCAACACGACTCGAAAACCGGAAGTTGTTAACATATTCCGATCGAGTACGGGTTTCTATAAACTGTCATGCCTTTAAGGTTTCATGAAAGCTTGGCCGTTACCAATAAGAAATAGGAAAAAAAAAGAGAATATATGAACTGCGAAAGCAGTCAACTACTTAAACAAAAATAAATAAACTTTTGATAAGAATAATAATTATTATTGTCTTATAATTACTTATCTTGCCTACTCTTTTTTCTTATCATAAGCTGATAGAAATAATAGGAACATAGTTTTTATTTTTTACTTTATTTTACCAGTAATTGTCTTGTAGTTTTGTTATTCATAAGTAATATTTAAGTTCGTTTGTAAAAAATCTATAATTTATATGACATTAGTTATTATTATTATTATTATGTAGTATAAAATAGGAATCTGTTTCTAGATTTATCTAGTATTTACTTTTGTCGCATGTGTATGTAACCCACTATGTAAATTTGTAGATTTATTTAAAATTAACATTATATTTTGTTACATTGCAAGATTTTTAAATAATATTCTCCAATAATATAGGTTTAAGAAAACTTAGGTTGAGTTTTTCCCGTCAGCGTCGCTGTGTTTTGTGGGTGTTATCATATTATGCAAGGATTTTTATTGTATTCAGTGCAGAATAATAAAATAAGGTTTATGATTTAATCAAAAGAAAGTGAACGCAAGACAAAACAAGAATGGCTATGACGCTTGTAGCTATCATATAATATCAACTGCTTTCTATACATTGTTTAGTGGTAGTAAATTATTTACCCAGAAACTGAAGTCTTATAGCTAGGTCCTGCAGGCTTCGATCTTATTTATTTCATTTTTAATAAGTTAATCCAAAAATAAATCTCCTGATTCACCTAGTAGTTTATATTAATATACGAAGAGAAAAAAAAAATAATACAACATTCCTAAACACAGATTCCTATATTATGCTTCTTACTTAGATGCTAATATAATTAATAAAATCGTCTAAATAAAACATTTAAGAACGAGACAAAAACAAACAACTATAAAACAAAGACTTAAATATGAATATTATTTACATTTTTAGAGTTATTTATAACATCAATTTTTTTAAATTGAAATTTACTTAGTTTTGGGCAAACATGATTAATAAATTAATTTAACAGGAGATTCGAGTCGATTTTGTTCAAAAAGAGGGTACCTATTTAAAAATAAAAGGTCGATCAAGATTGTAACCAATAAAATGATAATGAACATTTTTTTGGATTTTTTCAATACTGTCCATATGAACAGAATAAGAAGGATCCCATATAATTGAACCATATTTTAATTCACTACGTATTAAAGACAAAAATATTGTATGAACAGCAATAGGGTTTTTAAAAGATTTGGTTACACGAAGAAAAAAGCCTAAAAGTATAACGACATATTCCCTTGCTATGGGTTGCTTCATTTCTTAAATCCACATGTGTCTGCAGCATTTTTAGACCATTCTCATGACATTATTACAACTCATCAAAAATTTAAACACCATTTTAGTTATGTTTTGCAAATTTTGTCACGCGGCTAGTAATGAAACAACCCATTATTTACTGAATTTGTCATTTATTTAATACTAACATCTCCTAAAATGATCTTTTTTCAGTAACTCGGCAAACGTTACGCAACGCTGTCCTAAAATACTATACCAACGCACAAAACCACGGACAAAATTCCTATCGTTAAATATTATTCTTTTATACCTTCATCTTTATTAGTCAGTTGGGTTACCCTACTTTAGGAATGTGAAGGTAGTTCAATTTATATTGTCTTTACGTCATTACCTATATTGTGTACAAATTCTGTTAGTAACCACAATAAATAAATAAACCCGGACATAATATTTCAATTTATAATAATTATAATGTGTCACTGAAAATGCCATGTTTCTATTTGCGCTCATGGATAAGCTTCCAATGGCTAGCTGTGCTGTCATATTTTTGAAATTCGAATATGATATTTCAGCGCTCTATCGAATTGTCTATGTTTCATTAATTAGTACTAAAAATTTGTTGAATTATTTTATATCTATATTATTCGGTCATCCAAAAAAATCATTGAAATCGCTTCGGAGCAATGAGTGAAAATGCAGATCGATTTGAGAACCTCTTGTTAAAGAAAAGAATAAATTTGTTTCACCAAGAAAAAAAAATATGGATAAAATAGAAAAGATTACTTTTTAATTAATCTCATAGAGTAAATATGAGATTAATTAAAATATCGCTATGGGTAAATATTATATTCTACTTCTAAGCTGAGTTCGCAATGTTTTTGGATAGATATTGGTCACTAACTTTTCATTGGCTCTCCACCTCCTCATACTCCTCACCTGCATAAATGAGGTTTACACATGGACAGTTTTTCGGTTATTTCGCCTTCAAATACCGCGCATAGCAACGCCATGAAAGTTTAATGCTGGAATCGACTGGACCCATTTGTCGTCTCTTTCGTTCGCTCGCCATCTCATTTCCCCGGCGCGACCGGCTGTCAATCCCTTCCGTTTCGATTTCCTCAAACAAACGGCATAATTGAAACTAATGTCTCTTCGCAAGTTGGCAACCATAGAGGGAAGCATATAGGTATCTCAGTAATCACCTTCCTACAGTCGTAGGTATGTAGTTATTTTAACCGCAATTAGCCTCAAATGTGTAAATTAGCGAAACATTTAGGGTTCTGTAAATACAGTTCAAATGTAATTTAAATAATATACAACATCCAAAAACACAAAAGGGTGGCTTAAATCTGGAAACGTGCCGATTGAAAAACAATGTTTTTCTTGCCCCGGCGAAATATGTGCTTTTTTCAATTAATTTATGTTAAAGGGGGGGGGGGGAAATTCTAGAGGAGTCTTAAGTAAATAAGTATATCTAACATGCAATGATGGTATATTAAAATTTGGTCATATTCAATATTTAATCCAACTAGAAAACGCAATCTTACACAAAAGTGCCCCGCAAAGAGAGAGGGGATAAATACGAAGCGAACGAAAAATATTAAGTTTTAAAATTTTAAACACAAACTAAATTTATTAAACAATTAAATGGAAACCTCGTTTAAACTTGCTTCCCATTTAAAACATTGTTGACAAATCACTACGTATTCAGTGCTCGATCGTACTCGTGACTCGTACGCACGCTTGAAGCATTCAGTGCTTCGCTGACCGTGCGTGCGTACTAAGTTATATAGTCGCCATGCACTTACAAATTATTTGATAACTGCGTATTACCTTCGAAGGATACATAAAAGACGGAGAAGGTATTAAGTACATCTAATTGTTGCCCAGCAATAATTAATTAATTTATTTTTAAACAGGTAGATTACAGAATTAGCTATTAGCTATATTATTTTCGACATTGCGGAACATAAAGAAAATACGTACATTTTTTTTACCATCTTTAGAACCCGATTTCTCATTATTCGATTCTGTTTATCAGATCTTTTATATAAATGGTTGATGGATTCCACATCGGTAGTCCAAGATGAACTTCGCTTATAACTCGCTCCGTATCAATACCTACTCAATACGTCGATTGTACTAACGCGCGTAGGATCTGGCCAGCACTGTAGGCTTTCATCGATTCCCATAAAAATGGCGCGCGCGATGACCAATCCAATAAAATATTTTTTAATATTATAACACCTTCAAAAGGAAAAAAGGATAAAATACAAAATATGATAAATAAAAAAGAATATTTTAAAAGTTTTGAAATAAAATAAATAAATATCATTATAATAACACTAACATTGGCAACACTGGTAAAGTCATTAGGTGCGGTGCGCCCAATACAACCAAACTAGATTGCCGGTGACCCCGTGCCATGGCACTCCATGCTTTCAATATTGCCTTACCGTGAGTACGTTTGACTCGAATCAGCCTCTAATTGAGCCTTAATAAAATATGCAATGCAAACTGACTGCATGACAGCACGGCATTTGAGATGAATGTACCCGTCGCGTAGTGAATGACCTATGATTGACGCTTCTAAGGGGTTTTCCAATTAAATCCACACGAAAAAGAGACGTTGATTGATCGATATCTAAAGAAAGTGCTATCATACACTCGTATTTTTATTATCCACAATATTTCGTGTATGTCAGTACTGTAACTATAGCGATACTCCTATACTAGTATACGTTTCCTGTAGGTACTAATATCGTCTGGTTCATATACCGTAGTCAGCCATGCTGAACTGCAAATAGTTCGTTTAAACATGATGTATTTAAAATCTCTACTCAGGAGTATATTCGTCGTACGTAAAGTATCTAGGAGGTAGGTACCTATCTCACTGCACCTGTACTGTGTATTTCTTCGTTACATTTCAGTATAAATTTTCTATTCAATATTCTGAAGCAACCATTTATTTTTTGGGTTGAATTTCCATCCATGTATCAATATTATAAAGAATTATTCAAGATAATAAATGTTTAATAATATTAAAAACGAAAGCATGTGTGACCCAAAAGAATAAAACACGTATAATATTAATATTTATTATATTTTTTCCATACTTCATTGAAAAAACCCCTTCACATGTCCCTACAAAAACTGTACCTTTTCTGTAGGTAACAAACAATCTACATTCTTATACAGTAAGTTTTAAAAGGTTTGTACGAATAAAAAAGATAATAAAATGTAAAAGCAGTCTCCAAAATTAAAGTGCCACCAATAAATTATGAAATAATACATTAAATTTCCTATATTTAGTAAACAATTAAATACCCGAACCACTAAAGCGTCGAATTCATCGCAGCAATTGTCGGCATACCGACGTTCTCCGTAATTAATTTTACTATAAACCATGATTACGCTGATAATTTTCGTTTTAAATTAAATTATTATCATGCTTCTGCACAGCTAGCGTAATGTTGATATTGTTTGATGACTTCAAAAGTCATTCATAGATAAAACATGTAGAACTTGCGATAGAACTTTAAGAATAATCATTTTTATCGAAAGAGAACTAATAATCGTCTAATAAATAATGAATCCTATTTGGGAACATAAAACGCGCCCAACTTCAAGTCCGTCTGCAGTAGTGTTTACGATATAAGCCTATATAATCATATCGGTAACAGCGTTTTAACGGTAAGGAATATTTATTTATTATTTATTTTATTTATTAACCATATTTCTTAGAATAATTAATTTACATAAGCATAGGTATTCCTAAAATAAGGAAGGCCATTTAGTATTTATTTATTTGATTAAATCAAATTTAAAAAGATATTTTATTTAACATACGAAGCACTTACATGATATAATAGACTAAAAGATGATATAAACATTTTCAGTTTTTTTTTAATTTATTACATTTGTGAAAATAAAGTAGATTTATTTATATTTATTATACAAAATGATATATTAAGAGAATTCCAATGTTTCCGAGCGAAGCTGCATATGAGCTGTGAAATTTAACAGTCGTGTAATGTTCAACGACTTTTAGGAAAAATTTCATGAAAAAATATACGACGAACATATTTATATTAAATTATTTGTGCGTAAATCGTCCGTGGGCGCTGAGTATGTATGTATTATTATTACATAACTATATTGCTTTGTTTCATTTAAATTAGGTTGTTAAATCGTAAAAAAAATAATGCATTCCAAATTTGTATTAAATTGTATTGTGTGTGTATATGACTAAATAAATTATAAACCTGAGAATCTGGCAGCCAAAATTCTGTTTTTGCCAGGATAATTATATTTTAATAAATGTCAGAATTATAAAACTAAACTAAAAAAAGATCGTGGTAGTCTAGTTGGTTAAAGCGTTAGACTATTGCCCGAAAGGGCAATAGTTTAACGTTGGTTGGTTAAAGCGTTAGACTATTGTCCCGGGTTCGAATCTGCACATAGTCATACAATTTTTAACCCTTCATTACCACCACCATCTTCCCGGACTCTAAGCCAGGCACATTTGGCCAAGTTGAGTAGGGCCTAAAATAATTGTATAGTTCATAGCAATTGTTTCAAAAAAAAACTGTCGTTAATATCTTAAGCAAAAAATTTGATATAAATATATTTAACCAATTATAATAAAACAGTGATGTTCATGAACAAAATTTTAATCAATATTTGGATATTTTTAAATGATAACTCAGTTAACAGTAATCAACGGACCAATATCCGATAAGTTTATTATTACTGAAAGCACGTTGTATAGATTTAATAGCGGCATAATAAATAATTATTTTAAACGCAACCAAATACGTTTCTATCACTCTGAGACAGAGTGTTGCGCTACGTGGACTCGCCTGCCCCCTCACCTCCCCATGCCGCCCCCGTAGCAGTCGAAGTACGAAGCAGAATAAAGTGATTTATGAGCGGCTGATTTTATTGTTATTGAATAAGGATTCCGCGCTCTATCGGCGAAATATTTTACTGCCAGGCCGATGGCGGCAGCACAAAGCCGCGAGGGATTTGATATATACCCTTCATTGAGACATTCCATATAAAGAAATCGTTTTGGTTTTTCTCGCGAGTTGGCAGATAATGTCGTCGTATTGTATCGGCGCGGGCAATTGTTTCTAGTTATAAATAGGCCCGCGTCGCGTCTCGGCGTGTGTAGGCGTGTGTAGGCCTATCGCCTAAGCATAGTTATACGGTGGGGGTACGTTAAGCATATTAAAGTAAATAAACCATCATTGTAATTCTGCATAAAGACTTTGGTCTTTAAAACCGCTCGGTCGGCGGCTAGTCTAACCTAACCTCACCTAGTCTAGTAAAGTAAATAAATAATACAATTTCTTCTAAAATATGTAATTTAAAAAAGTATTTAATCGAAAATGTACGAAAAGAATAAAACGCGAATCAATCTCGGCCTTTGAAATTTAAATATTCGATTTAAAAATGGTTACTCTGCTCTGTTCATATTACAGAACTGTGAACAAATATTTGAATACAGTCAGACAAATAGCATCATGCATCTCGTTTATAGGGTTCTTATTTTTTACTGAATCTTCGAAAGATGTAATATTATATATAATAAAGGCGAAGTGTAGCTGCGGCTTTACAAAATTTTCCTAATTTCATGCGAAACTTATCTCAGGGCCATTTTGCTGAAGATCTAATAAAATTTTCAGTATCTTTGTCATTAACGTTTTTTTCCGTAAAAGTGGAAAACCCTTTGAGCCTTGTTCTTTGCTTAATGCTTAAGCTAAATACACTTTAGAAGATTACAATTTATTATACGCTCATAACGGAAAAAAGTAAGGTAAACCCTAATTCTTTGTTCCCTTTGTATTTCAGAGTTGCTAGTTTAGTATATTTTTCAAGTTACCCAGCTAGTCATTAATGTAATATTATAGTAATCCCATTAGAGCGTCTGCTATCTTGTTCTCTCTCAATGGTAAAGTGATAATTGAAACAGATGTTGCGTTTCTATAAGCTATTTTGCGAAATTGGCGGATGGTGAATATTAAATATAATACTCGCAAAAGGAAAGTGAAAAAACAAAATTAGTAGCCTGTCTAAACATCAGCACTCTATTATACAAATGTCAGCGGAGTTTGTCAAGATCGGTGAAGTGCAGCAGGCCCAATTCGCGTGCGCGCCGAAGGAGAAAGTCGCTTGTGATCGGTACCAATTCTTAAAGTCACGAAAATAGTGAAAAATGTAAACATTATTTTTAGATACTTTTTTATGATATATAAAGTATAATAATGTTATTTTTACCTTCTAATAATATGAACCGAGTTTTACAGTATATGGCCTTGCGCACACTGTATATTTCAGTGGATTTAAAGTGCTTATTGATTAATATTTAACATTTTAGATTAATTGTTTTTTGTACATTCTAACTCTATAATTTTTTTTTGGATTTCCATCCATATAAAAAAAAATGGTAAATAGAGTAATTCATAATTAAAATTATTCACAATGGCAAATTTTCATAGATAACCATGCTGCCGATACAAAACGTAAATAATTCATCTTAATAAATACCGTTAATATTTTATCAATTATTAATATAGTACCTATACATTTTTCATATCTGCATATATAGTCCACTTTAAAATAGAATGTAACCTACGTATGAAGTTAGCTATGACGAATGTTGTAATAAATTTATTGTAATATATGTACCGTATTTACTTTTTTGTGATTAATAGAATAAATAAATTGACGGTTGACGTTCCCACCTCCGACCCGTAGTAGTTGCAACGGCTTGAGGCCTTTATATATCTAGCCACTCACGCATAATCTCAAGTTACCAAAAACGCAATAGAGGCGCGCATCCGGGCAGGTTAAAGTAAAGAGCACTCCCGCGAGTCTGTCCTTATCTCTCTTCCTCTCTCATGCCAATATGTGGACACGAAAGAAACTTAAAGGCCTACTTAAACTCAACTTACACTAGGTAAGACACTTACTTATGCAAGAGAGAGATAGAACGGTGTAGAAGGAAAGCCGGGATAGGAATAGGGTTTTCTGGGGAAAAGCTTCCGAAAAAAAAACATGTAGATAACTTAGCCTATCATTCACAATTGTAAAATTTAAACTAGACTTAAAATTAGAAATAGTCCTTGCAAACCATCGCAGATTTAATTTTTAATGGTAAAAAGTACAGGTTGTTTACTTTTGGAAAATATAAAGTACATACCGTGATTTTTCAATGATTGTATGCAAACGATAAACTTGTGTCATGAAACCTGCACGTGCCATCCGCTTACCGAGCACTGTCAATTGCCAGCCTCATGAAAACATTTTTTCAGAACTCTCCCGTTACGGCTTTCATAAGATTTTTTCTTTCCTATTTGATTTTCCAGGATTTTATATATAGGATTTTATTAATGTTACAGAATGTTAAAGGTCTAAAGGCAAAGCGAAAATTGTAGCAATACCTTAATAAAAGTTTAGGCGTGCAATTTCCGCTTTGCAAAATGAGCTCATTATCAACAGTTTCAGCCTTAAAGCGCCTCGGAACGACTTTAAATAACTCAATTTCGAAGAGATCTAAAAGAAAATCACATATTAATGAGGGCGTTCAAATAATAAAGATGAGAAAGTTATGGAATGTAGTCGAGAACTGAAACCTGGTAACTATTAATGGCTGCAGAGAAGACGTTCTTTCTTGTGGAAAGCTATACTTTCTATATAAGCTATATTATCATACATGTCACAATAGAGATCGTGGTAGTCTAGTGGTTAAGGTGTTGGACTATTAACCCAAAGGTCTGGGGGGAGGGGGGGGGGGGGGGGAGGCAACAAGGCCATTTTTGAAACCATTGTTAGTGACTGAGAATGAGAAGACACGGAGCACGTCAAAATGCAAACGTCAGCAACCGTCAAAGACAGCGTTCATTCCTGAACTTCATTTAACCCCGCTGTCACAAACGACGTTGGATTAGGAACGTATTCAAGTCATTCCCTCGACTCGTTTTTTCCCGTTTGCTGGCTATTATTATACAGGCTGTCCCGAGACAATGTTAATAGAGTGTTTATGTTCCTTATTATGAGTAAGAAATGAAATAAAAAAATGGTAATCCAAATATTACGCGTCGCCGCGCGACGGTACAAAGTGACGCGTCGATTAGCCGTGGTTCAAGAATCGTCTTTACTAACAATACTTGAAATTACAGGGCCAATTAGCCGGATACGACATTAATAATTATTGTAATGATACTTAATATTAAAATAAATATATATATATTTTTTTAATTTATTGAGCAAAATTGGTATTGTATAATAGCTGGATGGCTTTGTCTTTCAGTGGATAATGAAACCTTTAATTAATGTACGATTGCAATTCTATTATAATAATATGAATATTCTGACGACGTCGAATGTCGAAAGTTCAATATTTAATTAAATCATTATGATGGTACATATATTCGTAAGGACTTGTGACAGATGATGTACGATATACGTAAGTGGGTAATATATGTCATATCACGTCGTAATATATGTGTATATCATAATTATATTAGATTTAGTTGCCACAATAACGGCTCAATATGCTTGTGCTCTGCAGATTATACTTCCAAATCGCGGCCGAAAGGCAATCCGTGACCCGCTTGCTCATCCCTAATTATTTCTTTATTAAATCAGGCGAAATATAAGCGAATCCGGAGGAAAGGGTCGAGTGGAGGAGGGTGGACTAGCAAAGGATGACTAGCAAAAGATCGAGTGATAGAGACTCCCCGACTGACGCGAAGGGTTCGGATCGTCGACGCGATAAGGCTGTGTGATATCCGTGTTTTATTTTTTATTTGCCACTGCTATTTTTGGTATCAGCCAGTAAGCATATATAAAATATTTTTCAGTAAAGATAATATAATCTTTAGTTTGTAAATTATTTATTTTTTAAGGTCATCTATTATTTACGGTAAATCGCCCGTTAAACATCATATTTGACAATATTGAAAAATTTAGAACGTTTTCATTAATTTGTTAAAAAATAAATAAAAACTATTTATTCACGCTAGTCTTTATGATCGAAAAGTAAAACAGGAATATTTGATAATATTTTGATTGCTTATAACAAAAGTTCATACAAATGATATTTTTTTTTTTTTAAAATGTACTACATAAAATTGTCCTGCAATTCTTAAACCTGCTACATTTTATGCATTACTTTTTTTTAACGTCTTATAAGCCGAAAGGAGGAATAATTTCAGAAAATTTTGCTTAAATTTTGGCACATATGAGTGAATTGACATTTTATATTTCCTAATTAATTTTGAGAATTGGTTTGATGCGTTTCCCATTCTACACCCTTGTATTTTTAGTAATGTGTTATGATGGCATGAAGTTGGTATGACTTCGACGATATTCTTGTAAATATTGATTTGAATTTCTCTGCTAATTAAATTAGGTAAAGTGCCCGTAGAGTGAGTGTATCTCGCTAAAACGGACGGTCTTTTAAGAGTATCTAATAATCGCTTAAATTATTTCTAAGATATTCAACGATACGTATTTATTAGGGGAATTCTCGTATGTACATAATTAATTATTATCATTATGTTTTATTCTTTATTTAAATTTATTATATCTTTTTTGTGTTACCAATAAAGATATTACGAATTGTCTAAGGTTTTAACTGCTAAGGTGGTTCTTAAAAACATTTATAAGTGCCAAGTGCAGTGATAAGTGCCAGAAATGTAAACGAATTTAAGAACAGACTAGACAAGTTTATCAGAGACGATACAAGTACAGATTTAGGCTTATCAGCATAAGCTGCCTGCCTAAAACTAATAATAATAATAATAATAATAATAAACAATAGCAATCACACTCTTCATGCACACACATACACATAATACACACCATTTGTCACAGCAATAGCTCTCTTCATGCATCCTGACTACCATAATGATTATGGAGCTGACAAAAGTTATTTTTTGACCAGTTACCTAGAGCTGAACCATAAACATCATACTACAAATTTAATATAAATGGTTTTCTTCCATTTTTAAAAAAATATATATTAGAGTGTCTTTGGCTATTACAGTTTTTCAATTCAACGCGCATACAGCTAATCTCTAAGACCCACAGACAAATAGACAAATATTATTTTATCAAAATAACGTTTTGAAGTAGAAATATGGGAACTGCTGAATCCTTTGTTCTGAAATATTTTAGGT
This sequence comes from Neomicropteryx cornuta, assembly GCA_020383195.1. Lineage (NCBI taxonomy): Eukaryota > Metazoa > Arthropoda > Insecta > Lepidoptera > Micropterigidae > Neomicropteryx > Neomicropteryx cornuta. The sequence goes on along the minus strand of JAHKQU010000008.1, from coordinate 15,549,812 downwards.
TTTTTTTTCTCTGATTCTTTGTAGAAAGTTGTCGTATTTACCTATGATTATGGGGTGAATAATGGTTGTAGAGAAGGGGAAGGACAATGGATCGTGAACCGCAGCCGAGACGCAGCGCTTTTTGTAAATACATAAATATAGAGTCGCTTCTTAAGACTTTGGCTATCTGCTGTTATCGACAGCATATGTAACTCAACTACCTGGCGTTTTTTAGTGTAATTACGTATTCACAAAAAAAAGTTAAAATATTAATTTTTGTCTGTGGTAACAAAACGATAGATTCATGCTTTCGTAATACTAACTGTCGAGATGTTAAAATGTAAAATAGGAGAGAAGTGGTACATTTAAAAATAGGAAATACGAAACCGTTATCGGTGAAGTGAGGCGATGTAATTGACACAAGAGAACGGCGCCAACTCCCGCCCCCCGCCCCGCTTCCCCGCCCGCCCCAGCCCAAGGCGCCGCGCCGCGACGCCCGGCGTCTACGCAGGAAGCGTCTGTCCGGTGCGCGTTTAAATATCTCTGCTCGTTCGGGATGCTGTCGCGCAACTTAAATTGCCAATGCGATCTGATAAAATTTACTTATTTCGAATTTGCTCTCGTGCTCGGCGGACGGACATCGTACTAGTATGTATAACGAGGTTATCGCGATGGTTTTAAATTAGGTATACTTAATGGCGAAAAAACATTATTTATTTATTATTACAAAAATGGTTAAAAATCTAAAAAAACTGATTCTTAAAATGTATTTAAAATATGAAATACAAAAAATAACTAATGATATATCAACCAGGCAATATTATATTAAAATTTGTTGACAGCAACACATAGAAAATGAATTAAAGGAAGGTTAAATCCATTTAGGATTAGCTTTAATAATATTCAAATAAAAAAATAGTTCGCGACGTGTGCAATGTAGGTATACATATAAATATTGGAGTGCACCTGTAATACTAAATGCAACGCAATAAAATTGCAGATATTATTATGTCTATAAATATAATGCCCTAAATAAAAAAAATGGTTTCATGAATGGGAACCCGGCCAAATACCTAGACCACATAAAAATATGACGTTGACCAAAACAATTATTTTTGTAAACTTTTTTTATGAACATTTAAACCCTTAAAAATGACAGTCAAATTAATATTAAATTTGTAAGATCTTTGATTCAATTTTTAATCAAAATCTTTCTTCATATTCTTAACCCATATGTAAGTTTGAGTATTTTTTTGTCACTAGTATCTACTGGTGTTACACAAAGTGCTTTGCGGATTTTAAATGGCCTAATTTTAGCAACACTAGAGATATATTTATTATATTTCTCTGTAATTTAAATATACATTATCATAAGTATCGTTAATTTTTATGTAAATTTGTATCAAATTAAAAAATAACTGTTAATTAATGTCATCTTCACAGCATTTTCAAAAATAAATATACCTAAACATAATATTTACAGAGTACCGCTAGCTATACGGCTCTGAAAAGGAGTCGCCTAAAATAAAATTTATTATCCGAAGTCAATTCTTCACTGCGATTTATTTCGAAGGCAGATAATGATAAATCTATAAATTACCAAGTGAGCTGTTATGGGCCAATAATCGTGATAGCCACTTAAAGTTTCCTGGCTGTTTGAGGAGAAGCGGGCAGAGTGAGAGATAAAGCCCCCTCCCGCCCCAACTTCTGTCAGCCCTCTCTGTCGCACCCGATGGACCACTTCTCACGCTCGCTCGCTCTTCTCGAGCATCGAAGATCGAGTAACATGCAAGGCTCCAGTATATGTCTTGGTTTACATTTATAATATAAGAACACACACGAAAAATATATTTTAGTGTTTAGAGTTAAGGGTTTAATATTTTAAGTATGTACTACAATTTTCAACATTCTGAACATTCTGAAAAACTTCTACTAAAGCCTAGATAAAACTATATACAGTATTATTTTTCTTCTATATCAACAAATAAGGAGTCATAACCTCTTAATAAATCAAGACGAGGACCCAAGAATAAATCTGGGCTTTCTATAAAAAAAAATTTACAAAAAAAATGAATAATATTTTTATAAAGAATAATTGGGGTGAAAAAATTGCAGGCACTGTATTTTCATAACTACATAAACACATATATCCTAGTTTTAAGTGGCCATTGAAATATTTTCACATTGCATTGTTTGCTCTTTTCAGCTGCTGTTGATTCAAATTAGCGATAATTATTAAACTCACATGATTTTCGTTCATTTGCGCAGCTTGACCGCACCAATGTGAAGCTTCTGTTGGCAGATGGGTATCGGGGGCAACACAGAAGTGATATTATTTATATTAAAATATGTATATATATATATACTCATCGTTTAGGCAGTCTAATAATAAATAAGAAGAGAATTTACTTACTAATATTCATATACCTCACTTCACTTTGAACTTAGTCCTTTTACCTTAGAACTTAGTCCTTAGAACTTTTATAGGTCCTCACCTCAGGACCTATAAAAATTGTCATTGTTTATTATAAGAATCAGGTCATGATTACTATAAAAATGCATTGCATCGGTACTGAACCAACAGCATAGTTACTCCTTCCTTAATTACAATTAAGCAATTACAGTGAAGAATTTTAATAGTATTACTGAATAGAATTAGCCGTATAATTCTCTTTACATTAACTATAACGCTCTATTTCATACGATTTAATGTAACAAAACGATGGTCACCCTAGAGCAGATTAAAGTCTAGTTGAGTAATCATCAAACCTAATGAGGACAATTATATCGTTCATATTGTAAAATATTTCCTCTGCATAGTAAAATTAATAAAAAGAATTTTGAATATGAATTTGAATTTCATATGCTCATTTTAGGCTGTTATAATTAACCTCCTTCAATCATGATAATTTTATTTCGATGGGATACAGGCTCTTTTAACAAACCTCGAAACTTAACAGTTGTCATTTTTTTTGTTTTTGTAAAATAATTTATTTGCAATATCGTAATAGCGCAGCCCCTGCATAATGCACATGTCCACTGAGCGACGTGCCTTATAATTTATCATTCGATCGACCCGCGAATGCTCGACGAGCGTTCGGACAGTTGCGCGTGACGTCTCGACGTCTCGACAGCTCGACAGCTCGGCTGGTCCGAAATGCGAACAAATCGACGCGGTGATTTACTCGCAATGCGTCGTCGTCGAGTTATTTACGGTCGTCGACTCGTGACGATTTAAGGCACAGCAACGCTCGAACGTCGTGTTAACAGCATAATTGATATTTTTGTAACCTTATTTTTAATATCGCCCAAATAATAATACCGTTTTTGTTTATTTATATTTATCATCTCCACTGGAAATCTTCAATTTTTCTGCAACACGAGAAGCGCAATTCATTAAAATACAGGCTGTATTGCAATATAATGAAGGTTATAATATAATATATATTTCCTTTATTACTTTTATATCCCAAACAAAAGTGTTAGCTGTAAATGACCATTTAGTTTTTCTATATTGTAACTTGTGGTATTAGAAATCGCGGTACTTAAACTTATAATAAATGAATATTTTTATTACTAGATCATTTACGGAAATATAAAGAAAATAATGAAGTTCCATCATGCCATCGTGGCTTATAAAGAACGTTCTAGTTAATAAGTATTTTTTTTATAAAACTATATTTCAATTGTTTATAACATCACACCCTATTACGGAAACAAAATTAAGTACAGCGCCAAAGTTTTATAAACTGGATAAAATTTAAAAGGAAAATGTCTACTTTAGTACGGATATGGCATAGTTAGGTAATGATTATTTATTAATTTTTACAAAAACAATACATTTCATTTTATATCACCTTTATAGCGTAAAATGGCTGTTCTAAGGTGATGTAATCAGTTTTATAAACATGGATCTTCAGCTGACAAATTATAAACTAAAAAGAACAATTTATTTTAAAATTTAAATTTAAAAAACAAAGATAAATATTTAAAGTTACTGATTCTATATACATTTACTCTACTAATTACTAAATTATTGTTAACTTACAAATATTTGAAATCACTTATCTAAATCGAATAATATATGTGAGAGGCATTTTATTTGAAAACAGGGAAATGGCATTTCTGCCACTCGATTGGCTGGAGGAAGAAAACTTGAAGAACTGCCATTCTTTGAAATGGGATCGTTTGGAATTCAAATAAATGCAACGGCGTCTTAAGTTACTTTTTCTCAAAGGACTTGACGCGGGACTTCTATTTAGATCACATTTAAATAAAACTGAGAAAGAAGAATCAAAAGAAAGGATTTTATCTATAAACCCATTTACGAGTATCTTAGATTAAGTAGTAAGTAATACTTAGTAGTAATTTGCAGAAAACACATTAAACAATGGAAGCGTTTTCAATTAAATTACAGTCCATAAAGTATGATGAATGTAAAAATAACCTTATTTCTTGCATTAAAAAATGTTAGAAGTAATCATAAAAACGATAGAATAAAATGTTTTCGATAATTTTTCAACCTTACCAGAAAGTGAACAATATTTGACTGATCAGGTACTGACCAAACATCCAAAAAAGAGCTTATTTTAATGTCTAGCCATAATCTCTTTATTTATTTATTTATGCATTAAAATATTTAATATACAATTTATATTATTACATATGTATTACTTTGTAATACTTTATTAATTTTCAAGAGAAGAAAAATACAGTTTGTGTGGAATAGTAACACCTCACCAGGCAAATGCCTGTACCGAGGTGTTACCTATTTGAAATACGAGTTATGTACAAAAATTATAAATTTATATTTTCATTATTAATATTTTCACTAAAAAAAAGGGAATAACTGCGAAATAAGATAAGAATAACTGCGAAATAAGATATTGCACCTAATTTACAAAAAAAATAATTTAGTATTGGGATCTAAGGTATCTACGTTTCCTTATCAACTCAAATAATTTTATTACTGTTACCATCCAGCTGGGCTAGTCTTAAAACGCGAGCGCGATGATCGAGCGAGAGGAGCTGTCAGTTTGAATGTTTTTATTGCATTAAACTAACGTAAGACCGTGTACCCGTGTTGTGTGGCTGGATAATTAATATGGTTTTCCCGTATTTAATGTGCATGAGTGCTTTTTAATAATTCATTTCCGTAATTATTACCGATAGGGAAGTTAATCTAAACGCAAACATTTAGTTCGACGTACCAAAAACTTAGCCAGCGAGGGGCTTTCTCCCTAAAACTCGGCGAATTAATGAATGTTAGAACGAGGGCTCTCACGCTCCCCACGAAAGCCCTTCGGGATTTCTTGTAAGTAATGCAGTGACTCAGGCGACCAAGTCTCAATAGTTTATATTGTATTCGTTGTTGGTCGCTTACATATTTTATGATTGAGACAGAATATATAATAAAAAATTTAAGCTATGATGACATAATTGTATCGAAAAGCCATTGTACTTGTGAGCCAGCGATTAACAGACTCAATTGTATTTTAAAACAGTTGGTCTTCCATTCCTAAAAAATCCCTTTTGGCACGCCAGAAGGCGGAGGTAGATTTCACAGGATCAAAGTAGGGGATAGACGAACTCCAATTGTACGAACTTATATCAAGCATTGCCCGAGCTGCCGCGCGATCCACTCACGCACCTCAACCCGCAAGCCCCGCCGTATGCCGTACAAAAGTTGTAGGGGATATCTATATATCCCCTACAACTTTTGTTTATAACAATTTTTGATATGAGCAACCCTTACGGCACAGTATGAAGAGGGATTCAGTATACCCACTGCACAAGGATACGGCGGGGCTTAAGGAAGGAATAGTTTTTGAAAAACCACTTTTTCCCACCTCTAGGACCAATGGGGGGTATCAAAAAAGTTTTAAATTTTAGGGCCTTATCTGAAGAATAAAATAAATATCTTATATACTAAGAAAGTTATGGCAAAATTTCAATTTTTGAACACCTTCCTCTCCCCCATTCCCGCCCCCCTGGTCTAATTTTGCCCATTAATGAACTGGACCGAGATTTCGGGCCCTTAAATTTTATGTATCAATTTGAAAGTGATCGGTGTAAAATTACGGCAGTTATCGAGCCCACAAGAAAGCGATATAGATAGATAGACAGGTAAATAAACTTATATCTATCTTATCTTATCTTATGGACATAATACCCGTTATAAGGAACAATATGTTCAATCAGTACCAGCCCATATATCTAAGTTCCAAAACAATTGCCAATACTTAGGTTAAAAATATTTCAATATGTTACCCGCAAATCTAAAGGAAATTGATGATTGCAATACATTCAAAAGGGATCTAAAAAGGTATATTATTGAACAAACTATTTATAGTTTAAATTAATTCAAATAATTCTCTTCTTGTTACTTTGTCTATTATTTTATTTATTTTAATTATTATATCAGTTTAATGTTTTGATTGTATTTTAAATTATCGCTTGCTCTATGGTTTACTTTCTTATGAATATTTATTGTTGTTGATGATTTGATGGTTTTGCTTATTATATTTTTTTTATAATCTTTTTAATTTTGTATTGTCATTTCTATATACGTTTTGTATTAATGGAAATAAACATTTGAATTTGAATATCTTATATATATATATCATATAGTATGTATGTTTGTTTGCATTCAGATATATTCCGTATATGTATATCCTATCTATTTATGTTATAATGTTTCGACGTGGCAGCTTTTTAACTAATAGACTGAATGTCTTTCTTAGAACAAGTGAAAGCCTAGTTAGCAAGATATTTTGCATTGTAACATTGTCGTTATAACATTTACTGGAATTAAATAAATAAATATATAAATTTTAAAACTGAGGGTGGTTTTAGGCTCTAGGGGATGTGAAACGCGAAATTAGTCGAAATTTTCCGGGAGTACCCATTGGTGTACCCATTGCAATAGGTAAGCTTTCCTAATGAAATCTACCTAAAATGGCAAATATTCAAATTCATAAATGTTTATATTTTGGTGTTTGACAATACAAAAAAAAATGTTATCATCTTTAAAATACGGTATTTAATACTTTATTAATCATAGCACTGTAGTAACATGTATGTATACTATTCATCTTCATTGCTTCTAGCTTTTTTAATAGCTATAGATTAAAATCGGTATTTAAAAGGTGATCACAGAGCTACTTTGCTTTTTAGAATAACATGATTAAACATTTAATAAATAATTCAAACGTAATATTTATACATATAACGAAATCTTTCATTTTTTTTTCAGCGTTGGATACAAATGGGGGGGGAGGGGGGATTAGGGGACGTGTATAAATTTGTAAGTAAGAGGGAAAGGCGAACACTGAAAAAGCAGACTAAATGCCTTCAGAGCACTTACATTGCCTCGTCTAAGTAGACGTTACATTGCCTGTTCTTGTCATATGCCTTGAAGCGGAAAAAATGCTTCAAGGATATTCTGAGCTACGAACGACTTAAGGCGTCTTGATATGAGCTGAAGAATTTAAATAATATCACTTTATAGTTCTGTGGTGTCCCAAGACCATTCCCAAAGACTTAAGGGGTGTTTATTTTCCATATAATGAGTGAAAAACTATAAAAAATGCGAAAAATCCATCATTTTATTAAAGCGCTGCTTTTTAACTTATTAAGCGTCGTGATGCGCGGCGATCGATATCGTAGCCTTGAATGCGGTCAGACGGAGCACGCAGCCAACGGCTCCGAAGAACCAGCTTGCGGGGCATTACAAAAACGGTTTATTATTATTACGTAAAGTTTACATTTTTTTTCTCGAAAACCATGATAAATTTTCATATGACATTAAAGTAAATCATGTTGAAATCGCAGGGCAAATCTGCTGATTTTTTTCATTGGTAATTTATGTAGTCCAGACGCGCAGAAAGTAAATAAAAAAACATTTTTTTTTTCAGATAAAATGTTGTTATTGATATCTGAAGCATAATTTGAGGGAACAGTGACACGGTAACTGCCTATGAGTAGCACCCTAAATGTTTAAATTAATTCCTCAATACACCGAGGCTCACGTTTTACGAAAACTTAAAGGGGTGTTTTTATTCACTATTCTTAGTATTAAATTGTATGAAAAATACTAAAATAACTTTTAGCCAAATTTGATTACTTTTTTTTTACGAAATGGTGTAAATTATCTCTATGTCGACGCGTCGCAATAAAGTGAGCGCTTGGCTCGACCTTCAAGCGCGCCAGTTGACGCGCCGCCCATTTCATTATAATCGCGTAAAATTTACGATTATTTTCTTTAAAACCATGATGACATTTGACATACCGTCTTCACAAATAATACAAACCTAATAAGCTGATTTTTTTATCGTAAAACATCGTGTTACACGGTGTATTTATTAGACCAGTTGAAGCCAAAAGGCCTAAATAACTTAAAAAAAATATATATCTAAAAAACGTTTTGACCAGCAGAAAACAAATTAGCCTAAAAGTAACTGACATAGTCCTGTAACATTCACCATCTTATTATTGTTTCAGATACAAGGAAATTCATATTTGCGATGCAACAACTCAAAGAGATTTTAATCTGCTTTCTTGTGTTTACTTTGAGCTGACGCGAAACTCAAATGCAAAATTTTATGGCGAAAAACTTCAGAGAAAGATATTAGAGAGCAAAATCTACGGAACAGTTTGTCTACCAATTTACCAAACACGGCAAAACATACATAGTTATATAATATAATATATACTTTCTTGAGCTATACACAACAAGTTCGGTTGAAAAAATTGATTCCTCTGATAACAATAACAATAAGTATAAGTAAGAGTATTTTTTAACATAATTTTCTTTCCATAATTTCCATAATAAATTGTTTAACAAGGGCTTCTCTTTTTCGTATTATTGTGAAAATTAATAATAAAAGTATTTTTTCACCCAATTAATACGATCGACATTGCTTAAATGAACTTCAATATTTTTTATTTTATTATTATTCACAAAATTAATGCGTTTGAATCTATAATTTCAATTTATTTTTGCGAGTGAATTGAATAAATTCACAGCGTTCCATAAATCTAGACAGAGCAGTTCGCTCGACGGCACCGCAACGTTACGAAAATGGCATTTTAAAAAGAAATTTTATACTAATAATCCCAATTCAATTTCACGGAGCGTTAGCCGTGGAACGTTGATTGCCAGAGACCATAAACATCTGTTCTGGATGGTCGGCATAATAAGCACCATGGAGCTGGTGAAATATGGAACTCTAAAAAAAATAATACATAAATGAATTTTATTTTGAGAACTAAAATTACATCAGAACAATATGAACGTGTTTTCATTTGATAATATTATTTAATTTTGGTATGGAAAGGGAGTTTGTTGTCGCGTTCCTGAGAAGAAGCTGACTGTTCTACATACTCAACCTTGGGTTGAGTATGCCTCTGGGATAAGCGTTGGGTTTGCATTTGACATTTTAGTTACATTCTTGAAATTCTGGAATGTCTACATTTCAGCCCCACTTTATATTGTTATCATACTATTATAGAATTGCCATCAACCACTTCTCAGATGAAACATGGAAAAATCTTGTCACTAATAAGTACGCTACTAGACAAATGTCAAATGAAAAATATATTGTCGAAAGGTGTGTAAATACGTATGGGTATCAACAATTAAAATATGTAATAGAAAATCGGTAAAACAACTTCAATTAAAAGAATTTATGGAAAAAAAATATTAAAAATTATTCAGTTTTTAGTTAAATTAAGTTAATTTTGTTTGTAATCACATGAGTTACGTTAACTAACTAAATTTTTAAGTACGCATGTTTAAATAAATTGTTTTTAGTTAAGATTAAGAAACCGGCACATAAGACAATGTCTTATATTGTAATTGTATATAGTTGAATAATAAAAATTGCTTCTGGCAAAATTGAATTTGAAAAAAATTGAAATTCAGGTCATACTAGATATAAGCGTCGCATTTAGCCAGGGGCGTAGAAACGCCCCTGGCTAAATGCGACGAGGTCGAGCATTCCAGAAGAATCTGGAATGCTCGACCTGGATGATTGTATTAATACTTACGCGAAACATAAGTCTGAAGCAGCTAGCCCATACAAAATAAGCTCGCAACAAATCAAACGCAAAACGCCGCGAGTAACCATTGCGGAAATTACCGATGTAGTTTGCGAGCATGGGGGAGCATGGGGGTGTTTAATGGTGCGTGAAATCAAAGTCGATGGCAAATTATGTTGGCTGAAAGGAGCCGTCGGGAGGAGCATCTGCAGAATGCGTTGTTCAGCATTACATATGCTCAATTAGGGACAGTAGCGTAATATGCTTGCAATTATTGACTCATTGGAGTATTAAGAGATAACCGTTGATTACTCGCAGTATCATAGCAGACCTCATTACGTGAACCAGATGCTCGCCCTATTAACCAGCTATATGCAAGGATGTTTCCTTTAAATAGTATAAAAAATATGCACTGTTTTATGACTGACGTAGGCCTGTAACTTCTAAAACGTTATATTGCAAATTGGTATACAATATCTTGTGTCGCAGTATATTTCTATAGTCGTTTTAGATACATAATAATTGGTTTTTGTAGGTTTTTACCTACATGATATTGTTTTGAATAAACAGATAAATAAAGAGACCAATAAAATTTATATGAAACCTTTAAGCGAAGGCCACATTTGTGCCCTTATGTTTCAACTTAAAATTTAAACAAATCAGGTATTAACATTTTGTATTTATTTATTTTTTTATAGACTACAATTATGTCTAAGGATATCCGAGGGGTGAGTGGTGATGGGGATTAACCATACATTTAAGTGTAATTGAGCTTAAACTTTTTTTAACGTCACTTTATATACATACGGTACGGTACAAATATGGTAATACGGTAATATTTATTCATATAAAAATATATATTTATATATGGCGCTCAAAATTGTTGTCTGAAACGGAAATTAAAAAACCAAAATTGCCTATTTTAATTATTTCTTTTCAAATGAGCATAACGAATAAAAAATGTTAATTATCTTTCATTTACAATCAACCATTTCATTTTTATTTAGGTGAATTTAATATGACTTGAGCATTACGCGAGTGACATAATAACGCTGCGGTCACGTCGGCATGGTTGACGGCGCCCGTGTCAATGTGGTTTGGCCGTATTATCGTATCGTAATAGTATCGTAATAGTCTATGGTACCTGCCTAGCTCGCCCTCGTTCTTTTGCGTTTGTTTAGCCTAATGAGCCTATTCACCCGTGAAAACATCAGACAATATAGCCAATCAATAGTCTAAAAATAATATACATACATTGATAAACATTGCCTATTAGCTGTTTAATGAACATCACTTCTTGTGGCATCGAAATGTATATAAAGTACGATAGATCTACACGTTAACACTCTCTTATATTCCACACCCCTATACACTCTCAAATTACAATACTCATGCATTTTTTACTACATACATACCTAATACACTCATTCATGCCTAATTATCTTTGTTATATTGAACCATTGTAACCAGTAGTGCCTAAAATATCTCCAAATACCAGTTGTCCGTATACATATAGATGCTAGTTCATATTCTCGTATTATTTGAAACATACAGTCAGCAGTATCATTTTAAGAGGTCATTCTAAACATGAAACTGGACAACCATTGTTTAATGTGTTTTCATATAGCTCTTATATATATAAAAATATAAATACTCTATTGAACGATTGGAATTGTGTTCCCGACCTATCCGATTGACCTACATAACAATACCCATCTACCATCGGGAAACTACCCATCGTTCAATGTCGTCAATACATTTATAGGTGTTTACCATACTTTAAAATGTTTTTAAGACTCTTTCTTTTGTTATTACAGACCAGTTTTTTTGCTTTATTTATAAAGTTGTTGAACAAAATGTGGTCAATATCATGATCAGAATCACCCCTTAAAAGGATACTGCTTAGTTTAAGTTCATCCTGTATGTGTTAAATTGGAGATGCCTATAGTCCGGTTAAGCTGTTGATTAGTGTGTTTTTTATGTAACTGTTTTAATGTATAACTGTAAGCGTTTCTAAGAATATAATAAATAAATAGATTTATGCATTATAAAATAATAGATCTATGCAATATAAATAAATAGATAAGTTTGGCGATACATGCAAAGTTTCAAATCGAAATAAACAAACTTCAGAATGTAAATGTTTTCCCTATTTATTTATACTTCCGAGAAGAGCTCACGGCCGTAAAGTAAATGCTTGTGGGATCCGTTTCGAGATCTTTAGATCAGCACTCTTTCAGTAGAAAACTACGGTCAGTGTATTTTGCCCAGACGTTTTTTTTTGTATTTTGCATACAATTTTTGTTCCCTAACCCATTCCAAAAAGCTTCTATTCTAATTCCAAAAGCAAAAGTCATTGCGTATCTTGATAATTATTCATAAAAGTGTATTGATTTCTAATTAAATTAATAAGATGCCTTCATTAACATTTTGGATTTTCATGACTAAGAATTTACAGTGATTGTATTAAAGATGATTGATACCTGTTATAAATGAACATTTTAAAAAAGTAAAAACCGGTGCTTTCTTGATATTGTCTCATAAATCGTAAGGGTTTTTAATTAAATGTCCTCACATTTTGAATTTCCACGATTGTAAGAATCTACATAATATTTATGATGGTTATACACCAAATATATCGGCATTTACACTATGAAAAATACTTTTAATATATGATTAAAAGTTGTGAAAAATAAAATACGTAGAAAGTAGATTTTGTAAAATAAACTAAAAATTTCATATTTGTAAATTAGGTAGAAAGTATCTGTGAAAAGGCGCCAAGAAATATTCAAATTCAAGTAGCTGAATATCATAGAGAAATAATGACATCGTGCAATTAAATAAACAATTCTGAATTCTGCTTTTTTCTGTCTGAATTTTTAGGTAACTCTTCGAAGATTCATGCTCAGTTACAGAGTTATTTGTTACTAATCAGGCGTACAATAGCCTTTTATTGTTCGCTATTTTATAAACGATTTATTTAAGGACGCTAGAACACCGCTGCGCGCGATTCTTCTCGGTGCAACTCGTTGGGGGGCGGGGGGGGGGGGGGGAGGAAGGAGGCGTGGTGGCGCAAATAACCCATCTCAATAAAAAGAATCAATCGGTTTCAATCTGAAAACGAATCGTCTCCTTGCGAATTTGTTGGGATTCCATTTACGTAACGGAACAGCCCCGAGATTGGAGGCTGTGCCGGCGGAGACGTAACGTTTATCCGCGCGGATGCCTACCGCCATCTACCGCCATCTACCCGCCTCTGCTCCTGCTAGCTTTGGGACGCTTTGGGAGCTTCGGAATATCAAATTATTTCTGGATATTGACTCACTTCTTTACGAGCTTTTCGCATAATGGAAGATTTGTACTTCAACTTCGCATATAAAAGATACATACGCAAAAACACGGATTTTCGATAAATCAGCCAATACACGTATGTATTATTGAGTGAGTCCAAACCATGATCAGTCGCTCAAGAAGTACCATAAATAAGAAAGGGAGCTTAGAAAAAGTGATCGTTTTTCGCCAAAAATCGAGGTTATAAAATCTATCAGGTTCAATAAAAAACCATATCACCGTTCAAACACGATTAGGTGTACCACAAACATTATTTACAATAGACGCATGTCGTACATATGTGAATAATTCACTTCCTTAAATTAAGCGTAATCGTTATTTCTTCAGTCACATATAAAATAAAACAAAAAAAAGATATATACATAAAATAAATGAAAAATAATATTTGTTAAATTTTAATTTTAATGCAGATTAAAAGACACTATTTATACTAGTAGTATAAAAAAAGTGAAAGGATTTTCTTTCTTCTTTATTATTTATATTTATAGAAAATTTAAAAAAAAATATTTTGAACGATATTTCCGTTGAAATTAAAATATTCGGCATCGAAACTTTGGTGTGAAAACTCGGTTTGAACTTGACCAGTTATTTTTACAGTGTGGCTGGTGCTAACAGCTAGACTTGGCCGGACTATACTGCAAGAAGTTCCACCTGAGCTACATGAGGAAGTGTTGCTGCAGCAGGACCCCCGGGGCAGCAGCGCATCATCTCATAAAAAATCGAGCTACAGTACAAACGGCCCACAACACAGCAGCGCTGATAAATCTCAGCGAGAAACCTTCTAAGAATATGTCGCTTATGTTAAGAATATTTCGAGCATTCACTTTAAAAGAAATTTCAGTACAAATACAAAATGACTGTTTTTTACTGACCTATTAAATTTTTGAGTTGCAAAATTTTTCATTGATTAAATAATAAGTGTACCTTTTTGTAATAAACTTAAATCGTAGAGTGTTGTAAAAAGCAGGTTTATGTTTTTTTACCGTTCAAATGTGTAAATGTGTAATGTGTAATGTGTAATGTGTAATTTATTTGTGTAAAGTTAAAAAAAAAAAAAAAAATAGGTTTAATCAAATGTCTTTATAATAACTTCCATAATATCCAATTGTAAGAAACACAGAAATAACAAAATGGGGTTGAAATTGAAAACTATCAGAAAGAAAGCTATAACTTCTAAATGATAGAGAATTGGATATCTATATATAAAAGTTCTGATTGGGAATGATCTCCGCTATCACCTCATTTCATTTGGACCTTGAATTATGGGACAACTGTATATTTAATCCTTCTCCCTTATATATTTTTTACTGGAAGTTTGTCTACATTTCATCTCAAAAAGTATAAATGCCAGGATATATTTTTTCTTTTGTCTATTCAAAATAAATATATACTGGCAATATAATGCTTAATGCGTTGCATTTCCCGGTTTTAAAAGAGCGAAGTGATGCACAGAGCAATCGAAATGCGACACTCTCAAAGTTTGCCATTGCCAGTTTGAAAATGACTTAGTTCTATGATCCAATATTCTCAGCCAAGTGTGATCCGGGGATGAACAACTTTGATTAGATGCTTTTTAAAGGGAGTACGGCAAACGTACGCGTAAGTAGTATCTAGATTTATGTAGGTAGATATGAGTTTACAAACAAAAACCTTAGGTTTACATTTTTTTTTCATTTGCGTCGAAGATTATCTGTGGAATTTGCTAAGCTCATTTGAACAATAATGTTTATAGTAATAGATAAATAGATGCTGATTTTTAGATAGCATAACTCGACTGATTTGACATAACTCGAGACCACACAAAGCATACAAATAAAAAAAAACATGATTCTACCATACAATAACTATGATATCACTCTAAGACAGCCTAGTAAAGTGATAAAATCTATGCAAATCTGTACTACCATAACAAGGAACCTTTACATTTAAATATGTTTTACTTAGAAGTAGTTTTATTATACCTAGTTTTAAGAAATATAGCTGTTTAAAATAAATAAATAAAACCAGTATAGACATATACCTTATTACAATCTTTTTTACATAAAATATTGAATACGAATTCAATATCATAACCAAAAATGATTATAAGCCGTCAAACGAATAAATCGCACAATTCCTATGTACAAATCAAAATATTTCTGCTGATGATGGAATAAAATTTTATAAAATCATAATTCCTCTTTCAGCGGACGCACGGGATGGCCTGCGATTATTTTGCATACAAGAGTCGAATATGCATAAAAAGCCTAATTTGCATAAAGAGCCGTCGACAAACTAGCCATGAAATTCACTGCGTTATTAAAATTATTCAGCATTGTTCGAAATACACGCAGTTAATATTACGCTGCTGATAATATCATTCCCTCAAAGGGATTAAGAGTATATATTTTTACCTCTGGTGAGGTAGCGCATCTTAACATAGCATAAGAAAATAATATCTACTAATATCAGCTTTAATTTCTTTATCGATACACGTCAGATTCAATAAGAGCTAGAAGCCACGGATTCTCATTCTTTACCACTAAACAGTTTCTTTAGCGATTGAGCTAGGAAACACACCAGTGGCTTCTAAATCGATTAGTTAAGGATGGTTATGGGTTTCACAATTTTAGCAAACACAAGAATTCGACTAGAATACAGGTTATACAATATGATTCATTTTGAAATCTAAATTTTAGGAGTAAAATCCAGCGAGAGACAAACTAGAAAAAACGAGTAAGTATTTTAGTGATATCTCAGACCCGATTAAAAAACCATTTTAAAACAATTAAAAACACGGCACCGACTTATCGTTGAAACTAAACATTTTATAAGACATTGTGTTCTAGTTTTAGAAAAAAGTAAAAGGAATTGATATTAAAATATCTGTAAATTAACAATTTAAAACATAATTGAATAGAAGTTTCATGTGTTGATACGTCAGAATATTTTTACAATGGAAGAAATGCCGGTGGTATACACCTCACGAGCGAACATCTCCTATTATAATGCAACCTCCTATATCCGAAACATCTTGTTACCGGACACTGACACGTGGTTTACATAATGGGGAGCATCCGTTCAAAAGGAAAAAGACCGAATAGATGAAAGGGATATTGCGTCTGCTCTGGGGGAGGGCTGGGGGCTTTTATTATTTGAATGTGGTATTAAAAACGCCCCGTTTTGTTCGTCTGACAAAGGGCGGTTGTCAGCATGTCTCGGCGACGCCTTGTCGCTGGACGCCGAGACGCCGCGGCGCGGGCGGCAGTATGCGTATGAAAATGTTACCGAAATGTAAATCAGCTCACGCGAGTCCAATGTTACGTTTACGGGTATCGAGTCAAGGCTCTAAACGAAACGGAAAATGCTGAAATAAAACTTCGTTAGAAAATGTTAAAAAAAAACCTTACACATTGTTTGTTCTCGGTAGTGAATGCTTCTAACGCGATGTTGTCACGTTGATTTTCTTCTTATATACTCGTAAATAAAATAGACGTGCGGATTGGTTAAATGTAGATGCCAGCTTGGGGGTGAAATATATTATGGTAAATTTAATCAAATTCCTTAGAGAAATTTTAGTTCTAACGAGCGTGGTGTTACCTTTTTTAATATATTTATTTATTGACATAACTGGGTATTTTAAACAATACCAACATATAATGCAAAGTTCTCGTAGCATTGTTTTTTGTTTAAACATGTTTGCTGAGCAACATACAATCTTACCCCTGTCCTCCCCTTCTGGAGGTATTTCGATACTTCTTCAGGGCACAATATAGATTTTGTCTTCAGTCTGTCCTTTAGATTTAAGGTTTTCGATTGTTTAAGCTAAAATTTATATTATTATGTATAAACTAAGAATGCTTAATTGCTGTTATTAGTAATATTTGTATATAAATTAGTAATATTAGTATATAAATAAGATTTGTGTTTCGTTTCAAATAATGAATGTCTATGTTTGTTTAATGTGAATAATGATATGTTGAATAATGATGGTCTATGTTTGTTTTCGGGTAGACATAGCGATACTAATCATTAAAACTGCCCACAACAGTGGCTGGTTTAAATGTCATATTTATAATTTTAATTTAATTTAATATAAGTTTAATTATAGGATTTTAATAGATTATGAACTAACATGATACAGACAACACAACGACATACAATAATAACATGAAATAGATGGTACAAATAATTATATAGATAAATGTTAGAGAAAAAAAATCCGTACTACCTATAAATGAGATTCGCATTTCTCGTTATTATTATACCCTTCTCCTACACAAAACCAACGATTGGATTTAAATGAGGTTTTTATCAGAAGGGTTTTAGGTTACAAGTAATGCAATAAAGTCGTAAAACTACTTACCAGGAACAAGATATCCTGGCCCTCGATTTCTGTATGAAGAGGCACGCAAAACAACTGTACCTCGGGAACCAATCAACAGTCTGGAGCCGGGTCAAGCGGCGGCTAGCTGAAAATAAAAATAACATAAATAAATAAAATGATGCTTATTATCTTTGTTATAAACATTGTTTTACGGCAATTTATTTCATATATGTAACCAAAGTTAAACTTTGGTTACCTATCCAGGTTTACCTTTGGTAAACCTGGTCTTCGCAAAGGTAGGTGTAGAATATATATATATATATATATATATTCTATGCGATGCAACTATCTGTGCTTTCGGTATTAATTTTTTGTTTGAACATTCTGGCTATATATTTTATTTGCAAAAAATTTCAATCCTTAAAATATTAAAAAGCATTCGTATTTTCCAAATGTTTTTACAATACATACAAACAATACATTTTACTATTTTACTATATATATATATATATATATATATATATATATATATACAGTAAAATAGTAAAATGTATTGCTTAAATACCGTTAACTAGATGATTTTTATGTTAAAATAGGTAAACACCTTCAGCTTAACATATATAAAAGTTTGACAGTACTGACATTTGGAAAATTCGAATGCTTTTTAATATTTTAAGGATTGAAATTTTTTGCAAATAAAATATATAGCCAGAATGTTCAAAGAAAAATTAATACCGAAAGCACAGATAGTTGCATCGCTTGAGGTAATGCACGCTGGTTAAAATACAGGCCTGTATTTTATGTAAGCTTTTCACTCTCACCTACCTATCTGTGCGATATGCAATACGGTCAAACTTTCATTAAAGTAGTGAATAAATGATTTAAAAATTAAACAATAATTATGAAAAAAAGTGAAAATGTAACGAATATGACGTATAATGAATGAGAAGTGAATGGTTTAATGGATATTTACAAGAATAACTTACGTTCAACGTAGTTTATATGAAAATTTTCGAATTTTCCAAATGTCAGTACTGTCAAACTTTTATATATGTTAAGCTAAAGGTGTTTACCTATTATATATATATATATATATATATATATATATAAATATTACGTTTTAGCGTTTGCGTGTTACATGCTGTGCCCATTACATGATATTCATAGGTAATATCAGTAATGCAAACACGCCAATGCACTGGTCTAGACCACAAATCGGCCGTATTAAATTAAATATTTATAGTAGAACGTCTCGACATTTGCAATGAGTGTAATACGACACGAGTTACTAGATATGGAAGATAACTACTTCTCAAACAGCTTTCCTTCATTACCTAGTTAATACTTTAACGTGCTTGTGTATACTCTATATTAAAGAAAAAGATTCATTTTGTTTTATGGTAGCTGCTCCGTCTTATCTCTATGGATCTATTTATAAATATGTCGTTTAAATAATTTTATTACTCGAATACTATTACAACATCTAGTAAATAAATATTACTTATTTTATTGAATTTTCTTCTTCCTAATTTTTCATACCTTTCTTTTAATCGTGATGAAACATACTATTATTAATACTATTGTTAGTTTGTTTACATAGTACTCTTACATGTATTTATGATTCATCATTCATAATACAAACTCAAATCAAATAAATCAGTTAAAAAAACTGCTTTTAGGAGTCCGAGCTAACTGCGTATATTTTAATATATCTACGGATTTCCACGAAAAACATGCACCATTGCCCGATTTATTATTTTATGGGGCGCTTATAAATACCGAAATGTAAATTTTGTGAATAAGTGGGCAATAGAAATATTCGTACAAGCAATTGAACGAGTCAAGTGAAGTTATTAAGTGTTCACACACGATGAGTGACAATAGCTGAATCTTACGATCGAATGTTGTACTTTTAACAAATAAAATAAAATTTAAATTTAAATGATCGAACACGAAAGCGCCGTCCGAACGTCGAGGTTGACATTTGATCACCTGACGCCGCAGTCGGCAGTCATTTAGAAACCTATGAAAATCGAGGCGCCATTTTCTCAAGGAAACAACGGAGAACTCAAGCGCAACCCGCCTGAGAATTTCCGCCCCCCGGCGATGTCGGCGCTACAAATAGGGCGGCGCCCGGCGCGACGCGGCGACTCTGCTGAAATATTTAGTTGCCTCGGCCATTCGGCGATTATTTCCTCAGAGCTATTGACTTTTTTATATTGCCAGACGTTCACGATTAAACTTCAAAAAAAGCATTTGTATTGACGTTTTTACTATTTTGCAGACAGTTTTTATTTTTTTACTGTATTGTCAATTCCTACAATAATTAATAAATATAATATAAATAATCATTTTAATTAGCATTCAATCCTGGACATCGCCGCCGATTTAGATTACCTCGAGTTACATTTATTTATAACATGCATTTGTTTGTATTTATTTGTAAGTTTTAACATTAGGTTGGAAACTTTTAAAAAGTTTGAAAAGATATCGGTATTGTAAAATATATTTGTATATGTAGATATTAATTTATTTATTTATTTCATCTATATTAAGGACGTTTGTTTGAGGGTAAAAGAATTTGATTTAATATTTTTTTTTAATATTGTCAAATCGCTTGACATAATTTTTGACAATAGGAGTTTTTAAATTTATTTATTTATTTATTTATTTATTTATTATATCCATAAAAAATTATATCATTACATGTATATTAATATATCGCATGTTATTGATATTCCATAATTAAATCTTACGATTTTAAATCGAGGAGCTCTTTAGTGCGATTACGATTATTTTATTATTTGGCTTCATATCCAACGCGTTATACAATATTAAATAGAACTTTTAAGAAATTTTCAATTTCTTCAAAAAATATCGGAATTATTTATTTTACCAGATTAAAAATATTCTTAAATATAGTTAATATATAGACTAGCCAATGCTGCGGGTAGTTAAAAAGATTTAAATCTTTATATATGCCCGAACAAGGATTAGTCATTATTTATTACTTTTACGTAAATTTATATTTCTTATACTTACAATATCTACAATACAATATCTACCATTTCTTATATTTACAAGAGTTATTATATATAATTATACAAATATATATATTGGTTACACATAATAATCTATTTGTTAATAATATATGTGTTAATAGTTTCCTTTAGTATATATATATATATATTTATACAAAAATATACATTTGTTACACATTTCCTGTCAAAATCCTTATATGTCCATTCTACCACTGTACGTTCGGGTAAAGGCCGCAGGATTCAGTGTCAAATCTCCACCAATTTCACAGCAGCTTAAACCGCAACGTTCGATTTACTAGCAAGTCTCCTTTATTTATTTTTAAGCCCACTATTTATTTCAAAACTATATATATATATATTCACTAGAGTCAAAGCTCGCCGTCTGGCAACATTTAAATTACAGTTTCTGAGCTGGGTTCACTTTATGGTTGAAGATTATACGAAAGTAATTTGCATAGCTAATACGATTTGAAGCGATAATACGAATCTATTTCTAATACCTGCCTGAAATCGCGCTCGATGTCCTTACAAATCACATGAAAGGGTTTTCAGAGGTTTGGCGAAATTTGCTTTGAGTTTCCCGGATTAGCCTGAAAGTTTTGGTTGACAAAATGGTAGCCAGGGCTATTGTAGGTACGGTATGTTGTGGTGAAAAAACGCTATTTAATTTAGATTAATGGTGATGGACGTGTAAGTATAGCATTAAATATAAAAAAATAAAACGTATTTTAAAATATACAGTTATTAAGCCGGAAATTACACTTAAGAGTTTAGCGAATAAAAAAGGAGTAACTCAATGTTGTGTCCCAATTTTTCTGAAACAAAATTTCACAAATTTAAGAATAGATTTACCTTTTCAGTGACAGTTTCGTCCCGATTATGGCCGTGGACTTCAGATAGGATCAAGCCTAATGCCTTTGAGCAAATTTTAATCTAAACTGAGAATTCTCGAAATACAAAAGTCAGAAACTAACTTTCCTGCGATCAATGGCCTTCGATCGCCAACTATAAAACGCGACGTGTTCCGAAGCTAGGTACTGCCTCCACCCCCACCCCAACCCCCCACCCCCTGGTCCAGCCCTTCGGCACTGCCCAAGACATCTGGCCGCTGCGAGGGACGCACAAGATTAGCGCCAAACTTTTCTCGTTCCGTTCGAATGGGGCGATTTAACAACTTCGCCTCGCGGAGGCCGCCACTGAGATATTTCCCGCCGCGGTCCTCTCTTTCGCACTCTTTCCGAGGCTCTCGCTCTTCCCGTGGCTTTTCGAGTAATGACTTCATCACTGCTTATACCCTCCGCGGAGTCAATCTTTGCCTTGGAGTACTAGGAGTGACGAGGAAGCCCAGACTGGCTGTAATAAATCGGATCTTAGTTTCCAATTCAAACCAACTGGTTGTCAGATGAGAATATAGGCAGGCCAAATAAATTCTAACCAAAGGCCAAATAATTAACCACGAAAGTAACTACTCAACATAAAATTGAATTTCATACAGTCGCTTTTACTTCTACTAAAACATAATTATAAAATGTCAAAAACTCATTTTTTTACGATTTGTTATGGAAAGGAAAGAATTAAACATGTTAATAATTATTATTTACCCGTGACGGTTTACATTTTTTTTGGTTATCGAAATCAAAAGAGCCTAAACTTAAACCTAAAAGCAAACCAAAAACTGAAAACCCCAAGAAAACAAAAGATAATAAAACTAAATTCTAAAAAATGTTTAAACTGAAAAAAAAAATGAAAAAAATCTACTCCTTCATATTTTTCATAATATGATTTATAAAACATCAACGCCTAATCGTGGCAGTCTAGTGGTTAAAGCGATTGACTATTGACCCAAAGGTAGCGGGTTCGAATCAGCACATGGTCATACCATTTTTAACGCTTCATTACCACTATCTCCTTCGACTCTAGCACAAGCACATTTGGATTAGTTGAGTAGGGCCAAAAATATTTGTACATTATCTAGGGTCATAGCAATTCTTTGTTTACAAAAATAATACAAAAATGATATGACAATGGCTAAATAAGCCATCTTCGCATAATTTGGTTTTAAATAGTAATTGCTATGACCCGGGTTACGCATTATTTTTATTTTCATTTACATTGGGCTCTACTCAACTAAGATAAAAGTGGTTGTATTAGGAATCAGAGGTGGTGGCAATGAAACATTAAAATAGTATGACTATTAATTTATACGACCGATTTAGATATTATTTTTCATTTATGAAATATGTACTGCCAGTTCTGTTTTTTCATATGTTTGTTTCCTAGGTAATACATGCATTTGGAAAAATGTTACACATAACCACATACCTTAACCACATACAGTAAAATATAAGTAAAAGTAAAATTTTAAAGTAAGGATATTTTGTTGTAGAATGAATGCGTGTATGTAAAAAAAATGTATTGCTTAAGAAAATGTATATTGTTGTGAAAAAGTATTGTTTTTTATTGAAATTTAGGTTATTGGGTTACACATATAACTGATGTAAAGAATCTGAATTTACCAAAGTTTAGTACCAATATCAACCATTTTATCTCATACTATATAAACTTTGTTATTTAGTGTTGAAGTAAATCTATTGATTTTACCATCAAAGATAAGACAGATTAGATAAAACATTTAAGTTTTGCCAAGTGCAACAATATCCACGAGAGCATGTTATTAAAACATATTAATATATGTGTTGTTACATACCTAAAGAGGCAACTTAAAATAATTCCCATGCGGTCTATTCTGACCGTCCCTTTCGGTATTCCTACGATGGAGTAGGACGGCCTGATGCTACAACGCCTCTAACCCAGGAGTTCTATGGATGTGGGGAAACGTGCGGCGGCAGTGTTCACCGCTCTTCGTTCGAAACTGGAATTAGTTTGCGCCGGGGCCGAGAGATGGGATGACGTGCGCTCGGTTGTAGGAATGGCGGCAAATTCATACGTCACGCGAATGCACGCCGCTGTTGACATTTCAAAATGAAAAAATATTTTGTGTTCGAAGTGAGAAATAAATACTTATTTGTAAACATCTAAAAACAAAAAAAAAAAACTGCTTTGTTAAAATATGTTATAAAAATTAAAATAAAACAAAAGTCTTTTAAAACTCATTTTTAAATTGGTAAGTGCTTTGAACCTGTACATTTTCAGTGAATTACGGTTGTTTAAGGTCATGTTTTATTGTTATTATCGTAAATTAATAGTAACGGGTAAAACTACAAAAACTCATTATTACTTGAAATGTCCATAGAAGTAAATGAACAAAATACCCTTGACTGAATATTCTTCTTTAGTTTACGTAGACAAAATGAGTAATGAGAATAACATGATGAGGAGCACCATCAGGCCCTTGACCTTGAGAGCCGGATGTCTACTACTTCTGCAGATTTTATCAGCTCTCGGAGCCGACTCCTGGAATGCTTACCATGAGCAGCCCTGCTGCGGACCTGCGAATCATCATCGCGTTAGGCATCACAGAGGTAAGGACGAGGAATGCATTAAAATAAATTAATTTCAGGAAATAAATAATATACAGGATGACCCAGAGACAGTGACATCACTACCAAGCCCCTGAATACTATATAAGGTAATCCGAAAGTCGACGGTTTAGAAGTTGTACTTTTGTGATTTTTGAAGAATATCCTATCTTTCATTGCAGAAATTTACATAAAATTATTTTTAGTATATTGATAGATAGATTTAGTAAGGTGTAAGGTCTAAAATTAAGTACATTTCCAACAGTTTCGCGTTAATTGTGCATTTGTTTGTTTCTCAAAAACATTCTAATTATATACTAGCGTAAACAATTTTGAAATTTCTCTATAGAAAAAGATTTTTTTCACCCAATAAATTCTATTGTTAAGAATTACAACATGGGAACAACTTTTATTATATTTACTTTATTTTCTTATATCTGACTATGTAACGATTTGGAAATGTATCCGTACGCATGATTTAATTCTTGTCTCACGTTAGAAGTTGTCAGTCATACTGACTAAAAGTTCATACAATCCCATTGCAATTCCACACTCCTTAATTTAATTTACTTTTTATTTCCGCTCTTGTTAGTAATATTATAAACGAAAGAAAATTAAAAGTAATGCTATGTAAAATTTGGATCAGCTGGAATAATCAGACGAAGAACTATTTGTGCAGTATATTATTATTTGTTTTCTATTTTAAAATACAAGCGGTATAGTGTGATAAACAATACAAAAATATTTTATCGCGCATTATTTATTTATTTATTTAAAATAACATATACATTAAAGGTACCATTCCTCCGGTGGTATATATAGCTGATTGGCAGGTGGTGCAACGAAGTTATTTTAAACTTTTAAGCGGCATATAAAGGCCAGTCGCGCAGCTCAAAGTCTATTAGACCTGCAAAGTTATTAAATGAGCAGCAACTAATTCAATTTACCTGCGGATATTTTTATTAAATAACAAATTATTTGACTTTAAACTAAAGCCAATGACTATAATGAATCGGTTATTTAAGTGTCCAAGATTCGTAGTTAATACATTATGTAAGCGATTGATCTTAACGATGATTAATTAGTTTTCACTGCCAATCAACACAGAGAAGTAAAAATCCGTAAAAGCAACTGCCCGATTATTTGAGGCTTCCAGCTCCTCCAGTTGAGCTAAGAATATACCAATCGGAGGAAAAAAAACGTACTGTCGTTGAAATTTTATAGTAGTTCACTTGATTTAAGAGCTTGACAAATGCAGACTACATTGTGCTAATCACATAATTATTCAGAAGTATTTTTTGCTTCTAATATTAGAAGCAAAAAATACAAAAAAATACGCCTAAAAAACAATATTGTTTTTTAGCTACTCGAATTGCAAACCATTTTCGTTTTTCTTGCCGCTTATTCGTTAATTTCGCGGCTTAAATGTATTTTAATGCTGAACAAAACTCTTATATTTTGCTGACTGTTTAACACATAGCCACTCAATTCATATAAGCCATATAGGTACATCATATGATATTTTGAACAGTATAAATGTGATATAAATAGCAATATTAATATAAAAGTGTTATTTTAAAAAATCTCCGAAAAATGCACAAAAAATATATATTTTATAATGGTTGGCGACCGCGAAAGTTTAAAATCAGGTATTTTAAATAATGTTATTTATATAAGTCGCACGAGTTTACCAACATATTTAATTCAAATAAACACGCCTATAAAATAATAAACTCATGATATAAAGATGCTCATTACATATGTACCTACATAAAAGATTATGAGTATTTAATTGTCTACGATAAATACAATAATTACCTATATTGCGTGTTAATATGACCCATAACAGAATAATAATACACCAAAAGAATGCTATCGGTCTCATTAAAGTTCAATTCGTACGATGAAATTATCTAAACTGGGTAATTAGATAGGTACTTGAATTGTCGTAATACTTAATTTGGATTTTCGATGAATCACATGCCTACATGTAGGCAATCCATTCTTTGTTGCGAGAAATTTAATTTAAATTTGAATGTACGGAACGAATAAGTATGACACTACGAAGTAATCTAAAATAGATACTAGGTTAGGTAATCGTATTATTTGTAAAATTAAGGCTACTTTCGAAAAAAGATGAGGGGTGGAAAAAATACACTTAAATGTTCATAATACGATAAATATTTTTTAAACTTTAGCAAATAGGTACAAAAATATCGCAGTATAGGAATGAATTTCTCCTATTAGGCTTATTCTTTTTTAGATAGAATATGAATATTATTAGAATATGTTGTATTTTGATAGAATGAAGTCGAATCCAGGTACATTACAGGTACACGCCCTAACACGAGGCAAAAATTGAGAAAGTCTGAATAAGCAGTCGTGTAAAGATCGCCGCTGTGCTGACAGCGGACTATAATAATACAGGCTGTCGCGGAATATTTTTCTGCTACTATGCCTAAAAATACTAATTAAAAGCATAAAAACAAAAAAACGCAGCACCGAATTATAGACCGAATAATATAGTTGCTGTGTATTATTGCGATGTCACCGTTTGTTTGAATACGCAAACCAAATACAAATGACTTTGCCGTCTTTTCCGACACAGACTATTTATTATATTTACCAAATTATATTTCGATTAGCAATAATAACGTTTTCATCGCCGGCGGCGCCCTTTCAAGTGCGACAAAATAATTTATTATGCCAGATGCGGTACGTTTAGAAATTGTAGGTATAATTTATTTATTTATTTATCAGTGTACAATCCAGAGATACAATAAGATTATTTTCTAATACTACATTTATGTGGCCAGTAAATATACAAAATATAAATATTGTTGAATACTTTAAATTATTAAAACAATGTGAAATGTGCGTGCAGTGGTGTGGCGTGTAATTTGAAGTATGTGTATAGTGTGTGGTACTTCTATTTGTGGCATGTGTGGTGTATACCTACATATTATTAGTGGTATAATGCATTTATTCCTGTTTATTTTTTTTAGGACAAGGCTAACATAACTTATAATTAATATAACTTAAACTATATCAGTAGAGATTGAAAAGTAACAAATAGTATGAACAGAATATACATATACACACACACACACACACAGTCCTTTTAATAGATAAAATATAAAGCAACAAACGCAAAATACCGACTTATCTTTCTGTCTTGAAAGAAAGGGGTAATATTTAAAAAAAGGGTTTTTTTTTTAAATTGTGATTGCCTTTCATACCAAAATAACCGTGTCGTAAGAGCAATATTATTTTTCTTATTTATATTATACAGGCGAATTTATTTCTTGAGTTTAAGTGAGTAACCTCGCACCTAATAATGTTAGTTTATTCACACTTATTCAAAAGTTCACACACTCAGGGACAATAATTTTAAACTGCTTAAACACCACCTAATATTATAATGATCACTTTATGTATAGGTTTTTATCGGTAAATATAATTTTCATTATCCCAGTACCTCGTACTAACGTATTAAGGACGAAAAATGATTCTATTACGATAACGATGGTTGTGATCATTTACCTACTTATCTTCTTCGGATGAAGTTTGAATAAATCTTACGGTGAATCCGTCAATTCTAGGTTCTTGAAATCGAAATGTTTCCTCACGCTCTTGCGAATATCATGTGACCACTGTTCTGAAGGTATGGAGCTATTAGGTACTGCGTTTAATTTTGATTATGCTGATTGACTGTAGTTATCCGCACAACAATGTTCAAAATAAATAAAGAAATTATGATTGATCCGAGATTTTTATGATACCCGGCTGTTCCTACTAAATGTATGTTATACCACTTCATTCGAAAGAAACTTCAAACTCCGGAAATAAATTTAACCCTAATTACTGAACTAACAGCGTTACAAACATGAAGAGTTAATATAGGGTGTTTTTTTTAGAGGCGTGGTTTTCAATCTGGCACTACTTTTTTCGTAGTTGGTGTTTTTGACAGCTGTCACTTGATTTATGCTCAGTTTGGTTTGCCATTTCATAATGAATAGACTTACTCCTGAACAACGTTTGCAAATAGTGAAAATTTAGAAAAAAATCACTCTATTTTTTTTTTAAATCACTCTAAAATAAAGTAAAAATCGCCTCGTGGACCTGAGGCGTGGCCTCCAAGTTCGTGTGATTTAACACCGCTGGACTATTTTTTGTGGGGTTATGTGAAGTCGCTTGTCTACGCAGATAAGCCGGACACGATTAACGCCTTGGAAGAGAATATTCGGCGCGTTATTGCTGACATACGGCCCAACTTGCTGGCAAACCCTTATCTTTATAATAAAACTAAACTCTTAGCCATAACATCAAATTATATGCGTTTTATCTCTTCTTGAAAACCACGCCTCTAAAACCCTATATTAACAATTGCCTTAGATTCGAAAATGTCTTTTTGAAGTGGCACTAATGTTATATGTTTTAATACAAATGTAGGTATTTTCTGAAATACAAGTAGTTTAGAGGAATGTGTGTAGGTTTCGAGAAAATGCGCTAAATTGTGTTAAATGTGAAGCATTTATATTAAAACTTCTTAACGGGCTAATCTTATCGATGAGAGCGCTTCGAGACATCTGATTCCATCTTTTTCTCAAATGTTACATCGCTCTTTTTACGTTAATCCGGTTTTGATATCCGGCTGCTGACCCTCTCATACGATCAAGGCTATGTAATATTAATGCGTTCGATTAGCGTGAATGTATTTTATAAGAAGTGTAATCCGCCTGAAAGCCGCGCGGTTGGGTCTCGTTGGGTGTACCTAGGCGAGATCGATCGCCTTATCGGATCCGACGCGCCCATCCTCGTGTCCTGGCCCACAACGGCTATTACCTCATAAATCCCAAGTCTGTTATATGAAACATTAAGTCGGGCCGATCCGACGGGACGATAAGGAGAAAAAGGTGTGCTGCGTTCGGCTAAACGGCTTCGAAGCGCAGACCACGAAAAATGAACATTAAATTGCAATGGTTCACTATTAAACATTGCTTGTGCCCAATAAAAAAATCTAGTTAATTGGTCCTGCGATTTCTGGTGTTATTTGTAATAATTATATAAAGAAAAAATGTAAACTTTACTTGACAATATTTGACAATTACTTGACAACCACACACCCTCACGCACGCATACACTTTCTAAAATAGCGTTAAACTCAACAACCAAGTTTTAAATATTTTTATACACAGGCGTAAGCTTTAATTGACCTTATAATTAACCC
This sequence comes from Neomicropteryx cornuta, assembly GCA_020383195.1. Classification (NCBI taxonomy): domain Eukaryota; kingdom Metazoa; phylum Arthropoda; class Insecta; order Lepidoptera; family Micropterigidae; genus Neomicropteryx; species Neomicropteryx cornuta. The sequence continues at coordinate 15,520,385 of JAHKQU010000008.1, read as the reverse complement.
ATTGAAAAATGTATTTACTATTATTACGTTGTATGCTTACCTGTCAATAAATAAATAAATAAATATTCAACGGATCTTGTAATAACGTCTTTCTTGTTAGAGTTCTGCTGCAGCTGTCGCCGCACATCGGTACCCTCTATATTATCGTGATTCGTAGCTAGTTAGTTTTCACTCTTATAAGAAATAAACTAAAGGGATCGTGTAAAGGTGCAAGTAATTTTCAATGTAATAAAATTTAACAAAAATTAAATTAAATGTGCTCTTTTCCCTAGAATCCTGCTGCATACTACACAAAAACCTGGTAACATTCCTTTAAAATTGTTTGTTTAAGATACTACACAAAAACCTGGTAACATTCTTTTAAAATTGTTTGTTTATGGCCATTTTAAAATTACATTTGAGATTTTACCACTGAGACAACATTATATCATTTCGTTACTAATATTATAACCGAAGCACAAAATGAAACAAACCCTAACGGATCAAGATTCTTCAATCGTGAAGGTTTGTGTCGAGCACAAAAGTGTCACAATCTCTCAGTACCTTCTTCCTCTCTTGATAACAAAAAAGTGTTTGTGTGGTTACACCATGCGCGTTAAAGTTGATGAAATTACTCATAAACTGTTTAATAATGTTTAATTAATCTACATTTCAAAATTATCACTCCATACTGGCATTTGCATTCAACGATGTTTCCTTGCCTCTATATATACACCGTGCGCCAAGACCATTTCCTATAAAAAAAATCAGATAATTGGCTCTCCAATTTCAAACATGATTTGTTTTGAAGTCGTATAAAAAAATATAGTTTCTGAGAAAAAAATGTTCTTGTCATAAGTTCGTCAGCTCGCGAGGTCGCGCTGCGCCGGGTTATTGACCGGCCTTGGCTGAGCGCAAACGAGTAAACAAAGGAGCGAAACACAAAAAGGGAATTGAAGTATTCCGAAATGGTCTTGGGACGACCACATAAAAAGAAATTCAACGAGACAGATAACAAAAAATCTGATATCTTGGGTGACTAACCGAATCACTACATCACCTCCGAGCATCCTTCCGAGTTTAAACGAATGCCTAGGAAAAATTGTGTTAAGTTTTACTTCAAAAAAGTAATGACAAAGACATACCTGATTTATTTATGGAATTAGGAACTTGAAATGATGTTAGATGACAAGCTCGCATTCACGATTATAGTAATTCTTTAAATATGTGTCAAATATTGTATGTGTAGTGGAATATTCGGCGCATCTGTCAGTAGCGATGTATTTGTACCTTACTATACCTACGATCTTTCCACGACCTTTTTGCGTTATCAAGTTCGAACTGCTCCTCTTGGCTGCCATCCGCCCTATTATAACCGCCGCAGTTCAGGTGGGTTCCATTTTGTAAAGAATTCATAACCAGTGAAGCCTATTGTGCTTTTATTACTTGATAATATAACACCTCGGGCTCTCGGCCTAGTTGCGTTTCATTTTCCACCAAAATGATAATATTACTCGATTTCGATTTTCTGAAATTACAATCCCTATTCGTACTTTCAGGGTCAGTAAGCACTGACGTATTTAGTAGCTCTCGTTTTAGTATTAAAAAATGAAATATTTCCTACCTAATTTTAATAACATGTCACGTACTTGTATACTGTACTGGTTTGCATGATAGTTCTTTCCTTCTGTTTAAACATAGACCGTTTACCATTATATCACAAGCAGTTAAGGGCTAATGCATTAAATTGCGAACCATTTTAGGTTTAGTTTTACACGAAAGATTAGATTACACGAAAAATGTTAGACATACACTAAAATAAAAGTAATTGTATGAAAATTGCCACGGCCTTACTTATTTTTATATGTAGCGGCGGTATGTATGTATATATAATAACATTACTTCGATGAAAGAGATGGAACATGTTAAAAAACATAACTGGATATATAGATAAATATAACTGGATGGCCAAGGTAAAAAGATGCCATAAATAGCAGAAGCTTGGGGAGGCCTAAGTATACTTGTCCATGCAGTGGGCACAAGAAAAGTAGGAATATCTAAGCGTTCTTCGATATGCTGTTAGCTCTCTTCCAGAATGATTGTGTATAGCGTGTCACGTGTTTCCTGTAATAATAATCAAGGCAGACCCTCTAAGTAATGTAGTATTTTCAATCATGTAGATTATGATCAAAATTGGCCTTACTTTAGGAACATAACCTAATTTTATTAAAGTATTGCCTTGATTAGTATCTAGAAATACTTAATTCGATCTGCGCGTCTACTGATTATCATTAGTGTTTATGGACTTCATTGCAAGACACACTTCATTCATTGCAAGACACATTATTCGTTATCAAGAGGTTTGACATTTGTCTTTGCATTCTTTGTTCGACTCTACTTGATCATTGAACTTTAATTTAATAATGACAATGATCAATACTTTAACAAAAAGTAACAAATTTTATAAGCGTTTATGGTCTTTAGCAGCAACATTTTTTTTGAACCACCTTCGAGTATTGGAAAACTAACTGTTTTAGCTTCTATAGGAAGTTACACTTATATAAAGTCACCTTATCGGGCTTTGGTCGCTTTTTAGCAAAAATCGTATAAGTATTGATTTATTATACTACAATGATTCTCATTTACCATTATCTAAAAACCTTAACGCTCCATCTCACTTTCTTGTAAAAGAACATGTTAAATCTTAAAGATTAATTGCAACGCTTAAGGTTCGAACGATCGCTAAGATAAACGAGATGTTCGTAAAATGGCGGCTGAATCGGATCATTTCAGGCATTCATATATTTTATCCTCCTCCGTCGATGAGATGAGATGAAATCTTTTTGGTATTCTACGGAAGGAAGAATACTTCACAGAACACAGAAATTTCTTCTTCGAAGTCGATAACAAAATGGCTGACAAGGCGATGGATTTTATTTCGCTCTCCATCGGTTGCGTGTGTCTTTACTGGCATCTAGCTCGTGAACTGAAAAAGCTTTAAAGTTAGACTGTGTGTAAATAGTGCTAACGCTTGTGGGGTTGGAGCGAAACACTTAACGAAGAAAAAAGCATGTAACTGTACAAAAAAAAACACGTTTTCTTAATTATTATGGGATGAAAAGACTAAAAAAAGTACTGCCATATCAAAAAACAACCAATACCGTTAACAAACTTTCCGCCTACCTGATTTAACTGCCAAACAGGTATGAAAAAATATATCTTCGAAGAAATACTAAAATTATATAAATAATACTAATTAAAATACATAAAATCCAACCAGCTATTTCCTACATAAAATAAGTTCTCATTTCGACAAGACACCATTTAAACTGCTGCACAGAGCCAATCGGATTGCCACTGTGAGCGAATTCAGACGGTAGATTTTGAAAAATATCTTGGACTAACATTTGATAATAAATTTAATTGGATAAAATACACAAGTAAAATATACCGTACACTTCGGCTAATAATAACCAAATTTTATCATTTAATAGGAATCTTAAAATAAAAACGATTACGAATCCGATTACGATTGTAGATTCAATAATTAATCATGGCATCACGCGTTATGGAAATACTTTTAATTTTTTTTTAGAAATAATACAGAATAGGCTAATAAAAAAAACTCCCTAAAAACATTACATCAAAATATTTCAATGATGGTTGTTGGTTTATTTAAATATTGTAACATTGTACCGGCTTTTCATTTTTTACCACTTTTTCGATTCTGACAAGTTCAAAACACTCGTTCAAAATTCATACAGTACGCGGTAAATACAAAATGGAACATTGTGTAAAATGTTTACGATAAACGATAGTTGCAATTTATTGCATAATAAATTGCAATATTATTTTTTTTATGAATTTTCCAAGAAGTTTACCAAAAAATAATTTTAAAACTAAAAAATTGAATATGACGTTAAAAATATTTACCTATCTCTGAAAACCACTCTCTTTAAAAATGCAAAATGCATACGACTCAATATGTAAATGGGCTCACGATAGTGGATTAGTCATAAATTCGAGTAAAACTAAGTACATTCATATTCACAGCACCCACAACAAAAGCAACCACAGTATAGAATTAAAATCACACCTCGACGCGTGTCTACATAGCATACAAAAGCCTTGCTCTTGTCCCTCCTTAAATAAGGTCGCTACAAATAGATATCTAGGACTGACCATTGATGAAAAGTTTAATTGGGGTCCACATATCGAACAAGTATGTAAAAACCTACGTGCAATACTAAGCAAACTATCGGTTTTAAGATACAAAGTACCCTATAAAATACTAAGATTATTATATATATCACTTGCAGAAACACGAATAACATATGGAATTAGTACTTATGGTCTAACATTTAAAACATACATTCAAAAAATTAAAAAACTTCAGCTTCAAATAATAAAAACTATAGTACCAAAAAAAATTAAAAATAAATTAAAAAGTGAGGAAAATAAGTTATTTAAATATTGTAATACATTACCAATAGAAAAAAAAATTGATTATCAGGTAATATTGGAACAATTTTACTCTATGAAATATAAACAGAAAATACCGCACAGTATAAAAACAAGGCAAACAACAAAAGGAATTTTGGAAGTGGCCAAATTCAACAATGAATATGGCAAAAGAAGGCTGGAGAGAATTGTTCCAATTTTATTTAATAACCTTACGAGTAATATAAAGCAATCGAATAACTTATCTAATTACGTTTTAAAAAAAGAATTAAAAAAAATATATTGTAAATAGTATTTTTGTTGATGAATGTACTCGAAGCGACCGGTGTGAGATGTACTCGTATCGATTTCATTATAATTACACCGACGCGACTGGAAGTGACCGTTTTTTTTTATAAATAAACAATTAAAGACAGTCTGGAGAGATACCGTCATGTGTAGCTCGTCATTGCTAAAAGTGTTTTAAGTGAATATTGAATATGTTTTGTATATATAAATGTTATTAAATAAGTTAAATTAGGAACGAATGAGTTCACATAAAAACCCGCAAGGGTTTTGTGAACAAACAAATTAAATATGTATTTTGTTTATAAATAAAGAACTTATAAAAAAAAAAAAAAAAAATTATTTCTAGATAAATTAACATAGCTTGTTAATTATTGTTTTACAATGTTATTGCTAATTATATTTATTTATTATACTTAGTTTTTTTTAAATTACTACTATGCTATAAAAATGTATATAAGATTATATACATTATATATATTGTGTATGTTATTATATTATATTATATTATAATATTATATTATATTAATATAAGATTATTATATTTATATATGTAAAGGACGTCTAAAATACAGGACCAAGTAATGTGAACATATTTCACAAATATTAATATCTCTATGTTCAACACTTGTTTTTCAGCAGATAAGTTTTAGGTTTGGCTGGTAAAACTGTTTTGACTTAAAAGAAAAAAGTGTAAATTGATTGAATACATAAATAAATAAATAAATATAAACGCCGTATCCTTAGATTGTTGCTATACTAAATTGAGTCAAGAAGAGCTGGTATTAATGGCGTTATTATGGTACTGTTAGGATTACGTATTTGTTGACAAGCTACATTGTTTTAAGTTTCTAGGAGATCTATAGTTTGCAATGATGATTTTTATTTAGCCCCATTCTTTCACGACAATGTATTTGTCGATTTTCATTAATTAGGTCGATGTTTTCATATAGTACAGCTGTCGAACGCTTCTGTCGTTTACAATACATTTACTCGCCGATTAAAAATAGAAATGGCGGTCGGAAATAAATTAATTTAACTTTTTAGTAGGTCGCGCATGTTGGTTGCGAAATCGCGCTTAAATCCATTTGATAAACAAAACGTTTTATTGTAACATTTTTGATGCGTGGGCGTCGAAGTCGACGATAAAACGTTTAGTTAACCCAAAATGATGACCGCGCGAGGATAAAAGATGTATTCTTTAAAATTTAAATTTATGATAATTAGTTTTAGCGTAAATAATAGATTACATTTAAAAAAAAATCTTACAGCAACGACCTACCTGAAAACCACAGATCTCCGTGCTATACTGTTACTGATGAATCCCAGGAAAGTGAAAAATTTTCTTTTCGCTTTATAAGCATAATTTCGCATATCGTTCATTAAAAAAGTATAGGTAAGCAGGTATATCTCTCTAAAATTTTGTTTGTGTTTAAAATGTGTATTTTTTTAATACCCTATTAAGTTTTTCTCGCCTATGAGGCAACTAAGCTTTATGAAAGATACTCTGATTTAAATATAAAACACGTTCATGTTTAATCCGATCTTCAATTTTCCCCCAATCAATATTATTCATTCATTCAATACCAGGGCCAACATAAAATTTTAATAACTCTTCTCTTGGGAACATTATGGAGAATTTATTTTCTCAGATTTTCTCAATTTTCTCAAGGTTCAGAATTTATTTTCTCAATGATCGTTATTTCCTTGACGTCAATCTCTGATGATAGTTTGATTTACATTTTTATTTATTATTCCACATTTAATTTTTATGAAATAACAGGGTTACGTAAAAGTAGGGATTAAAAACCTAGTACCAAGGATTGTCATGTCATTGTTAGTAGTAGATAAATAAAATAAAAATTTTAACTTTATATTTAAATTACACAATGGCCTTTGACTAAGAGGTAGTGATAAACGAAGTTTAAGATTAAAAATTTATGTGTTTAAGATTAAAAATATATCCTTGGTAAGGTTTATGTACAATTTTAATATAAAAAATACACGCCTATCGTAAATATTAAATACATTTTTAAAGTAATAATTATTAAATGCGTATATATTCATAATAAAATCATTGTACCATTTAATTAAACATTTTAATCTTTAGGGCATTACTTTATAAATAAAAATAAACATTCGTAATTAAACTCTGCTAAGCTGAGAAAACCTAAATAAATTAAAAATTTCGCGTTTGCTTGATAGTTGTTACTATTTTTCATTTAAAAATGAAATAACTATGTTTTCTGATACCAAAAGTACGCATTGATTTACAAATTTTTCGATTATAATATAACTTTTTGATCTAAAACTTTTTTATTTTTGTCTTTCAGATTTCTCTTTATTTATTTATTCGCTCGGAGAAAATGTAAATGCAATCTATGTATCCTCGTCACTCGAGGAAGGAAGAGGAGGGCAGAGAAGGTTCGAAGGTTTATCAGGCAGACGACCAAACCATGGCAAAAAGCCATTAATCTCCGAGCGTGCATGAGAAGCTGTACGCAGTCTTATCGACGATCGGCTGTCATTAGCGACCGTGCGATCGCTTAGACCGTGAAATGTAGCTGTGCGTTACGCCAAACGCCATCACCCCCCATAAGTCTATACCTATATTACGTTGATTTGTATCGATCGTGCTAAAATATATAGACTGGTGCATATCGAATACCCTCTTAAATAAATTAATCACTGAGGGAAGTAAGACAAAATAGAGGAACGCATTATAGTCCCTTTCCCCTCGCACATCTCACTTTTATACTTGTGGCATGCCTGTGGTACTCGAGATGATTCGGCTCGCTTTTCATCTTTCGACCCTTCGGATCAACCCATTCTAAAGTTAAACGTTCTATAGTTTGACATATGAATAGAATTGAGTTTTCGTTTGCATTTTCTACAACATAAGAAAGGTACATGCTGTAACAAAAAAAAAAAAAAATACCTCGAACTTGATCGAATACATATTGAGTGAACGATGAACATATCACATGAGACTGTTTGTTTCCTAAAAAAAAGCATTATTTTGTAGCAAGTATTTTGGACGTTAAAATATTACACAAAAGAATTGTAAAAAAAATAATAAATTGCGTAGTTGGAATTCTCTCGTTGTTTGGTGGTTGAAATCTCTTATAATTTCTTACAACAAAAAAATGTTGTTTTATTAAATACACATAATGTATGCAGGTAGTGATTTCATGATTTGTGTGAAAGAGTGGTGCATTGTGTTACACTCCCCGTGTTTGTGTGAGATTATTTTTATTTTAAGGAAAAATTACAAACAACTTTTATAAAATGTTGATGCAAATTACCTAAACAAACTTTAAACTTACATAGTGTATCATAATATTAAACAGAGATATTATTATGAAACTATAGCAATTACGCTCGACCATGAGTGCGACATTAAAGACGCCTTTGACGCTCAGATTAACCGTCCTTGCGACAGACAATACGAGTAGTAAGTACTCGTATGTGAAAATATATTCCTAAATTCAGACAACCAAAAGATTTTATTACTTTCTGTCTTTGATATCATTAAACACGCCCAAATTTTTAGCAAAAGTTTATTACCGTAATTAGTAGTTGCACTTTGTAGAATTTTTTTTAATGCAATATTTTCAATTAAAATGTTTTCTTTTAATTTTTTTCAGTTGTTACATGCTATAGTTTTTAGTTTGTGTCAAAAAGATATTAGATAGTTATTTTAGCGTTTAACTATATTTACTAATAAGCAATACCAATTACAGTTACTAACTATAGCATTAAAATGATAATGGAAGCGACTAGGACCGGTGTCACGGTAGGAGCAAAACTCCAATTAGCAAAGAGAAGGCCGAAACAAGAAGAATTGCAGAATGTTTCCGAAAACTTGAGCTGAAACTTTCGAAAAGTTGAGATGAAAACTTTTGAAAAGTTTTCTTTTCATTTCCTTGGCCCGCGCCTAGCGGCGAACTTTACCAAACTCTCGGGGATGATAATATTATCGTTAGAGATTTCAGCATCTCTACCTACCGTTTGATATTTTAAATATAAAAGTGTCCTGGATTAAATATCATAATATTGAACAACTTGAGCTTATTCTATGGGTGATTAAATATGTAAAGTACTTAGTACATTTTTAGTACGAACCTACTTCCTGCAGGTAGAATAAATATTCTTTTGCATTTTATTTTCTTTTTTTTTTCTTTTCTTATCTATCTTAACCTATTGAAACTATTGTGTTATTATATAGAATGTTATTTTTTCATCCATAGAAAAGGCGCCGTCTTTGTGGGGGAAATGTAAAGGTGTTTTGTTAAAAAAAATGATAAAATATATAAAAGATACTAGTTGTAGTTTGTTTAACAATGTTCTGTATGTATTTGAAGATATGAAAATTATAACCAAACGACTTATAAAATAATAGAAATGGTAACACAATAACTATTAAAAAAAAGTAAAAGAGAGAAGGAATAAGGTTTAGTGTCTATGTTAATAATAATTATTATTGTTTATTTTATGTGTTGACAAATTACTTATTACAAAATAATCAATCAAAATAAAAATAATAAATTATATTTAATGTAGCTTTTTAAAAACTTCTCATGTAACTACTGTTTACAGGCACTAATATACAGTTTCATTCAGATACCTTATGCTAAAATCATCAATATACCACTTAGTTTACTTTGATACTTTGCTTTTATTTAAAGTTCCAATTTACCAATGACAAACGCAATGTGTTTATTTAGTGAATCTTAATCAAAACTTTAGTAAATTCGATAATGTGAATTTTTAATGCTGTTATTTTACAATTAATCCAGGACTTTACGGGTTTTAACTGTATTACAACCGATAATTGCACTATTAATTGCAAAACTATTTATTGTTACATTTAATTGCAATGATAAAACCTTTTTTTACAGTTTAAAAGCTTTATCACCTTCGCCCATTCCATAGTCTCTAATGCAAATTCTACGTGCCAGTAAAGGATACAGTATTGTCGTAACTAAGAAAAAATAAATGATTATATTATATGTAAAATTAAATTAATGTGCGTATCGACTTACAGAGGTGGTTAGCAATTTCCTGCTACCACTTTTAAACTAACTATATTTTCCGAGTGCTCATTGTCGATTTCGCTAATTTCTGAAAATAGCATTTCAGTCTACCGTGCAACTTCAGCGCCGGGCGGTTTAATTGAAATCTGCCAGTCAGCGTCTGCTCTTCCCGCGCCGGCGCGAGGGCGGGCGGCGCCGCTTTCGGGGGAGCGTTTCGGCCACCTTGTAATTGTTGTACAATTGCGCAGCAGTGGACTGCAGCAGTTAAAGTATAATTACACGTCGGCCCCGGCCTGTTTAATTGTCGCCTAGTGGCTGCGGCAGACGGCGCGGCGCGCGGCTCAAAACTGCATACGTATCAAAGCGTTCTGCCGGAAGCGAGCCGAGAGACAAATTTGATTTCACCGGATGCAGATTCGATGCCATAATGTACCATTAATAGGTGCATCTTATAGACTGAGAGACTCGGGATATTTTACACAGGGTGTATTTAAATTCACTGTTGTTCATTTAGAGATTAGAGGGTCGATTTATATCAACAACTAAACCGGTCAATATAATTTCGAAATCAAAAATGTGATCCTATAATAATTAGATTATTAAAAAACTTCGTTTCCTCTCGAAGTAAATCGTAATACAATGATATATCGCTTTACCGGACCGCGCGTGAATCATTGCGGCTTAGTTACATAGAATAAATACGTTTCGGTGGGGATCACGCCTGCTTACATGCTACGTCTTCCGTCTTCTGAAAACAGAAAGTGTCATCACTTACGAAATATCTATATATAAAAAATACACGGTATATCACAAATCCAAATCCGTTATTGCATAGACTTTTAATTAATTGTATGACCTAAATAAAAACAATGAAATAATATATTTTATTAATAATAATTTATTTTTAGAGTCGAATTAGTTCGAAAGTTACATTACAAAACGCACACAATATATCAAAATGGATAACCTTGAAAGTTACTGTTTGAAAATCAAATGTGTGTTTCTCACTGTCCCATTAATATTTTATTTAGTTTTTCTATAAATTTGTTGTGAGGAATTGTGTCAAATGTCTTGGCCAGATTAAAAAAACACCCCTGCTTTGAATGCACATTTGTGGAAATTAATTTGGTGATTGCATCGCTTGGTCCTAATTTTGCTCTAAAGCCACATTGACCATTTGACAGTTATATTGTTAATTTCTAGATATTTTGTGAATTATTAGCTTAGCAAAAAACTTAGCAATATTTTTTACTGGTGTTAGAAAAGACTTGGTGTTTGTATATGAGAGGCTAATGATTTGATACAGCCGAAGATATTTGGGATGAGTAGGTTAAATTGGTTAAATGGGGAAGGGTGGTGTAAAGCAAGGAGCTCTAAAAGCGAGCTTTATTTGAAGCGAAGGAAACGTGCCGCGGAGGTAACCGAAGGAATCAGCAGTTGAGGAGAATCAATATTGACGTTTTACATCAGGGCATGAGTAATCCTTCCCCTCTCCGGCAAAGAGGTTAAGGGTAAATTTTTTAAAGGTGTCTTGCGTGTGTCTCCTTTAATGAAAGAAAGATTTCTGCATAAATGCAGATATTAGGCTATAAAATCAGAACTATTCCTCTTAAAGCGTAAGACAGAGATTGGCTAGTGTTTAAAATATGGATATATTTAGTTATGATAGGCAACCGAAACTGCATTTTAGTCTGAATATAATTAAATTTGGTATAACGTTAAAATATCTTGTAATAACTAAAATATAAACAACACCACCCAACAAATAAAAACCAGAAAGGGATGCAAACATTATCGTTTACCTATTCCAACAATGTCTTACAATACACACACACAGTTTACAGTAAGTTAAATTTTGCCTATTTATATGTATAAGCCAAAATAAATATAATAATAGTTATTATTACAAATAAAACGCAGGATCATTTTGCGGCTTTGTAGCTGAAGTTTGAGTCTATCCCCACACGACTAGTTATCGGGACGTTCCACCCTTTTTATTATAATAATATTACAAAATATGTTATCACAGCTGTTTTTTCTTTGTCATAATATTTTCTAAGTGTAAATTTTATTTTTAGTTTATTTTTTAAATATGATCTTGAACATTTGAATGTTTTTTAAAAAATTAAGTGCGACTAATTATCGGTGCATATTTCACATATCATTTTTCTCAAACCCAGAAATACGAATTATTGTTACTCGAATCTATTTTAAAATGCTTAAAAATAAATATTCTCGATTTAGTCTTATTTCCTTACCGGGCCAGATTCACCCCCAGAAAGAATTAGGTGTTCCTGTATAAAAAAAATTGGTTACCGTTTTATAACTTTTATTACTACTTTTATACTAATTGATAGTTATGGAAAAACAATTTCGAACGTAAAAATTCCGTTTATTTTATTACGAGACTTTTCTCCATAGTTTATTCTTTTGAACCCGATCAGAACAATGACTCATTATGGAATAGTTTTCGAACAAAAACTGCATTTACAATGCACACAAAAGCCGTTGTCCCGGCAGAATCCTCCGGGGGTCGGTTATACCTAGACTCATATTTTTCTTTTTCAAATTACCTTTCTCCACAACGGTGAAAAGTTTATTGCCATGGAATACTATTTTTTTCTTAAAATCGGTCATTAGTTTAGTTTAGGTTTGGGGAGAAGGTATAACAGGAAGATTTATTACGCCATCTGCGAAACATTTTTTTAAAATGCCATCTTACTATCTTATGTACCTTAAAACCTGACCACACCTAAGGACGTCTGTAGATGTAGCTACCCAAAGGAAACTAAATTGGTTTAGGACTCCCGCAGACGGGAATACTCAGGAGTGAATGAAGTCGTCAGTTCAGTAAAAGCGTCTTATAGTATATCCCTACAAATAACAACTGTACAATACATAAAAATTTAATAAACAAAACTTAAGTAAAATTATACACAATTTAATTAATCTTTAATTAATTTAATAATTATCTGAATAAATAACAGTCACTACAAATTTTGTCAAAGTCAGTCAAAGTTTGTGTGCAAAAGCGCTACAAAGTTTTGCGGTGTCTATATTTATATTTATAGTGTTTTTTAAAGCTATTTTTGGTAGTAGAATATTGAAAAAAAAAACCTTATGTAGAGATAATAATAAAAAAGTTAAAGTAGTTACAGTAGCTTCGTGTGCAGACTACCTAACGCCATGTGCAATAGTTTCCAAATAAGCATTTCCGATATCTGGTTGCATCTCCAGCTCCAGCCCCCGCAGAGGTTAGTTCAGCGGGCGGTCAAACATTAAACTTACATAAACATCGCGGGCGGCGCGCTTCGCCCCGACCGCGGCGCTCGCGTATAAAATTTCATATTACGGGCGTAAATAGCGCTCAAACGCTCAAAACTTTACGTCCGCCGCGCGCCGTTTTATAGTCGCGCGTGTAATCATATTAGCTTAAATAATTTACAAAGTTCGGGCTGTGCCAGAAAAATGATGACGTTAAAAGCATTCTGTAATGTTTAAAAAAGGGGTCGAATTAAATAATATATAAATATTTATTTTTGTACTTACACATCATATATGTAACAAAAAACGTATTTGAAATTTAGTATAACAATAAAATTACTACTTAATATAAGACTCAAAAGGAAAGATATAAGGGGGGAGTTTATTGCCGTAGGACAATCTCTATCAGATAATTTAGTCGCGTAATAAAATATATTATAATCGCGGCATTAATCAATCTTATATAAAAATGAATGTCATTTAAAATACGTACCATATTGACCATAGGCAAAAATGTGTTCTTTGGGACTACGTTTGAAAATGGCAACATTGGGAGATTCACTAATACTGTGATAATGCTATCTATTAGTCGGCCCGGCCACATGAACCGTGGAAGACTTTGTATAATACAATGATCTATGGTTTATATACTATAAATAAAGTTGTGATGGCATTCCGAAAGTTCAGAACATGAAGTTCTCTTCTTTTCCAAACGACTTTAAGGAAAGGAGGAGATTTTCAATTCGGTCTGTAGTTTTTTTTATTTTTAATGTATTTAAGTTATTAAGAAACAAAATGGTTAAAAAAATGCTTGTAGTTGATTCCACCGAAGTTTCATACATTTACTTATAATGTAAGGTAGCTAAAATTTAAAGGTTTAAAAAACCGAAAATAAATAAACCCGACACGAAAAACACTATGAAAAAGTGTTCTTATTAAATGCAGGTTTATTTTGAAGTATTTTTTTGTCATGTCACACACAGACAAAATATTTACCTTATAAACAGGTCTTTGATCGAGTATGATTCTTTCAAAATACGTATTATTTGTATAACAATTATAACGTTACTTTATTAATTATAATATTAAATTATGACAATTTTGTCAAATTTGATTTTGCGAATAATAAAATATCATTTTACCGATTTAACTGTTTAGTACTGTTTTAAATTGTTTGACGATTTAAAGATAGGAAGCTGTCAATCACAAAATAATGACACAAAATAATATATTTCTTAAAATATGAAAGTCATATTTACGATTGAATATCAAACCGTTAAGTATCTCCGCTAAGATGTAGGTCTGTATTGAAATAGGAATAAAACGATATGTTAATAATGCTTGCAGTCGACAGACATATGACTTGTGTTCATTGTTAAGCTAGATATTCATGTTTAAGTGTTGAGTGGGTGGTTGCTTAAGGAACCTCTCATGAACACTAAGTGTTCTTTGAATTTAGGTGCTTGTCATACATAGGATGGCATGCCATAAACAGTTACACGTTCTACACACATCTATGAATAATGGAATGCTTGTAACATGTTCCAAAAAAACATAATACTGGGCTGGGAACATGCTACGGATAAATTGAATAAATAAGCCTTTTGACAATTCCTATTTGTTACTACAATTAGAGTAAATTTTAATTTGAAAGATTTTTTTAATTGAGGTAAAATTCTCGGGGTAGAACTATTTATGCGTAGTATATAATATAATATAAATAAATATATGTGTATAGTAAGTACTAAAGAGGTTTCAAATGTATTCTAAAATTGATCAACGATCTTATTGATTAACAATCTTAAATAAATACGAAATAATAAATGAAAACCGGAATCGATCTAAAGTTTAAACTCAAAATAGGTGGATTCTCAAACTGATTAATTGTATTTATTGTTTAACCATGTAATAATAGTTATTTTATATCTAAAAATTGTATTATTAAACAATTAACTTATTTAAAACACCTGAGTATTAAATTATATATTTTTTTAATAACTATGATAAATTTAACTGTTATGTAATTTAAATAAAGAAAACAAAAATAACATAAAAAACAATGTAATATCATAATATGTTACAATAAAATAAAGTATTAATGCAACCACTTCCATACATGAATAATATTCAAGTGACTGTGCGGAAGGAAACGCTCTGTTATATTACGTGAACAGATATTATTAACTTAGCGGGTAGACGGACAGATGTTGCCAACCGATGGAAGCATAATATTATTACTCTCAAACATAACATTATTTTAGTTGGGTATAGATGCTGCCTGATCACCTTGGCACAATTTTACATGCTGCGTATTAATTTACAACTCACAAACATTTATTATTTTGCATTAGTATTTTCATGAAACGGTGTCACCTTATAACGCGCACGTCTAGTTGTGATGTGCCAAATTTACAACGAAAACTTTGTCTAAGCCAAGGCGGGTACTCGCTAGAAAGTCGGGCAACGGCGGGAGTTTGAAAACTAAATTTGGCATATGGGCTGAAATGGCCTGTGCCGAAATTAAAGCTGGCCCTGGCGAACGGAAACCCCCAGAGCGGCCGGTAAGTTGGCCGCAGTGCAACGTCAGCTGATGTTTCCGTTGTGTTTTGACACGTGACTCACCCAAACTGACGTTTCATTACTCGGTCGGTCGGCAGGCGGGCGAAAACGCGACTCAGGGCTGCTAAATTTCAAACATTAAACTATATTTTCTGCTCAAATCAAAACAGAGTATATTAAAAGCCGTGTTTTAATACAAATGTAGTATAAAGGCTCTTGAAATTGATATGTAGTCTTTATTTGGAGAATAGGTATGCAGAAATAGGTAATAATGTTATAATGCAGAAATAATATGCGTTTTTTTCGGCGAAGGGCGGTGATACTTCATTGTTTTTCAGAATCTTAAACTTATCGTGAGAATCTTGCGTTTAAAAATATTACCAGGATTCAAAGTCATAATTAACATTACTTTTAAAAACCGTAAGGCTTTGTTACTATGCCAAAATTAGACAATGACAATTGATATTTTGATTGAAAATTTAATTGCAATGATCATAATATACAGTTTCTAGAGTACCTAACCTAATTAGTATAAATTGGTAATTCTTTAAGTGAGACTTCGTCGTCTGTCTGTATCCTATCGAAAGAAGGACAATATTAATTGGTGGGTAATTTGGCATGATGACACAGTATGATGTACATTATCTATATAAATTAATGGTGTTCCTTCGTATGTATGATTCTATTTCACCTCTCTCCACTCTCTTTCTTTCTTCAACCCCCTGCCTTTCCCTATCGTCCGATCGTCAAAGTCATACAGGGTCAAAATCCTCGATTAATAATAGCATTTTTTGCCTACATTTCGTTCGGAACCTTTTTGATGCTATCGGTGATGCAGACTAAAAGCGAATACGTCATAAATTTCCTGTACTTTGACAGACAATTTATAGGACTGGTCCAGCATTTAAACTGTTTTATTTTTAGTTGTTTGATAAGAATAACCTAATAAACGCTACTGTTTGGGTAGAGATGCTGCTGAAAAAAAATAATTTCGGAAATATTTGTTTAAATAAATTTTCATAATAATACAGTAACTTAAACGACTCATAGCTATTAAAAAAAACAGATGATTCTAAATTATTGTATTTACTTTGCTCACTATTGGTATATCATTAATAAAATATTTTCAAAATTTAAAAAAAACTGTTTTGCTCTTATTTACTTCATACTATATGTTTATGCCCAATGTATTTATATATAACGCAATTTAATGTTAAATATTTATTTAAAAAGTTTATTTATTTAAAGAGTATATTATGTTTATATAACATTTGTTTAGCGTTTGTATGTAAGTGCATCTAATTAGAGAGTTAACAGACCTTATGAAATCTGCTAACATGACTGGTACCTAGGTACTCGATTTGCTTTTTTGTTTGCAATTTACTATGGATATGGATTATGGACTATGGTATTCTATTTTGATATTTACTTTAAGTAAACTTTAAGTATATGTTACTGATACCTTATTTTGTTTAATAAAAACTTTGAATTTGAATTTGAAAGGTCTCGTAAATATTAAATAAGCAAACACTGGTGATAGATTTGGTTACGATCTTAGTAAAAACTACATTAGGTTTCGAGATATGAACACTTTCAGGAATTTTCAAAAACCACTGTGTTTTGAATGCCGTCAATACAAGTGCAGGATTTTATTTACGACTAGATATGGATTTCTTGAAAAAATCCACGGATTTCGTATTTTTTTTTTCCAATTTGGTGTCCCTCAATTTCCAACCTTGATTTTTGGCGCTGTAAAATAAAATGTACTAAGCTAAACCGGCAACTTATCTATTTAGTTCAGATTTAAAATGGTAGAAAGCTTTTAATTAACCCTGTCTGAAGAAGAGTTATTTCTGTTTTAATAATAATGTAAATATTGGTGTTTTTACAAATATTAGTAGTATGTAAATTTCGACCATATTCAGTAGATAATTTGCTACAACAAGATAATTTGTTAGCAGCAATCAGCTGCAGTAATTTTAAGATTATTAATCTAATAAATGTTGAAATTCAAATTGCTCGTTTTCTGTTCAATTGCAGGCAGCCCAGTTTCGAATCTTTTACGGTAAATATTTTATAATATTGTTTGGGATTTTATGAAATCATTGCACAGTCGAAATAGATTTTTAGTCGAAATTACGTGTCGCGCGTTTAATCACTCTGATTACATTTTTAAAGCGTTCGCTGGCATGTTTCTCGACTGATCAAAGTAATGTTTGATGAGCGGAGAGTTATTTTCGGAACGGAATCGATCAAAGCGAAAAATGCTCCTGTTGGAGAAAGCCAGCCCAATCCTGTCGCTCCGATTAGGCCCGACGCTATAACTCATCGGCGCGTCTGTTTTCGAAATGTCTGCTTGTCAAACATTATTTTCAACGTTTAAAGTCCCTCGCGAGATGTCTGGCGTCAAATAATGTCTAATTGAACGGTTTGGCAATATAACAATGGCATTATCATTTTAGTGCCCAACCAAACAAAATTTTATTACCCAAAATTAAAAAAAAAACTATTCTTTAACTATTTAATGTCTACAAATAGTATGTATTTAAAATCACTACTGTCCAATTGGAAACATTGGGTTGATATTGAAAACTATGCCCTTTTTAACAAATTCAACTTTTTTGGATAAAAAAAATATCCCTTTGCGAAGCTGACATGCAGCTAAGTTATAGTCGACCGCGTGCAGTTAGACGCGTTATTATTATGATGATAATTAACCCATTTAAACCAAAGTTAAATTTCTAATATCTCATAAGGGCGATCCTAGTCGCGATATGAATAAAATTCAAGTAATTTTTGCACAAGTAAAATTGCATAATGTATTTCTTAAATACCGTACTTAGATGTTTTTTATAGTAGGCGTTTGCCGTAAGTTTACATTATATAAAAATCTGACAGTATTTTGACATTTGAAAAATTCGAATTATTTTAATATTTTAAAGATTGAAATTTTACAAACTTATTATGTAGCCAGATTGTGAATACCGAACGCACAGATAGTTGCATCGCTTGATTTCAAGCACGCTGGTTTAAATACAGGCCTGTATTTTATGATAGCCTTTTCCTCTCACCTATCCATCTGTGCGCTTATGAAAGACGGTCAAACTTCCATTAATGTAGTAAACAAATGATTTAAAAAGAAAACAATAATATTAATGTAACGAATATGATGTATAATGAATGAGAAGTGGATAATATAATGAATATTTATAAGAATAACTTACGTTCAACGTACGATATATGCAACTGAATCGTCATGGCTAAAAATAAAAAAGAAAGTGTAAAATATATGTACATTACGATATATATATATATTATATATACATATATTTTTTTAAATTATTTTTAGATTTTACCGTCATGGACACTAAAAATAAATTAGTCAGAAAATATATCGTGCCCATTTATCAAAACTGTCCGGAAAACTATTGAATCAGCTTTGTTGAGTAATGAATAATGAGATGTTCCAGTCGCTGTGCGATAAAAACATCGCATTTATGCAAAGGCAATCCAAATATAAAATATTATGAATAATGCACACAGGAGGCTTTTCATGGACATGTTGAGCGTATTGTATCCAATAATAATATTATTATAATGGGGCATTTTTACATACCTAGTTTTATTACTATTTATTAAATTGATAGTTATTATGTTCTGAATTTTTAGGTAGTGTCAACTGACATCAGTATTATTTTTTTTCTGATTAAACACGCACTCATTTACGTCCGTGTTCAAAAAACTAGAATGTCTTTAATTTTTTTTTTACTGAAAGTTTAGAACGAATTTATCGTACAATGTTCTGAAAAAAATACACACTGTTTAAATATATAATCTTAAATGAACATTAATAAAAACAGAAAATATTCGAAGTATTATTTTCACTACAACTCGAATACTTTTAATACGTTAGGCGTCGCAAAACGCTCAAAGTATTTAGTTGTTAGCAACTGGTTTAGCACTAATAAAAATTATACCGCTGTTAATAATGGTACATTCTGTATTAACTGCGGTATGCGGTAACTGCATCCATATGTCCATATATCCCAGTAATAAAATAAAATGTGTGTTACACTTATATTAAAACTAAATATAAAGTTATTATTTTTTTATTACTACTGTACGTTATATATTATTATCAAAATGTAGTATGAATACATTTAATTACCTGTCTGTTAAGTAATTCACCCCACAAACCATGATGTTTAAATTTAAAGGGAAACAGCGCTAGAGGACTGTACAGATGGTTATCTTTCAAAATCAAGCATTCCTTTACACCGAAATTACATTAAACAGTTTGAAAACAAAGAAAGCTACCGAAGAGGGTACTTCTACGCTTTAGAATTAATTACTTTGACTTGTTTTATTGTGGTCCAATTTAAATTTTGCGCAGCCTGCGGCTAAATCGGCCGGCATGACACGCAATCGCTTGAATTGTGGATCGATCGCCAGAAGAACTTGAGTAAAGTATGAGTACAATCCGATTATTGAAATGGATTTAAAAATTTTCTTTTTACAAGATTTTATTTAACTTCAAATAGTTCTTCAAAAGTATTAAATTACTCATGAAATTGAGTATATTTATGGTAAACATTCTTATCATTCGAATTCTAGTAATTTAGGTGTATATTTTAAGCGCCCCAAGATTTTCAGTGACCTGGAAAAAAAATATTTTCTACATTAAAATTCATTAATTAAAATCTTGTTGTTAAAAATATTTCTTTATTTACAATATAGTACTCTCGGCATTCCTTTTATCAACTTGAACAGAAAAGAACGTTTTAAAACCTTTCAAAAAAAAAGCAAACAAAAAATGCAATTGAACTGGAAATAATCTAACTATACTTTAAATAGTTGAGGGGATATAATAGTGCTAAATAGCTCTAAATTTATAGCATTAAAATAAATAGTTATAATCGAGGAGTCGAGTAGTCAAATATCGCCTAAAACAAGAATACCTTAAACGCTTTAAAATTATGGTCCATATGGTAGTCTTTGAGCAGAAAAGAAGGTACCTACCTCTAAATAAATTGTCAATGTATTCAACCAACTATCCACTTCCAACGACATGACAAAAAAATGAACTCCTTCTAAAAGGAAGTCGAAAGTAAAAATAAATGAAGGTAGGACAAACGAAGCCGAATAAAAGTAGAGGTAAGATAGAGGAAGGAGTTACCTCGACGGTATGTCACCGGTCATGGCGGTGCAGAAAGTTATTAAAAGAGCAGGACACAACAGGATATACTGTTATAACGGATTTTAGTACAGTGCTGATCCATTGGAGAGCAAAATGAGCAAAATGCGTATTTTCGTATTAAAGTGCCACAAGAAAATATTTAAAATCTTCTGGCCTACAAATCTAACGTTAGGTTAAATTACATCCGGATACAGGAGGCAATATATATACAATGACAGGACGGATGCAAACATATCCCCGCAGATAGCGTAGATAAGATAGTGCAACTGCAAAGAGGATGAACTAGATCGCAAAAATCCTTAAAAACGGCAGAGAGAGCAAACCGCTTAAAAAAATGATACAGTCAAAGATGTATTAATAAAACAATGGATGCAATCATTTGAAAGTGGTAAAAGCATCTGAAAACCGTATGGAAAAACGTGGCAAGCGAAAGATCTTGACAGCTAGCGAAAACCCTGTGCTCCAAAACAGAACGGAAAACCACGAAAATTGGGAATTTTCACATGCAATAATTTGAAAGACCTCTCAAATTAAAAAAAAAAAAATATTTTCAAAGAGAACTAAATTATAGAGAAAAAAAACAAACGTATCTGCTTTAACAATCAAAAAAATATAGATATTTAAAATAATGTTCGTAACAAATATATGTACCATATTCCATGTAAAACGGGAAAGATTATTAATAAATGTAAATACAAATAACCATTTAAATTAAAGAAAAAAACTGAAATTTCCCTTTCCTTCAGCACATTCATCTTATCGTGTCTCCTTTACGCGTGGAACGATCGTGTCTGGGTTACAAACGGCGTTGACAAGGCTACTTTATACAATACAAAAAATAAAATAAGTCTCTTAATAATTTAAAATCCCTGAATGACATGAATGGCATATGACAGTAAATCAGACGAAAGGGAGGAGCAGAGGTAAAAAATATTATTAAAAAAATAGGATATAGGTTAGGTTAGGTTAGGTAACCAACCTACGTATTTGTTAAAAAATTTATGAAAGAAGATTTTATGCTCTTTAGAAGTAGGTCAAAAAGTGACTGAAACATTTGAACTAAATGAGAATTGCAACCGTGTAATAATTATAGTTTGTTCACGAATTAACAATTTTGTGCTGATTTCAAGAAAATTATTAGGATGAGTATTCTTTACCATATTTTTTGTATAATTTTAGAGCATTTAATTGCTGCATTGTGTCGATTGTGTTGTTGAAATCTAAGTGATTTACGCCACTCATGTTGATTTTGTTAATATTCGAGGATTCTTTTCAGCTGGCAAAACTCAAAGAATATTTTAGACTTACGTAAATATTTAATTAATGAACCTTTTTGAAATTCGCACTAGTCGACATTAAAATTTGATAACCGTACGGCATGGTGCGTGTGGAATATAATGCTATGTTGATTTTATTTCAATTTGACAGCTATAATATCTATATTAAATGTAAAATGTATTTTTTGTATAATTTTAGAGCATTTAATTGCTGCATTGTGTCGATTGTGTTGTTGAAATCTAAGTGATTTACGCCACTCATGTTCATTTTGTTAATATTCGAGGATTCTTTTCAGCTGGCAAAACTCAAAGAATATTTTAGACTTACGTAAATATTTAATTAATGAACCTTTTTGACATTCGCACTAGTCGACATTAAAATTTGATAACCGTACGGCATGGTGCGTGTGGAATATAATGCTATGTTGATTTTATTTCAATTTGACAGCTATAATATCTATATTAAATCTATTAATACACATTATAAATAAAACTTTTGCCATTTTATTTGTGACATGTCTCGGTCGTAACTCACATCACAAGATGTCAAAGAAGTCAGCGGTAGGTTACTTATAGATACTTTGAAGTATTTTTAATAATTATTCTTCCGTTTAATTTTTATCTTTATAATTTGGCTAATTCTTTCATACATTTCTGTTTAATTTATTTTAACAATTTTGTTCCCGTTAATTGTTCACTATACATATTAATGTAATATTAATTAAATGTGTTTTTTCTTAAAGTGTGAGTCAACGATAGATAGGCATATGTTATTTAATATTTTACTTACAAAATGTAAATGTAAAATATTGGATTCTAATTTATATTACCAGAAGAAAAATACTAACATGAATGTAAAAAAATGCCTTTTAAACACAAGTGTTTGTACAAAAACTTTTTTAATCGCGAAACAATAAAGATTAAATAAGGGGATTAATTATGCAAACTACATTATAAATATAGTAATATAAAGTAATTTGGAAATAGTTCAGGATATGCAATAAAATTATAATAGTGATCGGAACAGTAATGGGTTACTATTGTAGTAATGTAATGGTTAGTAATGTATCTTAATATTTTTTTGACAAAAACAAGATTTTAAACAATACAAGCGTTTAATGTTATCTGGTGAAAAATAAACGTCACTTATGGTGGCATTGAACTGAACTGAACTGAACAAAATAAGTTATAGATTTATAGTTTATTTAAAGTACAAAAAAAAATGGTTGGGCTAAGCACTATTTCTCACCATAATAAATGTATCATTAGTCTTAAGCTCATACAATTATATTTATAGTGATGTCTCCGCGTTCTCTTTTGGCCCCGAGCGCATCCATTAGCGCAGCATCAGTTCATTCACGGTACGTCGGCCGATGTGAATATAGACCTTGTTAAATTAATTACTAAATCCCGGATTAAATTAACTTTGTCTGAAAGCACCCGCTGGAAGCGATTCGAAGATTATATTCCTCTTTACGTTCAAAGCGGAGATAGAAATCTTTTTAATACATTTACGCAACTTGATTAGCCTAATTGGAAACCACCGTAGCACCGTAGAAAGTGCCTATAACGCATGATGTTTTTCATTTCTGTAGTTTGATCGAAACAAAAATATATATTGCTTTGATGTAGACATTAATGTTAATGTTATCTACAGCTCCACCCGCCTAATATAAAAAAAAATGTCAATGGTACACTCGCCGGGTTCCCATTCAAAAATTTTTGCAAAGAAATAATTATTCCAAATACTTTTCCTTTATGTTTCTATGAATATAAATGAACCTTCGTAATTAAAAAAAAGAGGGAGAAGGTTTACATTCAAATATTTTTATTAGGACAAATTTAATGAGGTTACCTACCTTCAATCATATTAGCGCCGGAACAGACGGTAGGACGGACGGTTTTTTGGAGAGCAACGGCGACGGCAAGCAGGCAAGTCTGCTGTAAGACTTCGACGCCCGACTGCATGCAGTTCTCGTGTAGTTGTCACAACTATAAATGGAGTTGCGGAAAGTTATATAATGGATTTCGAAGAAGAAACATCGTCGTATCATTTAACTAATAATTTATATATCTGCAATAAATTAAATATTGACGATTTTCATTGCAAATTAGATTAATATAGGAATCGTCTCCCCATTGCGATGCGGCGGCAAGTCGACGGCTTTGCGACTGCAGACACACGTTCGTCTGTGCCTGTACTTCAGGCCAAGTAACAAATACAAGGGGCTACCGATTTTTTTTTTTTTTTTTTTTTTTTTATTTTTATTCATTTATTTAAACATTGTATATGTAAGATCCAACCAAGCCCAAGGCTTATCAGTTGGAAATCATTGAGTGAAGCATGTTTTGTAGGTTCCATGATTGAGTAGGTCCTTACAGAGCATGCTTCACCTTCATAATTTAATATTTACATAGTTTTACTTAAATCTAAAACATTATTCCATAATAGTAAGTAGAGAAAATATCTTATGTAACTAAATTTTTGCGCTTATTTATCAAGTGTCCAATCTCGGTATTATTCGTTATCAAATTCATAGCATTTCGTTTTTAGGTCATTTTTGACTAACGATTTTTTTCTATGCTTCCATGAAATTGGCAACTTGTTAAATAGAGTTGGAATTAAATAAGGAAGTTTTCTTTTACCGTAAAAATTATTGTACGAAGGTATGAATAATCTTTCGTTTTCTATCTGTCTTGTACTATAAGCGTGTTCTACAACTATTTTGTAAGTGTCCAATTCGAAGAAGTGCAGAACAATTCAGAACGTTGACTAAACTGTACAACAAAACAAACAGCAATATCTCTGAAATAAATATATATGTTACTTACGGTGTTTGGATGCGTCCACAACATGTTTAATTTTGGGAATCTTTTAAATTATTTTTTTTTTATATATTTTTCAATTAAAAATAAGAATATCTTGCGTACTAAACATACATAAAAAAAATAAATCGGGAGATTGTTTGTTAAATATTATAAAAAATAAATGCGGCAACAAAATAACAATTACCAAGACTGACTTTAGGAAGGAAATGAAAAAATAAACTCTTGCGCTATCATTAAACTTTTATAAGGTCATAAAAGAAAAGTACCGATTAGGAGTTGATTTTGGACAAAAGAATCCCGGGGGCAGTTAAATTTTGGTCCGCTCAAAAATTTCCTTAGGCCTTTTTCGGATCTTACCCCAATGAATAAATAAATAAATGAAGGTTTTTGTCGTTGGGGTGAGTATTTGCTTCATGGAGTATTTACTTTAGAAAGTTACTTTTAAACCCAGATAGCTGACCAGTTTAATAGAGAAAGAGTAAAATATATATGCAATAACTAGTTTAACAACGAAATTAATTATTATTGAAAAAGATAGGTCCATATTGAAACAAAAACAGTCCAAACTTTTGTTTGCATGGCTTCTAGAGAAAGATTCACTGGCGACTGATTACACAAAGTATTGAATACATAGGTAAAAAGTGTTTATTTACAATGATTAAAACAGTATGTGGATAATATATTTTTGAATAATTATAAATGTAGTGTACTGCGTAAAATAATAATAAAATAAATATATAATTTTATACCGTCACAGGACGGTATCGGTTAATTTTGACGGTATAGAATGCCATCGCACCGCATTATTAGCGTGTCCTCGACATGGCACTCGTTTTTCCTAATAATGTTGTAATGTCCTAATAAAAGATAAATAAAAAATAAAATAAATAAAATAATACTGACTGGGGTAGGTATTATATTGCATTTTGTATATTTTTCTGTGCTACTATTATACTTTGATACTGTTTTTTTTAAAAAAGCTTTAATTTGATTTGAAAATGTTATGAGGCGGACATGAGACTGAACAAACAATATATGCCGTGGGGGTTATGAGATTGACACCATTAACGCAGTGGTATGAGCATCAATGTTGCAACTGAAAGTGCACCCATACTCCTACGCGTTTGCTTTACGCCGCTATGAATACCTACGCCATTAGGTATTCATAGCGGCGGCTGACGGCCGGTCGAACCCGAGGACCGTTAGCTCTCGTGAGGCGATGCATCTCTCGGCTACAAGTCAATTGTAGTATACTAATTTCGACTAAGAGAAGCTTTTAATTAGCTCGGACCCTTTCCCTCAGGACGTCATCAGTAGCCGGGGGTTCCAAACTAGCACAAGGACCCCGGCGTGCGCGACACGACTTGAATAATCGTCTTGTGTTGTTACTAGTTAGATTTCATTAGGAAAGCTACCTATTGCAATCGGTAGGTACCATGCAATGACTTTTCAAAAATGTTGACATATCTTCGCGTTTCATATCCCCTAGAACTCATAACCACTCTCAGTCTAAAAGTTTATATATCTATGTATGTATATTTATCGGACCTTTTAGCCTCATATAAGGATCCGGTAGTTCATGCTTACACCACAAGGCAAGCACAAAGACACACATTGAATGTTCCTCGTATTAATAATTACTACGGATCACGTACTTTACGTTACTTAATCCCTAAACTTTTTAATGAGCTAGAAAATGACATTAAAACATTTAAAAACGTGAAGTCAATAAAAAACCACATCAAAATTACACTCATGTCAAAATTATAAATTATAACTTTATTATTATTATTTGTCTTTTTTTTTGTTTTTTTTTTTTGTTTTTTTGTTTAATTATTACTTAAGCTGTAACGCTGTTGTTTATGTTGTTGTCTTATTATGTATGTTTATTATATTGAGTGACTACTCAACGTCTCTAGTATACATTTACATTATATTGTATAAAGGAAGGATTACTTGGGATTGGTGTCAGCGCGCAGTGTTTTAATTTTAATTTAAATTTAATTAAGGTGTCTTAAAAAGTGTCACCATAGTTATAAGAAAAATGTGTAATTATATTGTTGAATTGTAAGCTAAGATACTCACGGAAAAGGCACCAGCCTTTGTGGGGTTGTACATGGTGCATTACTGTAATAAAAAAAAAAAAAAAAACGGTCTCACGAAAAAAAATGTAGTAACTTTGCTATTATTTATAGTGCGCTGGGCGGTCTCGCGCTATGCGTTCAACCGCACTCTCAAACATTAAAACGATTTCAATTTAATTTTGAAGTCGTTTTTCACGTAAATGAGGTACATTTTTCTAATATTTTTTGCTGATTAATGTTTGATTGTCGAAATAGATCAACATCCTAAAAGGAGTGCCCTAAATTTACAAACATTTTGTATATATTCTACATTGTTTCTCAAAACCTGATAAAAAAAGGGCAATCGGTCCTGCGATTTTTAGTGTTATTTATTCAAGCACTATTTCGTTATTCATCATGGTTACCAAGAAAAATAATGGTAAACTTTACGTAAAATAGTAAAAGGATCATGTAATAATGTCTTGTTGTGAGCGCTCAGCTGTCGCCGTACGCCGTAACGGTATCATGGCCATTATCGACACCATCTGTTAAAAAATATAATTAATTTTGGTGATGATTTTTCTAATAATTTCTTACTCATAATAGGTACTCACAACACCTCTCTTAAGTCTTCGGGAATGGTCTTAGGCATCCTGTTTATTATATACTTGCTTAATATTAAAGCTTATTTTGCTTATTTTGATGTTTTTTTAGTCTAGTTTATCTCAATATATTCTTAAAAACAACGTTTTTTTTTCAATGCCAGAGGTCTATGTAATTCAGCAACAACTATGAAAATATTCCATTTTAACTGTAATCTTTACACTGATTAAAAACTTAAGTACCTGCCGTACAAACGCATCGTTTCAAACACCATAAGCTCAGTGAATTCTCGTTCGCCATTTTAAAATGGCGGCAGGAAGACGCCACGCGAAGAAATACGGCCGCAGGAGTGGCTCCATCTCGCGGCCGCGACGCAATAAATAAAGACGTAGCCGGGCGTCGCGGCGCCCTCCGTACCTACTAGTGTGTGTACACGCGCTGGCTTATTATTTATTTCACCCTTTAATGTATGCACGTATTTGCGTTGCATAAAGATGGCGGTTGGCTCCCGGCATACCAAGTTACCCCGGCAGAGACGGTAGCGTAACAATTTCTATTTCTTAAAAGGGTTCCGCAGCGTTTAACTGTTCCTAGGTAGAAGATTTCTTTAGTAAAAAATGTGACTGCCTTGAATGTGACACACTCGATGAGTTAGATAATTATTTTTTGTATGAAATTTGATGTATGAAAATTATTTTGACATTTAAAAGCAGAAACAAACTGTTTTCTTTCTAAATATATAATTTAGAATTTAACGGAGATTATTATAGAATTGTAAGCAAAAGATCGATGCTACCAACACTGTATAAACAAAAAAAAAACAAAGGGATGGAACCTAGGCCGCTGTACAGCGGTCTGGGCGCTCTACGGCCGCTATGTAGCGTTCTGGGCGCTCGTCAAGTTGAGAGTGTATTTAGGTTAGATGTAGACTACTTGGAGTAGGGGATATGAGCGCGGATCGGCTCGTGCATATCCCCTGCTGAGATGCGCTATACAAGTACAATATTTTTTCGTTAATTTTTAAAAGCCGTTCGAAATAGACATGACAATTAATTGACAAATAATTTCAAGAAAAGTGGTAATCTTGTAGTTTTAACCTTTTGGTAATGGTAGGTACGGCCTTTAAAGTTCATTACTGTAAATATTATCTTCAAGTATACTATTGCTATATTATGATATACCTACGCAGTCCTTAGGTTAATTGGTACCTACCTAAATCACTTTGAGAAAGTTTCTTGGACCGGAAAGTTTCATATCTTTTGGAACTAATAACCTAATACCCTTTAAATAAAACTGAGATTTATTTTTATATGTGACCTTTATTGATCTTCATATGTTTATACAATTGCCAATATTCAATAAATAGTTTAAGTAATAAGTTATCTAGTTATATAGAACTAGAAGAAGTTATCTAGAAATGTGAAGTT
Organism: Neomicropteryx cornuta; assembly: GCA_020383195.1. NCBI lineage: Eukaryota > Metazoa > Arthropoda > Insecta > Lepidoptera > Micropterigidae > Neomicropteryx > Neomicropteryx cornuta. Next base: position 15,491,405 of record JAHKQU010000008.1, on the reverse strand, counting down.
TCATTCTTTAATTATAAAAATTCGTGAAATTTAATGTTATACATCTATATTATTCGACCATCTTTCGATGGGATCTAAACGGCTATGGTTGTTTTTCAAGAGCATCAATCTACACACAAAAAATCAACTCTTTCGCATTTGTACTTTTCGAATTGAAAGATGCAATAGACGGCCAAAGGACATGGATAGTAGCTTCGTATACATGAATCTGGCATGAAGCATGAGGCATGTATGAAGCAGAGCATAAGGCAAAAGAATCATCGTGGAATATTTTATTGTCGCAGATAAATTTTTAATATTAGAAATATTTTATTTTTTTGTAATCATTTAACTATAACATTTAATTTTTTATTTTTCGTTAATTCTTCATCATAAAATATAACGGTCGGTTTGTATTTTTTTTTTATTCTTTCCAAGTAAGAATATTTGTTAAAGGATCCGACGAATTAGCCTGCTTAATGCAACCAGAAAATTTAATGAACCGCGTGAAGAATAAGGAAAGCAATATTAATCTAACTTGAGGTATTTATGTTTTATAATTTAAGTGGTATTTTTTTTGTTAGCGTAGAGACTTTGTTCATTAATCATTTTAATGGTACTAATTCGAGTTCTATCGTTAAGTTTGGTGTATTGTTATAAATTAAATATTTTATTAGAAATATTTTGTGACTAATAAGAAGTATTATAGAATTACGTGTTTTATTTTTTTTGAAAAATCAAACAGAATTCAATTTCATCGCTACAAACATATCTTATTTCCAGTATATAAAAGTAAATATGAACGTCTGACATTTTTTTAAGTAATCTCAAGATAGGCAACATACGAATAATGTATGTAATATGAATGTTTTTTATGAGTGGTATAGAATTAAAAGCAGCAATCTGTACTAAACACGTTAAGTAAACGTGTTTTGTGGCAATTTATTAAAAATAATTTACGTCTGGAATAAGGTAATACGAGTATCATCAATATTTTTTTAATTCCTGATGTTTTTGAATGCAGTTTTTGAGACTGAGCCTTATAAATTGCTATTTTTGTTTTAACGTGTTGCTAATGATGTCTCAATAAAACACAGAGGTGTAGGTAAGTAACTATAATTTAATATCACCAACATACGCAGTTATAAAATTACTGTAGATTGCATATTTTGATACAACCTAATATTTTAAAAGCGGTCAGTTTGTTCGTTTTAGATTATTATTTCTCGCTTCAATTTATGGTAAAGGTGAAGACGTTTCAAAATCAATACAAATATACAGGGTGTCCCAAGATCATTCCCGTAAATTTAAGGGGGTGTATATGTTCCCTGTTACGAGTAAGAAATTATATAAAAAAATGCAAAAATATTTGATACCCAAATTAATATTTTTTAAACAAAATTTGTGTAAAACAATCATAATATTACGGCAGCGTTCGCCAGGCAGATTACACCCGCTGAAAACACGTCGGGCGCCACATCGTGAATGCATCGGTCGAGCGGACGTAAACTCGTTTTACACAAATATATTAGGTTTTAAATAGAAACTTCAACATTTTTTTTCTCGAATACCATAATGAATTTTGATATGGTTTCTTAACAAATAACGCTAGGAATCGTAGGTCCTATTAGCTCTTTTTTTTATTGGGATTGACCTTGGGACGCCCTGTATAATGATAATTTTGGCAGTTTGCTGCTTTTGATTCTATACGACTCATATGTGAGTGTTAAAATGTTTATTTGAGGGTGTGTATGATGTATGTGTGGTTTCAGTATGTTTAAAATTTATTTTGAATGCATTCTATTTATTGTAGTTATTTATTGCTGTAGCAGATTTGTAGATGCAAATTTTTATGATTATTCTCATAAATCATAACATAAAATACCATAATCAGCATAAGTGTGACAAAGAGATTACTTTGCCAGCTCGTGAAATGAAATAACAGCGTTATTTTATTTGTAACGCAGCTGCATGCAAACATCTGTCTAAATTTAATTTTGCGACTCATTTTGCTGGCGTCGCGCCAATGTTGGGCGTAATTAATTGGCGACTCAATCAAGGGTCATAAATTAGCTAAGCGTTGTCACGCGGACAGCAGACGAGCTCGCCAGACCCTCGTGAGTGACGTTTGCGTGTCTGTCCCATAATACCCAAGAAATCCCACAAACTCTTTAAATGATAGCTTTATCATATTGTTTGTACAGCCTACGAGTTCCTCATAGGAGTTTAAATAAGTATTTAGCTTGTATATTTATTATAGAATTATTTAAGTTTCAACAAACTCGCCTGTTATTTTAATATGTTTCAATTACAGTATACAGGCTGTGAAGTGAAGAAGAAAGTGAATGCTTCCTAGTACAAGTAAGATATCATATAATCATAGAAATCAAGTAAGAAAACAGCGGTTTAATATTATCAGGTAAACTTTATATTTTTTATCGGAGACCATGATGAATTTTCATATGTCGTCTTTCAAATCGCAGGGCCAATTAGATGGATTTTTTATCGAGAATGGTCTCAGGACATCCTGTACGGGTTAATAGTATAAAGTATTTTTCAAATACAGTATTATAGATGAAATACGATACACCGTGTCCAAAGACTGATCCCCATAAAACATCCAGTCTTGCGATTTCAAGTATTATTTGTGAAGACGATATACAGGTTATTCAGTAAGTCGACGTCCAAACCGAAAAGGCGTATAGAGGGCATTTTGGGCAAAATTTCATATTATGGCGACACGAATGAATTCTTAACCTTTTTTTAAAAAATCACAATTTTATAGTTTTTCATCAAATTCCACCTGTGCCTCATTACATGTTGATACATGGTTAAATACTTGTCTAGTTCGATGAATTTGAATTGGACAATTTTCGCTTCGCACACCAAAAATGTTCTTGTGTTTATAGAATATACGAGTCTCTATGTAGCATGTTATATGCTTTTTATTGAGTCGAATGCATATAATAGTCTTTAAGTTTGAAACATGACAAAGTCCCAAAACACCGAAAGTCCTATTTTGAATAATGATTAGCATTGAAGATAACCTACAAAATTTTTATCCGGCTTCGTAAGTAACCTATTTAAAATGTTCGGAGTTTTGATGTTATTTGGTTTTAAGATATTAAAATTGTTCGGCTAGTGAAAGTGCAATGGCATTATATTTATAATGGCATCAAGGAAATAGATAATCTAAAGATATTTTCGAAAAAAAATAATATTAGGCTGATAGATAAAGGAAGACAAGAATCTGCTGATTTGTTAAACATTTTATTTTAACATTTTATTGACCATCATTATTATTATATTTCTTAGGTAAAATCCAAACTATAAATGACAACGTATTTAAAGAGGCGCATATATCACATATGGAAATGCATATATATAAAAAATAAAAATAATAATATTGTATGTATGTATATAGTCTAAATTTATTCAAATATGCAATTTTTTGTTTGCTACTTTAGCATGAGCTCTATTAGTATACTCATTATGTATTTTATTTTTCTTTTAATCCATCTATAAATATAGACATATTTGTCTGAACATAAACATTCTATGCGACAACATTGTATATGTATATATATTTATATATTTTAATTTATTTTCGTACAAATAAACATCTTCATATTTCTCTATAGGTGCATTGATGGTTTGACTCTCTTAGTTGTAGCACAATATAACACTGCCTTCCTTAGTACAGACATAGTCTACTAAAGAAGGCAGGGCACAAAATGTAGCAGTGCTAATCGCTCCCGGTGCATTTATAATATTCATTTGTAACTGTGATTACAAATGTGTAACTACTACAAGTCTATTTCTTTGTTAAATTAATTATGTCAGAATACAAATACATAAATAAAATACAACCGTCGCGCTCCCCCGCCGTCCTCGAAAATAGACTTATTTTGCGTCAACAATGTCGTCTGTGCGGCGCGCTAGAGGCAGCAATGCAAGCCGCGGCGCATAAGTCATCGTCGGCAGCTCAGCTAGGCGACCCCGGAATAACTCGCTTGGCAGTTGAATTCTGCGAGAATGTTTTCGCGTATTCATTACACGGCGACAGGGTGTTAGCGCCATGTTTGCCCCGTACCGCACCGCAGCGGTCCGGAGAGATAAATCGCTTTATTTTTGCGAATATGACCGTATTTCACGTCGCGTCGTCACACCCTGAAAGAACGGGGTGGTTCGCTGAAAAATATTTTAATACGGGGACGCGTGCCAGCTAGTAGGTGAGAACAGCTGAGATACGATCGGTTGGTAGCATTTTGTACTCGTGTAATATTCCGGATTGTCACGGGCGGAGAGGGAATTTACTGGCGAGAGGGAATTATTTTCACAATAACACAACATAATTTTCGCTGAACAGTTTAATTTCTCGCTGTGTGTTGTGTTCCAAAGAGATACAGTTTGCGAAATTAGAAATATAGTCCAAAATAGGAATATTTAAATGTTAAATCTAATATTACAAAGTTAATTTGTCAGTTTCATTTTATTTTTATTATGTAGATGGACAAGAGTGTGATTAAACTGATTAAAACGTGTTTCGTAAGTGTTGAGTGTGTTTGTTTGTACAGGATGTATTTTTTTAAAGCGATTTGATTTATTTTAAAGCGGTCGGTCTCACGAAAAAAAAATACTAAAATAATTATATTATAAATACACTTCCTTTTTTTTCGAAATACATCGCACACCGTGCGATCGGGTGGCCCGCTGCCCGTTCTAGTTCTCAAACACTAAAACGGTTTTGATTCAATCTTAATTTAACGTGATGTGTATTTTTTTTTATTTCGGATGCGCGGACCTCAATGGCGGCGCGTTTCATGTCCCGTTTGACAAAGTGACGTAAATTCGCTATCCACCAGTTTGTAACGGATGTATCGTATAAACAGGTGTTATTGAATTAGTTATTAAAACGGCACTGCAACGGAAAATATGATTGAGTGCAAATCTCATAGTAAAGATGCCAAGGCACATTTTTTTACAGCTTCTATTCTTTAATTTTCTTATAAAAGATATTCCAGAACGATTGACCATTCTGTATTAAAAAAAGAGAAATCTCCAAATATGCATAGTCTAAATATCTGTTTTAATAATAAATACATGGTGAAAGAGGAATGATTGTTTTATATTTAATTAAACAAATAGTAACCATTTAGAATTGTAACCATTGTAAATTGTAATTTCACCAAAATACAAAATTTGTTGGTAGTTATAATTCTGTGATCAGAGCATTTTGAGGATAATTTGTATTACACTTAGAAACATGGAAAATTTGAATCTGACGAGTGCGACAAGATGGCACTCGGAAGGAAATTTTAGATAAAATATTCGGTGCGTCTAGACGATTGTGTTAGATGTCATATAGAAATACCATATCAGAAACAGTTCACCTGTTAGTGATTTTAAACCGGAAACTTCAGCCGGATGCATTTTGTACGACGTTAACGAATATTCTGACGTCGGAACGTCACTGACAGATAATACCAAATCCAAATTCATACTACCTAGGGGTCCGCGCATAAATGTTTACACATCAAAAGTTACCATGCATTATTGTAAAACATAAAATGCGTATATTATGCATATTCAAAACCGGCATTTTACTGCACTCGTGGAAGGACAGCCTGTATAATTTATACTGAGGTCTAGTGAAGTATTATTATTCATTTGGAGTTATGAGAGAACCATAGACAAAACTCTCTTTGTTAAGGTCCATCAATGAATGTGTAATCTACGTCCTTTCAGCGAGAGCTCAAAATCGAATTTGAATATGATTTTCCGTTATGCCGCACGAAAAAAGATCAGCTTATGTCCATTTTGTCCACAGAATACATTAGTATATATTCTGTCCGATATGAATATTTATATCGTAGTGGAATATTCATTAGTTCGTGACAACAATTTAACAAAGAAAAGACAAATTTACATTTAGAAAACATTTATATTAACTAAATATGTTTCAATTTTTGTGTATTCAATTTTACACGATAAACACTAGGAAGCTTATTTCGTTTTTAGCCTTTTAAACTCTAAATTAACTAGGCTATAAAAAATCAAAGAAAGTGGTTATTTTTTCTTTTTATTTCACCTGTTAATAGTCCAATAAAAGTTCTTAAAAAGTGCTGCTTAAACGCCCCTCTTTGATGATCATTGTAGTTTAATATCATTAATATTACAATAGATGGCGTTGATGTTTGAAAATGTTATACCATTTGCCTGTCTATGATTGATAAGTGCTTTGGGCTAGGTGACAAGCAACAAAAAAGCGTCATGTCTTCCCGGGTACTTAGCTATCAGCTGTATTTTATTTGTACCTTGTGTATACAATAAAATTGTGTAAACAATAAAATTTGTTATAACATTAGAGTTATTAGATAGATATTCAACAAAATTGTATGGTCTTATTGAGAGATGTCACCATATTATATTTTATACCGGTATAATCATCGGCATCGTCATTTAAAAACGTAACTATTGCAATAAAATAGATGAGTGGTTGAATAAAAATAATTATATTATTAAAAAAAAAATCTTTCTCCGAAGTACTTCGCCGCGCTGTGTGGCGTTCAACAGCGTTCTCAAACATTAAAACGTTTTCTATTCAATTTTGAACTCGTAATTGGAAAACATTACCCATTATTATTTTCTGATTAATGTTTATCAACCTCCTGAAATGACATCAGTGTGTTTAAATACAACCTGTATATATACAGCGTGTCCCAACACTATTTCCGATAAAAATTCTATTGAATTGACCTTGTGATTTTAACGTTGTCATATCAAAAATCATCACTGTTTCCGAGGAAAAAATGTAAACTTTACGTTATAATAATAAACCGTTTTTTCATGTTTCACCAGTTGTGACAAAGTTAAATGGCCGAGCAATGGATCAAGGCCGAGGGCGAACTGGTGTCGCAAAACTCAATCGATATCTCGTTCTGCTACGCCCGAGGGAATTTACACCGCGCTTTAATAAAATGAATAAATTTGGGGATGAATCACTATCGCATTTTTTTCATATAATTTCTTACTCCTAATAGGAAACATAAATACCCCCTTAAGCCTTTGGGAATGGTCTTAGGACATCCCGTATGTATATATAAAATACAAACAAGTATAATAAAGTTGTCCATTGGTATAAAAAAGAGGAACATGATTTAATATAAATTATAAGTACAGAGCATATTATATTGACGAGTTTATATAAAAGTATATATAATAAAGTATAGAAGACGAGTTTATACGACCAGTATATAGAATATACGATTGCAAACGCGTATAAAATATTAGGGTTTATTATGCGAGTTTACAAACCATTATTTTTATAGCGAAGACTCTTTAAAGGTTATTTATTTTGCTTAGGTACGTAGTATTCTTGAGTACGGCTCAAATATTTGAGGCAATTTGGTCACGAATTGGAAAGGTGCAGAAATGTTTTATTAAACATTTAAATTTTGGAGAATTTCTTCGTTTCACATCATACGGGAAGCTAAAAATTATCATTCTATTCAGACTTTGGAAGGTGGCGAATTAATTATTACAATCAAGTTTTACACAATATTGTAGACTGCCTAAAATCTTTACTGTCTAAAATCTAACTAAAGTATTATCTTACCGAACTAGAGACCTTAGCACATTTGAAATACCCAAATTTAAGATAAATTACGATAAGAATTCCTTATTATGCAGACCAATTAGCATGTATAATATTAATTTTATAAATGCGTAGACATATTTTATTTAAAAGATAATTATTTATAAATTGCATTCGGGACACCATTTCATCCCATAAAAATAAGACTTGTTTATACTCTGCTACTCTTTCTCATACACATACACCCATACAAATACACCCATACACGCACGAACAAGCATAAACACATTATTACTCAGACACAACACAACGAACAGTAATGTTTTACTTTGTCTCGTAATATGTATTTAGTATGTGGTCATTTTTTCTATTTTTACCATTTTGTCGTTTCTATTTAAATTTTGTTTTTTTTTAACTGTCACCTTATTATCTGATTTAAATGTGTAATTCATAATCGGCCTTATAATTGTTACTATTGTAATTTTTATTCATGTTACGCTGTGAGTTTAGCAATAAATATATAAAAAATAAATAAAATATCTTACATAACATAATTTAAAACTTTACATATTTATTACAGTAATTTTCCATGTTCTAATTATTTAAAAAATCACTAATACTATAATTATTCCAATAAATTTTCTTTTAAACTAAAAAAAGTGACTTATGTATCGTGTAACAGTAAAAACTTGAACAAGATGGAATACCGCCTTATAGTTGTGTAAATCGCCTGTATTAATTTGCTATAATGTATTGTCAACATGTATTGTGAACCTATTTAAATATATAAATAATATATATTTTTAAATATGTAGATTGTAAAGTCTATTTTGACTTTTCGTTACAAAAAATCTGCTATCTTTTTCTTAATATTTTACCAGCAGACGTATAGATAATATAAAAAAAATATTTTGTAATAACATGAAAATAAATTAAAATATTCTGGAATTCAGTATCAGTATATTTATTTCAAGAAACAACTTTGCTGTTGCGTATGAAAGGCAGAAATGAGTAACATAAAACAATAAAAGTAAATAGAACTCATACTTCGAAGAAAACACATTTTTAAGGAATTCTTTAACATATCTAGATAGTATGGTATTTTAAGTCGGTTGATTATATGCAATAAAAGGGTCACTAACGCCAAGGCTTTAATATAAGGTTTAATTAACGCCGTTTAACGAGTAAAAACACTAATATAAACAACTAATTACGTTATTATTTCAAACTCTATAAAGAAGCATCGAAAATCAAGTCGCGAGTATTCTAATTTCATTCGCCAGCCATGCAGCCTAAAATGTTTAAAGCACGTTCGCTTAATGCTAAGCCCAACCCGTAAGAATTAGTAAATTAATTGAGTTCTCTAAAGTTTTCAAGATGTTGCCTTGGCACCGCGCGGAAACAGGAGGAACAGCTATGACGATAATTGTATGAGACCGTTCAACTCTTCTCTGCTTTAAAATCTACGTGGAAGCTTGGATTTGGGTTCATTGGATGAGATGGCCTCCATTATTATAATCCGTTGCGAGATCGAAGAGGCCATCCCGGCTTCTCGAATGCTAAAATCGCTTTTATTTATTTGTTAATTATTAGCTTTATTCGACCTAATTATTTAGTTAATTCACAATACATAATGTTGATTTATTTGTTAATATTGACTACGTAAAAATGCATTAGTTCGAAAAGCTATCTATTCATATTTTTAGTTGATAAAATTTAAATATTCTTAAACAAAAAGAGTGATACTGATAATTTCTAATGTCACATTTGCAATTAGCACCGTAAAGTAAAATTCTGATTATATCGATATTTATTTAATCGATAGTTTGATTAAATTGTGTTTTATTCTTAAGGTCTATTTGCCACCTTTAGGCCTTAAAATGTCACAAAGAAATGAATGTGTTATATTCGTTAATTCAACCAAATAATTCGGTCGATTACAAATAATTGCTGTATCCTCGCGCATTTTAACAAAAATACTGTAAAGGTAAAATCTGGCCAATTTTTGTTCAACTTTGGTCTTTGGTGCACATCTACTTAGAATTATTCAATTCACCTAAAACACGCGCAGGGTACTAACGAAATAATAACTATATCAGAAACGGCGTCTTGAAGGGTAACTGTGTGTCATAGTTAGCGAATTATCAGGGGCACGCGCGCCGTCAGTGCCACAACTCCACGTTCCATTAGGTTGGTGCCGCTGTGTCACCAAGTCATGGCGGTTTACAGTCAAGTTGTTAATATAATTTCCTCAACTTATTTTGCCAAGCTAAGGGATCGGGGGTGATGGAGGTAGGTTAGGGGGGAGGGGGTGCGGTTCCCTGTAGACGTGCTTCGGAACGGTAATATGTTATGACTAAATATGGACAAAGTCTACTTTTAAATTGTTCAAGCAAACATATTCAATAGATTTTGTATGAAGACAGAAATCGTAGTGTGTTAAAATCGTAGTGTGTTAAACTCATAATTAGAGCAAGCATGAATCTATCCCCGCGGTGCCTCAAGAGTGACAAATTTGACACCACTACACTGCTGCGAGCATGATGCGTGCCTCTCGGTCTTGTAAAACATGTCATATTTTTAACGAATAAGCATGTTACCAGCAAGCATAATCTGACTGGCAATCGGCTCAACTTTATTCTTAACGCCCAAGTTAATCTAAGAAATGCCACATCGAGTGGACGAGTGCCAACTGACTGTCGAGCGTCTGTCGAATCTTATCGAAATATATGCTTTGTCAGAGCTTCTTGTTTTTCAACAGAAATTTCGGAAAATTTCTACTCCTAGTCGATTATACCATCGTATTGCTCATTGTGTTCGATATATCGTAAACAGTCTCTCAACCATCATGAAATACTCTCAAATGCACTAGTACACCATGTCAAATAACCTTCTTTCCGTTGAAATTGGTCGATTGAATCTGGTACACACACGAACTACAATGCATTTTTTTTGTATTCTTCGGGAAACATTTCTGTTAACTACCACTAATTAACCTGTTTAGATAATAAAAAATAAAAAAATTAAATGTGTGATCTAAAATTTAAAACTATAAACTAAGCCTGAATAATCCCTGATCTCATAACATGTTTTCTATAATCATGACAACTGATTAGTCGTTTTGCCGCTTTTTAAGTTTAATTTTTATTTTTATTATCCACAAAAAAATTACATTAATTAAATATCCTTGAGTGAAATACATAAATTACAATAAGTTAATAATTTATAGATTAGCACCAACTGGCGAAGAACATTAAGGATAGTTACCTATCAAATATTCCTCACCATAACCAATCACATGCTATTCAATCACTATGGTGCAACGATTTTTGATGTGTATGCATTTTTACCCGGACTCCGTGGATTTTTCGGGGCTGGAGTAAATTGTGTTTTGGTAACAGTGAGGTTTGCGAATATTCATCCAGAGAGCCCAATTAGCCCAGCGATTTCAAACACGGTTTATTAAGAATAAATATCAATATTCATCATGATTTCCAAGAAAAAAATGTAAACTTTACGCGATAATATTAAATCGTTCGCTCGTAACGGAAAGGTCGCGGCTATGAATATATCGATCGCGTTTTGCGATGGCAAAGGCATTTTTAATAAAAATAATAAATTTGAGTTTGAATATATTTATTTTCTTTTTTTTGTATAACTTCTTACTCGTAATAGAGTACATAAACCATCCCCTTAAGACTTAGGGAATGATCTCGGTACACTCTGTATATATTTTATGTTATACTTCATTTCATTTAAAATTTCGATCCTCTTACATTCCGTCTAACGACAGAACCGGATTTTTTTAAAATTTTATTTCATACGTTTTTGTATTTTCATCGTCTTTATTGTGATCTCTTTATATAAAAGGATCTTCTGCAAATTTTCCGGGTTAATATTCAATCTCTTGTGTCTTATCACTTGAGAATCTTAATTCTAAAGTGTGGATGTATTGAATGAAAGGGGCTCCATCGTTCCCCCGATGGCGCGCGTGTCGTGTTTGGCTGAGGAGTTGCGTCTACGCGAAAGTCGAGCGCCGCACATTAACGTCTGATGGCATCGGATGGACGTGACATGAATTTGTAACACAATGAACTTCAGCAACCGTCGGCTGTATGCCTTCTCACTCACTCCAAAACTTATTTGTTATTTAGACGGGATTCGCGCAGAACGACTAGTACACTCTACGTCATTTCGAACTAAGTAATTAACAGATATTAAACCTATTTCTGGTAATGAAGGAGCGGATAAACAGCGTCGCTCAGAAGATTCCTCGCTTTATATCTTTCTCTATCTAGCAAAAGTAACTAAAAGAGATACCGCAGGCTTTAGGGGTTCCGATCTCCCAAAGGACGCAATAAAATACAGTAATTAATATGTAATATCATGCCCAAGGCTCTTTATTTATTCATTTTATTAAGTAAACACTTACATTTACTAAATTAAACGTAGCATAGATTTCAAGCACTCGATACTCTCAAAACTAATGTCTACACGTTTTGCGTATGTATTTCATTAACTGTCAGAAGCATACCTAGGTTACAGATACATTTCAAAATTTATACTAAATAATTATACGAACCACTTAATAAACATTATATTACTTTAGTGTTTTACACATCATTTAGAAAATAACAAATATTTACAATACGAATACAAATGAAAAAATTAAAAAATGAAAAAAATCATATACAATAACAACTATGCGTCGTTTAAAGTATAATACAATGTAAATTATATATTAAAAAAAATATATTGTTAGTGTTTTTGAGTATTTAAAGAAAATATGTAATAATTATTAAAAGATATTCATAATATAATAATTTTATTTTTTAGATTATACTTTTTAATTAAAATAAGTAGATATACAATAAATAAAAAAAACACAACGTACGAATAAAAATAAAAACAACTTTTTTTGTTTTTTTTTCAAGTTGGTGTAATTGGAGTTTGCCTATACCCTACTCAGATCGGGTAAAATTTACCTCCGCCTCTGGTATGCCGAAAGGGATTTTTTAAATTATAAATATTAATATACTCAGTATAATTATATTATTTCAGAATTATACAATTAAATAACACTTAGGTATCTTATTCTAAATGCGATACTAATTCTTATGGTACGTGGGTTGTACCACGTGGTTCCCGACACCGTATATGTAGTTGTTAAACCATTTTCGTATTAGTTTATTGAAAATCTAATACAACCTTTCTTAAATGGCCAAGAGTTCGACTTTAAATACCGTACAATTATTTATTCCCCGAGAGAAATACGTACAGGAAGTACAGTAATTGCTTCTGCAGTTTCTTCAATTTTGCTTCAATCTTCTTTAATAACAGGAAAAGAGAGGCTGCAATAATCATTGGCGTAGTCCGGGAGCGCATGGGATAGAGGCGTCCTTTGCTACTCATTGCGCTCTTTGATAGTTTGAAGACATTTATTTTGTGAGCAGTGGAAAATATACCTTGCTTATTAGATAATTTGTTTGATCTAACGATCAAGCGTCGGAAACTGATTCTTTACCAGCGATTTTATTGCGAAAAAGCTAAGCTCGATGTGTCCACTAACTCATGGGTTGTCGCTTTATGCATAAGGCTGTATGACTGTATTCAGTTCTCGTTGAATATTTTTTTTATACTTGCCTCATTCCTACTATAAAAACGCATTGGCTTAAATAGCTCAAATGTTTATTGCAACAGGCAAATAGGCCATACTTATAGCACAATTCTTTCATTTTTATTTATTTATTTCTCTTTATTTAACATTTGTTTAATGTTCCAGCTACATTTGAGCATCCAGAAACATTTAATCAGAATAAAAATTACACGAAACACATGGTGGGCTGCTTTAAGTCTTACTACGGTCACCATGGATGGGATAAACTGTGGTTTGGTGGTTCGGCTTTTTGTTATTGGTTTATTTATGAAATGCTATGGTTTATTGGTTTATGAAAAACTACGTTTATTACTATAACTTTGTAGAAATAAATCGTTTTTACCTAACGCTTAACAATAATATGTATGTATATATATATATATATTGATTTTTACTACATTTTATTTATATTTATTTTTTAACTTTATTTAGCATGATTTATAGTTTTAACGCGTAATTATTATTATTTTGGTATAGAAATTTCTAATAATATTATATTTTTTTAGGTATTATATTATATGTATTTTATATCAATCCCACCTCGCCACTACGACCACTAACAGGTAAACCAACGTGTAGGTACTTCAGGTGACAGATGATGTACCTAGACCAGTCTTCGTTTAGCTGTTGAAGAAGGGGCCACGGAGCTCCGAAACGTCCAGCAGAGGTACTCACCTATATCTATATCTTCTACTTTCCATCTGTTTTCGTAATAATAACAAGTGTTTTAACAACCGAAATATATATATATATATATATATATATATATATATATATATATATATATATATATATATATATATATATTTCAAAAGTTTTACAATGCGCTTTAAACTCCGTTTACAATATCAAAAACTACTAACAATCAGAAAACAAATACATTTATATTGAAAACACTTCAGCTTATGCTTCATGAAAAGGACCGATGTAAACAAAATTACAATCGGCAATTTTTTCTTTCACCGTTTCAGGCAAAACGCACGGTCGAAATTTTCATGCTTTTAACAGTGAGCCAGCGTATGCAAGTTGTTGATTTAATTCACTAATTAGCCCACTGATGATACAGACCTTTAGGTAAGATTCTGAAAATATATCACTAGGCAATCTAGGTATAAAAGTTCCTTAGAAATCGGTACAGACATTTTTACGATCGTTAAACAATAAAATAATGCTTCATTCCAAAAATCATAACCTATCTGGTTCAATAATATTGTATATGTATAACTTTTTTAAATATACATATTATTAAATAAAATTAAGATTACGATATTGATAAGAATATTCGTCTAATGTAGTAAAAATGTATTTGAGAGGAAATGATGCTGAAATAGTGGCATGTTTCATAATTGAGTTCAGCGCGTGACGTCAGTGAGGCTAAGCCCCTCCAACCTCATGCCGCACCGCTCTAATATCGGCTCGCAAAGCAGTGCGGCGTTTGCCAACAAAAGGTGACAGAACAATGATTCGGTACGCCGACACTCGCTCTCTCTCTCTACCCGCCAGCTCTCACAGCATTGGTACGCAACCTATTTGTTTGTAGGTTTGTTTGTATGATTAAAACCAAATATTATTATGTGATTATTAAACGTGATTATTTGTCTAAATGAATTCATACTATTATTTGTATAATTAGGTTAATCAGCAATACTTTTATTTTATTGAACCTATACAAATTACAATGTGTACATATATTTATTTATGCGTAATTTACGTAACAGGTTAATAGTTACTTCGTTTTGTATTATTATTTATTTTTAGTATATTTATGCTTTTCTATTTAAGAATCTTTGTGAGTATTAAGTAATTCTGACTGTTTTATACCCATATTAATCAGCCATTTAAATATAAGACAAGTCTACTTTTGGGGCACCCCTTATGTGGCATTTTAATGTGGTTTTTAGGTCCTATAAGTACATATCTATCTAAAATGTCTTTGAAGAAAAATAGTTCTAATCTTTGTAACTGCTAGTAATCTAAGTATTTGGGACCTCTCGTTTCTTTTCTGTGTGCCTTAGATAGGGATTCACCCGAGGTAACACACACATGTGTGTGTTACTCTGTGTGCCTTAGATAGGGATTCACCCGAGGTAACACACACATGTGTGTATGTGTGTGTGGGTGTGTATATCAGTGTGTATATTTGTGCCTTATTATTTTTATATTTTTCTCAGGGTTTTGCGCTGGTCTCTGCTATGCACTGTATCACTTCATATATAACCTTCCTTAGAACAGGTAACTATTACCTAGTTAGGAAGGTTATAGACTTATACTCATCGGCCAATTTATATTCCATTAAAATAAAATAAAAAAAAAAAATATATACTTGCTACAATTTGTTTCATGTAAAGCTGTCTTCTGTTTCTGTATTGTATTCTTAAATTGTTTAAATAAATTTTCTAAAGAATTGCTTTATGAAGGATTACTCTGGTAATTGCTTTTTAAGTTTTTATTACAGGGTTAAGAATTTTGGTACCTCCAAGGGCAGTAATTCCATAAGAAAAAAATGATTGGTCAATAGCAAAGTAAATATTTTTATTGGTTATCTTATCAACTAAGTCCCTCATTATTTGAAATATGTACATTTTTTTCCTGAACGTTCACCTAATAGTTTAATAAACTCGTTCCAGCGTAAGAAAATATCAATAATAATGCCTAGATATTTTTAGCTTGTTAACAGATATTTTATTTTATATTCATCGTATTCCTTTGTAGTTTTATTGTATTTCAGTATAATTTTCATTGTGCGATCGATAACTCGTGACCTTGACCGAATTTGAATACAATCCGAAACCAATGGCCTCGATTGCCACGACCGGACAAAGCCTTGATGACGCGTTGATCAGCTGCGTTACCTATTTACAAGAATTGTATAAAGTAAAATAAAGTAATCAAGTAAAGTTTTTTTTCTCAGAAACTATGACTACGTTTTTACAGATAATACTCGAAATCGCAGGGCCTACTCGATGTTTTTTTATCGGTACACGGTGTATATGTTTAACCTTTTGTAAAAGGTTGTTTTACTGTTTAACGATTTAATATTAAAACAGTAGGTTATGAATAGAGGAAACTTACATACGTAGTGAATGGCGAGGCTCTGCGGCGCGAGATTCTAACTTCATCGGTGGCTATTTGGCCTCGCATACCCCGGTTGTTAATCTCCTCTTTTAATTGTTGTTTGTAATTGTAATTGTAGATAATAATATTTAAATTAAAGAAAATTGCGCGACATAATTTTTTATTACTAACATTATTATGCGGTCACCGGTTCGAATCCGTATATTATAATAGTCAAACGTTAAAATAGTTATATAACCGATATTTTTCCTGTCTCTAAAACAAGTAATTTTAGCATAGTTGTGTAAGGCCCAACACAATTGTATGTGACCTACATTATACCATTTTTATTTGTACTTTACGGCAATATAAGTGTGTTTACTGACCACTTATTGGTTAGCTATACTCGTGCTGAATTAGGTTGTCTCATATTAAACAAAATTACTAACAAAAAATTACGTAATATGTCATAACTTAAAGCCATATAATATTAAGAGAAGAACATAAACCGACGGTTCTGAAGCGCTGGCCTAACCTACATTTCCGCCGCGGGCCTCCGATTGTTCAAGTTTTCAATGCTTTCGGCACATTTTAGAGCCGTCCTGTGACGGGCGTGGATTAGGTTGAACGCTTCTCATACGCCACCCTCTCCTTGGCCCCTGCTCTCCCAACAGTTTGGGTATTTAGTTATTTGTGTCGTAATTTCCCGGTAAGAAAGATCTACATGTATTTTTTTAACTTTGCCCCATAATCATAGGTCAAATAATCAAATAAACATAACATTGAAGAGTATCGAGTGCTGGCAACCTGTATATAAATTTTTCATATGAATATCCAATAACACTTTTGACCAAAAAACAGGTTCCCACGGTTTACAATTACTTTTTCTTCATAGCTTCTCCGTAGTAAACTTTACAAAAAAGTGATTAAAATAAATTTTTCTATTCGATGGCAAGTTAAATCTGAAATCTATTTTATAACAAGCTCTTGCGGATTTAAACCGTTATTATTAGAGGTAGATTTTTTTTTTATCGGAAATCTACAAACTTTTTACCCCAAATTTACAATTTAATTTAATATATGAACTTTCTGGTCAACTATTTAAATATTGTGAGTGTTGTTGACATTAAACAAATGCTATAGATGTATTTTTTTAGTATAAAACAATATGTAGTATGGTTGTAAAACATATAATGGGGGCGGGGGTGTCTCGCTCTCAACTCAATTGATAATAGTTTCCGGATCAATATTTAAATACTTTCCTAACCTTTTAAGTAGATTTTTTTATAATTACGATACGAGTATTTTACGAATTGTTTTCGTTTAATTTCCATGTACAAAATGCGTTTGCCGTAGTTCTGTAACTCAACCTTTTTAGGGCGAATAATATAGATATTTGACATTATAGTCAACAAATTCCTAGTAGGTACTGAAACTTTGAGAGTTCGTTAGAGCGCTTAATATCATCTTCGAAATTTAAAAATATGGCAGCACGGCTATTGTAATGTATTATTTATTACTTAGCAGTTAAAATTAATACAAGCTCATCTACGTATGTGCGCAAATAAAAAAATGTTAACTGTCACAACGAGATTAGAATTATTAAACATATTTTTTTATCGTAAAGTAGAAAGGTCCATACAAAAATTCAAGTCAAAAGGCCAATCACAGGGCTTTGTTTTATTTTTCATATAAAATATCTGTTATTTTTACTAAGTCGACATACGCGGACTCGCTCGGACCGCCAGTCAAACTTACAGTACACTTTTCGGCGCTAATTCGATTAAAGAGAACATCGCTGCGGCGCCGCGTTTCGCTTCAAACCGCCCAAAGCGCGCGCATACTAGTCGCTTTTTCAGCACGCGAAACGTGTTTTAAGCGACGACTGGCTGAAAACAAAATCAGAGTGCGAAACGTGGCCTCCAACGGTGGCCGTGGAAATAAAAAAAAATATACAATTTGCCTGCTTCCGTAATTATTTATTCGAACTTTTATTCGTTATATTGAAAATAACTTGTACCTGCCGTTGATTGAATAATGAAAAAAATAATTCATACTATTTTTTTCTCGTTTTTATTAAATAATATGAAACTATTAATTCATTAGCTTAAGATTGATATTGAAATGCCTAAAAATATCTACAAGTCAGATATCTCGCAGTGCATGAAAAATGGTCTATTTTATAAATAAATGGCCAAGTTTGTTAGTTTGATTTTTTACTAACGGCTATTTATTTTAAAGACTATTAACGGAGAATCATCATTTAAATATTATATTTATGTATAATGTAGAGAATAGAAAATATTATTATTAATTCTAACGACATAATAAAGCGATTTTGAACAAATTTAAAGAATGACAATTAAAAAATAAATATATTCAGAAAAACATACAGCCCACTTGGGTAATCGAACTTGGAACGGAATGCTCTTTACTTCAGAATATTTTATGGATCTCTAAATGGAAATAAGTAACAATAGCAAAATACGATTTTAAAAAGTTAGTAAAAAAAATGATTAAAATTATCGGTCTATTTAATTAGATAATGAGGGAATATTATTTTTAAAATAGACGTCAACTTACTAAATACAAGCTATCCTACACAAGTATCTAATTCATTATAAAGATAATATTTTTCTGTAGGTCAGGCCCATGTTCATTATTGTGGGCTTAGGGCTGACGTCAGCTGGTGAAGACGTTTCGCTAACGGCTATTTGCCGCCCTGTAACTTATCAATTTCTATATATAGATAAAGTGACGTCAAAGTTTCTGGACGTGGGAAATTGTGCTAACCGAGACAGTTAAATTGTTTCTTGATGGCGCACACAGCTTTATATGTATTGCATTGCATGTATTTCATAGCGGTATACGATGACTTGTATCCATCGCACAAATACCGCATATTGCTGAAAAAAATGAGTATTGATATAAACAAGATCTGTCGATGGATTTAGAAATTGTGAAAATGTAAAAATGTGAAATTCATCTCAAAGGCTTACTTAGCAAGTAAGTAAGCCGACTCTACTTTGGCATCTTAGGCCAAATGTCTACATAACATTAAAATCATAAGCCCATTATAATAATTTTTAAAGATCAACCGTCAAAATATTTAAAGTGAGAGTATAGTATGGTAAATTAATATTATAATTATAGTAAATACTATAGTAAAATTAATGATAAAAAAGAATATAAAATATTTTTACAATTTTTGTATGAATGGAAAATACATCATGAGAATTAGTCGAGATTAGTCGAAATAGTCGTTGGACTATTGACCCAAAGGCCGCGAGTTCGAATCCGAACGTGGTCATACCATTTTAAACGCTTCATTACCACCAGCTCCCTTGACTCTAGGACAGGCAAATTTAGCCTAGCGGAGTAGGGACAAAAATAATTGTATATGACCTAGGTCATAGTAATTATTTAAAAAAAATTAGGTATTTTTACGCCTTTGTAATAAATGACAAATGATAAAATTATTTAAAATATTTCAATGAAGTTCTAACTAAAGCTTATGGGTAGTAATGCGACTTGCTCGCCGCAGCAGCCTCTATGGTCTTTGAAACTATTTTCAGCTTTGCGAATTCTTCAGAAACAATGCGGACGACCGAACGCTTGCTTCCTTGCTCCTTCGCCCTACGACCGCCCCCGCCCCCGCCCCGCCCCACCCTGGGACGCTTTATGGGCGCTTTTAAATGCCAAGCTGAAAACAAGTGATGATGCACCTAATATTATTTGATAATTACTAAACTTTGTTTTGAACTTGGCCATTCGTTGAGATCGAGAACTATTTACCATGTAGTCATTTAGGAAACTTTGTTCGCTATGTGGACTTCATTCAAACCAAGAAAATTAATTACAAAATTTGAATGTAGAGGCAAACATCTTCACGTAAAACTGTAATTGACCAAAATATTTTTTTTTTATTTAATCAAAATTAGATTATTTTAATATTACATGTCCGTGTTACGTCAAAATATTTAACTTTTAAAGTAATTTAACTTTTAAAGTGCAATTATATTATAATTAAAGAAGAGCAGAAAAGTTAAGTAAAATTTTTGTACTAATCGTTTCATTACATTCCTATTTATTTATTTATTATGCGCAGAAATTGTACACAGGTAAAGACAATATAAATTGAAGTATGAAATCCTTAAAGTAGGGTAGTCTAATTGACTAATAAAGATAATGCTAGGTAAAAAAACGAATAATATTAAAAGTTTTAAACGCGTTTAAATTATTTCGGTAAATTTTAAAAATGCATTAATATCTTTAAACAAATAAAATAAGATGAACTCTTATAGGAAATGTCGTATATGATCTGCCTACAACGAGCTATTAACTCGCTGTCTGCATGCTGAGGAGACTTCGAAGCTTGTATATAGATAATTATCAATCTTGAATTACACTAGAGTAAAAACATGATGTTTATAATTCGTATTACAAATAAACTTTTCAACGAAATATTTTTTTTAAGCATTTTTTTTTTGTTTGTTTCAGGTAAGAGAATCTTCGTACACAAGATTGGTGAATAAATTGAGTAACTTGTAAAATTTTTAGTATGCATGTAAATAAGCACGTATCATATTATTTATTTGTCGATTTGTTGGTTTTGTTTTTTTTATGTGTTTGTTTTTTTTATGTGTTTGTTTTTTTCTTTTAAATAATTCCTTGCTGACTTTTATCTTTTATAATGACATTTTGTACGTGAGTTATAGGCTACCTGACCAATTTGAGGATTTTACCACTTCAGCATGAACATCATCTCTGACTCTAGTACAAGCAATATACGCAATAACGTAGTTATGCAGGGTCAAAAAAAGTTGTGTATCTACGGAACACGTTGAACTTACCAGTTGCTTAGTAAAAAAATGTAATAATATATAATGAATAACAATCTTTTAAGATAAAAACCATTTTATACTATAACCATTTTGTAAATTGTGACTTCTATGTTTAAAACCTGATTTAAAAATTACTGCCAGCCACTCCGATTGTAATTGGCTAGCCGTTCTGGAAACCACCCAAACAGCCAATCATAAACCAGTAATCCCCCCAGATATATATTAATACGCGAAGCCGAAAAATGATTAAGATATGATAAAAGAAAATTTTTCCTAATATGATCAACTAGAGTTTACTGTTTTATTCAGATTAAGACAAATCAGTTCTAAGTCTTCCACTAGTAACCAGTTTTAGGCGCTATTGTCTAGATTATGAGGTACAAAAATTTATATTTAAAAAAAAAGAATACGTATAGTACCTATATATATTTTTAACGCAATTGTCCTTTCCCTTTATGACTTTTGTAGAGTTAACGCGTAGGTTATTGAGTCAATTTGAAACAATATCGGTCCGTCAATGCACCTTAATTTATATAAATATAACTATGTATATAAGCATCCTGTGATAGGATTCGGTCGTAAGTGAAAACAACATAAACCAATTCAATAACTGTCTTGATCAGAAACTATCTCAGTAGCAGAAACGGAAACCGACCCATCAGCTATACTGTCTGTATATTAACATAATAATAATAATAACAATGAATATAAAACCAAAATATATAAAAAATAATACAATTAACTTCCTATTATTAGTAAATAATATAAAATCGATTCATCAAAAGTCGGAAATACACTGTATGAAACTTCAGTACAAACAATGCTCAGGAACGGTTTTTTTGAAGTTTTTTTTTATTTGTATATTTTTTAAAAATTATTTCGCTAAAAAATATATTGAACGAAAAACTTAGTTTTTATTTATTTTTTCTACCTTACATTATACGTAATTTAACTAAACTAGAATCAGGGATTCCCTATCTTATGTAAACAAAATCATCGAAATTGTAGAGTAATACAACATACAGATCGGATTGAGAACCTCGTCCTTTTCTAAGAGTCGCTTAAAAGAAAAATAAATATTACCATTACGACCGTTGAATGCCGTAGAAAGTCTTTCAGTGTTACCATTGCTTTTAAAACTAAAAATGAATTTTAATACTTTATGATCGTGATATAATCGTTCTCAGTGCGTCCGAGGCCCAAGATATCTCGGGCGGCATCTAACTTTCTATCCAGATAGACAGATAGAGTCAGTCCGGAAGGCGGCCGTGTTTATTACGCGACGTTAACGTGGACGGAAACATTACGCCGTCGGCTATTTATCTCAAGTCGACAACCGACGCGTTTTATTGTAGCGATAAGTAACGCTGCCAAACTGCTGCAGGAAGGGAATATCTGTATCTGTCCTGTCACTTGGAAAACCAGAGGTAGATTTGGGTAGCCATCGAGCTTTGATAAGGAAATTCTCAATTAGGACTACCTGCATAACTCTTCAAGTATACAGTTAGACTATGACATTACAGAAAGTGATGAGGAAAACAAAATTTAGCCATAAGCAAATGAATACGTAAAATGCTTTGGTATTAAGTTTATATATTTACGTGGACCAAAAAAAGCGTGGCCAATTTTTGACTGCAATAAACTAATAAAGAACAAGGGCTGATTAAACAACAGTAGATTTCTCGAACATCAAAAGGCAGCTGTTCTAATAGTGCACGTCACTCCACAATAATTATATAGTGCTGCTACAGCACTCGAAAGGGGGGCCTTCCGGTTCCCATCTGCCTCTGCGTCCGCAAATGTCCGTTTGACCGCATTAGAGAAAAGTGGTTGAGGTGCTTATCTAGTATCTGTGTATTAATTTGATATAATTTATATATACCGTATCCCAAGACCATTCCCGATAAAAAACAGCTAATTAATTCTGCGATGTCTAGTATTATTTGTTAAGAAACTTTCAGAATTCATGGTGTCTACTGAGAAAAAAAATGTTGAGATGATGAACCTATTATGAGTTAGAAATCATTTCTAACTCATAATAGGTTACACAAAACCCCCCTTAAGTCTTCGGGAATGGTCTTGGAATATCCTGTATATCAATTTATATATAAGTGTTTTTTATACATATTTATACATGCTTCCTAAGTATACTTCAGAATATTCAATAAAAAAAAAAACTAAAGGAAACATACGAAAAATACATACGATCCAAAAAGTAAGCCCATTGCAAGACGTCGAAAAATGTATTTTTTTGTTTATTGCTAAACTACCCTATTGCTAAAGGCCTAAAACGAGACCGTCTTTGAGAAATTAAAAAAAAAAACAATCAAAATCACTTAAGACATTTTGGAGTAATAAGTGTATTCACAAGAAAAAAACAGTTAAAAATAAACGGAAAAACTTAAATCCTCAATCCAGATTTTTGTGAAAGACTGTTTTACTTTCGATATGTATGTCTATGATCGTGCAGCAAAAAACAGCTGTACTTGTTATGTAGTTCCCTAATCTTAAATTTTCCATCAGACAATACTATTTCGAGTGTACTTTATTATTACTGAAGTAATTTCTATCTGCATTGTGTTTCGCCTTCTCCATTAAAGAGCTCCGCTCGGGTGACGTCTCTCCAGTCAGGACAGCTAAATATATTATTCAATTATCTTCGCTTATCTGGCTGGTAGCCGTAAGTCAAGTCATAAAAGAAAATGCTAAGTGCTCCTTGCAATATGATGCACTCGCAGTCGCCTGTTCGCTCTTGTATATTTAGAGTAGCCGGGTGAAGCTCTATATAGAGTAGCCGTGCTACCGAAGGCTGATTACTGCCATAATAAATAGCCTCTAATAAATTTTCGTATCTTAGAGCGAAGCGACCGAGCGCCTGCCTGCACAATTATTGTGATATCGGGGATCGCATTCAATGCATTCTTTTAAGAAAAAAGATAGGATGGCACCAAAATATAAAAACCGATCAAGTTTAAACTGAGGTTTGCATCAAATATTTTTCCTCTTACAATAAAGCAATTTTTCAAATATTTTTACTAATATTCTTATGAAAATTAATTTATTTCGCTGAAAAAAAATTGTAAATTGTCTGGTAAATTTGTATTCAAATGGATGAAAATAACAAAATTACACTTTGCTATTTGTTTAAAGCTTGTCCCTTTAATTAAGCTATTTAATTACACTTATATGTTACATACTTATATTGTACTACTTAAGAGTTTTCATATTATTTTTTCAATAAATAAAATGAACATATCACAATTTTATACACTATTCACACATATATATCCCTAATTTATATATTTTCTGCTAGCATATAAATTACTTTTATTATTGACACGAAGGTGTTAGCAAAAAATGTCCCATCGTTTAGTTATCTATTCTGTAACAATAAAAAATAAAACTAACATACTTTCAAAAACAATAAACAGAAATATGTATCATTGTGAGGTATCATTCAATTCTAAAGGTCTTCTAAATTTTTGTCATTTTACCAGGAGTTAACGATCAAATGCCAAATTTTCCGAAAAATTATTGCCATATAATTTAATCATAGTTCCTATGGCACGTCAAGAAATAAAAAATAGATGAAAGTTGAATGTTATAATAAACAAGAGAGGCAATGATATCCCGTGGCTAATAAAGAGGGTAGGTGAGAGTTAAAACTGGATTTTTATGAAACTTTAAACTGACACCCTGCGAACTTCATAAAGTCTATGAACTCTTTTAAATTATTTTTTTATTTCATATTATAACAAAAATTGAGAACATTTCAACATTTTTCAATATTGTCAAATAATGTGTTTTTTATTTTGTCATGCTATTTGCCGTTATTAAAAACATTTTGTCATATACAGGCAAAAATAAATTAGGCACATACATAAAACATTTACTAATTTATAGAAATATATTTATCTTTATTTTATCTGTCTTTGATACCGGACTTCTGTGCTTACAGCACTCGAAATGGGACCTATCGTCATCTATAAGCTCATATGGATCCGACTATACATTGTCCTTGTATAAAGCTAAATATAAGCTAATTTTATCACCAGGTTAATATAAATTGTTTTAAAAATAACACAATAGTGTGTAAGTTCACTGTACACACCACGAGTATTACTGTAAAATAGGCAAAAATATTACACTCTTAAGCCCACTATTAAAAGCATTCAGTGTAGTGGTTCTTCAGTGCATTATTGTTGAAACTTGGAGACCGGAAGAAGGTCAATATTTAAACTACAATACGCGAAGAAAACTGGTCTCCGTACTTTCCCATACATTGTTCAAATACGGTCAATCGGGCAATTCACAGAGCGCCTTACAACCCGCTCGCGCCGGCGACTGTCGTACATTTTCAATGGCCGTTGTCAGACGTGGGCTTATCTTCTTTTCTACGCTCAACCAGCTCTTGAAATCTGCTATCGTGGTCTGGTCCAATAATATTATGCGGTTTACCAGGATTCTCAGGGCCACTTATTTATTTGAATTGACATTAATAAGTTGATTTCTATCACACATAAATAGTTCTCTTTAATCAGAGATGTATCTATCACCTTTATTTTAAGGATATAGATTTACCATATAGAAACTTCATCGCGCACAGTGTTAATAATAACTATGTTATTTAAGATTTTATACAGTAAGCCTATTATTTATATCTTATTGTATCTCTTTCGTTTGCTTATGTCACCACGTTATTAAATGTTTATGCTATAAGTTTAGTCAGAAAATAAATATTAAAAAATAGTATGTTACATTTTCTTCAGTTAAAAGTTTATTTTTTATTTTATTTTCATTATTAAGGTATTTTTATTTTCGACTCATCTAGGTTACAAAAATTGTGTAACCTATAACAAAACTGATTAATAATGCTGTGTTATGGTAGGTACGTCAAAGAATGTGTGCGTGCGTGTTCAGAAAAGCAAGTAAGATAACTAGGGATATACTTGTTACGTTGTAGTTGGTAAGCGCTTCGACGTTGAACGCTTATATTATGAAGGCTGGCTGTTAAATTGATTTGTTTGCAACAATGTCGAATGCGATTTAAAAATAAATATCCCATTCGAAGTCACGCGCCAGGAATAGACTCCGTGAGCACTTGACCTATACAGGTCAAACGTCGCGTCGCGTCGAATCGAGTCGAGTCGAGTCGAGTTTTCTTAATTCGGGATTTTTCTCTTCTGAGTATATGAAGCTAATAAATTAATCATTTTCCTTTCTATCCTATATACTTGTACTTCCATGCATTCTCTTGTAAGGGTTCGTTATAGTAGCAACCAATTTTGGCGCGATTCGAAAAACCGCCCCGATTTTACCCGCGGTGTTGGAGCGAGTACGCGACATCCATTCTCACTGCGGCCCGCTCCGAACCGAAAAAAAGGGGAACGCCGCCGTTCCGCTCGCCGCTGCGCCGGATGGCTGACGTCACAATGTCCGGAACCGGATACCGTCGAATGGTCCACCCCCGCCCTACCGCCCTACCGTCCTCCTATAACTTTGAAACATTTTCTTATTTACGAATTATTTATGCTTCATTTTTTGAACGGAGCCACAGTCTAGAAAGCGGCGACGGAGTTTTTTCTGTTATCAGGCTGTCATTTACATTATCGCAATAAAATAACATTTTTTAATTCTATACAAAACTGCTTTTCAGCTTGTGTGGTATCGACGGTATAGAATTCTAATTTCCACGGTAATTATTAGCATGCTGAGTGACCTTGATATGGCAATTCAAGATTACTCGCTACTTACTAAAACAACAATTAATATTTATCGTAAAGTTTGCTGTGCAGCACCTATTGTACATAAAAGTCATTTAAATAAACTGAATTTGTAACAATAATAAAAATAGTTACTTTCGAACTACTGATCTTACTTACACGACACATTTACTTAGACTGCAGTATTTAAACAGGGCATAAGAGAATAATTTAGCAACAAATTGGTAATGTATTTACAATACGCTTTGCCTACAGTAATAATTTTATTATTTACAAACATCCTCTTTTTAGAACACAAAACCAATAAAATTGTAATTTCCTGACATGCAAAGTAATATTAAGATATCATTGTAAAACTGTTTCTTTGCTAAAAAACATTAGTAGAGAATAAATGGATTATAATAACAATAATAATGCAGTAAAATATTAATAAATCCTTTATTAAATAAGTTTATTATAGTGTAGAAAAATTTATTGATGATTTGAGAGCGTGTACAAGTGAATGGTTTATGAATATATATGTTAAAAACAGAGTAATATAAACCTATCACAAATTTATATATGCATATAGGTATGTCAATATTAATAAGATTTTTATGTTCTTAAAAACACTATCATTAGCTTTTTATAATGTGTATAGGAAACGAATGATAAAAACAAAAATAACACAATTTTTTTAAACTTTTCTGATAAGGATATTGAAAATTTCTTAAAATGAGTTAGTTTGACTTGCTATAAAGGTAAGCTATTCTACGTTGAATGGGTCTGATAACGGGGTTATCTAAATAATTAACGTTACGGGTAGGTCTGTAAGGCACATTAGTAAAGGCATACAAACAAAAAAATCTACATCGTATCTTTGTCGCCACACTTCGCGACTCGGCCATTTTACTGATATGAGCATCGGCTTCTAACTTCGTGATTCCCTGGACACTGCCATAAATATTACCCATTTGCAAGCTAGGCGCTTTGTTTATAATGCTTCACAGCCACTGAGCATGAACCTTGTGAAATTGCTTTATGCAACCAAACGCCTTTTACATAAGATAACTGTTACTACAGCCATAGTTCATTTGCAGCCGCGGTTCGAGAACGAGAACGGTTGCCGCTAACAGGCGAACTTTTCCACTAATTACAACCACAGTCCAATTTGAGAGTCTCGCTCTGGCAACTATCGAATATTGTTTTCATGGGTATTCAATTGAAGCTGGTGTGCTTGATAACTTTTATACGAATCTGATTTCTGTAGTTTCATAATATTTCGATTTTTATTAATATATAGCATTTATAGACAATCTTTTTCGGGCAAGACCCTGAAATATTTTTTTATGTCAGCCCTGATCATTTTCATCTAGAAGACTATGTCTACTTCGTCTCGATATGTAGGTATATTTCACGCACTTTTTACACTAGGTATATTTTTAAGAGATCAATAAAATTATTGTACAGCAAACAATTATGAAAATTACACCTCAAAAACATTGTATTTTACACTTTTGACGTAATTAAATTAAATTTAGTTTTTACTTTCGTACCTTAACTATCTATTTATTATTTTTGCCTATTTTTGTATTTTGTGTTCAGGAGCTTTCACGGATTTGACAATCCGTCGAAATTTTTATCTGGCCTAAAATGGAAGCCTTTAAGTTTAAGACGTAAAATATGATATATTTTTTATATCATTTTTTACTCAATAGGATACACAAAACCCCTTATGTCTTAGGGGATAGTTTTGGGACACTCTGTAAATATAAATATATAATTTATATATACAGGTTATCCCAAAAATTGTAAAATTGGTAATCAATATTATTAGATTAACAATTTTAAGCACTTTGTAGTTTTTCATTATTTTTAGGTGCAATAAATAGAGAATGTGATCTTGGTATTTCTACCCTAAAAGTTAACCCCGTGTTCAATGACTCGATTTGAGGAGAGGAGAAAGGGGGAAGGCGTGTGTTTCTGCTTTATGAATCCGAAGTTGCGCCAAAATACTATTGTTCGCTTTGCCCCGCTGCCAAAAGTCAAACACCATAGAGTCCTCGTCTGGTGGCAATGCTCAGCATACTAGCGGAATGCCGCCTGCCTGCGACGGAGTCTTATAAAAGTTTTCGGCTACAAAAATACTGCGTTCGCGTTCGCAACCATACAAAGAGATGCACATCGGGTCTGCGACATTAAGAAGCGCCATTCACAACTTACCCGATACTTTCGAAAAGATAATGGTTTAAGTTTTCTATTCAGATACTATCGTCTAGTATCCTATTTAAGCATTACCGCGCAATCCTAGCGACGTGGATAATATTTTTTCTACGATGACAAAAACGAGAAAAAAATAGTAAAATGTTTGATATTTATTTATTTATATATTTATTCTATAATTAATGTATTAATGTCCTAATGTATTAATTTATTAATACCCTAGCGACATAGATAATATTTTTTCTACGTTTACAAAAACGAAAAAAAAATATTTGATAGTTATTCTATAATTAATGTATTTATTTCAATTGCATTAAAGTTGGTAATAACATTATTAGGATAAAATATCTTACTATTATTTATGTGACCAGGTCTGTATCAAGATTTTTTATCAATAATGCATTTGCAGAAAATAAGTTTGCATTTGTAAAAAAAATATTTACAAAATAATTATATTATTAATAATAGTTTTCTTTAAGTTTCTCGATAAATTAATGAACAAATATGTGTCATAAATATAATACTTATTTATTATGTTTAAAGTGTAGAGGAATTAGTGGAAAACATATGTTAAAATATGTTTTCCACTAATTCCTCTAGAGTGTATATTTCTCCTTAAATACACAAATAAAACGAAATAGGTCGTGTTTACCTAATATATAAATTTACTTTTAATAATATTTGTATACAATGTGTGAAGTTTGTAAGTATAAAATATTAAAAAAGTAGTTTTTATACCAATTTTTATTAAGTAGTTTTTATACCAATTTACAAATAAAAATTTGAATTGTAAATAATTGTACAAAAGTTGGAATTGTTTACAAATCTAAACAACTCAAGACGATTACGATTTCTAGTGAATTATTATTATTCAAAGTAAAAACTCAGAAGTACACACAATGCCGTAAATTTGTATACAATATTGATATAAAATAAAACTACAATGGTTACTATTACTTCAAAATAATCACCTATGTACATGCAAAATAAAGTATTTTATATTAGTTGTGTCGATATCAAAACAATTAAACAAAATTAAACTTTTTATTCTGGTTTTAGTGATAAAAAGTAGCTTAACTATAAATCATATCAATCAATTCCCTGCGATATTCAAAATAAAAGCTCAAAATCGGTGTATGTTTTATTAATTGTAAATTGTTACGTGTACGATGTCTTCTTCCTTGAAACATATAATACCCAGTTAGGTAAAACTATTATTTATATACCTAACTATATTTAAGCAAATTAATAAAATTTCACAATACCTATCTTCACACTTTTGTAACACTAATAATATACTTTAAATAATCGATTGTAATACTAAGCAACTTATAGTAATATGCGATAACTAAGGCATACGTTCATCGATTAGATATAAAATATATAAAACACTATACACTATATAAAACAATGTGAGTTGGTGAAGTAACTATGCCACTATTATAAAAAATGTCTTTTTTCTGACAGACAGTGAGATGGATAGATATATTTTATGAGATCGCTATAATTTAAGAAAAAAAAATAATGATACCATGCTTTTATGAGATCACTATATTATAAGAGGATGTATGGTGATGATATGAATAAAATATACTCGTAAGATGGTGAGATGCATTTATTAGACCACAATTTTTTTTATCAAGGTAACAATAAATTTCATCAATTTAATAGATATGCTCAAATAGATATACCTAACTGATGTTAAAAAAATGTTTAGTGTTAGCGCTTGATATATTATTTGTGTGGAATAGTATTTACTTTTATAATATTACTAGCTGACCCGGCCACGCGTTGCTGTGGCTAAAGTTTTTGTTATATTACATTATAGTAAACAATCTAAGAGGAACAATAAGAGAACATCAGTCACGGAGTCCACTATGCTTTTTCACACAGATGGTATTTGTAAAAAAATATGGTGATCTCCTTATTTGACTTTCTACTACTATAACCCTTTAGTACAATGAAATTATTTACGAACTAAGACGAAAATGTTGATGTTGGTATACAAATTCACTGGATTGAGATTTGAAGGGGAAGTACGTTGAACACAATTAATTAAAATGTTCTTACACTTGATACTAAGCAGAAATCAATAGGTAAAAAATAAAAATTTATCAGATTTATTATTTTCATTTAATTTTATAACAAATATAAGTATATTACAGTATAATACAGTAAATAACATGTGACGCTTAAACTCATGAATGAGGTAGGCAAGGCAGACAGTCTTAAACTTTTAAACATTAATATCTTTTTTTTTGAATTATAAATACTTTCAATTTCAATTTAATTTAACACCAATCGGTGCACAATTTTTTTGGTTAACCTGTCTTTAGCTAACACAAATAGATTCGACGGTTTCCCAACACGTGAACACGCAACATATAGTTGCCCATGAGAAAAACATGGATTTTCCAAATCTAAACCACAAATGGACATTGTTTGACCTTGAGATTTATTTATAGACATGGCGAAAGCTAAACGAATTGGAAACTGTAGCCTTTTGAAGGGTATGGTAGAATCTGATGGTATCATCGGAATACGTGGCAGCAGGACCACTTTTCCTTTAAACTTCCCAGCCAAAATGGTTGCTTCAAGAATGTTTCCGGTGATCTTTTTGATGACCAAACGCGTACCGTTACATAATTGAGGTGGATTCAAATTACGGAGGAGAATAATAGGGGAACCAATCTTTAATCGAAGATTATGTGGTGGCATTCCAGGGATATCTAATGAATTTAAAAATTCAATCGGAAAATTTACACTTTCATTTTCATCAACAACAGTATCGATTGATTTAAAAGACATCAGATCGCCTGGTAACAACTGTTGTATCTGGAAGTTAATTTCGTCAACATCAACGTTTTTGGCTGCCAAAATCGCCCGTTGACTAAGCCATTCATGATTCAAATAATTATTCTGTATATCCGGGAAAATACTCTGAATCAATTCAGTTTTATCCTGAACAACAGTGCAAAAATTGTCTGGTAGTTTAATGCATTGCGTATTTGGTTGCAGTTTTATTTTACCGTTCCCAATATCTAGTAGTTGTTCGGAAAATATTAGTGCTGATGGATCATTTTGCAATTGTACTCGCATATTTATGGTCAATCGAAGTGTTTCAACACTTCGCCATAAGAATGATTGTTTCAAACATGCATTAATCTCATCCGCGAAAGTAGAGCGAGGTATAACCGGTAAGGTCTGCCGGAAGTCACCAGACAAAAGTAAGATAGCACCACCGAAAAGTTTATTATTGCTGTTTAAATCTTGCATAGTTCTGTTTAATGCTTCAAGTGAATATTTGTGTGCCATTGTGCACTCATCCCAAATTATTATAGAACTCTTCCGCAACACTGCAGCTATTCCACTATTCTTTTTGATGTTACACATTGCATCTGGTTTATTATGAACGTCCAATGGCAGCTTGAATGTTGAATGTGCTGTTCGCCCACCATCCAGTAAAGTAGCCGCAATGCCTGACGATGCTAATGCTAATGCGATTTTTTGTTGCGACCGTATTTTGGCAAGAATCAACGATATTAAAAATGTCTTACCGGTTCCACCGGGTGCATCCAAGAAAAAAAAACCGCCTTGTTCAGCAGCAACAGCCAGCATAATCCGATCATAAATAATTTTTTGTTCTGCTGTCAGTAATGGTTCACTGTTCATGATAATTGTTGCTAAACTTCCATGGTCATATTGATTTTCTCGTTGTAAATCGGTATTGACTAAGTCGGTGGCTGGACGATTAGGTGATGGCATACCATAATGATTAAATGGTAAATTTGAACTAAGAACACATAAATCCTCGATCAAGACCAATGCTTCATTGTACATCTCTGGTGTATAATCTATGTTTTGGCATTGATTTGTTTGTCTAATTCGGTGCAAGATGTCTTCTGTCATACAATTTTTATATTTTTCCCACAAAGTTTGTGCTTGCGAGGGATAACATGTCGCCAAAATAATTGCAAACAACTGACGAATGTTATTCGGTGTTGATGTCAACGCAGCATCAGCAAGCGTTAAGTCCCAATGGTTATCGTCTTCTAGCAATTGCAGTTCACGACATGCATCCTGGTATGTATTGAATACTCGACCATTAGCTGTTCGTAAAAATTCAAAAGACGTTGGTCCGGGAACATTCACCAATAACAAACGTAAATAGAAGCACTCACGTTGCTTTGGATGTACCGTGTAAAGTCTCCCCAATGTCTTAGCTTTGAATATGCCTGTAATGGAAGGATGTGGTTTTCCTTGTTTCCGTGGCTCCCATTTTTTACTGGATTTGTTCCATGTGAAATAACGTGGAACATCACCATACACCAATGTCTTCGCGAATTGGCCAAAAACATCAGGTTTTTGACACAATGTAAAAAATTCAGTTAGAGTCGTTTTCGGAGCTTCGAACGCTCTTTGGAGAACATTTTCTTCAGTGAAGTATACACGTTGACCGTTTTCAAGATGTATTGCCAGATGTTGGACAGCAGGATCTCTTTCGTGGATGGGAAAGCTGAGAATATGCCAAATAGCTTCATTGCTGCTAATGTATCTGCCCATTTGGTATCGTGCTATTTCGTCATTTTTATTTATGTTTTTTACTTCAAATATGGCCAAATCACTGCCTTTGTTTACATATTTACAAATATACTTAATTGATTTAACAGAACTGCAAAGCTCAACATTGATATGAGCTTTGTAAGTTTTTGAAAGTAGTGGTGAGTATGGTACCACCCACTGATTATCAAACTCAACTTGATTTGGAAAGTTCGGCAGTCGCATTGTAAATGTGTGGCCACCATTCTCAGTACTTCTGCGGCGATACATTGGATAACCATCAATATCCGTGATCGTGTCATTCGTATGCGGCTTTGGGAAGTTTTTTTTACATTTTCCATTTTCCATGCACGGTGACGTCATGTTGAAAACACCGCATGGCCCATGGATCATGTGTTTGGTGACAATATCAAATAATTCTTGATCAATTAATGGGTCTGGAATTTCGGCTGAAATTATTTGATCGATTTCTTCAGGACGGATTCTATCTTTAAGACAAACCAAAATGTGGGCATGAGGCAAACCTCGCTTTTGCCACTCTATCGTATACAGCCAACAACGTGTGATACCAAAAATTGTATATTTAACAATAAAATCAATTAAGGATTTCAATTTTTGTTTAAACACACGTGCAGTTAAATCATGACGATGAATGGCTTGTTGTCCTGGCAATAGTAAAGTTTGTATCTCTTCCCAATTCGGATTACATGTGAATGTATTAAATAAATCCGGTCGGCCGTAATGACGTACGTAAGTCATCGCATCTTGTATGCATGCATGTTCCGTGCCGTTCCGTATCGACATCTGTCAGTTTTATGACTGAATCTACCAGCATGTTCACCTAATGGTACTTTGTCGGCTTTTATGACGATTTGATAATTGTCATTTTGCAGTCGTGGCGAAACTCTTTTGATCAATTGAATTAGTTGATTGTGATCTTCTAAAAAATTTTCCAATAATATCACAATTGCTCTTTCCTCTGCTTGTTCAATAAAATTATACTGGCACCGAGTCGTCACGCGCTCTTCACAATCGCCCATAAAATAAAAAGGTATCGACATCTGTCAGTTTTATGACTGCCAAATAATAACGGACAAAAAATTAGCGATAAATTAAAATTGCGACTATAATTTGAGATTTAAACTATCCTATCTCTCAAGTGCACATCGAACTGCACATGGTGTTCAAATTTTATTATTAGTCCATTATTTTATTATTAGTCCATTGAGGACAAACATTGTGACACGAGATTTATATATATTAAGATGAATAAGAGAGTGTGAGATGGTGCATATTATTTTAATGTAGTCACTTTAAGTTTATTGCGTATTCATTATTATTTTTTTCATAACATTTATTGCCTCGTGTGCTCGTAAAGTTTTGGGTTCTTGCGTAAAAAGTTCGCCGAGACCTCTGTCGCGGAGCGTAAACAAATTTGACATCGCGAAAAGTGAACTTTGATAATCGCATCTCGCTCTCATCCTATCCCGCCGCGCTGCGCTGTCACTTTGATGCCGCCGGGAAAGTTGCTTCGTCGCCCGGACTCCCCTAATGGTTGGTGGCCTTATATTGATAACATTTTTAATTTATTATGTAGGTATATAAAAGTAAAAGGTGCTTAAAATGCTTATAAAAACATGTACAAACTGGCAAACCTATTTTCGGTTAACAAAACAATACTCGCATAACCTATCAAGTTGAAGTTTTTTATTTTCTAAAAGTACATTTATTATACATCAGGAGAGACCAAAATTCATTTTTTTAAAATAAAAAGTAAAAAATAGTGCAGTTTAAATACAAACAGATTTTAAAAAATTTTTCATTATTTTAGACAAGAAAAATGTACTGATTATCATAAAAACTATAAAGTGATATATAATCTATATTATCATAGAAACATTTACCAGGAATTCTTTACGTTTTTTTTTATAATATAAAAGAATTAAATAATTTCATGTTTTCAATTTCAAAATATTAAAAACATTAAAACCATATAATTCGATTTTTGATATTTTTTAGGAGGGGCCGTTACTGGTTGAACATAATTTTCTATAGAAGGAATGTCATGTTGATGAATGCTACATTTTTCATATTTTTCTTTATTTAAAAAAAACAGTCACTTCTTAAATGTAAAGTCCAATACACCAAGTTTCTAAAATGAGATTCGCAGGATTCTCTTTTAGATACTGTTCCTCAAGCAAGTATGTTATATTTCAGATTTTATTAGATCATACATTATTACATTATTAACTCACGATTCATCATTGCTCTAATCTTAGATATGGCATAACAAGTTGATGAAAATTTGGATAATTTTCAATCTGCAATAATTAACTTAGTATCTAAGCAAATACTTAAAAAACCTAATGATATTTTTTCATATACAGGAAAATCAAGTTTACCTTTAGTATCATTACGATTAGTCAAATTTAACAAAACAGTCTCAGAGATTAGTGACATTTTTTTTTACCTTAAACTATTCTTTGGAGTAGAGGTCGTCAAAAGTATCTGCATCAACTATACAGTAGTATCATGACGCATCTCATTCTGGTAATCATTCTATAGTTTTTTTTAGAATCGATTGATTGCGAAATATTATCGTTCTAAGCTGTAACAAAATACAGATCACGCAGAACAAATATTATAATCAAACGTTTTATCGTTATTCTTGCTTCTATTCGTCTATTAGGATGAACCTGTTCTCAAGAAGGAGAACAAAAAAATAGGAAAAAGGGGCTGATTAAGTTGGTAAGTTTATTTATAATATGTAGGTAAAACGAATGAGTTTTTCCGAAAAATACGCCAACGTGTTGCGAAAGTCGATACACATACGCACACATACAGTTTAAGATGAAATTGTTGATAAAAAAGGGACACTTAGAATAAATTTAATATAGCTAATAATTCTGTTAGGCGAATTGTAGATACTAGACAACGAAGGTTAGCTAATACTTGTCCGGGCAGCGAAATATTGCTGTAATTGTGTGTCGCACACGCATGCATGTTGTTACTCATTCTTTTCATCGTATTATACGAACATACCTATTTTTTACGTAATTGTACAATTTTAAAGTCCGTTACTAATTTAAAAGTTATTTAGTTTCCATCACAAATGTTACGTATTGGTTATAATTTTGTTTAATATGTTTGCATTAAGATAATGCGTTAATTTTCCTACATTATTCTCATATTAGTGACTAGCTTATACATACTCAAATTTGAATGGAATGAATGCTCAATTTGACACGACTGCTTTTAATTTACGCCGATGCGATAATTGCCTTAGCGCCTCGCGGCTTACGCTATTCTCCAACTATGCATACACTTCTATGCTTTACCTACCTGTATCGTGTGTATAGGAAGGACGTTAATTTCGGAACGCCGGGCTTCGCAGATTACCTCCATGCGGCCACCCCTTACATCGCGATGCCTCAATAGAATGCTCAGGGCTGCCTACATTTAGAAACAGAAACCATTTTTAGTATCACCTCCTATTTGGTTCAATCCACTTAAACTTTTCGGAAATTATTAAATTATTTAAAATTGCTACAGCATTAGAAACTTCTATAAAATTGTAGTATTTCGAGTTCATTCCATTAATCTAGTATACACTCAAATTTGAATGAAATTCATTAGGGCCAGAAATCACTCGCCATCGTGGCCATAAAGCAACTCGGGGTGCCATTGTTATATTTGCCGCAAAATTGACCAAAACCATCCAAAGCCATTCGGAATGCTGATCGAAAATATTTGCGCACGATACACATGCATTTGTACAAACATCACACATATTTGTAAATCTGTCATCAAGTTTAGTGCCGGTTAGAGCAACTGATGTGGTGGAATACCCTCTGAATAGCATCCTTCCACGGTTGAGGGTATCAAAATGATAAGTAACAGAGGCGATGTTATCGAGCAAAAACTGCCCTTTAAAAACCTGTAAAAGTTTAGATCATGTGGAAGTTTATTTTATTATTTCATTCATTGTATATTAATTTTATTTATAAGAAACTGAAACTATTATTAGTAATATTTTTGAATAGTTGAACAGCGTGAACAGTGCAATTAGAATTGAACAAAATCATCTATGCAGCTACGGAATCGAATTTTCAAATATTTTAAGTATAAATTTACCTAGGTATATGAGTATAGTTTTGTAACTGTCTGTCAAATAAAAATAAATAATTTGTTAAAAAACATGTTTTTTTCTGATACTAGCTGTTCAGCCCTGGATTTGGCCACGGGTTGGCAGCTAGGTACTGCGGGCGGCTTTGAGGGCGCCTTCGCTCCACATCTCCAGGCCCTTTGGGCCATTACGTGCCTACCGTCCTATTCCTGCAGGCGGCTTTGACGTTTGTTCCGCCAATATAGAATTAACTTTCGTTTTTTCCCGAATTTTACAATTTTCCGGACAACTTTCCTAATTTTTCTCTTCCTAAAAACTATCTCCAAACTATTGTGAACATTTAAAAAAGAAAGATGCCCAATCGGCCAATAGTTTCTGAGTTATAATGCTACAAACACATATTATTACTTATATACATATGTGATGAACCTTTATTCTGATAAGAAAATTCGACAAAATGAATAATATTTTTTTATAAAAAAAAATAAAAATAAGCAACCCTGTTTACCACGCCTGTTCGTAGTTGCCTGCCTGCCTTAGGCGGCACAATGAGAATGGGCAAATTTCACCTCTGCAACCAGGGCGGATTTGGGCTTCAGGGCGCTGCGTCGTGGCCGTTAAAGGCACTGTTAGTAAGTGCCCCCGTATAATTTATATCCGCGGTTAATTTGTCTACGCTTATAATTAGAGTTGGCCTGAGCCTCCCCTGAGCGACGACTTGACACGCTCACTTCAGATTGATGTCAGCTTGCGAATGTATTCAATGGGAAAGGGAGCACTATATTAGGTACTAATTAACATTTAAACAAATCAAATAGTTAAAATAATTATACGAGTTTTTTGTAACTATATGTGATATTTAAATTGTAATAAAATAGATATAGACATATATTGGGTAACCTATATATACATAAATATAATTTTGGAGATTTTTACACACGATGTGCATAAGGCTATTTCATCCCGACGTTTCGGAGATAAACAATACTTATATATTTAGTTATATCAGTCGATACTTTGTTATGGAATACATTAAGAATGTACGTGTTAATTTAATTATTTTTTTTCTATAAATTCTTTTAATTTGAGTTTTATTAAAGATTTTATTTTAAGTTGTCTAATTTCAAGAGGGGTTTTATTAAATAGGCTGGGTATTCTATATTTCGAAGCACCAAAAATTGAAATATTATTTGTATATGTATAAAGAAATCGCTGAAATTTAAGTCGCATAGCGTTAGCGTAGTTTTTGCAACGGTTCGTTCAAACGTAGGTATTAGAAATGTGCTCGCGTCTTCGAAAGCTAAACTTTACTCTCGAAATGCCGGATGTCGCCGTGGGGCCCTCCCGTCCAGCACTCCGGTCGGCACAATTCGTCCTCATTTCCTCCCCAAGAAGAAGTAATAAAAACCATCGCTTCACTTGGTCGCGATTCCTGACTGTGTTTCTTCGAAAGTGAATAAAAGTTTGGCGTATTTTTTCATGGTGGGCGGGACGAGGTGAACAGCTCCAGTTCCCCTCCGCCAATCGCCACCTTACTTTACTTTTCTTATTCCATCCGCGCATTGTCTCGAACCGATCTTGAATTCTGTCCCCCAACCGTTTGAAACTTTCAACATTTTTATTTTTTATAGACTTAATAGTTACGTCAGAATACACTTACAATAAAAACAGTAGAGTAAAATTGAATAGTTATTTTGATTAAGGATGCTTAAATTAAAAAGGTAATTTAACAAATTATATAAAAAATATTTTTTTTATAACAAAGAAAAGAGAAAGTGAGATAGGGAAGATATTTTATATTTGTTACATTTCCTAGATTGTTACATTATTTGTTGTATATGTAGTTACATTATCTAGTTATCTACTAGATTAGAAATGAATAGGTCGATTGATAACCCGTATTTGGCGTCATGTGTTCTCATCACACGCGACGGCACTTTAAGGTTTCACTAAGTCTGTCACGAGGGCAATATATTTTTAACTTGACTTACTTATTTTAATAATATTTATTCTTTATTCCAAGGGGTAGAGTTTATTCCGGATAGTTAAGTACTAATCCCTCACAAAATACACAATGGAGGTACGTTTTTTAAGGAAGTATATGTTAAAATAGAAGAGCAACATTAAAACTATAAATACTATCCCATAAAATAAATAAATAAACTAAATATAAAGGTTATCCCGAGATCATTCTGAAGACTAAATAGGGTGTTTATGTTCGCTATTATGAATAGGAAATTAAATGTAAACATGCGAAAATTATTCATAACCAATTTTTTTTTTTAAATGCTGGTTAGCGGCAACCTAATCTTGGCCATGACATGCGGCCAATGACTTCACCGTGGCCGCATCGATCATCTGTCATACTTAATATAACAAGAACCGTATAATATTATCATGTAAAGTCTACTATTTTGTTTTTTCGGAAACCTTGATCCCACAAACTTGGTTGGGAGGGATGGGTAGCGAGGAGGCGTTTATGATGGGCTCAAAATATAAGTTTAAACGTCATAAAAAAAATATACTTACGTGAGGTCTTTTAAACGCATAAATCTATATTTATAAACATATTCACAACATATTTATAACATATTTATATTCATATTTATAACATTACTCACATAAAATATTTACAAATGAAATTTAGTTAATCCAAATTTGAACTTGAAATCTGTTTTTCTTGTTTTATAGTAGATAAAAGGTTAGATAAAAGTATAGATTTTATAGTAGATAAAATGTTTTATAAATAAATATTTTACTAGTATGTTTCAATCTTAAATATTTTTCTTGATTTAGTTATCTAATGTAAAAGTATATATGAAAACATTTTTTTCCCTGTTAGCGTTTTAATAACCAATATAGAAACGTATTTAGCTGTTTCGGGTGTCGAGCTGTTTTTTAACATTTAATTCAATTAATTTCTCTAGTGAAGTTTCTTTATTAAAGTTTAATAAGTTATGTGCCTAACAAACAAGTTCAATTACAGTAGAAATATTTCCCATTTAATATTTCGTAACGTTGATGCGAAGGTTCCAAGCCCCTAATCTCCCTCTAATCGCACCCTCGACTCACCTGGCCATGAGATTTTCAAGTGGGCTGAAGCACTGAGCCAATCGGCCCTTCTCTACCCTCCTCGGCGGGATATTGAATGTATTACCATCAAAGCCTAGGATAATTAAACTTGTGACGGCAGAAAATCCTCACGAAATTTCACGTCTTCTCGCGTTCGGACTTCATGAAATTGGCCTCGAAAAACCCAGGAAAAAGCCATTGAAACTTAACGCCAATGCCAAAACTATGTTTTTATATTAATCTTTACATATTACAGTAAATCTTAAAAATAATGAAGTTCACTAAATTGTAATAAACGACAATATTAGATAACATTACGCAGTTTTGTAACATGCTTCAAAATACAAATATACAAAGTCAAGATGCCAGATATTTATTTTGATAAGTGATGTAGGAATGAAGATTGTTACAAATATTTATTTTATAACAATAAAATTTTGTAAATAATATATTGCAACCTATGCACTCTTCATATGTTTCTTCTTGTATATTTTATTGTTAGTTTAACTGAAAATTGAAATAACAAATATTTTTTTTGTATTTGGTAAATAGGTGAATACGGCATATTTAAACATTATGTTTAAATGGATATAATTAAGCTACCATTTAAACAGTGACTATGTATTGTTAAAGTGAGATAAATAACATTACATAAATATTAACAATGATAAAAACTTAAAGGACTGAAGTTTTACTATATAAATTTAATTTTTCCGGCATCATGTTTTTGTATATATATATAAACGATCAGGTCGTTTTTTTACAAAATATAACAAGCCGAATCTCGATCGATTTAATCGATTCTGAATAAATACATATTTTTTTTTATTTATACATATGTACTATGTAATGACACATGTTGTGGAAGGCCAAATATTTTAAACCTTGCGTGTTAAGAAGTACCGTAGCATAATTAGGATAAATTGGATTATGTTATAAGTGGTCCGGTGTACATGCATTACAGGCTCTAAGGATAAAGGAATGTTGGCTCAGGAGAGAGAGAGAGAGAGAGAGAGAGAGAGAGAGCGGGTAGGCTGGCGAAGTTACCGAGATTTATTAGCTCAATTTAAGCGAGAATACGGCGTCTGTGAGGAAAGCGACGCCGCGCCGAGGGAGTGCGAGTGAGAGTGCCGCTGCGCGCCCCGCCCCGCCCGCCCAACGCCGAGTCACGTATCGTGACTTGTGGCGTCACGGGCCGGTAGACGCCGAAGACGATCATTCTGAATGCAGCGATTTCCCAAATAAAGAGTCGACCGAATGAAGGTGACACGTGTCATTTTTACAAATTTACTTCATGTGATGGTAATTTACAAGGTTTTATTTAGCTTGCAATGTTTGTTATCTGTTGTCAAATCTTGCAAGCTGAATTAGAACCACTTCCTACCTCCACTTCCGTAGAATAAGTTTTACGGAGTTGAAATTTGAGATGTTAGACCTGATTCTACATCCAGGATTCTACTCCAGACGGAGAACTCCTCACAGACACGAAATTTTGTATGCGCATTCAAGCAAAAAGAAAACAGAAGCTTGTTTTTAAAAAGGTTTTTTTACTATTAATTTCTACATAATCTACTTTTTTTTGTGAAATTGCTAAAAGTTACCTCTATTTAAATGAACGAAAGACATATCATGCACAATAAGCCCATAGGTATGCCATATGTCGTCTTCTATTTAAAAATACAACCTCAAAATGCTTGCAATAGGTATCTAAAAGGGCAAAAGGGCATTGCAAAGTTATACATATGTTTGTTAAATGGTTACTACTTATTAAAATGACTACTAATTAAATTTAATTATGTGCGCTAAATGCCCTAATACTAAAATGATCTTATGTTTGCCGTAATGCCTATATAATAGTTTAATATGATATTACGATACAATAAATTATTACCTAAAATGCTTTGGTGCATAGGTACATTAGGTTACAAAATTAAAACTTTGACTTGATTTTTCTCCAGTTAATCATTTGTTTGATGTTTTATCTCTTTAAATGTCTAATTTTAGGGGTTTTTAGCTAGAGTCGTGGAGACATAAAAACATGCGAAAAAAAATCATACACAAATTTATTATATTTTTTAACAGATGGTGTCAATTCGTTTAGCGCGCGAATTTCGATGCCGCGCCGATCGATAATGGCCTTGACACGATTACGGCGTACAGCGACAGCCGTGCGCTCGTAACAAATACCAGGACATGTTTTAGGTAGATTTCATTAGGAAAGCTACCAATTGATGCAATTGATTGATGGGGTTGCAATGGGGACTTCCGGAAAATTTCGACATATCTTCGCGTTTCATATCCTCTATAACCCAAAAAATTTATATATAAGTTTATATTATCTATATGACTGTAAAACATCGAAAGGAATGTTTGATACAAGTTCGTACAATTGGAGTTCGCCTATACCTTACTTTCATCCGGTGAAATCTACCTCTGCCTTCCGGCGTGCCTTCAGGGATTTTTTTTTTTATCGGGAATGATCTTGGGACACGGTGTATATAAATACATCCACACCGGATTAAGAACTAAACCTACTGTGTGTTCGTTTGATTGCTGAGCTAGCACATAACTTCCCTCGCCCACGCTATATACTCTCTCCCCCCCCTCCCCTCCCCCCCCCCCCCGCCACTTTGACCTCGCTCAGAGCGGTCGCCATTACCGTAGACGCCGCGATAATCCGTTTACCTCTACGCGGGAAAATAATCAAATTTGCTCGGAACCATCAGTATCGTTAAGCCGAGAAAAACAATACATTTATCCGTGGATGGAAAGGGACGGAAATACTTCTGCCGGAAATTAGTGCGACCTAAAGATAGGTGCGGCGCGTCTGACGGACGAAA
Organism: Neomicropteryx cornuta; assembly: GCA_020383195.1. Lineage (NCBI taxonomy): Eukaryota > Metazoa > Arthropoda > Insecta > Lepidoptera > Micropterigidae > Neomicropteryx > Neomicropteryx cornuta. The sequence continues at coordinate 15,447,752 of JAHKQU010000008.1, read as the reverse complement.
GTATTATTGTTGCCGCCACGCGTCGGTCAGAAACGACGAGAGACGAGTCGAGCTTTGTTGGCGCCTGTAATTACATTCTGAATATTCTGATCTCTCGGCAGACCCAGATCACAGCTATAGCTAGTGTAGATACTTGACCCTGCGGGTATCGTGGTATTAAAACTCTGCGGGTATTCAGTTAAACGCGCTGACGGACAGGCAGATGCATAACACACCACAAATTTTACTACACTCGCTCCCTAATCTTCTATATACACAAACGCCCTTATGTAATACATGTGCAAACAATCTACACTCGCACCCTAAATAGATAATCATTGTACTTCACACATATACAAGCACAACTGTTCTCAGTACTGAAATCAATAAAATGCCCTCAAAAGGTTTTTGAAGTTATACTTCTTTGGGCCCGTTGTACTCATTGGGATGGGATGTTGGTCGAGAAACCGCGTCACGCGTTAGAAGTAATCTTTACGTTTGTCGAGTTGTAGAATCCAATTGCTTTATTTACGAAATATGTTTGTCGCGTTGTAGAGTCCCTTCCGAAATTTGAAGCTAGTTGTCTGTGTTTTTTTTTTCACAAATTATACGAAAGTATACGAATATACGAACTTAATAATGATAATGTATAATAGTATAGTATAATAATGAAGTGACTTATAATAATATATTGAAGTCTGTGTGTGTGTGTGTGAGTGGGTGTGTGCGAATGGCCAAAGAAGTATAACTTCCAGCGTCTGGTCCGACGCAGACCCAATTTTTGTTTGTTACCATGGAAAATAATATCTCTGAACCAGGTAGGTATCAAAGTATGATTTTTAACTATATTTTCATAGCCTAAATGTTGGAGTTTATTAGTAATGAAAGTTGTAAAGCCATTGATAAAAAAATATAAATTTCAAATGAATCGGTAAAAAATTCGGAAAATTCATTTTTGTTAATGAATGAAACTATTTGAGATCCTATATAAAATGTTATCATTGTTTTTTACCAATATATATCTACGAGATATTAACACGTGAAGAGAAAACTTTTTTTTTTAACCCCTTTTTAAGCATATTGCGCGCATGGAGGAGAGTGAGCTTCAGCATAGTAAAAGTTTATATGGAGAAGGAGTGCAGAAAGCTAAAATTATCTATAATATGTGTTGCAAATACATTAAATTAAAAAAATAAAACGTTGATACTACTGACAGCTGATTGACAATAAGTTTCAAGCTGTGAATTTTGTGTGATGTCACATTTTTTAATAGTCAATGTAGTTAATGTCAAGCAAAAATAATTAATAATGCCATCTTATTTAAAAATTTCATAGAAATGAAATTTTTTTCAAATGTACTTCCATTAAATTTTAAATTTCATAGGTGTTAAAAATAAACATTCTAATATTTTTAATATTTCTAAGGCAAACACCACACGCTAATGACGTAATAGAACTAAATTAAAAAATATAGCAATTACAATAGAGGTAAATTCACCATATTATAGAGGTATAAGAACCTATTATTATGCTCAAACGTAAAAGGGTAATGAATGTTGAATTTCGACTACTGGGCGATCTCTAGCGTAAATAAATATGCAAAAACCACGCGTGAGACTCGATAGTTAGCTTATCTGCCATGATCGCCGTGGATCCTTCATATTTTGTGTAATAAAAATAATTTTATTACAATATTTGTAAAACTATAAATGAAATGTTTCAGTGAAAGTGTTTGAATATTAGGGATGGGCTCATACAATCCCAGTGCAAAAACATTTTATGGAAATTTCTTATCCTCTCTTGAAACGTTATAAAGAAGCATATTATGACTGGCAATCTTCCAATTCGCCGCAGAGAGTAAACAAGATTACTTAGGCACTTTAATCGGTGGAAATTCCGCCGATACATGTTTGAGGAGTAAAGAATTCATGAATTTTCCTAAACCAATAAAATTCAATTACTTTTATTTGTGCGAGGCCTTTCAGGCGGAAACTGAAGCCCCGCTCCCCCCCCCCCCCCCCCGTTCGCGACCGATTGAGTGATCGCTCACTTCAGCCCTATCGAGTTACAGCCATTTATTCATACACCATTTGCGCCACTAGAACGCTAAAATGCCCCCTCCACACGGTGGTCCAAATAACCAGGAGCTGTAGCATGAACGCTAAATATGAGATAGTCGCAGTTTAGTATTTAAGGCGCTCGACTCACAAGCGGTTTCAAATCCCAATAGAGGCAAGCAGATTCTGACACCTAACCACAGTTTTAACAATATTCCTAAATCTAGTAAGCATTTTCAAACTCTGAGAAAAATATTTATTTTAGGACTCTAAGTATAAAAGAATGGAATCTAAGTGACGTAAAGAAAAGTTATGTTTTTTGCTATTATTTATTTAAAATAATTGCCACGGAAAGGGTTTTAGAAATGCTGGTAAAAGACTTTCGAAGGTTAAATGCTTGTTAATTTTACTCATATTTAAAATACAGCCATTTTATTTATCCTTGATATTAAGTAGCCATTATATATAATTCAGGAAAAATAGTTAAAAGAAATTTAAATTTTGCATAAAAAAAGAAATCTAGATTTTGAGTGTTATTTTATTATATTTTTCTTTATACATTTAAAAAAACGTTATTTTTAATATCCGTCTGGAAATTTTACAGCTGATTAAAAACGTAAAAATAAAAATTGATTAAGATGCAAGTTAATCTAATCTAGAAGACTATGAATGATCCATACATAATAAAAAATTTTAACGATAATTGCTATGAGCTACGTAATTATTACCTCGTTGTTATGATTGCTTCTCCTTTAAGTTATATTTTTAAGCTGATTAGTGATTTTTATTACCTGGCGATACTAAAATAGCGATTGTATGTCCCATTTTTAAAATTGGTGATACTAAATGTATAAAATGATGAACTATAAGTCTCTATGTTCGATTTCTCCTTTTATTGGAAAATGCGATTGAACTTATGTACCTACCATTTAATTTTGTTTACATTTTTCAATAAAGAAACATTTTCTTTCTTTCTTTCTATAATCGACCTACATTTTTACTAGATGTTTTAGAAATGATTTTAGAAAAGGCGGTGACTAACAGCTGACGAAACACATTGATATCAACAATATTCTTTCTAGAAACCTCTATTTGGATTCCGTCAAGGAATTGAAACTCAGGATGCCATTAGCAAATTTATTGAGAATAAATCTCTTACCAATCTCTACATTCACAATAACTGTCAAGTAATTTACAAAAAACGATAATTGATGCTCCTGTATTCCATTAGAAAAGGTAATAAAATAAAGCACTTGGTGTAGTATATGATCACAAAATGAACTTGTTAGCACAAATGGATAATTAGTCAAAAAGAGGAAGGTAGCTCATACATTATATATTTAAAAAACTGAATATATCTGGAATCGTACTATAAAATTTTATATTGTTAGCTATGAGTTGTGAGCTAGTGAGACGAGAAAATGGTGTTTTAAAACCAATTTTAAACTATTAGAAGTCACAAAAAGCTGTTTCAACTGTTATCCCTCGAAAAACCTATTGAAAGGATATAACCTACAAGTTCCAAAAATGACTATTGCGTTTGGACTAAAGATCTTTTAAATCCATAATATATTTTTTGAATCTCTTGAAATAAAAAATCTACAAAAGTTATAAATAATAATTAATAAGATAAATAATAGATAATGAATGGCAAGCAACCGCTAATAATTATCAATCTTTATTAGAGAACCATTACCTCCAACTATCTGTTTTATTCTATATATAATTATTTTTTTCTACTCAATTATGTATTATATTATTTGTTTAACTATAAAATATAAAGTTACTTATTCAGTATTATTTTTAATTTGTATCAATGACTTTATTTGTTTGTTCGTTTTAAGCTAATGCCAAAATAAATACCAATACATACAAGACTATATAAACAAAATATTTAATCATCTGCCTTCAACTAAAACAATTAAAATAATCGTTCTAATTGTCAACATAATCAATATAACCACCTCAGTTTACGTAAGTTGACAGCAATTAGTTTGTGTAATAGCCTCCAAATCACGCAAACTTTACTTAAGTACTACCTTTTGACATGATTGAAAACACGCGACTACTAAAGTTTTACTTTACACGACAACCATCAAATTAGGTCATACTTCAAACATGTTTGCCCCTTTACATTTCATCATAAATGATCAAATGAAAAGTCTCATTTTTTTTTATCTTACGTTAATATTAAAAATTGTTAAAATTAAATCATTTTTCTATATAAATATTTCATTCAAACTTAAAAACAAAGAAATGGTATAACCCTTCATGTATCCTTATGTACCCTTCATGTACCCTTATGTAAATCTTTAATGGGTACTTTATTGTATCAAACCTAATTCTATCAGTTTTAGATATTCCGTAGACATTCTGTTTCCCTATGTAAACCAATATTTAATTATTACGAGTATCTATCTACGTTACAAATAGTTTAGAATATTCAAATCTCATTATATTTAAAACAGGCAATTCAATTATTATAAAACAACTTTCTTATTACCCTATTTTATTTTTAAAAATATGGTTTAATTAATTATGTTTTTCGGTATTAAAATGAAAGATCATTTTATACATGTATCATTTAGAAAGCGTAGATTTAGGTATAAGATACAATTATCTCAGTATTTTATCAGTTTTAAAATAATATAAGCAAGATTTGAATATCTTATAAATAAAATATCAATATAAAATAATAAAATGTATATTGTTTTATCTCACTGCAGTATCGAAACTTTTTATATGCCCCTCCCTTTACCCTTTACTTAAAACATTCTGCACTATATATTATTATTTAATGTTACATCAAATCATAGAACCCTAAAGTCATAGACCCATGTAATTTATTTGAACATGACATTTAAGAATAGCTTGTATACAGCAGCAAAAATATAGTAAAAATATGATATATTATTACTATTTTTATTTATATTATAATTTGTATACTTGTCATGAGGCAAAGTTTTTAGATAAGCAGTATTTATAATAGCAATTTAAATGTTAAATTATTTATTTTGTTTAACCTATAGTCTAACCTTTGTCATACTCACATTCTTACTTTCTTTGAACATAAAACACATTTTCTAAGGCTGGGAAGTGTGCGCGTGTATCTCTCATACATTTCATATAACAGACACAATGAATTATCATTTAATTAAATATTTCTTTCAGTTGCTCTTAAATGCACACACTAAAAATTAATTGGTTTTTAAAAAATAACCTTTATAAAATATGGATCGCGGTGATCTAGTGGTTAAAATAAACCGACAGCCTTAGGGTTTGAATATTGGTAGACATTTCTTAAATATCTAAAATTAAAAATACCTCATTACTCATGAAATTATTATGATTTTATCCCTATATTTTGTTATTGTTACTGTGTATTATTATTTATCTTCCCTTGTATTAACGTTAAATATAAATTGTAGTTTTGTATATGTTAATATATGTACTTAAAAAATTAATGATGTTAATAATAATGCTAAAGATACTCGCCGCAAAGCGAAATACATGGAGATATATTATTGATTAACTTTTTATAATAGTTATGTTACATAAATAGAAAAAAAAAGAATTATTTCATGCACAAAAAATTACATATTTTACTAGTCACTGATTATTTAAAATTAGGTTATTAATAATAAAAGTGAACATTTTTTAACTGAATTGCTTCATAACTCGCTCGTTAAGTTGTCGCAGTGTTTTTTTTTTGGGATTATTTTTGCGTATTTATTATGGCTATTAGTTGGCGAATGTGACTCCTAGCTGACGGCCTGCCGCCCGCGGTGGCTGTATCGCCTAACGGCCGCCGAAATGACTCCTGTTCATTAGCAATTAATCCAGGCAGGATGTTTCATTTCGCAACACTCGCGGTAGTAATAAAAGCGTCATTAACTCGCAAACCAGGAGCCGTGGAACCAAAATATACCTCAAGCGGAGAGTAGAATAAGGGCCACAACCTAACTTTTTCCGCATTAAAGTGTCCATAGACTAAACCTTTCGTCTGTAGATCCTAAAATGCTGCCAACCTCGGTGAACGCGCCCAGGTACCTATATACTAATCTCTTCAAATTACATTTATAATCTGTAACACTAAACCGTGTGTAGCTGCTCAACACCGTCGCAGCATACAACAGAGTCACATTTATGTAAACTGCTAAAAATCCGAAGTTTAATAATAGGATAATAAGCCATAATAGATAAGATAAGATAAGATAATTTTTTTCCAAAAATAAACATAAATTGTATAGGAATGACATTTGCAATTGAAAACAGTACAGCGGTTAAAACATGTGAAAAAGCATTAGCAAAGGTATAGGTACATATATAAACTAGTAACATATTATAGATACACGTAGATAACGTAGTACAGATTCGTCTAGTTAGATAAGATAAGATAAGAATCTTTATTTCCATCACATGTATAAATGTATAGGAATGTATTTACAATACAATACCTAAAATACAATAAAAACTTAGAATACAATGTAATGCAGCAATATTAAATTTTACATTAACCGAAAGAATCATTGATTAAAAATACGATCACAAAGTTTTAAATGTTAATATAAATTTATTTACAAAGTATGTTTTAAAAAGTCCAATTTATTTTAATCAAATGAGCATATACAATGCAAGTTGAAACTCTTTATGATTCGACAATAAAAACACCCTTTAAACTTTAAGAATTAAAATAATTTAATTAGTCCCTTAATCCTTTGTAGAATGTGATAAACCTAAAAGGCAGTTTGAACATAATATTTACAAAAGTAGATAATATTTAATGAAAATGGCATTCTCACACAAAAGTTTCTCTGTGCTCTGTACCGTGATTAAGCCGGAACCAACTAGGATTAAATCCACAGCCTTAACAACAGAAGTCAGCACAGAAAAACGCTTTATGCAACTTATAAACCACGCCTCTGTGCCGAATTCAAAGATTTTTTCAAGTTCAAAAATTTACAAAAGTTTTATTATAAACTCAGTTCGGACGAAAGAGATTCGAAATATTATGTAACTTTCCATAATATTGATTAAATTTTCGTATTAGCGAATAAAAAAGCCTAATTAAATAAATACACCTTTTATATGTATATGATGTTGCTTCAGAAGATGTCGAAGTTTAGCATAAAATTACACATGAACTGTCATATTACATATAAAACTGGTCAGTAATGTACATATAAATCTACTTTTTTTTCACTGTTGGTATGTCTACTAAATGAAAATGATCATTCTCTTCTATGCCTCACGAGGGTACTACAAAAGTTAAGGGTGGCCCAAGCTGTTGACCTGAGCATTTTCGATAGTGCATATCTAATAAAAATCTGCTCGTGAAAAAGCGACTTGTTTCGGTTTTATTCCCTTGGATCAGCGATATCTTGTCCGACCTTAATTCAGAATACACCTTACTGCATAGTATTTCACTAAAAATTTGTACTTACGAGCGTAGCTCTCATACTATTAACATAAACCTCAATCAGAACGGTTCTTGTATTGGCAGTAGCCCGAACGAGGCCATCGCAAACGGATTAGTGTTTATGCATGGCAATAATTTGTAATCCAGAGCCGGTGTTAGGCCAACACTCGTCGGCTATTCAGGTCAGCGGCGGTGTGACTTCACCAACGGCGCTATAACATCGTACAAAACACACGCAGCATCACAACTAGCGCGCTCTATTCTAGTTGCTAGTTGCCTGAAAACTGCCTAGTTATTTCTCATTTGTTATGAACAAACGCTTAGTAGATTTTGCAGTGACCATATACACTATAAACGTATCACCCCTATCCCTCCCCTCCATAATTTCTAGCTCATAATTAGCTCTATGTGATGGTATACACTTAAACCGCTTTAATTGAAGATTATTAACACTTTCAAAATCATTTTAAATAAATTTAAATATATTCACAAGATTTACATTTTCTTAAATTTTATTTTTGTCTAATTTTATGGGTGATGTAAACAATAACCGAACTCATTTTGTATTATATTCACTGCATAGTGTGTTTTAAAAATATGATTTAACATATAAATCAAAACTCTAGATTTAAAAAAAATAATAATAAATGTTTTTAGTAAAATGTTTTATTTAAGCTGTTTTCATGTAAAAGATTACTAACTGGTTTGAACTATTTGGCTTTTAGCTCTTTTTTATCGGTCGTTAGAATCTCTTCTTCCATTGAATTAAAGTTGTATTGTCATGAGTAACCGGAGAAAGAAAAATGTAAATTTTCAACCTTAATATGACCAGATCATACTGAAATCACCCTCATCATTACGTATTTTAATATTAAGGTAATTTTCCACTACAATCGACAAATAAATTTGGACATACGCAATACATACTCGTACACACGTCCGATCTAATTTTTAAAATGGTCAAATACGATTTCTATGTGTATTATATATACATCGTCACAATAATATTTTCGATAAAAAAACATCTTATAGGTCCTGCTAATTATGGTGTTATTTGTTAAGAAACTATAACAAAATTCATCATTGTTAACGAAAAAAAAATCGAAATTCGGCGCTGCATTGAAATTCGCGCTCTGACTGAATTGGCACCGCCTGTTAAAAAATATAATAAATTTGGGGATGTTTTTTTTTAACTCATATTCGGTTATACCATACCCTTAAGTCTTCGAGAATAGTCTTGGGACATATAGACCATGGAAAAAATACAAAATTTTCGATCGCAAAATATTCCTAAAAACGTAAAAGATATAACGTCCATACTACCCATTTTTAAAAGCCTGCTATAAAAAGTAGTGTGAGCTGTGCCCTTTGAATACTATTTGTTTTATTTAAAACGTTTATATTGTAGAGTCAATTTTTATTATGTTAGATGTCATCTGCCTATTTTGTATGACGTTCAATATGATTGTAATTTATTTGATTTTTAAACTAAGGAAGTTAAAGTTAAGCTAAGGAAGTTAAAGACGTTAATCTTTAACACCTAAAAATATAGGTCGTGAACAGATTAAATCAAATACAGACACGATTCCGCGTTGCGGACAAAGTTAGTGTTCGCCCGTGCGCAACTGTCACGCGCATACCAACCAGGTGTTACCCGCTGAAACAGATATTTTGAACATATTTCCTAATAATGTATCATCAAGAAAAAGGCGTATATAATTATTATGCATAATTATTAAACGCTGCAATATGATATACTCAATAAATACATAAAAATAAGTCCAATAGAATATATATAAAAATGAATGTTAATATTATGATATTCGAGGTAAATAGTAAAATATAAACGGAAGAGAAAAGACGCAAAGGAAAATACTTATGAAATATTGTCACGTTTAACTTGTCGCCTTCGGTGGCAAAGGGAGAGATTAATTGTATATTTCCTGTTACTAGCCCAACAGAGCAAGCGAAAGTCGTACTATACAATTCCTAAAACAATCTAGGTGGCCATTAGATGCCTAACCAGAAATTTTAGTTCATTGTAGGTACTGAAGGGTTTTTAATGGTTATTTATACCATCTGATGGTTAATTTAGAGAAAACCGTTTTTAAAATAAAATTAATGCCTCCTTTTTCGGATTTATATTTTAAAAGAATGGCGCTTTCAAAAATAAGGCGTTGATTTCATTATAATTTGATTAAACAAAAAATAATAAATAAAACCGTGTTTTCTCATAAATACCACGATTGCCTATAAAACAGCAAAACACTCGATTCATAATCATTTCGTTTCGTTCCGTCTTTACATTTATGAAATATTTATATCATCGAATTAAACTAGAATAATTTTAAAAATGTTTTTTTAGGCTGCTTTATAAAGTTTTTATTTTGAAACACCTACAAATGTAGTTCTTATTTTAATATATATTAAACTGGTTTGAAAATAATATTACCTAAGTTTATTTACTTATTTTAGGATTTAAAAATAAAATCATTTGCGCTTTTTGTAAAATTCAATTCGAAATAGAAAGGTGACACACCTATTCGGCGTTTTTCGTGGTTATAAACAATGTTTAATTATGGTGGTGGTTTAGTCATGTTAGGTGTAATGTCAAAATGTCTTAGGTTTATCGGTCATAATTTTTAGAAACTTTTATACGCTAAAATGATCTAGTTATTTGATTTACTTTAATAGCTTAGTTGCGCAATGCAAAAGATGCAAATTATGAAACTCGTAGGTCAAACATTGATAAATAAAGTCTCAAATCAAATTAAAAAAACGTAGCCGAAAAACATGTTTATGTTTATGTTTATGTTATGTTGTTCAGTTTACATAAACCATGTTGAGATGGCGATAGAATGGACTTTTTATGCCGCTGTAACACAAAAGTTTTCAAGAAATTAGTTATAATTAATACAGTCGTCTTAATAGTTAATTTCACTAACATATAGGCTTGTAGAAACTAAAGGTAAAATTATATGTAATGTACTTATTATATGATAAGCTTTGTAAATTAAATGCTATGGATATAATAATATATGCTATATTTGATTGTGGGTCTGTTATACGGCCTTTATGCCAATTTTTATGACATCTATTGAACCTTTTGATTGTCAACCCCTTGCATGCACGATTATTTTGAATATTAAACATGACGGGGCAGTACTGAAACAATCAATAGTGATGTCATCGCTCGTGATTAATTTATTGAAAATTGCTCTTTGCATTATGGTTAGTTATTAGATTTACCTAGCTTAAGTTTTATTTATTTATTGTTTATTTGGAAACTAACAGTACAATATATATAATGGTACATACAATTGCGCCTAAAATTGACTGATGACAGGTTTTCGCTAAAGTATAGAAATACATGAAAAGATAAAATTAAATTACACTCACACTGTGGCATTATAAATACAAATATATATATGAATATAGTTTTTTTTAACATATATTATTTTGAAGTAATAGTAGGTTCAAACTATCAGAGGCCAAAGGAAAGAAAATGATGTCCAAAGATTATTATGTTTTAGTATTGCTTATTTAATCTGTTTTCCGATATTAAACCGCCAACAATAACATTATTAAGACGAGCACAACTTTGCTCTGATATTATTATTTTTTTCGCACTTTTTGAGTATATGCTCTTCAGGATATTTAATTGTGTATCTATTGTGTTCCTCCCTTGTACCTTCCTCTGACCTATATTTTACGATACACGATAATTATTTGTTAATATTGGGATTTTACTTGTTGGCCAAATGCTACGTATAATAATTATTATCCATACAGCCTAATGGAGTGTATGTAGTGGGCCCTATTGGTTGTACCGTTAACTATAAACTAGTTTAATTTCGGCTCTTTTAATAAATAAATAAATATTAAAAATTTATTCTAAGCTTGTATGTTTTGACAAAAGTATTGATGAGAATAACTATGAGAGAACGGCTGTTTTAATAACAGTAGTAGCAAAAGTATGAAATGAGTCACCCCGTCACCGTGGGCCTAGTCCGAGCTGCCAATCGTCAATCGACTCGAATGTGCCGTCGCTTTCGTCCGCTGCCGACGCCGCGACGGAGGAAAAGAGATGGCGCTAACCGTTCGAGCCGACTACGCTCGCTCGACCGCCGCCGTCCGCGTCGCGGGTCATTTCAGAGTAATGCCGTGTCTGACTGCCATAAAGCGAATTGGTTTTACTTTAATTTTCATTTATTACGCTGCCGCTAAAATACCTACGTGTTCGACTTGCGCCTTATCAAAAACACGCACAACTACCCGCCAGCCGCACTACACTGCTCCCAAACTTTGAGTTTGTATAACTAATGCAAAACAGTTCTTTTTTTAAAAAAAAAAGTTTATTTTTTTACCTAAATTTATTTAGTTAATTCGCAAAATGTTTATGCACTAATTTTTCACTGATTGTTCAAATATTAAAGACATTGTATAAGAGGGCCGAGTACACGTTAGTTACTAGAATAATTATAACAAATGGATAATATTTATTTATTTTATTATTTTTTATTTAAAATTACATATACTTTGGAGGTACCATTCCTCCGGTGGTATGGCTGATTGGCAGGTGATGCAACTAAGTTATTTTAAAGCCAAGTTTTTTATCCTTTTTCTTAGTTGGGAAGGGGTCTTAGGGAATGGCTTGAAGACGCTGAAGAATTCCACTCTCTAATAGTACGCGGAAGAAAAGAATGAAATCCGACATTCTTTCTCCTAAAAAAATCCTTTATTTTGTGATAATTAAGGTTATGATCTATTTGAATACCCACCTATTTTAGTTCGTCTTTGGTGGCCTTGAAGCCACTAACATCAATTAAATATGACGATATTAAAGAATACTCCAATTAATTTGCCCTAACTAAATAGGCCAGTGCCATGAACCGAGTAAATAGCGATTGGTCGCCTTGTCTTGCAACAGAATTAACTTTTGACCTCGACTTCTCTTTTAACAGAAATAGCATTAATAAGTACTATAACGTAATAATATAAATAGCCGTTGTAACGGTATAGTTTTAATGTTCATAATTTTATAAAATAACATGTATTTTTAGCCTGGAATTAAACTGGTGGCGTTAGAATGAGATACTGAGACTGCGTCTCTAAGTTTTGGAGGTTTTATCTGTTTGACTGACTGAAGTAGGAGTCAAAACGAGTAAAACTTTCTTTCTGGTAGTTCGGTTTATTAACATGGTGTGATTTTTCTCATGATTGCAATACATCCGTGAAAAGTAAAAAAAAAAAATTTATACCGCCTAAATAAAAGTTTGAGTAACACTGTATGACCATATACAGACGTTAATTTGAATGTTAAACGCTCGTGCATATAATTATGGTACAAACAATAGGGCCCACTACATACACTCCATTAGGCTGTATGGATAATAATATCAGCCGTGGATAACAAAAATAAATAACCTAACCAGGCCCAGACATATTTGCTTTATTAACACGACTTGTTTGTCAACAAAATTGAATCGTTCTGCAGATAAAATATTAGCCATTATGTGGACTTAACACGTTTTGTTACTGCAGTTTTTATTGTCGTATAACAATTTAAATTTTATTATTTGATGTTGTGAATTCTTTTTATATTCAAAGAATACTCTTTACTACGATAGTATACTTAACCTATATAAGCAAAATTTCAATTTGCATACTCTTATATATTTCTGTTAATTAGCATACGAATTTAGCTGCTACATGAGTATTCTATTTTGAACAAAGTTTTACAAATATAAGCATTTTAGTACTAAATAGTTATTAATCAATTAATATCAAAAACGTATTTTTTAAAATACAGATATTTTTACTACTCATATTTACAAAATAGTAAATATGAGCATTAAAAGACATTTGAAATATACAAAAATATTAGCTGAATAGTTGTAGAGGGCGGTGGTTTTATAATAAAATCATTATTTTATTATAAAACCACCGCCCTCTATTTGTAATGTTTTGTAATTACAAAACATTTTTTTATTTAGGATTGAATTTTGGTCTCAATTATTTGTAATTCAGGAAAAATGTTTACAGAATGAAATTATTAATAATCAATTTATACAAAAATGATTTAAAATAAATATTAATAAGTGTAAAAGGAAATCGACGAAACAAAATATAAAAAAATGCATCAATATCTACCTTTTAAATGCAGCGAAAGAAAGGGTACGAAATGGAATAAAATAGTAGGAATTTAGGTTGTTGTCTTTAATTTTTATCACTATGCAAAAGGCTTTTATGTTTTAAAGCATTTTAAATAAAAATGTCAATACAAGAGACTTTCTCGTTCAAAGTTTGACATTCTATGAATGTATTATTAGATTTATTCTGTCCTCAATTCTAATATCAAATAAATAATTAATGTGTAAATATATTTTTACGTGCTATGTAATTTTGTTCCCAGCATTATTGATGTGACCAAACTCGTGCGAAATATTTTTGATAAAGTAATGATGGGTAATGATGATGATGACTGATTTCCTTGATGACCATACTTAGTTAGGTCCATTTCAGTTACCCCATCGAAACACCTGTTTGAGGTTATTCTTTGGGGTGGGGGGGAATCCAAAAATGTCGATATAATTAAATCATCAAAACAAATGTTTTTTTTCCTAGATACAGAGGGAGACTGCAATTTATTAATGATACATATTTAAAAAAGCTGAAATAGAAATAAGTTTTATTTTACCCTTTCACTTTACCCTATTTACATGAAAAATAATACACACCGTAGGTAAAATAATATAATAGTACTTCCTCAATAAGCAAATTTTTATTTTTGATTTTTATTTCGCAGATAATTCAAAGATACTAAATTACATATTGTTTGAACTTTTTTCGAACAGTTTTTAGGACTTATCAGTGTTTTTTTGTTTTTAAGGATTGATTTTCATATTTATAAAATGCAATGTCATTAAGAATAATAATAAATCTGGCGGTTCATACATAAAGTGTTATTGATAATCATAATAATAGAGTTTCCATATAATTTATGTAGCCTTAAGTCTCCCGATTAGCATTCAAATTCGACGTTTAAACATTGCCTAAAATTTTGATTAACACCGAAGCCAGGGCCGTACTGTGGTACTGAAGGCATGCATCAGAGTCGGAGCCGACACATCGCAGCGCCGAGGCCGTAAAATATGCAAAATGCATTTCCCATCAAACGCGAACTGGGAGACGAGAGACATTATCCTAATTGGGAAGCTCTTTACGGGGTTCGCTCTCGACCTCTTTCCCTCATCTAATTTACGAGTATAGCTACGAGCAACTTCACAATGTGTACTATACGACATACGTAGTAGTGAAACCTCTAGCATGGTCCTCCATTAGTGAGCAACTTCGGAAACCCTTCTATATTAGACGAAAATAAAGGAAATTTTTAGGTGGAAGAATTTCGGGTTCCATTCTTTTCTAGGGTGTGGAATAGTCTTAACTGCGCGTCTTCAAACCAATCTCTAAGACCCCTTTCCAGCTAAAAAAAAAAGGATTAACAATTTGGCTACAAAATAACTTCGTTGTACCACCTGCCAATCCACAGGGGAAATAGTTATCTCTAAAGTATATGTAATGTTAAATAAATAAATAAATAACGATGTATGATATCAAAAGCAATAGTGTGATATTACATTAATTGTATATTTTAAGATACGCAAGCCAAAATATTAATTTCTGTAAAACATAAATAGTACACCACGAGCAACGAGGGCATATGTGAAAATGCGCACGTGTGTATGTATCGACGTACCTATTTCACTAGAGAACCATTGAAACACTATATAATCAATGGCTTTACTTATGTAAAATAGATACGTCAGCAATAATTTTAAGCGAGATTGGTGTGACGTCACGAGCATGGAAGAGTTACCGAGTATTAAATTATTGATTACTATAGAGATTTTGATATTTCCACGAATTTGCATATCATACGAGAAGAATAACATTTGTTTCTAATCAGCCACACGGGTGGTACCGTACGAATTGTGTATGTTGAAATGGTCACAAAGGCACAGCGCTGTGATGCATTATAATAATTGGGAAATCCAAATCAAACTAAAACTAAACTAAACGGTCTAAATGGTTCAAACTAAATGGTCTTTATTACACGCTTTGTTTAACTTGCAATATTTGTATATCGGATTAGGTCAAATCTTTCAAACTTAATTAAAACCACTTGCTCTTATCCTACGGAGTTGAAATTTGACATTTTGGTTCAGTTTCGATGACAATGCATGTGTATGGTAACCTGATTCTACACCCAGGAATGACTCCAAACGAAGGAACTCCTCAATGATCAACAGCAGAGACACGAAATTTTGTATACGCATAAATAAAAGTTTGTTTTTTAAAATGTATTTTTACTATTAATTTAAATTATTTGTATGGATTTAATTTTAGATATTTAGATAAGAAGCTATTAAAGCGATATATAAAAACATTATCATAAATATATTTTTTATAAATACTTACACTTACGATTTTTTATTGAGTATTTATTGAAATATTACGTAAGTATTTCTTGATAATATAAAGAAAAATGGGGGCTTTGAACTATAATTTTAAGTTTTGTCTTCATATAACAATAAATACCTTTTTATTTTATTAATTATTTGGGATAATTTTATATTTGCTAGCGCCGCAGATTTGGTCACCATTCTGGACACTTCGGGGTCATCCTTTAAGCTTTAAGGTCATCCCTTTTTAACAGAAAAGGTTGATGTACATGTAGTAGTTTTTGCCTGGTGTAAGGTTATTTTATAAGTCATTTATTTATATGAAATATTCTTTATTTGATTTATTTTTTCTACGAATATAAAATCTGAATTAATCAATATTATAACAATGAATAATAATATATCGCAACAATAAACGTTTAGTAATAGTTTAGACGTGTTTAGAGATATTAAATGTATATTTTTAAGTTTCTATTGAACAACGTAATTTCGGTATCTCGGCTTATAATTATTTTTACAATTATAACTTTGTGATAATTTGTAATAACAAAGAAATGACCAAATTAAATTTAAAAGAAAATTAAAGTAACATTTTATTTTATGTTATTTTATTAAAAAATTTGGAGTAACATGGCCATTCTGATTAGATCACCTAATTAGGTTACAAACCGATTTAAAGATAGACCACAAAAGAGTAGCATTTTTTTTAAATAAATGTATGTAAAGCAGACCACTTTAGATCCAACACGTTACCCTATTAGTTATTATAATTAAAAATATAAAAAGATCGAATTATATTTCTTCTTAAAATGTTAAAAAAAATATATTTTTGCTCTCGAAACATTTACACCTAAATAAAGACTTACTCATATTTAACATCATAACTTTAAATTAATACCCCCGTTCGAGTTTGGCGCATAGCACGCATACATACATAATTACGCTAAATAGAAGCATAGTCATATATCATATGCAAAGCAATTGTTACGTGAGTGTGTGTGTGTAAATTTATTATAGATATAGTTGCATATATTTTAGACTTGGATCTAGACCATTTTGGTTGCGCGGTATTCATTCCCGATAAAAATCCAACTAAGCCTAAAACTAAGTCCGGTGATTTCAGGTATTGTTTCTAAAAGCCAAAATTCGTCATGGTTTTACGGGAAAAAACTAAACTTTACTTGATTAAGATATAATTAAAGATATGAGACAATAATTGAGTGCGAGACTTAATAACTGAGAAAATAAGTGTTAAAAATACCCTAAAAGTTTATATTGTGAACAAAGTAGCAACGCAAAGCTCGCCTGACCGACGGCAACTGAAAACACTACTTAGTTTGAAAGCACGAATAGTTTTCAAGTCCGTCAGGATACTTGGCGTCGACTGAAGCATTATTACGAGACGACCAAACCTACAATTTCAGCCAATTACGTCTCGGAATATTTCCTTGTTTTGCGACGCTTGATTGCCATCCGCGTCTTGGCGTGTGGCGTGCGTGTCCTTACCACAATTTATTTGGTCTTTTATTCAAACGACGCTCCTCCTTGTCAATTAATACTTTCAAGGTGTGAATTTAAATCAACCCAATTTTTTAATCCTTGACCAAATTAGTAAAAGCTGTGTATTTTTTACTGTTATAACAATGCATATAATTCATTGCATATAAACATTTAAATTAGTAAAATCTAGTGTAGTTTCATTTTATTTATTTAATTATTTATTGTGACACAATTAATTTGACAAAGAAATGGAGTTGTAGTAGTACAATCACAGTTATAAATGAATATTATAAATGCACCGGGAGCGATAAGCACTGCTACATTTTGTGCCCTGCCTTCTTTACTAGACTATGTCTGTACTAAGGAAGGCAGTGTTATATTGTGCTACAACTAAGAGAGTCAAACCGTCAATGCATTTATTTATTTATTTTTCATTATTATTTTAAACTGACACTGACAGAACAATAAAACATAGAATTTGAGGCATAGCAGTTTCTATTACAACTTAATATAATATTAGTCGGGAACAGAAATTTAGTTATTATTTTTGTTTTTTATCGTGTATCTCGTGTCCAAATTTAAAGTGAAATTTATACATTTGTATTTTCAAAAACAGTATAAATCATTTTGAATATTTTTCAGGAAGGTTATTTCTTTGGCTACGAAAAATATAGCTTTTCTGCGTCATTTACAGAAAATTGTGTAACTTTGGAAATAAATTATAATCATCTAAAGTAAATATAATATATTGTATTATTTCTCATTAGTGCCTATTCTTTTGGGAAAAAAGTATAAAGCCTTTTATTTTATTTTTTCTACACAGTAAATTAACAAACTCAATTTAAACAACCGTATTATTTTTAATGTTCAATGTTTGTTTTATCGAGTACAACACTCACAAAAATAACAATTATGTTATAAAAGCTCTCCAATAATTGGATAAACAGGTAATGATTGGTGATTTTTGAAAATGACAGAAGTATCTACATCTATTTTTTAATTTACTTTGTGCAAATGCTAGAAATGGCGATCTTGCCAATGGTTGGTCAATGTCATTCTTAATAGACGGTTATTTCAAAATTTGCATTCCTAATCTCACATATATAATATATTATTATATATTTGAGGTGATTTTCGTGCGTGGAAATACAATGGTATTAATATTTATCATGGTATTTATAACTATATTTAAATTGGGAAAATTAAAGTTATAATTTTGAATGTAAAATTGAAAATTAAAGGTGTACAACATAGTTGAAATAAGAATATTATTTTTTTAAATAAATATATATAGTAGTCATGTAAAACAGTTTGGTTTACGAGAATAGTTCGCGCGAATAGAGGATACAGTTTTAACCGCATGTGTCTAAACAAAGCGAATTCCGTTGCACAGTGTGCGCTGGACCTCGACTGCGCTTCAAATGTGTCGCCATTACTTCCTGCGCTAGACTCCGGACTGGACGGTGACGGAAATTTAAAACAACATTGTTTCTGCGAGCGTTTTTTTAATGCACATTGAAGCCATAGAAACAGTATTTATTTTTTCGTCACGTCTATTCTAGCATAGTTAGGGACAAGAAAATCAGGTTTAATGTACGCTGTTCCGCTCAGACGGTTACATTTCATCAAGTAGGTCCATATATCCTATACAGAATGTTCTAGAACGATTAAGCATCCTCAATGAGAGTGAAATAGCGATCTAAAAATGCATAGTTTATTTATCTAATTTACTATTAAATGCATGGTAAAAAAGGAAATACTTATTTTATATTTATCTAAATATAAAAAAGATAATAACCCTCAATTTAATTTGCTTAAAGTTTACATATTAAGTAGATGCATTACTTGAAAGCGGGAATTAATAAAGGACGTCAATGAGTAAAAAAAACAAATCAAAACAAATAAAATAAAATCAACTGATGTTAAAAACATAAAGCAGATATGACGATATTATTTTACCAAATTTTAATATTTATCGAATAAGTAAAATGGATTATTTATAATCCTATTTTTTAAAAGTTGTTAAATAATTTTTAATTTTAGCTGTTGTTTTGTTATACTAGTTAAGTTATACTATTCATTAATTTTTAAAGTAATATTATTTTCTAAACACCAAAAGTTCTTGACATCGAAACATATAATCATAAATAATTAAAGATATCTTTACTTAAATAACAAGCGGTAGGTAAATGTAGAAACGGTTAAATGACAAAAGTACTAATTTAACCATAAATAAATAGATATAAGAATTCCATTGAAAAACGTTCAAATTATATATCAAGAGAATTCTGACTATTTTAATGATTACTGTTACTATTATGATTACTATTATATTACGATGTAATTACACAAATTTATCTTTTATTGCAGATGCATATTTTTTTCATTTATGTAATGGCCATTTCTCGGTATAGTAACGGAAATATAAATCGTATCATGCATGTTTGAAGGCATTTATCGGGACTCTCACTACTTATTTTGTTTATGGCTGCCAAATTACAGTCATATAATCTAACAATAGCTTATTCGTATAATTTCATGTATATATTTCATTTCTCCAAACTTTATATGTAGCTAAAATACTCTGACCAATTTTATATATTTATGTATGTAAATATAATTGTATATATTGTATGTAATATATAGACAATAATATGCACTATTTATTGTATGTATAATGTTTGGTATTTATGATATTTATCCTATGGTCCTTCTTATGAGTAACGTCAACGTACGTAATAAGTATTTTATTTTTTCTGCAACCTTCTTCTGGCCGCTCTTAGAACAGATAACTAGATAACCTAATTAGAGTGACCATGTTATTTCAAAACAACAATAAATGACTGGTATTTCATCTGTCTATATGATAAATCTACAACCAAATAGCTAAGGAATAAATACAATAAATATCTTAATTTTAGTAAACAATAAAATAACCGATGCATCAAAAAGTTGAAGTTTGAAGAGACATGATTTATACTGAAACTGTACGAGTATGTGTGTTTCTGTGCAGACTTCAATATTTTGGTGTAGATCTGTTTTTTATTGTTTATTAAAGATAAGAAGTCTATCGTGTTATTTCTCAGTTTTTTGGTTGTAGATTTATTTTGAAATCGGTTTTCTTTTTTATGTTAATTTTTCTGAAACTAACAGTTCCGATAATTATTGGAGTTTAAAACAAACTCGTAAGACTGCTGTCGTAGGGCGAACTGCTGTCTGGCTGTGTGAGGCGGGGCTTTGAGATTCCTTTTTGTCCTGCAACCGTCGACAGCAAAGAGATGCTGCATAGTCGAGTCAGTTGTCGATTAGCAGACCAGACTTGGTCTAGTCATGGGTCTGTTTAATGTTACGAGTAAGAACATTTTAACAGCTGGCAACTAAAATGTCGTCAGTTTTCAAATCTCTATTTTTTGAGATTCATCGCGTAAATAGGTAATGTAACAAATTTTCTTATTTTTTTCATATCTTTATTTGCAGATCATGTCTGGGAATTCTCCTGCGAATCGAAGTTCTATCACACTCTTTATATGGATACCGAAGGAGACAGACTATACGTTGGTGCTATGTGAGTACATATTTTTTAAAATAATCTCCTTAAGCTTATTTCTATTGTGTTTTGTTTGGCCGACATATCATTATTATTTATTGTGTAACTATTCGTGCATGAACATTAACAATATTTCACATTTGAACAAAGACTTATTTGGCGTCTTTCATATTTGTGTTAATCTATGTTGATAACAAATATATTGGTATCGAATAAAGCAAAACTTCGGTGCTGTTGTTGAATTAAGACGATAAATGTGAAAAAGAAAAAGTTGACCAATCTAATAAATAAAATAAAACAAGAATGGCTATGACGCCCCGTAGCTATCATATAATATCAACTGCTTCTATAAATTGTTCAGTAGTAGTAAATTATTTACCCAGATCTGACGTCTTACAACTAGGCCCTACAGGCTTCATTAACGTAATCCTCTCACCAGACTACACGTGCCTTTGGTACCAACTTGTGATGGGTTGCTTCATTTTCTATCTCCACTTGTGACTGCGGCACTTTTAGCCTATTCATTGTGCGTTTTGTATGGCCATAGAAGCGATAGTTGGTTATTTTTGGGTCTGACTAGATTGAAGCGAAAAAAAAGATACGATGGTATCATGACATTCTTTCAATTCATCATAAATTTTAACACCTTTAGTTTTTTTTTGTAAAGTTAACCTCTATTTACTGAATTTGTGTTTTCTTTAATAACAACTTCCCCAAACAAGACCAAGACTTGACGGACACCTAGTTTTTAGTTCGGTATTAAATCAGTTTTTTTTTGTTTCTATATAAATATTTGTGTAATAATCAATGCTTTAATTGGCGCCTTTCGTGGTCTTTTTTGTATTTTTGTTTGAATTTAAAATCGTTTTTTCTTAATATTTTATTTAATTTAAATTTGTTTAATATATTTTATTAAAATTCTTTTACACCTCTTACTATCTAGTTTAGTGTACTTCAATTTATATTGCCTTTACGTCATTGTGTACAATTTGTGTTAGGTGACCATAAGTAAATAATCACGGTCATAATATTTTAATTTATAATAAATATAATGTGGCAACAAACATTCTTTTACGTGTTTCTATTTGCGCTCGTAGATGAGTTTATATTAATTTTAATTAGCTAGTAATAAATAATACGTCCCAACAAACGCGCTGTCATATTTTTGAAATTCGAATATGATATTTGAGCGCTCTATTAAACTGTCAAAGTTTCATCTATTTGTTGACTTTAATGTTATATATCTATAGTATACCAAAAGACAGGGATACTATAGATACATAACATAACGGCCATAGTAGCTTCTAATACATAGAAGCTAAAATCGTATGTATAGAAGCTAAAATCTAATGTCTAATTGTCTAATGTAGTTTATAAAGTAAGGTCTGTACATTCATAATATCTTCTAATTATGGAATAGAATTATTTATATAAATACTTTTTTTTTGCAGGGACCGAATATTCATGTTAAATTTGTCAGATATCAGTCAAACACACTGTGAAGTAAGTATAAGTTCAAATTAAATGTTTTATTGTATTATATACTGTTAATAAATGTGCAGTTTAATAAAAACATTAATTAGGGCATTTCGTCTATCTGTCATCCATTGACCTGTGTAAACCTCTCCATGCTATGAGGCTGTCAATTCAATCAGTTGTTGACATCACGTCAAATAGTGACGTCAGCGGCAGACTGTAATGGCTGCGAACAATCCAATCAGGGCGTCGATGACCAATCGAGGAGAGCTAATCGAAGATGACTGACAGCCCAATTTGGACTCTGCCGTCGAGTGGCAAAGTCGACTATCGTATGACGCTGATGGCGTCGCTTGCGCTAAAATCAATCCGCTGGCCTGAAAGCGCTTCAATTTATTGAGTACTGATTATTGGCGTTACCATAAAGCTTTTATTCAATAAAGTCCCATTATTAATGTGAACATAGATACGTCTAGACAGATAATTTTATATCATTAATAAATACGATACCAGTTATTAGGAGTCTTTGTTTGCCTAAAGGTTTAATATCAAACCTATTGTTATCGATGAAATGATAATATTACATATTAGTGTAGTTATACATTTATCCGACATTTCGAATGAGAAAAGATGAATTTTTCTCATTGATGTCTTCCGTATCATGAATGTACGAATCATTTGCTTGTGAATACTGGTGAATAAACGTAAATGTAACAATAAACAGTTTATAATCCGGAAATTAAGTTTGTTAGATAGTTAGAATAGAAAAATTGTTAAGAATGGGTGACAATATTTTGGAGGAATTGTTGAAATGTATGTAAATTAACAATAATTCTAGAAAAATTTCTTCGAACTCTTGTAACATAAATCTTTGAAGGGGAAAAAGCGATGAACTTTATTAGCAGTGATGCCTGAAGAATTTGGCGTCCTCAGATCTCATCCAAGCTCATAAAAGAAGTGATGAAAAATTTCATTAGGCTGAAGTTCAAGCGATCATAAAAGGCAATCGTTATTTGCGCAATCTGTCAAAACAAAACTTTTTATTTTTCAGTGTCAAGCTGCACCCTTTTCAGGCGGTCACCCTTCGAGACCTGAGAGACGCTTTTCAGTTTTTCTTATACAGAGTCAGCAGTATCACTATGAGGTGTGACACTGACATGAAACTAAAAAAACTTTTGTTTATCGTATTTTCATGTTACTAATAAAAAAATCCATATTAAAATATAAATACTTTATCGGCCGTTTGGTATTGTGTTCTCTATCTATCCAATTGACCTACATTTGAATATTTGTACGCGGGAAACTACCCGTCGTTTACTATCGTCAATACAGTTACGTGAAATACTGCAAAATGTTTTAGGACTCTTCCCTCGGTCTTTTAAAACCAGTTTTTTTTCTTTATTTATAAAGTTGTTGAACAAAACTTGTTCAATTTCAAGTCTTTAAGTTCATCCTGTATAAAGCCTAAATATTCTTTCTTAAACGTCTCATATGATCGAGCGTTCCACTTTACTTACACGTGCATGTTTTTTTTAACAACTAGATAACATAAATCTAGCTGTAAACAAATTAAAAGGAAAATCGCACAAACCTTATTTATCAGGTCGAGTTAATATAGGTATAAATATTGTCATATCATTGCGTTTTTTTTCTTAAACACAAAGGACAATAAAAAATAAAAAATGAGCAATAAAAAATTTCTAAATCTAGACTCCAGAACTAAAATGCATAGGTTTGTGAATGTATCATTTCACTTGCGCAATTAAACGCTAAGATTATCTTTTATTGCTGGTCATCTTTAAAGATGCTGTGGGCGGATAGGATTACGTGACTTCCGACAAATGTCGACTTCGACTTCTATTATGTTGTGTTTATGGCGACATCGTAGTCTTTAATTTATAGTAGTTTGTAATTCTGAAATATGTTCCTGTTACAGCGTGATTCGTTACTCTTGGAGCCGAGCGACGTTTCCTGGTGTATGTTGAAGGGCAAATCAGAGTACGAGTGTCGAAATCACATTCGAGTAATTCAACCCCTCGGCGATGGGCACAGGCTCTATATTTGCGGGACAAACGCACACGAACCTAAGGACTGGGTCATATACGTAAGTGAAAGATTATCTCATTCTTAAAACAAACTATTAAAATCTTGGGAAAATTATAACCATTTAACGCGTTTAACCACATAACCATTTTAAGGTCCCTTTAAATTCTCCGCAACAGAGATTTGGAACGACTTACCTCCGCCTACCCTCTAGGAAGTAAAAAGTCTCGGCCTCCTATAGGGCCAGGATAATGACTGATAAAACTGCAAATTACCAACAGTTTACAATCTATATAGCTCTCTATATTACGTATGTATGCATGCATTAAATACGTATTTTTACCCGTAGAACATGTGCGGATTACATTTCTATTGTAAACAATAGTAACATGTTTATACGCCAAGCAAATAAAAATACCCTTAAATTAAATGTAAAATGTATGCATTTATATATTATAAAAGTAACGGGATGTAATGAAAATCGCCAACCTCCCTTAATTAAAAAAAATGTTGATTAAAACATTTGTATATATATATATATTAGTAATTGCTATGACCTAGGTTATAAATCCTAGCATGGCTATGCTAGGCCAAGAATCGACCTGCGGCAAAGCAAATAGCACTACCAGCAGACTGCTAAAAATTTAGGCTAGAAAACAAAGCCAAAAACACTGAAAAGAAATAACCAAAAAGAAATGCAAGAAAAAAAAAGAAATGCAAGCAAAAGAACTCTTAGCACAATTCTTGTAAAAAAAACTCTCTACGCTATTGAAGTTAGACCGGAACCAACTAAGCATCCTGATCAGAACCTTAACAGGCCACTGCAAGCTGAACAAACACATGCACAAACTGAGCCTATCGATCGATACCCCTAAACACCTACTGGGTGAATGTGGGCATTTACAAAAGGTACCAGCTTCTAGGCAACCATCTCCTCAAGCCGGAAGAGATTAGATCCATCACACCAAAAAGATACTTAACTTTATCTACAGTACGGGACTAGAGGCGAATTATAAGTGGATTTAAAAGTACAATAGTTCTGCAAAGAACACGGTACAAAGGGGGTAAATAAACCCTCATATACATAACACACACACACACAACACAACATAACATAGGTCATATACAATTATTTTGGGCCTTACTCAACTAGGCCAAATGTGCATGTGCTAGAGTCAGGGGAGATGTTGGTAATGAAGCGTTAAAAATGGTATGACCATGTGCGGATTCGAACCTGCGACCTTCGGGCCAATAGTCCAACGCCTTAACCACTACACTATTTATGTTTTAAAATAAGGAAAAATCTTTCTTTCAGTCTTGCTAATCATTAATTCAATATTAAAAACCTATACACTCAACATATTACAGAAAAAGGAGTCTTGATTTTCAAGAACCTCAGTCATGTACTTGGGTATTATTTTATTTTAAATAAAATATAAATACATATGACCTTATACAGAGTCGCGTTATTAGGCTGCTATGCTAAACACTGTTACCGAACCAACTGAACCACATCATAAACTGATCGGTTTTCTACAGATGAACTTAACCCACCTACCCCGGCACGAGTACGTCCCGGGCGTGGGATCGGGCATTGCCAAATGCCCGTACGACCCAGCGGACAACTCGACAGCCGTCTGGGTGACGGCCGGTAACCCAGGCGCCCTTCCGGCGCTGTATGCAGGCACCAACGCCGAATTCACCCAGGCCGACCCTGTCATCTTCAGGAGCGATCTCTACGACTTTCGAACCGGTGTAAAGCTGTATCCGTTCAAACGGACTTTGAAATATGACTCGAAATGGTTGGACAGTAAGTTTGAAGTTAAATAATTGATTAAATATCTTAATATTATTACATATCTGTAATAACAAACACATATTCAACCTGAATTTATATTTCTTTCGACGAATACTGTAGATTCCATTTAAACTGAGTGTAAATCGGCATTTATATCAGAGATAGCGAACTAGTAAATTGAATCAAATCGATTAATAATCAATACGATTAATTTTTGTATCATCCATATTTTTAATAAAAATATTAAAATAATTTGTTAAAAAAAAACATTCTTATAAAATGTTTTTATCTGAAAACATTTTAATATAATATTTTTATATTCAAACAAGCTAGAGAAGAAGAGCTTAGCGCCTTCAGCGACTTATCTGTCGTTCTTGCGGGCCTCATTTTGTTCGGAGTCAAAACCCTATACGAGTATTTAGTATGTAATCTCCTCTTTTGACGGCTTCAGCAACCACTATTTCACACATCTATATGTTCGGGTATCGACGTACTTTTAGGCCTTTGAATAACTTTTTGAAAACATGCTGCCCCTGATTTATGTTAGGGTTCAGTCCTTTCATCTCTATTACTTTTTTCGTGTTTCTTACAGTTCTTGGTCACTTTTTCGCCTAAAATGTTTAAATAAATATATTTTGGTGTAGATTTTCGTAGTCAGTTTTCAAACCGAATAAGTAATCTAGCAGTGACATTTTGATCAATGAGATTTTCAGTGCTTTTACATTAATTTATTTAAATACATGATACATTTATTTACTTAAAAAATTTTATATTTAGTCATATTTTCGATTAAAGAAAAAAAAACGGTAGTCTGAATTAAATCCATTGGCAATAGAAACATAGGCGTTTACATGTAGCCATTAAGATTTCTATCAAATGTATTAGTAAAAAGTTATTCAACATTAGATTATTTTTACTCAAAATAAGATTACTTTTGAATAAAACTGTTTCCAATACGCAGAGACCGATTTTGTGGGTTCATTCGACGCCGGCCTTTACGTCCTGATGTTCCTGCGAGAAACTGCTGTGGAGTACATGAACTGCGGCAAGGCTGTCTACTCGAGGGTGGCCCGCGTCTGCAAGCAGGATAAGGGCGGCATCCACATCCTGGCGCAGAACTGGGCCACTTTCCTTAAGGCGAGACTCAACTGCAGTCTGCCCGGGGAGTTTCCCTTCTACTTCGATGAGATACGTAAGTAGACATATGTATCAACTTTTAGTCTAATATATGTAATTGAATATCATATATCTTTATTTCGGGTTCATTAATGAATGAACTTTTACATCACTGGTCTGTTTTAAGGTCTCAACTTTCTAGGCCTTCTTATATTGGTTGTAATGTAATAATAATTGAGAAAATTGAACATTGTGGTCAGTATGTCAG
Organism: Neomicropteryx cornuta; assembly: GCA_020383195.1. Classification (NCBI taxonomy): domain Eukaryota; kingdom Metazoa; phylum Arthropoda; class Insecta; order Lepidoptera; family Micropterigidae; genus Neomicropteryx; species Neomicropteryx cornuta. Next base: position 15,420,084 of record JAHKQU010000008.1, on the reverse strand, counting down.
TATTTAACCTTTTCCGCGTTCCAAAACTGTTTTTAAGCGAAGGTTTCGAAGCGTTAAACATTAATTTTTCCTCGCTAGCTAAACTCAACAGTATCACGGCAGTTAGTTTCTCAAGTGTATTGAAACAAAACAACGTGTGTCATGAAATCAGAATTAATGTATTTTCAAAAATTAATTTAATTTGCACCTTTATAAAATGAAATAGACCTCTGTTATTTTCTCATTTCTTGTATTTATCTTGTATAATTTTGCCATACATTTCATTAAGTTTTAATAAAATACATACTTTTATTGAGACTAAGTAAAAATGTATCTTTTTAATTATATATAAATCTAGAAAATTGTAAAATAAAACGATTCGCAGCATCCAGTAAAGTCACGTTTGTATAAAATCCTCCTCGAATCAGCTTGCTAATATTTAAATTGTTCAAAGATTTGAAAAGTAACCATTCAGGACTTGTATTAGGATACAATTCCTATACGAACATATAAATACAAAACCCTCGTCCCCGACATGATCCTGAGCTCAGGAACCTGGATGAGACAGTAATACAGGCGGCAAATTTAATCAATATCTAGCAACAGTTTTATTCTTTGTCTGCAGAGAGCGTTTACCAAATGCCTGACGATCAGTCACTCTTCTACGCCACCTTCACGACGGGAGCCAGTGACGGAATGGTGGGCTCAGCGATCTGCGTCTTTTCTCTGGACGGCATCACGGACGCCTTCAACGGGAAGTTCAAGGAGCAGGCGTCCTCCGGCGCGGCTTGGCTGCCCGTCCTCAGGCACAGGGTTCCAGAACCCAGGCCCGGCTCCTGCGTCAATGATACCGCGACTTTGCCAGACTCCGTGCTTAGCTTTATCAGGTAAAGATAAATATTTCAATCGCGGGAAAATTGAGACACGTGTTTCATATATTAAAAGTGTGACAAGTTTAATCTTTTTTTATTTAATATAACGAACACAATCTTTCCTATCTTTCCGAATTAGTCATTTTTAAGTGTACCTTGAATTCATTCAAAAATGAGGTAAGAAATTAGAAGGTAAAAGGTCCTAAATATTTATGTTTATTATAAAAACTTTAATTAATACATATTTTTATCAATGTAAATATGCAAAAACGTTACATACGTTTCTCGCTTATTTTCTTTTTGTATGTAATCAGTTCTATGTGAACCTACCTTTCAATTCAATTGTTAAACAGTGGATTCATCTAATTGACCACATTAATACCTATATATTTTATATATTAATCTACTCTGTATGTTTAGAAAAACTAGCAAAATACAATTATAAATGATATTCAGTTATTTTATAAGTAATTAAATTTCTCTGTTTTCTAAACAAAAAATATAGTGATGGAGATTTATTTATTATTAATCTAAAAGTCTGCATATGTGCATAATTATCAGATGAACACTGTTCCTCCTTATTTTATTAGAACGCTATTAGAACTCATCTTATTTAAAAAAAAAACTGATTGACGGAGCCCACTCGAAAGCCACATACATAAAATATTCCGTCTCTTTCGAATCCCTCGAGGCAGCTAGTGTTGTCTCTTTTTTAGTCAAGTATTCCGTTTCATTAAAACGGAGTTTTAATATGCAGGTTAAATTGATTACCAAAAAATTATAGCTTATAATTTACAAACACTTACCTAATTGCTAGACCTCTTTTGTTATTCACAGGCGCTCACATATAAACTTACTTACATTAACATTCATTTCTTAAGTCGTTCCAAAACCTATGTTCATAATAGATGTAAGCTTTTTATTTAGCCATATTATTTTAGTAAATAATATTATTTTGTTATACAATACTGTAATATTGTTTTGTCATATTATTTTGCTTACAATAAATATTAAATTCGGCGGCATATTTAAAGATGTGTTTGTTTTTATTGATTTCTATTATATGTCCGAGTAAATGTTCACGTGTATCTATAACTTGGTAGCGTCTGGTAATAGTCACCTATAAAGAAGAGTAATGGATTTTTTTTACATTATTTTATTTACTTTGCTCATTATTGAAATGTTTGGTATATAATTGATAAAATGATTTAAAATTTTTAAAAAATCATCTCTGCACTTACCTCATATTTCATAATATATACTTCACTTCTGTATACTATATACTTACTTTAATATGTACTTATATATAATACTACTTATGTTGAATAATAATTTATTTAAAAGTTATTTTTAAAAAAATAACGGTATAAATAACTGTTAGAAACTTAAGTTGCGTGTGAATCATTTATTCGTGTGTATCGTTTGTGTGTGTGTAGATGTGTGTTTAAAATATTTTTTTATTATTTCCACAGGGTTTTGCGTAGATCGCACTCGCGCAGGGTTTCACAGTGTTTTGTGTAACCTACACGCTTAATAAATAACCTTTCTTAGTACAGTTAGAATGGAACCTAGTTAGAATGGTAACAGACCTTACCTATTAATTACTTAAGTAATTTGCTATTTTTATAATATTCGAATTGAATTTGCGTGTATTTTATTTTAAAATTTACTTTAAGTAAAAGTGAACATTATGTGGTTATTATTACCTTATTACCTTATGTTGTTTGAAAAAAAACTTTTTGTTAATTACATTCCAATTTAGAAAATTACATTTGTTTTGTTTTTTGGCGTTTATCTCTACAGATCACACCCACTGATGGATGAGGCCGTTCGACACCAGTTTGATAAGCCAATATTTTACAAAAGGGATGTTATTTTTACACATTTAGCTGTGGATAGGTTGTTCATAAATATGCTGGGAGCCGATAAATATTACACTGTCTACTACGTTGGCACAAGTGAGTTTATCAATACAAATTACCCGCGGTTTGTGAATTTTAGAGTTACTCGCAGTATCTATAGTCTAAGGCCTGTTTATTGTGGATGTTATTCAACTTCTAAGGAGTTATGTGTGGTTTTAATCCATACAAAGTTACACTGTTTTTAATACATCATTACCACAATATTTTTGCTTAGCCTGTGCTGATATATTTAGGTTATGTAAAGCTAAAAAGTATCTACAGCTCTATATATAAAATATATTAATAGTAAACAAACATTTTTAAAACATGCTTTTAAACGCGTATACAAAATTTCGTGTCTGTGCTGTTGACCCTCAAGGAGTACTTTGTTTGGAGCCAATTCTGCGTTTAGAATACGGTCATGCTTACCATAAAAATGCATTGTCATTGGAACTGAATCAACTTATTAAATTACAAAGGATAAGAGGAAGTGGCTTCCATTCAGCTTGCAAGATTTGACTTTGCAAGTTATATGGTATATGGAAGCTTGTAACATAAAGCATCATCAATACAATTAAAAAGTTCTCCATTAGCTATTGGACCTACGCAGAAAGTTGAATATAGTTTCACTTGCAACCGTGTTGCATATTTTTTTCTTTCACCGTCTACGAAATCACACCGACATTTTTTTTTTTTTTGTAGTATCCGGTGAAGTTTACAAAATTGTGCACTGGGTGTCAGACTATAAATCCAGCGAATCCCGATTGGCGGATATTTGGCCGGGGAGTCCAGGCGAGCCAATCAGGGCCCTGCGTCTGTCCAGGAAGCACGCGGCTCTGTACGTCGCCACTGACATTCGCGTGCGGCAGTTGCCTCTAGTGGCGTGCACCAGAAGGTTTGTGTTATCGACCAGAGCGTTATTCAACTAAATTTTTGATTATCCGGAATAAATATGGGCCACTTCATTGCAACCTATATATTGTTTATCGATAATTATTCTTAGTGTGAATGAAAATAAATTAAAAATATTTTTATTATGTAATATAAAAAGACTTAAAAAAATTAACTGAATAAAAAATATAAGTAATTTAATAATAAAGACATTAAAAATAATTTATTGTCTGCATAATTACGACATGTGACTGCTGGGTACACTTTACATTTTTTCTCTGAAACCATGATGAATTTTGATAAGTTGTCTTTACAAATCATATTTGAAATCGCAGGGCCGATTAGCTGAATTTTATTTCGGGAATGGTCTAAACCGTGTAATAAGTACATGATTTAATTTGTTTTTTTTTTTACCATGAGTTTATTTAGATAAAATGTATACATGTTGAAATAATTAATATAACGTTAGAAATAAATAAATATAAAGGTAAAATCTTTCGAAAATAATTACGTAAAAATGAAAAGTAAGGTATTATAATTAATCAAATAATAGAAATAGTAGAATTTTAACATAAAGGAATTTATTGATTTCTGCATAATGTTCATTTATAATTCATTCTATACTAGAGTTTTCCAAATCTCAATTGCTTTTTTTTACGGCCTGCATAAATATTATTAAAATATTTATGCATTTAACTTAATTTTCGAAACATGCCAATTGAATATATTTTGTGACCATTAGTGATTATATTATTTAAAGAAAAAATGTAAAACTAAAGAAGTGTTTCGTATACAGATACGACAGCTGCCTGCGTTGTGTCCTTGACCCATACTGCGGTTGGGACAAAGACACCAACCAATGCAAGCCCTACAAACCAGGTCTGCTCCAAGACGTCACCAACTCGACGTCAGGAATTTGCGAAAACCACGTCATGAAGAAGAAGCTGGTCGTGACCTTCGGCCAGAGCTTGCACCTGGGCAGCTACGAAAACATGCCGGAGGTGTTCAAATCGCAGGTTGTGACGTGGTATCACCACTCGAAGCACAAGGGGCGATACAAGATGAATTTTGGGTAAGAACAACATTGGCTAATAATCTTCAAAATAGAGGGTGTCCCAAAACCTATTACGTGTAAGAAATTGTATAAAAACTTACGAGGAAATAAGTCACGCACAAATTTATTAATTTTATCAAAGCGTTGTTCGCTAAATTCGTCGAAAGCCGGTTGCAGCGCGGCGCTCGCAAGCGGACGAACTTATGACAAGAACGATTTAATATTATAACGCAAAGTTTACTTTTTTTTTTGTCGGAAGCCATGTTTTATTTACATATGACATCAAAACAAATCGCGGCCAATTAGCTGGATTTTTTAGTCGAAATGGTCTTGGTACACGGTGTATATAAAGTGTCAACTATCGTTTCACTGTTATGCCGTTAGGAAATACGATTCAGCGCGGTCAAAGCGTGTAGAAATACATGTTCCTAATTAATTGAAGATTTTACCTAATTTATTGATTTATTTATTATTTATTCTGCGTATAACTTGTGTTGTTAGGAAGGCGCTATTACGCGCAGTTCCGACCGCCTTATTGCTATTTTCATTATGCGAGACCATTATTCATAACAGGCGAACAACATCTCACAAGTCTATAACTGAATGAGAGTTTTTGAGTGTATCTTATTATTTACCTCATCCATAGTGCTGAGAAAAGCACAGTTGAATATCGCATTTGACCTACTGCAGATTCGAAGCCGGGACCTCTGGATTTAGAAGCACGCATTAGTGCGGTGCATTAGAGTACAGTATGGTTGTCTCAATATATAAAACAGCACATTGAAACATACAAGTATTACTTATTTATATTCGGTTCCCTCCCTTTCTTAAAGCTGTCTGTACTAAGGGAGGCAATACTTTGGTATTCTCGTTGTGATCTGACGTCGTTGAGAATATTCACCTTCACTTTTCTCAGTACTGGCGATTGAGTTAAGTAACAAAACATAAAAATACCGTCTTGGTGTAGGCCTGTAATGAATCGCAAGTTTTCGTTTCATTTTCATCGGTGCGCCTTCCAAATTTTCTAAACTGAATAATTAAGTTTTAACTGCATGTGTTATTTTATTGTAGGAAACCCGATAAAATTATCCAGACCATTCAACATGGAATAGTTTTATTGTCTATAACGGATGAAGACAGTGGAAGATACGAATGCTACTTTGGACCAACATTAGTTGCTTCCTACCACATAGAAGTGGATATGCACAGGTTTGTGGACTTGCTTATATTAAATTGAAAAATACATGCTTTTGTCTATTAATTTCCACATTACAATGTTCAATTTTACTTTTACACACCCATAACACCTACATTTTCTGTATACAATTAAAGTATCACTCCTTTTTTATAATATATCAAGAATGTCTAAGTTTTTATATCATCATGTCGATCACCTCGGGTGTTCCGCAGGGATCAATATTGGGACATATTATTTTAATTTTGTTCGTGAATCTAATGGCGCTGTTTATTAAATCTATTGTTGTTTTGTGCGTTAAATCATGTTTCAGTAACACCCAATTCATTATTATGGAGATATTTGCCAAAGTTATTATTTATTGGACTTTTAGGTTGCAGGAGATTTACACAAACTAAATGGTTTGTAAGGTCTCTTTCTTTCTATAAATAAATGCTATAAATAAATTTATTAAAACAAAAAATGCTATAATTGTGTATTAAATTAAGGTACGCGAAGTCCTGTAGGTATTTCCTTTCCCGCTGCACTTATACTAACATTTAAATATGGTCGACATTATAACGGTTACTGTTTCCCGAACTACCAGAGTCACATATTGGTTTATAACTTTCGCGTTCGATACTAATTAAATATGAAATTTGCATCATGAATGTATTGAATAATTTCAAATAAAATTCTTTAGAGCTATACGATACAAAATAATGTGATCTAAAGTTTTCATACATAATAAGGACTCTAAGTTAAACAGTTACTTACCAACATGCACATAGTATCTATAAACATTATTATTATTACATCAATCACGTTAATATTCTGTTTTGAGCTATTTTTTTTTTTTACTATTTTTATTTCATTATTATTTTATTGGTACAAGATATGCAATTCTGTTGAGACCTTGCTCGTCTTGAATTCTCTCGGCACCATATAATATGCTATAGTATGTAATTAACCTGAAAACTTCACACACTAATGCTAGTTTTCGAGTTCCACGGAATAGGGTGGGCGATAATATGTAGAATAAACACTTCATCGATACCCACTGACCTATTTCTAAAAGTTGCCTCGTTCAACATTGCAGTAATCAATACTTTAAAAACAGCTGCTGGACTTTTTGCTGTCATGAACGTTCGTTTTAAAAAAATCTTGTTATTCCACGCTCAATTCAATTTTTACTACCTTCTTTTTCATTTCTTTAAGAATGTGTACTTACGGATGATGCATATCAAATAGTTTTTTGTTTTTTTTTTGTACGTTCTTACTTTGTATGAATATATAAATGAATATGTGTTTATTTATCTATCTGTCTATCTGAAGCATTATAACTCAAAAACTATTTGACGGAATTGGCTACTTTTTTTTGAAATATTCGTAACAGTTTGGAGTTGGTTTTTAGGAAAAGAAATTAGAAAAGTTGCCCGAAAAATTCGGAAATAACTGAAAGTGTATTTGTCAGAATAATCTTCAAAGCCTCCTGTATAATAGGACGGTAGGCAAGTAATGGCCTGAAACGACCCATCCTGAGTGCCGCAGGCACGAGTTGTCGAGCGACAAAGGCACCCTCAAAACCAACTGTAAGACCTAGCTCTCGACCCCGGGCGAAGAAGGGGTAGAACAGTTAGTTGGTGATAAAAGACAGATATATGTGTTTGGGAATGTATATGCATAAACATTATTTTTTTAGAAAAATTATATTCTGTGAATTGTTTTGGGACCTACTCAACTAAGCCAATTTTTTTTTTTTTTGCTATATATAGTCAGGTGAGCATTCAAAATTGGGATGTAAATGCATCAAAATGGGGTGTGCAGATTCGAACCCGCGAATCCTAGATTAGTAATCGCACGCCTACTAAACTACCAAGATCTCTAAAATACGGAATAAATATTTAAGAAAAATTAATATTAAGATTTGATATAACAGAAATATTTAGTCTTGATACTCAGCTGGCATTTAGCCCCCTTTCGCTATGCTTTGCCTCTTACAAACCCATATGTTGTAAATATGTTTCAATTTGTTCACATAAACGCATAGAAGTTATCCAGTTTGTGTTAATTATTTTATTCAATAGTAAATTCAATAAAAAGATTCGAGAAAAATACACCTCCTATTAAATTCCTCCTCAGTGGCAAGGGAATCAATACAACCTCCTCCCCCTCCCCCAGGTCGCTCCGTATTAACACACGATATTTTTGCATATATTATCATTGATTATACCTCCAGAAGGTTTTTATATCGACAGCTCTGTTCATCTTCATTTCAGATGTTTGCACCCAAACAAAACTGACGATTTCAAGAAGATTTATTCGGATTGGTGTCATGAATTTGAAAAGTACAAAACCGCCATGACAATTTGGCAAAAGAAACAAATGGTAAGTTAAACAAAATTTTAATTTACTAATGGCGACTAAAATGGATTCTTTTCATTCTTCTTTAAATTTGTTTGACATAATTCTACTCGTTTAATGTATTCTCCATTAACAGTTGCACCGTTTAAAGGGCGGCGGACTTAAAAATAAAACGTAGATTGGATTCAATTTTGCTCCTCTAGCGTAAGCATAGATATTTTTTCTTCACTGTTTTAATGTTTTGTTTTTTGTTTGATTTCTTGTTTTTAATTTTTTCTTTATTGCCCTCTTCCGCGTTTATTTATTTGCCACTCTTCAATTATTACATCTACGAGTACAGCTTCATGCTGTTAATTAGTAATGGTTTAACGCTAATTAATTCTGCCAGCTATTTGTCAATTGTTTGGTTCTAAGCGACTTTGTTTTGTTCGCAGTTTTGCGGTAAAAAAAATGATGATATAAGTCAAGATAACGAAAACAACATGAGGAACGAAATCTCCACGCTGGTGAGGTGATAGCTACTACTGGTGGGGGCACCGCTGTACATACAGATAATAACAAAGCGCTTTACAATAACCTGTGATATACAATATTATAGTAATACATCCGTACTGTTAAATTTAACGAGATTATTTAGAAATAATTTATAGAGTTGCTATAGACAATGTAAAAATTGCATTATGCATTTATGTATTCGTAAGCATTCGTTAAGGAATTAGTAATATTATTTTGCTATGCAATAAAAAGCAATAATTCGTAGATAATAATTAAAATAAAAGATGTTTTAAAACCAATTGTTGAAAATTAGGTTAAAGCTATTTTTTTCACCTACGTTGTACATCTTTTTGTTTTTTTTTGCAAATTCTTGCATTCAACCCTCATAATTTGTTATTATAATAGTACACAATAGTAAAAGGGTTACTGTTCTAGTATCTTAAGTAATAAAAGCTTAGTTAAAAATCTATGCGTTAAATTACTCTCAACACACACACAAAAAAGATAAATTCCTTCTGTTCCTTCCCTACAGAAAATAAATAATTGACGGTTATCTCAGTAAAGGTTGATTTATTGATTTAACCGTGATGTGCTTGCTAATAGCGTGGTTAGGTTCGACATAAATCACTCATAAAATCATCTCATTTCACCACTATCCTTCATCGTAATCACAAATCCATTATTTTTATATTTTTTGTTAAAATATCATTCTTTCCTTATTTCATCTAATTAGATGGTTACATAATATTTGACAATATTTTACACTAAAGAGGACAGGTGAGAGTTAAAAATGCATTTTTATAAAACTCAGCGCTGGGTTTAAACCGACATCCTGCATTCTCAAGTACAGGACCTTTCCAAGTACAGGACCTTTGCATTCTCAAGTACAGTTTAGTACCTTTATAAATATTATGCTATCCAGCACTTTATCAAAAAATTAAAAAAATATTCAAAATTTTTCAATATTGTCAAAGATTGTGTCATTATCTTTTCAGGCGATTTGCCGCTATTAAAAAACTATCATCAAATATAAGTCAAATAACTTTACAACTCAATTATACAATTATATATATATATATTATATATATATCAACATATATATGTATAAAAAATGTATTAATTAGAATATGGGTTGTATAAAGTTATTTAGGACTTTTACCTAAAATTAACCGGAATGAGAAGCGTATATTTTACTTACCTTATTTTTGAATAAATTCATAGTACAGTTAAAAATGTCTAATTCCGAAAGATTACTATTATATTCATGACATATTCTGTGATTTATTGAACTTAATATCATATTATTTAAATAAAATAAATTGCATTGTATGTGCACATGATTAATTATGTTTATAATCCAAAATTTCTGGCAGCCAAAACTCTGTTTTTGCCAGGACAATTATAAACGTTTTGTATTATTAAACGAAGTAAATAAAATAAATAGCGTGGCTGTGGACTGATTTTTTAAAATGTGAAAATTGGACAAATATGAGAAATAGTCGTATACTGGAAGAATCTGATATCGTGGAATTTTTAGAACAGTCTAAATAAACCAAACATGTTTGGGAGTTTTAGAGACCATTTTAGTTAGGTATATTTTTAATTTCTTTTTCCATTTTGGTGGCTAACTAGAATATCTAAAAAATGTTAAATAAAACTAAAATATAGGCTAATATAAACCCGTATATACATAGCTACAAATGTATATCTCGGTGAGCCTCTTATTTCTTTAAGAAACAATTACCAGACAAAGAAATAAATTGTAGAAACAAACAATTATGTAGTTATTTATTTGTATAAGAAATGCTTACAGCTATATATAATGACAGTTACATTAATTAACAACTTAAGCCGACTACGGGCATCTCCAATTTAACATATACCTTTAACAGAACGAAATAGGATCTAATTTATAAGTGATAATGTGAGTGTTGTAATCTGGGAGTATATTAGAGTGTGGAATGTAAGAGTGTGCAAGAGTGTATAATAGCAATCGAGTTATTATTTTAATTTTAAAAGTTTGTTCAGGGTTTTTTAAAATTTTGAAATTTATGTAAGTAAAGGAGTTTTTTTTTTTAGATAAAATATACGTTTTGAGAAAAGTAGTTCCTCCTCCAGTTATAGAGTTTAGATTAGATAATGAAGAATTAAATGGCTCCCTTTAATGATCGCTGTACCTACTTGTGTCATTAAGTGCGCTGAAAACGACACTGAAGCAGCCTTGTTATCGCACTGAAGCAGACTTCAGCACTTAATTTCAGAACGGCGTTAAAATTTATGACAACTATAAAGTGAAGTTTTCCGCTCTTAACAAAGAATAGATAGAAGTAGCGCTTTCCGTTGAGTAACACAATATGTTTATGACCTAGAGATGGAGTGTGACGCAGATAATGTAGACTTTACAGCATATTAAGCTTTGCTGAAAAGAGATGCATTCACGGAACTACGATGGACTGCGACTTGCGACATACCTACATGGACATATGTACCTAGGAGTATATATTGTGACCTATATAAAACAAAGTCGGGTTAGTTACACCATTTATAACTCAAGAACGACTGGACCGATTTTTATAAACTTTGGTTTGTTGAATTTGGTTCTGGCCCGAATAGTGGAATATCTATTAAAGCATCGGAAAAATTCACGAAAAAAAAATAAATAAAATTCATTTTCCCATACATTTTGTATGGAATTCTATTTTCAAAAGGTAAGTTGCCTACGAAGATGTTCACTTTGTGAGGTTATCACATTTGCCATTATGATAACACGAACATTGATAATTGCTTGATTATGGAATTTGAATTGTCTGAAAACATTTATTGAACTTTTTGAGTATTATTAATAAAAAAAATATATTCAGCTAACTCTTGATTCTGATGCGGTACGAAGTTCGTCCGGTCAGCTTGTTTAATAATAAATAAATATTGTTCATTTGCTTTAAGTTCATTTGTATACATCGTTACGGAGTGCAATAGTTTATTTATTTATTTAACAGGTTTCCTCATGTCCATTATAATTAAAGTAAAAACAATTAAACTACCAAATGAAAAAAACACCATTAAAAACAAAAAACAATAACATGAAACATACTACGCTTAAAAATTAAAATAATGCCTCCAGGCAAACATTAACTAATAAATAATTCACTCCGATCCTACAATGGCGTAATAGAAAGCAGATTTTTAATCCCATTGGGCGAACATACAAAAATATCAATCTCCGCGGAAATGGAATTTAATAATTCGACTGCTCTCCCAATCGGACTATACTTGTATACCTCGGTACCACATGCTAACCGCCTAAATAACATATGCATCCGCGCTCTAGTAAAACGGTCCGGAACAAAGAGACCAATATCTCTAAGTATTACGGGATTCTCGATGAAACCGCGAATAACCTTATAAAAATAAAACAAATTATGGATGTCGCCTAAATTTGAGTGTGTTTAAACCTAACTTCTAGTGTTTGATTATGGAAAGGTATAGATACTTGTAGCGGTGATACATATTTGGACTGCGCCTGGCAGCGTCGTTTTGGCCGGCGACGTGAGATCGCCGCCGGGCGCATCTGATTGGTCGGCGCCTGCGCAGGCGCGCATTGGAACGGCGCACGGGCGATCCGCCAGCGACGCAGGCAGTCAGTCGAAATATTGCACTTGCAAGCCACCGCGCGCATTCTGCGCCGACGACTTTATCATTTATTTATTTATTTGTATGAGATATGCTTACAGCTTCATTCAATTTTCTACTTGTTTTTTTTTAAGCTTCATTAATAAAACCAGCCCAACGCCCCTTTATTATGTTTGAGAGGCTGTTCGATCTTCTGGTGCAAGGCTCTGACCGAGAATGAGATAACGCTATCCGGGGCGCGGACGCGGTTGCCAACTATCAGCGCGACACGCGGCTACTATTGTTTTTTAACCGACCACCAGCCACAACCACAGACCCAACTCGCCTGGACTAACCATTTCAACTGCTTTCCTAATCGATCATTTTAATCTTAAGCTGCTAGTCCATCTATTTCAGCATTGGCACAAACATAAAAAAAATCAGGGGCCTTTAAAAATATAATTTATTATTTTTGTTTTGTTGTGTTAAATTATATTACATTTATATTCCTAATTTTACTTTCCTGTTACAAATTAAATTCATAAATTAAAGTACAGTGAATAAGTAATTTTTAATCAAATTATAATTGCAGTATTACTTATTATTTATGTATTTATAATTCTCAATAAATATAAAAAAAAATACCTGTGTATACATAATATATTCTCAATTAAAACAAAAGAATTCTTTTCGAAACGAAGGAAAAAAGAGTTTAGGTAAAGAATGAGTAAAATTACATATTAAACGTATTTTAGCCCAGGTATAGTTTATTAGACAAATTGTTTACAAATAAAAATCAAAACAAATAACAGGAATCAAACAGGACATCAGCGAATTAACAAATCAAACATTTCAACGGTAAAGCTAAAATCTAAATAAGTTTTTTTAACTTAATAATAATGAATATTGTTTGTAATGTTATATAATACAATCTTAATTTTTTATGATACAAAATAGATATTAAATTAAGTATTTCTTAAAAATAAAATATTATTAATAAATCAATATTCTAAACGTTTATTTACACTAGAAGGTGTAAACATTATAACCGTGTAAAAATATAAATTAATAATACTCGAATATTTGTAATTTAAATTAATTGTATATTAACCACATAATTATATTAAACTAGGTATTAAAAATAAAATGTCTTATTGTTGACGAAATCTTATTGAAGATCCGTGAATTTCTGTAATTATTGTTAACTCCGTATTCCACAATTCTATTCCAAAAAATAAGGTCTTCTGAACACGATTGAACAAAGCAGGCCTCGTGAAGAAGAATTTGTAATGCACCTGATCACCTTGTTCCAGTCGTATTCTTATAGGGAGGTCCAGGTCGTAGAAAGTATTAGATCCGGGTCTTTTTGACATGTAGAACTGAACAATATCCCGTCCATACGCCAGGAAGACTTGCACTGTCTCCGGTGCCCACAAATCATTGCACGCATGTTTTAGTATCCGAGGGCACAATCGTATGGCGTTAATGGTCTGGAAGCAGTCGTAGTAGGAATAATAACTAAACCTTTGCAACGTATCGAATGGAGGGCTCGTCAAAAGAAGAGTGCGGTTGACCAGCATATTTCCGATACCTCGGCCCTCATCCGAAAGGTTGATGAATGGTATGTCCACATCAGCATTCTGAATCCTTCTCCTGAGTAACTCTTTTTCCTTCGATGTGAATAATACACCATAGGCGCTGATGAGGTTTTCAATCTTGACATGTCCCCATCTAAGCTTCTTCATGAGACCCAATTCTTCTAGCAGCTTCCGGCAGCCGATTCCTCGGGTTGCGCTTTGAACTTCGCACCATTTCCACACGGCAGTTATAAGGCGAGTCTCCGAAGTTAGGTGACAGTTCATGGATACCATATTCACTATACTCCCAGCAGACAAAAGACTGAATACCTCTCTGTCTTCGAAAAAATCATCTGCAAGAATTTCGACTAATTCTGCATACATATCGTAATCGCTTTTATTCGCGCTCACTACTGATTCGTTAATTCCTCGAACAAGTTCAAGAAATGCACCATCCGCCATATTTATTATTCTTAAACCAAATAATATTTAATTATCAGTACAACGGATCACTTGATATCACTCGCGATGAAAACTTTTTGTTATTTATTTGATAAGTAGGTAAGCGAGCAAAAGACTATATGTGACGAGCGATGTGCACAGGTGAAGAGCGATGTAATAATAAATAAAGTTTGACTCAATTTGGTGGCTTATATGCAATATTGTTAATTTGAGGTACGCCATTTTGAAAAGGTATGATTAGCGCCCATTAAGAAAGCTATTAACTTTCTTCAGGAATGATAATAACAATACACATCAGATTTATATCACAAGAGTATTTAATACACAGGGATAATTTAGCAACACATATTTTAAAAAAAAACACCTTTTGTAACAGTATTTCGATACGCCTATTTTAACAATATATAAGAAGGAAATATAAAGAATATTCTTTGGCGTCGTTGTATATGCAACGACGTTTGTGAAAATGAAAATGACTATCGCCAGTATTATTATTTTTAACTACTAATAAAGAATATTAATTATTGTAAGGTTTTATTATATATAAATTTTCTTCTGCTTTGCGGGAATTCGGGACTCCGATGGATGTAAATATCATAGCAAAACGGCCCATAACCTAATAAAAAAGAAGAATACCCGATTATGGTAGTAAGTATGGTGGATTACCTAAGTATTTGCGCTCTATCCTAGGTAGCTAGGCTAGTTTGAAAAACACTCCACGCAAACACAAAAAATAGGGTTTTACTGTAAACTCTTGGCTCTAAAGCAAAACGACCCATAATTTAATTTAGTTAAATGTTTTATACAACCACAACGTAACGTTTAAATTTTTAAGCTGAATTCCTACAATTTTCTGAATCAATTTTTTTTAATATCCGTTTTTATTTATTTCAAAAATTTGAAAAGTTGAATACCTAATAACTGAATTATACATTCTCAAGGAGTAAACAAATCATGTTTTTAGCGTTTGCACAGTTTTTTAATAACATTCTTTTGTAGTGCAAGCAATTATCAACAATAAAAAAAATATAGTTTAGGTTTAAATTATTTCAGTGTTTGGATAAGGTATTTCTTATTTCTGTGATTTGACTTATCATTGTGTTTATTTTTATTTCTTTATGTCTCAATATATTTCAATACGTGGAAAATTATGTCATACATAATCTAATATTTACTTATGGTAAACAAACTAAGGAGTGTATGCTATACGTTATTTCGCAGTGGATCAATAAACTCTACAATAAAATCCACATAATAAACATTTTAAAAATAAATTATAAACTAATTTGTATTGATAAACGCCAACTAGCAGAGACTTTAGATAAATATTGGAATATGGAAACTAGTGCACAAAGAAGCATAGTCTCGATTACATGTAGTTAATAGCTATAAATTAGCGTCTAATAGCGTATATTAGTATATTAGCGTATATGCAGTGTTGCACTTAAAATCAGATCGTTTCAGCAATGTGTAATGACATGACATAAATACCTACCAATAATACCTAATAATACTGAGGCAGTGGTTGTCAACATTTAATTTATCGTAGATTGCAACATACTAAGTATTTACTTAGGAACATCGAGATTCGCACCAGATTACAAAATACTTTAATACACTTATTGCTCCTTCGTCTCTCGTATGAAAGGTTCACGACATAAGTGTTATTGTGAGTTTAAAAGTTTTATTTTTATTACAATATGTTAAATATTTAAAACTAATATTAAAAATATCCGTTCTGCACTAACCCGTTTGATGTGACATAGTTTATTATATATATATTTTAAATAGATAAAGGTTTTTAATTTTTTAATTATTTAATCAGAACAACAACTAACACAATAATGTAAGTATGTACTAACTGTACATTTATCTCTTTTTAAATAAAAATTGAAAGGACTGTTTCGATATTTTCATACATCGAAACTAAGCTTACCCATATTTTTTGCTAATTTAAATTCTAAAATAAAATATTTTTCTAAGGAGAGACGTTGATTGGGATAGTTGAAAAATGAAGGAAGGGGGGGGGGGCTCCTAAGTGTTTTTGTGTTTTTTACTTCTATTTATATTATTTAAATTATATTATATTATATTATTTATAAATACCAGTGAATACTTTATTTTCAAACCAGCTGCCGCTTAACCATAAAACAGGTAAATATTTTTTTCGTAATATCACATAAAAACATATTAAAATGCTCGTTATGACAGATTAAACATTATAAAAAAACTTGTCAATACAGTAAAACCTGAGTTTTATTTATATTTAATTTTATTCTAATCCTATATTAAAGTTATTACGCTATTCTTGATAATAAGAAGTGCATGTAAAATGTTCCGTGAGATTTTAAACAACGGCGAGATCGATCTCTCGAATACTAACATTTGCGCGTGAGCGATATAGACAACGAGATATCGAGATAACCAACTATTTTTAATAAACAAATACTTTCCAAGTATAAAAAAAACACTTTTAGTATTCACACAGTACATATTAGTTATAGTACATCTAGTATTTCAGCATTATTATTATTATTATTAATAAATATTGATACAAATTTTATCAATAACTAAATTGTTGGCAACCCCTGCTTTATTAGGTAAACAGTCATTACACATTACTGTACTGATTGTCTTTAAGGCATTGTTATTAATCCAAGTGCTAATGGTTTTATAAATAAACTAATTGGTATACTTATATGCGTACCTACTATTTCTAAATGAGTGTATTCATTGTTATTTACGGATACGGCTTTATATTTAAGATATTTTAAAAGATGAGATGCGAGTCTAATGAAAAATGACCGTTGAAAAATATAATATGACAGTTAACAAAAGTCAGCATCAGATAGTCGTCTAATGGTCTTTTAGTCTCCAAATCATCGTAATGCCACTTTATGGCGGACTAATTCTAGTGTTGCCGCGGAATTTTATATGTTGACCAAACCAAGTAAGGTTCGGTACTGAAATATGAGAAAATGACATAGGCCTCGTTCTTTTACTAAAGTATTTCATAGTACAATATCACCTGTTCTAATAAAGCATTATTCCTTATGCATCTATTTATAACATAATCCTAAAATTAAATTAAACATCTAGGATAAAACTTAATCTAGTTGATATCGCTCACCATCCACCAGACCCAGATCCAGTTTTACCAGATTTAGGTATAACAGTTTTGCTTAATTACGGTAGATTGTAAACGTTCCTACACAGTTTGTAATAACCACAAACAGTAAGAAAATATTCGTAAAATCCATAATACGTTTATAATGAATGACGTCCGTGAAAGCCTGTAGAATCATTTATAATGCTGATTTATTCGGTTAATTTGAAAATTAAAAAACGATGTTTTTTTTATAACCTACATATCACGCAGTGAACCATCATTGCTAGGGTGTAGTCACTCTAGCATCTACATAAGTAGGGATTTTCGTTTACTTGTACGCGAGCGCCGCCCCCTGCAAGTTCGTTCCACCTACTGAATACACAGAGTTTATGGCCCGGAAAATATAAATCATTTATAAACGCAGCTGAATGCGGGTATAGAAATAGAGCACTATCTATTCACATGAAATATAACATTCAATTGACGTCGATACGCTATTTTTTTTTTTAATGAAATTACCCATTTTAGCTTCTATACATCCATTCATGTATAAGAAGCTACTATCTCCGTCCTTTACCCGTCTGACTGACCGTCTATTGAACTTTTACCTCGAAAAGTACAAATGCGAAAGAGTTGAATTTTTGTGTGTAGATTTATGCTCTTGAAAAACTGCATAGCCGTTTAGATCACATCGGAGGCTGTCCGGATAATAAAGATATATACACATAACATTAAAGTAAAAATCATTAAGTATCAATTTTTTAGAACTATTATATGAAATATTCACGGTTTGATACAAAGTGCAAATATCACATTCTTTTTAAAACTATGACAGCACGGCTGTTGGAAACTTGAAGAGGTATTAAAGAGTGCCACATTAGAATTTATTAACAGACATTAACAAACCGACTCTTAAGTAAGCACATGGCGTGAAATCGACATAAAAATATTCTAAACGGAAAACTTTGACCACCCTTGGGAAATTTCCTATTATTAGAAATTCGCTTGAGTTATTTCGGAGTAATAAGTAAAAATACACTTGAGAACCTCCTCTTTATTTTCAAAGTCGATTTAAATTTAATTATTAATGTCCATAATTACACGGCTTTATTTTTTATATCTTTTAAGCTAGTTATCTTTTTTTTATTTAATTTTTAATAATTTTTTTCATTAATAAATCAATTTCTGTTAATCTTCTGAATATAGCTTCGAGTGAGTTTTTCGCATACGTATTTTGTACTATTTCGTTTGTTTCATAATCAAAAATATCTCGAGCAAACGTCAGATTATTCACGAATTGAATCTTGAAAGCTATTCATGCCATTTCAATAATTCACAGACTATGAATTTATAGCTAACTTTCGACAAAGGAGTTAGCAGTATTCTAATGAAATTTTCTAAAGCCACGCCCGGCATGCTGGGTCGGTCGCCTGGAATATCTGATGAGACGGAAGATGTAGGCGTGGGTACTTATAATTTGGTCGATATTCGCAATTGCGGACGATTAAATAATCTTAGTCCCCCGCTATCGCGCATTGTTAGAATAGATGGAGCGGTGCCTCAAACGGAATGTTCCTACTCGTAATTCTTGAACAACTATGTCATTTATATGTATAACCCTTTCAGACATCACTCTTAAAACTAGCAACTGTGATGAAAAGCCTTTGTTTTTGATTACTTCTTGTCATCAATAAATTTTCTAACGAAAACTGTTTGAGGACGTAAAGACGTTTAATTTTCAAAAAACTCCATCAATTTTTTTTTATTTTTTGTTATGGAATATAAATTGGCCGATGAGTATAAGTCTATAGCCTTCCTAACTAGGTAATAGTTACCTGTTCTAAGGAAGGTTATATATGAAGTGATACAGTGCATAGCAGAGACCAGCGCAAAACCCTGAGAAAAATATAAAAATAATAAGGCACAAATATACACACTGATATACACACCCACACACACATACACACATGAATACAATTTAAATGTTTCTCAAGAATACTTTAAATATGAAAAAATAAAATAAATAAATGAAACAATTAAAAAATAACAAATAAATGAATAAACAATTATTAAATATATAGGTAAATAAATATTCGATATAAATAAATAAATTACATTTCACGAATGTTCTTTTTTAAAAAAAATATTATTCAGACAGATTTACTAACATACGAGCATTTATCATCATCATTATCAACCGGTGTCTATCCGCTGTTGGACGTAGGCCTCTCCTGGTGTGCGCCATGGCGCACACCAGGATAGCAGAAGATATGGAGATGCATCTTCATATCTTCTGCTATCCGCATCCAGTTGCTTCCGGCTCTCTGCTTGCAGCGGGCTGGTGGTCGACCTACGATTCGTCTTTCGGTTTGAGGTTCCATTCAAGTATTTTTCTGGTTCAGCAGTTGTCAGACCTTCGATACAGATGACCTGCCTATTAAGCTTGTTTATTTTTGGGCTTTGTCTTCAACTTTAGTTGTTTGGCGGATAGTACATATTTCCTAATATATACTGTCCTAATTATATTACTTAATAATACAAATCTTAATATAGAAAAGTATATCTTAGGACAGGCATTGCCTAGTTAGGTAGAAATATATGTCAATTATGTGTTATGTTACAAAGTCAATAAATAAAAAAAAAATAATACACAAAAACTACTTGCCTTATAATACATTTTTTGTGTGTTGTGGATATTATAAACTAAAAAAAAAACAGTTTTCAACAGACACAAGATTGCTATGGATGCTTTATGTGCAATATCAAAAAAAACAACACATTAAAAATGTTTAAGTTGTTGTATTTTCAATATGTTTAGGATTATTAGGAAATAGGGTGGTGTCATTTATATTCATTGAAAGTAGACTCCGATCGCGGTTTAGTCTGGTCCTGATAAATTTCATACATTTATCCTTAGGGTAGGACAATTGGAAAAAGTATCCTTATGAATCATCACACCTGGGGAATAATTATAAACGCACAACAAATCATATCAAAATTCAAATTCAATGTCCTTTATTTCTTTCCTTCCTTCTTTCTTTCCTTATTGCTTTCGCGACCTTTATTTCATATCTTTTAAGTAAGCAGATTACATGTTCTGGAAGAGCCTGCTGACTCAGTTTAAGTTTCATATCGCATAAAAAGAAAAAAAATAATGTGCGATACCTTGCACTAGGAGAAATATGTCATACCATGTATTTCTGAGGACTATATTTTTATTTTTACCTTACTAATACTGTTTTTTTAATCATATTTGTAATGTGTAGTTATACCTTCAGTTGTATTATTTTATTTTACATACATATGTTATTCATTTCTATTTAATGGAGACTTGTACTTTTCCACATCAACACAATTAGTTAATCGATTTGCTTTAATCAATTTCGTCTTGTTCAGAAGCACCGTCGTCGTATCAAGCCAAATCCGCACGAGCATCGGGCTCAAGAAAGTTTAATTAGCCGGCCGCAGTAAAACCTTAATCTGATGTGGTACAAAGCTGATTAGTTTCCCATCGGCTTTTACTCGTCTGCACTCGTAACCGGTCGGGCTAGGCCGGGCATTAGAGCGAGAAGGCTGTTTTGCTTTTGTTTTATCTTTATACCTTCCGATGATCCCTTTAGCTTAGATGGATACAATTCTTCGGGTAGGTATCGCAGCTCTTCGATGAGGCCTAAGGAAATTGGCTAATTCCAACTTATGTTGCTAACTCGGAATACTTTGCCCGAATTCAATATGGCCGGCAGTTTGATAAACTAAAGAGCGCAACCTAATTAGGATATATGTCTTCCAAATATATCATTTATAAGTCTCGAAAAATAAATAAATGCGTTTGTTATCGTATTTCAAATATTTAATTATATTCAATTCAGAACAGATAAATTAGAAATGCTCGAAAATATTGTGTTTCAATACTTAAATTGTAATTTTCTGCAATTAATTCATAAGTAGCAATCGCCTATTCCTATCTTTTAATATATCCCAAAATAATATCATCTCCATTATTATTTTTCGTTTTTATAATTTAAGCATCATTTTATTTTTTTATTAGTACTAAAAAATCAAATTAGTCTCATTTTATAAATATATTGTTTTTTAAATAGTGTTTATTTTATACGACCCATAAAGAAACATAAAGTAAAAGTTACAATATAAATAAAAATTATCAGACCCAGTGGGGAAATTAAGGATAGAACAAAAAATATGCACACATGTACACATATGTGTTTCCGTTTATATCATTTATTTGGTTATTTACTCATTAAAATTTTAGTTATTTAAATATTATTCTAATTATACAAGACCTAAAACAAAACTTTTGTTTTTGGGTAAATTATTTAAAGAAATACTATATACGAAATGTACCTATTCCTTAAGCAGTTCAAAATGATTTATTTTTTGTATTTGTTTAAATACCTTTATATTTTTCTTTCAATGAAAAAAAAATCATGGCTGATCAAGCACACAAATATATTAAAGCTTTTATTGCTGTCTTTCCCTATATATTTAATTTAGCATTAATTATTTTATAAATATTAAAATTTCTTTTCGAAATATAATTAAAGTTTTTTATTTGATTTTTCTTTTTAAGCTCTACAATGAAAACACAATAAAATAATACCTAATTTTCTCGTACATACATTAATAAAATAATAAATATATGCGGTACACACATACAAATTAAGTCAGGCATTCATGCAATCGTATAAAGCGATGGTTAGTACAAAATCCTCCAATAGTTTCAAGTAGAAGTTTTTATTATCATGTTTAGTTTTAAATATATCATATTTCTTATTATACCTAAATAATAATTAACATTGTAAAAAATATGCAAATCTAAAAGACAGCGAACGACATTTATCGCTGATATTTTTTGCGTGTTAAGTTACAATTTAGATTATTTCGCTTATGTCTAATATTGCCGTGACTGGCCGTCGCCAGGTTCTTTTATTGCTTTTTACAATACCTGAACTCTGAAGCTATATCCATTATAGCTTGGAATGACGATGAAAGCACCAATAAATGATGAATTAGCCCGATCGGTCTTTTATACGTGCTTTTACTAGCCCAATAAAACAATATTCCTTCGAATGGCAGCACGAAGTTGTACCGGTATAAATGTTTAATAATGTAACCTTAACATTATTAAATAAAAAAAAATATGTGAAGTAGTAGCCAAAGTTTCATCTTTTTCTACCGTTCTTACTTTGAAAAAAAGAGCTCTCTTCAAAAAATTTATATTCAAAATTTTTATTTTGCTCAGCGGAACAGCTATTGTACAGTGAATTTATCAGTGACTAAAACTCGATCACCAAATCGATCAAAGCTTCTTATGATCATATAACATAGTGAGTTAGTAATATTCTGACCTTCCCTAAGTGGATTGTCTTCGCTCGAAACGAAAATTTAGCAAAATAAAAAAGTGGTCCAGGTCGCAATTTTATAAGTTAAAAATTTTGTTAAAATATTTTACCCCTTACATGATATAATTATTATATTATTAGAATAAGACATGATCAGATTAACAAACCTAAAGTTAATATATTTAAAAGATACGATAAAAACTCTTTTAAAAGTGAATATACATAAAACCATAGTGAATATCTGCTTAAAGGGAGCAGTTATTTTAGTCCTTTAGCGTTTCTTAATCAGATGGCATAATTTAATGTGACATCGTCATAATGTGATATAATAAAAATATGACCTTTAATTGTGACATCAAAATTTATTTAGGAAATCAAAGAAAAACAAAAACTTCTAATTGAAAAACTCGTCTTAGTTAGTCTTGCATCCTTACCAGTTTTTTGCCTATTATTTTAATAGAAATTTACTATTATTAATAAAATATTTCTCTAACTTAGAGATCAGAAGTAATCCCATTCGTAAACATGCATAACTAATAACATAACAGTAACACAATAACTACACAAAAATATTGACAATCAAAGTGGTCATGACGTTATGATAGTAATATGAACACTTTTATTGTGAATTTATATGATCATTTATTGTAGCAGTGTGTATGCGCTCGCGCGCGCGCGTGTGTGTGTAATTTTTATTTGTTATTAGTTGTTTGAATTACTGTTGCATGTCTTATTCTTAATTTGAATATGTTTTTAATTTTACAAAAAAATGTGTTAATTACAATAAAAATACCTTATTATTAGTTATTGCACAAATTAAAACACTGTTTTTTGTTTAGTACGGACAATCTAAAAAAGATGACAGTCCATTAAATGTAACGATGTCTGTTGTGTGTGTGAATTCTTATTGTTATTAATTGTTTTAATTACTTTTGCAAGCCTTATTCTTAATTTGAAAATGTTTTTAATTTAAAAACAAAATAAAATTACGATAATCACAATAAAAATAATTGCTACATAATTTATCATTTGCTACCTGACACATAACATGGACGAAAAACATTAAAGCTCCGTATCTCCGTATCTTAAAAAAAATATTAATTTTTTGAAATATTTAATTCTTAATTTTATTTATTAAGTACTTTTAATTAGAACATTTTTTAAAGCAATCTATTTCCGAAAATATTAATTAAAAAATACGTTTAGTCGTCCAAAACCAAACGAATAATGTTGTTTTTCTCTAAATTTTCGTCAAATGCTGTGGCTAATAATAATCGAATCTTCTAAACACATGCTTGAATTTATTGGTATATTTGTTGTGCGGTAGGCAGCAAATTTTTAAAAAGAGGCTCAGCATGAGATCTTATTTGGTGCTCTTATGATATGTCCCAATATACGTAATTAGGTGATGAGTTCCACAACTATATTTACTGAGTAGGTTGAAACAGATTTGTATTTTTTGTCATTATATGTGACTTTTGATTATTTCTGCATCTAATGCTGATTAGATAAAAGTTTAGATTATATGAGATAAATTTGATTTGCATTTGCATAAGATAAACCACATTTTAAATCCTAGAGACTTTAAGTGGCGCAAACTTGCGAAATATTTATAATACGCAATTTGAATCTAGTGCACGTCTGAAAGTTTGTTATGAAGCTACCAAAAAGCAACTATTGCCTAACTTTTTGTGGCACGTCATGACGTGACCAACATTATCAGCATTTGAACATGTATGTCTCCGCTTACAACTATAAATACAGTTCTTAAACAGGTTATCAAGTGTAAGTTAAATCAAAATAAAATGACGTCAAGAATAAAAAACGTTACATGGAAAATAATACCAAATACATAAGCAACCGACTACCTACTGCATCATTTTCCGAAGTATTTGTGTAGGGAATATAAAAAACAAGACCCAGATAAATCAAGATGATGCACTTATAAAAACTATCAAATAAATGAGACTCTTTATTAGCACAAAGGCGTAGAATGCAAATATTCTATGAAATAAATTTAATAATCCGATCGCTCTCGGGAAATCGGTTTATATGCTTCATACGTCGGAGTCAAGGCAGGATGACAGTATGGCAGTATATTAGAATAGTATATATGTTAATATATATAGTATAACATAGTATAACATATATATAGTATATATGTTAGTATAATAGTATATATATACTATAATAATAGCCAGGAACATATAAACAGTTTTCAACAAGTAGGGTTATCGCCGTGGCAAATATTGTCGTTGTAATTTCGTATTCAAATATTTAAGTACTTCTTATCAATATGTCAAATGGACAGAGATTCAAGATGACTATCTTCTAAGTGTTATCGGATCTGCATTTAAAATCTATAAGTGAATATATTGTTTTACAGCTAAATCGCTTAAACTTAATATACACGGCAAAATGAACTATCAAATTAATCCAAAGGCTATTCCTAGCATACACTTAGGAACATCAAAATACACGATATAAAAAAAGCACTTTTTACTTGTATCACTAGATGTTTGCTAATAAAATTGCAATGGTAGCATGTTTTGTATTTCAATGGAACAAATAAATAAATATTTGCACTCCTATACCTTTTTAACTCCCAAAATACAAGTTTTCTGCAATAGCAATAAAGACGAAAGCCTCCAAAATTTCCACCAGAAAATACTCTCCTTAGAAAATAAGTCAACTTTATGGCAGCTGTAAACATTTGAGTCGAAACATGCTTTACATGTCGGACAAACAGACGCTTGTTCAATTTTATTATAGGTGCTGTAATGAAGATGTTGATTGTCGCATTTAATAATATTATCCGTTATTGTGTTAATGTCGCATTTATTATTACGTAAGTATTTCATAAATTAGATACATAAATATACAGCAAGCGTAGAGTAGGTTTATTAGTTCACACTTTCTGGTGGCGTCATAAAATTTATTGCCTCAATTGAGACTCGAACACGGTCAGCCCAGGAAATAACTTTAGCTAAAGTGTTGCAGCAACGAGAAGTTACTCTGATCATATATTTTTTCCACCAGTGAGCTTATGTTAGTTTCCTTTGTCTGAGAAAAGTGTAAGCCTTCCTTTGAGGGGCTTCGTTAGTAGAGAGTAGGGGGTTCGGTAGTAGTACCGTCTTTTCTTCAATGTTTCCTTTTAGCTTCTATACATTCATGTAGTATAAGAAGCTACTATCCTCGTCCTTTGGCCGTCTGTTGCATCTTTCACCTTGAAAATCAAATGCAAAAGAGTTGAGTTTCTGTGTTTAGATTGATGCTTTTGAAAACCAACCATAGCCGTTTAGATTACACCGAAGACTGGTCGAATGATATAGATACATAATATTAAAGCCAATAAGTTTGTAGTACCGATTAATAAAACTTTCACAGTTCGATAGAGCGCTCATATATCATACAGGCCAGTTTAAATTATTTTTTTAGCATAGTATGTTTCATGTTATTATTTTTTGGTTTTAATGTTGTTTTTTTTTCTTTTGGTAGTTTAATTTATTTTTACTTTCATTATAATGTGTACATGGGGAAATCTATTAAATAAATAAATACATAAACAAATAAACAAAGTCATCGATTTGCGCAAATAGAAAAATATAAAAGAATGTACACAAATACACATTATAATTATTTTATTTTGAAATATTATGTCAGTGTTGTTTCATTAATAGCCTCGCGTCTAAATTTACAAAAAGATTAAAATGGTATTAAAATTTGTAATAATCTACTCAAATCTTAAAAAAATAACCCACTATCGCCTCTGTGGCTATCCAAAAGGCATATCGAATGGGTTAACAGTGCAAAGTGCCGTGGGCACAAATGGAGCTAGGAAATGAAGCAACCCATCACAAGTTAGTACCACAGGCGCGAGTAGTCTGGATGGGAAATGCCTTTAATAACGCCTGTAAGGCTCAGCTGTAACACGTTATGTTCTAATTAAATAATTTATTATTCCTAAGTAATGTACAGTTCAGTTGATATTATATGCTACAGGATGTCATATTTTAAATAGAAGCATGTTTAGTAGTTGCAGAAATACAAAATAATTATGGGTTGAATGAAACCCAGTTGGATAAGATACTCCGAGATTATTATGTATGGCCTAAAATAAAAATACTTTCAAACGTAGAAGACATTTTTACAACCTACGGTGAAGTTATTTTTTTGTATATCATTTCATAATTCTGCAAAAAATATTTAGAACTGTGTATTTTAATATCTGCCACTTCAATATTAGTGACGTGAGATATGTTTTTAAATTATTCTTTTTATAATATTTATTTTGTTAATTTTGTTAGCGAATTAAAAGTAAAATATTAAAAAAGGACCAAGTAATGAATATTTTAAAATATATTGGTAATTTAGAATAATGGTTTGCACCTTAAAGCCACATAACCCACGACGTAGGCCCATTGACTAATAAGGGAGTTTGCATCTGCCTGGAATAAGTGCAGAACACTTTGATAGACTGTTATGGTGAGATAGACTGATGGCTGCTATCAGATGCGAAAGCGTGCCCACGCCGTGCAATAAAGTTGTACCAGAGTGGACGCACGAATGATTTAGATATAAACTTAAGCAGCTATAGAACCAGAATTATTAAACGGCCTTATTAATGGGGCCCAAAATGTGTTGTTAATACATCAACAAATTCGAGTGAATAAAACACGAAAGTGGATCGTGAAAATTTACAATTTTTAAGCCTCCTAAAGTTCGGCGGACAGTGTGCATCGAGGCCTGAAAACCAGAGATGAATAAATTAGGCGGCGTCCTCGCCCGAGTTTTGGACAAATCTGACATGATGACGTTAGTAAAATAGCACGTAAAATGTTTTTACAGCCAGTGGGTATGAATAATGCACGTCGTAGCATCATGCGTTACCGCGAAATATTCATATGTTTTTGTTTTCCAAATGTAAATATCGCTGCCCCAGTACAACACTACGATATCTGCAAAGGTCACTCAAAGGTAAATATTGCAGTTTTGCACTGGGGCAGCGATATGTAAGGAAATCGTATATTTATTTTATTAATTTATTTACATATTTCAATTCTTAGGAACTAGCTCGAGTGATAGAATTGGGTTTAGTAGGCAAAAATGATGTTTGACAACAAACAAACAAATAAACTGCCTTGGAACACAAAATAGATTGAAGACTGACATTAAGCAAACGCACTCCATTCGCGAAATGTCCCGGAAAGAAAAGAATTAACCCCAATATTCCATTTTCTCAATATTGATTTTATTTTGGTCTAATAAAATGGTCATTGCGGCCAATATTAAAAGGGTAAACAAGTTTGAAGCTTATTTCAGACCAGCCATATTTATTTGCTACACTTCGATATAAATTCGATAACCCGAATTCAGAAAGCCTTCTAGGTCTAGAAAGTTTTTGATTTATCTACGTTTCAACACGTGTTATTTTTCTGTTCTCATTTACACTATATTTTATACATTGTATATATTATATATTGTATATAAGTACAATTTCAGTCTATGTTTTTGGGAAAAGGAATTGAGGCATAAAGTATATTCTATATACTATATAATAGTAAATAATATAATACTACTAAAATTTATAAGTATATTATTAAAAGAAAACGATTAGTCGTGCTTCATTTCTTCTTCAGATAAAAGCACTCTATATGACCTCGTGTGGTCGATGAACCAAAAAAGTTTTTACCCTTCCCCTTCTTATTTTTTTTAATTCTTCTGGTAATATTATCCTACGACACATAAGTCCCGTTTTAGTTCCAGTAAATACTGTCTTTTTTAGTTTAACTAAACCTGTATACACGATGGACTAAACGAAGCATAAAATTGACACAAAACTTTGAATTCAGGTTTGTATCTGCCGAGACTGGAAGACTTGAAGATAATGAAATCATGTAGGTTCTAAATCACAGAATAAATAAAAGATATATTTCGTCAGCAGGTACTCCAAAAAAAGCCACAAATTTTAAAATTTGGCTTGATAACAATTCATATATAGGTATAAAGTCAAAACCATATATGTTTCATTTCTTTTTAAAACTCTGAAATGCGAATGATAAAAATATATTCTTTATTACTATAAATAAAATAAAAAACAAACAGGCAGAAAATTGCATACTTCGCTCATATTAAAAATCCTCTAATTAGGATCATAATAAAACACCTTTTCATTTTTGTATTTCTAACTTAAATCTGTTTCGCCGCCTATGGATTGTCAAGGGATATGCGCGATGTGTCCCAATTGACATATAGATTCGACGTGCAAAATTTACAATCAAACGCCGCCATTTTGGATTTACATTACAAGGGCGGGTGTCGCAGAGGGTCACGCCAGGGTCGGGATGACCCTCGTTAGAATATAATGGACAAACTGATCACAAAAAGGAACAAGTCCTCTCGGATCCATCATTATTTCCCGAACGCACGATGCCTATAAATACCCGTAGGCCCAGTTTTAAGTTCCTACATGCAGAGCGGAATGCTTCATAATTTCTGCTATTTAAATAAAATAGTATTGATAGTAGACAAATGTTTATTGATATATTCGTACTAATACTGATACTAATTTTATTTTGTTTCTTAATCTAATTTTTGAAAAAAAAAATTGTTTTCATTTGAAATAATATTTTCATTTGAAATTTTCTTTTTTGTTATTAATTCAGGTTAGGGATATGATCGAAGAAAATAAATAACAGAGCTGAATACATTTCTGTGAGGCAAATACAAAATACAAAACAATATTTACAAAATACAAAACAATATTTACAAAATACAAAACAATATTTATTGTATTTACTGTACTGTAACTGTGATTTCAGATCGAGTGATCCGGCGAATGTGTCTACGTTGAATTTGCTCGCGCCATACGTTCCAGCGAGTTCTCAAACATTAAAACGATTTCTATTAAATTTCGAATTCATTTTTCTCGTAATTGGGATACATTTTTTAATATTTTTTTACTGATTAATGTTTGATTGTTTTTAATTAATTATTAACAATTGCTCTAGTTTTATTTATCTATGTTTTACTTTTTCTTGAATATTTTATGGTTCTTTTTAATGATGTATAAATAGTGAACAAATAATTTGAATTTAAATGAAACCTTTGTATATGCCGTTGTCATATGCTTTTTATTTTTTTCAAATACAATAAATAAAATATCAAATTATATTTATGATAATAATTTTACCAGAAATAAAGGAAAGAACCAATGTAACCGGAAGAAAAACCATAACAGGAAGTTTAATGTGAATAATTCGTAATAAAAAATCTTAGGTTTAAATATTTCAATGATCACTTGTCCGTTTACGTTCAAAGCACTTTCAGAGCCAAGCTACACATTGCAGTTTTTCAAAACGTTTCAGGAAATGAGGTTTTCACTTCGAAGCGGAATGTTCACACGTGCCAGTAATTTCCGAGTGCTACGTTTTTAAAGTACCTACTGAAATGTCATAAGTTAATTGGTTTTAAAGGTTCCAAAGATTATTAAAAGAACTTTAGTAACTATATGAATGTTTCGAGAAGCATTTTTTTATTAATTAGAATATTTAAATGAGCATAAGTATTTCGAAAATAGGCCAGAAATAGACAAAAAAAATGCAAAAATATTGATTTAAACGGAATTACCTAAACATTTCTTTACAAAAGAAGGATTAAATCCTTTTGAT
This sequence comes from Neomicropteryx cornuta, assembly GCA_020383195.1. Classification (NCBI taxonomy): domain Eukaryota; kingdom Metazoa; phylum Arthropoda; class Insecta; order Lepidoptera; family Micropterigidae; genus Neomicropteryx; species Neomicropteryx cornuta. Next base: position 15,389,567 of record JAHKQU010000008.1, on the reverse strand, counting down.
TATCTAATATCTAAAGTATAAAAGTACTCGTATATATTGTTCATCAGTTAGTCTGGAAAGCTTTCTGGCTTCGAAAATAAATTGATTGTGTCATATTAAAATTATAAACGTCAAAGTTAATTTGCACTGATACTGACAATTGAGACTACATTATCGCGAGCTGAAATTGTACACGGAATACTTTATCCAAATATTATAAATACAAATGTAATTAAGATACAAATTACCTTTGTTTATTGTGTTGTTGACATCTCCGAGTAATGGCCGACGCATTCGTGACTGCGTAAACCTATATCATTTATTTTTGTAATTTTAATTACGCGAATCTACGAAACCTATCAAAGGTAAATTTTGTTGTACGATACTTTGTAGTAATACATTACTAAATAAAGAATTTTACGTTTATGTACTCTTAATATTAATAAAAGTATATAAAGTTAATATAATATGTAATTAAAGTTCTAACACGTCGTTGGAGATACTGTACTCTTAATGCTGCTAGATGAAAAAATAAAACGATTCAATGGACGCAACTTGATACCTATCACTGAAAGTGATCGATCACTCATAATTTGAGTGATCGCATTCATACTGTATTTATATTAGCATTAGTGTGGCTAAATTTTCTTATAATTTCTTTCGAACTGCATTAGTGTGATAATTACAAATTATATTATCATAATAATAGAAATGACGAGAGTTTTGATATGTAAATAATACACTGATTCCATTTTATATAGATGAACAACTATATCGGAAATTATTATAAATAATAATAAAGAAATGACTCTGCATGTTGCTCTATAAAATATAACATATATTCTGATTTTGCACAATAACTATTTACACAAACATAACCTAGCTAATTTAAATATTAGGTCATTGATTCATAATATAAGAAATCAACGCGCTCGGCTATATATATTGTGGCCGATCTATGATCACCGACAGGATTACACTATCGTTTTTTATACATTATACACATATGATTTTTGAATATTTCTATAAACCGTTTATTCAAGAATCAATCCCAACTTTTCGGAGTTTAACCGTAGTTTAATGGCTCAGTATAGATAATTAAAATGTGTAACACAATACACTAACCAAAAAACGCATCCACGGCAATGATTTAAATATTAAACCTAAATATCTGCGATTATTACGACTATAATAATAATGAAAACAGTTAATGGCTCAGCATAGATTATACAAATATGTAACGTCCTTCTTCATCTAAGCGGCAACTGGGATGAATGTTATTGTATTTATAAAACGCTATGTTAACTTTATGTTTTCTTCGTCTGTAGTTTTCGGCACTTTCGAAACACGTTCACACGTCCAAAATCGGTCACCTTTCGTTTGTGTCATATAAAACTCATCCAATATAATTCTCTGAAAGGCATGCAGAGTAGCGGTTGCAAGTGGTAAAGTCCTGCGAGTTAAGCTACTTAGGAAAGTGCTGATGCGATGTCTGTCGGATTACAAAATATTGCTTCTTTCATCTTAAAGCCTGCGACATCTTGGCGCATCGCGGCCTCTCGGTGTAAGGATACACTAGCATCGATAGCAGTTAATTGTTTAAATATTTTTAATGGTGTTTTTATACTCTATTAAACTGTGCCCCAGAATAAAGAAGACACCGGAGTTGCACTCCTTTGATTTTGAAGAAAGCCGCCTTTTTAAATGCTTACAAAAATTGTACCTTATCGATGCACGTTTCACTTCACCAAATCTAACTTGTGCGATAACTGGATGATGCGTTATAGAGTTTGTTATCATGAGAATGTATCTTAATAATAATTTGACACATATAATGCGCGCGGCGAGGATAAGATTTCTTGCGAGAGGCTCTGAGACAACTGACCGTACCCGCAATTTTTCATTACAAAACTGCTTCGGTGTTAGTAACGTTTAAACGATTTTTAGGTTAAGTATCTTGAAAAATTCTGAATCATGATTCTCATGTCATGGTTTTAAAAACAGGAATACGAGTGTATCACCGTTTTGGTGCGCGGGCTGTGTAAACATGCCTTTTCAGCTATTTCTGAGTGTACACTGAGTGAGCTACTCTTGAAATATTTACGGTACCCTCATGAGGGTACGTAAAATAATACGTCTTATAAATATTAGTTAAATGATATAATTCGGATTGTCAAGGATTCATATTATTATATCCTAAATTCGATCTATTGCGTAATCTCGCTCGCATGCATGTCCACATCCTTTTAATGTCACGCGAAGGTTTATTTCAACATTTCCGCAAGTATGCGAGAATGAACCTATATTAGCTGACGAGTACAACAATATGCATCCAGTACGAGAAAAGTAACATTTTAATTACAGTTTTGGATATTCTATATTTACACATTATTCTATGCCCTAAATCTGTCTTTTTCTCTATTGAGGTACAACACCGCAGGTCCTTTTTATTCTGGGTTTTTACATCATTTAATATTTTAACATAGTGGTAGCGGATACACCTGTAGCTTTTACCACAGGCTCCTTTGTAGGAATCACAGAAATCTTGTCGGCACTTATTATAAATTTATAGACGTACACAATTATTTTTAGATTGCCTAACGCATGTTCTTGCTATAAATTTTATTTTAGGTTAATTTAGTTGAAACCGAAATAATTTAATAATTATTATATAACAAAAACTGTAAAATTTATATTTTAATAACTAACTCACAAAAGTTTCAAATAAAGCCATTTTTCCTAGCTGAGACATTCACCCTTTTAATAACTTTTTTTTTCTTTAAATAGGCGAAGAAATAAAAAATAAAATAAAATATTTATTTTTTTTTACTTGCATATTTTATAAATATTAATCGTATTATTATTTATTTAAATGAAAACATTTTGATCGATTTTATAACTCAGTTTTTAAGTTTTTATATTGGTTTAGTTTTTTTTTTAATAGACGGTATGTCTTCCTTAGAACAGGCAATAGCTTAATAAGGCAAGATATTTTGCATTATTATATGATTTTTATAAAGAAATAAATGTATATTTCGTAACATCAACTAGACGTAAACTAAATTAAAATAGTATGTCTAATTTGCAGTTATTTTTTGCCTTTAATAACGAATCGCATTGATCTTGGAGGTCAAGATTTCGCAGCATTTCATTCGCAAATAAATATTACTGAGCTGATAGCGGAGGCTTTTAAGAGAGAGTTTAAATAAAGGCATAAACATTCTTTATATTTTTTATAATTTGAACCCACAAACAACCAAAATATGAACAATAAATTTTATAAATGAATTTAATCAAACATATTTGCCCCCAACTTTAATTTTCTTTTTGTTTAAACATACAGTACTATTTAAATTTGACAATCTGACCACCTTAAGACTACCATAATTTTAAATATCGGTTATTTTTATGTGTATTATATCAGATTACCGTTTTAAATTTATAAATCGAGCTCATAGGACTGGTTCATTTATGGTTTAATTTTGTGGATTTTCGTTATAATATCTTGAGGGATTTCTCATATAATTGTTCAAGGGTGAAATACTCCAGCATTTTCTAGATCCATTATCTCGTTGACCTTATGGCTTCATTTTTCGCATGCTTTTATAAATCATATCAGCTGTATATCATCAGTTCACATTTTCTCGTTTCGGGTTATAGTCTGGGTTCAACAAACTAGGGCTACCACGCCAATTTGCGAAATAGGACATTATGATGTTAAATTAAATCAACAGAATGGAAAAAAAATGCCATCAAAAAAGATAAGAATGAGAAATGACAGACATTTTGAGCAATTAGTAAAGTTCCCTCATGGGAAATGCAAAAAAAAAAAAAAAATTATGCTTAGTGCTGGTAAAGTCAAACGAGCAACGCGAAGGTCGCACCTGATATTTGCATTATAGCTTGACATTAGCCTAAGAGTTTTAAATAAAGCTAACGGTAAAAGTTAGCATAAAGTAGCATCGGTAGTAGTAGTTAACTATCACAAAGTAGCATCAATCAATAAAATTAACATCCTACGTTGTACTCTTGAACAAAACACGTAATGAGAAACCCGCCTGAAATTATTGATTAATTATTGATAACAAACAAACAAATAAATCTGCATAATAAAGAGAGCGCAGCCCGCTCCCGGCTGTCGGTTTTTTATTAGCCAAATAAAAATCACAGTCATAAACACAATATATTTTTTGCCAAACGTGCGTTCATAAAACGCATATCTGCATTATTTTGCAACGCATGGTCACCCTAAGCTGAACGCATTTCGTTTTGATTTATTTAACGACTATTTCCACTTTAACCTTTTACTCGATCCCAAGAAGATCGCTTCTTTTTGGGAACGAATGCAAGCTACGCATTTCGTAGCCAGTACTTGGTAGTCAATTTGGATACTCGCAGATATACGAGGAGAATTTTCAAACAGAAATAACATGATTTCCAAATGTGGATATATTACTTTTGAGACATTTAGATTGGTCTTTCAACTGCATATATCTACAGCCGACTAATATATTATGTATACAGGATTTATTTCGCAAAAAGTTTACCGATATATACCCTTTTCTTAAATACATTATATAAGTACAGAAAAAAATATAGTTTTATTTATTTGAAAATCATTTTTATTTTAAAATGAATACACAATATATTAGAATGAACAATTTGTACTTTTAAAATAAATAATAATAATAGTTCTTTTAAAAAATAAATATTGTAAAATAGGTAATATTGACGTTAAATATAAATTTTATGAAATCGCTTTGAAATTATTCGCGGAAATTTTCCTAAAAAATATATTTTTTATTTTTATCTCATAAATTAAAAATTTTTAGATATACTATCAAAATGCCCACTTTAGTGATATTGGACATACTCTGTGTAAAATCATTTTTTTTTAATAACGTTTCCTAAAAATCCGAAATATTTGCGCTCGGTTTAAGCTAATTATAATTATAATTTTTATTCCGTATTATTATTAAATGCATATATTTATAGCAGTTTCAGTAGAAATGGATTGCCTTGGGATCTTCAACTGACGAAATTCCGTAAGTAAATCCGTCGCCAATCAAAACTATTGTAGGTACGATATCAAAGCCGTAGCGTATTTTATTTAAAAAAGTTTTAAAAATCCTTTGAACATATAATATATTTATGAGCTAAGATAAGTGCTATGTGTTGCGCGAAGCAAGCGAGATAAGTTGCAACTAAGCCACGTCACTAGATGTCGGGGTGTGGGTTGAGAGCCAGTACACAATTTACACGAATTAATAAAAAAAAATATGTACTTTAAATAACCTTGATTCTGTACATAATATAATTTACTAAAATAAGTAATTCCTTTACTATTTAACGAAATTTTACTATAAGTGAGTAAGTTAGATATAAACGCCCTTAAATTAGAAAAATTAGGCGGCTAAATAATTATTTAAGAAATACTTTGGCGTTCGTTTAATAAAGTAGCAGCATATTACGCTCTTTTCTATGTTAAAAAAAACAACAACCATCAGAGAAAACACCTTCACCACCTCTAGAGCCACCAGAGCTATATACCGTATGTGTCAAATAAAAGTGTCTTCCGCCAACGTTGACACTGAAAATATATCGGCTGCAATGGTGTTTCGAAGCTGGTCGGCGACATCTAAACTATAAAGAATGTGTTTATTGGCACGATATCAACTAATGCGTTTATTAAAATTTAGTATATTTGTAAGAATCTAAAATTAACATCAGAATCGCACGTAAATGTAAACGAATATTTAATTTACTATAATTGAATGGCGCTGTATATCTTTCAAATTGTTATAGTCAAGTATATTGGTATTCTACACGCGCAAAAAATAATAATAAATAAAAAACATTTAAAAAATAAATTTATAAGCTATTTGCGATAAGGATACGTTTTATATATAGTATTAATATAGTATATTCAGAAATAGCATACGAGTACTTACTCAAATAAATTTTACTCATCGACGATCCAATATTATTGTACAACTCACTGTATATAACATAACTTATATTTATAGTGTAACTAAAATTATTGACAAGTCTATGCAATAAGTTACTCTTTAATAAATAAACTTTTACAACAAAAGGCTTTCGGTATTTTCTTAATTTTATGAAAAAAAAATAGCGTTGGCCCCTGACCAAGCAGGTAAGCTGACGAACATAAAACATGAATATAAAAGTATACTAACTTTGCCGTAGCACGCTTTTATGGTCCAAAGGCATTTAGAAGATATAAAGGGGTTTATCTTTATTGGAAGGTGTGAATAAAAAAACTGGTTTTTTTTCCAAAGAACAGGGATAACTAAATGTCGACATACATCTTCGTCAATTTTAAAATCATCATTGTTTGATAAAATGAGTTCTTAATAAAAACGGCCGTATGGATAGTCGCGTTAGATCTATTAAATCACTTTTTGAGTGACAGCGTGTGTATTTTCTTATAGTGTGTGGTCACTTTAAGTTTAGCAGCATACTAAAGTGACTATGCATAAGGCCGAATGTTTTTACCACCTTTTTTTATATCACCTTTTAAAAATATTTTATTAACGTCAAGGAATAAGTATTGATTTACTTCTCAGAAAAAAATAGTTTTAGAGATTTTCCATGTTATTTTAGGATAACTACAATAAGCCCTAAACTCCCTATACATTATTTTAGTGTACACTGACAGAAGCATCACTGATATAAGCATTACTGACACATGCCTCACTTTCACCAAATAGGAAATCACCCATCCCGAAAAATTCTAGGTGTCCCACTATAAATGTTTACACATCAAAAACTGATCGTGTCCTCAAACAATTAAATTTGGTTTAAGTAGCCGTTGGTAATTTCTTGTAATATGCTCTTTAAAAAAAAATAGCGGTTTTGTGCTTATAAAAAAAATATTGAAAAATGTATATAGTGGTTCAATATTTCAATTTTTTGAGCTACGTTTTGTGCGGGAAGGTGAAATCTAAAAGAACTCCAGGGTTATAAATCGCAGCCAGGAATACAGACAGTGGACACCTCGTTTAATATTAACGACAGCTTACAAACGAAAGGTGTACAAAAGGTGTTCTTTTCTCGCCTGCCTACCTTCTATATTGCGAAATGCCATTGTTAGAGCAGGGCGGGTAGATGACACGGAAGAGGAGGATACTCGGCGGTACAAATGAAACTTGCCAAGTGACGCCCACTACTCGGGATGCTAATGTGGAGAAGGGCTCGTATTTTCATAAAATATTTTATAGACCGAACGCTAACCCAGGAACTCTCTGAGAGTCATGTCCAGTTGGTGGAACGGGGGACGAGGAGACATGCACGCCAAAAGCCTATGTGTAAGAAAAAGACAGCTAAACTTTATTACTATCGGTTGTTGCACGATATTTATACACTTTCAAATGAATTCGTCGTTCGCGTTATCAACGTCGAATATTCAAATAAAAGCACAATATTGTGAATTTTGGTGGGTTGCTGTCTAAATATTAATGTCTAATACCTATTACTGTATACTGATCTTTTTTAAACTCCCTAAATTTAAATATATATTATGAAACAAATATTTTTGGTGATTTGAAACCTTATTTGTATGCTTAAATTTCAAATTCCTCTGGGTAACCGATTAGATGTTACTAGTTTTAATACCTCTAAGTAAGAATCTCGCCATTTTGGTGTGGAACTTTAATATCGCGTTTCATATAATATTCGCGTCTAAGAAATGACATGGCCGTACGAAATGCTTAGCATGTTCTTCGCCCTACGCATGTAATCTACAAGCAGTCACAGGCGCGCGTTCGCAATCATATTTCGGTCATAAATTACTAAGATACACATCCCTCTAGAGTCTAGAGGGGTCGCGACACCAACAAAAAGGCCGCTTCGGGCCGTAATAACACGCACGTCATAACGCCCGCTGCTCATTCTCATCGAGGGCCTTCCCCGCAATTTGTTAGAAGGAAGACTTGTCTTAAATTAGGGTTTTAACTCATAAACAGCGATACGTTTTTGTTAATAATGCATATATTAAAAAATACACAAAATTTAAAAAAAAACGAAGTTTTGGATACGATAAGAAAAAGACTGTCACGTAATGAGAAAGGCCAAAGTATCTAAGTAAGTAAGTGAGTAATTAAGTTATCACTCGGTTTCACCTGCCTCATATACTAAACAAAATGAGGTATTTGAAAAAAATGCATTTTTATAAAAGTGAAAGCTAGTTAGTTTAGACCAAAATACAGATTAAAAAAGTAATTTAAACATTACCAAGACAAAAGTCTAGATAATGTTTAAATTACTTTTAGAATGGGTTCATAATAAAATATATCGTATCGTGTGCTAAAAGAACCTTGTACAAGTTATAAAATTAAAAAATTAATAGAACCTTTAAAAAAATAATAGAACGAATATAATATTCTCCGAACGAAATTTGGGCAAATCTTGCTGTACTTCGGAGGACGGTACAAACCATGGTAATAGGATCTAAGCATGTAGACGTTTGTAGACGTATATCACAAAAACTTTGAAAAATAGGTACATATAGTTTAGTATTATCTATTAGAATAGTACTAATAAAAAAAACCACTAAATAGGTAAGATATTTTATAGATTTAAATGGAATTTATGTAAATTTCTACAATTCTTTTTTTGATACTAAAAATAAAAATGGCAGTTTTAAAAAAAACTCAAAATGAGTTTAAAGCGTATGAACAGTGTAAAAGCAAAATTTAAAAAAACCAAGTTTTTTATGGTATGTATATAGTTTTAGAAAAAATGCTATTTTTACTGCAACGATTATTCAGATCACTTTTTGAGATGAGTACAAAAATGGCTTCTAGAGCAGAGGCGTCCAAACTTTTTGCTGCGAGGGCCAGTTTGGTATTTAAATTCATTAGCGGGGGCCAAGCATTGTAAATATGTGAATTAAAAAACCTTATTACAAGTAAAGCAGCATTGAATTTTTTTATTGTTGCTACATATATATACCATACATTTTTTTTTATAGTAAATTACAGATATAACAATACTAAACAAACAAGTCTAAATTATATTATTATAAAACTATTTCATGCAATTTTTAATGGGAATGGTGGAACTGGGTTTTTTCCTGGAGAGTTTCTTTAAAGTTGGGATTCAAATCGGAAACACCAATTATTAGCAATGATTGCAAATGATCATCCGATAAATTTGCCCTATATTTAGATTTCAGATACTTCATCCTGGTAAAAGTTTGTTCGCACATATTATATAGGTAGTGCCATACATAGAAATAAATTTACCAGCCAATTGCTTTAAATTTGGAAACTCTTTTGCGTCCAAAAATTTGTAAAATTCGATCAAGTTTCCTTCCTTGTATTTGTTCTTGATTTGATCGCTAGCTTGAAGATCAATTATTTCCATTTGAAACTGACTTGAAACGTCGCCAACGTTGCAGTCATATGGATTTTGAAACAGCCGAATTTCCCTTGAATTTATGTCAAGATCAGAAAAACGCTTTTGAAATTCTAGTTTTAAATACGCGATTACTTTTACTGCAAATATGGTGGGAAATCTTTCGTCAGTTTCTGTACTAAATTTTTCACAGCACGTGAAATGGGAAAAAATACATTCATTCATATGACTTTCGAGCAATACCAGCTTGGCTCTGAATGCTTTGATTTGCTCGAATAAATCACAAATTAAGTTGTTTTTACCTTGGAGCTTTAAATTCAAGTTATTTACGTGTGTCACGACATCTGCAAAAATTGCCAACTTCCAGAGCCACTCTGCATCCGATAAAAGCGGTTCAGGGTGATTCTTTTCCGCAAGAAAAATTTTAATTTCCTTTTTGAGCTTGAAGAACTGCAATAACAATTTTCCACAGCTAAGCCATCGAACTGCTGTATAATACGACAAGTCAAGAGACTCAGATTCAATTTCTTCGAGGAAAGATCGAAATTGGCGATGATTGAGTGCACGTGATCGAATAAAGTTTACGACAGAAACCACTGGTTTCAAAACGCAGCTCATGTCGACATGTTTTACACATAGGGCTTGTTGGTGGATGATACAGTGCAGAAAAATTGGTACTGTTGCCCCTGCACTTTCACAAGCTTTTCTTATTAGCCCAACCACCCCAATATTTGCACCAGACATGTTTCTTCCTCCGTCAATTGTCACACCTTAGAGTCGATTCCAGTCCAAGTTATATTTGGCAACGTCTGTTGTAGTTCCTTAAAAATATCTGCTCCAGTTGTAGTGCCATGCATGCTGTTAACCGATGCTAATTCTTGGGTGACATTAAGGTCGTCATCAACTCCACGAACAAATACTAAAAGTTGTGAGGTGTCACTAACGTCGGTCGATTCATCCATCGCGATAGAATAGTGAGTGAAACGCTGTGCTTTCCCAGAAATCTGGTGAAGTATATTATTGCCAATATCGTCAATTCGACGAGCAACAGTATTCCGGGAAAGACTTATCGTTTTGAAAAGTTTCACCTTTTCCGGACATAATACCCCAACAGCTTCCATCATACACTCTTTAACGATGTTTCCATCCATAAAGGGTTTCCCTTTTTTCGCCAACAAATAAGCAACTTTCATGCTAACTAAAGTCAATGATTCATTTTCCGAGTTAGCCTTCCTAAATAAATTTCGCTGAGAAGACAAACTACGACTCATTTTTTCAAATTTTTCAGTATGCTGCTTGTCCTTAAATTGTGAGTAAGCTGAAGCATGTTTTGTTTCATAATGTCGACGTAAATTGTATTCCTTCATTACAGCAACAGTGTCATTGCAAATTACACATATAGCTTTGCCATTCTTTGACTGCGATTGCACAAAGAAATATTTGAATCCCCATTCTTCTTTAAAAACGCGGCACTCGTCATCTACTTTTCTTCTTTTTGTTTCCATGTTCAACTTTAAAAAATAATATTAACATAATAATTAAGTTATAATATAATAAATATAGATCTAAACATACCAATTTACAATATATCAACTGTAAAGAATGTAAATAAGGTCCGTGGCCGACGAATTTTTGGTTTGTCGTGGACTGACGCGACGCTCCGCGCCGCCTACAGAGCGCTGTACAGTCAGAGTACAAAATCATTCGTGCAGTCGAGCGGCCGAGTCGTACTTTTTCGAGCTCATTCTAACCTAACGGCTAACCGAAAGCGCTCTTCATCTGCGCGAGATCTAATAGCGACGCGCCACGCTACATTTATATTTTACAAAATTTTTCAAAATCCTTGGCGGGCCGGATAAAATCGCCTGCCGGGCCGGGTTTGGCCCGCGGGCCGTAGTTTGGACACCTTTGTTCTAGAGCAATCATTATTGATATAAAAAAACTCTAAATAATGTTTCCATCTTTAGGCCAATCATATTTACGTGTAACTCTTTCTAGGTTCGCTCGATTAGGTATGCACTGTTTTGCTAGATAATTATTTCATGCTTAAATGTTAATAGGTAATTTAAGCTATTGTTTTTTGCGTTTTAAATTTCGAAAGGCAGCTTTGCTATTCTTAGTTATTGAGCGGAAACATAATCTCAAAAGGCTTCAGGCCATAATAATGAGCAAATTCATTAGAGGAGATCAGAAGAGGTTATTAATGTCACCCGAAAGGTTATTTGTACAAACTAATGTTCGCAAAAACCCGTCCCTTCGATATGTTGCCTTTATTAAATAAATATATCATATTCAATGTATCTTGCTTAAGTTTTAAGGGTTTTAAATATATATATATACGCAGGGCACGATTAGGTTTATGAACTCTATGGTTTATGGTTTAGGAAATGTTTAGGGAATGTGTAGAAACATTAGAATTGTGTATATATATTTTTAAACCGTCTCTCCATATTTACATATTTTCCGTCTTTACAAATTTTCAATAAAGTTTAAACATAATATTTATAAAATGTATCATCATCGAAAAATAGCATCTGGTATAATTCAGTGCTAATGTTAAAATAGCCATGCTTTTGTTGAGTCATAAAGTTTAATTTTATTAAAATAGTGGTATTAAAATAAAATACACCTGTTACCAGTCTAAATATAAATTGTTTTCAAAGGAGAGATGTCTAGATAAATATAGCAAAACTGATGATCCTGTCAATATTACAGGGTAAACAGGGTTTACAGGGTTCCTGTAAATTGGGATTTCAACACTTGTTTGCTGCAACAAGCTGTTAAGCTGCAACAAAACCTGTCTGTGGCAGCTTTGCAAGATCGCACAGGCAGGCTCAAAGGGCACTTGACCTCGACTTAGTCATGTATGTACCACTCAAATTTAAATAAGAAATATTTGAATGTTTTACTTCAGCGTTGATCACAATAATAGTTTATTTTTACATACATAATAGGTATTGAGATAGCGAAAGCAGTTAAGTAAATTATAAGAATTGAGCCAAATATAAAATATATGCATATAAATACATAAGTTCCTTATGCCTAAGAGGCAAAAATTCCAAGTAACTGATGACATCTTAGAGGGCGGCTCATCGTTTGATTAATGATTATTATGCGTCACTGCCTTGGAGAAATTATGATATGACAGGTCAAATAAAATCTGTTGGTACAATATATATAGAACGTGATTACATTTATGTATATAGAGCATCGTATATGAATGTGTATAAACACATACCTTGAATGTTTATAAACACATACCTTAGTCACGGTCTATATATAGGCTTTTGTATTGCGGCAAAATAATAAATTAAAATTATTTCGAGCTAATTATAATAAAATAAAATAATAAAAATGGTATAAATACATGACACAATATGTAGTTTCTATACCCATTTCAATAGAATTTATTTGTTTTGTAATTATTAGCCCGAAATAAGTTTAAATATTTAAGTATTGCTGTACTGGAAAAGCTTGCATTCATATTTATTATTTATTCAATATGAACAAACTATGATAATTGTTTATTGATAATAAACAACAAAATACTATTTTCGGAATGTTTATTTTTTTTAATCCGACTGAATATTTGTTTCATATTTGAAAATGGCTAAACAAATTTCATTAAAGAAAATATATATATGTGAGATAAGGATCGATGCGATCTATACCGAGTGTGCACGAGGCATTTAAGCGCTAATGGAGCATTTAACAAGGGCGCATTTAAGGGGGCCTATCTAAACCTGGAGATACTTATAGATTAATTAATATATAATTGTTGTATATGTCCGTCTTGTTGAGTCTTGGCTCTAAGGCGAAAGAGAGAACCGATATAAATTGATTCATATCCTTACCACTACACAATAGCGGCGTGAAATAACTATAATATTTTTTATCTTTGAGATCAATTATTTAACAACGAGATCTCCGTCGGAAGTGAATTTTAGGGCTATAAGATTTTCTGGGTTAACCCATCTAGGTACATACTCAAATATAATAACACATCCTGACATTTTTAGTTTTTTAGTTAAAACATGCACACAGTCGGACGCATTAGTAGACACTAATGGGATAGTAACATTTTATTTATCAATAATATATCATTTAAATTAATACGATTATTTTATAATATAATAAAATAATATATGAAACCTAAAACATATTTTCATCCAAAGCTATTAAGAAGTATGTTTCATACATTGACATAGGGGAAAGGCGCTTCAAATAAATGTCTGGTGAATGTAACTGTTTTGATGGACATCAGATAAGGTATTTTGGTGGCCATAAAGGAGGCAACAGACCGAACTTTGAAGATAACACGAATCGTTGACAGACCGGAATAATAAGAGTCCTTTTTGATTATTTTAGTGAGATAAATCCGCAATAAGCTTTTGATAAGCTGCTTTTAGCAAAATAATACACCATTCAAAATGAGATAAACACCGCATTCAAACTATTTTTATTATGTTACTATGTAAATACGGGCTTAAAATACACATATAATAATAATAGTGTGATTTTATTTTTTTACCCTAGTAAACGTTGTTTTAATAAAAAAATGCTCACTTTTAACATTACCATGCTTTTGAGTTGCCTTTGACATTGATAAAAATGTGTTTTTTTTACATCCTTTGTTAACCCCATCTGGGTTCAATTATTTAGACTACGAATCTACTACAATAAAATAATGTAGGTACATTTCGCTTAATTATTTTGAGATGGTCAAAATAATTGTATACGATAAACATCTTTGCAATTTAAAAAAACTGACAAAAATGTTTTTAAAAGTATATTTTACTGATAATTTGGTATTTTTCCATTACTCATTTATTTTATAATTTTATTTTTACTATCTACATTTTTTTTTTTTTTGATAATATTACTGTACTAGTATTTAGGGTAGATCGTGGTAGTCTAGTTGTTAAGGCGTTGGACTATTGACTCAAAATTATACCATTTTTAACGCTTTATTACCACCATCTCCCTTGACTCTCGGTCAGGCACATTGGGCCTAGTTGAGTAGGGCCTAAAACAATTGTTTATAACCTAGATCATAGCAATTATTTAAAACAAAAAAGGATTACAATGCTAAGAATATTAAGGATAGTTATCATGACCAATCGCACCGCGCCTGTGGTTCGAACCACCCCAACCACCCTACTATATATTAGGCACTACTTGTGTCGTGATGTTGAGTATATATTTATAAAATGTTCACTAGTGAAGTATCCCTGCATACTAATATTACTTTTCATCCGTTCAGGTCTGACAAATATTTGAAGTTGCCACCATCTATGACCAAAGTGCTCAAGACGAGGCAAGTTAAACGAGCCCAGACTCGAGAGGTCTCCTTCATGCCATTGTAGAGTTTCGATGACCGACTTTCGGCTACGTCATCAGACCAGCTTAGTGGTACTATATACTATACGCATATGTAAAATTTCAACCAAATTTGATAACGGGAACTGGATCAAACTTGACTTGCAAGATTTGATCTCAACAAACCCACAAAATCTGAATACAAACAAAGTTCTCTGTAGATATTTTAAGTACCTAAAAACTTGATCTAATATTAATATTTTCTAATATAAAGAGAAGACAATAATAGGTAATAATAATTAATAATAAATTTCCTAAACCTAAAGATTTAGTGATAAACAACTAAAAGAGATATTTGCAGAACCTACTTGCATAAGTATATAAAAAGATAAAACGTTTTTATCCTACTCATAATTTTTTTTAATCTAAAATATTCTATATCAAAAAATTATTGTACCACATATTTTATTCTTTAGTCTGACTAAAATATTCAGTTTTACGCCATTTTTTATTCAAACCCGTGGACTTTTATTTCTGTAACGTTCAAATTTTCAAAGCAATTCTCTGCGTCGTAATTTTGAATGCTTCTGGAATATATTCACACATTACAATGGTCGGGACACATTTCTGAATATAACGTTATCAACTGCGATAGGGTTGATACCGTTAAATTATAAAATAAATATAAAGATATATAAAAATAAATACCCGTGTATACGTATATTTTTAAAAGTCATGTTTGTGCCTGCAAGCGTGTGATCCGTGCTTTGAACGGCTCCAAATGTAGTCACGCCGCGAATCATTTCTGAACTCTAAATTTCGCAAAATTTCTCACATCTTATGTTGAGTCAAAGAAAGGACCCGTGCTAGTGTTTATTCACACGCACCTACAAGGAACGCGTAAACGCTAGCTCTGATTCGTGTGTTCTCGCGTACCTCAAAGGGGTAAAGTCGAAACTGTTCATATGACGCCATGCTTCCTGCGCTTGCTGACACATCGCTACTTTTTTGTGAAACTGACTTATCTATTATTATACTCGGGATTTTTTAGTGGAAGTGGCAATTGGGGATCTACAGCCCTAACTTAAAATTACCTCAAATAAAATATAGGAGTAAAGGATACATTCAACTCTTATTAAATCATAAACAGTTGCTAGCAAAATAGTTTATTACTTAAACTTCGAACTCACACTATTTGAGTATTAACGATTAAATTCGTATTTTATTGAGATATGTTCGTATTTGCGTTATAATTAATATTAGATTGTTGACTGATGCCAATTCCACAGTATCTGATGAGGCAGCAAAAATATCTACACATAACAGCAATCTGCTGAAATATTAATAAAAACGTTATTTTCCGGAAAAGTCAAAATGTAATTCTTTAAAAAACTGTATCACTGTAATGAGTAATCGTCTCTTAGTACTTTTTAAGACTAATGCATAATGTACGAACCCTATGCTGTATGATTAAGACGTATCCTATGCCCAAATATTATTCAATCGAGACATCGTAACACACTGTTTTTGATCATGCTAATGTCGACCTTAAATCCTCAGCCATAAAGTGTTGATTGGTAGTGGCCGCGGCGTGCGTGCGATTGATAAGTTACGGCCTCGTCTAAATATACTTTTAATTATATCTAAAATAAGAATAAAATTCAGAGGTGTGGCTTTGTTAAGAACTTTACTATTATTTTATCTTCAAAATGCACTATTTTTCGGGTAAATCGTATGCTGAACTATCGAATGCGAAGTGAAAAATCAAAGTGAACACATTTAATTATATTTCAAAAACGAAAATCTATTTAGAAAATCAGCTTTTAAGAAGTAAAGATAAATCTTCAATGTGCATAATGCTAAAAACTACACGTCCAATACTTAGTAAACGGACTAGTTTATCGCTTTTCCAGATAATCCAGTGCGATGATGTAAAGTTTATTATTGTCAAATCGATTAACTCTAAATAGATGTTTTTTTTTTTAACTTTCCTTACCACTAATTATTCTGACTCTAGTACAACTTGAATTCGTGAGAAAATCAACGACTCCAAGGGGAGAGGGGTTATTTACTTCATTGACATATACGTAGGTTGGCACGCGTTTATCCTAACTTTTGCATCTGATATGAAAGAGATTGATCGCTCTCGACGCATTCAAATAAATATTTATATATTTCCCGGATAGTCAATTCATCAAATCGCGGCAGCAGAGAATTAATATACTGCGCACGGAAACCTACTGGCGCGGCGGCACGAACCTGACTAATGGTGGGATATTTCGAATTGGCCTCCACGGACCTGGGTTCAATCCCCAGTGAGGCCAAGTCAACCGTTTTTCTCTTTCGAACAAATCAAGTAGCTAGCAATACACCCAAACACTCATTTCATTACAGAAACGGCGTAAAGTAAGTAGTCTACAAGTATGAATATTCGCTTCTCTAGTTTCCTTCTAATGTATTGATTTCCGAGTATCATAACACTATCAAAATGACTGCCATTCAATCATACATTATTGCTTTTGGCCATGTTAGTTTATACCGAACAGCTTACTCGGGCGTACAGTCAATCAGCATAATTAAAATTAAACGCTGTCCTTAATAACATTATAAGTTTGAATGAACACATTTTGAGCAAAAGTGAATCGTAATATGACAGTGAAACTTTATCTGAAGAAGATAATTAGGTAAAAGTAATAAAACCCTCATTATCGTAATCGCATATAATTACAGTCAAATAAGCATTATATTTCGTATTTGCTTGAAATGATATACCTAATCAATAAAGCTATAGTCCCTGAGTTTGTGGTAAGTGTAAAAAAACTAGCATGTATTAAATTATTTTAAAAAATCCCTTTCAGTACACCGAAAGGCGGAGGTAGATTTCACCAGGATAGAGGATAGGTGAACTCCAATTGTATGAACTTGTATCAAACATTGCCCGGCAGATGAAATGGTGCATATTCGTCGAATTAGTTGTGCTTAAAAGATCTGTCAAAAGACAAACATAAATGTCGTAAGACCTTCCCGCGAATGTCCTAGATTCCGAGCTGAAATCTGAATGTAGCCTATTTAAACTATACGACCTTAACGATTTTGTATGTACTCGAGGAACATAGAATATGAAAAGAGCTTATACTCCTCGATGAGATGCAATTTTCAAGCTATTGAAGCTCTCATATAATCTATCTCCATGCATATCTCAACGAGATATAAAATTGAATCTTTGATTTTTTTTTTATATAATAGGAAAAGCTACATTATAATATAATATATAATATTAAATAGTATATAATTATAATAATTATAATATAGTATATAATTATAATATATAATATTTTAATTATGTTTATATTAATATATTAATTAATAATTAATGCTTATATTGGGGTCAACATCTTCACTATTTATACGTCTAGTAATAAACCTATCTATTACTAAACAAAGTTTTAACTATACACAATTCAATTTTTCCTTTCACCGCTATAATGATAAATGTTTTCATCTAGGCTTTTTGTATCACTCTGAATGTTTTGGTACACCGGTAAAAATGATCTCATTAAGCAATAAAAGAAATGACTGCGTTTTAAGGAGATTGCGCAATTTATTTAAAAAACTGCAAATATTCGAGAGACGTTTAAACTTTTCAATATTTTACAATATTTTAAATATTTTTTAATACTTTTAATATTTTGGGAATTTTAAATATGAGTGATATCATTTCTAGATTTTAAAATGTACTTTTCCTGAGAAGGAAAAAGAGAGTAATATCAATCAATAATACCAAAACTTAATATTTGCAGAGTAATTACTTTTCATTTCACAAAGATTATAACGTGAATGGGTTTGGTATATGGTAAGTAAAATTCATATTTTAAAAAAAAATACATAAATAAATTTCAACAGTATTAAATGTATTGTTTACAAACAACTTATTTCTAGGTTATATAATAAATTGTGTAATTCTGGCATTCTACAAAGTAGTCTATGGTAGTATTATAATAGTACCCTTTATAAAAATATTATGTATGCATTAAAGTTTTTGTGGAATTCATTATTAGTAGAGTATTGAGTGTGGGCATTTGTTGGTTGAAATATATGTTTTATATACGTTAAAAAAGTATGTGATTATTTAATTTGTTTTCTAGTTAGGTTGGTTAAGCTGATTCCGTGATAACATTCGCAAAAAATCACCTTTCCAAGTCAAATAAATATCGCCTCACTTTAGCTATTAAGAGATATTGCTTTGAAGTATTATTACTCTACATGGTAGAGATAGGCACGTGCAGCTTACCTGCGCTAAATCCTTCCATCGTCCATAGACCAATGACCAAAGATTGAACTGACCAGAAAACTTCAGAACACCGTATGTACTTCAAAAACCGCTCTGGCAGCATTATTCCTCGTCTATATACGGAAAAAGTGAGGTTTTTCAGTGGGATGGACGTTGGCATCGTAAAAAATTCTCAACCTCGCTTAGGTGGTCGTAAATCCCCCAGATATTAGTCTCCCCATTTTCCCCCGGAAACGAAATTTATTACCCAAAGAACAACAAATTATAAACCTATGCTTACACTATATAATATCTATTATTTCACGATGGGGCTCATTTCGGTCAGTGATTTTCATGGCAGCTACGCTCTTACCACGTGTACGTATTAATAATTATTTAAATTATACATAGTAAACAACTTAACGTTAGCTATAAAAACGAATGTGCAAAATAAATTTATATAAAATGTCAAAGGTTCAATGTATTTTAGTTATTCGGAGAGCGTTCGTTAGTCCAAAACTCAAAACAAAAGATTTAATTGCAAAAGTTGGAGGTTGGCAGCCCTATTTGAGTTGAGCGCGCGGCGCGATAAAAGCGTGCCGGGATCTATTCGCCTTTGTTTATATTATTGCTCCTGGCGTCAGATGGCTCTGATTGCCAGCCAACTAGGCAGGTATAACTTAGCAGCAGCGCCTCTTTGAAATCGCTCAATTTAAACGCCTATAGCGGAGCGTAAATCTTAGATTAACATTGAATTATAATAATGTTTTTAGGCTATAAGCTTCCTTCTTCTCTGTGTCTCGCAAATTGCTTTTTCTATCATATTACCCTCGATTACGACATTTTGTCCACATCAAATTAAATTTGGAGTTCTCTTATGGTGTACCTACATAGAAATTAACAATTTTGTGATCACATTTCTTATGTGTATAAATAAATGGTTTATGCTCAACTTCCTTACTAGATTAACGACCAAATCACTGGTTTTTAGCAGAACCCTTACAAATACAACTTTATTTACAAAACAGAAAATAAAAAAAAAAGCGGCGAAAAAGACCCGCACTGGATCGGTCACCAGTTTTGGGGTGACACCCGGCAACGAATAAATTAAAAACTTTCACAAACCACCATAATGTTCTTCAATGACAAAGCAAGCGCTTCGAGTGTGAAGCATTTTTGAACCAAGTTATCCATAGTAAATAATTTAATTTATCAATTGTGACAATTTCTAAACGATCATAAGCTATGAAATAAATAATGACTGCAGTAATTTTTCACAAGTGGCAGTTATGAAATCACTACATGCTCATACTTTATTTGCAATTTATTTTTATATAGCTGTCATCAGTTTGATAATAATAATGATTTTATATCCAGGGATTCCGTTCAATCCTCCCACTCTAATCTCCCAAGACCTAAATCATATTATATTGCAGTACTCTTGCCTAGTTCGAAAAGTAAAACAAGGGCTGTTACCAAATCGGCCTACATGACTAGTAACTAGGTACTCGATTTGAAAAAAATTGTAATTTATTAATGGATATTTGTATTTAATTTCAATATTTACTTTAAGTAAAACTCAAAATTATGTGGCCCGTGCCTTATTTTGTTTTAAGAAACCCTTGAATTTGAATCTATGTAATGCCCTAAATGTCAATGCTGAATAAGTAAACGTTATGACGTAGTATAAATCTCGATGTCACACGTATCCGCTGTTGACAATCTCTGTAACGAATTTGAAGTGTATCAGAAATATCTGAGGATCTTTCTGATACACAGATGAACTTCATCAACGTCCATGTTTCTGAGGCATATGTGACAATTGGTCGGATGAGCGTTTTGTACGGCCTAATTTTGGTTTTCCATGATTTTGGTTTTCATTCAACGTCCCTTCACGTAGAACGCGAGAATACCGTCTTTTTTCGCTCCCGCGATACAAAACAAACGCTATAGCGGCGGTCGCTCGATTGTGTCGGCAATACGATGACTTATTCTCCTCGACAGATATATTTCTATTAAACAAATATCCTTTTCATTGCGAGTAGCGAAAAACCTTAAATGCAAAAAACAGACTAAATTAGCAAAACAAAAAATATAATAATAATAAAATAGTAATCTTTGCACATCCTTTTCAGTTTCTTTTCTTTGGCCTCTAACTATTTTTAAAACATACCATTATTTCAAAATAATATATGTTAAAAAAAAATGTATTTAGAGTGCTAATGCGAGTGTAATTTAATTTAATTTTAATCTTTTCATGTATCTCTGTACTTTTGCGAAAACCTGTCATCAGTTAATTTTAGAAACAACTGTATGTACCATTCTTTTTTCTTATTATATACTGATGGTTTTCCGAATAAACGATAAATAAATAAATAAATAATATTCGGGTTTTTTTCAAATATACCAGTCCTCTTGAGATCTCCCTCAGCGGTCAATTAATCAATACAATTATAAATCCGCCTCAGATGTCCCAAGGCCATTGCCGAAGACTTAACTGTGTTCCCTATTATAAGTAAGAAATTATATTAAAAATACGAAAATAATTCATCCTCAATTTTTTTTTTTTATAACAGATGGTGTAAATTTGGATAGTGAGCCAATTAACTAACCTTACCGAGTTACGGCCGCGCGGCGACAGCAACAAAGACGTTATTGCAAGATCCGTTTAATATTATCACGCAAAGTTTGTTTATTTTTTTTTTCTCGAAAACGATGATGAATATTGATAAACATCCTTCACACATAAAATATATTTAACACAGTGTGTTATTAAATTTAGGGCACTCCTTTTAGGAGAACTGAGCCGGTCTCACGAAAACTGTATATACGAGTAATAAATAGTAAGTAGAATAAAGGAGAGAGAAAGATATGAAAGGCCATGCGTGCAAAAGGAAGAATGAAATATTGGCCGCTCGCTCGAGAAGAGGAAACGGAAACATGGGCAACTTTGCACACAGCTTACAGACTTTTGACTTTTGCAACGGCTCGGCGGCGTCACAGGCTCAAAATAAAATGCATTTGGGTCGTATTTGTTGCGTTGACATGGTTCAGACCGGGTGTGCATTTATTTATTTATTTTCATATTACAATAGCAAAACATGCGTTTTTCTCTTATTGGAGCGAAGCTCCCATGTCGTGACTCAAATGTCACTCTGTTCACGGACTAAGGCTCTAGAACTAAAAGACCGATTTTGATAATTATTTTTTTAAAATGACCATGACAATGTCTTCTGTGCATAAATACCAAAAAACATATACATTTGATTGCGCAAAGAATTATAAAAAATTAAATGGTAATTCGTATGGAGAAATACATTTATATACTAAACTCCGCTCCAAGTATGCTGCAGCGAAGCAAAGCGGCGCCCTAGTACTATAAGTAAATTCTAATCCCACGACTATGTTAAGGAAATTTACATAAAATCGAATTTACTATCTCCATGGTGGTTACCTGTTTTAAAATAGTATCTACTAATTTTAAATTTAAATTCATAAATTAATTCTACTAGGTCCCTGTTGGTTTTTTGACTAAACAAATTACTTAATATGACTTACTTTTAAATATGATTTTGTTTAATTAATAATGTTTCAAAAAATTACCGAAATTACAAATTAAATCCAAAATGTAGTCTCAAAATAATTATACTATAGGCAAAATACACTACAGGCAGACTAGTTTGAGGCCGTGATTGGACCCTGACAACGAAGGGTTCCTTTGTTGATCTTAGTGAACACAAGTTTTTGGGACCTTTCACGGTTACAGCAAAATATTTCGGCAAAATGGCAAAATACAAAAATAAAAATAGTGATAAGATTGACTATGTTCAATTATTTAAGTAGTATTTTTTCTAGATTTAGTTACAGTGTAAATGTATTATTTTAAATATCGTAAATAACATGTTTTTTTAGTTCGTGTATTTCACATACATTTGAATTAGTTAGGGGTTTTATTTTAACTGTACTTTTGTTTAACTATTAGTATCAGTATTACTGATACTAAGCACTGGCAAATATAAGCACGTTTTAGGAAATAAGGATCTTAAATTAACCCCCTAGCGCAATCTGTGGAAAAAGCTGATAAGCTCAATATTGTATGACCAAGAAATAAAATATTTAGAAATGTAGAAGATTTTTTCATTTTTTATAAAAGAATTGCTATGACCTAGGTCATATACAATTATTTTGGGCCCTACTCAACTAAGCCAAATTTGCCTATCCTAGAGTTAAGGGAGATGGTGGTAATGAAGCGTTAAAATGTTATGCCCATGTGCGGAAATGAACCCGCGACATTTGGGTCAATAAGTCCAACGCTTTAACCACTAGACTACCACGATCTCACCTTGTATATTATAACCGTACAATAATTTACATAGTTCAACCAAAACCATTTTTTATGGCTGAATTAAGCTGATTGAATGCGTAGATGAAATTGACACAAAAATAATGTTTTGTTCACACAAGTTAACCTATCTGAACCGCGACGAAGAATTTTGTTTGCTTGCCGAATGTGCGCGATACGGAGCATGTCGAGTCTAACCGCCCGCTCTCATTGTTCACTGAAAATAGTATAAACAAGCTGTGTTCGAATTCAACTCCAAAACTTTTGTTAGGGTATTTATTATCAGAACATTTATATCAAAAATAAAAGCAGAGCGCTTCGCTGCGTACAATTTCATTTCTCGTCGCAAAATCGCAAAACACTTCTTTAAACATTTGTAAAACAAACATAAACTACATAATAATATTAGAGCTTTAATGTAATCTGAGATATTACGCCCGCCAAATAAACCTTTTTTAACTAAGTTCCCCAAACCTCACAGCCGTGAAATTTGTTTCGTGCCCAACTTTTACATATTGGACCATTTTATTAATGTAATTATTAAATTATGAGTGTATTTTCCATCTTTTTTTAAGCTATATATGCGCTCATGTTCCATCGCACAATTTGATTATTAACGTTGCGAGTCATAAGTGGACATAAATATTCATACCAATCCTCGCAATAGAACAATGCTGTAATCGATGGCAGCGCAACGTATTCAAAATTCATCCATTCGAAAATTTATCCTATCCAAAATTTATCCTGAAACGAAACCAACTCAATTTCATTATCCCGTGTGCAAGATAAACGGATTATCTCGGCGTTCATATTAATGGCGCCGCCCGCCCTCCCGCCCGCCCGCCGCGGGCCGCTGAAACGCCGACCGAAAATCATCCGAAAGCTTTTACTGTTATTTTAAAGTGGTGTTCGGCGTGGACATCTGAAATTATCATCACAGCGCATTTAGGCTGTTTGAAAAGTGGACGGCCGCTGCTAAATTTAATCGCGAACTTGATAATACTCGCTTGGTTAGTCAAAATATAGTAGTAACATTTGACATAACAGTATTCCGTGTATTAAGTAAGTAGTATTAAGTATATTAAGTAGTATTGTAGTATTCGGTAAAGACCTCGTGCTCTTGTTATATATTTCAAATAGGTAACACCTCGACACAGGCATTTGCCTAGTGAGGTGTTACTAATCCACACAATCTGTACTTTCTTCTCTAGAAAATCAATAAAATGCTACAAAGTATTACCCATTTAATAATATTAACTGTATATTGGATATTTTATTAGATTAATAAATAAATATTTACAACTTTGTAGTTGTGTATGAAAGGCAAAGATGAGTAAAATAAAACAATAAAAGTGAATAGAACAATATAACAATAACAAGATACAAACAACAAGAGTAATAATTATTTATTTATTTAACAGGTTTCCCCATGTACATTATAATTAAAGTAAAAACAAATTAAACTACCAAAAGAAAAACAAAAAGCATTAAAAACAAAAAACAATAACATGAAACATACTATACTAAAAAATTTAAGAAATTCCTCCAGGCAAACATTAACAAATAAATAATTCACGCCGATCCTACAACGGCGCAATAGAAAGCAGATTTTTAATCCCATTGGGCGAACAGACAAAGATATCAATCTCTACGGAAATGGAATTAAGCCTAAGCATACCTACACTTTATACACACCTATTCAAATACATGAAAAGAGATAGCAAGTTAAAGAGCGCAAATCTTGTATAAACTAAATAGTACAATAATATTATAAAATTCATTCAAAATTAAGTTAAGTAAAATATTCTTGTCTCATACGGGTAATTAATAGGTAAAAGTCCTAAATAAAAGACATTTTCTTATTTCAGTTATATATTATATATATACGTTTACAAAACAATTATATAATTACCTATACAAACATACAATATTTCTAACAATCCATATTTACATTTATCATAATAACTTATTATATTTTTATGATTGTAAATATGAAAAAACTAAACAATTTAATTTACTTTTCTAGTTTATTTTCTTTTTTTATGTAATCAGTTTTAGGTAAACCTACCTTTCGATTCAATTGTTAAACAGTGGATTTAAATAATTAGCCAAAATGATAACTATGTATTTGCTGTTTTATAAAGTAACTTTCGCTTTATATTTCCCTAAAATATATTACAAAAATAAATAAACGCCCCTTAAAAAACTCCACATATCCTTTCACAAATCCCACACCCTTTCTCTTTAAACATTCTCTTCTACTTTAAAGATGAATCATTCTCTTTTCTATTATAAATAATTTAATTTAGAATTTTCATAATATTAAAATGATTTTTTAATAAAATTGAGTAATCCTAAGCATAGTCGTGTTAGTTCGCTGCGAAAGTGAAAGTTCATGCATTTTGATATGGTAAGTTGTTAATTTTAACCCGTTTCTGCATAAGACCTTATAATATGTTTAACGGAAGATTCGTTTAGTCGGCAGTAGTATTTTTCCTGTAATTGTTTGTATAAAGGAATGGTAAAAAGTATTTTAATCGAGTCTTATCTTCAAAATTTGCAACTCTTCAAAATTTATAATCAATTCAAAAATTCTCGGATGTTCCTTCATTTACCGATCTCCTTAAGTAGGTACTTAATCGAAGTATTATCGGGCAAAATTTAACCCGATGTTGACCGATGTTAAATATTTCGCGGTTCCCTGAAGCCATTTCTGCTATATGGAAACAAGTCTGTATGATATCGTAGCTATGATATAGGTATAGTATTATAGATATTTAGTGACGGTAATTCAAATAATTTTCAATAGGCTTCTAGAATCGACTTAAACTTGATAGTTGATAGTTTGCTCTCGGCGCTAGCTGAAAACTCGGCCAAGGTAAGGTCATTGATCCCCGCGTGCATCGGAATTAGCCCGCTGACAAACAAAGAAGTTTATAAAAATATAATATACAATAAAAATATACATATACAGGATTTCCTAAGACCATTCCTAAAGACTCAAGGGAGTGTTTATGTTCCCTATCACGTGTAAGAAATTGTATAAAAAAATGCAAAAATAATCATGCCAAATTTATAATTTTTATAATTCACACAATCCGATAAAAAATATAATATTTTGGCCATGTATTGTTTTTTTCCATTTTTTTTATATAATTAATATATATTTATATATATATATATAAATGATTTTTATGTTAAAATAGGTAAACACCTTTAGTTTAACATATATAAAAGTTTGACAGTACTGACATTTAATGCTTTTTAATATTTTAAGGATTGAAATTTTTTTCAAATAGATTATATAGCCAGAATGTTCAAATAAAAATTAATATTGAACGCACAGATAGTTGCATCGCGATGCAACGTTACAACTATCTGTGCGTTCAATATTAATTTTTCTTTGAACATTCTGGCTATATAATCTATTAGAAAAAAAAATCAATCCTTAAAATATTAAAAAGCATTAAATGTCAGTACTGTCAAACTTTTATATATGTTAAACTAAAGGTGTTTACCTATTTTAACATAAAAATCATCTAATTAACGGTATTTAAGCAATACATTTTACTATTTTACTATATATATATATATATATATATATATATTTATTTGTAAGTGTAAATATGCAAAAACGAAACTATTTTATTTTATTTTATATACGATTCTCATTTTCTTTCTTTTTTTATGTAATTGTTTTAGGTGAACCGACATCTCAATTCAATTCTTAAACAGTGGATACATGTAATTGGCCAAATTTATAACTATGTATTTACTGTTTTATAAACTAAGTTACGCTGTATGTTTCCCTAAAATATATTAAATAAATAAATAAATAGTACGTAACACAAACCCCCTTTAAGTCTTCGGGAATGATTTTGGGACATCTCTGTATAAGCATCGTCTTATACAGGTATAAGATTGGGCTTGGGACGACGAATCTCTAATTTGGTATCGGAACTAAGATTCTAAGCTTTTTTGTAATTATGTTTTCCACCTATCTGTGACCGTGCTTCTGGTAGCTAAATAGTACGGAGCATCGAATGCAGACGTCGGATAGATTTTGAAATATTTTAAATGAACTACATCACGGTGTCGCCATAATTTATTTATTTTTATAGGAAATCTACAGAATTACATAGTAATTTACATGTATTTAATTGCCTTCGATATGTGAAAATGATAAAATAACCTCGTTTTAACAGGGCTGAGAGGACAATATACAGGTGTTATTATCTATTGTGCCTTGTAATTGCTTGAATCATATATACGAGCAAGCTATGGTCAGCGTAATTACATAACGGTCGCCAGATATTAACCATAATGACCAAATTACTAGATTAAAGTGATTAGTTATGAAAATTAGTCTCTTTAACATGTAATTATTTTTAAATTATAAAAGCGGGACAACCGATTGGATAATTGATATGAATAAAATAAAACGTAGCGGTCCCGAACGGGGAAGTGAGATATAAAAGATGTCACGAAATCTAAAAGTAGATTCTAACATTCTCTATTGAAGATAACAAAATACCAACACTATAGATACTCTGAACCACTAAACAATATAAAGGGTACAGAGAAAGTGACTACTTCGACAATGCGTCCAAGCGAAGGTCATGGGCAATAAAGCAACCACATAAAAACCTAAGGTAAGGGAGATGAAACATTAATATCATCCTTATCCGCTATTCCTCCGTTTAGAGCAAGCACATTTCCGCGGTATTCAGAAGGTTCCTTTCAGCCAGTCGCTGGTGTCCATACAACGACAAAAGAACTATCTTAGCAGTTAGAATTACAAAAGACTATTTCACCAATTCATATATATTACACGCAAATAAGCTATCACACAAATACACTCGCATAAGCGTCGCAATCTTGCGAGCTCTTACGAGCATTTAAGTTAATACTGTTTTTCTTTAACTTTTTGTTAATCTGGTAGTGAAATTATAATTGGGTAATGCTCGTCCCAAGGTTGAAACTATTATTTATTTTTAAACACGAACTGAGCAACGTACAGTTTTAAATTATCTTTACTATATATCTTTTAGTTTAAAGTAACTAAGCAAGTATCGTGTAATCTTGCCGAAATGTCGTTCGTTTGTCACATTTTGGCCAAGCAGCCAGCTCGCAAGCATGACCAATATTAATTTGAAAACTATTTTTATAGCAGGATTTGTACGATTCTTTTAATTGTGTACTAAGAACGTAATACCGCGTAAACAAGAAGCAATTACTAGAATAGGCGCGGAGAGTATAAAAAGCTAAACCAACAATATGTTTTCAATCATCGCTTATTTAAATAACGGCTTCGTTTTAATACGGTATGTAACGGCAAACAAATAAATTCTCGACCCTTCCGTTTGGCCGGAAATTTAGTTTTTCATGGAACCTTACTAAAATATAATTATTCCGATTTTATTTATATTTTTCTGAATGTTCAGAAATATTAGCGTTTCGTCTAAGGACTAATAAAAAAAACAAACAAATAGCGGAGTACCAGCGAAGAATGGCATCCCCTCAGATTGGGCAAAGCAAGTAAGCCCGCCACCTTTTCATTGATTAGTTATTGCGGTTCGTATACAGGTTGTTCCATGACCATTCCCTTAAGGGGGTGCTGTGTAACCTATTATGAGTAAGTAAAACAAAAAAAATCCCCAAAGTTATTACGTTTTTTAACAGATGGTGTCAATTCGGTCAGCGTGCGAATTCCGATGCTGCGCTGATCGATAATGGCCTTGACACCGTAACGGCGTACGTCGACAGTTGTGCGATTACAACATAGACATTATAACATGATCATTTTACAGTTTTCACCTAAAGTATACATTTTGTTTTCATGGTAACCATGATGAATTTTGATATAGTTTTGTAACAAATAACACTAGAAATCGCACGATCAATTGACTGGTTTTTTATAGGGCAATACATAATTAGTAACGAGTGCCCGGAGATGAGGCGAACTAACTAGCGAATTAAACTGTATATCAAATTTTAGTTTTTAGTATTAAATTTAGTAAAAACGTTTATGTTTGAATTCAGTCGTAACATTGCCAGTTATATTTTTTTCTTGATAAGTTCATTCAATTCAAGGGTTCAGATTCATTTAACTAAATAATAGAAATGCGGTCAGCAAAATTTCGGGTCCCGTTAATGCGGTAGCCTTCTAAGAAGCACTGCACTGTCATTACGGCCCGGTTTTGATGTAACGCAATGAACAAAAAAGACACATAGGAAACAAAAACAGAATGACTATTTTGTTGTGAAAAAAAATATAGACTTTTATAAACATTTCAAATATTTTTGTTCGAGAAAATTTCCTGCTATAATTAAGCCCATAGAATAACTATACCTTGACGGTATGCATACACTGAGTTATTTTTTGAATTGCCACTCCTTTAACATTTTATACGTATAACATTTTGTATGTGGAGTGGTATTAAGCAAATAAACTATTAAATTAGAAAATTAAAATACAATAACAGTAAAATATTTATTGTCGTTTGTGTAGCATCGCACAAATTGAATGCGTGTATATTTACGACTGTGTTATATTATTATAATATTATAGAAACACACCTACATAGTTACACACAACAAACCGTATTTTGAATCGAGTTGAATGTGGAAACTAAAAGGTTTAGTAACGTTCTGACGCGATTATGCAAAGGGCCTTATACACATATAAATACTTTTATTATTATAAACAGAAGACAAATTGCAATCGCTCCTGTATGAAATATACATTTTTGATATAATAACAATGAGTAATTGGATTGCCAATCGCAATACGACCCGAAAGTCGACAAAAAAATAACGCAAAAGAATGCCTAATAAGATAATTAACAAGCACCTAATGTTTCTGCGATACTCTCGAGCGGACCTTTTGGTGAGCGGCCAAGTTTTCGGTCGCAGCCGCTCCGGAGAAATTAGGAGAAAAAAATATAAATTGCGTTCAAAGCGAACGCCCGCGGTCATAAACGTTACTTAGATCAGCCTTTTAATTTTCTACCTTCCTGGGACGACACTCTCTCCCCCTCCCGCCCCCCTAGGGCGGCCCTGACGTTCCAGCGCTCGCCTGACGACCGCCCGCCCGCCAACGGTAATTTCCTTTTCAATAGAAACATCCGAGAGCCCTTTGCCCTCCGCCGAAGACGTCGCTAGCTTGGAAACCGGATCAAATTGTTTGTCTAATCCTAACCCAAGATTACGGACTGAAAACAATTTACGTTTCAACGAAATCTATTTTGTATTAATTTCTTGATTTACAAATTATACTTTATATTTTGATTAGCAGTAATTAATCATATCGGAGAAACATAAAACCATTATTTTATCAATGTAGATTTCATTCATTGAAGTACATAAAGGAAACCTTATATCCAATATCAACATTTTTTTTTACCAACACGTAAGATTCTCTATATATTATGATATTATGTATCTTTAATACTAACTCGTGCTCGTATCATAAATTTTTTTTACATTAAACATTTTTATGTTAATTCGCATTGTTCAAATATTTAGATATTAAATGAGAGATGCTTTTAATCGACCGTGTTTGGAAAATATTATTTTCGATGTACTGGATATATAGACGCCGAAAAATAATCTAAATTTTAAATAAATATAAAATAAATGTAATTTATAGGATGACTTTTTCATCGATGACCAAATCCAACTTCATTACCCTATGAAATTTGGTCATCGATGACCAAATTTCTTATACCCTTATTTAGTTCTTTTTTATACCCATAAAAAAAACTATACCACAACTGTACTAAAAAAACATAGATTTTGATTAGCTCTTATACACAAATAAATAATTCTTTACCTTTTGCAAACAAATCAGATTAAATTAGTTACAGCATTTATAATAGAAGTTTCGAGCGAATACGATGGATAAAATCGAGTTTTATAAATGTGATACGCTTTTCAATCTTTATTGAGGACCGTTTTTAGTTATAAATAACGTAATGGTATGGCTACATTGAATAAACTGCATAGTAATGTTTGAAACATTAACATTCACTTTGTGTTTCAAACAAAAAAATAAATTACAATTACCTACGTAATAATGCGTACATTTTATGATAATAGACAAAATGATAACCACAAATTCGACATATTAATAATACAAAAAACAAATAGATTTTAAATGCTAATAGTATAATATATTTGGGTATTTAACGGATATTAATTCAAGGCCGTTAAATCATAAACTCTTTCCATTTGCCCAGGTAAGTAATTTTATTGTATATTCTCGGTGGGAGATTTTACCTTCTAATTTTAATGTTTATTATTATCACGTAGTCATGATATACAGCGTAATTTGAATTTTAAATTTATCGCCATCTGCTTAAGGGAGGAAGTTTACTTCGATGGACGAATTAGCATGAAAAATACGTAAAACATGTAAATTCCCGGCCCACTTGGCAGCTCACGGGGCTGCTGGCAAAAAGTTCCCTTCGGCTGGGCGGCTGGGCGGCTGGGCGGCCGCAGGACGCGTGGAAAGCGCGCATGTTACAAGTCCATGTTAATCTATAAAAAACTATGAAAAAGTTTTTTGTTGGGTGAATTAAAATAATAGGCCAAGCTGGATAAGACTTCAAAATCAGAAACAGCCGCACCACCATAAACAGGCCCTTATTTTGTTTTCTATTATTTAATTTTAAGTTTTTTATGCTAGTCCAGAGTTTAGACTATGTCACAGGAGAAAGGAGGAAACTTTAAAGGTTAACATTTTTATAGATTTACATATTATCAAAAATCACAGGTAAAAAAAAATATATTAATCCACGATTTAATATGATATCTCACAAATTTTAAAGATGCTATATGTGAGTGAAACATAACAATAAAATTCAAATTGTGTGGGTTACACACATGCCTTAAAAGTAACTTCTGTAAGGGAGTGGTTAAACGTGTCATCTTATCATATTTCAAAATTATCAACCCATGCTGGCTCTAGATTCAACAATTTCATCGCTCGCCTATTTATTTATATAAGAAATAAATTAATGTATCAGATAACCAAAAATCGGCGCGACAGCTCGGCGGGACGACTTTAGCCGAATGAGTATATCACCTACGCGCGCCCACCCGAGTTTAACCGAACGTGCGTGTCGCAGTTATATTCATTCGTTGTCTAGGAAAATTTGTGTAAGGGAAAGATGTTTTCCTCCGATGACATATTAACGAATGGTGGTGTCATTTATCTCCTTGAATTTCATTGACATCCTTTGAGCCGTTATGCAAGCTCGCAGTTCTTTTTTTTTAAATCTTTATTATTATTTTTTACAAAACACCTTTACATTTCCCCACAAAGACGGTGCCTTTTCTGTGGGTGAAAAAAAAACATTCTATATTACAGTACAAAAGTTTCAAAAGGGTTACATCAATAAGAAAAAGGAAAAACAATATAATAAAATGCAAAAGCAATAAATAGATAACAACCAAAAAAAGTAAAAACCTATCAAAAGCCTATTAAAGAAAAAAAAGTAGACAAACACTATATTTTTATATTTATATATATATATATATATGTGTGTTTTCCGTAGATCTATAGCCTATACTTACTTCACTAACCTACTCTCTTTCCATCTCAAGCAGATAGAGAGGGAGCAGGTATACACTTTTTTATATACCTTTTTCAGATTTTTTTCTATTATATTTATCTTTATCTTCTCTTTAACCTTATATTAAGGTACATTGGAAAGAATCTTATTAATATATTCGTTAAAAAGAGTAGGTATAAGAAAACCAAGAGTGCGTTTGCCGTAATAATTTTTATACCTAGGTACCACTAACAAGCCTCTACTTTTTTGTCGGGTGGTCAACTGGTGCCCTATGGGGTACCTTGAAAGATTCGCTATGTAAGTGATCGAGTAATATTTTATAATGAGCTAGATATTTAGCAGGTAACACCTTGCAGTGCGCAAATAGCAACGACGGTTTTTTTCTACTTCTTTCTGTGTCTATAAACAAATCTGCAAGCTATAGTTTTGTCATCAACATGATCATATAGGTTATAAGATTTTGTAATATTGCTATGTTTCCAGCCAGATTGTCTTTGAGATTGGGAGAGAAATCGACAACGAGTAATATCGCTTCGATTCTCTCAATCACTCTTTGTGATATTTTTCTCATCCAATGTCGGGCCGTTCGATTCGTATACGATTTACCCTCGGCAATTTTGGATCCCTGCAACCTTGTCCGCACCCCCAACCCACCCTTATGCCATCTGTTTCATTCCGTCAAAGCTCGCAACTCATTCGCTGTCTCGTGCTTGATTGAAACATACTATGACATTATTAATTAGTTACTTTTAGTTATTATTAATTGGTTATAACTCAAACTCTGAAGAATCTAAAATAAAAGTTTAGTAAAACCTCGCAACCCTTTTATGTATCGTTTATTAGATACGTATAACTATTGAACCCGTATATAATCAATGGTATGACACTAGTTTCAATGAGATTGATATTCTCAATCCTTGCAGAAATATATTGTTAATGCAATTCAAACTGCCGCCATATCGCAATTCAATGTGATATACTAAATTTATAGTTGCTAAACATTACTTACATATATTCCACCTATAGATTACATTACACCTATATACATCCTTTCTATTTCTGTAACTTTGACATTTATAATAATAGAATGTGACATATATAATATATATGTCACACTCCATTTATATTAATAAAGTATGACATATACATTTATTTGCCATTTATAATAATAGAGTTTGACATATATAATATATATGTCACACTCCATTTATATTAATAAAGTATGACATATACATTTATTTGACATTTATAATAATAGAGTGTGACATATACAGCGTGTCCGAAGACCATTCGCGATAAAAATCAAATAATTGGTCCTGTGATTTCAAATGTTATTTGTTAATTAAATGCCTTCCGTATTCCAATGTTCTACTTTATAAGGGAGCAAAAATAGTTCAAATGAATCAAGGGACTTTAAGACCACAGAAACATTTAAAAATGTAGGCAAATTTTGCACTTCAAGCAAAGCAACCTTTCTCTAATGAGAAAGGCCAAGGCCAAGGCGAAATTAATTCAAGTTCAAAAAGATTGATCACATTGAAGATTGATTGATTGACATATTGGCTGGCTATCATGTTACTGGCGTGCGACAAATACCAATATGGTCAAAATGGGGTACACCCGCATTATATTTTGTTTTTCGATTAAGAAATACCTGAGGATATTTATATCCCTAATATGATTATTTCAGCTTAAAATAAAATAAATACAGACTTCCTCATTATTTATCAAACAGTATTACTTAGATATTTCGAGGAGGTAAAATAATTATTCGGGCAGCCCCGCACCTTTTCGTCCTTACAACATCGTTGATCTCGGTCCAAATTAATAATATAATATTTTTTTAAGTCGGGCTTCGCCCATCACGTGGTACCTACCTAGGGGAACGTCAAGTTATTATAAGTAGCGGAAGTAAGCGACGATTAAGCGGCCGCTCTGACAGATTTTAAATTATACAGAGTGTGGCTGACGTCGATGAAGGATGGAGCGAAATCGCGAAAAAAAACGACGGCTCACATCGAGCAGCGATACCGGCCAACGAGGCGGCGACACTCTCGTCACTCTCGTCACCTACATTTGCATCGAGACTTCATTTTTGGAGGCTAAAATCTAACGAGTCTCCAATAGAAACGATGTACTCTCCTATTCAAGAAAATCAAACGAGTCACAATAATGACTGCGTTTTTAAAAAAAGTTTCGTATCACGCACGATAGTCGTTTATTTAACTGAAGTATCACTTTAAGGCGAGAACTATTGACAGTCGACCTTGGAATTCGGCGCTTTATTTTGATAAGGGCCTCAGGTTTTATTCTTTGTGCGGTCAGTAAGTAATTCTTGGTTTTTATTTATTTACAGCTTCATAATATAGAAATTAAAAAAAACAATATTATCTATGTTTTAGTTCCTTCATTTTCCTTTCAATTACAATGTTTCCTAAGGTCTTTTATAAGAGAGCAATTAAACTAAAAAAGAACTATTAGCAATTTAGCATTTATTAAATTAATTTAAAAAATCTGCCTGTACTTTGTTGAAGACATTCGATCAAGGTATCTAAACATATGATTAAATATTCAATTATTACTAAATAGAAAACAGGGTCTAAATGAATCGAAATTTATATTTAACCTGCAGCACAGTTAAAAAAAACTTTAAATAAAACAGTGTGTGTGTGTGTGGTTGTTACACACGCTTTAGAATTATATGATTTCGAAATTATCACCCATCTGGCATCTACACATGCAATAATGTTCTCGAACGCCTATTTATTTAAACGAGAAGAAAACGCAACGACCAATTACGATGCGCAACGATCCAACGACTTCAGCGGGGTTCGTCGAAGTCGCTGTAAACCCATTGCCTAATGCCTCGTAGGTACAAAAGGCGGACTGAGATCTGGGAAAATTAGGAAAATAAAATTATTACTTTAAGTCCATGTTTAATTGTAAATAGTTCGTAGTAGCTTTGGCGTTTTAAGGAGTATATTTTTTTTGCACGACAGCTACGACTAGTGTAAAGTAGTAATAAATGAAAAAATATATTTTCTGTTCAAAATGCTTTCATGACTTTTTAAAAATGTTTTTTAAATATTTAAATTCAAATAATTCTTTTATTAAATCAACAGTGTTTACTTTCAAAACTTTATTTGTTTTATTAGGAAAGAATACAGCAAAAAAACATGCTCTTAAAATGAAAAAAAAAATCAATTAAAAAATGAATGAATTCCATAAAATGTTCAATATGTCAATATTTTTAATCGACTATAAAACTTAAATTTATTAAACATAATAAATATATGATTTTTAAGCTATTATAAAATTCAAAAATATATCGGCAGAAAATTCACTGAGGTGTCTTTATATAGTAAATAAGACACTTTACTATATACAGATTCAATTACTTTATATGTAAAGTAATTGAATAGAGTAATTAGTTTAGCTATGTAAAGAAAATGGCCACATTATTTATTTTTTAATGGCCTCAACAGCAGTATTATAAATATATAACAACATTTCTAATTATGTTGATAAGATAAAAACACTGTACACCGATCTACATAGGTTTCCCCATATTCCCTGCACTCTTATGGCACTCGTCGAAAGTTTATTTTAATAGTATTATGAATCGTTTTAATAGTATACAGAATATATTTTTATTTATATTACTCCTTTAAGGGGTTGATCTATATCTATAATTAAAAATTAAATAGCAGAAAATATTAGAAAAATGTTTCCCAATTACGAGAAAAATAAATTCATAATTTAATCGAAATCGTTTTAATGTTTGTGAACTAGTTACACGCCTATTGGCAGAGAGTAGCAAAGCAAGGCGCTATCACCCGCCCGACCGCTCGGTGTACTTTTGACTGTAATATGCGGATTCGAACCCGCGACCGCCGGGTTAATCAATAGTCAAACAACTGAAGTATTTATCTATAATATTCCAATGTCGACGTTATACGATATGGGTAGGAACTAACAGACAATCATTTTTTATGTATTTTAAAAACAAAAATAAATTAGTTACAGATTTATGCACAGTCGCGAGAATACCGTACCGAACCTTAAAGTTAAGCTGAAAGTGTCACTCTTTACAAAAAAATGCATCAGCTGTTTTTAATTTAGCAGAAATCTATTGGGCGCAAAACATAGCGGACTTAGCAAAACTTAACAGCACATAGTCATTCAAAAAATTATCACTGATCACGTTACGTACGACGAAGACTTCTACTAACAAATCTTAAATCAAATAGGTACCGGTGATATAATTTTTACATTTTTAATAAGTAAATGAAGTAAGTTCTATTTTATTATAAGTTTTATTTTAAAAAAACCGTATAAATTCATATGATAAAAAGCTGTGAAATATTATTTAAAGATATAGCTAAACTTATATCTAATTACAAATTATTGTGACTTGATATAATATTTGTATATGTATATGACATTGGTATTTATATATTACATAAAACGGAATCACTTTAGTTACACTGTTATATTTCTTAGGCCATACATTCGGGCGATTATTCCAGAGGTAAAATTAGCACAGTGGAATCCAAAAAATTCGGTCTCTTCTACAAGCTTAAAAGATCCAGGCCTATCGAATTGCAAAGCAATTGAAAATACCTCTCTAGCGTAGATCACAAGTGAAACAGGAGTATCCAGGTCAAAAGTAGTGCTGGAGCCGTGTTGGGTCTTCATGTTCAATAGAATGGTTTGACCGCCAAATTCAATGTGTACTTTAACAATCTCCTCCCGCCAAGGTTTGTGGTTTGTGAATCTGTACACCCTAGGGCTGAGAGTAATTCTGTTAATTCTAATAGTTCTTGGAAAGGCTAAGACGTGCTGGAATCGCTGGGTAATCTCAAAGGGTGCAGTCGTTAAAAGAACGTGGCGATTGACGATCATATTTCCTATACCTCGATTCACATCAGACATATTTAGGAAGTTGATTTCAACCATAGGGTCTTCCCTCCTTCGCCTAAGCTTATTCAGCTCATATCTTGAAAAGATGAAATTGTAGGTAGATATTAATTCGTTCAAAGATAATGTGCCCCATTTTAACTTGGTTGTCATGCCGAGATGGTATAGCATTCCCCTGCAGGTCAGTCCGTATCGTAGACAGTTGTTCTCGCACCACCTCACAATGCACCAGATGAGCTTCTTCTCATCTACCAAATGCACATTGATGGACGTCAGCAGGATCACGTTCTCCGATGACAGCATAGAGAAAGCCTCTTCGTCGTCGAAGAATTCCTGGTGCAGCCTTTCGATGAGTTCCAAGCACTTTTGAAAACGTCTCTCGTCCGCCGGATTCGTATATCTGTTAAGAGATTGGACCAGTTTCAGGGGGCTGTTATAGTGGTCTCGTTCGGAGATTCTTGGCATATTGATGATAATCACGGATCTACACTATTTCACTTCGAGATTTCAGCGCACGAATATTGAACGATCTCATAAAGACACTTAACCCTGTAATATATTTTTCCACTTTTTAATGAAATTATGCTCTATATTTTTGTTTGCAGACCACTATAAAATAAATGCCTGCTCACAAGCTAGCTTTGATAAGTACTGATCTATCAGATTTCATACCTAATCGGAAATTTTACCTGAAAATTAATAATGCCTCCAATAAGACCGATACATCCTTTTACGAATTGAGTAATGACATCTCATTAGGGCAATTGTTGGAATTACGTATCGGCAGGAGTTACTGGGTATTCTTAGTACGTAGATATTTAAGTAAGTACTTACCTAAAACTTTTTTGCCAAAAATTCATACAATAATTTTCAAAAACTTATTATTTAGGTTTTAATGATGATTTATCGTTTTATCAGTTACATAAAGGTTTCAAAATATATCCACTAACTAAATGCACAAATATTTAAATTAATCAATTATAGTTATGACTCTATTTGCAACTGTTTTAATTATTTTATTTATTGTAATATAAATTACCATTTATTTAATTCTATTGCTCACTCACTTTATCGGTATAATATCCACATCCGTTTCATTCTTAAGTGTACATTGAAATATATATATATATATATATATATATATATATAGATTTGATGATTATGATTTATTTTAAGCTTTCGCCATTCGGCGTCGTCAGAAAAAATATATATATATAAAACTGTCTCTATAATACGCACACCAATCGTTTGCTTTAATGAACACATTTTTTACATTTACATTTTTTTTATTTGCGTTACCTTCATACATAAGTGACTCATAAAATCATCTCATTTAACCCTAACCCATCACCTTAAATACATATCTTTTTTTTTTACTTTTTTTTGTTAAAATATCATCTTTTTTTATTGCATCATATTAGATAAATACATAACATTTTTGAAAATATTTTATACATACTAAAGAGGACGAGACTAAAAAATGCATTTTTATAAAACTCATCACTTGGTAACATCCGACAAAACTTTTAAATAGCGTAAACTTTCAATGTTGTCAAATATTGTGTGTCATTTAATTTTTCAGGTTTAAAAAACAATCAAAATACCTTTACAACTCAATTATATAATTATTTAAATAATACGCACACTAATCACATTCTTTCATTTTTACATTTCAATTATTTTAATTTTCATTAACGTCATATATGTCACTCATAAAACCATAATCTTTCATCTTAATCATATATCCATTATATTTATGTAATCATCTAATTAGATAACTTATTAATATTCGAAACTATAACACACTAAAGAAGACAGGTAAGAGTTAAAAATGCATTTTTATTTTACTGGGTTTAAACCGACATCCTC
The DNA here is from genome assembly GCA_020383195.1 of Neomicropteryx cornuta. Lineage (NCBI taxonomy): Eukaryota > Metazoa > Arthropoda > Insecta > Lepidoptera > Micropterigidae > Neomicropteryx > Neomicropteryx cornuta. The sequence continues at coordinate 15,349,912 of JAHKQU010000008.1, read as the reverse complement.
CCCTCTCAAGTACAGGACCTCTTTAGTACCTTTATAAATATTTTGCTATCCTACGCTTTATCAAAAAAATATTAAACTTTTTATATATATGAATTATAATAAGTATTCTTTAGGTTCTTTGATTTTGTTGGTTTATTCTTTAGGGGAACTGTTTGTATTAGTCATTAGAACAGATAGCCGTAACAAGATCATAAAATCACTGCCTTCCTTAGTACAAACTCAATCTCGTTAATAAGGAAAGAAAATGGCTACAAGTCATCATTATGAAAATATAAAGTTCAATCAAGCCTCCAAGAAATATCTTTAGTATTAAACATATTTAAACTATTCCTGATTATCGATTCGAAAAGATACATGCTGCGAATTGAATAACATTAATTAGACCGCAAGGTACCTATAATGTTTACATTAATGATTCGTGCCATTATTTAATTTTATCTTCGAATTTATTAACTTTTAATGTTCACGTTATCTCCATAGAATGACGACACAATTGCACGCATTAATGAATTGCATGAAATATCAGAAATCAGCGGCTTTATGCGTAAACGCGTTAACATCGGCTGTCACTTTAGCAGCAAACTAACGGCACTGGAAGGCCGCAAACCTTTACGTACGCATCCAAAACTTATACAGGTTGTAGTCGGTATTAAAGTTTTAATTTACTTTAAAGTGTATTAAAGTAAAAATTGTTATATTTATTTTTACTCATTCGGGAAAAACTTATCTAAGTTAGATATCATTATCACCGGTACAAAAATATGTAATCCCTCCAGTCTTATATGACTCACTTTGGGTATCATTTTCGACGATCACAATATTTCTATAGCGATAGGAAACTTCGAGCGCATGAGTATTTGTAATAAACTTCAAAGCCCATACACGATCATTCATTTTACTGATTTTACTCTATTATGAGTATACAGGTGTATAGTAAATTGTTTCAAAGCTTTTAAGGGGAGAAAGTAGGAGAGTTTATTTAAAACCTATTTAACCTCATGTACTTCTTGTGAAAGTCTCGGGATTTGTAGATATTATTTTATTATACCTAAAGTTTGAACTCAAAGTTTTGATAAATCAGTTTAAAATCAACCGTAAATCATTTTTTTCTGTAACTTAAATATGTCGTTTAACCCTTTTTCAAGTCATATGACCTGAAACCTACATAACCTACATGCATTTTTTAACAAAATCTCAAATATACCTTGAAATATTTTTTAAAACTTCCTTCTGAATAATTGTTGCTTAGAGTCATGTTATTTATGTTGGACTATACATACGAGTAGTATCTCAAAAACCGCAAAACTTTTATTAGAGGTAAATGTGATTATTTAGATTCTAAATAACCTTACATAACCTTCACTAAGCTTTATAACAATCTACCATATACAATATATATAACAAAACAATCGGTGCATGTATGATACATCACTTGAGAACAGATCCAAATCCACCGGAAAAGTCGGAAAATTCAGTTTTTCGTTTCTAAATGGCTCTTGTGGTTAAAAAATATTTTACGTTGGTGAATAGGACGGTAAGCACATAAGTAGCCTGAAGGGCTTTAAGATGGGGAGTGGTGTGACCCATACCGAGTGCCGCAGGTTCGAGTTGTGGCGTGCCGAGAGCACCGTCAAAGCTGCCTGCAGGAGGCTTAGCTGCCAATCGGGATAGAACAGCTAGTTTATAAGAAAATTATATTTATCAAACTTGTAGAACAGTCCTTTCGGAATGACTACGATATTTGGGAAAAAGTTTAACGTTAGGTCAAATTATACTTTCCTATTAAGTATTACTATGAAAAACATGCGCGTTCAGAAATAAACAACGATTTTTCCGCATCGTTTTTGAGCCCATGAATTGGCCCTAAAAACGAATTTGCCTACCGTGTTTAAAACGTAAAATTGATTTCCTCAAATATGCATTATCAAAGAGCCTACTTTCTCAGCGGCTTCAGGACAGAACCAAATTAAAATATTTCACTGGCTTCTAAACTTTAAACGATTCTGTTTTATTTATTTTATTTTATACAGTATATATGTAAACAATGTATATACGTTTATATATATGCCGTATTTAGGTATATATATTTAGATACATTTTACAATTTTACTATATATATATATATATATTATAATTGTATAATTGAGTTGTAAAGTTATTTGACTTATATTTCATGATTGTTTTTTAATAGCGGCAAATCGCCTAAAAAGATAAATGACACAATCTTTGACAATATTGAAAAATTTGAAAAAGTTGTTAATTATTTGATAAAGTGCTGGATAGCATAATATTTATAAAGGTTCTAAAGAGGTCCTGTACTTGAGAGCGCAGGATGTCGGTTTAAACCCAGCGCTGAGTTTTATAAAAATGCATTTTTAACTCTCACCTGTCCTCTTTAGTGTAAAATATTGTTAAATATTATGTAACCATCTAATTAGATGAAATAAGGAAAGGATGATATTTTAAGAAAAAATATAAAAATAATGGAAATGTGATTACTATGAAGAATGATGGTGAAATGAGATGATTTTATGAGTGATTTATGTATGAAGTTGAAGAAAATAAAAATAATGGATATGTAAAAGTGTAAAATTAAAGCACATGATTTATGTGCGTATTATTTATATAATTGTATAATTGAGTTGTAAAGTTATTTGACTTATATTTGATGATTGTTTTTTAATAGTGGCAAATCGCCTGAAAAGATAAATAATATATATAAACATTTCAAATGTATTTAAGTCAGTCAATTGGGACGTATGTATGTGGTCTGTCACCGGCCTCTAGCTCTTGATAATGGTTATAAAGCATATAGTTTTACCTTAAAAACTACAAATCACATAAATTTACCAATATCATATACAAACGTACCCGTTTTGTAATAAATGTAGGTTATAATTATATTGGTATTGTTATAATTATATAAAAAAATTGATCTCATTATTTTTCATAACACATTGAGGACTATCCTGAATACGTTGGTATCATAAATATACTCTTTTGAAAGTAGACGCCAATTATGGCGACGATGAAAATCTGAAAATGTGGATCAAACCTGTCAGATGACCGCGTGTATATAATCAGTAAATGTGGCCTATAATTTCACATATGAAAGTAATATGATTTGAAATTATCTGCATAAAATATTAGGAAAGCTAAAATTCAACAAAAATATTTTTTTTCGTAATTCACACAATTCGCGAAATACTTTTACAATAATTAAATTATTATGTAAGAGACCTAGTCCTGATTCGAACCTGATTCACTTCAGCATTACTCAAAACTTTCAAAACAGTTTGAGAACTTCGATTTGTGGTCATCCCTTCCAAAATAGGTAATGATAAAAGTGATTAGAGCCCAATTGGGAAGTCCGGAATAGAAACTAGTGCCTGCAATAGATATCAAATGACCTTTAGTGGCATTCCGTACCGCTAGAGCTGAACAACAAATTGTTGTAGATTGCTGTTGTGTGCTGTGGTATAAAATAATATTTCAAATTATTGTTCGCCATGTCAAATTTGGGCCGCGTCGATTTATCTCTGCGATTCGCACGTAAAATCAACTATTTCGCGACCATCAACGACGAAGAAAAATTCGCCAAGTGCATGGAAATCGTCGAGGTAACATCGAATGAGTTCTTCGATAATTTCGACGCATTTTCCGAACTTTCCGAACAGTGCGTGACCATACTGGCAACAGTTGAGAAGCACCTCACTTTCGAGTTCAATTTGATCACTGCTATTATTCAGTGGTGCCAAGATCACTGTGAATCGCGCGGCCTGACCTGCCGAGAGCTCCTGGACGACCTTGGTATGATGCACACATTGCGATGGGGCTGCATGGACACGAAGAACCTGATTTCCATTTATGGATACATCTTCACGCGGGAAGAACGCGAGCAACTGTGGCGCATGGGTGCGTATCCAGGAGAAAAATTATCTTTCATTAACCTAAGCGACGACAGACGAGGAGCGAGTAATGTTATTCGCGACAAACATCTCATTCTGAGCCGCGCCCCTTTTGTTTCTTCGCAAAAATTCGCGTACAGCAATTCCAACGCTACTGTACAGAGGATTGACAGCATCGCGCTCAGTGCCCGAAAATATAAGTATTTTAAACTTCAACCGAAGAAGCAGGAAACTGTAGCAATCGAGGTGACGTGTGGTAATCAGTTTTTCAAAGCCGTCATGCTCACTAAATCTGGATCATCGACATTCTACGAGCTGGAGAAGTCGATCACCCTAATTATAGCTCCTGGAGACGAGGTGACGTTCAAGTTTTTCTTTTCGCTTCCTGGCGTTTTCCAGCTTACTAACGGAACGTACTTCTGTGGTGTAGAGCTTCGCTATTTGACTGCTTCAATTATAAAAGAGATTCGTGGTGCCGTGGTAAGGGAAATTTAGAAATACCTTAGAAAAATAAAAAAATAACAAAGTCTATTTTGATTCTGTTAAATAACTATGTCTAATTAATATTAATGAAGTATTATTTTATAAATCACCCCAGTAAATATCGCTAAAAATTGTACTAAAACAGACCAGTAAATAAAATGTTTTGGTAATGTATTACAAAATGTCAATTATATAAGAGATTCAAATGCAAATTCAATTTCAATGTCGCTTTCGCGACCTTTATTTCATATATTTTAAGTAAGCAGGTTACATGTGCTGGAAGAGCCTGCCGACTCGTCTACCAGATACTCACTCGTATAGACATTATCTAGCAACATTTTACATTTTTTTTTAATAATTTATATAATTAGTCGAATTAAAATATTTACATATTCCAAAATGTATGTTCAACTAAAGTAACTGTTATCTACTTGCACCTCTTGTAGCCCTTTTTCACTATTTAAATTATCAAAATATTGTTATTTTTTTTTAGTTTCATCGGGTTTACGAAAAAGTTTATGGGAACAACCATTTATATATATTATATGCGTTAGGTTGCTTTAAAATACCTAATTTAGTTCAAATAAGAGATGATCGTTTTTTATAATCAAGAAATTATTTTTATTCGTTGTCCGTATGGTAAGTACATAACCATGACCATAACCATATTGTATTGTATTGTAGCAAATTTCTGTATTAAATAACTGTAATTATCAATAAAAATAAATATAGAAAAATATAGTTTATGACAGTCACGTATTTGAATTATTTATAAATTAATAATATGAATAACTTGTTTGTCTGTCCCTTATGTTTAAATATGATCCAAAAATGTAGGCAGTCTAATTATAAATATTACCCAGATGCGAGTTTTATTAATATCGCATAATTTTGCAGACAGTTCTATTTACACCTTACATAGATCTTTTATGTCATTTTACAAACAGTTTTCGTCACGTTCTATAGAAATATTTTTTTGGGTTGGTATGTTGGTCTAGACGTCTACATTGTTTAATTTAGTATCTAATTACACATTTTTAATCCTCAATATTGAGGTTTTTGAATAACAAAACCAAATACTATTTGTGCTTTTTCAATTGCCTATAAACGGAAGATAATGTAATAATATAATTTGGTTCAATTGATTAAATAGTATACAAAATCAATATTGTAACCAGTTGAACATTTCTAAATAAAATAGTTATTATGCTATTTGATATTGTGTTTTTTTTATTATATTTTGTGAGGTTCATTACATAAAATGAATGATGTTAGTCTTTGTGAAAGATTACAAAGAATGTGTTTTTTTCATTTATTCCTAAATTATCACAAGTTTACGGTTACCCGATAATCCTAAAGCTATAGCTACAAATATCATAACCAACCTGGCTTAAATAAAGAAAACGGCCGGAAATATCGTTCTGATATTTTTATGCTTATACTTAGGATTGCTTGCTTACCCTAAACAGGGGTTGAATATCCTTTTTTATTTGCAATACTTTATGTATCGAAAAGTGTTTTCGCCTTCCGCTTGCTATTAGCATAAATATTCAGTGAAACCCAAAGACCGAACCGCCATTGCTTGCATATTCTCATCACGCCCCTTATTTATATCGATGTGTGGGCTGCAGTAAGAGAAATGAAATAAGCATAACTAGGAATTTTACTGTATCCTACTCTTTTTATATTGATAATACGTACGAGAAGTTCTTATTGTTAGTAAACAATAAAAACGGACATACTAAAAAACAGCGCAGAAACAAACCATTTCAGGCAAGTTTAGATTTTTTCTTCATATCTTCAGCACAGTAAAAAGAGAAGTGTTTCGCGTGTAGTCATCAATTGCGTGTTCTGCGCCGACTTCGACGTATTGTTGGATTTGTTTTTTTATTGTTTACTAACAAGAAGTTTATTATACCTATTATTTCTTATTTATTTCGCTGTAGATTTATTTTTTTTAATATATTTTTTTTATTTTATTATTTTTAGTAGCCTTAAGCAAAAAGAAATAGATTGAATATAAATAAAATCATCCTCAAACAATTGTGCTAATGAAAAATGAACATTTTTTACACGAAAAAGCTTTTTTCATTTTTTTGCTACCTTACACTTGACGTAACTCTAATAGAATTAAAATGGAACCACCCCTGAAAAATTGCTTATCATATGCAAAAGTCATCGAAATCGCAGTGAATGCAAATTAAAATAATAAACATATAGATCGAATTGAGAACCTCTTCCTTTTTTTGAAGTCTGTTAGAAAATAGATCCCACCTACTATAGCCAAATGTAACTTAGCTATCCGTATATCCAACTCGAAAAGTTAAATAACAAGGGGCTTCATTTTGTCTATGTTTAATATTATAAGTCCTTCTAGAGAGTAAGGCAATGTACAAAATATAAATAATATTATGGTCGAAAAAATTACATTATGAAAAAAATTTGTAATATGCGTGTAGTGTGATAGAAATATTTATGTGGTCGAGAAATAAAGCGCAGTCGACACCAGCCATCATTCACAAAGCCGAGCCGTGAGACCTAATAAAATATATCGAAGCTTAACTTTTTCTGCTCTCAATAATTTCAGCCCACATTTTGTTGCATTCATGAAAATTAAGATATTTAGACCAGATCCGTGCGTGATCTCTCTATTAAACGTTGAATCGAATTGAAACGACATAATCATTAAATAATTACAATCATAGCAGTCGACACCATCCTCAAGCGCCTACAACAACAACAAATTAGGCTATAAGCAAAGAGGCGCGTGAAATGCGCACTCCCATGCGAGAGGCCTCCCTTCATTAACAAACTTCCCTCGTTTGTCTTCATATTGTTCCATCTGAGAGACACGCTTTGTTCTTCGGATTTGTCTGCGAGAGTATGAGAGAAACTTCGGCTGTGAATAATTTTGCAGCAATCTTAGCGGCGCCATCACTTTGTTGTCAAATAGTTCTTCACGGATTCGGAAAAAATCATCGATATTTTATAGTATGTGTAGCACTTAAGCACAAACGACCCAATATACGAAACTTACCCGATAAATTATAACGTATGTAGGTTAATTATTATTATTGCCTAACGGACCAGCCGACTTGACTCAATCGTCCGATAAATTGTATCGTGTGGAGCGTTCTTGCCAACCAACTTACCAGTGTTTTTTTTCAGGTACTTGTCCGGGGAGGAGGGGACGTTAAGAATAAGATCTGTCTAACTAAAAAATATAAGCATTTGACAATTTTTATTTTTGGTTCATTTTAACTGTATCTTTTCGATATTTTGTAGTCTGACAGCACCCTTTACTATTAATTTAAGTAATATTACTTTGTTTACTCAACCCCCCCCCCCCCCCGAACCTCTGAAAAACCGCCCTGGAGCATTTAGTCTAAAAGAAACACTGCAACTTACCTCAGTCGCACCGCGTCTTTTGAGCGCGGTAGATTTATTTATTTATCTTTATTAGAAAAACCAATAGTTTTACACAATAACAGAAAAATTACATTAGGTTGAACAGTAAAAACCTATGTAAAATTAAAAATGGGTTTCTATTAACAAAAAGTTTCAAGATAAGTCACAAATTTTATATCTATATTTACATATCTACTTACAAGAATTTCGAAAAACTAATTATGTTTATTAACAGGTAAGTCGTTGTATTTTGAAATATATGAGCTCTTTGCACGAAGTTTTCTTCTTTTTAAAAGTTATTATATCTAAGACCTAACACACAATACGCGGTTTTTTTGACGTTTTGAAGAATTGGAGAAACGTTCGCGCTCGAATATGACAAATCGGTTATATCTGTAGGCTTTCTCTAATTTGTTGGCTACAATAAATCGTGTTTAAGGCGATTAATAGGCCCTAGTAACTTTTATACACAATAATAATTACACATATTTTATACAAAATAGAAATAGTTTCATTTTTATCACCTCGTTTTTAGGTCAATAATTTGGTAATATGAATTTTTTAACATTATTTATAAATACAATGATTGTTAAATCAAGCGTTTACTGTATTGTAAAAAAAAAAATTATGGAATAAATAAATTAGGGCGGTCTTTAATCATTCTTTCCAAAACGAAAGCAATTAATTTGAAGTGAACTTTATAGTTTTAGTACAAACGCAGCCATTTAGGAAGTCTTCTCACCTTTATTTTGAGAAGTGCCTGCCTTCAGATCTTATCTCTTTTGCTAAATAACCAACAAATCCCTTCTCTTTAATCAACCCTGTCTACTTAGCCGGATCTCCATAACAAATATTTGAATTTCACGTCATATGTAAATAAGACTAAAAGTTTCAACGTCTCTCGATGAGAAAGGGAGTATAAAATCAAGGACTTGTAATCGATATGTATTTATGCAGGTGCATTTAGACACATATCCAAAAACTAAATCCCAAAGCAATCCACAAGTAATGACATGAACAAAAATATACAGATCGAATTTGAAAATCTTACATATTTTTAAAATTCTTTTAACGTCTGTCGTAAACATACGCACTGGTACCCGTAGAACATTTCACATGGTCAGCTAAACAAACATTCAAATAAAATCTCTTCCTTTGTCTTTTTATTCGCAACGGGGAAAGTTTTATCCTGAGGCACCAAACAGCGTATATAAAGCTGGCTATGCATATCAACGAGATATTTTACACAAATTATGCAGTGTTTTATATTTTAGACATGTATAGCCATACTTCTAGTTTATTCGAAGAATAATTAATAGTAATAAAATAAATATAAGTGATCTCTGCAAAGAACCTAAAATTTGTTAATAGGGAGAGGGGTGGCTGCTTCACAAATAATTTATATATTTGTTTCAATGGCTGGGTTTTATAGACAATTCTTTGAGGGGTAGGGAGAGATACAGGCATGCATCTCGTTAATAGGATTATTTTTCATATAAACTTCTAAAAAGCGTATTGGAAATATTTATCATGCATCTGAAATGCAAACTTGGCACAGTACCGCCGCTTCGCTGAGCTGGTTTAAACGAATAGCCTTCGGGACGTGAGGCTGCGCTTTAGGGTTGTTGTTTGCTCGAAGGGACGCCTCAGTGGATCCGGTGATTGTGTTTATTCCGTTTCAATACATTCGATGGAGGCCAATGAAGAAATCAATTTGGATATTGCTTCGCCCAATTTTATGTTAGTTTTTCACCATTAGGTAGGCACATATCCAAGATTAGAACAATGGATATCTTCGGATAAAATATGAAACTGAAAGTATTTCGGGTAGATCAATCAATTGGATAGCTACTCAGTATAGGAGATAATGTTTCGATGATGTACAATGTACATAAATATTATATATATTAAATTTTGCTGCACTGGTTAACATTAGGTAAGAGATAGGTTTATGTAGACGACAAATATTATATTAGATATATTTATATCTCCTCGATTTAATTCGTTCAAATATTACTGCGATAATCCGACGGACACCACATCCGTTCAATTGTCTACGAACCTACAGGCAAAACAGTAATGCAATATACTGCATAAATTAAACTATTTTTCCAACATTATTGTAAATAAATGATTTGAAATGAATAACTGGTAGAATTTGAAGAGTCTACTAGTAGGTACCGTATTTAAAGAAGTGAGACAATATTTCCAAAATGTGCTAATTTATCGAACATTAACATGCTTTTAAACCACAGACTCACCCTCTTACGCGCGTGCATTGACCGCCAGCTTAATATATTTAACTCTATATTACTATATAGAGTAAAATCTATCAAACTGAAGGTACTTACTAGTAATTCTCAGATTTTATAATCTGCGTACGCCAAACAGAAGTAAAGTTTTGTAAATTGGCCGGCTAAATATAAACCCTGGTCGTAAATACTGCGGAACAGATTTAGAGGGTGATTTTAGTTTTTTCCCCTCTTTTCCCTCTGGGAAAAGTTAGCAAGTCGCTTCAGCTATTGCGTCCGAATGGCCCGAATGCAGAGTGATTTTAATTCCGTTTCCTACGCAAGTCGAGGGGAGATTCCACAATATATTATTGGATGCCGTCGCCAAACAACCTTAACGGGATCAATAACTTACTGAACCTTTAGAAACCTCATAAATAAATAACTTTGATTGCATATTGTAACGAACTGGCTCTTTTAAGCCTAGTCGTTCGTTAACGTAGCACATTAAGTTTGCTCATAAATCTCAAATAAAACAGAATGCCTGTTTTACAACAAAAATATATCTAGTAAAAGGTATAGTAAATAATTTTATAACTTATAATAGAATAAGCTTGATTGTAGGGTAACCAGTCGCATATTTAATTAGTATAGATAGATAGGTCTTGTGTGTGATTAGTAAAAGAGAGATGGGACTATTGGCTCAAGCCGTCTCACTCGTCCTTTCAATGAATTAGAGAGTTAGACGATTGTGAAGTGTTGACTTCTTCAACGACACCAATCAACTGCCTGACCTTTCTATCGCGTTTCGGCAACCCCCTCCGAAACATTCGAAGTGTCAAATGACGCAACTGCTGGGCGGATACGGTGACCTCAGAGGAAAACTTGTTGACCGATGACCCCTGGTGCATGTGCTCCTGGTTGACATCTGAGCTCCGGTTGGAAGGCACGGAGGGTGCAGTTTTTAAAATATTGAACCGCAAAAGCAGTAAATTAGATTAACAAGAAATCTGCAATTATTACTAATAAATTGCAATAAAAAATTGCATAGTTAAGATACATTTCAATTTTTTTTTAATTTATGGAGATATAATAAATAATAGTGAAAAATGTTATTTAAGTTTTTAGTATTTATAATCAATACCTAAATTCGTTTTGTATTATTTTTAGACAGTTTTTATTAATTTTAATTTTTGGCTGTATTTTGGCAAGTATTGTTTCATTCCATTTGTTATTGTTATTTATCAAAAAAGATATTTACTATGTCATTGCTATGTTGGTTATGTGTTCAAAGTCAAACTTCTGTAAGAAAGTTGAAATTTGTCAACATATGTGCGCCTAATATGTAGACTGTAATAATTTTATTGCCTCGTTTTAACGATTTAAAACAAAGCCCCTAGAAATAATTACCGCTATTTACACCTAAACGTTACCATATCGGATTAATCCACATTATTGTTCATTTCGCCGACAACTAAAAAGGCATCCATTAATGTGGCAACATTAACGCTTTCGTTTGTAATTAATTTAACTGCAAACATTTATTTAACAGAGCAATGAAGGGGGGGGGGGGGGTGGCTTGGGCTTGCTTTTCGCTATATTTGAAATCAGTCTGGAAATGTTTGTATTGTCTGTTGAATTGGACTAAAATGTTAGTAATAAACATGATATTGATATTTTGTTGAGTATTTAAAATGAATTATGTCGAATTCTATTGATATTTTCACCATGTTTTTTCTTTTGTTTAGTGGCGATAAGCATTAACGTATTTGTACAATATTATAGGTAATTTTAATTCAAGTATGTTTACAGGGTGAACTTAAATTCAGAACTATCCCTTTTAAGAGCTGATTCTAGGCATGATTCTGAATAACTTCTGTTGTACAAGTTTTCATATAGCTAACAAAAACATCCATATAAAAATATAAATATAAATTGTCGTCAATGCTTTTGTAGGTACAGTTACTGGGTCGCGACGGTCGTGACGCCGCGCGGTTTGGTATTTTGTTAAGGGATTATGTTTTTATATCTCTTTATTTTGTCATTTAGAGTTTTTTTTTTCTTTATTTTCAAAAGTTGTCTAATTTCATGTCCAGAACCAATCTTTAAAAGGATACTGCTGACTTGAAGTTCATCCTGTATAAAGAAAATGGAATATTTTGGAACATATCTTCAGAGATATGATAGGTTCAACTTGAGGAAGTTTGTAATAAGGGGGCGGTCTATTATAGACAGTTAGATACCTACGCCCTTAATTATTTAATGCTGTAAACTACTGGTCTAAATACTTGAGGAGTTAGGTTGAGGAGTGGTGTATCATCAAAAATGTGGATTTTTTAAAGACATGTTTTCGCTTACCTTAAACATTACTCAAATATTTAAAATAAAAACCATTTTCCGACAAACATAGATTGGTATGAACTCTTTCATAATAAAAAATAATTGTAAAATGTGGTAAATTGGAAAAACAGTGTTTGTATGAAGGTTTATAAACTTTATATGACAAAATGTATAAAAGAAAGCAATGTTAAAAATAGTGAGATAATGTTCTCTACTATTTCTACTTGTATCGTCTGGTTGCTTCCATGCTTTTGCAGGCACGCGCGCTGGTGCACTGGCCGTGACTCCGGGCCCAGTTTATAAAGCCATCTCTGCGTTGTCTGGTTGGATATTGTTACTTTTCGAAAAGTGCACTGGGACAGGCTAGTGTAGCAGTGGTGACGTCATCACTGTCTCATGAATACATAATGTCGAATTATGCAAATATGCAACCTCAAGAGCTAAAAACGGCCCAATCCTTCTTGGCCTCCGCGTTAATTCTAAAATGTTTATATAACAATGGAAAAACAACGTGTAAGAAAGAGAAATCATCTAGTTTAGTCTAAGAAAATACCCATTATTCAAAAGGATAGAGACTTTTTTTATATTTGTTTTATATCAATCTTTGAGTTACTGTGGATTCCTTAAAACTGACCCTCGATTGGCTATACGCCACATGTAGATACATCGATACATAAATGTTGAATTTAAATTTCGCTATAATTAAATTAAACTAAATTACCTAACCCTTTCGAAGTAAGTAAATAACTAAATTAAAATTGAAAACATAGCCCAAAAGGACGAAAGGCCATCTATGCCGAAGGTCTGACAAGCCGCTGGAGCAAAATAATACTTGAATGAAGACCTCGAACTGGAAGGCGAAACGTAGGTCGACCAGCGCGCTGGACGGACATCAAATATTAGTTAAAAATCAAAATTTAAAACGTCCATACCAAGATGGATTGGACATTCTCTACTCAACAGCGGTAGCATTTTGCGAAGTTTAAGCGGTAGCCGACGAAAATTCTCTGCGAGCACTGTGCGTGAAAACATCAGTCCTGAAGAGAGAACGAGATAGAGAGAGAGGGATTGAGATAGATAATGATAAATAATCTACTCAAAAATGCTGCTTCTTACAAAGACTTAAAATTACAGAGTTCCCAGAATTCTCCGTTGCTCTACAGCAAAGCTTTCGAGTGTAAATAATAAATTTTATTGAAATGCGAATAATTACATTTCAGTACAATTTTAATAACAATCGTAGGAGAAAGATAACATTAGGACGAGCTACAATGAAATACCGAGGAGTTAACTTTTGTATATAAACTTAATCTAAACTTAAAATTAGCTTGATATATGAGCTATCTAACTATATAATATTTTGACCCTTCCTTTCTAAAAGATGTTCACGTTTTAAATAATAGTGTGTGTGACTCCGATGATAGAGCAAAATAAAGTGATAAAATAATTTCAAATATCGATTATAAGTTTTTATCTGCCGTTACCGGGCGGTATAATCATGAACCTAAATTTATTTAACCCACAGTAAAAGTGTTCATTTACTCAAAGCCAGCTCATTGGCCCTACGATTTCAAATATGATTTGTAAAGACGACATACCCAAATTCATTATGATTTTTGAGTGAAAAACAAATGCCAATAAACGTTTGCCGTGATAAGAACGCCATCTGAACGTCCGCTCGCGATGACCCGGTCATTGACCACCCGCGGTCGAGGCTACGAGATATTACTAAAGGCATTTTACACCGGCGCTTCATAATATAATTTCTTACTCGTAAAAGGGAACAAAAGTACGTGTTACATCAGAAAAAATCGCTGCTACGCACTTACATGCACACGTTATTAATGAAGTGGATTGGGATGGTCTTGATATCGGACATAATAAAAAGGGCATTAATGAATACAATTAACCCAGTAACGTTTTCCGTAGAAGATTAAATAAATATTTTGAAAATCCTTTTCCACCATGCATTTAATAGTAATACATAATACTGGACTATGCATATTTGAGTATGCCATTCACCCTCTTCAAAGACGCTCAATCTTTTTGAGACATCCTATATAATCATTACACTAGTGTGAAATATATACATGGCTACATTTTTTATATATAATATATACGTAAAGTAGCGTAATACGTAAAGTAGCGTAAATTCTAACCAAAAGGTAAGAATTTGCGCCAGTTTAGTTTAAATTTTTTAAACAAAAACTGTCAATCGATACGCTAATAAACATTTATGACCATCGATAATATGCTCATGTTTAATAAAACTCGACTGGCTTCCTATATTATTTATAATCGAATATTTTAAATAAGCCCAACTCAATGGTTTCGGGATACAGTAAGCTGAAACACTGAAACGATAAAAAAGATAAAGTCTACTTAATAAATTTACCCATAAAATAATCTAATTTTCCGATCTGTTGCTTTCGATAATGAGCTCCTTCGAAAATAACACGATTCATGCTCTTAACTTCTATCGATATCTTAAACTTTTTAAATCACGTTTTTGGAAAATTGTTCCCAATAGGCCCATTCTCTGATTTACATTTTCTCTTTTCTTTCGTCGATTTTCCTTAATCAGTTTCGAATTTAACATAATCTTTATTAAATTTAGCATCCAAATTATTTTATATTTAAACGCGATTAATGTTATATATTCATCTGTTAATTGATTACCCACTTAAAAGTTCTACCGGTACGCCAACAAAAAATGCAATCAACCACTATTCAGATGACGTAACAATATTGTTATTAATAAGTACTCTGCTATGCAAATGACGAATCTAAATATATTTTTGAAAGATGTATAAATCGACGGCCGCAACATATATTGGGCCGTTTATTTTATAGTAATCTTACTATAAATGGATATTTTTGACGTGCCATTTAAAAAAATAAATATTAACAAAAATTACGTTATAAATTTTAAAAAATCCGGCGTAAAACAGACTATCAATTATTAATGAGAACTAAAACAGGCTAATGAAGGCTGTTTCTCTTTAAAGTCCAATACAAAAAGGGAGCCTTGGTAGCTCTCCGGGTTAACAGAAATAAATTTAGCTGTTAACAGAAATAAATTTAGCTGATTTATGCTCTACTCAATTGGGTTTCTTCACTAAAATGTTTTTCTTGTCTGAATTAATTCATCATAACGTCGAATGGGTGTGAGAAATACTATTTGGATTGGTGAGAATGCATTGGTGATGGCATCCACGTCTCGTTAACGCCAAACAAATCATCAATCTCGGCCATTGATAGAAAACGTGCCCCTCTCAAAAAAGGCGCCACTCACGGTCAAAGATTGCCGGAGGCCCAAGAGTGCGATTAAGTTAGATGTTATCGTATCCTGGTGTGGAAACAATAGATTTATATAAATGTTTCCTATTAATACATCTTTCATTAAATAGTTGAGCTTTTTTTTCTGGATGGGTACATTCATGTATAAGAAGGTACTTTGACAGTCGTTAATAACATATTGCACTTAATATAATAATATAGAGTTATTGTAATATAATTGGTTATATTAATGATTACTTATTACAGTACTAACTATTTATATTATAAATCACACTTTGTATTCTGTACACAATAATTTACAATATATATTTTTTTTATTCATTACTCTTTATCGTCGCTATTACTACTCATTATATGTTTTCTTTGAGATACATGCCTACATTACATTCTGACACATGCCCGTGGATGACTTAAATTTAATACACGATTCGTACTTCTTAACATTTAGGAAATTATAATATTCAACTAGCTTCGAGATTTTGTTTTCACGACCCGGTTAAAAAGTCGTTCGCATTGGGTATTAGAACGTGGACTGTACTATGTATCTATATAACGTTGCCACGCGAAAAGATAATCGTACCTATATCTCCGTACGTTTCGCGTACGATCTTTGTATTTCAATCGTTCGTATAAATACTACTCAAATCGTACGTTTGGCACCTTTGGCCGCTGTGTAGAGGGGGACTTTGGCCAAGCATTCGCTTGGCCTTAGAGCAGGCATCACGAATAGACCCTAGCACGAGTGTGTGAACCCGTTCGTTTGGGCTCGCCTCACCTTTGAACATTCGCGCGAATTATGAGCGCTGCTCGAAAAGGGCGCTCGGCTAAACACAAACACTCGATGATGCTCGGTCGGTAGCTGACAGCGCTACACTTTCAACGCTATCCGTGAACGGATAGTTTCATGGCAAAATTTGTGACCGATTATTCGACGAATTGCTTGGCGAATCACACGGCGAGTACATAAACCGGGCATCACAGAGTAATATACAAATTTAATGATAAAATACTCGCATAAAACACGAGGGCGAAAATATTATTTCAGCATGGAGGCGATAATGCAAAAGCAACGCGACTCGACGCTGCCGAACGAAGATTTGGCTTATCGATGTCGCGGCTCAGTGGCCCATAAATATTCGCTTTGCAGAATTCGGTGTTCGAAGGCGGGGATCATTGTTTTGATCACTTGTGTCATTTGTGTCTATGCCGATGATTATCCCAAATAGCTTGGAAACTCTTTAATCTATACGTACCTACTAGGCTCTGAACTTTTAAAAAAAATGTTTGTCAACCATAAGACTTTCAGAAATTCTTTATTTCAATTCTAGATGTATATCTTACATCTTTATGTAGGTATATATATTATTTTCACTTGTATTAAAAAATAAAAAGCTTTACAGAAATATAAAAACGGTAATGCTAAGTTTTTATGCCAATACAAACTAGTTAAATTATTATAAATATAAAAACACACGTTTTTTTAAAAGTTCAATATAATAAACACACAAATGTAATTTAAAAAATATGTAAAACACAAATAAAAAATATTAAAGTATTTAATGTACAAACAAATAGAAATATTAATAATATTTTATAGTGGTCCATCGCCGTAGTTTTTGCCGTTTTTTCGATTTAGAAATAAAACTTATAAAAGCGCCATAAAAACTAAATAATATTTTTTTTATTTAACTGCTTTAACTATTCAATAATATAGAAAATAAATAAAATATAAACATTATAAATGGTAATATTTTAAATAATATGTGTGAAAAAATGTAATGTTTTCGTAAGCTATTTGGAAAATTAATAGTCATAGACTTGTAAGTCATAGAAGTATTTGAAAATCTGCGATACTCAACAATCTGTCTGTATGCCAGAATTTATAGATGGTGTAAAAATGGTGCTTTTGCAAACATAATTTATTTAATCAGCATTTTAGATCCCATTTTAGACCAGTGGAAAATGTTAAATCAATTCCGTCTATAATCGTGGCACAAGACCAATCCGAACACAACGATCATACGACGGGGTATGCAGGCACGTGGGCCTGGGTTCAGGGTCTGGCGGCGAGTCAGAGGTTTTTCTCGAAGGACCTTGAGTTGGCGGAAGCACTTTTAATTATTGGCGGCAAGTCGTGTTACAGAAATCTGTCAGTAAAGGTTATCGGATGGAATTCAACACAGAGGATTAGCAAATAGTACAAAATCACTGACCTTGATGATGCTGATGTCTTTGCGTTTCTGCTGCGGCTGAAGCTTAGCTGCCACACTTTCACACCTTTAACTTTTAATAATCTTAACTTTAAACTTTAATCTTTAATAATATTCGTATTTTTGCAACCGAGCGATTACTTTACCAGGGCGAGGGCTGGTTACCCAGTTGCGGAGTTCACGAGCGATCTCAAGACGACACAATTCACGACGTGGCGACGATCGGCGTATAGTATACCAACGGGGTAAAACTCGAACCGTGCGCACCAGCTCGTACAACCGTATCGGATCGAATGGTCGCGCGCGGTTTGTTTTCGTATTCTTCATTCAGCTTGTGCGAAACTACCTCCAGATAATGTACATATTTGCTTTTAAGGTAAGGACAGTGCGTACGTTTCGTCAGGTCTAATAAACCATAGAAAATGTTTAATTTTATGCAATGAGGCACGTTCTACGCGTATAAGTTGGTAACACTGGTAAGTTGTACGATGGTAACATAATAGTGGCTTGGTGTTAGGAAATAATGATCACGTTTTAAGACTATGACAAAAGAGTAAATTTATTCTGGAGTATATTTAATGTAATAAATTATTAGTAAAAATACATTTTTAAAAACAAGATTTTATCAAAGTGACGAACATTGCAAGTTAAATAAAAGCTTGTAAATATCATATTAAATAATAAGTCAATGCTAAAATATTTAATAAAAACACAACTTCAAAATGGTTGAGAATCGAGCTGTTTTTTTTTGTCCCAAATTATCTCTTCTATCACCTCTTCAAATTTTATCCACTACCTACTGGGCACTATGTGTAAGAAAGTCATTTACATGTTGCTAATTTTCATGTTGACATTTTTTATGTAATCAATTCCCTGAAATTATTAGCAAAAGTTGTAATTAAATTTGTGCCCAAGATAGGTGAAGAATATTACAATGCAGATGAAATGGCCGGGAGCGAAGTGAAAGAGGTCAGTTCGTATGCGGGTCACGTGTGATCGTCCCAACTACGTACTAAATAAAAGCGGGAACTCTTTAAATCTGGCGTTTGCTCTACATAAATAAAGCTCCCAGCGCTGAATCCGCGACACGCTGGCAAATTTATTTTAGGGAATTTTCTCGCCTGCGCCGCCCCCCAACTCCTCCGCTCCGCCCGCCCTGACTCATTCGTCCTCGAGAATTCTATCCGAAGCCGAACGGCGAATAAAGGTCGCACTATATACGACTTTTTTATTCATTTTCCAGAATTCGTTTCTCGAAATGGCTACGAGGGCCGCTTGGCCAATAAGATAATTCAAGGTGGCTTTGAGGTTACGGCAGTGTCTGTTTCCATGTTTGTCAGTGAGCCTAATTTTACTACCTATATCTATAGTTTATGATAATGAGGTTGTGAGGAACAAACGGTGGCATTTCCATTTTTATTTATTTTATTCACAATCAAAAAACTTAGTAGATTAGTGCTAAACATATGTTCAAATAAAAAGAAAGACATTTAACAATCTATCTGAAATAACTAATTCATGGTTTCCCAAATTCTCAATTTTATTTTGAAATTTAGAAATGTCGCCCTTTAACTATCGTGTATAATGAAAATGACACCTTTAGAAGCAAATGGTCAATTTGGACACAAAATATGCTCCAAACAAAACATAAAATACATGAGATTATTGAATTTTCGAATAATTTTGTTGAAGTTAGTGGGAAATTACGCTTTTTAATGCAATTAAATGCGACGTTATGAACAGTATTTATCCCCTTCAGCAAAGCAAAGTCTACTTTGCACATTTTTTACATAGAGAATTAACCATACACCATATATCAATTCTCTATGTAACCAGTATATAGACATGATTCAATCCAAAAACATTTTTAGCTTTAATGACACTTATATAAAATTATATTTCAAGTACATTTTATTTATTTTCGAAGTAAAACTTCTTTGGTAAATGCCAATTAAACGGAACATATAAGTCACCCGGTCATTTTACCAAGAATCAACCACATACTACAATTAACTACATACCTCTATCGATTGAGGTATAGGTACCTTTTTTCAAAATAACAAGCTAAAGCCCCCCCGACCAAGTGACCATATATTTCAGAGGCACCAACAACGCATTTATAAAAATTCGAGGTCGTTTATTAAAACAACTTTATACCCGACTCCTCTGTTTACTTTTCTTTTTTCTTTTATAACACTTTAACGCCGAAAAATGTCAAAAAGGTTATATGCTTCTATTTAACAAATATTGTTATTTTTTTTTAGTTCTACATAGGTTTAATAGGTTTCAGCACTTGATAGGTCCAGTAATAGGTTCGGCACTTGTGTGGGTAAGCAAAACTAAGTATGTAGCTACGTTCCTTGTGTGTATTTAAGTACATGAAATCAATTTGATCTCTTATTTTGTGTTTATGTATGTGCTAATTGAATCTATACAAAAAATATTTTAAAAAACATTTAAAGAGAAAAGATATGTCCCAAAAACGGGCACGTCCAATGTAATGTTTCAGAAATGCAATAAAAGTAATTTTTTTTTTTTATCGCAGCGTAACAAATTTTATTTCTGAAAACAATGAAACCCTAAATATAGGCATGTAAAGTACCCTCTCATCAAGAGCATACTGTGTATAGACAAGGTAGAGATGCAGAGGTTTAAATAAGATAGGAGCGTCTGAAAGACGGCCATGAATTATTATGACATCGTTCTCATCGTCGACTTTCTCATTTTAATGCAAATTCGCAATGAGGGTAATCAAAGAGAACGCAGGGGAATTCCGTTTTGCAATCACGATGATGTAGCCCGTCTGTTGTAGTCCTTCTAGGAGCAAACCCTATCTTCTAATTCTGTGACAATTTCTGCTTTTAACCGGAGTTCTGATAAAGGAATGTTTTTAGCAATATTACCCACACTTCAAAATAATATGTAGGTATTACACACTTAAAATTTAAATTCTGCTTAAACAATGAATAACTCTTGAAAAATGAAAAAAAAAAGTCAAGAAATGCTGCATTACCAGATTCTAGTAATATTCTATTTAATTATGGATTTATTTATTAAATAGAAATGTTTAACATCCATATTGAATACTATCCATATTGGCGACTGAGAAGTCGCCCACATAAACCCTCAGATTCACAAGCGCACACACGCCGTCTTCACGAACACCTACATTAAACTTTACTATATAAAATCCTTATAAAGCACCACACTACACACTCTTATACAAATACTTTATATGAAACGAAATAATTTTTTTTTATATTTTTCACGTTTTATACCTTATAAGGTAATTTATCCGTACATGCTACTGGCCGTATTTTTTTTATATAAAATACAATGTGAATACGATTTAAGTATCCCCGTTTTGTACATCTATGAAATAAATAAATAAATATTATTCCATATGCCTCTTGATTTAAAAAAACGATGCACTATTCGTTGTTGAATGCACTCACCCATACAGTTCTTCATTGAATAGTTTCTACACGTTTTTGATACACAAGTTTGAATTTTAAGACTAGATTAACACCGCACAATCCGATAATAAGTTTAGACTAATTTTACATAATAGGTCAATTTTTCCATCTATTAACTTAAAATGCGCTAATGAGCTGCGACTATTTGTGTGTTTCGGTATTAATTTTCTATAAAACATTCTGGCTCTATAATTCATTTGAAAAATTTTAATCTCTATAAAAATATTAAAAAATCGTTTGGAAATTCTAAACGCCTTCAACTCTCAATCCACCCATCGGTGCGCTTGTGAAATAATGTTAAACTTTTAATTGAAATATTTTAATCTGTAAAAATATTAAAAAGAATTGGCAAAGCCAAATTGCCACCGAAGAAGGAAGCATCTCGCTCCGAAACGTTTAGCATTCACCCAGTAAGCCCTCTCTATTTTCTATTATCTGTGTTAATAGTAAAAAAATATATTTACATATATATTTTATTTATTAAGGTTCACAATCATTTTGACAATTGGTATAGCAACTAAGAATAATGAAACAGTAAATTCGTAGAAGCGATTGACACTACTATACTCTGTTTCCTGCGCTCGTAACTAAATTATCGTCTGTACTAAAGAAGGCAGTGATCCGTCCTTTTCAAGTTTTGAATGTTACGCTATATACAGGCTACTGTTTTCGTTTTCAAAAAAAAAAAAATGATTATAGTATGACTTTAAAAAATACCACAATAATTTTAGTGGCTAGATATATTTATCTTTTAGTTGAAAATGCGATTTTCGAATTTATGAAGGTTGCATTTTAAACGTCATCTTTCATATATTTTCTGACGACATCGAATGGCGAAAGCTAAAAAATATTTTATCATCAAATCTATATAAAGAACCTTTACACATTTAACTTTATATATATCTCACTGTTTTTCAAAACTATTGTTTCTTTTTTTAAACATTTTTTTACTACTTTAATGAAGGTTTGACCGTATTGCACATCGCACAGATAGATATGTGAGAGTGAAAAGCTTTCATAAAATACAGGCCTGTATTTAAACCAGCGTGCATTACCTCAAGCGATGCAACTATCTGTGCATTCGATATTAATTTTTATTTGAACATTCTGGCTATATAATTTGTTTGAAAATTTTCAATCTGTAAAAATAAAAATAGCATTCGAAGTTTCCAAATGTCAATACTGTCAGACTTTTATATAAGGTAAGCTAACAGTGTTTACCTATTTTAACGAAAAAATCATCTAAATACGGTATTTAGGCAATACATTATACAATTTTAGTATATATATAGATTTGATGATAAATTATTTTTAAGCTTTCGCCATTCGGCGTAATCAATTATCATTGAAAAGTGTGAAATTCGGGTTTTAAACATACATAACATAAAAAATGATGCATAGCTGTTCTGGGATGCGGTATATAACCTTGGATGCCTTGGTATATAGCCTTGTTAATTAGACAGCAGAATATTATGTCCAGGTCATATAACATCCAATACGCACACCGCTCTTTTTTGTGGTTCTAAAGCTGATGTCCAATCGCACTAGACAATTACTTTGTAAACCAATGCACACGCACATAGAAAGGCATGCAACGTTTTCAACTATATAAGCAAAATGATTTTCGCGTTAAATGAGATTTCGAATTTTTCGATAGAATATTTTTGTGAAAAAAGTAATCTTTATTTAGCAGGCGTTAAGTGATTGGCAACGTGCCATATCGGAACCAACTTGGCCGAACCCAATCCCCGCGGCTGAAAAGTTGTGTAAATTGAATTGGGCTTAATTTTAATATGCTTAAGGAGTGTCGATTTCGTTGGAGCCGTGAAAATCACGGATCCGGATGCAGGGGGAAGTTTTAATGCTGGGCTTAAGCTGCTGAATGGGACACGATATGGACTGGAGAGGAGAAATCCAATTTGATCGGTTCTTTGCAAATACAATATTATCATAGTTAGATTTACGTTTTATGGTAATAACTTTATAGCTGTTTTTTAATTTCAACTAAATATGTATAACACATAGGTATATTTATATACTACTTAAACAATTTCTGATTATTTAATCACCTGTTATTATTTTTAGGGAAACGGATAAAAATATGATAATAGCCCTTCTTCAACAGCTAAAAGATCACAAGGTCTGGGTATCTCGTCCCTACTGAAACGTATAGCAGAGGTACTCGCCAAAATTCTATCCTTTTTTTTTACTTTGTAGCGCTCGGTAATTCGCGCCACAAGGGGATTGATTTTCAAGAGTGGGCACCCTGAAATGAGAGAGAGATAGGTGCGAAAGAGACGAGAATAAAGATCGCGTCCGCACCGCGGGTAAGGGAGAGCGATCGCCGCCGCGAGAGCGCGCTAGCAGACGCGGAAAGAGAATAAAAATAGGCGATAGATGAGAAAGAGCTAGTTAGAGTTAGAAGAGGACAAGAGTTAGAAGAGGAAGGAAGGAGAACGGAGGTCGGTGCGGTGATTTTGTGGAAGAGTGAATTTTTATTAAAAATCGGATTTGTTTTACAAAAGTGCAATATGTAGTACGAAAAGTATTTATTTTTGGCTGCCCCCCGGCCACGGGCCGGGGAGGCAAATGACGTGCGTTAAAGCGAGCGCGATCAGTCGTTTCTGAAAAGAGAAAGTGAATCTAAAATTTTCGTGGCACGCGGGCACGAATCGGCCATCGGCGGATATAGAGTCAATCCGGCGTTATAATATCAATTAAACGGCACGGCAGTGATCGGTTGTAATAAGAAGTCAAAATTTGACCGTAGTTCCGTGGGATTATGATCGGCGTAATTTTTGTATGATATAGAAGTAGCTCGCACGCGAGGGCCGTAATTCACGGCAGGAACCGGGAATAATATCTCCCGATGAGATTACAGGAGTGTTCGTCGCGATCGTTATTCGATCTAATATAACCCTATTCCCCCGCGCAAAAAGAAGATGTAGATATTTCCTCCCCAGGAAGAATAATATGATAAAAGATTGTCTGGATAGTACGTGAACAGATTAAACATTCCCCAGAAGTCTTAAAAGCAAGGCACAGGCCGAAGAATTAGTTTAAAAAGAAGAAGCGGCGATGATGATCAATAGATTTTGAGCGTAATAGGACGTTCCTTATGTCTTACGCCCCAGGGACCAGGATGATCCCGAGGATTGGCGAATTCTAGCAGAATCTGGCGACAACTGGAAGTTGGAGTGAGCAGCGCTCGTCTGACAGGAGTGGGACACAGGACCGAAGCAAGGATGAAGTGTTGAGGTCAGATTTGAAATCTTAATGTATCCTACTCTCTCTGCAGTGTCATAAAACCAGTATAATGTTTATGTTTACATTTGTAGTTCTAAGGAATATTTGTAGTTGAAACCCCTTTCAATATTTTGAGTATAATAATGCAATGTCAAAGGTCAGCCGATTGAAGTAAGATGCCTGAAGTAAATATTGAATAATGACTAAAGAATAACGTAGTTAACCGTGCCATATCTGCCTGAAGTTCGATGAAATTAGTTCGATTAAATGTGTATATTGAAGTTGAGATTTAGGAGTTTCTTTTGTGAGAAAGTCGATTACAATAGCCTGTTAAATAAGATGCCAAATGTTCAAATTAATTTGTAGGGCGGTGTGACCGCCGGTCTAAATCAGGAGTTTGACGTTTTGAGTCGTCAGACGGCCGCACTAGGCGGTATTATTGTATTATTTTGCTGTATTATTGTGTTATTTTGCTGTACTATTGTATTATTTTGCTGTATTATTGTATACTTATATTGTTGTGTGAAGCTACACTTTATTTGTACGGGTGGTCGACAGTTGTCATCGTACCAGTTGGGCCGAAGTGATAGTATAATTATTAATGTCGCCATATTTCTTTGTTTACATTGTGTACCGTAGGGCGGATCGATGCGGTTCGAATATAGCACCGGTGCGGCAACGTAGTGAAGTTGGCGTTATCGATTACAGGCGCCTGCGCCGTGCACCGCGCAACCGGTGACGGTGAAGCTTGTAACAAATTGCGGCGGACGCCGGTAGGGCGCGCTGAGGTCGTACGATAGAGCGGGCGGTCCGCAATCGGCGGCCATTGTTTGTTTACATTTTGCATTGTTTACATTAGCGGGTGACAGCCGTCTGTCATTGCGCTATATTAGAATTAGGTTGCAATGAAAACTATTTTATATATTAATTAACTGTCATTATATATTGGTGACTACAACCTCTTATAATTTTACAAGCATATTACGGTAATTAGTTTATATTAAAGAATGAGAATTAAAATCACGTGAATTAAATATTACTACGTCATAGCATACTTCACTACGGTTGTACGGAAGCATCATCGATCGCCTAGGAACGTTTCGAGCTGCAACGATGCCGTGCATGTTGTATAGGAATTGAATTATCAGAATTATATTTTTTACCTTTTCTTTTATAATCGGTTAGAAGTGACGGAGTTGTTCCGTCAGAATGTCATTTGACTATGTCTGGTGATTGTAGAGGAATATTATCGCCGTGTATTATATTTTCTGCTCTCTCGTTTATATTTGTTTAGAATTGACGGCGTTATACCGTCGAGATTGTCATTTGACTCTGTCTAGCATATGTTGATAAATATTATCACGATATTATAGGGCGACATCTGCCGCCGTGTATGGTATTTGATATAGGAGATTTGAAGTTCAAAATAATGTAACAAATTGTAAATTTCTTCACCGTGATTAAATAAAGATCAGTTGTTTAGTATCAAACCGTGTTCCTACTTTAAGGTAGATTCCCCCCACCCCTTGAAATTTGATTTGATGGTGAGGAAGCCGGCGTCGTCCCTACTGGCGGGGAAGGCGCACCGGTAAAGGACACGGGGCTATAATGCGTCGTGGAGCGTCAACCCCCACCCCCTGAGATCCCGAGCAGCCCCTTCAGCTCCACGACTGCGTCCTCGTAGTAGTGAGGAGTAGCCAGTTTCCCAGCCAAGGTAATAAGTTGCAGTCTGGCCTAACCGGACTTGCCGTAGCGGGGACGAGCTGAGAACGACCGCCGAACACCGTGGCGGTTCCGCCACGTTCACCGTAGCCGCGCGAGTGGGACGAGGCGCGCGCGCGTGACGTCGCTTGGGACACCCGTCTGGCGCCCTGACGTCATCACGACGTCCACCGATTTAGTTGTACGACTATCCTACAACCGAAGGGTGGCCCGACCGAGTCACCGTTCGCTCCTCGAGGTCCGAGTCTCCGGCGAACCGGTTGAACCCGTTGAGAGTGCAGCGCGAGACGGCGGGAGAAAGCGCGCCCGAGGCGGAATCGACGCGGACGGTCGTCGAAGCGAGTCCTACCCTCGTCGCGACCCTCCGAGGTGAAGCGGAGACCCGACGCGGGATCGGCCGACGTCGAAAGGCGAAGGTCGAGGAAAACAAACGTGACATTTGGCGCCCAACGTGGGGCGTTCTCTGTAGTAAATGTGGAGCGTTCTTTTTAGTAAACGTGTAGCTTTTTTTTTAGTAAACGTGGAGCTTTTCTTTTGGTAAACGTGGAGCTTTTTCTTTAGTGAGCGTGGGGCGTTCGTTCAGTAAACGTGGGTTTCCCTAAAATTGTTTAAATTCGAGAAGCGTAATTTGTTGTCGAGGAGGTCCCTTCAATTATAGAGAGCAACATTGAGTATTAAGTAGTTCAATTTTTTTTTCCCTTTGTTTGTTAGAAGTTGTTGAGTCGAGTGGCCGGCTGGTACCTGACCATCCCGTACAAGTTGCGGCTTCATATTTTTCGGTGTTGTTGTTTGTTGTTTTGTTCGCAGCCCTGGCCGATAGTGTTCGAGGAGCGCAGTATACGGCGGAGTAAGTAGTTATTTCCTAATCATGTCTGACCGGGACTTGAGGAAAATTAATAGGGATCTTAAAAAGGACTCTTTGCTACCCAAAGATAAGGCTATGGACGTAGGAACTGACGCGGAGATGGAGACCGATATGGAGGAGCAAGGTTTTGCTGCAGCGATGAATTTGCCTAATATGGAGCCCCATTATACACCCGTGAACCCAGTTCACAAAGCTGACGCAAATGCCCCGGCGGTAGGGAGAAGACTTGAAGTACATGACACTGTTGGTACAGATACGGAGTACATGTTACCGGTTTCGAATCCAAGAGTCAGAAGAAGATTGGAGCGAGTTCAGTTGGAGACAGATGGAGATTGCGATTCTGAGGATGAGGTGAGAGACACTGGACGTCGTTTTAATCCTAACGTACATCGGTGGAATTTACGTTTTGATGGCAGTACTTCGGTACTTGAATTTTTGGACAATGTGGAGGACATGGCTAGATCGCGCCAAGTGAGGTTAGGATCTATCGTGAATTGTTTCACTGAGTTGTTACAAGGAGGAGCCTTGAAGTGGTACCGTACCGTAAGAGGATCAGTAGATGGTTGGAGACAGCTTCGCGCTATGCTTATTCACAAATTTGAACCCTTGAATTATCAGGTGCGCATGGAAGCGACCTTAAGGAATACTAAACAGAAGCCTGGACAGAATATGGATGATTTTGTAACGGACGTGAGGTCTATCAACAATCATTTGGATCGCAAGATTCCGGAGGAAGTACTTTTGGAGATAATAAAAATGAATGTTTCAACGCAATATCAGTCGTTACTTGGAAGCCATTTAATTAACAATATTTCTCATTTGTTGCAATTAGCCAAGAATTATGAACAATATAACGTAAACGTAAGTACATTTACGCAAGATGCAAGGAATACGAATCATACCCGCAATTATGCAAGAGGACCTAACAATTACACTCATAGACACCCGCTACATAACAGACGCCCAGCCGTATCGGTTTTGGAGCCGCCTATTCATCGTGAAGAGAGGAGAGCAGATTTTGGACCCCGTAATTAAGGCGCAGGAGATTAAAGATTTTTCCCAGATAGCTACACCCTTGTTTAAGTTAACCGGTGGAAAACGTGGAGTGAAGAAGGAGTTCTGCTGGGATGAAGAAGCTCAGAAGGCGTTCGAGCATCTGAAGGAGGCGTTAACACAAGCCCCTATAATTACATGTCCAGATTATTCGAAAGAATTTAATTTGCATTGTGACGCGAGTGACATTGCTGTTGGTGCCGTTCTTACTCAAGTATCTGATGAAGATAGTGAAGAACATCCGATTGCATATTTTTCTAAAATTTTGAGTCCTGCGGAGAAGAATTATACCGTTACGGAGAGAGAGCTACTGGCAATGGTAAAAGCCATTCATCATTTTCGACCGTACCTGGAAGGTACGCACTTTACAGTTTACACGGATCATGCAAGTTTAAAATGGTTAACTTCGCTGGAGAGTCCGTCAGGACGACTCGCTCGGTGGAGCACGTTACTGTCACAATATGATATGCAGATTGTACACCGGAAAGGTTCCCTAAATGTTGTCGCTGATGCATTATCTCGGATGCAATGCGCACAGATTGATGCCCGAGACCAGAGCAGTACCGACAAATGGTATGAGAAGCTGGTGGAGAGAGTTAAGTCGTGCCGTGAGGCCGCTGAAGGATATTGTTTAGCTGACGATAAGTTGTTTAAGTATATCACCCCCAGACCGGGAGAGTTAAACACTAACCCGTGGAAAGTAGTGGTACCCCACGAAGAAAGGAGAGGAATTATATCTGATCATCATGAAGGACAATTCGCAGTTCACTTAGGAGTTCGCAAGACTGCTAGAAAAATAAAAGAGATATATTATTGGCCAAATCTGACTGAAGACGTAAATGATTACATTCATGGATGTGACGTGTGTAAAGCACACAAAATAAGTACAGGAGCCCCTCAAGGATTTATGACGCGACCGAAATTGGTCGACCGTCCGCTTCATACGTTAAGTATAGATTTGATTGGTCCACTACCCCGGACAAAAGGACAAAACATTTTTATTTTATCTGTTGTAGATGTTTTCACGAAATTCTGTTGGTTGTTCCCCCTTAAGAAAAGCACTTCGGATCACATAATTCGCGCTTTGGAGCATGACGTGTTCTTACTGTTTGGAACCCCGGCAGTATTGATTTTGGATAACGCGAAATATTTTACGTCTAACAAATTTAAAGAGTTTGCAGAGAAGTATAAAGTCCCCAAGCTGTTCTATTCATGTGTGTATGCCCCCCAGTCGAACACTGTGGAAAGGTATAACCAGGTCGTGGAGACGTCCTTGGCTATTCTAGTGAAAGATGACCAACGCACGTGGGATAAGCATCTGCCCCTGGTGCAGCATGCCCTTAATAACACTGAAAATTTAGTGACTGGATTTACGCCATCGTATTTAATGTACGGAAGAAATGTAATTGTGGACGGAAGGTTTCATGAAATTCTCAACTTCATTCCCTCGAATCCATCTGACTTGAAAGTAGATGAACCGTTGGCTCATAGTGCTGGACTTGAGACGTTAGCCGAAACCTACAACTTGGTACAACAGCGCATGCTGGAGTCGTTTCAGAAGAATGCCGAAAGGTATAATTTGCGTCGCAAGCGAGTGGTATTTTCCCTTGGAGACACGGTGTGGGTCAAAAACCACATTCAATCGAAGAAGGCGGAATTCTTTTCAGCTAAGCTGGCTCCACGGTTTGTGAAATGCAGAGTGTCTGCCAAGAAATCCGCAGTAGCATATGAGCTGGAAGACTTAAATGGGAAAAGCAAAGGGGTCCATCATATTAAAGATATCCTCAAGGCTGGTTAGTCGTGTGAAAAAGAAACTTACTGTCGTATACTCGTGTGTCGAAGAACAGAGGTAAGCCCAGAATAAGCTGTATGAAATTGATTTGTGGCACATGTATTTCGTTGTTTTGTTTTCCAGTAAAATATGAAGATATATTGAGTATTGTTGAGTATCTTGAGGTCGGTCAGTAAAGTAAATCAGTTGTAGTCGACGTCGTTTGTTGTCTTGTTGTTTTGTGCAATACGCATTTTTGAAGTTGAGCATCCGTGTAGTTAAATTTTTTTTATTTTTTTTTATCCCTACTAACCCGGCTAAAGCCGTTAGGTTAGTACTGTTGTGTTTCTGAGTTCTTATATTTCCCGTCGACGATCTCAGCAGTCGACAGTTCGCTACGTTGTTTACCCCCAATCAGACGCAAACCTAAAACTTATTTACTACACTTTTACACTTTACTAATAATATATTGAGGTAGCTAGTGAAAGAGCTACGGTGACACTCTCTTTTGTTGTACGCGGTAGTATTGATGCAGTTGGTTTGGAGTACGCCATATGAGCGAGTTTTTTGTTGGTTTATTGGGCGCAGTTGGCGCGAGTTTTTGATGTATTGTTGCTAGAGCGCGGTTGCGCGAGTTATTAGGAGTTTCCCTATCATCACACCCCACACCCCCCTACACTGCCATATTGATGAATATGTGCTGAAGGGCCGACGGACCCTTACAACCCTGCCAATAGAGCAGGTAAAAACAATACGTTACACAATCGGTGACGATTCGAGTGTTTTGGAGTAGCGACCATTCCTTGAGTCGGTCATTTGAATTACTAGTATTTCTGAGCATGGACGGTTGGTCCATTGCCTATTTATATATTTACACTTACCCAGTTACACTTACACATTACACACCGGTTTCTATGTTTGCGATTGTTAAGTTAAAGAGGATGCAGTCCTTATTGTTTGCGATCATGTGAGTCCAAACCCTCGTCTTGAAGTCGAGCATTGCGATCCTGATTGGATCACGTTGTATGACGTGATGTCGTTAGTTCCCTATTCTACTTATGTTTATTGCTGACTAGCAGTTAGAATGAGAAGTTGTCAATGTAAGCTACGGTGTTAAATTCAAGATGTCCAGTTATGTTCTCTATCTGTGCAGTATTAAGTGCTGCTTAGAACACGATTCTTTGGTTTATAATGAGGTGAGCTCTTCGATGGTCTCGGTGTCCTTAGTATGAAAGGGATGAAAGAGGTAAGACCGTGTGAAAGAGGAGGAATGATACGGTCATGAAAGGTAGGTTATCAAGATATTGATGCAGCTTGTCCCTCAAATCTAAATCAGTTCCCGCATTCCAAATTGATGTCGTTTAAAGTAGGAACACCGAAGATGTAATCGTGACAATGAAGAAAGAGAATTCTTGAAGCTTACTGAGATTGCTAACAATTAAACAGCCCATTTTGAGTTTAAGATGCAAGCGATTCCTCGCTGGCGTTGCGTCTTGATCCTTGTCAGTCCAATGAGGCCCGCTGTCATCTTTGTCATGATGCAGGCGCTTTCTGGTGTTATAGATGCCAGTCTGAGTAATTACATTTTGTCTAGAAAGTAGTGTGATCTAAGATTTTGCGTTGGTTGTGCCCTTAGTCTAAAATTCTTTCGTTTCCAAGTTGGCACGGCGGCTATGAGACCGACCCAATAAGTCCATCGGTATGGAAGTATTTTCTACTTCATCTGCGCTATGCAGCCAAAGTAGTGTCTAATAGATCTTTCGAATAGAACTAACAAACATTTCCCTGCCATTGTATGTTTTGCGTTAGAAATGACGCAAAGCACTGTACAGAAGCTGAGTTCCCCCTTGAATAGCAGGAGTGATATCTTGTTACTCCCCCCTTTAGTTACACAACAGTATATTCGATGTTTTGGTTAGAGGAGCAGGTCCGGATGTGTATGTCCGCTGCGTGAAGTTTTGAGTTGGTTATTGTTGGAGAGTCATGGAAATAATTTGAAGTTAAAATCCGCGTGTTGTACTGAATAGAAGTGAGATTATTTGAAGGAGTTCGGAATTTTGAAAACTAATTGATATATAGAAGAGGTTCGGTTTATGAGAGAGGGGATGCTCAACGGATGCTAGCTCGTGAGGAGAGCAGTTAAAAATTAGTAATACCCGACGGTTTCGTCAATGTTAAGTAATCTAACAGGCTTAGAAGTATTGATTAAGTAGAGCAAAATAAGTAAAGTCAAAGAGTAAATTGTTCAGTTGATTGTTCGGGAGACTATGTGAAATGATGTGAAGCTAAAGTCCGCGTATTATTCTGTTTAGAAAAGAAGTTTTATTGGAGTAAAGTAGAAAAGTAGATTGTTAATGATGAAGCTTCGATAGGCGATATGGCACGGCAAAGAGAAGGCATAGTCGGGAAAAGATGTAGGCGCGAAGAGTAATAATGACGATTGGTCCATTTTAAATGTAGCCATGCAACTGAGCATGGAAGGGCACGATCCATGACAGGCATTCATATAATTTGAGTAATAATGTTAGATTGAAGTTGGGTTTTGAGAAGCGAACGATTCAGAAGAATCGGAAATTGTCAAAGTAGAGGAAATACAGTTTAATTGAGAAGTTTCATGTTGAATATATGTCGAAGGAGGATAAATATGTGGTGAGGCTAGACCTGGTTTGACATTGAGGAAGTAAGATACATGTTAAAGAGTAGGCTTCGAGGAGACATTGCTATACATTTGAACTTTAGCCCTAAGAAGTGCTGGTGCAAAGCTGCGCACGAAGCGCAAGAGAAAAGTGATCACGGCAAGTGAAATTTAAAAAAAAAGCCGTTAAAGTGATAAAGTATAAGAAACAAAATTATCGAACATTCGCGAGGTAGCCTTGAACATTATGTTATAAGATAGGCCGATGTAGCATGGGATGATTTTATTGTTGGTTGTTAATTGATGAAATTGTTAATCTGTATGAATAACTAAATTATTGTAAAGTTAGTGAAATCTAAATAAGATTCACATGATGAGAAGTGTCTTGAGAAGTAATGCTCCAATTAGAGCAATAAGTGTAAATTTCTCTAAATGGAGATAAGTAAGTTTAAGTATATTGTCTGATATTGCCGACTTTATAATATTTTGTAATTAAGTTATGCTTATGTCTTTTTATGATTAATAGTGGGAAGAAATTCAGAAGTGTGATCTGAGGGCAGATCACGTCCCTACTCCCCGGCATTGTAGCGCTCGGTAATTCGCGCCACAAGGGGATTGATTTTCAAGAGTGGGCACCCTGAAATGAGAGAGAGATAGGTGCGAAAGAGACGAGAATAAAGATCGCGTCCGCACCGCGGGTAAGGGAGAGCGATCGCCGCCGCGAGAGCGCGCTAGCAGACGCGGAAAGAGAATAAAAATAGGCGATAGATGAGAAAGAGCTAGTTAGAGTTAGAAGAGGACAAGAGTTAGAAGAGGAAGGAAGGAGAACGGAGGTCGGTGCGGTGATTTTGTGGAAGAGTGAATTTTTATTAAAAATCGGATTTGTTTTACAAAAGTGCAATATGTAGTACGAAAAGTATTTATTTTTGGCTGCCCCCCGGCCACGGGCCGGGGAGGCAAATGACGTGCGTTAAAGCGAGCGCGATCAGTCGTTTCTGAAAAGAGAAAGTGAATCTAAAATTTTCGTGGCACGCGGGCACGAATCGGCCATCGGCGGATATAGAGTCAATCCGGCGTTATAATATCAATTAAACGGCACGGCAGTGATCGGTTGTAATAAGAAGTCAAAATTTGACCGTAGTTCCGTGGGATTATGATCGGCGTAATTTTTGTATGATATAGAAGTAGCTCGCACGCGAGGGCCGTAATTCACGGCAGGAACCGGGAATAATATCTCCCGATGAGATTACAGGAGTGTTCGTCGCGATCGTTATTCGATCTAATATAACCCTATTCCCCCGCGCAAAAAGAAGATGTAGATATTTCCTCCCCAGGAAGAATAATATGATAAAAGATTGTCTGGATAGTACGTGAACAGATTAAACATTCCCCAGAAGTTTTAAAAGCAAGGCACAGGCCGAAGAATTAGTTTAAAAAGAAGAAGCGGCGATGATGATCAATAGATTTTGAGCGTAATAGGACGTTCCTTATGTCTTACGCCCCAGGGACCAGGATGATCCCGAGGATTGGCGAATTCTAGCAGAATCTGGCGACAACTGGAAGTTGGAGTGAGCAGCGCTCGTCTGACAGGAGTGGGACACAGGACCGAAGCAAGGATGAAGTGTTGAGGTCAGATTTGAAATCTTAATGTATCCTACTCTCTCTGCAGTGTCATAAAACCAGTATAATGTTTATGTTTACATTTGTAGTTCTAAGGAATATTTGTAGTTGAAACCCCTTTCAATATTTTGAGTATAATAATGCAATGTCAAAGGTCAGCCGATTGAAGTAAGATGCCTGAAGTAAATATTGAATAATGACTAAAGAATAACGTAGTTAACCGTGCCATATCTGCCTGAAGTTCGATGAAATTAGTTCGATTAAATGTGTATATTGAAGTTGAGATTTAGGAGTTTCTTTTGTGAGAAAGTCGATTACAATAGCCTGTTAAATAAGATGCCAAATGTTCAAATTAATTTGTAGGGCGGTGTGACCGCCGGTCTAAATCAGGAGTTTGACGTTTTGAGTCGTCAGACGGCCGCACTAGGCGGTATTATTGTATTATTTTGCTGTATTATTGTGTTATTTTGCTGTACTATTGTATTATTTTGCTGTATTATTGTATACTTATATTGTTGTGTGAAGCTACACTTTATTTGTACGGGTGGTCGACAGTTGTCATCGTACCAGTTGGGCCGAAGTGATAGTATAATTATTAATGTCGCCATATTTCTTTGTTTACATTGTGTACCGTAGGGCGGATCGATGCGGTTCGAATATAGCACCGGTGCGGCAACGTAGTGAAGTTGGCGTTATCGATTACAGGCGCCTGCGCCGTGCACCGCGCAACCGGTGACGGTGAAGCTTGTAACAAATTGCGGCGGACGCCGGTAGGGCGCGCTGAGGTCGTACGATAGAGCGGGCGGTCCGCAATCGGCGGCCATTGTTTGTTTACATTTTGCATTGTTTACATTAGCGGGTGACAGCCGTCTGTCATTGCGCTATATTAGAATTAGGTTGCAATGAAAACTATTTTATATATTAATTAACTGTCATTATATATTGGTGACTACAACCTCTTATAATTTTACAAGCATATTACGGTAATTAGTTTATATTAAAGAATGAGAATTAAAATCACGTGAATTAAATATTACTACGTCATAGCATACTTCACTACGGTTGTACGGAAGCATCATCGATCGCCTAGGAACGTTTCGAGCTGCAACGATGCCGTGCATGTTGTATAGGAATTGAATTATCAGAATTATATTTTTTACCTTTTCTTTTATAATCGGTTAGAAGTGACGGAGTTGTTCCGTCAGAATGTCATTTGACTATGTCTGGTGATTGTAGAGGAATATTATCGCCGTGTATTATATTTTCTGCTCTCTCGTTTATATTTGTTTAGAATTGACGGCGTTATACCGTCGAGATTGTCATTTGACTCTGTCTAGCATATGTTGATAAATATTATCACGATATTATAGGGCGACATCTGCCGCCGTGTATGGTATTTGATATAGGAGATTTGAAGTTCAAAATAATGTAACAAATTGTAAATTTCTTCACCGTGATTAAATAAAGATCAGTTGTTTAGTATCAAACCGTGTTCCTACTTTAAGGTAGATTCCCCCCACCCCTTGAAATTTGATTTGATGGTGAGGAAGCCGGCGTCGTCCCTACTGGCGGGGAAGGCGCACCGGTAAAGGACACGGGGCTATAATGCGTCGTGGAGCGTCAACCCCCACCCCCTGAGATCCCGAGCAGCCCCTTCAGCTCCACGACTGCGTCCTCGTAGTAGTGAGGAGTAGCCAGTTTCCCAGCCAAGGTAATAAGTTGCAGTCTGGCCTAACCGGACTTGCCGTAGCGGGGACGAGCTGAGAACGACCGCCGAACACCGTGGCGGTTCCGCCACGTTCACCGTAGCCGCGCGAGTGGGACGAGGCGCGCGCGCGTGACGTCGCTTGGGACACCCGTCTGGCGCCCTGACGTCATCACGACGTCCACCGATTTAGTTGTACGACTATCCTACAACCGAAGGGTGGCCCGACCGAGTCACCGTTCGCTCCTCGAGGTCCGAGTCTCCGGCGAACCGGTTGAACCCGTTGAGAGTGCAGCGCGAGACGGCGGGAGAAAGCGCGCCCGAGGCGGAATCGACGCGGACGGTCGTCGAAGCGAGTCCTACCCTCGTCGCGACCCTCCGAGGTGAAGCGGAGACCCGACGCGGGATCGGCCGACGTCGAAAGGCGAAGGTCGAGGAAAACAAACGTGACAACTTTTGAGTGACATCTTATGAAGCCATTGTTTATGATATGGTTTCCCTATCTAATTGAAGAAACAGAGCCCAGCGGGTGCTCATATATTCTAAAGGCACTACGAAATTTCTAAATATGGTTTGTGAGAAGTTTTACCTAACACTGACATCATTTTTGATGTTACTCTGTTTTTTTTCTGTCTTCATTTGGCTTGGTCGGAAGTGACGTTGGGCGGGTCAAACGGCAAGAGGAGGTGAAGCGGTCGGTGGAGACCTAGGACAATCAATCGAGAAGTTGGGAGACGTCCGAAAATCTGTAGGAGGAAACTATATGGTTTCTGACAGCGGCCAACAGAGACATGGATAGAGACAAGCTTAGGAAGAGAAGAAAGCTGTAAACAATTTTCTGAATTCAGATTATTGAATTTAGAAGTACTGTACCGTAATGAACCTGAATTAAAAATCAGTTACAATACGGCTAAGTTTTATAATTAAAAATAAAGCATATAACAAATACAATTAAAATTTATAGTTACTTGACAGTTACTAGTTTTTATTCCTGTAGAATAATATAGCTAATTAATAATATCGAAATACCTACTAAGCCGTGCTATAGCGACCAGTCCCGCTATTATTGTAGGTTTTTTACTATTAAAAATTTATTAGCTTTCCTCTTTCCAAAGTTGTGTTTGTTTTTATATCACCCACCGAATCTATCAATATAGCTAATTGTGAAAAAAATATAAAAATAGTTTTTACACAAGAAGTATCTTTTTGTAATGACAAGATTATTGGCTACTAAAAATCCCTATCATGACGTTATGTACCAAATTCAGTCTTATTATACTAGATTATAAAATAAAAAACAGTGTGTGTATAATTACATACACCACTTAACAAAACTTCTGTAGTCAAAAAAAAAATTGTCATATTATATTTCAAAAAATTATCACCTGTTATCATATTATACTGTGTCATCTAAATTCAACAATGGTTCCACATGCCTATTTATTTATATAATAATAAAATCAACAGGTCGGCCCAACGACTATATCCGAATCACCTCACCTGCGTGCCCGAGTTTAAGCGAATATCCTACCAAGTTTACCCGAATAAGTGTTTTGCAATTAGATTCGTAATAAAGAATCTTATCTTATCTTAATCTTATCTAAAAAATAAAGAATCTTATCTTAACTCATTCAATGTCAAGAAAAATTGTGTAAAGGAGTTTTAATTTAAAAAATTAGTTAGGAAAATGATTCAGAATGCAACGTCACAGTCGAATACTTATGAATTCCACTTCTGTTGAGGGAAAGTGCCCCGGCGATCGCTTTGGTGGTTCAAAACGTGTCGATCGTTTGAACGATGGAAGCTTTTAGCTTCTACGCGGCGGGCGTCGCGACGCCGCCGCCGTGGATGCACGACGCTCGTTTCGTTATTCAAATGATCTGCTACGGACGATATCGCCGCCGATATCGCCTCCTAACAAACCCAGTAGCTCTTCCCACTTTACCAACGAACTTTCTCTAAATAGTCCATCAAAAAATTTTAGAATTTTTAAGAAATTTAAAATGAAACATTAATTCTTATACCTGACTTTAAGCTTCCACAGTCGCTTATTCAGTATAAAAATAGATTGATTTTACGATTTTTCACATACTTTGTATATCGTGTGTTCTCGTCATTAGTTCGCCACGGATGGACGTTTCAAACTCTCTCGTGAGGATGGTATGTGCGATTATATTTGAAACGTCATGAATAGTATAAGAGGTGTGTAAAAATTCGTAAAATTCATAACGAAATATTCATGCCGAACATGCAACGCTATTATTTAGTTGAAAAAAAATAAATCTTCTTTTTTACACTAAAGCTAAATCTTCGTATACTTTGATTAAATTAGACTCTTAAAAGAACATTTACAAAAGTTAAATTAGATCATTTTAGTTATTACTCTTTGAACCGTCGGCAAAAGGCATTTAGTCCATAATTTAGCAAAATCTGGTAATTTATCTTCACGATAATGTAAATAAAAGTACTGTAAATATATTCTCCGCGTACGTATTCCTCTCGCGCCGCAGATGCTTCCAGTACTAAAATTGATGTCAATCAATCACAG
This sequence comes from Neomicropteryx cornuta, assembly GCA_020383195.1. Classification (NCBI taxonomy): domain Eukaryota; kingdom Metazoa; phylum Arthropoda; class Insecta; order Lepidoptera; family Micropterigidae; genus Neomicropteryx; species Neomicropteryx cornuta. The sequence goes on along the minus strand of JAHKQU010000008.1, from coordinate 15,311,391 downwards.
TGACCTATCTTTTTGCTGTCATGTCGATCGACTGCGCGATACAGCAGACTTTCATTTCGCGGTAAGCCCACAGAAATTGGGCGGCAGCGACATATTTCATGTCGGCGGGAATTTCAATTTACCGATGAACCGTTTTTACTTCTTACACGAGTGATCGTGAATAAAATCGACATCGAGATACGTGTTTTCATGTCTCCTCAGTCACCACCTCATTTAGTTTATTTGATTGAAAATGACCCCCCCTATCTCCTCTTTTCGTTTGACCCACGACTTACGGGACACCCTGTATATATTACTATTAAAATTTACATAATTAATGGATAAACAGAACGTTCCTTACTCGTAATATTACATTGTGTATTGTTTATATATAGATACAATGTAGATATTATATACGCTTTTAAAAAATATATTAACTATAGCAGTTAGATAAGTACAATTCATATCAATGACAGTTTTGTTAGATATCCAATTTAAGTACCTACTAAAAAAAACTCTATGTGCAAAAAAAAAAAATAATGTGCAATTTATTGACGCTAGGCTACGCCACGTCTTATGGTCTTTCATGTCCGTAATGTGGTGGTCCATTCCAATCTAATTCGAGTATTTATCTAGCTTATGGCTAACGCACAGTCCTAAGTAATATCTTAAGACAAGCAGAAAGCTCGCGATGCTCGCAGCAGGAAACATCGTTTGCCACTAAGGCTTTCGTGGGATTTAGCATTGGCAGACCACCAAGTCCTTCTTGTTCAAATAAGGCAACTCCTTAACCATTTCGTCCGCAAAGCCAAAGCGCCAAACTTGTGACCATTACTCTAAACTTTCATCAAACACTACGCAGTACTAATCTAAAATCAATAGCAAAGTTTAGGTCTTCAACTACATCCTCTGGACTGTATTGGATTTGTTTTACATAAAGTCCGCAATAACCGACGAAATTTATATATTTTTCGTTTTTTTTACATAACGCGTATCGTATACAACTTATGATGGCAACCGAATCGGACGGATGTGTCGAACTCTCCATTGAGGACGGAATATATGGTCATCCCCGAAACATCAGGATTAATTTTTTTTTACGCGGTTGACGACTGTCAATACTTTAGGCCTTAGCTGAAGCCTTTAAAAAGTGGAACAAAAACGACTCGAGACTCCAAAAAACATTTTTATAAATCAACTCAAAACATATAAATCTTTTACGATATTTCAAAAGTTAACATTAAAGAATTTTTACTATCCTAAGTATAAAGAGCAATTTTAAGGGCAAAATTCTGAGAAAACAATCGTAGACCATAAGGAAATTATCTCTATGACAGACCGAGCGGGAATATTTGCTATATAAGCCATGGGAGATAGATAATAACCAATATTAACAATAGTGGGCAAAATAGGTTATATTTTTTTGTCCTTTGACTTCGTCCTTCATTCAGGTTTAATGAATAAATTTAGAAATCTACCTCAAAATCCTAAATTGGTTTTTTGGATTGAGTTATTTTTATCTAAAAAGAGTCCATAGGTTTCAGTTGAAAAGACTTTTTCCCATTTAATTTCCGTGCCATCCGGAGTACCTCAAGGTAGTGTGCTTGGCTCTATCTTATATCTTATATTCATAAATGACCTACCTGCTTTTGTTAATTCACTCATGCAACTTTTTGTAGATAATAGTATCATATTTAGGATAGTTAGGTATAAATCAAATTGTGAAACACAGCAAAACGATCTAGATGCAGTTGTCAGATGGGTTAATCAAAATGGACAAAATGGATGGATGAAATTCGGACAAGTAGGCTTTGACACAATTGGTTAATCCATAATGATTTATCTATAAATACGAACTAGCTGGTAAATTACTGACGAAACCTCTACCACCAAGCATCAGGAGATCGTGGTAGTCTAGAGAGATCTATCTAGTGGTTAAGCCGTTGGACTATTGGCCTAAAGGTCGCGGGTCCGAATCCGCACATGATTATACCATTTTTAGCCCGTCATTACCACCATCTCCCCTGACTCCAGCACAAGCATATTTGGCCTAGTTGAGTAGGGCCCAAAATAATTGTCTATGTCCGGGGTCATAGTAATTCACAGACAATTATGGTTCATTATGGTCATAAAGGTGTTGATTTTAAATCATGAGGGTTGGCATTCAAAACGTTTGTTCGTTCATCAGTATGGAATCCTCATTCAATTTTCAATGTTACCAGAAGCAACTTTTATTACTCACATATATGCGATGCAAACTAATGACCGGACCTGTCGCTTCCTTATTCGGTCACGGCCTTAGTAAATCTCAATCGACCTCGTAAAGTCTATGTAGGTATTCAATCAATTTTTCAATTTCAATTTATTTTTATTCGAGTTATTGACATTGCAGATTTTACAAACATAACTAGCCTTATCTGTTCTGGATCCCCAATTCTTTTTTTGTTTTTAGGAGAATTACTATTATTTTTATTCATGATTTTATGTAATGTAGATACGAAGATATGGTTTTTTTATTTGATGTATGTATGTGTATACTATAGATAGAATAATATAATAACATTATGTATGATATCTCATTAGTTCTTAAGAACTTGATCTGCCAATGAGTTGAAGCCATAACTTGATTTCTTTAATATTCTCTGAGTTTTACTTTCTTTTACGGACTCAGGAAGTAAGTTGAAAAAAAATCGATGTGAGACTTCGAAACGTATTTGAACATGTTGTTTCTATACATTTTAACAATTATTACAAGTATCACCGCCTTCTTTAGGTTATTATGCTAATTTTATAAGGGATGGTTATAGATTTACAGACATATGTATAAACAAGCCAGTGGCTCTTTTATTAGTAGTAAAAATACAATTCAAACACGAAAAAAACCTAAAGAGCATAAACGCAACAAACTTACAAAAAACATATGCTTATTTCCGGCTACCTTTTCACTCCCTCTGTCAGCGATTAAAAATGTACGTATTTCCACTTAGCCACAAAAAAAAGTTATTTTCAATGGGTTTTTTTTTTTAAAGTTATCTTAGATCGTAAAAATATATTTGTTGTCCCAATATTTAAAATATAGTTACAAAATTATTTAAGTAAGGTGGGAAAATTTCTTTCGTCTAATAATTGATAGTTAAGATCGTACTAGATTCGATTCCTATCGAAGATTTTTTATAAAACATCTTTTGAACTTGAAGCAAAAATGTTGCAGAATTTATAACTAACGTTTTTTCGTTAAGGGCACACAATGATAGGGAATGTAATTAGTTTCGAAATGCTATTATTGTTCCCTTTCATATGTTGAAATTAGCAACCGCAAAGCCACAAAGTCACATTCGCGTGTATTCAGAGCGAAACTAATCATGTACCAGTCTCCGGGGGCTCGGCTTTCAGGAATTACCATTTGAGCGTCACCTTGCACTCCATTTGTGCCCCGGCGGAGCCCGTCGTTCCCGGTTCGTGCAGCACCGCAGAGGAATTTCATTTTCCACTCGGCCAGTATGACAGCACAGCGGTGGTTCTCAACCTTGCGGCCATGTCAATTTTTTAGAAGTGTCAATAAATGTTGCTTTTTCAATTATCTATGTATTATCCCGATTATTTGTTATATGCAAATTTTGCACTTTCTTACACATTGCTCGGATTTTTTTTTAAAAAATAATATTTTTAACTCGCATATAATATTTTTAATAAGATAAATAATAATATTATTAGAAATATTTTTTTAAAATAATATTATCCACATCTTTATCTCGACAATTATCGATAATATAATTTAAAATTAGATCATAATCCAAACGTTTTATAACGTTGAATTGATTTTGTCTGTGTTAATCTTAAACGTTCTAATTTTAACGACGAAGTTTTATAATCATTTTAAAAAAAGATAGGCGTTTCCATTTGAAATATAAATAGATAATTAAAGTAATAAACTCAGCTTCATCTTCATCAGCATGAAAACAGCTTTTTCCAAAGCCACAAAGCTACAAGTATGTAGTTACTGGCATGTTATTATTAAGAATGTCTGGTAACAGTGTGCCTTCCGTGGACTTTGGTCTTGCTACATTTTTTGTATAGATAAGATATTTTTTGTTTTTTATTTAATTATTACGCAAAAATTACTAGGTACCTCCAGCGGTTAAGGTGACTTCCATTACCCGCCCCCCCCCCCCCCGCCCGTCCTCCACGATAGGGCTTGCCTACTGAACAAATTCTGGACACACCTCTAGCTGTAAAACGTCAGGTTCTGGTTAAATAATTTACTACTACTAATCAATGTATAGAAGTAGTTGATATCATGTGATAGCTACAGGGTGTCATAGCCATTCTTGTTTTTGTATGAAATGAGTAGGTACAAACTTTTAGTTGATAAATTTGAAATGTTAAAAAAGTTTGTGAACCGCTGCCAAAAGCGAATGCGTAGACGCGTTCGCACTGCTACGCTATCTGCGGTCGCGTTTGTTAGCACACATTCGATGCTACTACGAGCCCATACGGCTCCAATAGCGCCCCCTCCCCCCTCTCACCCCCCATAAGGTTCCATACTGTGGCTACATTTACGAATAGGAAACATCACTCATAATATATGGAAACCCGCCATTCTAATAGCGGATGAACACTACTTTTTATCTTCGGCTAGATATGTACAGACATTTGAAGGGTAACGCGCGAGTTGTGACCTTTGTATTCTTAATACTTTGAAACCAACCTAATTGTACGCAAACATTAAATCTGTATATTTGAAAGGTTAAAAAACACCTCTTGGTTCGATGAATTTTAATCGGCTAAGAAAGAGCAGTTATATTTTTGCATTTTGTCGGTTAAATAATTTGATCGCGTGACACGGGAAATATCGGAAAAAAAATATCGTTGAACTGCGGTGCAATCCAAAAACTACCCTCCTTTTTACAATTAAGCGGATAATCTGATAATTTCTCCGTACAAACTCTCTTATTTGTAGATGTAGAAGAAAAATAATACTAGGTGTCGTTTTATTTTGTATAAAAGGTAAGAGCCTCAAAGGGTGTACTTTTCTATACATTTTGTTAATGTGATTTTATTTCGACTTTTTTAAATCATTTCTTGACGCTTGAAAAGAGAGAGTAAGGCGTGTTTGAATATGATTTGTAGCGATGTCAGGAAGAGTGAGGGAAAAATGTGTGTGATAAGGAAAATTATGAATTGTGTGTTTTACCAATTACGTGTGTAATTATTTATTTATTTCATATAACAACAGCTATTACATAAATAAAATTACAACAAAACAATCAGAACATAAAGCTAATAATAATAGTGAGTAGGAATAAGTCGATAGACAGATTTATTAACAAAAAAAAATAATACCGTATTATGTGCTGTTTTATACTGAATTAAATAATTTAAAATATTTCTTTTGTTCACAATAAACCTAAACATTTCGTATAAAATACAATAAATTACAAACATTATAAACGCCTAATAAACGGCTCTGCTTCTAGCAATTCCTTATGATTAGCAATTCATAACGACAAGCAAAAACGTTATTAGGTATTCATTCATATTCCTACTTCTATGTACATAAATATATACACAACACGGGCGATGCGGTTTTAGTCATTTCGTATGAGGCCAGGAATATTTGCATTTTGCCAGGAAATGCAGTTTAGTATTTGCGCACGAAAATCATTAAATCCTCGTATCTAAACTTAAGTGGAATAAAGGTGGGTTGCAATACACATAATATATTGAAACACTATATTGAACACTTTATTGAACATATATTGAAATACTTCCATGCTAGTTTTTAAGTTTGAGAATTTATATAATATATCCTGCAAAATATTTTTATTATGTTGTTGAATTAATTTGAATTTAATTTATTACAACTGGTACTGGATATGTATTTTTAAATATTTTTTTAATTTACTAGATGGCTTTGCTAATATGCCTGTTATATTTTTATTTAACTTTTACGTTCCTGATGTCCACCAACGTGGTCACCATCAATTACAGTTTCGTGAAAACTATCTCGTTGCAAAACCAACATACTGAAATTAGTAACTATATTTAATTTGAGAACAGGTATGGTCACAAAAAGTTCAATAGATAGTTAGATTTTGTTTTAAGTTCGTGCGTTAATTTTTTATTTTTTTTTTTTTTTTGTAACGCAATGGTTTTTTTCTAATATAAATAAAATAAATAAATATAAAACTTAACATGACTATTATGTGTAATTTCGTTAGATTTTATATTAGGTAATTTATGATCACTTCAATTTCAATAAGACAATGTCAGGAATTACCATTACATTTTCAACATCACAGAATCTGGTTGTAGCGGAATTGGAAATTATGCATTAGCTGTTAACAGCTAGTTGGAGCAAGTTGCAGGCGAACATTGCTTAGCATTTACCTTAATCATCGCACTAATTATATTAATGCGATACAATCAAAGCTACACGTAGCTGGAGCTATACTAAAACATACCTAAAATTATATTTTAACGGTAGTCAATTTGGATAATAATAATAATAATGTTTATTAATAACCAAACAAAACCAAACCAAACAAAATAATAATAACCAAACATTATGTAACAAATAAACTGCGAAAATATTCTTGAAAACTTATGGATTATTATCGGAATGTACTTTATTTCACAAGTACACCGAATGACATTTTAAAATATTTAATCACACTAAATTGTTTGTATATTCTTAGAACAAAACCATTCACGATTGCTCAAAATGTACCTAATAATAGTTACATGACATCTGACGTTCGCGCTTGAATAGTAAACGAAGAATTCGTCAATTAGTGTAAAATGTCATAGAGCTGTGCTGGATGTACAGTCGAGGGATGAGAGCAGATGTACTCGTGCTGATGTTGTCGCGCGGAGCCGCAACTTTTTTGCGTTTCCTGCAAAGGAATTATTGAATTGCTGGCGAGACGGTCTGTCTAAACGCCTACGATTTTCATATTTCGACCAGCGAAATCTAACATTTTGGTTAATTTTTAACTTCTAGTTATTATAACTACTCGTTGATACATATTTTTATAGAGAATCGATAGCAAAAGCTGCCGCTTGCAATCAAAACAGCATAAAAGCTTTTCTAAGGGCAACTTTAAACTGAGCGGAAGGAATTAAATCGAAACGTGACCTCGCTTTGCTCTATGAAATATATAATCTTCAGGCTAACACGTGGTATATTTCGATTTTCCATAATATAAACAATAGTTTTTTAAGCTCTCTTTTATCAGTCGATGTTCTGTCAAAAGTGAAAATTCTAGAATGTAAGTGTACTAAAGGCGCTGTCAGCAGACGCCGCCAAACCTACACAATGCCAGGACTCTGGTCGAGCACAAAGCATGCAATTTTATACGCAGTGCGGGGGTGCGATAGCGAAACTGTCGAAGCGGAAAAGTGAATATTGACTTTCGTGAAACATTTGTCTCGCCGGTCGCCTCCTGGTTTACTTCCCCGCGCTGGTACTTCGCTCGTGTTTCCATCTAATGGGGCTTTCTGCGGAATCCCTTCGAATGCTGACAGACAGATAAAACCCCTTTGACTGATACGAAGGTTTCACTACTCGGACTCTTAATTGGAACATCTGTCAACGTGCTGTAAAGCATGTGATTAACTTGTCGACGATATTGCTTTAGTTAAAGCTCTCCAATTAACGTAGTTATCATTTTTCGGCCCATTTAAGAGCTAATATAACAATTGTACAAAAATAATGACATTGGAAATGTATCGCGAGCAAATAAGGTATGTTATGTTCGGTAGTGTTATTGGTAACTATTCTAAAGTTACATCCATCCATCTAGAGTTCGCCCTGTAGATAGAGTGAAGTATTTTTCGGGGTTGTGAAGATGAAGCTGGTATCTTTTGTGAATTGGAGGCACACAGTCACCGAGTAAAAGTGTATAGATGTTTCTGGGTTCTAGTCAAATCAAGTGCAGGTGTTTTTTTAGCTTGCCGTGGCCTGTTAAGTTTCTGGTTTTATCTGTAAAGCGGCAACACATCCAGATTGCTTTGGTTGGTTTTTGTGTGATGTTACAGGTGTGTGAATTCCATGTGAGCTTGTTTCTAGTGTGATTCCAAGATATTTGACGTCTTTGAAGAAGCCTTGTTGAAGAAGTACGGAATTTTTAGTTTATGTAAATGATAGTTTTGTTAACATTAATGGACATTTCATAATACGTACTGCATTTTGCTACAATATTTAGTGTTTTTTGTCATAGCCCAGAGGCATATGAATTTGCGCTTTACGACAAATGCAATGTCATCAGCCTAACCTCTCGCGTCAAGCTGGGCTTCATCCAGTAACGTTCGTAAAATGTCCACCACGATAGACCACAAAAGAAGTCATAGAACACTTCTTGTGGATAATCCTCGTGGTTTTAACTTCTAAAGTTACATTCAGGATAGTTGCTTCATTACATTAGATATGAGAAGTACCTAAAAAAGAACTAAGGAGTTAGTGAAAAGATTTTGGGATGGGATATTTATTAGGTCGGTTTAGTGTGTAGTAAAGTGTATAGTCGTAATTAAAAGTAAATTTTAAAATAAATCATATATTACTGGATAGGCTCAACACATCACCAATTATCGATATTTGAAAAAAAAATATTTTTATTAATCGATTGATTACCGAAAGATAATATTTTTTAAAAAATTTTTGTTTGTTTAATTCTTTGTTTGGGCCTAGTTGAGTAGGGCCCAAAATAATTGTATATGACCCAGGTCATAGCAATTATTTAAAAAAAAAAAAAAAAAATAAAGTAAAATCCATATGTTAAAATTAGACATATTTTTCATAATTTTATTTGATACATGAGTCATTTCAAAATTTCAAAAATCATTGTTATAGGTACTTACCTACAATATAAAAAAAAACTTAACATTCTCGCCGTGAAATTAAAAAGTCACTTTTTTTAAGTAAAGAGAGACGGTAGTTGCCTTCGTAACTAACTCGTGCACGTATTTATGATTACAATTATATTGGTTTTACAATTATTTATTACTTTATAGGGTTTGATAAAGATATAAAAATATAGCGTCAATTGTTCAGATATGACAAATTCAGGTGAAATTATTTGAACTTCACCTATAATTTGTGCACTTACCACAAACCCTTGTATTGGTTACTTATATAACACTGATTTAATAATACTCAACTAAATACATTATTATTTTAATTATACAATTAAAATAAATATTGATTAAAATAGATATTGATATTTCCATTAGAAAGTTTATCCATTATATTTAAAGACGTTTTAATGCTACACGATTAAACTGAGGGTGGATGGATACATACATGAAATTATTGCCCGGAGGAATTTTCAGAGAGACACGAAATACTAAGCCTAAAAGGGGCAATCATCGTGCGCATCACCTGAGGGGCTTCTTATACTGCGCGTAATTACTGTTCCAGAGATGTGTTTCGAGGCTTGCCTACCCTATAACATTTCGCCACATTAATCCTTTAAAACCAAATGTGTGTAAATTACACATTTGAGTCCTGGAAGTGTTTAGGTACATCATTTTAGGGTAAGGGTATCAGATTATTGATATAAACCACTAGTAATTAAAAATTTAATAATAAATATACTTACAAAATGTTAAATTTATTTATAGGTAGGTTTTAGGATTTTTTAGGTATCCCATTTCAGAATTTTTGCCTATTTACTTGTTTCGTGATACCTCGAAAACTACTGAACTAGACATGGTCCAAACAATCAATGTTACACATACCATCACACCATCACACATTAATCTGGTTATTAGCAATAAAAAACACGAAATTTATAAACGCGGCAAATAATATTACTGTATAAAAAAATATTTTTAGATTTATTCATTATCGTTTTTTTAATAACGTTATTCTCGTCGGTACATTAGTTATCCGAAAATCGATTTTCCAACAGCGACCCGAGATATTGGAAATTCAAAGTGAAAATATTCAATCGGGGAGAGGCTCTGGCGAATCGAAAAACGAAGCCAATTCAATAAGCAATAAAACGGAGTCGCCCGACTGTCTTGGGCAAATATGCAAATGTCCCATCGGGGCCTCATCAGGACTATTAATGATGGCGCGCACAAGGGCTGAGCTGAACGAGCGCCGCAAACTCATTTCAAGAGCGAGCGAATGGAAAAAGATTAAAAACCCCGGCCGGGACAAACGTGGCTCAACGCGCGAGATTGTGACATTGCGACATTGTTCATTTTCAGACCTTTTTCGGTTTTGAAACAAAATGGCCACGAACGGAAACCGGCGTCTGTCAGACCGCCCGACATCATGTTCCGGAATAAACAATAAAATTTCGTGTAATAATTAATAGAGTCCGTAGTAAAATAAGTACGACCCTGTCTAGCGAATCATCTTCCCTTGGGGTCGTGATGAGAGTAGGACGGGGGCGAATGAGTAAAGACAAGAAATTAATTAATAAAACAAAAAATATATATATTAAACATTTATTGATAATTTTAGCGTAACATGGTCACACTAACTAGGTTTAAAACCTGTTTTAAGAGAAGCCAACAAAAAGTTTTAGAAAACATTTTATTGCTATATACGTACACGATATATGATCGTATACAAATCGTATTTAAATATACAGATTTGATGATAAGATATTTTTTAGCTTTCGCCATTCGGCGTCGTTAGAAAATATGTGAAAGATGATGTTTAAAATGCAACCTTCATAAACTCGAAAATCGCATTTTCAACTAAAAGATAAATATATCCAGCCACTACAATTATTATTATATAATTGCAGTTTTGATAGATAAATCAATCAGTATTATGAAATGAAACTAATTTCTTAAAATAATATATTATGTATCACGCGTTAAATGCTGTTAAGTTAGTTTAATTTTGTCTATTTAGACCTACAGACCTGCAAGCTGTCAAAACCCAAATATGAGAGAGTTCCCATATCTTTAAATGTACATATATAAATAGTTATTTATGTTTAAATATTATTTTATATAATAAATATACATATTGTTGTCTGAAGAGGCCAAAGTGCGAAACCTTAGAATATTTTATCATCTAATATAGTTACTAATGTTAATTTTCAACTCTGTAACATCTTCGGTTTCTGAGATATTGGTTTCAATGTAAAAATGTTCCCGACCTCTTTTTACCCCTTTATAGGAAGAATTTCTAAAAACCTTTCTTAGTCAGTGCCTAAGTCATAAGAAGAGTGTACCTTTAAAATGTCATATTCCTATGTTAAGCTGTTTGAGCTGGGCGATGTCCTCATCGCCCAGTTAGTCAGTCAGTCATGTCGGTTAGGACTTATTTTGTATATATAGATTATATGTGTAAATTATTCATATTTAATAAGTATGTAATTCTAATTGCATATGTATTATTTATATTACCTTTAATAAATATTAAAATTGTTATAGTCGTTGTGCGTATTGTAATACGGTTGTAAACTATTGACAGAACTATAAATGAAAGAAATGTAGGTTTTAGTTAGTTTTATAAAAAAATATGTGGTTGTATAATATACATGTCTTAAAAATAATTCAAAATAAGCGTGTTCAACTTTAGACCTATTTTGATTTCCATTGTACACCTGCGCTTTTGGAAAGTTAAGGTCCAAATTTAATTAGTTGCCACTTAGAAGTGAATAGCTGTGAATGAGTCGAACGCTAAAGTCGGGTAGACCACTCTCACTGTCACCCTTAACTGTTGTAACCAGAGTATCGGTTGTTACACAATATACGGGATGGGATTAATAAAATATGCATAGCACAGCACAGCCCGGTAGCCGCCGCGTTGGCTTATATTTCCGGATTGGTACTACACAAATATTCGCCATACTACTTACCAATTATTAGAAGTGCTGGACAAGCAGTGGTAGGTTTTCATGACTGTTTAATAGCAATTTGCCAAACATTGATTCCTTTCTATTAAATATATTAAATTTATAACATATTGTATTCTTATACTGTACTTAAGGATTATTTTTTTATTAGCGTACAATATGTCTCAGAATTGTAATACAGTAAAAGACATTTTTAAAGTTTCTTATATTGTCGATATATTAAAAATAATAAATTACATATTTCTTAAGAGGCCTCAACTCGGTAATTTCTCCATTCAAATACTGTAGTGTTAGCGTATCTCTCTTTTTGTACGTATAGAAAAAATAATACTGTATATATCCTAATTATCTAGGCTTCTATAAATAGAAGCCTAGATAATTATAGACATTAAGATTTAAAATCTATTTTCTCTACAATCTTTCTCGAAGAATCTGTTATTTTTCATGTATTTTATCACAAATAAGGCGTAAATATCTTATTGAACGAATACAAGAATCGAGAAAATAAAAATACTGAAGCATAGTTTATTTCATAAAGATGCAAATTCAACTAAGTTTTTACAGATATATTGATTTTTATAATTAACCAACAATGATACAGCATGTTAGATGAGACAGAACGATTTAAAGGCTCGCGCAAGACAGAGAAGAGCGCCATCAGGAAGAATGCAGTGAGAATAATGGTGTCATAGATTCATTCTTAAGGCGACTACAGAAGCAAAACAAAATCCCGAATCTGCCCGTTTTCCACCCCCCGACTCCCTTCTTCAAACCCCGCAGAGCGAAAATGTTTGGCCAATAGGATTCATTCTGATAAAACGGTCCCGACGCGAAGCGAGGCTCCAAACTTGTCGCCGCGCAGCGCCGAGGCTCGGTCACCGATATTTGACAAAATGTACCCTGTTGCAGCATTCAATACCTGTTTCAATATCTGCCCTTTTAGTACTAAAGTCTTGAAACACTCTTATTATTACATGGAGTACATTATACACGTTACACAATATTCTACTTCTATTTACAAAGTATTGACAACGATGTCATTACAAAATATAAGTACATTATTCACATTATATACTTAATATTCATAATTATTAAATGAGTTTAATAAAAAATCGGTAAATGTTACAATACGGCTCATGAATAAATAAAAATAGTTAATACAAAAATAGATAATACAACGAATTTATGTTATCTTTAGAATAACGTAAGCTTCAATATGACTTTCTCTATAGAGTAGATGAAATATAGTACAATATAAATTCAGTAAATTTAGACGGTAAAACGATTACTTATAGTGCCTACCTTTGACTAAACCACCACCACCAAAATCTAACAAATTTAGGCAGTGTAACAAAATTATTAAATTTTGAAACACAAATTTCAAAACTAGCAGAAAGCGAAACTTAGCAATTATTAAGAATTGTAATGTAAGTGATAAGTAATTTACACTTATTAAGTGTAAATAATAAGTAAGAAAGATATACTTACCAAAAACAAATAAAAATTCGTTATTTATAGGAGCGTTGCTCAAACAATGTACGAATTGATAATTGCATCATGCAATAATTAAAACGTATTATAATGCGCAACAACGCCGAGTTGGAATCAGGGGTGCAACGATGGTTTGTTTGCAAATTAATTATTTGGATAGTATTTAATATGCACAAGGTAATATAAAAATATTTGTTACAGTTATAAAACAAACACAAGCCCAAAACAACAAATAAAGCAAAAACTACAAAGCATGAAAATAATAATATAATAAGAAAAATATTGCAAACAAATGGTCACTACAATGATTTAATAGAAAAAAATCAGTAATAAATATTTATTTCTGTTACTATTTTAAGTAACAATAAAAATAAAAAAGATTTTTCTTATCTTGTTTCTCATAATCTCCAAATCACTATAAAATAAATTTGAAACGCAGTTTTCCATGTGGACCTTGAGGTAATGCGTTAATTAGTGGCAAAATAATATATTTTTCTTTAATATACAAACATACTATACAGTAAAAAAACAAGCAGAGTTACTGCTTTTGCATTGGTATAATAATTATAACATGACTGACATAACAAATAAAACCACTAATTCCACTCGTTTTTACAGGTTTCCCCATAAACATGCAATACATGGAAACTAGTACATATCTTAATACCACATTAAAGAATTTTGGAATTTTATGCACTCTAAAAAAAATCCTTATAATTAGACAAATATAAAAATACTTTCGTAAACATGTGCGCATTGCTCATAGGCCTAATCCTCTAAAACTGCTAGTATGTTTTGATTAAATGTAAAAATGACAACCACCACTTAAAATATTAAAATAAAGATACTTAATTAATTGTTGTTTCAAACTTAACTAGACAAACATGAAATATTATAACGAAATACAATTTTTGGACATAACACTTTTTAACAAAGGATGGAAAACCGTTCCAAATGCAAGCTTGACAGAACGCTTCGAGAAAACTTCGTATGCGAGAATGTTTCGTTTCAATTGTATCAATTGTTCCATAGAAATTAAATTTATCAAATAAAAACATTCGATGGTAGGCCCTTCGGGCCTTATTTAGTTTGTCGCCGTATGTAAATGGTATTCGAGTCATTTCTATGTATTTCACGTAACAGTCCTTCTAATTCTTTCTATAGAAATTAAATTTATCAAATGATAACACTCGATGCTAGGCCCTTCGGGCATTATTAACTAATTCGTCGACATTATTAACTAATAGACTATGGTCACTTTTATATAGTGTTTATTTTTAAATTGTCCACTGGATTGCCTTATTAGGAATCAAACGGGAAGTTATTATAGATAATGAGAATCCGAAGCAATTCGTGGTTAATAGTAGGAATGGTGCTAGAGGCCGAAAACATGTACATCCCAAAGGTAGATAAAGCTTTGGCCGCTTTTTATTGTTAAAGATAATAAAAATAGATGTTTGAACCTCCACCTCATATTCGCATTCAAGAACATTTGGAGTAGTTTCAGATTCAGCCAATCCTCTAGCCTCTTCATTGGTGAAATCAGAGTGATTGTGGTTTTCCTAAAATAAAAAAATATATATTTAAAATAGAATCATTCAACTTAAATTTTATGTGTGTAAGAATATTTGGAATAAGTATTAAATTAAATTAACTCACTATCGTTGTGGCGTTGGCCGAAGAATCATTAGAAGACATCAATGTAATGTACTCTCCTGGTTTTCTCTACATTGGGATTGCATTCGTAATCTGCAACATTTGAAAATATAATAAATCAATCATCGTTTTCAAATCGCTTGTTTTTACATTATTTATATAGCATAACATCGATACAAATGCTGAAGTAAAGCTCGTTTAATGCGTTTAAAAAGGAACTTGTTTAATTTTTAAAAATTATTTCGATTATATAGTATAATAATTTCATTAAAATAAATAATATTATGTCATAAAAGTATCTAAAATAAAGGCAAACTACACTACAGATATGTTGTTTTGAAGTACCTATCTAGATAACTATAATGTATTTAGATAATATGATCACACTATAATAATGTCTTTCGCTCGAGATGTGCCAACCCTGAATCAGTTGCTCGCAAAATTCCGAGAATTTGAATCGTCAAATTCTTCGACGCATCGGCTAACTTTCACCTGACGACAATATTTTATAAATATTATTACATCAGCCGTGGCATGGCCTTGACTAAAACTACTTCTTAGGAATAACGGTTTTTTTCGCGCGAAAATGAATTTCAAAATAGGTATAAAGTGTAGTAAATCTATATATATATTTATATAATAGTTATACCATTTATAGCTCAAGCAACACTGAATCGATTTTTATGATTTTTGATTTGTTGGATTTGTCTCCGCCCCGAATAGCAGAATAACTATTAAAACATCAGAAAAAAATCACAACAAAAAAATGTAAAGAATGCACATTTGTTAATAATTTAATCCACATAATAAAATATCATAACATGTATTGATTACGAGGCGGTATAAAGTTCGCCGGGTCAGCATAATTATATTAAAATAAAAAATTGTATATTAAAAAAATAATCAAGTACCAGCAAGTTACCAGTTATGTTGACCTAAAACTAGATATTTCAAAGGTCGTTAGCTTTCTAACAAGGTTAGAGTTCTAAGAAAGGTTTGTTTATATTATATACTAATTTTAAAAATTCTCATTACAAAAGATGATAATAGTACATTATTTATATTCTCTTGATCTACATAGGAAGTTTTTTTTTACTATTTTGGTAAATAGGTATGTACATATATAGCAAATAGCTTTGAACTTTTCATTCACATTACGAAATTAGTAAAAAAATAAAATGGTAATAATTACAAATACAAACCTATTTTCCTGTAAGAGTAATCCTTGTTTTTTTCTAATTGCTGACTTTGTGAATGAACAACGCCGCTTCGTCTTGACAACTTTATTTTTACGTAAATAAATAGGCAACGAAAATTGAAAAACAAACGAGCGCAGAAACAACGTCTAGTCACTAGAGCGGCCAAAACCGCACTGATTGGATTACTAAGAAAATAATCTGAGCTGCAATGCGCCGTCCGCAAAAAACGCCCGTGCACAAAGAACAGAAAGGTGTAAACTCTATAGCGGACATGAATGGCGTTTATAACATAAACCACGGCCTACCATTTTGTATGAAATATTGATAGCATTTAGTTTTTTTTTTAGAAAAATAACTAATACATTTTTTCAATTTTTTCTTTTTCCATTAATAATACAAGAACATATATTTTCCGAAAATCTAAATAATTTTGGCATTTAATTTCATTTTCATATATCAAATCTAAAACAAAAATCACCCATTTTAGGCCAACTTTGTTATTTTATTTCTAAGTTGTTATACCATATATCGCAAATTCGACAGGTAACTCCCTCCGCGACTCGATTCTCTTCAATAAAATATTTTTATTATATATGAGATGATTCTGGATTCAGAGATAGTCGACATCAAAAAATGATGTTTCAAAAACATTGTGGATTTGTTTTTTTTTTTATGTTTTTTTGACAATGTTTAAAGAAGTTTTCTATAGCTATTTCCCTAGAATAATAAATGATATTTAATATAAGTAAAGTAGATTAGTGGTATTTCTTCTGAATACGCACGCAACATACTTTGAAAACCTGCAAAATTCGCATTTTGATAACATTCAGGTATGTAGGCGCCTTAAGGTTAATTTACAAAAATAAAATCCTTAAATAAAGAAAAAAGGTTTATTACAAAATTTTAGTATTTTCGCAGCTTGCTTCCGCTTTGAACCACAGTTGAGATCCGCGGATATAGTGATCAACAAAATCGGGTATCAAGTTATTTTATTTTAATTTCAATTTATTATTATTAAAAATCATTCTTAACAGTACATACTTAATTATAACAATAAAATCATCACATTTAGTCACTAGGGACACCTGATGTAAACGGGGGTTTCTTTTTTTTTTTAAATAGTTTATTTTAATAAATCTGCTAACCGTGTAGAAAAACAATTAATATTTTTAAAGAGGTTTTCATTTTATTTCTTTATTTATCAAAAAAAAAACAGCGATACAAGAAGATACTTTTCTAGTACTACATTTATATAGCCAGAAAAATGTACAAAATCTAAATATGATTAAAAAACATCAAATTAATAAAACAATGTATGCATGTAATGTGTAGTGTGAAATATGTGAATAGTGTATGGTGGCATAGAAATGTTTATGTGTGTGTGTTGTGGGTGTGTGTTTAGCGTGTGTATATAAACTTACATATTAATAGCGTTATAATAAATATTTTTTAAATATTAGTATATATTTATTACGAATATTTTTATTCGATTTTATTTTAATATGATATACATGATGATTTTTTTATATAAAATTTTATATATATATGTGTATATTTAAAAGATATTTTTAAAGCATTATGTAAAATATGTCACTCGTACGTGAGAATTTTAAATGGAGGCCATATAATGATTTAAGCTTTCACGGTGCGTATGTTTTATCATGGGATACTTGATCACAAATGGGAAATAAAATGAAATAACTGAAATGAGTAGGAAAATTGCTCATTTGACTGCGACTCAAATTCCAAAAGTATAATATTTTCAACCAAACTATTCTCGCAGTTCTAATAATAATATAATGGTACAGAAACCATCGCTCTCAAAACGTTCAGCTCAACATCTCTGAGTTACTTGGAGAGCAATAGAGGAAAATACTAGGAAAATTTGTTATCCTAGAAACAATACTAACACTAAGATGGAACTGGACATAGCACATTGTAAAAATAGCTGAAGAACGGTGGAGCAAAAGGTTTTACAATGGCGCCGTAGAACTTACACAGAGACGGTAAGGACAACCAACGCTTTGCGAGCTATATTTGGATGCAAAAAGCACAATATCAATAATATTGGAAAATATGTACTTGGATAAGCATTTTTATGCTACAGAAACTGCTACCGATTACTTTCGTCTTAATCCCGGTTTATCTTTAGCACTGGGGACTACATTGACACAGCAGCAGCATCTGATTATTCATTCCCATAAACATTATTTCATTATTTTCCACTTAAACGATTAATAAATGATTATGTTATTAACGGATATGCCGGCAATCTAACGTAGCATTCTAAGCACGGCGTAAGGCGTGTCGTAGAGGCGACCGAACCGAACGCAGGCGCAGGCCGTCGCTTGCAATGAACGTTATTGAAAAGATCAAATATTTTCTCGCGAGCGTAAATTCCCGTTAATGCTGTGTCAAGTCGCCTGATTGAAAGCTTCGCACGTTCGCGGCGCCTGGAGAGGGGCGCCTGGAGCGAGGAACAGCGTCGCCGTCTTATGCAAATCGGATTGACTTTTCAACGACCCGCCCCGCGATACTGTCGACACGTCAAAATGCACCTATTAAAGCAAAGTTTCTTTAACATGTTTGCGATGACCTTTGCGACGACGGTCCTATTATTTATTTATATTGTTACAACTGAAATAACTACTTAAATTATAAATCATGTCCTTGTCACGCAACTGTCAGAAAAACAGATACCATATTCACGATTTATTTCCTATTTTTATTATTATTATTAAGTAATTACAATATTTAGGAGCTAGCTCCGGTGATACTGTTGAGTTTAGTATACTAAACTCAACCTAAACCTATACTAAATATATATAAATATGTATACTAAACCTCACCTATAGGTGAGGGGAAAAAATAAAAAATGAATGCTTAACAACTCCCAGCCTTGGAAGAAGGAAAGGGATCAAATACTGACCTATGAAGAGTATTCCACTGCCGAATTGTTCTGGAAAGAAACGAATTGAACCCAATGTTCCGTTTTCTCAAGATAGCTTTTATCTTGGAAGGATGGTCATTACGGCCAATATAAGGAGGCTTAGAGAGCTGGGATCTTAAAGCAGACCACGCAGGCTCATTCGTCAGTCTTATATAAACTAGTTAACCTGAATTCAAAACGCCTTCTACTAAGTGGCTCCCAATTAAGAGTTGAAATTAATTCAGATGGACTATCATACCGACTAAAACGCCTAAAGACATGCCGGCTTGCTTTTCTCTGAACTGCTATGATAAAATAAAACTAAATCGAGTTCCGTATTAAGTATAAGATAGTTCAAAACACATTAAAATATTTATTTTACAACGTTTTAACATACAAAGAGGTACGGCTTTATTCATATTGTCAAAATAATTGAAATAATATTTGTTAAAATTTCAAAATTAAAATTGTGATAATCTTTAGGTAATTATAGTGCAAATGAGTTTCCCAACTAGTGTACTAGATATTTAAAACGTCAGAGATATTTTAATGTAACTTAAAAACCCAAGAATATTGATATGTACTTTTAAAATAATAATTTGTGTTTGGAGGAGGTTTGTAATTGATTACTTTTGCGATTAAAGTAATAAGTAAAATTTCAACTATTTAGATAAATATATTAACAAATTAAGGGCCACAGACAAAACAGGATCAGAATGAGGAATAATAAAATTCTTTTTCGTTTGTGGAAATTCTTTGAGAGTGCTCACGATCATTTGGCATGGCGGTTTACTGGCCCGTTTTTAAATTGATTAAATCCGATCTCATTTTATTACGAACCCTATAGCGTTTCCTTCTTGGAATTAATAAAATAAATATTGCTTTATTCGTTTTCAGTCCTCGTCAGCCGAAAACGCTCGTATTTTTCCCCGCGTCAAACTTTTTATTCGAGTTTCGGCAACAGATTCAGGCGTCGGCGGCGTCGGCGTCGGCGGACGTAAGTTTTCAATACGACCGCCTGAATTGTACGAAGCAGACGTCCGTTGTCTACGTTCTATGAAAGCATAACGACGAATTATGCAAATTCGCCGCGCTTGTGGATTACTTTACTAAGTGCCGTCGCTTGACGCCGCGACGCCGCGACGCAACGCGCGGCCGCCTCAAACAAATGTTCTTAAATTTTTAGTTACGCACGTAAGACTTTATGGACAAAATAGCAATTATTTACATATTCTTATGGGAAAACACACAGTCCGTGGAGCAATTTCTTTCATATTTACAACCATATTATTCTATAGTAGGTATGATGTTTTCAAACTAAATTAAATTATTAACATAAATACAAACAAGTATGTATAGGATATTTATTTTCTGGTTTGCGATATGTATGTTAAATAGACTTACAATGTCATCCTTAAAGCAGGCAATGTCTAGTTAGGACAGACTTTTGTTAATATTTTTTTGTTCTTTTTAATTTTTATTTATCAAAATATTTTTCATATCACATAACTATTTTTATATTTAATTAATAATAACATAACAAAAATAAACGGTTATTTACCAGGCCTTGTTGGCCGTTATCCAGGTTAAATGATAGTACGGTAAAATAAGTCTACCTCAGTACGGATCTAGGTAGAACTTAACAGAATTTAAAAATATGTACTGAAATAAATAGTATTATTAAGTAAGAGATATTCTCAATGCCACTCACTGAGAGATAATTATGTTTTCATTAATAAATTATCTTTTGTTTGGTTATATTATAATATTGGACTAGGAAACGAGAGGTTTTTTTCTTCGCGGGCGTAGATGAACATCTATTTCTCTGGAATTACATCACGTACGAGATTTGTCCTGAAGAAAATTACTTCATCTCACATTCTGAATCCTCTTTTTGTATAATTTAGGTATGTTTTATTACCTACATTATAATGAAAAAATGAAAGAAAGTTGTTTTGCACTCGGAGCTCCGTACAGATATTACATACTTGTACCATAGTGTAAAGATCTTATAAGGCGCGTCACATATAGGAGCGGAAGAGCCAACGGTCGCCTTCTGTCGACCGCAGGACTGTCACTAGATCGCAGAAGCATTCTGCGCGCGCATCCGCGACTCATGCGATCGACTGAAGATTTTTTTTTTTCTCAAAAAAGTCTTTCTTTAATGTCGTACGATAGTAATCTATAAGAATTTTATGATATTCAATATTCATGCGATTTTAAATTTACATTTATTTAGCAGTATAAATCATTCATAAAACTTAGGTGCTTGGATGATCACACATTCTTTATTCTTTATTAAGAGAAATCAACAGTTTTACAAACGATTGATATTAATGATAAGTTTACATTCTTAAAAAGTATTACGACACATGTCGTATTTATGTGAATTTAAAATACGAAAAGTAATATCATGAAAACTATATGTTTTCATTCAATGTGACTGGAAGAAGTCTCCCACTACAGTTAACCAACAAAACTTAATTATTACTCTTTAAGAGAAAATATATATTAGTCACAAAAGATCCAAATCAGCTAAAATGACAATCTGAGTGAAAGTCATATTGTAGCGATGTATTGGTAGGCTGGATTGCGGTAAATTGATTAGTTGTTAAAGTAGTACTTGTACCTGTGTTTAAAATATATATATATTTTATTTTATTTTATTATTGCGTTATTATTTAAAAGTGCTACTTAATTTAGCTATTCTTTTTATTTTCAAAATAATATGATAGCTTATGATAAATATGTAAGTCTACTATTTTCTATACAGACATGATATTTTATTTATTATTAATATCAATATTAAGTTATTCTAATAAACTAATAATACATAAAATCTCGCCCTACACATTTTGAAATTAACTGAAATACATGTAAAAATCTTTTAGCGGTTTACTGTATGATAAAAATGAGTTATTATGCTTACCAACTCTTATCAAATGGTGTAAATTTAGTAGTCACAAACCATTTAAACTTGAGTTACGAATAATATAAAAAAATAATATGGTCGTTATCGCATTTCTTCTTTAAACAAAGCGAATTTTGCACTTTGAATGTAAAAATTTAAATTTGCTTCATATTGTTATTATTATAAAATAACAATTTAGCCTTAGGTTATATCAGATAAATCATTATTATTAGAGCACATTTTACAATACGTTCAGGAAATTAGATAAAAAATCCTTTAAACGTTTGAACGGAAAATTCTACAGATTTTTGGAGCCATCCAAAAGAATGGAGTTTGAAGGATCTAAGAGATCCATGTAGTGAAATTCAATAAAATTGGTCGACTAAGATGTTTGGAACATAATATGGAATGATTGATAGAAATTGACTAAAGATTTACTTGCTAGTAAGCCAGATGGTCGTAGACGAGCAGGTAGACCTAAACTCCGATGTTTTGATAGCGTATTCAAAGACCTGCAGAAGCTAGGAGAAGGAAAAAGCGAAGGATCGAGCAAAAATTAATAATTAATCATTAATTTTTGCCCGATCCTTCTAAATACAATAATTTTCGCTGTGACATTCACTAACTTCTAATATTAGTTCTCTAGCAATGATAAATATGACTCACGATACAAACTCAGAAAATGACAATTATTTCAGCCTGTTCATAAATTTGATTGAATGTTTACACTTATTTTTTACCAAAATTGGAAAAAGGTCTTGAATCTGTGTACAGATTGTCTGTTATTTCTTTCATACTGCTTAAATATTTTTTTTCTCTAAGGAGAACACGTTATAATATTATAATATTTTAATATATATTAGTAGGCAAATTATTTTATTTGTATAAAATCGAATTAAATGTATTATTTAACCAAATGAGGGTGTGATGATGATTTTAGATAGGTGGGTATTTGTTTGCCAATAATGTGTGTGTGTAAAAATGTTTAGTATGTGGATCGTGAGTCTCGGATATGCGTATATCTGAACGCACCCCACCCCGAGCAACCAGCCACCCCACCCCGCGCGGTATCGCACTAAGCCCATAAATTGTCAAGATATACGGCCTATCAGCGGCGGCTCTCGCGAACAAAAAGGCCCGCCAGCAACCCGCGAAATTTCTTTCAGCCCCAAAATAACTTTCCCCGGCATAGCTATTCGCCGCCGCGACCTGCTATCCAGTGACAACTTCTCCTGGGCGCATTCCTTCCTGTTGATTTGCGAATGATATACACGCAGGCATGTCACATAAATGCGTGTGACTAAATAATGTATCTGTCTCTATTCGTCCGTTTAATTGATATTTCGAATACAATTCAAACAATACAATTTTTTTGCAAAAAAAAAGAAGTGCTCTTATTGAACCTCTTAGTTTGATATCACTTTACGACTGGCACCAGCCCAGTGAAGTGATGAAATCCATGCAAACCTGTACAACTAGTTCATGCAAATATGCTTTATTTAGAAGTAGTGATTTTTTACCTAGTTTAATTAGAAATATGAAAATTCAATAAATAAAAACTAAAAATTGCATTTAAAACAAAAATACCTTCCAAAATTTTGTAACAGCATATTAAAAGTATTTTGTATTAAAGGTTAAAATTAATATTTTCATGTGTTTTCCTTGTTTTATTGTTTTGATTTTATTGGAAATACAACAAAACAAATAAACAATAATGTTTATTATACTATGTAGAACAAATATGCGGGGTATTTTACCGCTATTATACAGTATGTCCTAAGACCATTTCCGAAGAATTAATGGAGTATTCGCGTTTTCTTTTATTAGTTAAAAATTATTTAAAAAAATACGACAAAAATTCATCCCCAAATATATATATTTTTTTTAAAGATGCATGAAATTCGGTCAGCGCACGAATTTCAACGCGGCTCTTATTACAAGATCCGTTTAATATTATCACGTAAAGTTTTTTTTTCTTTCTCGAAAATTATGTTAAATTTTGAAATAATAATACTAATTTATTTATTGGTTTTTAAAGTACATAAACATATTTTATTTGGTCGCGGTGAATTTGACGCGACAAACCTCTAAGCAGCCTTTGCAAATACCTAAGTCTAACCATATTTATGGTGACAGTACAAAAAGGTGTTTAGTACCGAAGTTGTTTTATGGCCTGCTGAAAGAAATTAGAGAGGAAACTAGAAACTAGAACTTTTAAATAAAAAAATAGCCTAAAACAAATACCTAAGTAAAAAAAAGAGTTAGTTGCGTTTTTGACAGTGTAGCCACCTAACAACATTGAAATTATGTTTTAAATTTATTGGGTATTTTAACTATTTATTTTATGTATTTAAACAAAATATGAACTCCGCTTGCCAACAAACTGTCTTGCAGTTTGGCAAGAAATATATTATATTTTATAGTATAATTTTGTTTAATTAAAATATATAAAAAAAAAACACTTTGTAAAATATAGGACCTTCTGTTCCATATTATGAATCTGAGGATGTGAAAATGAATAAAGAAGAAGTAAACATAACTAAGCAGGTTTTACACAATGTAAAGCGTATTGTCAAAGTAAACAAAGGCTTGTCAGCATCAGAGCGGACGCGAAGACCTAAAGATAAACCATCTCAGGCAAAGATCATAAAGTAGGCGAAAATGTGGCGGACTGAGGTGCAAATACGTCGCCGTCAGGGGTATATAAAGTGGGTCCCGAGGACCGAGCAGATAAATGTAAACGGTGGCCGTTAAACCGACCGCAATAACAAAGTGTACTAAGGATTACGTAAAAGTAGAACCTACCTAACTTTAGAACAAAATTTAATTTCGTGAAATTTGAATTTATATCTGTCATTTTATTATTAGATACAATACAATACTATCGTATCATTTTAATAGGAAAGATGCAGAGTCGTTTTTTTTTTATTGAGAAATCAAGTTGGCCCATGAGTACAAGTCTATAACCTTCCTAACTAGGTAAGAGTTACCTGTTCTAAGGAAGGTTATATATGAAGTGTTACAGTGCATACAATAGACCAGCGCAAAACCCTGTGAAAATATAAAAATTAACTAAGGCACAAATATACACACTGATATACACACACGCACAACTTTACACACAAGTTACTTTATCAAAATTGTTAAAAAAAAAACAGTTAATTTATTGAATTATTTTTTTGATTATCGGTTGTAGATAATCTAATCGGTTCTTTGATTTTCGTTTATGCGGTTGTAGTTGGTATTAATTTTTATCTTTTTATTATGTTTTCAGTTTACTCAAACTTGAAGTAACTTATGAAACACCGAGGGAACAATCCAAGCATTTCGGTGGAATTTGCATAAATAGCAGAAGTCTGGTAATAATCGTATTAAACTAAACCAATTCGACATGAAATTATTTTGAATGGAAAATTTATTTATTAATTATTTGCTTGTAAAATAATGAATTTCCAATCATATGCAAAATAAAATCAAAATCACTTAAACTATTTTGGAGTAATGAATGAACATACATAAAAAAATACACAGGTCGAATTAAGAATCTCTTCCTTTTTTGAGGTCGTTTAAAATAATACCTTTTCTTAATCAAATTATGATCAAATACGATAAATAAAGCGGTTGTAATGTATGTGGAAATAAAATATGTTCTATACCATCCAATGGTTAATTTAAGAATAATCGGAGAAAACATATTACTATTTTTATGCAACTTAATCTATTTGAAGGCAGTTTAATGCAACTGTACCATTTCTACTTAGAGTTTCAGTCAGAAAGTCTTCGGATTGTATTCACAATATTTATCTAAAGAATGCACGTCCTACCAAACAAAGCATTGCTTTGTTTATTTTACCTACATAGGATTTGAATTCCCTAAGCAATTTGAATTAATGTTATGGTATAATTGCTAATAATTGCCAATTAATTGGTTTAATTGTTTGTAAGACTGTTGATTTCTCTCAATAAAGAATAAAGAATTTCTTACCATCATGATATTATATGCTTTTCAATAACTAAGCCATAATCAGAGAATTGCATCTTAAGTGTCTGAAACGTGATATGTATTGCATCTGTATTATCGTCATAGCATTTCGTCAGGTTGTTTGTTGGAGGTTCGACCTACACATTCTCCATAGCGAATGAAGTGGAGCTCTTTCTGTGATCACCTTGTTTATTGTTTCAACGATGCGGATAACCTCTAGCTATCCGATATAACATAACGGGTTTACTCGGAATATTTGAACTATGCTATAGAGTAGATGTAACGACATAATAAACACACAAAACAAATTACTATTATTTAGTGAAATGTTTAAAATGTCTGGTGTTTAAATCAATTAGATTTCTTAAATATTCTAATACGATGTCGGGTAACTCGTGGTAAAACCTGAAAAGACTGATTTTTGAATTTGTAAGAATGCCGTAAACTCGATTTAATTTTTTTTCAATAGTGGGTTCTTAGTTTTTTAGTGTTTCCTTTTTCGCGGCGCGGCGATTACCAAGGTCTCCACAAGAGAGAGAGAGAGACCTTAGGGTTAGAAATGTACGATTGTTCATGAATTAGAAAAGCGGACTATTTGTTTTGAAGAACGGGAAAGTTCTCAGCTGAGAATAAATGGCAATTAATAGGAAAACAAAAAAAAAATGCCTTTGTGTGATGATAGCCGCCTACCTTTAACCGTTTTCTCGCTGTTCCCAGCCGTGGTAAGGGAAACGTTGCTAGTAATAAAACTGGGTAAATTGAAGCATAGGAATATTTCAATACACATAATAAACATAATATACATTTATGAATTAAATATTATATTACAATATTAAATATAAAAATGTAATTTATAGGCCGACGTCGGAACATACCGCCCGCCAAAATCAATGATTTTAAATGATATCAAAACCCGATTTAGGATTATGCTCCGAAAGCTGTAATCGGAAACAGCCCTGGAGCAACAGATGGAATTGCTTGAGACTCCATTGCAATGGTGGGATTATCCTCCTTGATCAACACTACCTCGCCGACCTTGATGTTTTTCGAAGACTTGAGCCAACGCGAGCGAGTCTGTAGAGATGACAGGTATTCTATGTGCCATCGCTTCCAAAAGATTGAAGAATCTGCTGGAGCAGCGATGGATATGCTAGGGGCTTGCATTAAAAAAATGTCAAGGGTGAGAGCACTGGAGCTTAAAGCGCAGAGCGGCCTTGAATTCAGATTTGCTTCGTGTGATCTCATTTTTCTATAAATCATGTAATCTGTTCTTCTTCAATATAAATATAAATTCAAATTCAAATTCAAATTATTTATTTAAAAAGAAATTAAATTACAGCCAATATGCCTAATATAGTACATGATGACATTTTTTTTCAAAAAAAAAAACAAAACAAATTTAATGCAAATAGTTACATAATAAAACACACGGCTCAATACCCACAGCATATCTTACCTTCGTTTATCAAAATGGCCGCTCGAATGGACGATAGCAGGTAACCCATAGCTTTAACTTTTAACCGGTTAGGATAGCACTGATAAAGGATATAATTTTGTTCAAAAAGTTTTAAATTACTTTAAACTTAGGGTGGTTATCGAAATGTCATTACATTTGGTGTAACAAATCTTACTCTGGGTGATTTAATTACAACGTAACATTTTAATGATCCTTAATTTTTCTTCACTTTTGGTATTAAAAGGCTAACCTTTCGAGACCAGCGTCGCAAGTCGGGGGGCAGAAGGTGCGACACTAAAATGGAAATTATGATGGTTGCGCAAATTGTGAGTTTCAGCGAACGGTTCGTGCTTTGAAACCTTTTTACAATCACCCGTAAAATAAAAATGGCGGCGCGCAGTGCGAAACGGGCTTTACACCGCCAGCGCTGCCAGCCAGCTTTTAAGCGAGCTTCTTTATCGCCGCGATCGACTGGGATTTGTCACGAGTTGGCTTTACAATGCTCTTCTCTGTTGAAGAGTTCAACTAGAAAATCTTTTTAAGACAAAACCCAAAGACTGACTTATACACCACGTTAGCTGCTCAAGCTAAGGGGGACTTGAAGGATTCTATTCCCTCTTAGCAAGCGTCAAGCCTAGTCAAGCGTGCTTAATATATTCGCGATTTGCATAAGTTGGAATTTATTTATTTATTTATTTCAGGAAACAACAGCTTACATAGTAATTACAATAACCAAAAAAACAATTAAAACACAAAGCCAATAATAGTTTCCTCCAAACTTAAAAAAATAGAAAACCCATTCGGGAGCGAGGCCAGTAGGCCACCAGGAAGTAGGAGGAGTTGGGGGTTGGGGGTTGGGGACAATCGCCAGAATATAATATAAAACACAATATACTATAAAATATAATAAAGATATAATTTGATGACGATGAATATAAATAAGATATGATTATATCATATAAATAAGTTTTACAGATTTTTGCATACAAGAAAAATGATTAATTCCATCGTTTAAGAGATGGCGATTGAATGATCATCTCCGAAACACCGAAATTAATTGTGTATTATGTAAAAAAAACAGTAAAATGCATACGCTATTAAAGCCATTAATTAATTAGAGTGATTACTGTGAAAATTTGAAATCAAATACGATATCGTTTAATATATGCCAAACATTGCGATTTTTGGAAATATGTAGGTATTATTGTAATTTATTTATTTATCCAAAAGTACCTTTTTTTTATTTTAAGAATAAATTTCATATTGTAATATCTCTTAAATATATTGGATTATATCTTCAATATATAGATATAATTTATAGGTGTATTGAGTTTTAATCACTTTACTAGGCATAATGCCTGTATCGAAGTGATAATTGTTCGATGCACTTGATAATTTTATTTAGAGGTTTCTTTAATATTTTTATTTATTTTTTATTACTTGTATTATGGCTTTATGAGACATTACTAAATTATTAAAATAGATAAGAAGATCCTAAATAGATTCACATTCGCTTCTATATTTATTTTCATTTTATTGAACTATCAAAATTTAGTTTCGTTAGCTATACAAAATACTCAATTCACTAAAGCTGAAAAAGAATAGACCTTTACGGGAAAAAATAGATTTTATATTATTTAAAATACCTATGTTTTAACCTCAAAGTTGTATTACTTTCGGTTATTGACATTATCTACTCTTTTTAGAAGGAAAAGTTAATAAAAAAGTCAAATATAACACCTTTCTAACAACGAATATAACAGTAATGTACCAAACTAAACATTTCAAATGGGTTCTAAGCAGCGTAAGTACGCTAAGCCTAAAAGTTACCACTGATCATTAGAAAATTCTTGCGCTGTTATAGTTATAATTTGAAACTTAATATTTTTGAAGGAAGCTCCTTTCATATATTTTATCCTCTACCTCATTTTATCTGGGAAATAATGTGAAAGAAATAAAAATCAAAGTGTCATGAATGCAATAAAAACATCAAAAAGAGTACAGTCGAACGAATAATAGTACTGTAAGTAAAAGACTAACAATATATTATTTAAATAACATATTATAAAGTTTTATTAATAACGGAAATTATCTGTCACGAAGCGATAATCTATTTTATAGATTAGAAAAAATATATATAAAAATAGAGATAACCAATGTCCCGAATTAAAAATCAATTAGTCGTAATGGTTTTATGAAGCGTTTATACTACGTTTATTCGATGCTCTTTAAGGCACTGGCTGTAATAAAAGTGAATGGAAATGTTTTTTTTTACATTAATTATGTAAATTATAAAAAAAATGTATAAAACTAAATAACAACGTGTGTTTTAACGAACTTTGGAAGAATTATTGTAAAAAATATTATAGGTATTATATATTATATATATTATAGGCTCGCTCTGTTGAGAATGAAACCAAAATATCACATTTAATTTTACTCTGTACGAGTCAAATAGCGTTTGAACAATAAATAAGGTTTGGATGACAGGTTTTGATATAAATTAAATGGTTTCAGAAGTCAGGTTGCTACCTTTGTAAAGTAGTATGACCAAGTGACTCTAAAATGTAAGCTGCATAATTTTTTAAAAAATAAGCACTAATATGCTGTAAATTATAATATAGCACATATTAAAATAAACATAAAAAACGGTTGTTATTTTAACCAGCTACAAAAATAATTATAATCGTCTATAATGCCTGACACACAATATTGTGTATATCAGATATTATAGATTTTAACCCTTACCGACGACGCTTTAATAAAATGAATAAATTTGGTAATGGATTATTTTCGAATTTTTATATATAATTTCATAATAGGGAACAAAAAAAAACACTCCTCTAAGTCTTCGGGAAAGGTCTTGGGACACCTTGGATATATATTTTTTATTTTGAATTCAGGTTTATATTTGCAAGCGAAACATTATTCAACGCGAGTAAGTATACTACCCTCGGTCAGATGGTGTAAGTAGCGTTTGGCAGTCTGACCACATCCCACTCCACTATGTCTAGGCGTACTTATGATAGATTGTTTGCAAGTAACGCTTGCCTCACCGGTCACGTAGGGGAATTCACTTACGCCACTTGTTCTAGGCTACCATATAATGGACGGGCGCCCATACCACTGTCCCCGACAGCGATAGTATGTTACAAAACGCATACAGCTCCGTATCACACACCTGGCCTTGCGATCTCAACACCCAAAACTTTAAGAGTTTTTCGTTCGATAAGTCTTCACTTATAAGTAGATTTCATTAGGAAAGCTACCTATTGCAATGGGTATCATGTCCGAAAAATGTCGAAATATCCTCGCGTTTCACATCCCCTAACCTTAACAAAACCACCCTCAGTTTAAAATTTTATTTATAAGTTTATATATCTATCTATATCACTTTCTTGTGGACACAAAACTGCCGTATAACTTTCTTAGTATATAAGATATCAAATTCATTTGAATTTTATATTATTCCTTAGATAAGGGCATTAACTTATCTAAGAAATAATACCGCCAAACGTTGGTTCTAGGGTAGGAAAAATGTTTTTCAAAATTTAAAAAAAATCATACCTCCCTTAATAAACACACGATCAAACCACTTCAAAGTATTAATTGTAGGCCTTTAATTTCTCTACAATTTTTGTTTAAAACAATTTTTGATATGAGCAGCCCTTACGGCGCAGTATAAAGAGGTATTTAGTATACGTACTCTCGCTGCGCTAGGGTACAGAGTTGAGGTGCGCAAGCTGCCGTATAGTTAGAGTTTGCCTATCCCCTACTTTGATTCGGTGAAATCTACCTCCGCCTTCCGGCGACCCGAAAGGATTTTTTTTTTCAATTTTTTTCTTTTCGGTTACTTTAATGAAAACATTTGATAACTAAGTTACACATTTTACTGACAGAATGGATAAGGCATGTATATATAATAAGGGCAAAGGGTTTTTCAAAACTTTTCGATATGTTTATGAATATTAAAAAATATATTATATTAATGTTCTACAATTAACACAATAAAATACAAAAAAGGAAATAAATACTTTGCCATCTTTTTGTCGTCAATAGTATTTTTGCTTTGCTTTTGCCACTAAGTGAAAGAGATGTTAACTGTAGCCCTAAATAGCCACAAACCTATGTAATTTTGTTTATTTAATATATTTTTATTAGTATTTAGTATTCTTTTATTTAATTATAATTTATACCAGGGATTCCCAAAGTGGTCGAAATCGGTTTCCTAGGGGTCGACTAAACGAAAACTGAATTTGGGGGTCGACGAAGTCTAAAAATCGACCCCTATTAATTAACACAAATTTTTATTTGAAACTTTCAAAATACTGTATAAGGTGTGTTAGGTGTGCCAACTTGTTATAAGAATGACTAATTATTTAGTAGGAAGTATCATTGTTGTATTTTTAAAAAACTCAAGTCGATAAGTGTGTGTGAAGTTCGTACAAGATGAAAAACTCGGCAAATCTATTGACTTGCCGAGAAGTTCGCGCAAGATAATGTGTTCGAGTGAACAAGTCTTTTGACTTACTCTGTATTGGACGCATATACGCGATTTAACACGAACAAAATCATGATCAAGTTTTATCAATAGGAAAAAAACTATAGATAGGATTTTAAGTGATTTGGCTATGAGGGTCTGAGGTATCAGTTCATTTTAAAAAAGAGGTCCAATGCTCAAAATAGTTTGGGAATCCCTGCTTTATACTTTTTATTTGTAGGAACTCTTTATGTGAAGCTTGGATTTGCAGATCCCGCCTAGTTTTCTGAAACAAGGTCGTTTATCGAATTCAATTCCAATCGCATATTTTCTCAAGAAATAAATAAATAATAATCACACGTATTTTCAGATAAAAAAAATACTCATTGGCAAATTTAACAGAAAATAACATAATATGTAAATCGCGTTTACGTATTCATAAAAATAATGTTTAAAATGTCCATGAAATCGTATGAAAGCGAGCATAGATTAAATGTCTAATTATCCAAGTAATCATTGGTGTAGGTAAGTCAAGTTAATCTAGTTACTTAATTTACATTTTCTTTTAGAGTTCGCGTTGGTATTATGTTTTAAATAGTTTTCAACTATGTATTTCTTTATCTAAGAATTACAATTTCATAATAGAATAAGAATGGATAGACCGAATATACAGTGCAGTGACAAATTGGGGAAAAAAGCTGGCAGAGGAACGGAAACGGACCTCCAACCTCCTATTGTCGCCTATATAACCTGTATAAGGCAACGCGTATGGTTTTTCTTAGCCTCAAGATGTTGATGGAAGGAACGGTCACCGATTAGTATGGCGTGTTGTAACCGTTTTCCTAAAAGTCGAGCAAAACTGAGACGACGGAGTGTTCGAAAGCGCTCGTAAAGTCTAAAGAGTTTCCGTACGTGCGACTTCGAACAAATCTAAAATGAAATAAATCCCAACTCACCGGCCAAGCGAGCTAGGCCCCCTGATGAGGTTCCGAACAAAGATCCGTTGACCGTAAATTGAATTCGGCATGCGACCCACTCGCCGTTTATTTATTTAACGAGGGTCCGAACCTTCCGCGATAAATTCGTTGTCTGTAATGATAATTCGATTTGTTCGAACGATTGGAAATTTAAACATGACACTCGCGCCCGAAACCGGATACGACATTCTCGAAAGGGTAGGTAAGCTAGCGACGCTGAAATCAAAAAATAAAATAAAAAATATAATAATATGATTTTGAACGGCTAGAAGACCAATTTATATGCTTTCGCAGCCGTCTAAACATATAGACGGAAAAAAAAGAAAAAAGAAGAAGATTAAGAAAAAGTTAGTGTGGACCGTAGGCAATCAAATTCTTTCTGTTTCAAAATGTGCAAATTATTACGAAGACAGAACTGAGAAATGTGCCATGCTCATATATTGCTGTAAAAAAAAACTTATAGTTTTGATAGATCAACTAAGAACTAATGACAAATTAACGAAAGTGTGAACACAAATACAATATAGTTTATTATACAGAGTGTTTTTTTAGGGCACTCCTTTTAAGAGGTTGATCTATATCGATGACTAAATATAATATATAATTACAAAAAAAATATTTCACACTAAAATAATTATGTTATTAAAGAACTTTGTTTATCTTCGCGAGCCGCTCGCTCGAAGGTCACTGGCCGAGCTGGCGTCATGCGTTCAACCGCGTTCTCAAACATGGAAACGATTTCTATTTAATTTTGAAGTCGTTCTTCTCGTAATTGAGAAACATTTTTCAAATAATTTTTGCTGATTATTGTTTGATTGTCGATATAGATCAACATCCCGAAAGGAGTGCCTTAAGTTGCCAAACACATGAATATGTAGAGTAAAAATATTTAAAAGTGTGTTTAATTTGTAGGTGTTTTACATTTTTGTGAATAGAAAAATAGACGAACTAAATATTCTCATTGTCTAAATAAAGTGAGGACGTGATCATGGTTCGTCCTCCACTGTCATTCAAAGTACCAAACCATCGCTTTTGTGAACAAAATACCCTAAACCGTTTTACCACAAATAAATATAAATCATGAACATAGTCAAATTTTACATTTTAAGTTAAATACAAATTAATTAATTTATTATCCCATTTATGAGAATATTATACCCTCAAAAGTACTTTTTAAAAGACAACTTTACGGCTAAAAGTTCCGAATTAAATTTGTTAAACCGGCTGCGCGCCGAAGAAAGTAGCGGATGCTTGAAATCGCTTACCTAAGCATTCACAGGATGTTCTATAAATATAGATTCCATTTGCATCCCTTTTGGAGTAGTATTTTATTTATTTATTAGGATATTAACCGGGTTTGATATTTGTTTGATATTTTCCAGTTCTTTTTATTGTCTATCCAATTATACCTGTATGAATAATCAGTAATATTTCAATTTACAACCAAAAGATATTCTAAATAAATATTACCTCTAACGGGGTTTGTTTTTTACTTGCCAATTTTAATCATTTCGGGATAATTTGTTTAAAAAAAATGCTGTTCCTAATTTGCTATACGCAGACTAATTACTTATTTATTAGGATAAGAAACTACACTAACACTGCAAAAATAACTTGTTTTTTGGGAACTGAGCACAGTCTGTGAAAATATATTTTTATATAAAACGAAGAATAAAAACAAGAGTAGCTATGACACCCTGTAGCTATCAGATTGACGCATTGTTTAATAGCACTCGTAGTGAATTACTTACCCAACACCTGACGTCTTACAGCTAGGCCCTACATGCGTAATTAACGGCATCTTCCTCCGGCTACTCGCGCTTGCTATGGGTTGCTTCATTTCCTATCTCCACTTGTGCCTGCAGCACTTTTAGCCCATTTAATGTGCGTTTTAGATGACCACAGAGACCACGGTGAGTCATTTTTGGGTCTGAGTAGATTAAAATAAAAAAAAATATCCAATAACAGTCTCTCAATACATTATATTTTTTAAACGTTTTAGTTTTTTTTTTGTAAATTTTGACGCACGGCTACGAATAGTAATAAAACAAGCCCATGTTTATTTAATTTGTGATTTATTTAATACTAAATTGATATATTTCAATAATTTGGCAAAAGTTTCGCAACGCAGTCTTAAAATACTATACCAATATGCAAAACAACGGATATATACAATTTTAGTAGAATTTAATGTTTATTGTTTTATTACATTGAAGTATTTAATGTTTTAACCACGTAATTTTTATCGGTAAAATATAGATAATAAAATATTAAATCGAGTTGTCAGTATAGATATTTTCCTAATGAAGAAAAGTATCTTTCATAAAAAAAGTTGTGATTAACTCCTCATTTAACTTCTGGACTTCTAAAAAAGAAGAGGCTCTCAAATCGACGTACATGTTTGTTTTTTTTTATACAGAGTGTCCCAAGGTCAATCTAAAAAAAAAACAGCTAATAGGTCCTACGATTCCTAGTGTTATTTGTTAGGAAACTATATCAAAATTCATTATGGTATTCGAGAAAAAAAATGTTGAAGTTTCTATTCTAAATCATGTAAAACAGATATTTTTCAATGGATCCTCCCTCGGATAACTATGTCACTGGGTCACTAGGCCGCGGTCAGTCAAGATCGAGGTTAATGACCTGCCGCGTTGTTCGAAACGCCTTATTAGGGCGGAGCTAAATGATTGCTGTCAGATGCCACTGGTCAAACAGAGGTCGGTCTAAGAAGAAGGGGTACCTCCTTTCCCCTTCTCTGGGGTTGTAAGAGGGATGCTATTGGTCGACAGATAATATTGATTTATTGATTGATAAGATCGATTTACACCAATTTTATTACAAAAATAATAAATTTGGTGATGAAAATGTTTCGCATTTTGTTACATAATTTCTTACTCTTAATAGGGAACTTAAACACCCCCTAAAGTTTGTGGGATTGGTCTTGGGACACCCTGTATATGTTCACTCGTTACTCCGTACTATATTTTTGGGGAATTTCTCAAGGATGATTACATTTTGATTATTTATTTTCTTAAATAATTTGTGGGTAAATGATAATTTAAAAAATATTGTAATATTTTTTTTTATATTCAAGATAAGGTTAATACAAACAAGGTACAAAGAATTTCAGCCACATAATCGTCGAATAATGAAAGCGACTCGACGCCAACGCAGCGGCGCTGCGCATTGTTCCAGAAGCGCGCGGTTCGGAGGCGAGCCGTACCACGAGATAACCGCTGTTATGTTAAGAATAATAAGAGATGCTGCGTCCGGCATTCAGCTCCGGATAAATAGGTTGCGAGGCGTTTCACTTAGTGCACTGCGCCAACTGGAAAACGACCTCCCAGGTTCACTCGTCCCGATTCACACCGGAGAGTTATATTTGATTTTAATATGAAACAACTTTAGTTTCTTTAGTAACGCATGAAACCATGTTCTGTATAAAAAAAAGTTACGTAATCATTAATCTCTATCAATCACATCGACCTACGCGCATGCCAGTACTAATTCTCTGGGCCTTAGCTCGATTCAGGCGGGCGAGGGCAGGGGGTAGGTAAAGTATTTTTTATTGATTTTGTTTTTAAAATTCAACTCTATTTCTGAGAAATTTCATAAATGATAAAATGCTAATAATTCTTTTTTAGTTGGATTGCTCTCTTATAAAAGGCAATAGAGCTTTAGAAAAAAATGTAATTGAAAGGCAAACGAAGCGTCTAAAACTTAGAAAAGTTTGTTTTTTTTTTTTATTTCTATGTTATGAAGTTATAATTAAATAAAAACCAATAATTACTGACCATGCATAGAGTAAAATCTGACACCTTATAATAATAGAGGGTCAGATTTTACTCTATGCAGTCATAGAGTAAAGGTCCGCTACTTGTCTTGCGTTATACTAATACTAAGTAATATAATATACTAATACTAATATAAATATAATTGCTTCGAGATATAAAAAATAATATACTAATAATAAATATCAATAAGTAAATTTAAAATGTACTTGATTTTCGTACCTTCATGCGAGAACCTTCATGGCATAAGGATGTCTTTTTTTTAATCAATATCTGTCGCAATTTTAGACGTATTGGGTTAGGTTAGGTCTATATTCGTTTTTAATTTAGTAATGATTATAAATTAGGGCAATACAAAAATGCTTTACAAAATTTACAAAAAGACGTAAAAATATATTTAAGTAGTAAAATAATGTCGCGGTCTGAACAGGTAGGAAACTATCCGAGCACTATAAATAACAGAGATTACATTCATTCTGCGCCAATAAAACGTGTTTTCCTGTCAGTGGGTTTTACAGTCTTTATCTATCTGCCCGAGTTCCGACCGCTACGTTTTCCGCGCAAACATCGCAAGAAAAAGGCAGTAAGAAAATAGATACATGCACGGTCCATATCGTACGAGAGCTGAAGCCATTCTGAGATACGAGCCACTCAATATTACGAACCAACTTTTGTCTAAATGGCTTCTAACTGCACTTCGGCCTCGGGGTTTATTATGTTACTTAGTTTATTAACCCAAGAGTATTTATGTATTTCGTTATTGCATGCAGTGTCGTATTTTTGGGGGTTACTTTGGGATGCTTAGGAACCTAATTATCACATTTCTTTCGTTTTTATGATTCCGTGACTTACAACGGCAATATGAATCCTAAGTATTTGTCAGTTTGCGGAGAACCCATACAAGTACATAACCTAAATCTTTTATTGTAGTAAACTGTTTTTATAATAGCTTCAATGGCTGAAAAATGATGATATGTTATTTTTCAAGCAACCGTCCTCCATTTTATATTCTCTTATTTGTACCTATCAATTGTTAAATTCTAGTTTAATTTAATTTTGCATAAAAATTATCTTTCAATATACATTTTTTTTTATAGGGTATTTGAAATAATAATAATCAAATGTGTGTAAATTCTAGACCGATATATATCTTATACTCGAACTGAAACCACAACATTTGGCGTTTACTGAGTAAGGCCTCCAATTTTCTTATCGCCCATCCTAAATGTGTATATACAGGATGACTTAAGACTTAAGGGGGTGCTTATGTTTCCTATTAAGAGTAAGAAATAAAAAAAATAGTTCATCCAGAATTTTTTTAATTTTGGAGCGCGATCAGCTGCGGGTGCATACAAAAACGGTTTATAACTACGTTTATTATCGCATAAAATTTACAATATTTTTCTCGGAAACCCTACGAAATTTTGGTATTATGATGCCAATACACAGGATATTTAAAATCGCAGGTCCAACTAACTGGTTTTTTGACGGAAATAGTCTCGAGACAACGTGGTCAATAAACACATTGCAAAACTGTTTTTCTATCCATTCTTATCTCGTTCCCACTTTTTCTTTATCTTCTGTGCGCCAATGCTTCGAAAAAGGTAAAAGAAAATATCCTCTTTTGAAGTGAAGTTGTCGCATTCGCTAGTGAAGTCCTTCTTGTACGGTATTTTTAGTGGATGTCGAGTTGGCGCCGCGCCACGGCTCGCTTACAGTTATTGCCCTCCCTAGTCGGAGCGCGAAAGCTCACGAAACCGGGGCCGACTGGGGCGGCCCGTCGCTCCTCGCGATAGTTCTCGTGTACGATTAAATACGATACGTTGCCTTTCCTGCTTCCCGCTCGGGAACGTACGATTGCGCCGGCCGTCTGCTATCCGGTTCCTGCCTTCGCGACTCATGACCTGCACCTTAACAATTTCCGGTGAACTTGAAAAGAAACAGCAATTTAAGGATTACTTCTCGATTGCACAAGGAATTTTATTATTAAGGTATATATTCGCAAAACAGATTTCTAAATTACTTTACACACACCTTCCGGCGAATGGCCACACTCACTACGAGGATATGATTTGACCAACCTCCGGTGTGATCTCAAAAAGTACAAATGTGAAACAGTTGAATTTTTGTGTGTAGACTGGTGCTCTTGAAAAACAACCATAGCTGTTTAGATCGCATCGGGGGCTGGTCAAATAATATAGATATATAATAACAAAGTCGACGAATTTTTAGTACTAACAAATGGAAAGACAGTTAGCGCCAATATAATATCGTCAATATTTATAAAAAAAAAAAAATGATTTTTTTAGTCTATTCAGACCTAAAAAATAACCCACTGCCACCTCCATGGCCATCTAAAATGCACATCGAATGGGTTAAAAGTTCAAGTGGAGATAGGAAATGAAGAATCCCATCATAAGTTAGTACCACAGAAGCAAGTAATCTGGGTAGGAGATACCTTTAATAACACTTGTAGGGCCTAGCTGTAAGACGTCAGGTTTTGGCTAAATATTTTACTGCAACTAAACAATTTATAGAAGCATGATGGCTACAGGTGTCATCGCCATTCTTGTTTGAAACCAATGTCAATAGGACGTTGCATATAGCTTATTTATTTAATATCTTATTGTCAGTTGTTCTTAAAGTTCGACTGTCTTATAGGTTGAAAGATAATCATCTATATCTTTTAATAATAACTTTTTCAGTTATCTACGTGTGAGCTAAAGTAAACGCTAAAAACAATACGAAAACTTTTTTTTTAAACATTTACATAGGTAAAACCAAAAATAATAAATAAGGTTTTCAAAAATACTATAGATACACAATCTCAGTATAATCGTGTTTCTTATTCTTAGGATGAGTATGAAATCATATTCTTAATTCCATACAGGTTCATATTTTTAATATCTTTCTTATTTCTAGTACATTTCCCATAGCTTATACTAACACCTCTATGAAGAATTTAACCCTGTACATTATTTTTGGGTGTACTGTCCATTATTACAGACGATGTGTGGTAGGATATATTGATTTCCATACCAAAATAGTGAGTTCCATGAGGAATATGTGTTATTATAAAAGACCTTTATGTTATTTCGCATAGTACCTTTAGGACCACTATGCTAAAATAATGTCATAAAAGTAAATTGTATCTGATATACGCGGAACTAACAAAGCAATACGTCAGTAATTAGTGCTATTGAGGTAAGTATTTAAAGAATGATGCAAATGTAATTTTATGACAGACCTTATAAAAACTTAAGTAGGTGTAATAATATGCAATAATTATACATAATAAATTGTATGCAATAATTTGATACCTACTATTATATAATTTTTATTATACGTACGATTACATCTCAGAACAAATTAAAATTTTACCAGCACAGTGAATGATGTAAGAATTAATTGGACACAGGAGTCAAAGGTTTCATCGGAATCACCTACGTATTTGTAATTTCGATTTCTCATCATTAAAAAATGATATCTCAATTATTGCAATAAATCGATAGTGGTATTTTTCCAGGAATATCCTGCCAGGCTATATTAATATCTCGAATAAACGAGATTTATTCAACAGTTGGATAAAGAGGAGCGAGCGATCTATCTGCGAGGGGATCTAGTCGTATTCCCGAGTCGCGATTCGCAGAACGATGACTTTCGTTTCACGCCTCATTTAGCGCGTCCTCTGTCGAATATTATTTCCCTTCCGAACGTGTTAGGTACGTATATATCTCGTATATCTTAGGATATGCCACGTTGCGCGCGCCGTATGATCGATCATATATTATCAGCAGCTAGGCATAGAGCCAGCGGTGCATCAAACGTCATCAGTCATTAGCAAAATTAATGCAACTACTTATTTATCTATATACAGGTTGTATTTAAAATCCCAACTCATTTTGGGAGGTGATCTATAACGGCAACTAAACCGGTCTCATAAAAAATTCATTCTGAAATATTTATATTATTATAAACTTTGTTTTTTTTTTTAAGAACTTCGCGTGTCGCGCAGCCGGAGGGTTTCTGCCCGACCTCGCGCCTTGCTTTCAACCGCGTTCTCAAACATTTGTAAAGAGTTGTATTAGATTTTAAAATCGTTTTTCTCGTTTCTCGGAAAACATTTTTCCAATATATTTTTCTGTTTAATGATTGATATTGCTGAAATAAATGAACAACCTATAAGGACAGTGGTGATTTTGAATACAACGTGTACGAGTATATTAATTACATCAGAATAATCATTTTTTTTTGCAATACATTAATTATAACGAAAAGAAAAACACAGTTATTATAGTAAAATATTTAATTATAAATTAAAACAAAAATTTAAATTTCAACTCCGACTATGCTGTTCTTATAAATCCCGTAATAAATAAAATATGTATCAATTTTAATTTATTTCAAATTCGTTCCCGAGAGAGATGTGTGTAATATTCAGTGGTGATTAGAAGACTATTTATTCAAAAAGTCACAGATAAAAATGATCAATTGTATTTTTCGAACGTTTTGAGCTATCTTTAATGTATATAGATGGATGGTAGTCTATTTCATGCGCATGCGCAATGAGTTTTGCAACCGATAATAGGATGTCTCGAGACCATTCCCAAAGATATAATGGAGTTTTATGTTTCCGATTAGGTGTAAGGAATTATATAAAAATACGAAAATAATTCACTGTCAGATGTATTGTTTTTATTAGCGCTGGTGTAAATTGCTTTTGGCGTGAATTTTCCGTGGGTACTCGCGATCGATATACGTAACCTTGGCCGCGATCAATTGCAATGTCAAAAAAATCTATCTGTATGTTAAAGAGTATTTTGAATTTGAATGACCCTTATGATACGTCGATCAGCTGCAGTCGTACTACAACCACTGTTCAATATTATCACATAAAGTATAGATTAATCTTTTTTTCTAAACCATGATTATTTTTTTTATATGTCGTTTACTTGGATTACTGTGTAGATCTATAATATCAATTTATCAAAAATTTTTAAATTTTTAAAAGTATACTTTCCAAACGATACCCATTACGATATATAAAATTAAACATTTTTACAGGTGGCCTAGTTTACCCATTTAAATAAATATTATATTTTATAATTTTTCCTGTCAAAATATCTATGTACGAGTCAAGAACTTTATACCAAATTTCAGATTTCAGATAAAACGTCTGTGACAGACATACGGACGGATGTGTGTGATCTTATAAGGGTTCCGTCTTTTTCTTTTAAAGTTTGGAACCCTAAAATTTTACATTTCAACATAATTAGGCCCCTCATATGATAAGCTATATTTTTTGGTAATTTTTGGAAATAATAGAGAGATGAGGAGCTATAGAACTCACTGACGGTGTGAGCTTCCATTAGACTCGATAGATCGTGATGATAAATATGGGGTTTTTATCAAAGTAATGTCATCAGGTAACTATTAACACTAAGTGATTCGTGTACTCGTATTTCTCCATTTTGCATTAACAAAACAGTATCTGGCAGGGTTACCAACCCAAGGATTACAGCTCTACCAATCCAAAAAAGTCCGAGTCCCTTGAAGTACTTGCCCAAATACCTAGTTAGAAAAAAAGTAATGTTATTGCTAAAACAGAAAATTGGCCTCCTGAAGCACGAGAGTACAGCTCAATAACAAGAGTCGTTTGCGCGCCGTAGCGTCGCTTCTCGGCAAATTTTATTCACTTCAAAGTATATTATCGTGTAAAAAGTTAGAAAACGACGTCCGCTGGAGAAAACTCCGCCGTCAATTTATACAAAAAAAAGAGGCCTAAACTTGTTTGCGAAATATAAAGGTAATTTTATCCGACTTTCGTATCGTGAAAGTACTAATGAGAATCAACTGAGAGTGCAAAAGTTACTTTAGGGAGATTTACGCACTCTTAGTAATTTTACGCGGCGCCACATTCTCGTAAATGGGTTATTATTGTAATTCTCTTTTTCTGAAATACGTAAATCTGTTGATATAATCTAATGGTCTAATGGTGTCTAGACATATGGATACTGGAGACATATGACATACTCGTATTGCATAGAAATACGTGTATGTCATCAAATTGGTAATACACCATGTGTATCATGGAAACGAAACCGTCACTATCATGTCAACAGTCCACATACGAGTACCAGCAATGCACGGTTTGTATTGAAATGCACATGAGAGCTCCCGGGTTCCAACCCCAGACATTTTTCGCCGCTTAAAATATACAACAGAGCTTTCCACAGCACTGTCGACTGCGTTAAGTAAGACATAAAAAAAACAATCAACTAAATGCAAGATGTGTTACCCTGGTTACCTGACTCACCGATTGACTTGTGTCCCACTAGTTTGAATGAGACGTCAGAATTATTATTATTTAATATATTTATTTTTACCTTTTGTATTTATTTACTTTTATCACAAGTAAGAAAACTTTGTAAGCTTCTCAATTTTTGCCTGAAAAATATTGACTGTTTCAAGAAGGACAGCTGATAAGCGTTCTTGTTTACGCACCGCGGCAGCTGGGGGCGGGTCGGCGTAGGGCGGGCGGGGGTCGACAGGACGCTAATCACCGCGCCATGACAGCGCATATTTGGTAACAAATTACAGGATCGCAAACCCTGTTTGTCACCCAAACCAGCTACGGCAACCCTCTGTTGTACGCTATCATTCATTGATCATTTCGACGAAGGTTTTCTAAGCTTTTCTCCCTGGAACACTGCCAAACTGGACTGTATCATTACACAATAGACATAGATAGATGTAATAGAACCATCACCGGAGATAGAGACGCTTAAAAACAGCGCTTTGAGTGCGGATATATTGACGCACGAAATAAGTTGTAAAGTTTAGTTTTATGTAAAATTTAAAAAAAACTAGTTTTTCTTACTGTTTTTTCAATCCAAACCCATTTCAGTAAAGGTTTTAAACTATTACTATCACCTTTTCGCTAAATTTACTTATGCTCATTATGAGGCGATGATGGCGATAAAGCGTTTTAAAATGTTTGATTTAATGAGCTCATTCGAACCACCGAATGCTGCATAAACGCTCAGCGATTAGTCTAGCATGCGGTCATTTAAAAATGTAAATTTTGTGGAAAATTTCATTGGCTTTATTTTGAAATTATTGATATTGTTATTTTATCGCTGTTGTATCCTGAATGAAATGAAATATGTCAATCGGTACTCATACAGTCTTTATTTATCTTACTATAATGTTCTCAAATGTGTTGTTTCATTAGGTCAGATTTGACCAATACGAGAGTTCGAGAGCTGGAAACAAAATAATCAATTTTTTGTGTCAGAATTCTTCTTTTACAATGCTATAATTAACTAGGCCCTACAAAATTAAGTTTTTCTTGTGCTAGAGTCGGGTAATATTTAATTTATGATCACAGGAATTCATTGCTTTTAAGCTTTAGAATATTTTATACAATATAGTAATTACCAAGTTTCAGACTATCGTCACAATTGATATGTTTATTGCAGGTGTTGGACAAACGAGGTTATGGTGAAGACAAGGCGCTGGGTAA
The DNA here is from genome assembly GCA_020383195.1 of Neomicropteryx cornuta. Classification (NCBI taxonomy): domain Eukaryota; kingdom Metazoa; phylum Arthropoda; class Insecta; order Lepidoptera; family Micropterigidae; genus Neomicropteryx; species Neomicropteryx cornuta. The sequence continues at coordinate 15,267,190 of JAHKQU010000008.1, read as the reverse complement.
TGAAGTGTTTATAATATGCGGATTCGAACCCCCGACCGCTGGGTCAATAGTCAAACGTCTCAACCACTAGACTACCACAACCTCACATAAAATTATGGACGTATATTGTTTTGTACATTTTACTATAAATAACCTACGTATTTTATGCATTTGCGTTTTTAGCATCCCTTATTTATAAAATTATTTACATACTACGTTGTTCCACATAGCATAAGGTTCGCTCGTAGACCCTTCTCAGACCACTTGTGCCCGTGGCACTCGGTTTAGTAGCTTGCCTCTCTATCTCTAAAACTTTTTGATTTATGATGGTTAAAGTATTTAGAGAAAAAAAATATTGAAAATACGTTTTTGGGCTTTCATTTTATCACGTAACGATGAAGGCGGCTTATATTAATTTAAATAGAGCTTATGTTGTACTGTATCTGTACCTGTACCTGATCATTATACGTAATTCTTTGACAGTATTGTATCGTAAACAACGTAATTAGTACCCGAGACCGGAGTCCTGGGGCTGACCTAAGAGACCCTCATATCGGAGACTACAAAGATATCGAGATACATTATTTAAACCAGGATTTTCACTATTTAATTAGAGTAAGATGAAACAGATCAAAATTCAAAGACTAGTTAACTTACATATTTGTAAACTAACAATAACATGACATTTTGCGGGTTTTTACATACCTTGTGTAAAAGACTATTTAATCCTGATGTTTCGGATATAATAACACATCCTGTCTTCAGGAGGATAATATGATGTCCCCTATTTTGTTAACGAGTTGATGGAGAAATAATGTATTGAATAAATACTTTTTCTGTGCTACCCTTGGTAATATATATTTTATAATTAATATTTGTTCTAATAACGGCAAATCGCCTAACAAAATACAAGACATGTTTTTTGAAAATACTAAATAATATATATACGCCAAAATATTTAAAAATTAAGGAATTGTTTTTTGACTAGGTCTTGAGTAAAAACGTCGTCATTATTAGGAATGTAATTCAATGTTGTCCATATTCCAATGAAAAAGTAGTCGATGTGATTTCATCGTCTAACGTCAAATAAAACGTTTTTAAAACGCCCAACTAAGTCGTTTTTGTACATCTCTTAATTAACATCAATATTAACATGATTTTTTTTATATAATAAAGTTACATAGCATTATGTACAACTTTTTTACTATGAGGTTTATTGGAAATAGGTAACCCGCCATACCCTATAAGCTAATTTTTCAAATTTACGCGCAAATATGTACAATTTTGAATTTTTAAATTTAAATAGATTTTCTGTAATATAGAAGGACAAATGTACATTCATGCCAAATTTAGGTTTTGAAATGGTTAAGAATTATATACCTACATTATACATACATATTAAGTTACCTTTAAATCATACAAATAACCTTTATTATTTAATAATGAAACAGGAGGTTACCTAGAAAAGGCTTTCTAGTGAATGTCATACGTTTTGGCGCGATGTGCTAATTTTATGTGCTATGAATTTAAAAAAAATACCTTGGTTTTACAATGCCTATAGTTTGATATTTTACTAGATAATTTTTAACTCCTATCCATCCATAAATTTCACGAATGTTCTGAAGGGCTGAAAGCGCTGAAAGGCTTTCTTGGAATGGGATGGAAATTGTGAAACAGAAATTCAAAAAGAATTACGTCCATTTTTGTCAGAAATCAAACCATGTATCCGGTTAGATTCAAAAATATTTTCTTGACACTAAAAACTAATTGGACGATTAAAACGTACCAAAACACAGACAAAATAATTCCTAGAACATTTAATAATATTTAGAAATTTAAGTCCACAATCCTGAATTCTTGACATTCAGAACGCATAATGTCCGCATAAGGTTGAATAAAATACGTTCGTAATAGTCCTAAAGATTTTTTTGTGGCAGTCCGTGGTTTGGGTGATGTGTCTTTATGCATTATCTACTTAAAAAAATAATAATAATATTTTTTTAAGTAAAAAGATTTTTTTTTTTTTAAATATCCGATATTTATTCTGTAAATATCTTTATAAATTTGAACATTAGTAATCATTGATATTTTAATTACTTTAAAAAAAGATTTTTTTTTATAAAATAAACATGAATTGCAATTTAAAAAGCATTTTGTTCATTTTTAAAGCTTAAGGCGTAAACATATATTATTTTAACTTAGTAAATAATTTTGAAGTAGGTATCTACTGGAAATACACAAATTCTATTTATAAGTATTTTTTAGTGCCGTAAAATGTTTATGTGGATTTTTATTTTTAAAGTTACATTTTTTTTGTTTTATTGAAAAATGTCGAGTACCGTACTATAGGAAAAAAAATATTGTTGTGTAGATAGATTTAGATGTAATATTTGCATACACAATTTACTCTGCGCTTAATCACAGTTGAAAATTACATACGCGTATTACTATGTATTTCCCTAATTACTTACGCCGTCACAAAGTAATGAGTCAGCGAGCATTTAATAATGAAATGGAGCATACATTTGGGGTATTTATCACAATAAAAGCGCTCGTAATGCGTTTTAATTAATATTCACTCTGTTTGTATACTCTAATAGAAACGCAAAATTCGAGATGCAATATCCCGTGTGAAGGGTTAAATATTTTGTTTCGCTTGGTGGCGAGTTTGAACCGCGTACAATTTGTATGTCGCCCAGAGGGGCTCATTAATCAAACGCTTGCTCGCTATTAAAGCGATAACTTCCTCGGTGTAATTTGTAAATTTCATTAATTAATAAGGATTAATTACAATCGATGGATAAAGTTTGATGCGTTACCTATTTAAGGAAATCGCTTCAGGTATTTTAAAATATTTCTTTTGACATATACCTAAGCTTTAACATATCTTTAAACATATTCCTCAATGTTAATTAGGATTAATTGTTCAACTCAACATAACGTTATGATTTGTATTAATGATATTTTTAACGAAACTTATGACGTTACGTTATATGTATCTAATATTTGGTCTCACAATATTAGATACATATAACTTAATAGTTTTACAGTTATAAACAAAAACGGGGGGGGGGGGTCTCTGGTAAAAATAAAAGGAATACAGGATCTTAAAGGAAAAGGATCTTGAACCTTCCAAATCGGAATCGCATCGCCTAACTGGCAAATCTTCCAATTTTCTCGTTAAGAAATTTGCTTCATTTGTAATGGCCCAAGTGTATCGATGTTATATTTTTCTATCCTGTAGGTTTCGCCGATGAGGTCAGTGGGTTTAGTTTTTGTTCGCTTTGACTAAATTTTCCAGTCGGACGGAGAGAAGAGAAGAGTAGGAAAAGTAGGCTTGCGAACGAGTGGCCATCGGTGGCCAATGCTCGGCCACCACGGTTCACAGCCACCGCCACCGCCAGCGATTAATGAATTATTGCCGCGTGGCTCGCTCTATTGGCGCTCAATGAAGCTTGCGCCATGCAGTCGGGAGGAACAAGGCCAACCAGCGACGCCCTTTCTCGCTCGTTCTTTGTTTTTGCTCGTGCATTGTGGCTCACTTTTCACTCACTAACATTATTATCGGAGCTACGCTTTGCCCCGAAATGTTTGTGAGGTTAGATCTCAATGATTTTACCGACGATTTTACAATGGAAAATACTACGTTGAGGCAGATCGCATTTTAAAATTCTAAATAATAAAAAAGTTACTTTTAAAAAATCCAATATTTTAATACCCCTGTGCCATATTATAAATCTTAGCATGTCAAATGGTGTTTTTCCTAATAGCTTAAAGAAGGCTGTCATTATACCATTACATAAAAATGGTGATATGGCGGAAATAAAAAACTTTAGACCCATCTCATTGCTGCCTACATTCTCAAAGATTATTGAAAAAATTATCAAACATCGCTTGACAATGTTCCTAGAGCAAAATAATTTATTATCTACAAACCAATATGGATTTAGGCAGAATCGAGGTACGCAAGATGCGGCGCTTGATTTAACAGAATATATAACTAGAAACATCGACAAAGGGAAAAAATGCGTTGCCGTGTTTCTCGACCTGGCTAAGGCATTTGATACTGTCTCGTTTAGCATTCTTCTTAAAAAATTAGATTGCATAGGGATCAAGGGTAGCGAATATGATTGGTTTAAATCATATCTAACTGATAGAAGTCATGTAGTCAGGATTAATGAGCAGGAGAGCGATACTGAAATAACAACATTTGGTGTGCCACAGGGTAGTGTTTTAGGGCCTCTTTTGTTTTTAATTTACATTAATGCATTATGTAACTTGCAACTTAAAGGAAAAATTATAAGTTTCGCAGACGATACTGTGATTGTATGTTCTAGTGACACGTGGACTGAGTTACAATGTAAGATGCAACATAATTTGGAAACTATTACCAATTGGCTGGACAATAATCTTTTAACTCTAAACATTAGCAAAACTAAATATGTTACTTTCAGTATTACTTCCGCCGGTTTAGTTGATACGGGCTTTCATCTTCGCATCCATGACTGTCAGAACCGAATAAAATGTGATTGTCTTCCTCTGGAGAATGTTGACCATATTAGATACTTAGGAATTGTAATAGACAGGCACCTTCGCTGGAACCATCACATTGATTCAATTGCTAAAAGAGTTCGTTCGCAAATTGTAGTTTATAAAAATCTTAGAAACTGTTTATCTTCCCAAACTTTAAAAATGGTTTACAATTGCTTAACTAACTCTTTAATCACCTATGCGTTAATTGTGTGGGGCGGTGCAACTCGAAAAGCCCTTGAACCATTGATCAAAGTTCAAAAATTAGTTCTTCGCGTGATCAATAAAAAACCTTTTAGATTTAGTTCGGAAATCCTTTTCTCAAATTACAGGGTGCTAGATATTAGACAATCTTTTATTAAAAAAGTAGTCATACATGTTTGGCAAAATAAAATTAGTAATATACAGTGCACTAAAGCTATGAAGACAAGATCGAACGATAGAGGTCACTTAGTGGCACCAATAATGAAAACTTCTTTTGGACAGAGACATCTCATTTTTCTGGGCCCAAAAATATATAACCAGATAAGCGATGAAATTAGGGATGCTAAAACTAAAGCGTGCCTCGCTAAATCTATCTTAAAATGGTTAATCGCTTTGGGTAGAGATGCTGCTGAGAAATTAATTTCTGAAATAGTTGTTTAGATAACATTTATTAATACTGTAATTTAAGCGACTTTAGCTACTGAGTAAAAAATATTATTTTAGTTACCTAGAATGTTTAAAAAAATAAAAAAAAAAATATGCTTACTTAGATATGTCATACCAATATGTTTATGCCCAATGTATATATATATCACTATAAGATATGTTTCTATACTATATGTAGTATAACACTATTTTTATATTGAATATTTATTTATTTATATCGAATATTTATTTACCTATATATTTAATAATTGTTTATTCATTTATTTGTTATTTTTTAATTTATTCATTTTATTTTTTCATATATTAAGTATTCTTGATTACACATTTAAATTGTACTCATGTGTGTATGTGTGTGTGGGTGTGTATATCAGTGTGTATATTTGTTTGTGCCTTATTATTTTTTTATATTTTCTCAGGGTTTTGCGCTGGTCTCTGCTATGCACTTTATCACTTCATATATAACCTTCCTTAGAACAGGTAACTATTACCTAGTTAGGAAGGTTATTGACTTACACTCATCGGCCAATTTATATTCCATAACAAAAAAAAAAAAAAAAAAAAAACTATTTTATCTATGGGAAATTACATGTTATTTTTTTCGCGTGGTTTTTGTTCGAATTTTAGAAAAGAATTATTTGAAGTTTGCATTTCTCCGCTCCAATATACTGCTAGCAAAGGTTTTACCTTTGCGAATGCGCTACATAGTCATTATCAGTTATGGACCATTTGCTTTTCAGAGTAAAGTTATGCTATGCTCCAATGCGTGGTTGAAGTTTGCTCCGTAACGTAATATTCAACACAAACATATTATATTTTAATTTAAATTACAATATCCATCTAAATATACATATTATTATAAACATACTATCGCCTGCTTCGATAAATTGACTATGAATAAATCGCAATTTAAAGTTATTGTGTAAAAAATAAACATTGCAAATTAGGATTTCAAAATTCTTGATTAAGTAGATATGTATATATTAAAAAAAAAAACTGTATTGTAATATATGTTATTAAAGTGAATATTTTTTGTTGATACTATTTCCCATTAAAAAAAATGCGTGTTGTAAAAAATAAATTACATATTGCATATTGTAAATATTATATTATGTTGGGTTTTCCGATAAAGATATACGTTACTATTATTTATTTTAATCTGTAATGCGCCAACATTACTGCAATTTCGTAAATATACGCGCCGCAGGTTTTCCTTTTGCAACAATGCAGTACTTTTGGCCTGGCAACTGTGGTACTCACACACAATTTGACGCGATGAATAAACCAGTCCGCATATTAAAGTAGATTAGTTAAATTGTGATAAATGTAAAACAACTTATATCAATAAATACCAGTTAGAGTAAAAAACAAAATATTAATATTGTAGATAACCAATGAGGAGCATCGTTTAAAAATACATTTGGCTATACGTACTTCGGACAAAATTCTGTTTAAAGGTTTTTAACATATTTTTTCCTATGAACTTCACAGGACTGTAAAGAAATCGTGCATGAGTCATTAAAATAAAAGTAGAAAATATTTTTTTAATATATACATGAGATAAATAAAAATATATCTTACTGCCTATTTAGGTTATTATTACTTTTTGTGTCTGCATAGACAGTGTTTTTCTTGGAGGATTTTTTTTCACTAAATGAGAATCGGAATCTGTCCTCGTTTCGTTTAGGAATTAATATTAAAAATATATCTAACCTTCGAAATATACATACTATAATTCAGCTTAAAACCACACAAAGGATAGTAAAAGAAAATGTCCTTACACCTCCTTTTGACGCTCCGAATGGCCCTCTGGATGTCAAATGGAATTTCCCTCGTCGGTTTGTTTGTTTGTGCTTTGCCGTGACTCCGAGGCCATTCGGGTCGGCCTCGAGACGGACCGGATTCGTGTCAAACGGATTCTCTCTTTTCCACCGTTAGATAGGTAAAGCAGGGTTACCCACCAGTAAAACTGAGTCTCTTATTTGCAAACCTGATACGAAGGTATTATTTGAAATGTGTACGCACACACGTTATTTGAAAAAAAAATTTAACCGACTTCAAAAAAAGGAGTATCATCCATTACATCCATTACACCGAAACTGCTCAAGCAAATTACGATGATATTTTTTTTTTACATACGATAGGGAATTTTACAATAAAATTAAAAATATATATTTGATAGGATATGGATTTGACAAATAATACATATATGTATAGTAATAAATATTTTTTAATGATGCCCTGTGATGAAAATCTGGGACACAGCTTGCGTTAAATTTTTCAAAAATCCTAATCGTAGAAAAAGACCTTGGAAGTTTCTTCCTTTAAAAATGGGAAGAATGTCTCCACGCTACAAAAAAAAACATTCACCACGAAATTTAGAGAATTGACAAAATCGCGGGCATGTCGGAATGACGTCACTTCCGCCGGAGACGAAATAAGATTATATTTGCAATCTGTGTTTTCGCGCTTGGCTCAACACCGCAAACAAGACATTTTACCTTGAATTTGTGGTGAAGGCGGGAGTTGAACAACCGAGTTTTATAAGAGTGCATTTAAACTCATTCTTTATTGGCGGCGTGGCCTTACGAGCGGACGAACTCGTTATTCATTTTTTACCAGGAAACCATGATGACGTCAAACAAATCATGTTTGAAATCGCTGGATTTTATTATTGGGAATAGTTGAGGCACGGTGCATACGATTATTCGAAGGTGTGATTAAAATAAATAATTAAATTACAATTTTTGATCAAACTACCCATGGAATATCTACAGTCTATACAAAACCCAACATGCCAAATTACAAGTTTTGCGATTAAACCTTTTAAATTAGTAGGTAGAATAAAATATATAATATTTAGTTTAACTGTTACCATTACGTGTCGTATTTCAATGTTGTTTTTTTTTTAGACCCTGTTTTCGCTAGTTGTATGCGAGTTGAGTACCTTTGCTTCGTTCGAGAACTTTCCAAACTACAGACGCCAACTTTGAGAAATTTCCGTTTTTTGTCGAGTCGCAAGAAACGCGAGACAAGTTTATCATTTCGCGGGGGAGAACCGAATGAGTGATACTTTGTAAACTTTTTCTCTGCGACTTGAATACGAACTATCAAAGAAAGTTACCTAACGAAAATAACAATGATATATTAATGTCAAATACATATCGAGAATTAAATCTTCGATCATTTCAAGCCTTTAACTGATTTAAAACTTCCGCGGCTTATGCTCATTTAAAAACATAATTACATATAAAAACATATTTACTTATGGATACTCCAAACTGTCAAATAACTTTTATTGTAATTTAACATATATATCGTGACATGTTACCTAATATGTTCCATTTAATTCGCATAGTACTATTATTGTAAATACATGTCCTCTGTGCATTAGGCTCAAAAACTATTTAGTCATATTTAATTAATATTCCGAGACTCCAGCCATTATAATACCTAGGCAACAAAGATAACCTCTGAAGGACAATTGCGCTAGTTTCATCCAGATAACACTTCAGATTGAAACCCTCATCGACGCTGCTGTTGAAGTGGAGTCCTCTCAACCAACAGAGTTTACGCAAAATGCAACGCGGCATGATATTTCGAAATAAATTCCACGCACTGCCCAACGCTACAACTATTGGGGGGGTCTCGGCTTTAGCTCAATTGAAAACCGGTTCTGTATCTATGTTTTCAAGCACTTTATTAATTTACTAAGTGGAAATCTTTATAGTCGCGAGTTTCTACGAATATTCAATTTCCTTGTGACCAATCCGTATTGCCGTAGTCGTAACCTAAGCCTTTATAAACCTCATTTCAGAATGAATATGCTGAAATTTGCGGCCGTTAGTAGGGAAATATTCTTACTCAAATCAAGCTTCCTCTCGGAACAATATTTTCATTTTAAAGATTAGTAACATCGCCACGGCATTGCCTACTATAATAAATACTATAGACAAAGAATAATGTGATACTCAATGTTAACTCCTGGATTCATGAAGCACTTACTTAGTACTTATAATTAACTCATAATATACATACATTAGGTCATCATTATTACATACTTGATCATTACATTTTAGATATATCTGCAAAATAAAAAATATTTATCATTCATAAACATGCTAAGAACACTCGGATGATGTATTACTGTATCTGTATATTATTGTAGTAGGGATACGCGGTGGGAGGTACTAATCTCACGCGATTTTGGAGTTTTACCCTTTGCAAGGGGATTCAGGTAGAGCTATCTCCTTTGGGCAGCTAGCTTTCTTCCTCTCGACGCACTCATAAATTAAGATTTGAGTTTGAGGATGAGGATTAGGCTAAAAGCTTTTCAATTTCCAGTAACTATTTCTCTAGACCTTGTGCGATCCGCTAGAAAATCGGGCCTTGGGTGGGTTCTCGAGACCTTTCATTTCTTCGACTGCTAGTGAGATCGTAAGCGGTTTCATGGTAGGAGTAGGAACAGGGTATTCAATTCGCCTCCAAAAGCTCAATCCTATTGGGATGCACCCACCCTGGTTCAACAACCAGTAGGTCATCACTACCATAAAAGTATAGTAATTAAATAATGATTTAACTTAAGTGTGTATATAAAATTTTACCTTATCTTTAATTAACCACCTAAAACATTAAATAAATGAATTTACATAGAAAGTTGAATCAGGCTTTAAACTATTTTTATGTAACAAGTTATATAAAAAATAAATATCCACAATCTACCATTGAATATCAAATATTTTAGAGGACAAAACAAACAACCAAATTGACCAATTGCTTTCGATCGCGAAGTTTGACTGTGCGAAGTGAATCTTTGCAGTACAAAGCAATTGATGCCGCAGTTTCCGATGGTCCAGAGGATGTAGAGAGATGACTCAAGTAATATACCCACCTATCTATGGACGTGGGTGCGAGAGGGTGCGGATATGGTATCTGCGTTTTTTGAACTAAGTACACTAATAGTAATTACAATTTGTACGTATGCATTGTAACTTGATAAATATCTATAAATTCGAAATGACAGTCAACCTTAAAAATAGGGCGTCAGGTTTTACTTTCTGCGCGGTTAGTAAGCAACTGTTGGTTTTTTATTAAATAACAGCTTAAATTAAAAATCAAACTTTTCTATGTTTTTGACCTTCATTTACCTTTCAATTACTATTTTTCTTAAGGCTCAAATATCTTTTATAACAGCAATTCAACTAAAAAAGAACTATTAGCAGTTTATCATATAATACATTTCTCAGAAATAGAATTGAATTTTATAAATTTACCTTTGTTGGTCGAGGTATCTAAACGGTTACATAGAAAAAAAAGGGTCTAAATTAATCGAAATTATATTTATTTTTTGGCTTTGCCTTAAATTACTATTTATGATAATCGTTCTTCGTGTTTGATCGTAGTCAAATCTTGATCGTACGTTAACGTGAGCACATACAGAAGGTAAAGATTGGCGCAGTGTGTGTGCGGTTAAAGCACAGTTCTGCCCAACGGAATCGAACCAGCAACGATACATACTCTACATCAGCCTATCATTCTACGAAGCCTTCTTCACGGTTAGCTTCACCCGTGGCATCAGAGTGCTGGGGGAAGCAGGTGAAGTGAACCGCCGCCCAACATAACTAACTCTCCAAAAAATGACCTCCATGTGCGCACACTCGCGCTAGGCCGGCAGATCTCCCGCTGAGAGATTATCCATAGCGATGACCGCCTGCGAGCGAAGTTGGACTGGTTTATGTTCAAGTTAGTGGTTTAGCCTCCACTTTGGGCGAGTTAGAGATGTAGTAGGAGATAAAACCACAACTAATTTCTGGCAGACTTACACGACGTGTAAAGCGGGTATGCTCAAACATAAAGGGAAAGCTGACCGATATGGCGCTCATCACTTTAACTTTACAAAACATAAGTTTTGAATACCTATAAAGTAAAGACAATACAAATAAACATTTATGTGCAATTGATCCCATGTGAGGAAGATCAATGAACAAATTAACGATGTACCTATACATGTTTAATTTTTATTCACATCGCTCTTTTCAGGGGGTATCAACCCCCTGTCGATATATATCAATATATCGACAATCAATCGAATTTAAAATTTAATCTAAATCGTTTCAATGTATGAAAATTAGTTACGCGCCTGGCGCGAGACTTATTACAACTTAATACATAATATATAACTTAGTACATAGGAATGTACAAAAAAATTTAAAGACATTTTACATTTTACACGGTATTTCTTTCGGGAGACCGGTTTAGTTGCCTATGTAGACCATCGACCTGAAAGGAGCAAAGTGAATAAAAATACGTTCTATATCCCTAGTCGCTAACACCTCAATAACGTCTGAAGTTACTGAAATTTATATAATTTAATCATTTGATTTAAATCAAAATTTATACGAGTATATTTAGGGGTTTGGAGATAAACTTTTAATTAATGCACAATTTACGGCCACGGAAACATTGCTTGTCTAAAATCTTGAAATCAGAAAAAAACTGTTTCCGGCGAGGTAGACATAATCTTCTCCGCCCGCCCAACGCGAAAGACGCCCGTGGCATCAAAACGTCCGGAGTTTATATTATTATTTTTCTGAGTTTTTCTTTTCATCTATTTCAATTTTGATTCTATAGTATTAATATTTTAATAATTAAACGCGTTAATTATATACCGTATTTTATAAAATAATTCATTATTTTTGTGCCGGCACAAAACTGTTATATTTTGATAATTTAAAACACATACAAATTTTAATTATTTGTTTCCTATTTGATAGTGTATGAAAATGCAATATACAAAAATACGTAAAAGATCTAGAATATCTAAAATTAATGCCAAAATTATGTCAAGTAACTAGTGCACTTCAGATGCAACGAGTTAGTTTAGATACAGGCCCTAGTTTTCTGAAAAAAAACATCTTTCAACTACTTATACTATTTGATAAGGTTAACTTTTTATTATGGTAATTAAAATGTCAAACAAACAAAACAACAAACAGAAAAAAACAATGAAAATGAAATATTTCTGAATGATAAGCAATGGGAATGCATACTTTGCACGTTACTCTAATAGAGTATACATACCCATACCCATAGAAAAGAAATTTTTCTGTCAATTCAAATCTACGAATTGATTTCGCCATTTCGTTTATAATTTATTCGCTATTTAAACGATATGGGCAAATGTTTGACAACGTTCCTGCTCGCATTACGCTGCGACCAGGCGTGCCTTTATAAATAAGGAATTTGGCCAAATCCAAACCGACTAACAGCGAAATTGTTGCGAGATTTGCCATAAAGCCAAATTGCTCCTCCTATAATCCGCCGTTCGTCTGATGAATTTCCGCCGAAAAGTGGCGTCAGAAAGATGTCCTTACATTTTACGTGTCTTTTTCAGCACTTCGCGAGCGACGTTCGAATTCAATGGAAGCCTTAACGAGCCTCCACGAGGTGTGACATTTTTTCTTCAATATTCAAGAGGATTTCTGCTATTATTGATAAAATACTATCTTCACTAATGTGAAGATAAGTTTAGCCATATAAGAAATAAATTAAATACAGTGCATACAAAGAATTTCTAGATCTATTTAATCATCTCAGTCTCAATACACTGTTGAATTTATAACGTCATTTCATTTATGTATTAATCAAAACAGCATATTAAGACTTTAGAAAAATAGTGTTAAAAAATTTTTTAGCAAAAACAGGTTTTGATAAGCGCTTTTAAAATAACTTAACAACTAAGTTAAGAACAGACGGTCATTTTTTAGACGGCTTGCTCGCAGTCGGCACATTTACAATTGTCACGACTATAAGGCGCTTGACTGCATTGCGTCTGCTAATGCAGAGGCGGGAATGTAACCAATTAGACCATAACGAAATCAGTTTGTCAAGTTAATTTATCTACATTACGAAAAAGAAACATCGTTGTCTTGTATTTCATTAATAAATGTATCTGTATTAAATTAATATTGACGTCATTCATCTTAGATGGCAAACGGTCAAATAAACGAGGCGGACGCGGTGGGAATCGGTAGCACAATTGCGTCATTCACTCGAATGCAAAGAAACGCTTGTTGCGTTTATGAGATTAGTATAGGAATCATCTCCACACTGCGACGCGGCGGCAAGTGGACGGCTTTACGACTGCAAACGCAGGTTCGTCTGTTCCGGAACCTAGACGGTTTGAGGTGTGACGGTGGGTATAATTAAGTCGAATATATTCGACTAAAGATCGCATTAGGAGTGGACATTAAAACATACATTTTTAATATAAATCGATAAAAAAAATCCGCGACTCCAAAAAATTGATATTGTGTTCAGCTTAATTGCTATTTTAAATTAAGGAAAAAATAATATAAGTACATATTTTACATATCTATACTAAATTCGAGAACCAGATAGCATTAGGTTATTATGTTCAAACTACATGTATAAATTACACAAAACATAACATAATTGTAGAAAGGTATTTTCAGTAGTGCATTATTTAAAAAAAAACACAATATTCATTCTTCAAATATAACCACAATCATACATATTGCTATTCGTTTTATTTATTATGTCATTTTCTACATGTAAGTAAATGGATTATCACATACGTTTTTATTTTTATTCCTGTAGCACATACAAATTAACATAATTTTATTTTATTAAAAAAAAACGATTATAAACCATTTTAGTTATTTAATGTATAAAAAACGATAACTCGAATTTATTATTGTTACTTGTTTTCAAGAATATAAAATTTGAAATTTAGAACTGTAATTTTTTAAAAGACTGCTTTCGAGATTTAACTGAAAATATTTGAATATTATGAAAATGCAATTGTTAGATGCACATACCTATCAAATATGTATATTGTATGTAATAGTAAACGTTGAAGCCTGTATCTATGATCTATCTCCGCTCCAATTAATGAAGCCAATTACTTGCAGGTAGCTTGGGAGGCTCATTAAGACGATTGTGGCATTTTAACTGAAGCCTAATTGGACGCGCTCACGAAAGGACCAACTGCGTCCCTTGAATCAATTCAACTTGACTCAACATAGTTGGACTTAACCTTTTGAGTGAAGATTCTGATAAATCACAATAAATGGGATGAGCAGGTTGTCCCAATTTTTTTAAACAGAAAATCTCATGCTTCGACAAAATTGCCAAAAACTGACAGTTGGACTACAATGTCGGTTGGAAAAATATCAGTAACAAATATTTCATGCATCAACGGCTCATGTTTATAAACGACTATAAACGGGTCATGTTTTCAATAGTTGCACATAATAATTTTCGTAAATGTTTCATCGGCGCGTTAATAATCTGCTTCCCCGCGCTGGGAAAATGCATCACGCCAAAGGGTTGTGGGCCAAGCATCGATTAGATAAAGTTATGACCGCGGAAGATACTTGACAAGCTCAGACTAGGCTCCTCAATCAAACATTTAATACAATTCCCGAGTGTTTGTGAGTGTGAACAGGTGTATTCAAATGAATACAAGGTCGCCAACAATTAGTTTGGTACGATCTTAATCGAAAAACAACTTTTTTTCAATACCCTTGGGGATTCCTTAGGGTTTCAAATTGGGTCTATTCATATTAAGCTTTACTGTTATCACCAACGATATTATGCGTCTTAATCGTCGATTGGTAGGGTAAACTACCCTATGTAATTTTTCTAATATTTTAGGTGTTGCATTATTATGTATAAGCACGGATATTGGAGCTGTTATTTTTATTCATTTATTTATTGACAATATAATATTACAACTCTTAATTAGTACAATATAACTATATAAAATATAGGTATGATAAAATATATAATTAAAGCGACAAGCGGCTGTTTTATTGTACTGATGTTTCCTACCTCCCTAAATAGATGAATCTGTACTAGGAAAAGCAGTTTGGTTTTTATTGCTTAATGTGCCACTTCCGTCATCTGATCGATGCTATAATAATATTTAAAGCTATATATAATTGGTGTCGTTCCAGGCCGAAGGTCGAGAGACAAACCACCTGAAGTGTCACCAGTGGGGTGGACGCGGTTGTGTCCTGGTTCTAAACCAGAACGCTTTGTTCATCCCAACCTCTAGAGGGTAAAATATCCTTCGGGTCGACGTTTGTAAGGCGTTGAATACAACTCAAATGACTGAGTTAATTTGCGAGGGCCTATTCTAAAGTATTCTTAGCAATATAATATTTATGATAACAATGACCACTTCTCAGTTTGGCTGAGAAGAAAGAATAGACCAAGGAAGTACTTACAGTTGGTGGTTTGGCTGCTGGGCGCGTCTCAATACGTAACTGATGGAATGGCTGCAGCCATTGGGGGAAGATGACTAGAGGCACTTGACACTTCACTTATGCACTAACTATGGTCTGTGGATCTTAAATAGCGGTATTCGAGTAATAAAGTTTAGTTATATCACAATTTGTATAGTTATAGTATGTCTGCTTTCAGCAGCGGAGTTAAACCAACTGGAGCCTACCTGTTTTTTAGTCGGTAGGTACGTGCGTTTAATACGCACCACGTTCTTGTAATGTTTATGTAACATTTATGTAAAATTGAGTAAATCGAAGTATGATTATATATGGTAATACTACTTTATTAAATAGCGATCAGGTACAGCTGTGATTTCGGGTCCACAGCATGTAAAACATATCCTCACGTTGAGAGAGGTCAGGAATGTTTTGAAAGATGTATTTTGGGATTTGCTTAAACCGACAGATTTCATTTAAAACATGGTGACAACAAAATATTAACTTAGGCCCAATTTCAATAGCAAACCGATGAGGAGGCGTCGGACGTTTTCTCACTCTAACGTCCGTGTCATTTGCATAAAAGGAAATGCAATTACTTATTCACTTGGTGAGCGAAACGCATCTAGTAAAATTCCTAGTTTAATTCTGCATTAAATCTTTTATTTTTTGTTCCTATATATATACATATATATATATATGGTAAAATTGTATAATGTATTGCTTAAATACCGTATTTAGATTATTTTTACGTTATAATAAGTAAACACCGCTAGCTTACTTATATAAAAGTCTGACAGTACTGACATTTGGAAAATTCGAATGCTTTTTAATATTTTAAGGAATTATTTTTTTTTCAAATAAATTATATAGCCAGAATGTTCAAAGAAAAATTAATACTGAATGCACAGCTAGTTGCATTGCTTGAGGTAATGCACGCTGGTTTAAATACAGGCCTGTATTTTATGAAAGCTTTTCACTCTCACCTATCTATATGTGCGATATGCAATACGATTAAACTTTCATTAAAGTAGTGAATAAATGATTTAAAAAAAGAAATGATAATTATAAAAAACAGTAAAAATGTAACGAATATGACGTATAATGAATGAGAAGTGAATGGATTAATGGATATTTACAATTTACTTACGTTTAATGTAGTTTATATGAAAATGAATCGTCATGGCTAAAAATAAAAAGAAAAGTGTAAAATAAATGCACATTACGTGCAAATCGTTTAGATATAGTAAAATTGTATAATGTATTGCTTATTCAATTTTAATTAGTCTAATTAGTAAAAAGATTACTATTATATTCATGGCATATTATATAAAGTGTTACGTTTTGAGCATAGTTCGTGTTCGTTTTATTTAATAAGAAAAGATCTGTTGATCTGGTAATTCGTTGTGATACTCTAAAGTGAATACTTTGTAGAAGCTCTGGACCGTCTATTTATTATTGAGAATTTATATAAGAAGACAGTATCAAACACTTTCCTTCTGGTATCCAAACTGGGAATTTGGTGGAAATCTTCAGCTTTTTGGTAAGTGTCAAATGAGATTTGACGACGCCAACTTAGGTGTCTGAGAAAGTTATTTTGAATATTTTCTGTTATACTTACATATACTTTATATGAGGGACTCCAAATGACAGAATTCCAAGTGTCTTTTTTACCTCTATCTTTATTAGTCAGTTGGGCTACCCTAGTTTCGGAATGTATAGATACTTCAATTTATATTATCTTTATGTAATGTGACATACATACAGTAATTCCCTATCATAAAAAAACACGAAATCGCTCGAACAATTTCGGGGTAATGAGTAAAATACATATTTTTTTTTTTAAAAAACATACAGATCCAATTGAGAACCTCTTCCTTTTTCGGAAGTCGGTTAATTTTCCATAAAATAAACTAAATTCAAAATAAACGAAAAATAATGAACAGCCTATAAAGTCAACATCAACATGACATGAACGTATTTTAATCGTAAAACTTTTGTGCTTTTTAATGTATTACTTTAATTTAATTAATGTAATTATTTAATCTATTTTTGTGTAATTTTACGAAACTAATACGGAACCATCCTTGACAAAATATCAAATGCAAAAAATATTCAAAATCGCCTGAGTTTGTGAACATATCGAATTGAGAAACTCATTTTTTTTTTTTGAGTCGGTTAAAAATAATATGCTGTAGGTCACATCCGTTACAAAATGGTGGATTGTCGATCCACGTTAAAACGAGACAAACACTAAGCTTTTTTAAAAGGGAACCCTAAGACGTTTACGAACAAAAAAAACAAATAAGTTTTGAATTAATTTGCATATGACTTATTAACCAGAGTACATTAAATTTCATAATACAGGTATGTTTTACGATATCAATAAAATTGATTTCCTCCTTATTACGTGCATTTTTCCTCGAACTAATAAAGCGATTCAAGGCAAGTGGGTCGATGATAAACTGTTTCGCGACAGGTCTTATTGAAATGCTAAATACTCAAGAAAGCAGTGCACGTCGCCCGCCCAGCGTTCGAAGGCGGACATCGCGTCTGCAATTCGTCTAAATCAGATAGTGTTAAGGAGTTCGGCATCTAATGCAATGATTTCCGTTTCATTATTGATTTTAGCATTGGTGATTATAATTGCGGGATCGAAAGCTCTCTTTGGCAACGCTAAAATAAATGAATGTGCGAAGCGCTTATCAGGACCATGGCCCTTACCTTTCATTGGAAATATGCTTACTCTGGCCGTACCGCAGAAAGGTATTTTGCACAATAGTGATAATCTTCAAATAAATATTTTATGTAACATTTTTTGAAACCGAACATTTGTATTTTATGTCCGAAACTATATATTTTCTTAAAATCACATAAAAACTGAAAAAATATTTGGACACATAACATTCTTAAAAATTGTGTACCCTCGATTAAAAACGTGTCCCACTTTTTTTAATATAAACTACGATATATTTTATTTTTTTCTACATAAAATAACTAACCTGTCTTAATTTTATTTCTTATTTGTAACATCCACTCTGTAACAACAATTATACTAGTAATTAAATCTATGGGGATAGTGAATACTGTGTCTCACTATTGTCTATGCTAGGGAAACTGCCATTTTGTATTTTAGTTATCACTTACTTGTAAGCAGTGATAATGTATTTGTGTATTTTTGTGTAAAATTGTACATTTTGTAACAAAGGTAAGTTACTAATATTTATGAATTTGCATTCGCCAATAGCAGTACCAGAATTGCCTCTTAAAATAGACCGTAGAACCATTTAGTTCTAAACATAATTTTCATAATTCATAATGTTTCGAGATTTTAAGATTAACGATGATTAGATATTTATATTCCACTTTGTAACAATTCTTCTGTTTTGTGGGGTGGATTTCTTTGTAACAAAGTGGAATTAAAGTAAAGGTCATCGTATACTAATAAAAACTGCAGTTAAATAAAAATAATTCGGATTATTCAATATTGAAAAATTTGTGTCATAAATAACCCAATAATTTTATATCCTTTGAAATAATGAAGTATTAAACTGTAATAATTATTTTGCTAAATTAAACTTGTATTTTTCTGTTTTAATAATTATTTGTATTATTCTTTGATGTACATGATTGTACATAATGCATGTCACATGTCGTTTGCTGTTGTTTATTTTACATTTACAATAACACATTTCCAATAACAAACATATTATATTGATTTGTACGCAATGAAACTTATTACATGTATAAATCTTTAGTAAAAAATAAATATTGTATTAAAACGAAGTATCGTCTACAAGTAATGCATGAATTCTAAATAAAAGAAAGCTAAATAAATGAAAGGAAAAAGTATTAATTCTCATTTAGTCCCCAAAAATCTTGCTTCTCGTAAAAGATGTTTAGATATAAAGACGTCCATTGCTTATAAATAAGTATTGTAATGTCATACGAATATCATGCATC
Source organism: Neomicropteryx cornuta (assembly GCA_020383195.1). NCBI lineage: Eukaryota > Metazoa > Arthropoda > Insecta > Lepidoptera > Micropterigidae > Neomicropteryx > Neomicropteryx cornuta. The sequence goes on along the minus strand of JAHKQU010000008.1, from coordinate 15,247,823 downwards.
TAGTATAGGGTTGCCATAAATGGTTTGGCTCCGACCGGGACTGATATCAATATAAGGGAGTTATAGGAGGGGGGGGTACCGCCCCCCCATAGGACTCAATCTGGTTTGTGAAAAAAAGAAATCTTTCAATGGTTCCCTGCACATTTTCAGAATACGTTCAATGGCCGGGAACAAAGACAGTTAACCGCCTAGTTTTTGAGTGAGATCCTAAATTACCACGAATTACATCAGCTCCCTCACAAAGGTATTTCAGTCTTTCATTCCGTACTGTAAATATGGAAAAATATATTGACCCCACACTTTCACCGCCAGCCAACGTGATCTAACGCCGTCGCACGAATTATTCGCATAATTTTAGCAATAATATAAAAGCATGATTATTCGTTTACCGGGACATATGGTGGGTCAACCGGGACAACCGGGACCGAGTCTCTAAACCGGTGATATGTCCCGGTGTACCGGGACGTATGGCAACCCTAATCTAGTACCTAAGACGTGCATTTAAATTGAACTTCTTGAAGCTGGTCACCACTACTTGCTTATGTATGTAGTGCTTGTATGTATGTGTGTAGTGTTGCTTTATCTGACACATATTTACTTGTATTTATGTTTCCTCTTAGATATGATGAGGACTCTAATAGGCATGCTAAATGAGTTTAAGTCTCCGGTACGCCTATGGATGGGCCCAAGTTTATATGTTATGATTGATGATCCGGAAGATATTAAGGTAAGGTGCTATTACTAACCTAAATTAAATCTTATATTTTTTTAGAATGCGTTTTATTGATAACATTCCTAAAAAAATATTAGACTAAATAAACGCCACCTCACTTTCTAATGGTCAGTATATTCCTAAACGCTTGTTGAACACCACCGATTACTTTCAATTCTTATATTTCCTGGGGGGCAATTAATCATAACTAGATGTTACACTGAGTAACCGTTGCGCAATTTGATAATAATGAAGGTTTTCATATATACTAAAAACGATGCTTAATCACACGCAATTATTTATCTGACACTTGCATAAAATATAACCCACCTTCTTCAGTGTTGCTAAATCGTCTGTTCCACCCTGCATACATTTACGTAACCTTATGGCTACACATTCCGCTGCGTACGTAAAACGCGCGTACCACACGATGCCGCCATTCCGCGAAGGTTCACTGCATTCACTGCACGCGAAATATCGCACGCGTTTTTTAGTTTTTTATTATTGCCAAATAAGTACAAAACTTTAAAAATGTTTGTTTTTACATTTAAAATTATATTGCCATAGCTTTTGTGAATAAAACTCGAATCGTTTACCAGCAAATCCGTCAAACACTTTCAAACTAGCGCACTTTTCACATAACAATTAAACGTCAAAACCGAACTAAAATTTAAAAAAAATCAAGATTAGTCTATGCCATTCATAAATTTAGTTATACGCTACAAACCGCGCTTTTAAAAATTAATAGAAATGCAGTAAAACGATGGCGTGTTGAGACCTGGCGAATACTGCAATGACGGAATATCCTGTCATCGGTGCTGAGTGTCTTAAAGTTCTCCTTTGATTAATTTTATTGTACTGGTTAAAAGAGATTTGTTTACGAAACTGCTTCGGGGTGGTTGAAATTCATGAATACCGTAATAGTATTGATACATGTACCGAGAAGCCAAAAACCATTGAGTGGGACCTCGTCAGCTTTCTCAGGGATAAGATCCCTTTCAGCTGTACAACAGGTCTAACCTCTTGCACACTCGCCGCTACCCAACACCAGAATCCTTAGGTTTTTGTCACTTGATTTTAGCAAAACTCATTCTTCATAGAAGAATCAAGTGACAATAAGGATGCTAGCTTTCTTACTAATACGTCATCAGCCAGCCGTGAGTGCGCCAGAGACCTGTGTAGCGCTGGGATTTTAGCCGAAATAGAGCTCGGAAAAGTGTTGAATTTGAGAAATGGCGCTACTTCGACACACGCTGTAGGATTTTGTATAGCATAATCTCAAAAAACCTTATTGTAGCATCGGGTTATTTTATAAAATGCATTTTATATAATGTCATAGATTTATTAAAAAAATAACACAAAGTAAAATCGTAATAATACTGTAATTTAAGCCTCTTTAGCTACTAAATAAAAAATATCTGTGCATTATTTTAGTTACCTAGAATGTTTGAAAAAAAAAAAAATATATATGCTTACATAGATATGTCATACCAATATGTTTATGCCCAATGTATATATATATATATATCACTACTTCACTATATATAAGATATGTTTCTATACTAAATGTATACTACATTTATTTTTATATTGAATATTTATTTATTTATATCGAATATTTATTTACCTATATATTTAATAATTGTTTATTCATTTCATTTATTTGTTATTTTTTTAATTGTTTCATTTATTCATTTTATTTTTTCATATATTAAGTGTTCTTGAGTTAGAACACTAAATTGTATTCATGTGTGTGTGTGTGAAGGTGTGTGTGGGTGTGTATATCAGTGTGTATATTTGTGCCTTAGGTAATTTTATATTTTTCACAGGGTTTTGCGCTGGTCTATTGTATGCACTGTAACACTTCATATATAACCTTCCTTAGAACAGGTAACTCTTACCTAGTTAGGAAGGTTATAGACTTGTACTCATCGGTCAACTTGATTTCTCAATAACAAAAAAAAAAATAGGCCGACAAAATTGCACGTTTTTCGGTTGCGATGGGAATACTTACTGTAACAACTTTTACTGTATCACAACGCTTTATACTTAACTAAGAAAACGTTTATTTATATAAGTTATTATGTAAAATGATCTATTTTACAGACAGTATTAACTAGTCCATCAGCTGCCAATAAAGGGGATCCCTACGACATTATCCGAGAATGCATTGGAAATGGATTAATTTAGGCAAATGGTATAATGAGCTGCCACACTTTTATTATTACGTATTAGTAGCTATCATCATCAATCATCATGTATCAGTATCTATTATTGTCAATTGGCTTAGAAGTATTCTCTTCGTATGATGTCTTCTTCTGAGAATACAATGGTATATCTGCTTCCGAGCTCTTTGATCTTAGCATAAGTATAGTGGTGAACCAATTAAATTTTAATATAGTTTGAATATGGATAGGTATATGTACATATTATGACCTCCCTCTATTATCGGTCACAGGATTTTTTCGCAATGGTCACTGCCATTGTAATTTAAAAGATTTAATTATCCGCCCTGTTAAATGTGATGGAGAGGTTAAGATTGGGAGAGGTTTTGTGGAAATGCAAATGAGGCTTTTTAGGCCTCTGACAAGCTAAGATTTATTGCTCTGCGAATTTAGAGAAGACTATAGGAAAATTAAGGTACTTTGTTTTTTTTCAATTTGCAATTAAAATATAGTTCTTGTATATCATCGTTTGAGACACCGTTAAATGGTCTGAGGGCGCGAACAGTTCGCGCCTCAAACAATAGCAGCTAAGTGTTTTATTTAATTTCATAATTATATAGGCCCACAATTTGAAGTCGAAACTGATTGTGTAGCAAAGAAAATAATAAAATTTGAGCCAATTGTAGATGATTGCTCTCCGGGCAGTGCCGGAGATAACCGAGGACCGCTTGCCGTTTAAGTTAATTAGGCAGTGTAAATACACTGCCTAAAACGTTCAACATCCTGTCGAGAAAATCACGAGATAATCATAATCACTGCCTAACACGTGCGCGAAATCATCTTTTAATCATCCTTCACCATAGGCTGACAATTTACGAAAGTTCCTTTAGGGCTAGGTGTCGACAATGGCTGGTAGAGCTTCAAACTACCAACACTTAATTTTAGTTGTCTATGCTGGTCATACATTTTGTACGCAAGTAATACATTTTACATAAAGAGCATTTGAGGATTACAATTTACTGTAAAAATAAAAGTATGATTATACTATAATAAAACAGGATGTGCTGATTGATAATCATAACTTTGCTATCAAAGAATGGAATGCAGCGGAGCCGTAATCCTTTTATTGAAAGATGCTATGGAAACTTATGTACCTATCATTTATTTTTGTTTCACATTTTTCAATAAACATTTTCTTTCTTTCTTCTTCTGTCGTTCATACAAAAATCTTGATATTCCTGACACTTTTATGCCCAATGTAGGTTCGAAACACAAAGTGCACCGTAAATTAATATCTCCGCTAATGCACCCAAACAATGTCCAATCGTGGCTCGGGAAGATGGACCAAATCTTTAAGATATGCTCAGAAATGATTGGCGAAAACGTGGGCAAGGGCCCGTTCAACATAATAGACTACACGAAATACGCTTCCTTAGACATGGTCTCAGATGTCCTGCTGGGATACCCCATGAGTTTTCAAATGAATCATGACGCCGAACTTGCAGTAGCAATCGCAGGGTAGGTCCTTTATTTATTTATTTATACTAGTGGTCGCCCAATGGTCGAAATTCGACCGTAATTCATTAAACTTTTAAGTTTGAGCATTATTAAGGTTCTTATAAAACGGTGAATTACAACGTTAGCGTGTGTTGTTTGTCTTAATTCCCTCCAATACCTATGAAATTTAAAAATTAATGTTGGTAACACAATTACAGCTTGTATTTGTATTTATTTTTTGATACAATTCATTGACAGTTTTATTTTTTTCATATAAAAATGAGACTTTACATTCGAAGAAGTTTAAGCATTATTAATATTTTAGCTTGACATTAATTATTATATTAACACACTATTGAAAAGGGAACATTTGAAATCACACAAAATTCACAGCTCGAAACTCATTCTGTCAATCAGCTGTCAGTGGTATGAACGTTTTATTTTATTTAATTTAATCTTTTGTAACACATACTATAGATAAATGTTAGCTTTTTGCACTCCTTCTCCGCATAAACTTTAACTATGTCAAATCTCACACTCCTCCGTGCCGCGTATTAATATATAGATAATGTGATTCAACAAATTGACAATTTTTAAGAAATATACCTAGATAGGCAAATTTATACCGGATATTTAAAAATGGCCGATTAACGTTGTTTCGAAGTGAGCACTCTCTTCTTCCCTAGAAATTGTCTGTCCTAAGGAAGACAGTATATTGATTGTGCTACCGTCATATGTCAACCGTCAATTGCGAATTTTTTTATGCATATTAAGGTTAACAATCCTAATTAAAAAAATACATATAAACATGTAATATATTTATATGTACAGTCATCTGGCACTCGGAGCTTTAGCCTCGGCTGTCCCGAGCATTTAAACTTGAACTGAAACGCGTTTTTTTTTTGTTATTAACCCAATTATTTAAAAATGTCTTCAATTTGTTCACAATACATTTAAAGTCGACCCGTATTTAAACAACAATTATTTAGTTTTTTAGATAACATCTGTGAGTATTTTTTTTTTAGTTATTTGCATCGGGTTATTTCTTATATTTAGCTCACCCCATTTAGAATAGGTAAAAGAAGGATAGGTGATAATATGGTAATTCCCAAAATCTTATAGGGAAACTACAGAACAGAAACATTTTTTCCGTGTTTATGTTTTAAAAATAAACAAAATTAATAACCATTGAAGAAGTGCCAACTCCAAACGTGGAGCGGCGATCGCGACAAGTGGCGCTGATGAGACAAAACATTGTAAGCACGAAATCAGACGCTCAATAAAATTGCTACAAAGACCCAAGGTTCTTTTTTTTTCCAAGAAACCGTGAACACAATATCAACAATATTTTGGTATTAGTAATGTTTATAAAGTTTATAGTAATATTTTTGTACAAATAATAATGAGAAAATTGTTAGTGCCCAAATTTATACCATTACACCAAAACTAGTCAACTTGAAAGTAATATGAAAAACCGCGTGTGTGCTCTACGACATTCGTACACATCATAATCATAGACATTTTTACAGAATCTACACTTTGATTTCTGAGAGATTATACAGAGTATGGCTCCATCCCCGATGGATTTACAAATGGACTAAGGATTATCCACGAATAAAGAAATACTTACAATATGTTGATAAATGGATATTAGACGTGATAGATTACCATAAATCCAGAAGTTCTATTGAAAGCGCAAAAGGGGTGAATGGTAAGCTGATGATTTGCTTATCACAGAATAAATAATAGTTCTATTATTAACTAGCAGGTCTAACAAACCTAGGGCCTCCAACTCGGGCCTATGTGGTCCTGATGCGTCATTCATTAATTACCTTTTGACGTAAAAATGTAGGTATCATTACCGTAAGAAAATACGTATTATTATTTTAAAAACTCCCGTGTCTCTCCGTAAACCAAATTTAATTTACATTTGGTAATTAATTCTAAGGGTTACAAATCTTAAATATATTCCTATACTATGTCCTTCTACCATTGACTGTCGGTCATGGTATGACTGTCAATTCTTGAAATGTTTGTACTAAGAAATTGCAAGTTTTGACAATTGAGCGATGCGTTTGCGATTTGGAATGGCCCAAGCACATCTGACCTCGGTCAGTGATTTCCATGACAGCTACGCTTTTTTTGTGCAATCCTAAAATGACTCCTAAATTGTTTTCAGGTAGTTCTGCAAATGATACTGCGTTGTTACAGTATTTACTCAATACACCGGATGAAAATGGACATTATTTGTCTCCAGAGGAAATTCAAAATGAAGTTTATTCGCTGTTTACAGCTGTAAGTATGTAATGAGTTCTGTATAAGGTAACATGACCATACTTCCCGCTTTACAGGATAATGTCCCGCTATAGTCCCGTTTTATTATATGCGGTTCACTAATTTGGCCCAAGACCTGTGAATAGCTTACAAATAGGTTCCAAACGCAGAGCGAGACCACCCGCTTGTGCGCAGACTAACTTTCGGTCGTGTACTCTGTGAGTGTGGTTTTTTTATTTTTGTTAGTTATTCTTGTACTTTATTTTGTGATTTGTACAAATATACAATGCCTAAATACAAATGTACATTTAATTCTGATTTGCAGGTTAAATTTTCATTTATTCAACCATCGATCGTTGACTCAACAACCATCGATCGATGCGATAAACGTCGTACGAAATCAGAAACGTCTGTCCTAAAAGCTATGCTTACTATAAAATAAAACCCGTTTAGATTATTAATGGAATCTCCTGTCCTTTTAAAACTTACTTATTCCCTTATAGAATGCATATCGTTTCATTTAAGTACATTTTTGTTAAACACTATAACATAAGATTTTCGAAAACAACTTAGATTACACATTTCATAAGGGAATTGGTGTAGGTACTAACTACAATAACTAGACAAATAAGTTTCAAGTGCAAATAATATTTTGTAAATTTTAACTGCGGTGTTTAGAAAAATAAAATTAATTTTTCTTTGAACATTCTGGCTATATAATTTGTTTGAAAATTTTCAATCTATAAAAATATTAAAAAACATTAGAATTTTCCAAATGTCAATACTGTCAGACTTTTATATAATGTAAACTAACGGCGAACGCCTATTATAACATAAGGAATCATTTTTTTTTTTTTTTTATTACAGTAATGCACCATGTACAACCCCACAAAGGCTGGTGCCTTTTCCGTGGGTATCTTAGCTTACAATTCAACAATATAATTACACATTTTTCTTATAACTATGGTGACACTTTTTAAGACACCTTAATTAAATTTAAAATAAAATTAAAACACTGCGCGCTGACACCAATCCCAAGTAATCCTTCCTTTATACAATATAATGTAAATGTATACTAGAGACGTTGAGTAGTCACTCAATATAATAAACATACATAATAAGACAACAACATAAACAACAGCGTTACAGCATAAGTAATAATTAAACAAAAAAACATTCAATGCACGTATCACACGAGCGGAAACGCTAAATCTTATAGGCACTATCAAGTTTTGATGACAAACGTACACGGTAAAATCACGGTACGGTATGGTATGGTATGGTACCTACACGGAAATTCTTGGTCGCCTTCATTGGATGCAATATATATATATACAATGTTGTTGCATAGAATGTTTATGTTCAGACACGCAAGTCCGAGAGCAGTGAGATTTTGGTCACCATAGTAGTTCTAGCCCTTTTTAAAAAACCATATATTTTAATTTAAGGCAGAGGATACCGTAGCCACAGTCACAGCCTTCGTATTTCTGATGCTGGCCATGAACCAAGATATCCAAGACAAAGTCTGGGAAGAGCAACAGCAAATATTCGGCAATAATATTGAAACTGAAGTCTCACCGCAGCACTTATCACAAATGGTTTATTTAAATATGGTTATAAAGGAAGTTGTGCGAATGTTTCCAATTGCACCTACATTAGTGAGGAAACTCAACAGGGATTTGGTAATTGGTAAGCTGATTTTGTTTCAACTCTAGCTTTAATTGATGTTTCATTAGATCCAATTAAATTAACAGCATAATACGAATAAAGAGGAACTAATATATTTTAGACTTACTAACATAGAGGGTTTAAGTGTGATGGTGGTAAAGCGAGAAACAGAAACTACCCTATTCCGGTTCAGTTGATTTGAACGGCAAGGCACAACATCTATCATCTATCACAATATTCTAATTTGATTAGTTCCTCGCAATAAACCTCATCAGAATTGAATGGTATGGTAAATGCAATGTTTTCTGCCTTGCAGAATGAGTTGTGAATACCATGAATTTAGTATATCGATTTTTACAAATATGTCAAAAAATACTTAGCATTGAAATGCCTATTTAGAATGCTGTTAAACAGTTTTAAGGCACAAGTGATGTGAATTGCACCTTTTGTTGACGTTCTTGTGGATTATAAGCCTAAAAAAACTTAAAACATAACAAAACTTAATTCGGTATAGTAGAGCCCTGTGGCCGTTTTGCCCTCCTCCAGGTAGTCGATGTAGATCACACCTCGTAAATCCCAGAAAACGGTGGCCATCACCTTTTCTGCTGATAGCACAGTCTTCGCCTTCTTCGGAGCACGCTCGCCGGGTAAAGTCCACTGTTTCGACTGTTCTTAGTTCCTTGTTGATCCATGTTTCGTTGACGGTCACGAAACGACACAGAAACTCCTTTGGATTGCACTTAAACAGCGTCAAACACTGCTTTGAAGTGGTCTCACGGTTGCGCTTGTTGTCCGGAGTGAGCAAACGCGGCACACATCGCGCCGACAGCTTTCTCATGCCCAAAACATTATGCAGAATATGACCCATGCAATCTTTTGAGATGCCTACTATATCTTAGCCATCTCACACACCTTCAATTGGCGGTCTGCCAACACGAGATCGTGGATTTGTGTCATGTTATCCTCCGTGGTAGCTGTTTTCGGGGCACCTGGGCGTGGCTTATCAAAAACCGACATGCGACCACGTTGAAACTCGTTAAACCATTTTTTGACGGTCGCCATCGAAGGGGAAGAGTCACCGTACACAGCATCCAAGCACTCTTTGATTTCACTGCGAGATTTCCCAACCAGAAACAAGAATCGAATCACTGACCGATATTGCTTTTTCCATTTTTCTAAAATCCGCTGACAGGTCCGCTTGTCAAAAATGTCAAAACAAAACTACTGTCAAAATTCGGATGAAATTTTGACAGTAGCCGTCTACGAGAATGTATTACACGATAGTAAATTTATCTTGCGATAGTAGCTCCATTAAGCGGTGAGGCTAGGTACTTATCGGACCACCCTCGTAATTAGCAATCTATTTCTAAAATTATTTTTTATAATGTTCCTTTTTATTAATAATTATCATGATTTTGAAATCTCTTTCCTCAACTTTAGGAAAGTACAGCATACCAGAAGGTGTAAATGTGATGATAATGGCTTATAAGACTCATATGGATCCCAAAATATGGCCTTCTCCAGAAAAGTTTGACCCAGAAAGATTTAGCAGTGAAAACAGTCAAAACAGGCATCAATATGCATTCCTACCGTTCAGCGGAGGTCCAAGGAGTTGTATAGGTATTACATTCTTTCAATGGCAGATAATTCTACATTTTTGTTACGGCTACCAAAATAATTTTACTCATTTCAGGAAAACAATTTGCGTACACAGCGATGGATTGCCTCATTAGTAACATCATTCGCAGATATACATTCCACACAGAGTGGAAAATGGAAGACTTGGAATTGACCAATGATATATCTATAAGGTCGATTAATGGCTATATGGTACAAATCAAGAAACGTGTGTAATACGGGGAAAAGAGGATTTTCTAATTCATTCTGTAATTTCTATAGAAGAAAGCTTATAATTTAATTATCATAGTTAAAGCTGATAAATATAATTACTATTAATTTATTAACGGGATTTACATTATAAATAATCGTAAATATTTGAAGTGCTTCAGTTAGGCCATTGCTTTTATGGCTCAATGTTTCGAATGGTTTATAAATATTTGAGTTTACTATCCATATCAAGAAACATCTGTCTCTTTTATTGTTTGTTCGCTTTTCACTCGAATTGATTTTGATGTAAGTGGTATTTTTGAAATTGTACTTATTCCCTTTAACAAATTGTATTTTTTGAGATATTTTTTAATTTTTAGATATGCTTCTTATTTGTGGTTTTTTTTAAACCATTTTAAAAGCAAAACAAAATCTATTACTTTGATGTAACTCGGTTGCAAGCATACGAGCCTCGTGAGACAATTTATATTAACTTTCCCATTCCATATTTTTATGAAAAACAAAACAGAAATAGTTTTTTGTCGTTCGGATTACAGACTTGAAATTTACAATCCAGAAACCCCTTAAAATACGGAAAAGTGAAATGAAGCGGACATTTTCCGTACTATTTGAATTACATATTAAACATAAGATAAATCCTAAAGCCCTGCGGGTACAGATTCCAGTAGGCTTGATTCGGAAACATAATAGCCACAGGAACAAACTGTACAAAGCTTGCTTTTGAAGTGAACACAATGGGGCCTACATCATTAGGGATTGTAGAAATCAAATCAAACTTTTGGTGTTACATTTTTTTATTTTTTTTAGCAAGCAAAGTAAAATCTTGTAAAACAAGAAAAATTAAATTGACCACAGTTGTCAAAACATAAATTAAGGAAAATATGTTATATATTTAACCTGTAAATATACAATACCGCATAATTCTATATATACTTTATTTGATCGCGTTATATTATATTGATAGTGTCAGTTGCATTTAGTGAGCACTGGTGTTGTTTCAAGCAATTAGAAGTAGATATTTGTATATTTTCGCAGAAGTTAAGCTAAATAATTTCAAATGATTGTATTATCACTTAAGCAAATATAATGTGTAACTAAGGGTTACAAACATTAATGAAATACTTAAATTAAAGTTATTATTGCAATAAATGCAAGGAAATTAATAAAAGATCAATTGAGTTATAATGCTCTAGAGGTTGATCAGCAAGGCCTCCTGTCCGGATTGCGTTTGCGCGGAGCGGCTTTCAGAATATTGTCCACGCGTAAAATCATTTCCGCCGCCTCTGTTGCCGACAACAATACCTGGCGTTTCACCAGGAAAGACTCTGTGATGCCCATCTTCTTCATGCATGCAATCTTACCCTCCTCCATATCTGCCAAACAAAAAACAAACTTTTTATATACACTACAATATATTTACTATATTTATAATATGCTAAAGTTGTCCTTGCTGCCCCGGCTGCTATGGCATCCGATAGTCACAAGAGATACTTCACGCGTGATAGTTTAACAAAATTTATAAAACTTTTTATTTATGATTATTAATCAGTAATGATTACTATTAATAATCATTTGTGAAAGTGCTATGTTAACAGTTTATAAAAACATTTTCTAGACAAACTATTTCATACCTATCTATTATACATTCCCATTCTTTGCAAACACCATTATTGGTTTATTGCAAGGGAAATTATTTCTTTACAGCAAACATTTCTATTGACACACATTAGCTGGAGTATACTGAAGCTAGTGGGTCTTGAATTGGTGGGCATGTTCAGATCGGTTTTAGATGAACTTTTAAGAATATTTTCTGTTCAACCGTAAAACTTAAGGTAGGTGTAGGTAGTAAAGGTATTTGGTGATATGCATAACTTGAACACAAAAAATAACATTAAAACCTGCACTATATTTTTTTAACTTGTAAAAATGTTTTTTAGGGATGTTTCCTTAGCTCAGGTAACAAAAGCAATGTTTTCAGAGATTTGAAAGCACGTTAAAATTTAAAGTGATCTACTTTTTAAATGATAGAAATTAGGAGAGAAGTTTTGTTAATTTTAGATGTGAGGGGCCTACTGGGCTCTGGCGATCGAGATTTCAATAGTTTCTCGTAAAAACACACCTAAATTTATATAATGCTGCATTTATGAAGAATATTTGGACGATTTTTACTTCATAATTGTACAAAATAACATTTTTTTATAATTTATTTACATTCTTATTTTTAAACTTTTTAGGAAATTAGGAAAGTGAGAATATAATAGAAACATTATTAAATAATTTCATAGACGATACAAAAAGCATGTAAGCGATTTAACAGGAGAATGAAAATAATCATGGGATTAACATAGCATGATAATAAAACCAGAAACAATATAAAAAATTGCATATACAATTGCAAATTGCATTACAGACTTCCTTATAACAATGGTTTAAATTTAAGTCATGTGGCCAAGCTTACACAGATGTCCCAAGACCATTTCCGTTAAAAAAACACAGCGAATTGATTCTTCGATTTTTAGATTTATTTTTAAGAAACTATCAAAATTACAAATAGTTTCAAAGAAATACAATGTTTAAGTTTCTATTCTAAATCGTGTAAAACAGCTATTTTTCATTCGCTCCTCCCTCGGATAACTATGTCACTGGGTCACTGTGCCAGCTGCGTTGTTCGAACTCCCTATTAGGGCAGAGCTGAATGATCTCTGTCAGATGTCACTGGTCGAACAAAGGTCAATCTAAAAAGAAGGGGTAACTCCTTACCCCTTCTCTGGGGTTGTAAGAGAGATGCTATTGGTGGACAGATTATATTGATTTATTGATTGATAAAATCTATTTACACCAATTTTATTACAAAAATAATAAATATTTGGTGATAATCATTTTCGCATTTTGTTATATAACTTCTTACTCTTAATAGGGAACATAAACACCCCCTGAAGTCTGCGGGAAGCCTACAGATCCACACATCTCTCGCCACCCCACCCCATACCTAAACTGCCACTACGACAAGAGGTTAAATAAACTGTAGCATAATTCTCAGCCTAGTTTGTGATTGGACTGAGTATGAGAACTTACCAAGGCCCATAGTGTTGCGTCCTTCAGCATGATGCGCTCGCAGACGCGAAATCAAATCAGCACTGTCGAGGCCGGCATTGTCAGCGACGGCGCCGGGCAATCGTCGCAACGCAGTTGCCATAGCCTCTGCGGCAGCTGCCTGCTTTCCAGCTGTCCTCGCTGCTACATTGGCTGCTGCCTCTGCCATCAGCATTTCTGATGCACCTCCACCGAGAACAGCGCGCGGGTCTCGAATCGCCGCTGACAGGGCACACACCTGTAAAATTATTATAAACTGATAAAACAAACGTATTATGATAACTCCCATGACCCAATTGTAATATATAATATAATACTTTACAAAATATTGTATTGTATACAGATTGTTCAGAGACCATTACCAAAACATAACGGGTTGTTTACGTTCCCTATTATGAGTAAGAAATTACATAAAACAATAGGAGCGCTGATGTAAATTGCCTTTCATGCGGCGACAAACCGTTTAATATTATCATGTAAGTTTACTTTATTTTTTCCTCAAAAACCATGACGAATTTTAATATCAATTACAAATGATATTTGAAATTGCCCTATTAGCTGATTTTTTTTATTGGAAAGTCCTTTTTGACAGTTGTGACTGAAAGGTTCTTGTTATCATAGTGTTTTGATTTTATTAGAAATACGGTCGTTCCTGCGGCAACATAACAATTATACAGGTTGTATTTAAAATCATTACCATTCTTTTAGGAGGTTGTGATTGTTCATATAGGTATATATTAATCAGAAAAAATACTCGCAATTACGACAAAAACAAATCCAAAATTTAATAGAAATTGTTTTAATTTTGAGAATGCGGTGAACGCAAGGCACAAGGTGTAGCAAGGACCGCCCGACAGTGCGGTTCGCGAAGTACTTCGAAAAAAAGTAGATACTTTGGAAGTTTTTTAATTATATAATTATTTTATTAAGATTTCTTTTACTACTGTTTTTTTTTATGAAACCAGTTTAGTTGTCAAAACTCCTTAAAGGACAGTAATGATTTTAAATACATCTGTAAAAATAACAGTTTGAGCATTAGAGCAAAGCAAGAGTATGCATTTCCCATGAACAAAAGTTAAAATTACCGCATCATGTAGTGAGCGTTCGGCCTCATCTATGATCTGCTGTGTGGCACCCCTGATAACAATGGTGCATGCCGACCCAAGTGCCACCCCTGAGAAACGGATCAATGTTTCTTCTCCAATCATTACCTAGAACAAACAAAACATGTATATTGGTAAAAATAAGAAACACTTATAACCAGTTTCCCATTATAGAACCTATCTAAGATATACAAATAAAAAAAAACAAATGTAATTTACTTTTTGTATTCATTCAATTTTGAAATATTTCTGTGTAAAGAAGATTTATCTTTAAGAAATAGTACCTAGGATTGAAATTTGGCCGTAAATTTACAGTAAAATTAAAATGCTCATATATTACCTAAGTACATAAAAAAAGGTCCAAGTGTTAGTTTCATATGCATTAAACAGCACAGTTATTATTTTTTGTGTGCCAACAACTTTCATGCTTTCCCGGTTGAAGGGATTTTGTACAAAGTCTGAAGTTGTCTCGTTTCAGCGTGGAACGCATATGACTAACAAAAGTTTTACTTAATAGAAAAAAATACACTTATTTTCTCCGCTTACTTTAGAATCCTCATTTAATTTAATTTTATCAGTTCATCAGGCTCTGGCAGGACTATATTGTAAACGTAAATAAACGTTGCTTTTGGTAGTACTGAAAGTGGAAACTCACCCATATCGTGGAAACGTAAACTACCTCTCTACCCTGTCTCCTGATTAAGAAAATCGAAACCTTATTCAGTTATCCTAAAATTATTTGAAAATTACAAAACTAATGATGAAAATTGCTTGCATCTAATGGACGTATCAAACTTTTTCCTAAAAACGGATGTATGATCGATCAACTCCGAAACATCAAGTGTAAATTTCGTGTGACTTATTAAATTAATCCAAAGATTACAGATTTTATTTTACGTGGTAATTAAAGTACTCAGTTGTTGGGAGTACTAGGAGCAAGTAACTGACCAGTAAAAAAAATAACCATGGTATTTAGAGAAGTGATTATTCGTAAGAAACCTTGTTTGCTCTTTACTAAAAAAAAACATTGATAATGGCAATAGAAAAAAAGTTAAGTTATTCAATCTATATAGCATAATTTATGCAATTAACCTCATGGCAAACGACCCTTTTAACCGTCGTATGAGTTAAAAATCAATTAAGAGGCAATCACATACTGCAATGTCTTGCTTCCTGAGCAGGCGATTATCCTGCACACCCAGAAAGGTCATTTCAAGGCAATTAAGTTAATTGCATTTAATCTCAGATGAGTGATTAGCACAGTTGTTAACATTACTTGCACTTCATTTAGCCATCAAACAGTGTTCAGCATTTGATGCAATGATTTTGTTCATAATATTAGCATTGACATTGGTGATTACTTTTTCAGGTTGGAAAGTGTTCTTCGGCAATGACAAAATAAATACATGTGCAATGAAATTACAGGGGCCAAGGCCCTTACCACTACTAGGAAATGTGCTCACAATGGCAGTACCACAAAAAGGTATAATATACACATTCAGCATTGTTTTTTAAATTTAAAAATAGATTTTTAACCTAAAGTTAAAATTAAATATACTACTGATAATGTAAATAATTATATTATATTTATATCATATACAATATTTTAATGAATGAATACATATATTTTAATGTATCCATTTAAACCAAATTTTGTCAAAAATTGAATTTCTTATTATTGTCACGATTTTTCTCACTAAGCAATTATTTATTGCAGGTTGATTTGTACAAACATCTGCGTTTTTATTTGTTCATAATTTTCCTTAAGTAGATGAATGACCTTTTTACCTTATGATACTGATGTTAGTGTTTCAAAATTTCTCTTTGTGTTTATTTTGTTTGATAATTACTTTAAAATATAATCATTTTTAATTATTTATTTTCAGTAAGTTTTTAGTTGCGATTTTTTCACCGCTAAGGAGCAAAACAAGCCCGGCCTCCTTCAGGACTAGGTGTCGACAATGGCTTCTAGAGCTGCAAACTACCACTTAGTTACGTTTTATATAGTTTTCTATGCTGGTCGTACATTTTGTATTTTGTTTTGTATATGTTATATAAAAGCATGTGAGGATTACAATAAATAAGTGTAAATTATATATTATATATAATAAAACAGGATGTGCTGAAAATCAGCACCCTCCTCTCTCAGACAGGAGGGCAGCTGAGTACACTCCTTTTATTGGAAAATGTGATTAAACTTACTTACCTAACATTTATTTTTGTTTTAAATTTTTCAATAAAGAAACATTTTCTTTCTTTCTTTCAAGTGCCTCAATGCTTGCAGCTTTTCTCAAATGACATTACATTTATCTATTCTTTGCATTTTGTTTGATACAGTGATAATGGTAATATCAGGTGCAATTAGTATTCAGTACATTATAAAGTTTATACCTGTCATGAACAATTTTTGATAATTTGAATTTGATAATTTGATTTTTTGAATTTGATTATTTGAAAATTTAATGAAAGATTTATCTAATTTCGTAAACTGTTTATTTAATAAACGACGAATGCATACAGAAGTTCATTTAATTTGTTTCTCAAATTGTAACTGATATAGGTACCTATCATTATTTTTTAATTTTTGTTAAATACTTTTGTATTAAATTGCGATTTTTGTTTTTTACAAAACCACCATTTAATCAAAGTTATTTGATAAAGTGCGTCTAATTTTATGAAATGGTATTGGAAAAATTGAGATTTTTCTATAGGTGGTTGTAGTGTTGTCAGCTGTTGTAAAATGAGATGGGTTAACAAGAATTTAAGATAAATATTGCTATTCCAAAACCATTGGTATGACCTGGTGCCTACAAAATAATTTTAAATAACTTGTACATTAAAATTAAGTATTATTTGAGAATAAAATCCGCAATTTATTGAAAGCAATTTTGGTTTTTTCTAGACATGATGCAGACTCTTGTAAATGTACTCAACAAGTTTAAGTCTCCAGTACGATTATGGATGGGCCCACTTTTGTATGTAATTATTGATGATCCAGAAGATATAATGGTAATACAAAAAAAACTAAGTAAAAATAATAAATAATGTTTTGAACTTGCATGGGTATCATTTGCGAATCACACAATTAAGGAAAGAGGTGTTAAACAACAGTAAAATAGTGTTATATTAGTGTGATTTTAGGATTTTTTTATGGGAAACCGAGAGAATAACTGGAGGATTTACAACCTCCTAAATAGGTTTAAGAATTCATTACAGTACCAACGATCACCGATTCAGTACTGATTAATCTCCCTATTTCTATGACAAGATGTGGTATGATGCTACCAGAGTTGATTTTGAAGTACATTCAAGTAAAGCCTTATATGCCTTATATGTTATCTGGTAAACTTTAGTTCTTAGGAAAGCAGTAGAGGGTTTTAGACATGAGTCTAAGGCTTAACTCGACCAAATAAAATAAAATTAAACTTTGATGGCAATTTTCTTGCTGGTTCTTGGTTCTGAAGTGAAGTTATTCATTTTCATTTTCGAGCATGTTACCTTTTTATAGGCGGTTATATACGATTAGCAATTATTAAGATTATCTTTTCGAGACAGGCTCTAGAACTACTCAATGGATCTGATCAAATTTTCTTGTCAAACCAGCGAGAAATATACGAGGTGTGTTCAAAAAGTATCGCGACTTTTGAATTTTCGCGGGTTACGTATATTCGAATTTCGATTTTTTTGTGGCGTTATGTTGGTACTCATGTCTCTCACTTATGCCGACAAGCTCGGCCATTTTGAATGTTCACTTAATTGTTGACAGCTGCTTTGCTGGCACGTGTTTTGGATCGTCTTCGATTTTTACCTATTCAAAAAAATTGCATCAAAGAACCTGTATCAAATTTTGTGTGAAAAACGAAATTAAGTGCGCGGATGCATTCCGAATGTTGACTGTGGCAAACGGAGAAGCTACCTTGGACCGAAGCAACGTTTATCGGTGGTACAAAATGTTCTCAGAAGGCCGAGAAGATGTGAACGACGAAGAGCGTGCCGGACGCACGAGCACTTCAAAAACAGACGAAAAAATTAATGAAGTGAAGAAAATGGTATTGGCCAATCGTCGAATCACCGTTAGAGAAGTTGCTGAGGACCTAATCATATCGATTGGCTCGTGCCATTCGATTTTTATCAATGATTTGGGCATGAGACGGGTCGCCGCGAAATTCGTACCAAAAACAGCATCGCATGAACATTGCTAATGAGATGTTAAACTCTGTCCGCGACGACCCAAATTTGCTCCAGAGGGTCATAACTGGTGACGAATCGTGGGTTTATGGTTATGACGTGGAAACCAAAGCTCAATCATCTCAATGGAAGCTGCTACGCTTACGTTACGCTACGCTTGACGAGATAAAGACGGCATCGAAGGAGGAGCTGAACAAGATAAAAAAAAATGATTTTTTGAAGTGCTTCGAAGATTGGAAAAACCGTTGGCACAAGTGTATAATATCTCATGGGGATTACTTTGAAGGGGACAAAATAGATATTCATGAATAAGTAAATAATTTTAGAAAAAACACAAAAGTCGCGATACTTTTTGAACACACCTCGTATATACATCACTTTGTTATCTCCATGATTTGTTACGAGATGTTGTCTTTGTTTTCAGACGGTAATAACAAGCCAATCAGCAGTAAACAAAGGAGATGCATATGACATTATCCGAGAATGCATTGGAGATGGATTAATTCAGGCAAATGGTAAATGAGCTCAACCCAATTGCGTTAGTGATCAAAAAATGCAAAAAAATATAGTTTTTATTATAATTTACCGAGCAATTTGGTCGTCGGTAAATTATATGTGGGTGCCATTATGATAAGAATATTTCTAATGAAATCTTTTTATCATAAAATACTCTTAGAGCTATAATAGGGTTGATTGAAGAAGTTTTTTTATTTTTGCACATAAAAATGCCAATGATATCGAACACAATTTATTTATTCAAACGTCACACAGCTAAGCCAATTTGCACGAGAGTTAAGGAATATTGTGATGGAGAGAATTCAGAAATATACTTACAAATATGTAAGTAATTTATCTTATGACCAGAGATAAAAATATACATCTGGTCATAAAAAAAATGATAAGTGGTGAATATAGAATAACAATTAACCTTGTTCTGTTGATCCTATTTCAAAAATAACAAAATTCTTGTTACGCAAATAAGAGCATTTTATAACTTTTCTAATCACAATGCCAAATTGTCAAAAATATATTTATGTTTAAGTTCATTTTGGGTCTAGTTGAAAAAGTTAATATCCAAAAGTAATCCTAAACAGGAATGACCATATTAGTTTAACTTTTAATACAGCATAAGAGCAACAACTATGCATTAAGAATGCAATCAACGCCGAAGATGAGTTTACTCGTTTACCAAACCTAATAGAGATAATATAAGTCCTAGACCACTACTACCACTGGACTAAAACTAGAAAATTGCAAAAAAAAATTTATGGTTATTGCTAAATTTTCCAATCACACAAACATGTGTTTATAAATGGCAAATAGTACTCCTACAATCTGGCATGATACGAGACATCTAAAAACAGTGAAATTCGAATAATAAACGTATTCAGTGGGCGACATTTACATTTAATTACAGGTCAGAAACACAAAGTGCATCGAAAATTGATATCACCACTTCTGCACCCAAATTATGTACAATCGTGGCTTGGTAAAATGGACCAAATTTTTAAAATCTGCTCCGGGAAACTGGAAGAGAAAGTTGGCACTGGTCCATTCAATATATTCAACTACACGAAATACGCATCCGTGGATATGGTCTCAGATGTACTGTTCGGTTACCCCTTGGATGTTCAAGGAAATCATAACAAAAAGCTAATTGAAGCACTCGAAGGGTAAGATAAGACAGATTTCAAATATGAACAATTTTATAATAATTTAAACATTATATAATCAGATTTTTTAATTATTAATATTTACAAACCATTCTACGTTTAAACATAGTCTTTGTTTGAGGAAAGCAGCTTAATAAAATCGCAGATATATGTTTTCAGAATCTATAGTCAACTTTCTGAAAGATTATACAGAATTTGGCTTCAACCTCGATGGATTTACAGGTTGACTAAAAATTATCCACATACTAAAAAATGTCTACAATATTTTGGAAAATGGGTATCGGAAGTTGTGGAACATCATAATTCTAAAAGATCTATTGAAGTCGCAAAAGACTCGGATGGTAAGCTGATTTTGTTGGATTAATGTTTCAAGATATGTCTTATATGGAGATATTCAAATAAATCGTTGAAAATAATGATCTTTTAAGCCAATGTATGCACTTTTATCATGCAGTCTATTTATTGAAATCTATCAGATGTTATTGTAGTTGTCTAAAGGTTAAGGCGTATGACTACTGACCCAGAACTTCACTTTTAAAACATGAGAGTAACAAAAAGTCACTTTAGTCGTAACGCCAATTTTTTAAACCTCCACCTAGCAGAACGAACATATTAAAATTTGCAACTGTTAAGTAAGGGAATATTTCTACCTGACAACGCTTCCTCTCAGATCAACATTTTTAATCTAAAGAGTAGTAACATCGCCGTGCCATTGCCTACTATAATGAATGCTTTTTAAGAAGCATAGTGGGATACTCAACACTAACTTCTGGATTTAAGTAGCACTCACTTAGTGGTTATAACCAAATTTAGGATAAATAATTTCACACTTGAGCATGTTTTGAATATTTTCTATATAATTATGTGAGAGTATAAATAAATAAAAATAATAACGGAAAAAAGCAGTTCTTTGGCTATAACTAACAAAAATCTAATCCAAAATCAAAAATAAAAACGTCAGTGGTCGTGGGTTCGAATCCGCAGTCATATAATTTTTAACGCTTCATTACCACCTTCATTACCTTTGACTCTAGCACAAACACGTTTAGCGTAGTTGAGCAGGCTCCAAAAGAATTGTGATAGCAATTCCTTAAAAAAACATCCCAAAAAAAAGCAATGGCCCAAAGAACCTAGGCCGAGGGACATAGGCACGAGTCGCATGAGTGCCGAAGGCGCCGATTATATATCATCTGCAGAGCTTAGCTGCTAACCCAGATAAAACTGCTATTAACTACTCCTCCTAAACCTATAAGACTCAACCAATATACTTATTTAACAAATCTTATATTCTTTTCAGGAACCTATTCAGACGATACTTCCTTATTAAGTTATATACTCAATACACCGGATGAGAATGGTCAATATTTGTCCTCAGAGGAAATCCACGAAGAAGTTTGTTTACTGTTTGCAGCTGTATGTGCAAATAAAATACTTATATTATTTAAAAATAAAGAGTTTCATTTGTTTATTATACAAACGACCTTCAGTACGTTTACTATACTAAAAAGTGATCACTAATCATACTAAAATGCATGCGGTCAGTTAACTCGGTTGCTAATTAAATTTATCAGACAGTTTGTAATCGATTATCCGTATGGCTGAAAAGTAAAATGTATTACTTTTGAGAACGCCCTGTATATTTTTGATATCATTCCATCTTCTTAATACTGTGTAAATCACAATGTAGCCAAACGAATGAAAACAATTTAATATTACCGAAGTAAACATTTATAGAAAAATAGCAACTTTCAGTCGAAAACATTATACATTTTGAACACTATTGAAAGTTACTATTTTTAAAAATATATATATTTCAATTATAGGCAGAGGATACAGTGGCCACTGTGACAGCCTTTGCCTTTCTAATGCTAGCCATGAATCAAGACGTCCAAGAAAAGATCTGGCTAGAGCAGCAGCAAATATTTGGCAATAATGTTGAAACTAAAGTCTCACCGCAGCACTTATCACAAATGGTTTATTTAAATATGGTTATAAAGGAAGTCTTACGGATGTTTCCGATTGCACCTATGCTGGTGAGGAAACTTCACAAGGATTTGGTTGTGGGTAAGTTTATTTAGTTAATATATAGTTTTTTTTTAGTATATAGAAGAATATATAGAAGTTAAATTTCTGTGTATAGATGTTCCAGAGAAAAACTCATAGCTGTAAAGATCTTTTTGGAGATTTACATGCTGAGATATAGTTATATGATATAATTAAAAACAGGTCTTTGGGAAAATACACACATACTAAATTTTTAACCAGCAAACTATAATTATTTTTTAATGAAATTGATTAAAGGTAGTTCTTTCTAATAAATATGTCTTACAATCACATTTTCCAATCTAAGGAGGACACAACATACCAAAAGGTGTAAATGTGATGATAATGGCTTATAAGACTCATATGGATCCCAAAATATGGCCTTCTCCAGAAAAGTTTGACCCAGAAAGATTTAGCAGTGAAAACAGTCGTAACAGGCATCAATATGCATTCCTACCGTTCAGTGGAGGTCCAAGGAGTTGTATAGGTATTACATTCTTTCAATGGCAGATAATTTTACATTTTTGTTTCTGTTACCAAAATAATTTTACTCATTTCAGGAAAACAATTTGCGTACACGGCGATGGATTGCCTCATTAGTAACATCATTCGCAGATATACATTCCACACAGAGTGGAAAATGGAAGACTTGGAATTGACCAATGATATATCTATAAGGTCGATTAATGGCTATATGGTACAAATCAAGAAACGCATGTAATATCTGAACAATGGGATAGTTCGAACAATCATTATTATTTTGAAAGTTCATAAACAATACTTATACTATCCTCGCAAACACAAACACAGATAATGTTTGTTTTAAGATAAACGCATTTAAAAAACTTAAAATGCTGGTAAAATTATAAAATTAGTATTATTTTACCACCAATATTAGTTTTTTATTAGGATAATAAACTTTGTATGACATTTTAAACGAATACTGTCTTGTTTTAATTTCTTATAAAAATCACATCTGCAGGCACACACGCTAATATTGATACACCCAGAGATGGGATTATAGACACTATTGTGAAGAAAAATGAGCTGTGAACGTAAAAATAGGCCCAAAATAAATAACTAGCTGTTCAAACCCAGGGCTTTGGTAGCTTTAACGGCGTCTTCGGAGCGCGACGACTTTAGGTCTTTTGGGTCATCCGAGTGCATAAATTTGGTTTTCTGTATGAGCTCGTGCCCACTGCACTCGGAGGAAATGAAAATACTTGTGTTTACCTAGAAATTCCGAGAGCTATCCAAAATACGCAAAAACATCTTAACATGTTACCTAAATAATTCCCATACAATCTTCCATCCCCTATTTCACTCTCTTATGGTAGATTATTATTTTTAATTGTGATTCAAGTTAACCTCACCAAATTTCAATAAAATCAGTTCAGTGGTTGAAAGTGTAATGGACAGACTTTCGCTTTTATAATTAGTATGGATTACCGAATGTTTGACGCATCCCTAGTAAATTTGTTACCTTAAATTGTGATAAAGGACTTGTAAAGACTACAGCCTTAGAACTAAGATAACTTTTACTATACAGATAACTATTAATTAACTAATAAGATAAGAAACACTTACTTCTTCAATCACGTCACAATAACCAAGCTTAACTTTGTCGGGTGTTTCAAATGTTGACACAATATCGCCCCCGGTAACAAGGGCTAAGCGTTCAATGCCTTGGAAATCGGCATGCTCAATCGCCATCACACCAGAGTCGGCAAACAGCTGCTCGGGGTAATTGTAGATCAATTGTCTGTAAATTAGAAAAAATATATTATTATTATCATTTGGAAATTGACACTTACCTTGTTATAAACATTACACATCCAATGAAGATCACAATCTAAATTTATAGCATGATCATCTTTAAAAACTTAAAACAATTACCTGTTGATGAAGACATTGCATTTGTGCGCGATGATCTTGTTAACTTTTTCCTTCATCTTCTCTCGCTCGGCAGTCTCCAATTCAGCAATTTTAGCCAGCGAGTCGACCTTGATCGTTGAGCCAAAGACCTTTATCTTGTCTGTATCCATGGGAGTGTTCGCGATAAGAATATGTGCCTTCTCAATACGCTTAGGTTGGTGAACTCCAATCTGTACAAAATAAAACACATATAATTAGGTGCAAGAAGCAAGTTGGTTCAACTCATATCAGAACAAACCGCGTAAATTAGAAGAATCTAGAAAAACCAAGTTGCAAATTATGAATTAAACACCTAATAAAATAAAACAAAAAGTTATTTTCAAAAAATTGAAAATAACTATGAATTAAGCAATTTGCAAAAAAACTATAGCACAAAAATATTTATGCACGTTGATATTAAAATATTTTTTAATTCAGAAAATGTCACTTAAATTCCTTAACTTGCAATACAGAAAAGTTTAACAAGGACTTAGGAACGGGACTTCTAGGATTAAAGGGCCATGGCTTGAGAAGCTGTGAAAAAAGTTCTACTTTTAATGCACAACTATGATTATTTTTAAAATTACTCATTTTGGGGTAGTAATTAGTTTCTATAAGTTCAGTATAAGACATTCAGTGATACGGATGGTTCCATCCTGCAATCTGGCCACTATGAGAGAGAGTTTCTAAATTTGATTCGCCGTCGGACATGGTCACAATTTATTGCTCGTTATACATACTTTTAAACATCTATTCATTGTCTCCTCCCATATTAGAAGCTAAGTGGATATGATAAAAACATCTTGGCAGCAAAAGTTACAATATTTGTATGGCCTTAATGTAATACTTATCAAATGTAATGTAAACAAACAAGAACAAAGAAAACATGGCAAACTATCATGATCAAAAATTTTTTTGAAAATATTCCAATGTAAACCTTTTTTTCCAGAAGGAACCCTTCGTCCAAGAATGAATCTTCCAGAAGACCTCCTTTGATCTTAATCATTTGAATTGATTTGAGATTACCTGAACCCTTCAATCTCACAACCGCATCCACTGCGAGCTTAGTGAAATGTCTGTAATGAACCAAAAATTCATATAAAAAAATCAAGATTCCATAACAGTTTCTATTCTGTTAGTGGCATCCACATGTCAGTCCCTAAAAACGACATCCATGCAGAATTCCCCAACACTACCAGGACTGAAGGCATCCTTGACACTATAACTGCAGACACTGCACTTTTTGAGAACTTTTGAAAGGCCCAAATTTTTTTGCCAGGAATTTGTACTCAAGGATTAAATGTTCTATTTTATAAAAATAAATATTACGTCAAAATTATTTTAGATTTAAATTCATAATATTCATTAAAAAATGTCTACTTTTAAGGTTTTTTTTAATATTATGGGCAAAGAAAGAAAAAATTACACTCTCTAGGGTACAAATTGGGAGGAAATTACAAACACTCTAGTCTACAACTCTATTTCGTTTTGACAAAAAATACTAGATCAAATCAAATAATACAAAGGTTGAAATGCCTTGAATAAGAATTGAAATTGAATATAAATATATATATGATATACAAAAGCATATGCTAACTCTTTATGTTGGCAGAGAATTTTGGAGCTCAATGTCGTACGGGCTATGTTTTCTAAATCCTCGTGGAACAATTTCTCGTCCTTGGAGTTATCGAAAGTAGACTTGCTTAAGGCGTCCCTGGCCGCTTCGGTCGCAATTCGCCAGCCAGCTATGATTGTCTGAGGGTGGATTTTCTGCTCTATCAACTTCTCAGCCTCCCTTAACAATTCAGCGGCTGTAAACAAAAACATAAATTAAAAACCTGAAAAGATATATTTTGAGTGGCTAGATAATTTGGGGACCTGGGTAATTTAATTACAGAATAATTTCAATGTTTTTTCAATATTTTAAAGCATCATACATCATATCAGAGCAGCCCGTGTGTGTCTATGTGCGATGTACAGCAAAATCTATCATACGAGTCTGAAATTTTTAACATAGAAGCAAAATATTCATAATAGTACAGGTATGACATGGAATTCCTAAAATAAGCATTATGACGAACGCCCATTTCTTTTCCTAAAGCACGCAGGACAAAGCTGCAGGTTTAAACGGGTTGAAATGTAGACATACCTAAGACTGTTACAGAAGTCGTTCCATCTCCAACTTCATCATCCTGCACCTTTGACATATCCACAAGAATCTTGGCAGCGGGATTGTCAACCCCAATGGATTTTAATATAGTGGCCCCATCATTGGTAACTTGCACCTGAAACAAATTGGCATATTGCCTATATAGTAATTAAACTTTTTAAAATATGAGACCTCATTGTTAAAAAACCTAAAGAGGTCATTATCATAATAAAATCTTTACTTTCTGAAATCGTCTTTGTCTACTATAGGTACTATACTTATGGTATTTTAAGTACTTAGGTCTGTCAAATATAACATTTTTGATAGTATAGTAAGACGGATAAGTTTGTTTTTCGAAACAATGGAAAAAAATAATCCTGCTCATGATAAAAACCATCCAGGAAACTGAAGAAAAGCTAAAAAAATATTTATAGACTATGCTCCGCTGCATTGCATAATTTTCAAGTGGTCAGCAAAATCCAGATTGTGTTCGGAGGGACCCGTGTTGGATGACCGCCGAATAAAGGGGAATACCTAAAGAATATGGGCAAAGCCGTTTTTTACAACAAATAAATAAGTGATAGACATTTTAATACGAAAAACACATTAAAAATAAAAAAAAATGTGGCAAACTATAATTAAGAAGATATAATACAAACAACATTGTAATTAGAGAATAACAAACCGATATGCCCATCTGTCAAATATGTCGCTGGCTAAATTTTATGCATCTTTGCAATTATTTGTGAAAATTAGGCCCATATTCTTTAGGTATTCACAAAAAAATAAAAAAAAAATCTTTGCTTTTTTTATCTTTGGTGCTTTAAATCTCAGAAAATCTCGTGTTTTAATGTTAATTACGTTAGATAGAATGTGTGATAACGTGGAAATGTTGTAAATAACCTAAAATTTTACTGTGAATAATTCATTGATTTTTGTTTTAATCCTTTTTAAAATTATTTGCCACACCGTTTTTTACTATTATCATGATCTACACATTTAACTAGATATGAATAAGTATGTATAGTTTCATAATAACTTCCGCCCTTATTCTTTAGTTATTCGGATTAGCGGCCCTACGCATAGTAGCATTTTTCGCTACTTATGTGACAACGCCCTTAAATTTATTAGTTATTGCATTTATTGGTTAGTGGGCTTTTTAGTTTAGAAGCGTACCAACGCGAAGAAACAGCTCAATAACATATAATAGTGGCACAAATCATTTGCTCAGGGTGGAAAAGCCAAGATTTTAAAAGCACATACAAAAATAAACCAGAAGAACAAGAGTTAAAAAAGAATAGCCTTCAGAAGATATGATTTCAGAATGCTGATCGCCGACCACCCAAAGATGCCTCTGATGATGATAAAGATAACTTACAGTGCCCGCACTGCGCCCCATCGAAACCAATATTTTGTCCATCCCCTTTGGTCCTAGTGTACTTTTAACCAAATCTCCAATTGCTATAGCACCAATAAAACTTGACATACGCGCAATCTCTGCCTTTTCCTCTTCTGCATCATGTTTCAGTACCCTAACTGGATTAAGAGATACCTAAAATTAAAATAATTTATTAGTTTAGTCACCAAGAAGCACGTGGAGTGTGTTCAGAGAAATTATACGATAAAAGTAAATCTTACCATCGTGAAACAGAAACCGTATAAATTCGCGACAAAGCTAGGTAAAACTAAAATGTTTTTCCTTCGTCGCAAATGAATGAATTATATTTGGAAAAAGTATCTTCGAAATGACAAATGAATAACGACAGACAGAACTCGGGACCGACAGGATAATGTAAGAACCAAGAGACAATTTGAAGTCGGTCGGTGTCTCCTTGGATGACTAACGTAAACAGTAGTAACTGGTTATTTTGTTTATGGTAGGACTTACTAGCAGCTTAAGCGTGGAATACACGTGCACTATGCAAATACTTCTCGTCCGCAGAGGACAGAGAAATTCAGTAGATTTATTTCAAAAAACAACTTTGGAGTTGTGCATGAATAACAATCATAGAACAATGAAAGTGCATAGAACAATAAAACAAGATACATAGATATGAATAGATAGAACAATAAGACAAGAGTAACAATTAAGCCTAATGATGACAGTAAATCGTATAGGTACCTACATGAGTAAAAGAGAGAGCAAATAAAAGTATAAATCTTGTATAAAATAAAAGTACAATAATATTATAAAATTAATAAACTATAACTAAGTTAAGTTAAATAGTTAAGTTAATCGACAATGTACAAAGTTTTTTTCAAATCAATATTGTTTTAACTCGTATTTAGTCTTAAGTATTTAGTGTTCCTAAACACTTGTATTTTGAAATTGAGTTATACGAGCTTTAATTAGTTGAATATAATTGTTTTTGGGTCTTGTGTCGTGTGAATGAATACGAGTATTGCTATGTGTATGAGCAACTTCTTTCTTTATGAAAAAAATCACAAAGGGTTTTGTATATTGAGAGAATTCCCATGTTCCATAACAGTGATTGAAAAGATCCATATTTAGTTGTGAATCCACATTTAATTGCTATATACCTATCCGCTGTCCGTTTGTTCACCATTAATGCTTTGAGACCATGGACAGTAGTGAGTAGGCACGATCCGGACAGTCCGTGAGGTAATGGTTACTGCTGGATGTTTCCATCGAAATAACAAACAGTTTTAAGAAGGTTTTGTTTGGGAAGGTAAAAATTAAAGACTATTGTAATACTAAATATAAAAATATTAAATCTACTGGCTTGTTGAGAAATGTGAAATTAATGAAAGAAATATGAACGGAGCTGGTTTCCGGCGAGAACAGTTTCTATTATGTTATGCATTCGGTTTTTTCTTAGTAAAATGCCCGCATTCACAGGAGGTTCCTTTCCTTCCCCTCGAAAGTAAATGTGCGATTATATGTGCCTTTCAGACAGTGAATATGTTCAGCGGGCATATCTGTTAGGAATCTGCATGTGGATACTTAGGAATTGACTTCGAATGGTATTTAATAGACAATCATTAAAGCGTTATTATTTTCATTAAAAAAAGGCTAAAAAATTGCCAACATAATAATATTCATTACTGATAAGAACGCTTGTGACTAGTGGAAATGAAAAAGACAGCATACAATTGAAAACTGCACTGTTATGAGGATTAAAGAAGAAAACAAATGTACATACAAATCGACTTCAGATTTAGTGAATAGTAGTAATGGGACGAGTTGAGTCGTATATCGCTCATCACAACGAGAAGCTCCGTATGAGAAAGAAATAGGATGTGGTTTTTATTGTTGAAGACAGAAGAAAACTTTGAAAAGTTCATAAAAGGGGGCGAATTCAGGCAGATTTTCTTTTTACGAAATCTTAATATACAAACGTCAGTGACATTGTGGGAACATAGTAAAATTAAATCAGATTTGGCCTTTAGCCGTAAACCGAAACAATAATCATTTGAGTTAGTTAAACGCCATTCTGTCCATTACTTCACTTAGTCTACTTACCTACTACTTCATTTTGCTCAAATCAGTGTTCTAACTTACTACAATTATTAAAAAGGGTGGTTACAATAGGTAAAACATCTCAATCTATTTTAGTTGTTTGTGATTTGGGAAGTTGAGACGCGTGACCCATGTTTTGCGTGCGCATACCAAAATATTGCATTCGTTTCGTGATGGTTTAAATATTATGTACTTTTCTAGAGTAGGTCTAATCAGAGTTGTCGCAGAATTATCAGCTAATCCCCTCATCATATTCTATCCCTGCGTTGACAAGTGCTACTTTCAACTTTGGCTGCGTACTCAGTACTACTGAATGGTATAGTCGCTCATCGCCGTGACCGGTGACGCGTTTTGCTTAGCTCGCCCATATTTGACATATTTTTGACGTTCCGGTTTCCAGTGTGACTAAGGTTAAATATATTTTTGCAAAACATTTTGGTGGTTTAAATTACATACAAACTACACCAAAAGTCCAGCGCCGAGGACTCAAATATTCACATAGAAAGTCTCAAGTTCAGTATAAAATTTTATTAATATGCTGAAAACATTAATTCCATCTAAAAATGTATTTAGGAGCATTTTGTTATCTCCTCGGTTATTAGCTTATTCGAGAGATATCAACGATAAATCGGAAAGTGACAATGCATCAAAAAAAAAGAAGAGGGAAACTGAAACTAAAATAATGTTAATCAATGAGAATCAAACTGTTACTGTCATAAATCTAAGTGAAGCTCAAAAACTAGCAAAACATAATGACCTAAAGCTTGTGAAATCGTTAGATCCTACTATCAAGTCTACAAGACCCGTATACAGGTTAGTTTGTGTGTATTGACCTAAAATGTTTCAACTGTTAAGCCTAAATTATATTTTATATGCAACCAAGAAGCATATTATTATAAAAACCAACTAAGATCTGTCTAAGTGTAACCAATTTTTTCCTCTAAAAATCTGTTTAAGAAATACTTATATACTGGTTAGTAAGGTAGGTACCATTTTGCATGTTGATCACTGACTTAAAATACTTTGTATGATGATACTATGTATGAATACCTAGATATACAAATAATTGTAAGTGATTAAATACCATTTTTAGAGTTCCAGACCAAATTGGCCAAAAATAGGAACCTATAAGCTGAGACTTCGTCAGCTGTCTGTTCTCCTCGTCTGTTTCAGGCCTATATCTTAATATACGGTTTTTCACACAAAGTTTTGATTTAGCAAATCGTATCTACCACAGATATTCTAGGCCATTTCCCAAAATATTATATATCATATCATTATATATCATATCGACTGGAGCCAATAAAGGAAAAAAATTGAAAAAAGTATATTTTATTTATTCAACGTGTGCTATATTGATGAAAGGTTTAAAATATAGGAATACACGGGGAATAACAAACACATGCCCGATTTGACACTAAATCCATCGTGCTTACTCCTAATCTGCACGAACAATTCACCGCAATCGTAAAGTATCTTGAAAATTAAAATTTTTATTACCTGATACAGAGAACCCAAATCGTTGAATATTGCGTTATATTAACAATGAACGAATGACGACCCGCGCTTAAAATAATCAGAAATACTGAACTGAACTACATAATCAATAACTACATTATTATTGTAATAATACACTATCAATATTATTGTAATAATACATTATCAATATTATTATTGTAATAATACATAACAATAACATAACTACTGTAGTTTTTTTTTCATCAAATTGTAAGTAGGTACCAAAAATGTTCTTGTAATGCCTATGAGGAACTTTTTATAATAAAGGTAAAAATCATATTGTGAACAAGCACATTTCAGAAAAACATAGAAGTACTAAGAGTCCTTACTTATACTCCCAAATTTTCTATGGATAATTGGACCACCGTTCTATAGGGATCTAATCGTATAGTACTTTTAATTAAATATTCACAAGAAGTTTAATAAATCATACCCATATATGTTAGTATGCATGCAAAATTGTATTACTCTCATACTCATTGTTGGAATCATTTAGTTCTAGCATATCACCCCATAGTTTCTGTAAATTGAGATTTTTGACAATAGGTAACAAGCGTAATATTATTTATTTTCATGAAGTCTTACAAATAGTTACAATAAAATAAGTAGTCTTGAAAACTTGTTATATATATGCAAAGCAGGAGCTTTACTAAAGTGCACTCGTACCGCTCACTGGTAAGAATATGTTAAAATAAATTTAAAAAATCTTGATTGTAACAAATTGTGAAAAGTTAGCACAACCGTTCAAAATATATGAGTGACAACAAATTTATTACAAACTTATTGACAATATGATCGCTTTCATTGCATCTCCAGAAATTACTGCAAGCAAGATCCAAAGCGACCAGGCGGCAGTCGTGCGCTTTGGACAGTGCACTAGTAACTACTAGTGCATGTACAGTGTCTATACCCAATGTACTCTGGCGGCGCTCGCTTCATATATTGTGTACTAGGTTTGGCAGAGTGGCGCACGGCCTGTCGATTGCCCCTGATCGGTTGTGCTCAGTTCACGCACGCTAGGCTTAATCAGCATGATTGCTGCTGCTTGTTAAAAAATAATAATAATTTGCACTTTATGTTTTTTAACTCAATAATGGCACAACTTATAAGCAATCACAATTGCCCGTGGTGCTTCACGGGACGCCCCCCCCTAACCCCAAGACACGTTGCACTACCTGCCCTTTTGCCTACCAGCACTGATGCAAAGATAATTTGAATAATGTTAAATACAATGAAAATACCGGTTTTATTACCAATAATTCTGGACACTGTCACTTTTAACTTTTGAAAATCTTCCTTTTGTACAGAAAAATGTCTCACGTATTGCACCTGACTTGGTACTATTGGACATATATTTTCAGTAATTGGGAACCAATGTGCTATGTTTTTTTTATTATTGTGACTAGTGGAAAAACTGAGGGTGGTAATGAAAACATAATCATGAGTTATTTTTTATAGCTAGACTCGGTGTAACACCCAGTATCCTTATTGGGATGTATAATTCACGTTACGTTGTGATTTCCTTGAAAAATATACTTAAGATAGAGAAATAAATGTACCTATAAGTATGCAAATTAGACCAAAAATACTTAAGTAATCTAAAATTATTTGAACAGGAAATATACAATTTTGTACAAACCTTCATAAATAATTTTAGAGGTCTCACACTAAACAATGGAGTCTTTCTGTGTCTTTATAGTAAGTATTTAGAATGTTAACTTATTTTAGGTTAATGAATAGCACCCAGTTCCATGATGAAGATATAGCAAAAAGAAAAGAAAAGAAACTGGAAAAAGCGGGCAGTAAAATAAAAGGTGTTAAGCTTATGACCTTGGCGAGCAATATTGGTGAACACGATCTTCAAACAAAAATTAGACAAATGGTCAACTTTGTATCCAAAAAATATGAAGTGCGAATTGTAATAAATATCCAGAGTATGTCAAAAGCAGTAAGTAATAAATTATATCTTGTGACTTCCTGTTAATTAAAGAAAAGTATCACCATATTATTTGATTCTTCATATATAAGTCAGCGATTAGCATAGCTGTATGGTGGAGTATTTACAACGATCTTTTAA
The DNA here is from genome assembly GCA_020383195.1 of Neomicropteryx cornuta. Lineage (NCBI taxonomy): Eukaryota > Metazoa > Arthropoda > Insecta > Lepidoptera > Micropterigidae > Neomicropteryx > Neomicropteryx cornuta. The sequence continues at coordinate 15,214,420 of JAHKQU010000008.1, read as the reverse complement.
AACATATAGATACGGCAACTGAGGGTGAAAAACGCACCACATCAAGTACTCCACTTTGCATCGACTACACTCCTCGCGTCTCGCTTGCAAGCGAGACATTCACGGCAGAATGTTGCGGCACGTGGATCGGCGGGGAGAATCTACCTGTGGGATTTTTACAACGGCGATTCATATGATATGCCGTATCTATAAGTTTTTAAAAGATCTTTGGGTATTTGCATCTCTGTTGACCTAACAAACATTTTCATTCTGTTTTTGCCTTCTAGTATTAATTGCAGTAATTTGCAGTGATAGCCCCCTCCCCTCATCCGTCCCTTTGTAGTCGGATAAAAAAGAGGGGTTTTTTATTTTGGCATTGTCAGTATCAACTCCCGGCTACCATCCACAACCACCACTTTTAACTTATTCAAAGTTTTACATACATTTAGCTACATTTAGAATGCTTTTTTCAGTTTCCATATAGGAGGGTGATGCATACATAATACTCATAAAAGGTCTCGTCTCGTTAAAATATATTTTCGATTAGCGAACAAGCTTTTAATTATATGGATTCAATCCGTGATCATTCAAAAAGATTGTGGTAGTTTAGTGGTTAAGGCATTGGACTATTGGGGCAAAGGTCGCGGGTTGAATCCGCAAATGGCCATTCTATTTTTAACGCTTCATTACCACCATCTTCCCTGACTAGCACAGGCACATTCGGCCAATTTGAGTAGGGCCCAAAATAATTATTGTATATGTCGTAGGTCATAGTAATTATTTTAAAAAAAATAATTGGTCATTGTTTTAAATACTGCATTTTCTTAAATTATTTTTACGTTTTCAGGAATCTATTTATGAAAGTATTGCCAAAGAAGTAAGTACTTTTGGAAGGGTTCTCCAAAAAAGAGTGACAGGTCTAAATCTGAAGTTCCAGGTACTGCCTACGAAAGAAACCCTTAGTGAACAACCCAGCAAAAGTATACATACAGATGAAAGTAGTAACGACAGTGAAGATAATAAAGACTCTGAGAAGTTATGACTAGATAAGAAAATCAGTTTTTTGTTTATTTTGTCTGCAACATTTTTTTTGATCAAATATGGTTTATATTATTGTATCGGTACCGGCAAGTTTGGATAGGAACCATATTTACTGAAATTAAAACAACTTTTATAATATAAAAAATGTGTTTGTTTTCTATTTATATCTTTAATACAATTGATTACCGAGAGGTCCAATTAAAGGTTTTAGAGAGAAACCTGTTGCAACTCTCATATTAAGTTTGTTTGTTTTCTCTATTCAATGCTGCTATTCAATGCGCTTAATTCGAGGAGCCGGTACTTCTACAAAGTTTGTTTTGTTGAAAATAAAATAAATGTATTCAGTGTAAAAAATGAATATGTCTTCGTTAATCAAATAAAAAGTAGATTGTGAAGCATTTAAGGAGATTGTGGTGTTCTAGTTGTTAAGGCGTTTGACTACTGACCCAGCGGCTGCGATTTCAAATCCTCAAATGATCCACTTCTTCACCACCACTGCCCTCCGCCTAGGGTTGCCTGATGATAATTTGAAAAATAAGGATTGGTGGGTATAAAAAATAGGATTTTCTAAAAAAAAGGAGAACTTTCATAATTAAGCAAGAATTTTTATATAATTTACTTTATTTTGTTTTTGTCGTTTTAATAATGATATTGTGTAAGAATTAACGATTTTACTGACTTCTGTTTGATTTGTTTGATTCTTTGCTCCATTGAGGATTAATTAGCGAGAAACTCTTTCAAAATTTGTATTATGTATGCTTATACAAAAGTAAAACTCGCAGATCTTGAGCAATTCCGAGAAACGTTCAATGTTTTTACAGTTTTAAAGTCCACTGCTCATGCAACTTAAAATCAAAATAATTGTCTTCAAGTGACCATTTAATTTCAATTTAAGAAATTAAATCAAATTACAAAATTGATCATCTAGTTTAACGTCATCAATTTCTACACCTCTGTTGCTCAAGAACTCAATACCTACATGGAATTAAGCATCATACAGCTCGTGACGTGATGCACCACCCCACTGTCGCGGTCTGCGCCCGGCATTATGAGACGTATAGCAATAGGAGGACATGCAGTAGGTAAGGGAGGGCAGGAGGATAAATCATAGGAAAGGAGGACATGTCCTCCTTTAAGATACCATCTGGTAACCCTACCTCCGGTGCTCCTGCCGCTGGGACCATTCAGTTAAGCAGGCCTCACAATAATTGTGTATGATCTAGTACTAATTGTGAAAAAACGTTATAAATACAGTACTCATTTCAACGGTAAAGTCTCTGATTTAACGCAAGCACAGTCGCAAGCGCTACTCCGACCTATTAATATTCAAAAATTCACTAAAGGAAACTATTATTAATTACTAAATTGCCGCTAGATGGCGTTGTTGAAATATGTAGAAAAATCAACTTTCTCTACTTTAGGAAAAAATCATAATACATCAACTCTACTTACATCAACTCTATTTTATAAAATATATTACTAATATTAAAATAATATGTAGTATTATATACATGAAGATCTTTTTTGATGATCGAAAAGTATTCCATATTTAAAAAAAAAAAAAAACTAGTATAACAACGCCATCTAGTGGCGGTTTAGTAATTAGTGATCTTGATAAGTAATTAGTCTTGCCAAATGCAATTCTTAAATAAAATTAAATATTAAATTATGTAATGTTGCAATTAGCATTTTATTTTGGCAGTGTGAAAACAGTCAAAATAAACGTTAAAGAAAGATCACGTTTGCATTTTGGAATGGCTCTAGACCTGCCATACTCAACCTGCGGCCCGTCTAGCTTTTTTGTGCGGCCCTAAACACATTTATTATCAGGGACATGATTTACAAACTCTGGCATTCTATATTTCGTATATCTTGAGATTAATTTTGACTTTGACGTACAAATAGTGACACCCAAAGAGGACTGTCGTTACATATTTTTTTCGTCATTCCAGTATAGTGTTGCGGCCCACATAGCTTTACAAATATATGTATGTGGCCCGAAGACAAAAAAGGTTGAGTATGGTTACTCTAGACTCTAGGTAAGCACATGATACAAAATAAAAAACATTTTATATTGGGAAACTGCCCGCCCACAAAATTAAAGAGTTGCTAGCTACAACACTTATTCCCCTCACTGTGCATTCTTACATAGTAGTCGTCAGTGCCAAAGGCAAACGTAGAGTGGTAGTTATAGCTTTATTTTCAGGCGATTTGTAAATATACAAAAAAGATTTGCAAGTAAGTATTATTATTTGTTTATAGTATTATTCACTGGGTAATGTTGTAAGTGTAACAAAATGTCGCCACAACGCTGATGTACTAACAACCGATGGGAAGAACGCTACAGTTAAACTTATATATATATTGTATAATTGAGTTGTATAGTTATTTTTACTTATATTTGATGATTGTTTTTTAATAGCGGCAAATCGCCTGAAAAGATAAATGACACAATTTTTGGCAATATCGAATAATTTTGAACAATTTTTTATTTTTTTTATAAAGTGCTGGATAGCATAATATTTATAAAGGTTCTAAAGAGGTCCTGTACTTAAGAGCGCAGGATGTCAGTTTAAACCCAGCGCTGAGTTTTATAAAAATGCATTTTTAACTCTCACCTGTCCTCTTTAGTGTAAAATATTGTCAAATATTATGTAACCATCCAATTAGATGAAATAAGGAAAGAATGATATTTTAGCAAAAAATATAAAATTATGGATATGTGATTACGGTGAAGGATCATGGTGAATGTAGTTACTCTGTACCTAATGGGTACATAATACGTTTTATATTTATTTCAATCTGGCCTATTATTAATCTTGCCTTCCAGTCTTATTATATTATAAAAATAAAGGAAATGCAAAGATTGTTACGTTTAGCCACAAAAAAGAAAGTTTGCGGAGCCTTTTGACCTTAGGGATTTGTTTATTTTGTATATTACAAATTGTGTATTTTTAAAATTTTATTATTTTGTGATTGAAGTAAATAAGTTACAGTGTGAGATAAAAATATTGTCTACAATTGTTTTTATATATGGTTTATTTCTCAGTCACGGAATGGAGCAACATCATACCTTAATGAAGTTATTTGTGATATAAATTAGTTGAAATACCCTTTTTGCTACAAGTTAATAATGCCATCACGAACTCAAAAATTCAATATTTTGCTAGACAAATAATATACTTATTAATAATATATTATATTTTTGGTCTTATTGGTTGTATTTTATAGTAAATCATATTGTAATAATATTTGCAACATTTAAATTATTAAAAAAAAATATATTGAATCAAGTTTCGAAATGCACTTTTAGAAACGATTAATATTTTTTAAGATGGCAATACTTTTGCACTGAACTTATAAATACCAAAAAAATCATGAAGCTTGGCCATTTTGAAAATAGTTTGTGCCAGCGCATCTACGTAAGTTACTTTTGTTCAATTTATAATTAATTTATTATATATTAGTATTTATATTTGCCGTATTAAATAGGGCGTTTTACTCTTATTATCTTTACCAGTAATTGGATCTCATACTACATGAATTTAAACCTAATAATTTTGGGACGCCACGTGGTGACTTCATGAGTGCGTTGCACGTGTCCTATCGTCTAGATAGCCTGGCGCACATTTTTAATGATGAAAGGAATAAATTGACATTCGCGGTCACGACCCGAATTAATCATGTAGAATCCCTAGCGTCTGATTTGAAATAAAGTTCTTTTATTTAGGTTATTTTTTCGTGATGTAGGTAAGTTATGAGTGTTTTTTTGTTTGCAGAATGGCGGACGCAGCTCCAGCCGGTGGACGCGGCGGTTTTCGTGGAGGTTTTGGTTCTCGCGGTGGCGACAGGGGTCGAGGCGGGCCCCGCGGACGGGGCCGCGGTCGCGGCAGGGGCCGAGGGCGCGGCAAGGAAGACCAGAAGGAATGGGTGCCGGTAACGAAGCTTGGGCGCCTCGTACGCGATGGACAGATCTCCTCGCTCGAGCAGATCTATTTGTTCTCGCTGCCCATTAAAGAGTTCGAGATCATCGATTTCTTCATAGGGCCTAACCTAAAGGACGAGGTCATGAAAATTATGCCGGTACAGAAGCAAACGCGCGCCGGTCAGAGGACACGTTTCAAGGCCTTCGTTGCGATCGGAGATGAGAACGGACACATTGGCCTCGGTGTCAAATGCAGCAAGGAAGTGGCTACGGCTATTCGTGGTGCTATCATCCTTGCCAAGCTCTCCGTTGTGCCAGTCCGGCGTGGTTATTGGGGAAACAACATTGGCAAACCTCACACTGTACCTTGCAAGGTATGATCGCTTTGTCTATAATGCTTAATGTCCTAAATGATTATTTTTCTTTTTAGATGTATTCAAAAGTCTGGATACATTATGTATGTATTACAGCGGTCATTGATATCGAACTTATCGCCTTTATTGAATAGTTTACAGGGCTACACCTAAATTGCTTATATACCTACATTGCTTTTGAAATGTTTGTGTTGAGTTCTTGCTTTGAGCAGTGATTAAAATTTCACCAAAGTATTTTTTAGGCTTGTAATAAAATATTAATATTGTAGATTTTGAGGCAGCCATGTTCAATCGCTTACGATATTTCTTGCCCCATAAGCAATGTCGCTTTTTTATTCTTTGAGTTATTTCCCAGTCGCCTTCCAGGAGCAATTTAGCATCCAAACCTGTCGCTTTATTTTTAACATAAAAAGCAGACAGATTGATATATCTTAAATTTAATATAACTGGTTATTTCAGTGAAAGAGTGTAGTAGTCTAATTCTAATCCCTTAATATAAATGATGAGACATACAAATTGACCATTCGCGGTTGACTTGCGAGGACCTAGTGTCTTGTGAGCTTTTAATGCGTCTGATTAAACTTATACAACCCATATATTACTAAGTAGTTGTTTGAGTGTCTTCATTGTTTTTTCTTTATTATTTTAAGGTCACCGGTAAGTGCGGTTCTGTCAGTGTACGTTTAATCCCAGCTCCTCGTGGAACTGGAATTGTGTCTGCTGCCGTACCTAAGAAATTACTTCAGATGGCTGGCGTAGAAGATTGTTACACCTCAGCTAAAGGATGCACCTGCACACTCGGTAACTTCGCCAAGGCAACTTATGCCGCCATTGCTAAGACATATGCTTATCTTACTCCAAATCTGTGGCGAGACATACCCCTTGGCAAGACGCCTTACCAAGAATTTGCGGACTACCTTTCTAAAGCAGATAAAACTCGCGGAGTTCGGTTTGAAGGTGTCTAATATTATACCCAAGAGAAAATAAATTTTGATGATACCAAATTTTAGTTTTATTTTATAGATTTAAGTATCCTCATTTTTTTACTTTAGTCAATTTACTAAATAAAAGGAGCTAAAAGTAACCATGAAATTTCTCCGTGATTTTTTTTAATTATAAAGGCCAAAAATATTCTAAAATAAGCATTAATGTCACATTTTATTGTATGCTAAAGGAATGTTAATTATAGAACTTTAAAAATGATTTTAGCTTTGCATGTAGGATTTGTGTATTTGGATTTTGCTAAACAGAGTCAGTAGTGGTTGAAATATCATTTTTTATAAAAATATGCAGATAAGACTGACCAGATTTGGCATAAAAACTATTGTTTTAAATTCTCCGTTTTAAGTTTAAATCCGCCCATAAATATTTTAAACCCCGCCCGTAAATAGTATTGTCTGATGTGCGGATTCAAGCCTGCAAACTGCAGGATCGATAGTCAAATGTTTTAAACTAGACTACTATGATCTCGGATGAATATCTAAATTGGCAATATAATCATATTTCATTACTAGGCACTATCCTTATCCTTTTATTTCTTTTTGAAAACTAAGTGTGTGGAAGATTTAGTTATTTTATTTGTAGATAAATTCTCCCGAGAAAAGGTTAATTGTAAAATTGATGTGGGTTGGCTGTTAGATATGTGGTTTCAAAGATACCAATATTTCAGTAATTTCCTTAATGCCATAGTAACTTTTGGAAATCCTGTGTCTTGGCTATATGATTATTATCCTTCAATTTTATCCATGACAAGTGGGTGATATTAACCTTCCTGTTGCATTTGCTGTGTTGACGAAACTGTCCGTCGATTGTCAAAAATAGTTTGAAAAAAATGGCCAATTACGGGCCCTTACTAAAATGCTTATATTAGAAAAACTACGCACGCAATCTCAATAAACTGCACTATTTTGAATAGCTTAGAAAACCTCTAGAATATGGTTTTATTTCAAAGTAACCATTTTTTTTCAAACTTATTTTTGATCCTCAATAAAAGTAAATTTTAAGCGTAGACACCCATTTTTTTTATGTTCCTATATATCATATAAAACTATAAGTCATATATATTTTTTGCTATAAACAGAAAATTAAAAAATACCCAGATACCAAAGGTCACTGGTGCCATATTTTTTTTAATAGTTCGCTTTGTCAATTATTCTTCTATTTATATATTTTTCACCGAAATTATGCATAGTTTTCAATATATAACAAATAAACTAGGGCAGTGTAGAAAAAAAAATATATATTTTTAAACTGCAATTTTTTGAGTGTTTGCAAATTTAATATTTTTTACGATAAATGACATTTTCAAATGAAATCAATTAGAAAGATTTTATAAGATAATTTAAAGATGATATAGAATGTTGATTGCTCATTGTTGTTTGTCAATAGCGTAATCGCGTCGTTTGTGTTCTTTGTTGCATTGTATCTCCTGTCTCATAAAGAAACCAACAGCAATAGGAAACCATACACCCCGAAATTGCCAATATTCATAAATAATAATGCTGCGAGAGACCGCCCATGAGAGGCGGTGTATGCAACTGACTGAATATTATGAAAAGTAGGTATATTATTTTTCCCTTTAAATTAAAAGTATTTCTGATAACAACTTTGCTATGCCGTCATCTCTCTCTATCGTGTTTTGCATCAGAATTTTTTTAGGTTTAAAGACCTAGAAAAATTGAAAAGGACTGAAATTATATAAAACATTTAATTTAGCCAAACTTGTCTTAAATATGCTTGTTTACATATTTCTATATTCTTGTATCATAGACTATCAAGCAGATACCAGATGTTGGTTATCATAACTCGTTCTGTAATATCTGCCAGTCTATTGTAATTATTTCTTCGCATAACACTATACAATAGTGTAGTCACTATATAATAAAAATACAGAATATTTAACTTAAACATTTATACTTTGTGCTTTTTCAAATTCATCAACTTTCGATTCGAAAAGATTTAAAGTATGATCACAAACTTTTTCTAAATCTTCTAATCCTCTTTTCAAAATGGTGAGTGCACTTTCGCTTCGTGACTGTATTCTGAAATGCATTTTGGTTTCGGCTGGGTGAGGTACGGTATATCCACAAAATTCAACGTCCGGGCTGAAAAATAAGGTTTCTTTATGAGAATATGAAAAACACTACATAAGAGACAGTTTTCCGGTTAAAGAGAACAATTATATCAAGAGGCAAGTGGGTGCGAGTCAGCTTACTAGTTTCATGCATTATGTAAATTCTAAGAGAATGAGCTAAATAAATTATTAGCGGTATGGTATTTGTGGAGACAGTGCAGATATGGTGACATATCCATTGCCCAGGTCTGTTTTGGCAAACAAAAATGGCGATGACACCCTGTGCTATCCTATAATGTCAATTGCTCCTATACATTGTTTATTAGCAGTAAATTATTTAACCAGAACCTGATGTCTTACAGCTAAGGCCTATAGGGTATCATTAAACGGGTCTCTCACCCAGACTACTCAAGACTGTGATACCAACTTGTGATTGGTTGTTTCATTTCCTATCTCTATTTATGCCTGCGGCACTTTTAGCCCATTCGATGTGTGTTTTGGGTGGCCACAGAGGGGACAGTGGGTTAGTTTTTAGGTCTAAAAAGATTAAAATAAAAAAAAATCATACAATGGTATGGCATTCTTTCAATTTATTATCGGAGCATAGCTCCTATGGATCGACTCCAATAGCGAAATGTTTGTGATGTCAGAACTCAACGATTTCACTACCGATTTTAATCGAATCTACGCGAAAAATACTAGATCGTGATGAGCCGAATTTTAAAAATTGAATAAATAAGTTATGTTAAAAAATATTTTCTGTGCAGTTACCTAGTTAATTTTAACAATTGTTTTCTTTGTAAATTTTCATTCAGTCAGTAATGAAACAATAGGACATATTTGTATTTAATAATGATGTGGCACTGAAACCTCTTTTACATACTTCTATTTGGATGAGTTTATATTAATTTTAAGTGGCCAGTAATAAATAATACATTTCAACAGCAGTGCTGTCGTATTTTTGAAATTGAATAAAATATGAGAGATGTTAAATCCATATTTTTTTGGGCGACATATGTAGGCAAAATGGATGGTATATAACTGAATTTCTAAAACCCATTTGGAAGCTTGAAATTTTGTGCATCGCTACATTTGATTTGATTGATTACTGCTGTGGAGTGAAGGGAAAACAATGACAGTCAAACAGTGTTCGTGAGATTGTAGTTGTCATACACAAGACTACAGTTTAAGGATTTATGCATTGTACCAAAAAACCATAGAGATGCCAATGTTGAATATCTTATTGTAAGATTTACTATTTTAAGCCACTAAAGTGTATGAAATCCAACAAATAGAATGCATAATAAGATGTTCTGTTGAATACATACTATCTTGTTATAATAGAACTTAATGCATTTCCTAATGTGTGACCCTCATTTTGGAAGACAAAAGTTTTGCATCTCTCATTATCTTTGTCATCGCCTGATAGCTGAAAATAAGCACATCATCATTTAATTACTTATATTACTAACATTTTTAAACATTCACGGTCGTCACTTAAACATGATTTTTCAGATTTTATATAGTGTGTTCTATTGACTATGTAGTGTGACTATTTGATCACAACGAACGGGAAGTGATGTGTGATCACCGCCGAAATATCGGCATTAAATGATCTTGTACACTGGTATGTAAAATTTGAAAAGTTATTTTTTATAATAATTAAACATGTTGAATAATTAAATTAGGATGTTAACATTAAAATGGACAATGCTATAAATTAGATTTTCTGGTTAAGGTGCCTGTATTTTGTGTTTATCCCGTAGCTGTCTTCGGTGTAGGCTACACCATATCAAAAGTTTCACTGAAATGAGTGATGAAAAATGGTTAAAATAAAACTAAGAATATGGTATTGCCGTTGAATACAAGCAAATAGAGGAAGACAAAACGCTATTTCAAATTTCATGGAAAACTATTAATTAAGGAAGTGTTCTAAATCATTGGTATTATGAATAATTACCAGAATACTAAACCATAGCATCTACGATTGATGTGTGTCCTACAAATATTTTGAAAGTACAGTTTAAAACTTATAGGCCTTTGTTAGATATACGAGTTTTTCTGTGTTTAACATAAGAGGTAATCATATATTTCAAGATGAATGTTTTTTTTATTTCATAGTTCTTGTTAAGGTTTACTAAAACAATCTGTTTTAAAACATATATAAGAAAAAACTGCCCAGCATATATAAACCTGCTTCTGAGATATCTAGAATATAATATATAAATTAACTTTTAAATTAGTCACCTCTGTTATCAAGGTAGAATTCATGTTAGCGGCCTCCCTTAGTTAATATATATGTTGAGGATCTGAAATAAAATTTGAATTAAAATATTGGACCATAATTATTACACTCTGTACATTATTGAACAGAAACAATCATTTTCACAGAGCAAACCATTTTCAAAAATAATTCTTAAACAGAACATCTAAAAGCTTCCCTATACTACATAGCCATATGATTTAGTAATAATAACTAGAATGGTCTATGCCAAGAATATCGAAGAATTCTTCACGGTACCAAGTTCTACCTCTGTAACATTGAATTACATACTGACTGGTCAACCGATCAGATGATCACCACTTATACATTAACTGTAGCATGGATATAGAACACACAAAGGAGAAATGGGGCCGGTCTGAGCTCAAGAAGCTTACAGGACGAAAGGCAACTGGCGTGAATAATGTCTTACTTTTGTTCTTGCTGTAGTGCAAATCTTACGTGCAAAAAAAAAACTAGAGAATATCAACCACTTACCTACTTTAAAAACCAATATGAAAATGTATGTAAACATTTTGTCTGACAGCTTTCGAATTTATATACTTCTTCTACAAACGGCAATATGGCATTGACTACGGACAAAAACTCGCAGAATTGATTTTATAATGTTATAATATAGTATTTTTATTAATATTAGTTTGTTATTTTAAATTGTTATAGGAAAGCCATCGCGTGCCATAATGTAGCTAATAATGTCCACCTCTAACAGGCTATTATTAACTGATGATAAATTTGTAAACTCTATAAATGTCTATAAAGGCCCCTGTAAACTATACAATTTTTGGCATTTTTTTTATTTGAGTGTTTACAGAGGCCTGAATACTTGCCGTAGACACGAACGTCACGTAAACTGAAATTGCAAACAAATTTGTTTGATCTTTGGTTCGAACGTTTGAACTACCTACCTATTGTTTGATGAAAACGTGAAGTTTTGACCAACACAATTCTCAAACAATTTGTTCGTTTACAGTATGCCTTATATGTAGGCACACAGCCTAAATTAAAAGTTTGTTATAATAGATGAAGAAGAAAATTTAATATTTGACGTGACCGGGCGAACGTAAGCTAGGCGTAAAGGTTCGGGTTGCGATGTGTTTGCGCGCGGTTTGCGTAAACAAATTGTAATATTCTGCCTGCATGCAACATTGTGTAGAAAAAATACAGTATGCGTGGCGGTCACTATAATACGTCGAACGATTAATTGGTTAAGTTGACATTATTTTGTCATTAACGTGATATTTAATCCTACCGATTCCTGCCTTTACAACACACGATGTTACTGTTATTACTTTACGGCGCTGCTATCGGAATTGTTTTCGTTTTAGTTGTTAGTATTAACCCAATGGGATATAATGGTCTATTTTTTTATATGGATTTATCTTGCTTAATTGTGTTTGTCAGTTTTCAGCCGCTTTATACATAACTAGTGAGCCATATCCGTTAACAGTGCGATATAAAGAGGAGGAATATTTTGAGAATGTGAAAACACAAATAAAGGAAAAATTTCCATCACCAGGCTCACCATTTTCCATTAATCTCAGTGTGGTTGTCCCTGCTTATAATGAACAGCTAAGATGTAAGTTTGTAAATATCTTGTTATGTTTATGGTTCATATAAACCTAGGGTTTTAGACCTATTATGTCTTGCTTTGCCTCACGGGATTAAATATACGGAAACCAAATATACATGTTATAATTAAATAAACAGCCTAGATGAATTTGACAGGTTACAGGTTACAGGTTTGGGTCACAGTTTCATACCAACTACAGCATCAGAATATGTTGCAAAGTAATTTGTAACTACAAATATCATTATATTATACAATCTTTCAGTACCTCCGATGTTAGACGAGTGTTTGGAATATCTGGAGGCCGTCTGCAAGTCCTCCCCCAGTTACAAATATGAGGTTATTGTTGTGAGTGATGGAAGTAAAGATGGCACTGTTTCTATTACCAATCAGTATTCTGAGAAATTTGGAACCGAAAAAGTCCGATGTTTGAAATTGATTAAAAATAGAGGCAAAGGTGGTGCGGTTCGACTGGTAAGCATAATTTTAATGTGTCAAAACTATATTTTTCCTTTTTTTTTTTTTCGCAGAAAGGTACTAATTATTTTTAGTATATTGTAATGTTCTGGTTTTAAACATATATAGGGCCACTATGGCAAACTCATTCTTCCATCGGCAGCATTCTTTGTGGGGGTGACTCTGTACATGCCTGCGAAAGGATTGGGACTTTATACTCAAAAGCCAACACGGTCGTTCCTCGATTTACGTGGATCTACCACGGAACGTCTATGTGGATGACACTGGAATTCAATAATAAGTCATGTTTGAGTCCCAAAAACTATTCACAGTTCGTCGGCGTAAAGTATATTTCACATGACACTGATAGAATTATTGTATATTTAATTTCTATAACCATGGTATGATATCAGAACACACGCACACACGTCTTTAACTATGACCGCGGCATTATTTACCCGAAAAATTATAATGTATGACGCAAGACGCGATCGACAATTTTGACAATTTTTTTTATCCACGACTGAAAAACTTGATTTTGTTTTTCAACTAAAACTATTTAATTTAAAAGGGTTTGCATTTTTAAACATTCCTTCTGAATTCAGCCGAATTATCAAATAAATGAATTAAAGGTTCTTGCTGAAAATAAACGTCCACATCTATATCTTCCAATTCTGGCCATAAAAAATCATTAATCATAGCTCGGTAGCACCATCCATTCACCGTAACAGTTGCACCAGCCTCATTTTCGAAAAAGTAAGGTCTAATCACACTGCCAGCCCAAAAACCGCACCAAACAGTAACACTTTGAGGATGGAGAGGCTTTTCAATAAACATTCTTGGATTTTCACATCACTAACTTGTCCCAACAGTTCAAATTTCTTCACCAGTTTCACTATTGCCGGCCGAGAAGGTGCTTCACGTTGACCAAAAAGTGCTTTAGTTTTGCGAACTGCAAAATTTTCACCATTTTTGTAGTGAATTTTAAAAATTTCAATGCGTTGTTGAAGTGTGTATCGTACCATTTTTAGTAAAAGCGTAGTTTTTACTTGTCAAATGTCAAAAAATTACAGCTTCAAAATTGAAAGCTGTCCAAACAGCAGGCTATTCAAAATGAAACCTCTTATTGGGAAAAGTATTCCTTGATAATTTCGAATATTACGTTTTTAGGGCATTCAAAGTGCTAGGGGTGCACTAATACTTTTTGCTGACGCTGATGGAGCTACAAAATTTGCAGATATTGCCAAGTTGGAAAATAGGTTATCCAAACTGATTGGAAGTGATTGTTCGAATGGAAGTGAAACAGTTGCGCTCACTCCTGCGATCGCTATTGGCTCAAGGGCACACCTCGAAGATGAAGCAATTGCAGCCAGAAGTGTTTTTAGGTATTATCTTAATAGCTACCTGTTAATTAATGTTGATTAATGATGTCCTTCAACTAAATGTGACAAAATATAAATCTGTTCCCTGGAGGCAAAAGAAACAAAGTCCATTAATATCTGAAATGGAGTTATCACTTTAGGGGCTACATTTTTTTTTTAATTGTAAACTGTTGTCTTTGTAGGGTGTGGATGCTGTTTCATCTAACAGCTGTTTAGTGTAGCTAAGCTTGATAAGACACCCAACAAAAAAACAAAAATATTGCATTGCATAAATCAACTTCTTTTTATAGGATAACCTTAGAAAAAATGACACAAATAAAAAAAAATTACTTGAATTTCTATATGAAATCAATTATGCCACAGTCGCTGGTTTTATTTTCTCGATTCTTGTATTCAGTCAATAAGATTTATTTACGTCTGAAGTTTGGATAAAATATACGAAAAATTGCAGACTTTTCGAGGCTCTTAGCCGAAGTAGAAATATACGTTTATATAAAAAATATTATAAATATATATTCATTCTCTATATGCCGATATAAAACGATATTGTTTTTTTTTCTCTTATATATCTACAAAAAAGCGAGTCACAACAATACATCTTTTATATGGAAAAGGATGATGTTGTAATAACGAGAGATTAACTAAAAAAAGGTTAACTAAAAAAACTCTTTTTGTTTGAGAGAGCATGGATTATTATAGTACTTATAGTTATGTACATGTGCCTCTTAATATTTTTTTTTCTTGTGACTCCAAGTCCACCTTGTACTGTATTTGAGTACCTTCGAATGTTGCTGCAGGTTTCGTTTATCTAGTTAGCTGATATTCTGCAATTTTGTTTGGCCTATCAGACTTTGAATTCTTGTCATACCTTTGAGTGAAGGATTAAAGTTTGGCTGATATTGAAGATTCCTCCTTGATCAGGACACCCAATGCAATCAGAGGCAGTAGTGAATTTAGGTTAAAAGCTTTTTTGACAGCAACAATTGTCCTTGTCTTATGCCTTTCGCTGGACTTCCCAGGCCTTGAGAGGGTTCAGCTCTGTCAGAATGCATTGCATGCGAGGTTAAATATTAATAGATAGGAGATAATTATATGAGGATCCCAAAGAGATGAGCAATACTCCAATTTAATGAAATACATCCCTGCTGAGATTATTAATGAAGTTTAATGCTGTTTATGGCAATTAAAGAGTTAAAAGCATCATTTAAATTATGATTTATTATGATGTTTGAAATAAATAAAAGTACCTACTTAAATATTCAGTGGACTGGATATCAATAAAAGTATTTTTAGCGCTAAGTTCTTCATTTTAACTTAATATTAGTACAATCTTAAAAATCACAGCGCGTTCACAGCGTGTTCTTCGCCAACAATTATTTCATAAATTTATGAATTATTTACTTGAAAAAATATAATTAGTTGCCATTCATGTGAAATTAAGCTTATGGCGCTTGGTGTCCTATGCCTCTGAGGTAGAGAAATGTAAAGATGATATTAGTAATATATAAAAGCAATTTGACTAAATTGTATAATTTATCAATTTATAGTATCACTTCCGTAAAATGAGAAACATGATATATAAGAAATTGTGTAGGAAAGTCCAACCTGGCATCATTTAGAAGTTGTAGTTGTATCCAGCCACTGCTTGTTGTATCCAGTCACAAAAATCAACCTTACTCAATAAAGTATTTTGCTATGTAGATCAAAAAACATGGTAATATTGTTTTTCAGGACTATTTTGATGTATGGCTTCCATTTTCTGGTGTGGCTCTTCGCTGTGAGGAATATAAGAGATACTCAGTGTGGCTTCAAGCTGCTGACAAGAAAAGCTGCAGATGTATGCTTTGGAAGTTTGCACGTCGAAAGATGGTATATTTGTACTTTTAATATTTTATATACACATTTCAGTGTACTGGCAGATGTACTGGTAAATTTAAAAAGATGAAGTATGCAACCTGTATACGGTTGAAGTAAACAATTAAATTTAAAAAACTTTTTACTTGCAGTATAGATCAATATAGATAGTAAGAAACCATTGCTTGGTTCATACACAGGTGCGTAAACCCATAGTGCATTAATTTGAATTTTAGTACTGACTCGAAATGTCGATCAATTGCATTGAAACTATATTTTTAAAATACACCATTTATGACATATATGTATATGTACATTGGCAAAAATAATTATATTATATGATGAGGTTTACTATCCTTACTTGCTATCTGTGATATCGTGTTGATGCACCCTGAAACACGGGAAAGTAATTTGCTACATGATAATCTGTGATTATTAATTCTAATGTTTAATGGCGTCGTAGTCTCACTAACATAAAACGCATCACAAAACTTACATAGGAGCTGATACACAACGTTTCTGGTGGTGCACGTTATGTTTTTGGTAATTTTATATGTATTTTCATTGTTCGCGCTTAAAAATTTTTCGTCTCACGATAATTATGCATGTTTTACAACGAGGTCTTTTACATGGTTCGACCCCGTTATTTAAAAATATGTTATTTGGTTGGTTACCAAAAATTATAGAACTTAATTCATTTTGAGTATTCTTAACCGAAAACTGAATTCAATTCAGCTAATAAGTTAATACAACATTTATTGATTCTGAGGCGGTACGAAGCAAGTTGAGTCAGTTGACTTTCTAGATGAAAAAAATTGTGTTATTTTCAGGGCCTTTGATGTGGAATTATTGTATATTGCGCAGAAATTAAACATTCCCATAGCAGAAGAGGCTGTGAAATGGACCGAGATTGAAGGATCGAAAGTGACGCCTGTCTGGTCGTGGATCCAAATGGGATGTGACCTTGGCCTTATATGGCTACGGTATAAAATAGGGGCATGGAAATTGTTACATAACAAGAAAGATTAATGCATTTAAGAGTGCTATTAAATTATTGACATGTTTATGTCTAACACAAAAGAGTGAATACATTGTCAGGTTAGCTATATTTATTTTTAGTGTTATCTACATTTCATTGTGAGAATTTTTTATTTTATTTAAGTAATAATAACTTTATAATACATCTTTGATATACATAGTTTTATAATAAAAGGCAATATATTATTAAAAAAGAAAACGTCAGTAGGAAAATATTATTAATATTTGTTCCTACTATACCTTACATTATAAGAAATAAAAGAATTTAGCATCAGATTTATTATTCTTAAAGACTGATGAAGGAGCACTATTAGATTTAATTATAAGTTAATGTATGTAAAGTGTAAATAGTGTAATTTTAAGAAAAAAAAACTAAAATAATTAGTGCATTAAAATTTGTCCCAGTAAATTTGGTTTATAAAATTTAAGTCAATTTCTATTCACAGTTTCGTTTAGCTTTTAGTTTTTTATAAGCAAAATAAAGTTAAAAACTCACATTTAATACACCAGTTGTGTAATAACAAAAATATGTAACTCTTTCTTTTTTTATTTTTCTCATTCATTATTTTCACTTTTAATTTCAATTATATTATCATTTTCTCCTTGTGCAAGAATACATTAAATACAACAGTGATTGCATTTACAATAACAGTAAAATATTTGCAATTGTGGATATTTTGTAAATTTGTGATTTAGTGGAAAATGTAGGGTAATCTGCCCAACAGTTGATCGCTAAAGGCAATTTCATATTTGTGCATCAATATAATATTTGAAGTTTCTCTGTATTTTTATTTTGTTGCTTACTTATAATTAGGCTTATTCTTTATCTTTTTTTTACCAAATTGGGTAGACAAAAAATTAAAAAAATACATTAACCCCTACGAAATTGCAATGAAATTTATTGCCAGGGAACACCTCTCTTACTACATTAATTTCTATTAGTCTAGTTTCTATAATAATATTATATATTTTAAAAAATACACTTAACGGTTAATCATTTCTTTATATTGTCACACCTAATTATTTTAGGTTCACATAAATATTATATATTATATATATATATATATATACATACCAATGTCCTACAATCTTTTACAATAAAAAAACACCTTGTGATGTCCAGTATCAATATTCATCATGGTTTCAGAGATTATAATGAAATGATTGTGTAACGTACTGGGCACGGTGGGTGGCAGCTACTGTTCAAGCTGAAGGCACAGTTCTTTTGCGACGCGCTGCGAGAGAGGGGTTGTGCGAACTGTAAATGCTCAGCCCTCAATAGTCAGATTGTTTTGGATTGGCAAAGCCAAAACAGTAACCGCTTAATAAACAGTAAAACTGCTTTTGCATTTCGTTTATTTCTTTGATCTGTGATTTATTGCGTCAGTGAGTTAAAATGCCACATCATATTTATTTATTTTTATTTTGAAAATACATAACAGCGATACAGGAAGACAATTCTCTAACACTACATTTACATGGCCAAAAAAATGTACCCAACATAAAAATGGTTGACAACAACAAATTAATAAATCAAACTCATATAATTTGTAATATGTGTGGAATGTGGTGCCATTTGTGGCATCGACATGTTTCCGCGCATGTGTGTGTGTGTTTATGTATGTGGCGCGTGTGAGTGTGTGTTTAGTGTGTGTATATACATATTATTAGCGATATAATAAATAATTTAAAAATAACAAAATAAACTTACGAATGTTTAATATTTTAATTAATATAATATTTATTTATACATGCATGCATCATATTTTTGGTTACTGTAATATGGTTTTATTTATTAATTGTACATAATTAATTTGACAAAAAAAAAATATAAATGTAGTAGTAGAAATCACAGTTATAAATGAATATTATAAATGCACCGGGAGCGATTAGCACTACTACATTTTGTGCCCTGCCTTCTTTACTAGACTATGTCTGTACTAAGGAAGGCAGTGTTATATTGTGCTATAACTGAGAATGTCAAACCGGGTTATTACATGGGGAGTGCCTGTTTCAAATGCACAATACCTCGCTCCGCGGCGAGCGTGATCGCGAGAGAGTAAATAAAAATACCCCTTTAAGTTTATGCATAAGGTCGTAGGACACAGTGAATATAGCATATTTAATGACAATTTATTTGATCTAAACGAATTCCTAATTTTAGTAATGAGTTTTTAGAAGAGTGTTAAAACTTTCTGCATCAACTACAGTACTAGAGTCATCAGCGAGTTATGTTAAATATTAACCCTGAAATCTTTTTATATAATAAATAACATTGGTCTTAATATATTGAGCCTTGTGGAAACCCGTTAATTTGTTAATTTACGTAAAATTATTTTCAACTTTTAAGGGCTGTTGCATAAATCTTTATGTCCTGTAACGGTCGAGTTGTGAACCTCCTCGGATCAGCGATGATTTTTTTGTTAATTGCAGTCAGTTGATGATGTCTTAAAGCCCCAATCAGTCCCAGCTTTATTTGTATAATAGCCAACTTCAAACCTGTAAATTTAAGTTTAAAATTAATCTTGTAGACTTTTATCTTTATTATGTGCTACCTATTATTGGCCAGATACAATATAATTAGCGCGTAGACATGCTCGGACAAATTACTTAAGTGGTTATCACACCTAAAAATTATAACCGAATTATATTTGATCATCAAATATAATATTAATTTGTATAAAAGTAAAAATACCAGTTTTCGCACGTTTAATTTAAAAAGAATATATCTATTTTATTCTGTTTGAGTAAGTGAACATTTAAACATAACATTCAACATATAATACTATTTCAGCTATTATCACCGCTTTTTACGCTAGTGTATTTATGGATACTTAATCGAACTTCATGATATCATTTTTTATTGAAAGTCAAGGAAATAGTAACAGTATTTAAGTATAAGTCATGGTATTTATGTTCCTAAAAACTCTATTTTGTTTTATACGTTGTTAAGATGTGTTTTTTTGTGTAAAAGATGTGTTTTTTGTGTTTTAATAGGGAATCAAAATGAGATTATTTGTGTTGTTTGAGAAACATCTTACTAACAGTAACTGAGCTATAAATGTAAATGTGGTGCAGGCATCCCTTAATTTTACTTATGGCACATGGAGCGAACGGAGGAATGAAATGGAAACATGGCGCATGGAATGATATTTTGAAACTGGTATGCCAAACTAATTAGGAGACTATAAATATGGCAAAAAAAAAGAATGTTAGAATTCAGGCTTAAGAACACTTAATTTAAAAGGGTATGCTTAAAAGTTGTAAATGAAATTGATTTTATGTATTTTTCTGTTTATATTTTTTCTCTAAAAACACCTAGAAACCTTGAACCAAGAATTTTATAGTATTTTTTTTTTAGTTTTTAACACATAAAATATAAGTAAACATTAAAAAATAATTTTACCAAGGCAAATGCGAATTCCACTACTGAATGGATAAAATGGTTTTCCTTTTAATTCATCCGAATTTCTAAATCTTTCTGGATCAAACATTTCAGGGTCGGGCCAAAAACGTTCATCATTATGTAATCCCTAAAAATAAAAATTTAGTTTATGATCACAATATGAACGTTCTTTATACATATTATATAATATTATTTCATGAAAAAGCAAGAAATTCGAAAGTGTTGACGCATTTAATTTTCCAGATCGCTAGGTGTTGGATGATTTGAGTTTGTTTTTCGGAAAAGTATATCTCATTAAATACGCTATTAGGAACATTTTGAGCACATACAAAATTGCATAGTATCATCTATTTATATACTAAACGAAGAGTTCGAATAATGTCAAATAAGGTATTCTGATATTTCCCTTCATTTATCTCCAACTATGGTTTATAGATATGTATATTGTATACATAGACAAACATACATTATTTATTCTATTTCTAATTTCTTTCATGTTATGACAAAAAATAACTACATACATAAAAAGTACATATAAACTAAATTGGTTTTACCCGGCATATCTGCATAGAGGCCATTGGGTCTTGTTTGACTGGCTCGTAAATAATGATACTAGGGATAAGTCAGATAGGCCCTTTAATTGTTCCGAAACCAGACAGACTACACCACTCTGAATGGTTGGTACACTCCAAAACTGTCAGTAATTTGGCTTATAATTATCCTGCCTTGTTAGGGATCCAAAAAGCTAGTGCCTATGGAATTAGTGATATCAACTCATATGGCTCATGCTTGTGGCACAGCGGATGATTATGTAGCTATGATTCTTATCTGTCAGACCTTTCGGCCTAAAATATTATTATTATTATTATTGGTTGATGGGCGAGCAGCTAGAGCTGATATGCCCATATCGGGATCGCAACTTCATTGATGACGACTGGATTCAGTGTGTTTGTCCAGTAGATTTTTTGATTGGTATTGCTGGCGTCGATGATTGATTGTGGGAGTTGATTCCACAAATCAACGATTATATCAGTTAAAAAATATTTTCTTGCGTTTGTAGAGAATGGCGTTTAGGAGAGTTTTAATGTGTCCATGGAGATGAGGATTACGATTAAAAGTAAACATGTTCTTCATATTATCACAATAATGTAGTGTCCTGAAATCACTTTGAATGACTCAATAAGGTCACCACGTTCACACCTTTCTTGCAATGTTGGCAGTTTTAAACTTCGAGTCTTTCTTCGCACTTGAAATTTTTCAGTTGTCCAGGAATTTTTGTAAACCTCCTTTGTAACTGAATATCTTTGACGAAATATATACCTCTGTCTAGAGTTAAGGCATTACTGATGGGTCGCTTCACTTCCATTTATTTGTCACTCCCGGATTTAAAGTCTTGAAATCCCCACTGCCCCTGTCTTTGATACTTGATAAGAAGTCTAACAAGCTATCAATACATCATAAAATGTATTTTATTATATGAATCAGTCCTCAGATCATGGCGACCGCTTGATCATTACGGCTACCGCAAGCAAATTTAGCTTCAAGTGAGCAAAACCGAAAATAATTACAAATTGTAAAAATAGTTCAAAAAGGTTAATCTACTGATTGAAATGTATTATTTAGTGATATGGACTACATTGAAAAGTCCAACATAAGATGGATTTTAAATTTTCTTCACATAAAGAAAATTAAAAAATAGTGCTGACATACCAATAGTGGTAGCATGATGTAAGTTCCTTTCGGGATTATGATTTTAGTTCCAGGTAATGCGTAATCTTCAGTACAGACTTTGTCCAGAAATGGCGCCGGAGAATATTTTCTAAGTGTTTCTGTTAAAAATTAATGTTAAAGAGTTTAGCTAAAAGTGTACACAAATGAAAATTTTTTAGAATAAAAAATATATGACTGATAATATCATTAATGCAAAAAATTTATTGCAAATGGATTGAAGTATACAAACCTTGATGCTAACAAATTTAATCTACGAACTGACTACACACACTAACATTCTCGGTTTAATGAAAACAAAAAAAAATTTTAAATCTCTGTTGGTTTTCAACTTTTGTAACACATTAGGTAAGACCCTGGGTAAAAAATATATGAGGATATCACAAATTTAGAACTAAATACTTGCGACATAAAAATATTAGAATTTTCATGTCACATTATTACATCAGCGATCTTATTATTAATAACCATAATAATTATAGGAGTTCAAGTGATAAAAAACAAACTCGTCTTTAAAAATAATATTAATTACAAAACTAATTATTCCATAGGTATTAAGTAACTCATAGTTACCATTAATAACTAAATCCATGTACTTGAGATCTTTTAAGCAGTCAAAGGTTAGTTTTCCTCCGTGGGCAGAAATAACCTCGTGGATTTCTTTTCTCACCTTATCCTGGATGTTCTGATTCAAAGCTACCTCGTACAGACTGAAGGTTACACCGCTGGAAGACGTTTCGAGTGCAGCTGTCATGAACATAAATATCTGGGATGCTAAATTGTCTCCCTCCAATTCTGAAAAATTATAATCAATGTGTCTCATTTCCTTAGGAGTCTTTTCTCATAAAAAAGATTTGTGGAATTGCCTTATTGAAAATGATAATATCATAACTTTTGACCAAGATATTGTTATCTTGGTTATTCTGGACAAGAAGTTCACTTCACAGAAAATTATTTATAAGAAAATATTAAACTAATTTCTTCAAAATCAACGAACGCACTGAGATGCAAATAAACCCTGTCAAAAGAAATAGACCATAGTTTACTGGAAAAAAAAAAAAATTGTTTATTAGAAGAGAATATAAAAAGAATATATATTTGTAAATATAATATATAATATGTAAAACAAAAAAGGAATACAAACTTATACAAATACTGGTTGTACATTTATTCACTATTAGCAATGAAACCCTTAAATAGAGGGATAATATGTTCCGGACGAACAAAATAAATACTAACCTAGGTTTAGGGGGGTAGGGCAGTGTAGAATTTGTTGCAGCGGTGGTTTGTCGATATAGATCAACCCACTGAAAGGACAGTAGTTTTTTTAAAGCTGATTTGATCAATTTATTCATTTTATTGTGGTGAAATCTTCTTGAGCCATCAATATAATAAATAATTTGTAACTGACCTTATGAAGGTCCTTGACTTAATAAAGTGGAAGAGTTTAGTAGATTAGGTTTACACAAACACAATACACAATATTAACTTGTTACATAAAATTATTAACTTTGAGATATCAGATGGATGTGCTTGATTCCTTAATATTGTATCACATGGAGACAGCAATGGCTTGAAGGTTGGTTCTGGACCACTTTTAGCCATATTGAAGAACGTTATCGAACTGCTGCTATGTATCAAATGAAAACCAAATTTTAAATTCCAAATCAAAAATTTTCAAAAACAAATCGAAAATCGCATTCTAAATTC
Source organism: Neomicropteryx cornuta (assembly GCA_020383195.1). Classification (NCBI taxonomy): domain Eukaryota; kingdom Metazoa; phylum Arthropoda; class Insecta; order Lepidoptera; family Micropterigidae; genus Neomicropteryx; species Neomicropteryx cornuta. Next base: position 15,190,606 of record JAHKQU010000008.1, on the reverse strand, counting down.
GTTCCATAATATAAACGATAACACGAAGTAAACAATGACTCAATTTGCTTTTATTTTTATAATTAGCGCAAAAGTACATGTATGCCGCACAAACATTAGTTCATTAAATAATTTAGAAAGCGCTAAATATCTGCGTTGACGTATTTTATGATTATAATATGGCCCGCACCATAGTATTAAAACATATATTTTTCTAATTTATCTTTTTAAAATAAATAAAATAAAGTTTTTTTTGTAGTGTGGACCCATGCGCTGCAACCTAGAAAGCCTGCACTTAAATTTGGCCCTGCTTATAAATCATTTTGTACATAATTTCCCTGGCGGTATTTACAAACAAACCTACCTTCGATCTGCTGTAAAAAAGTAGTAATATAGATAACTCAGAAACATGCCGCTGCTATTATTTTTAAGGTGTGGTTTTTGGAGTGGGTGGGTCTTTAACCTCCTCGAGCACTGTGGCATCTGTTATTTCCAGTTGTGATATAAGAAGGTAAAATACCGCTTTAATTTACTATTTTGACTTTGATTATGTAACAGTAATGTCACATAGCCTGGGTTTTCCTGGATTTATCAATAGGCTGTATAGGCCATGCGATAACAGAGGGCGCTTTTCAATACCTAAGTATTAGCTGTAACCTAACTTTTGGGAAGAGGGAAGGGCGGAAGTGGCCTATATTTATGAAAAGTATGAATCCAGCACTGGTTCAAATTCAATCAATAAGTTATCGATCAGTGATTATTTTATCTTAATCGGTAGGTATGCGCCTACAGTGATTATCAAATTTAACAAGCACACACATACCGATACAAAATATTCAAATTAATTTCTATATATTACATGTACAGATGCATAATATATATTACCAAAACGAACACCATCTTTCATCTGCCACCCACCGCTCTTTCTTTGTTCTAGAAGCAAATCCATGAAGTCATTTCGACGGATATTATTCTCTGTCCTTTCTTCTACAATATCCTTCACTATTGACCTCATGTAGTCGTATGAATTCTGGGGAAATGCACTTACGCGTAATGCAGCCATCAGCTTGGGCGTAAGGAACATGAAATTTATCTTCATGGCTTGCATTGTACTCCCACTAAACATCTTAAACAAAATAAATACTAGTTAGCGTTTTAAAAAAATGATTCATTTTGAACATGAGCATTTTTATAACCAGACCAATTATCCAAGTTGGACCCTTGGATACATGCGGTGAGTCATCATTAATGGACAAAAATATTGGCATTGAACTTTACAGAGGGGACTCTTCTTCAATTAAGTAGATATTAGATAAATACTTGCATTAGTTTCAACTCGCTCTGTCAAACAATGTCGACAGTAAGAGATGTTGTTTAATATTCATAATAATTTATAAAATCTATAAAAGTTACCCCAAAGAATCCCCAAAGAATGGTTGGTTTGTGCACTGTGAAGTCCAGTTACTAGCTAATAATTATCGCCCATTCCAAAAATAATTATAATTTCAATGTTTAATATATTTTCTAAAAACTAAAAATATAGGTTTGTCTAGTATTCTTGCTATAATGAGATCAACCAGGTTACTATGATTTATTTACTGATACGTTATCACTAGATAATAAGGACACATGTAACATTATTTTTCAATCTTTCAAAGGCTTTGCATCATATCTCACAAGTCATACAGCACCTGATGAATTTTGTAATCCTTAATTTGGAAAAATTTAAAAAAAATAGTGATGGTGAAAAATGTTTCTTCATTACACTGCATTTAGGCATACACAGTGAGGAATCTTACTACTGTGTTTTATAATTTATCAGCATAGGTCACGAACTTATGTTTCTTTTTTAGACAACATAATATATTATATCTTATGCTAAGATGCTCACCTCAAGTGCTATTTGTCGCATTTGGTCATGGTCAGGGTCATCAATAGCTTTTCCATCGTATCCAAATATAGCAGTAGTTATTATGTCCACGGTAAATCTCTCACTCAAATCTGCCGCATTGAAGTCATTTGCTAAATTTAATAAAATACAATTCTTTAATACTTCAGAATTAATTCATAGTTTTGCAGTTTTTCTTAATAAATGTGGGAATCGTCGGTGTCGGGTTTTTAAGACGATTCATATGACATGCCGTTTCTATAAGTTTTAAAAGATCGATGGTTTGTCTATTTTAAAAAATAATTAAACCTGCTTATAGATCGCATAAATTATTCCATATTGCTTGTATCAGAGTTTATAGAGATAGTGGGGATACAACTTTAGAAGCGATGGTCTAATTTATTTATGAAAGTATAAAAGTAATATTGCATTACACATTAAAGGGCTCATTTCGAGTTTTGACTAATGGATGTTATGAAAGTGCTAAACTAAGTATTTACTTCTAAGTGCTAAATATGAAATTGTAAGAAAGATATTCCGACCTGTATTTCCGATTTATTGAATGTATTTGATTTTCTATTGTGTTTAGGTAAATATTTTTCGTTTTATTGCTTAATTTAGATATCGTTTTAGGTTTAGATTAGGAACGGTTTTATAGTGTTACCTAAATTTATGAAGTATTTGAGTCATTCTTACCGGAATTAATTTTTCGTTCTAGATTATCAGCGACTATCATCATGCTATCAAACATAGTCTTTAGTTTGGCTGATGTAAAACCAGGAGACAACTTTGATCTGGCTACCTTCCAATTATGTCCTGTTAGTGCGAATAAGCTGTAATGATTAAGATTTAAAAAAAATATAAGTATTAATAGTTTTGTCTAAACATAATCATTAGAAATTGTCAAGATATAGCAAAAGTTATTTACGTAATATTTTTATAAAACTACTTAGCTTATTTTACTTTTTTAAGAAATAAGCTAAGTAGAATATAGATGGACAACTAAACATAGGTATAAACAGGTGCCCTGTAGGTGTGAGAAAGGGAAACCCTGTTTTACATCTTCATTTATAATAAATATATTCAGTCAGGAAGGTACCTCTTTAAAAACTAATAATAAAATATAATTTTATTTAATGAAAATTCGCTATAAACCGAGCTTATGCAGAAATAAAAATATAAATAAAAAAATCAAGTATTGTTTTATAAAAATAATATATATAATTTTCACTTTTAACGAAAATGATCTCTTATCTGTATAAAAGTTCTAGCCCGGGCCTGGTGGCGCAGTGGTATGAACTACAGCTTCTGATCCCCAAAGGGTCAAATCCCGCAGGACGAGCCCCGTAAGACCTTACATTCTACAGTACAGCCACACAGCTAACTAAGCTAAATATCTGCGACATTGAATACCCGATAAAAAAAAATGATGATACATGTTCCTAAATATGTACATAGTTGTGTTTGCAAGCATACTTAAACTATTAACCTTTTAGCGCCCAGCGGTTCGACTGCTTCATCAGGAGCAAATATTCTACCCGCAAAGTGCTTCTGGTCCTTATTTAGAATATTTTCGACAATATTTTTATCGTTAACCACAAGACATGGTTTGTCTGCGAAGAATATTCCAACATATGGTTCATTTTGATATTTTCTGAAATTTAAAACTATATTTTAAAATGATCACCACATATTGGCATATACATTCAACAATGTTTCCGTCCGCCTATCCGTCCGTTTCCGTATGTTCCGTTTCCATATGTTTCCGTCCGTCCGTTTAAAAAGAAAATCAATGTGACAGCTGAACGCAGCACTCTAACCAAATGAGCACATCAGCCGAATGAGCGTGTCGCAGTAGAGAATTCCACCATTTTTTTATGATCCTATTTCAAATAGTAGTCTTCAACTTAAATATCTTTGATACGTCGTTTTTGAGATGTAACGAGTGAAAGTTTACGTCGTACGGGCAGTGCCCAGCTAGGTAGAGCCTTGTGCTCTCTTGTATACAGACGTCCGATCCGATAGTCTGATCAAACTATCTGATGCTTAAAATATGTCAAATACTATACAATTTTGACTACGCCAGACGACCGATTTTCAAATCGTACATCGAACGATCTTGCCTCAGTTGCCGTATCTATATGTTTTAAAAGTACGCCACTTTGTGTATCATACGTCGAGATATGCGTGGCGGAGTGTTGTCGCGTTTTCACAAGGTCGATTTGTATGACATACCTTATCTATATGTTTTAAAAGATCGTTGCGTACGTGCGATCGGATCGTGAAGCTTTTGTTTTAAAATGAACGTGATAGCACCGTGACGTCATCTCTTTGGTGAACGATTGACGACGCGTACGCTGCCGGGAAATGTCTCGTGGGCGTCTAGCAGCGAGTGACGCGGGTGACGTCATCTCTCCTAGGCCAAACCGCGTCGTTTCGATCCGCCCGGATTAAATAAAAAAAAAATCTATCCACAAAAAAAATACATAATTAATGTTGTAAATACGATAAAAATATTCTTGTTATTTTTTCAAGCCACATAATATAATATAATAAATAACTTGGTTCATATTATAGGTTAATCACTTTCATATATATAAATATAAAAATATATGCTTTGTCTATTTTTATTTTTTTCTTTAACTGATTTTGATAGGTTTTAACTTTTTACTTTTGGTTGTTAACTATTTTATTGCTTTTGCATTTTATTATATTGTTTTTCCTTTTTCTTATTGATGTAACCGTTTTGAAACTTTTATACTGTATATAAAATGTTTTTTTTTTCACCCACAGAAAAGACACCGTCTTGGTGGGGAAATGTAAAAGTGTTTTGTAAAAAAAATAATAATAAAATTTTAAAAAATAAAATAAATAAAAAATCATCAACAATTACATACAATTATATACCTAACGATAATTCATATGAACCAGTAATACCTATGTATTTTAAACAAATACCTGTATAAATCGGCCAGAAATTCTCCAATGGGTTTATTCAATCTTACTAATGACCCAATATTACCTAAAAACGGAGTGGGTTTGATATAAAACACTTGGCGTTTCTTCCAAAAGTCAAAGTTTCTTGTAGCGAATGAGTATGCAGTGAGGATTATGATGAAAGCGAGTACAATTGAAGTTATCATTATGATACTTTAAAAACAAAACATGCACTTTTGACAGATCTTTCCGAGCGTCTGTCTCTAATTTCAAGCCATTGACACTGATTTGATGGAAAAATCGTAATTTAGTTATTTATCATACCATTGTTATCGAACTCGAATGTTTGTTTTGTTGCCGACGCTTTATAGATAATGAATTTCTTTATACGGCGGTATGCGGCTTAAATAGTTTTGCACGAGTAAATATTTACAACTGTTTATTTGTCCTTTAGATCTTTGTTGGATTCGTTTCGCCAAACATTTTCAAACATTTATCGGATGAACCGATTTTTTTTTGCCTGAAAGGTGACTTGATCGAGAGTATTCTTAGTTATGATTCAAGAAACTGTGTTCAGATGTTTGTGTGTCGGGTGTATTTAATTTTTTAATAATTTGTAATTTTATTAATCTGTCGTTGATTTAAAAAGAGGTTCATTTTATATGTCAACATTTTTAAGTAAAATATTTATATCAAATAATTGGTTTTAAATAAAACAGTCTTGAATCGATACAATTTATATTAATAACCTCTAAAGTTACACTAATCTAACTCCACAACATTGATGAATTGGTTGAAAATATTGTTTCCAAGCAGACGTCAGAATTTATAAAGTATTTTTTAGTAATTTTCAGCAATTTTCTCAGACTTGAAATCTACGTATAAGTGCCGCAAAATGCTGGTTAAAATTAAAAGATCGGGTGGAAATGTTCTGCTAGATTTATTTATATATTTATTAAGTTAATTCCTCTTTGGTAATATTCTATGGGTAACAAACACACAACAAATGAAATAAATGAGTGAAATGATGGGTAACAAATTTACACACGACTTTTGGCTATAGTGTCAGAAATGTGTGTTTATACAGGATGTCCAAAGATCATTCCCGTAAATTTAAGGGGGTGTATATGTTCCCTGTTACGAGTAAGAAATTATAAAAAAAAATGCAAAAATATTTGATACCCAAATTAATTATTTTTTAAACTAAATTTGTGTAAAACAATCATAATATTACGGCAGCGTTCGCCAGGCATACTAAACCCGCTGAAAACACGTCGGGCGCCACATCGTGAATGCAACTCAAGATCGAGCGGACGTAAACTCGTTTTACACAAATATATTAGGTTTTAAATAGAAACTTCAACATTTTTTTCTCGAATACCATAATGAATTTTGATATAGTTTCTTAATTAATAACACGAGGAATCGTAGGACCTATTAGCTGTTTTTTTTTATTGGGATTGACCTTAGGACAGCCTGTATAAGTTGTGATATTATTTACAAACTATAATTTGAATTAATAATATATTTTTATTAATTACACTAATTACATTACACTAATACATTTTTTTAATCCATCCATCAATCCAGTATTATGATTAGTTATAAACTTCCAAATACTCTTATCAAAACGAGCAGAGGCGTTGACTTTTTATTAGATTTCGTAGCAATTCTACCAAAATATCTTCTTTATGTTAAACGTTTTAGCATATCTGTCGCTATTCTAATATTATGTTATCCACCGCCGGGACGCAAACAAAAACTTTAGACACAGAATAAATAAAAGTACTGACGCACCTTCAGGCAAAATACCTTCAGGACGAGGCGTCGCGACGCTGGGTTTGAAGTAGCATTTGCATCCTCCAGTCGTGGGCTAGTAGCGTTTGTGGCGTATCAAATTAAACAGTATCAAAGAATTAATTTTTTTATTATAAAACGTTATTACATTAAATTATTTTTTTTATAACTCTAATCACAATTTAAGGGGTGTTGCGAAAATTTTAATGTCATGTAGTGGAAGTGTTGTAAATCTCTTCGGGTCAAGGATGATATTTTTCTTAATTGCGGTAAGACGATGATTTCTTAAAGCCGCGATAAGGCTCAACTTTGCTTGCATATTAGCCAGCCTTAGACCTGTAAATAAATATAAAAATGAAAGGTACATGTAATTGTATAATAATTTAATATATAGTTATTATTACTTCTCTATTCTACTCCTCTTCTCATAACTTCCGTTTTTTTATTTTATAAATGATCATTCTATGCTTGTACAAATTATTCACGATAACAAAAAAAGTATAGTTTGATAAATTAAAAATACCTAAACAAGTGCGTTTTCCGCCACTGAATGGGAAGTATGACTTTCCGCTTAGGTCATTCAAATTTCTAAACCTTTCCGGATCAAACTTTTCAGGATCCGGCCAATATCGGTCGTCCATGTGAAGGCCCTGAAATGTGCAGATAATATTAATTGAAATGTGTTTAAGACGTAACCGGCGAAAAACTTCACGACAAAAAACAACACACCTGCATAGATAATATATATAATAAATATGTTAAAACACATTGTATTTCCCAAATAAATCACCCCTTCTGAAATATTTTTTCAGAAAGGGTGAGGGGGAAGGGTATAAAATCAGCCCTATTGATTTTGCAGTGACTTTTCGAACACTGCAAAATTTAACCTGTTTTTATGATAACATTTACGAGTAGTTCTATAATTAATGTATCAACATTAATTAAAAATAAAATCACATTTACTACATAGGTATTTAAATAATATAGAACCTTAAACCGTTTAGGTAATAAGTGTAACCAAATATTATTAAAATAAATACTCCCAAAAGCAATATTTTACGTAACCATTTGGAAAAATTAAGGTAAGTATATTTTTTTAAATATGTAAAATTTATGTATATAAAATTGTAACTCTGGCCTTGAAGTATTTTGAAGTAGTTTACTAACATTTATTTTCGTTGCTTGAATCATTTTGCATAAAGTTGGTAAAAATATTTCCTTTTTTAATTGTATGTCAGTCTTGCATTGTATATCTCTATATATAATTTTGAACTCAATTCATTCATAATTCAATTTCGAATATAATTTTAAGAAGCTAAAATAGTACTTAGTGTTATAGTTAAAGCGCAAAATTGAATAAACAAACTCATATTTTTTTCAAATTAGTTACACCATAAGCACTTGTAATAAATATTTATTCTGTATAGGTTCACCCTTAATACACAGAATGTGTTTAAACTTAGGACACTCCTTTTAGGATGTTGATCTATATCGACAATCAAACATTCATCGGCGAAAATATCGGAAAAATTCTTCTCAAATACGAGAAAAACGACTTCAAAATTAAATAGAAATCGTTTTAATGTTTGAGAGCGCGGTTGAACGCATGGCCCGAGACCGGTCAGTGACCCCCGAGCGGGCGGCTAGCGAAGCGCTCCGAGAAAAACGAAGGTTTTGTGAAAACTATTTTTTAGAAATTACACATTTTTTTTCGTGAGACGGGTTTAGATCAACCTCCTAAAAGGAGTGCCCTGAAATCGCAGGGCCTATTATCCGGATTTTTTATTGGAAATAGTCTTGGGATAAGTTGTACATACCAACATCGGGATCATAACGAACGTTCCCTTTGGTATAACGCTCTTCGTTCCAGGCAAAGTGAAGTCTGCGGTGCAGGTTCTGTCCAGAAATGGAAACGGGGGATATTTTCGTAAAGTTTCTGTGTAAAATGAAACGAGTTATCATTATATATTTTAGGAGGAGTTTTGCATGAAAATAAAATGTAAAACGCCTATAGCCACGGTAATAAATAATTAATTTATTTATTACGCACACGCAACATCCAAAACGTATTCGTTACTAAAAGCTAAACTGGCAACAGAAAGTGTCCTAAAACATTTTAAAGTATGGTCACTTAATAAAATATCAGACCGCGCGGCGTCGCAACCCAGAAACCGACTGCCTCCGTGAGGGATCTTACCTAAAAATGTATTGACGTCAATGAACGACGGGTAGGTTCACGCGCGTAAATATTGTAATGTAGGTTAATTGGATAGGTCAGGAACACAGCAATACGTGCACCAAACGTTCAATTGAGTATTTATATTTTTATATGGATTTTTTATGTTAGCTATATGAAAACTTGTAAACAAAAGTTGTTAGATTCATACCCAGAATGACCCCCCTTAAAAGTATACTGCTCATTTTAAGTTCACTCTGTATAAATTATCATAGTTATGTAACTCGTATATCATTATTTAATTAACATATTCACATATAATTTAATATCAAGCAAGCTTAAATAACCATTTAACTCTTATACCTACCTATTATGTTCTTCATTTCCTCGCTTAGTTTACCGTGTAATTTTATTACAATGACATATTGCAATTCTTTTGATATTTTTTTAATTAAATTATGTATATGACCGTGATCCAGTATAGCGTGTCAATATCCTAAGTTGGAGAAAGTTTTATTTTAGTAATATTTTATACTTAGGTATATTGAAGCAAAGATACGGCGTGATATTAAAATACTAGGTCTCTCAAACTTATTTATAGTCAGATCGCTTTGTTACAGCACCCCTGCAACAGAAATGGAAAGTTAAACAAATGTAGCCAACCTACCGTTAATAACTAGATCCATGTACTTGAGATCTTTTAGGCAGTCAAAGGTTAGTTTTCCTCCGTGGGCAGAAATAACCTCGTGGATTTCTTTCCTCACCTTGTCCTGAACGTTCTGATTCAAAGCTACCTCGTACAGGCTAAAGGTCACACCGCTGGAGGACGTTTCGTAACCAGCTGTCATGAACATGAATATCTGGGATGCTAAATTGTCTCCCTCCAACTCTGTAAATTTTTAAAATTCTAGTGCACACATTCTTAATCTACTATCGAAAATATTTCAGGGACAGTAAAATAATTGAGCTAAAGGTAAAGTCTAAATTGATATGCTCTGTTTAAAAACAATACAAGTACTTAATAAAGAGATCGTGGTAGTCTAGTGGTTAGGACGTTGGACTATTGACCCAAAGGTCGCGGGTTCGAATCCCACATGGTCATACCATTTTGGCCTAGTTGAGTAGGGCACAAAATAATTGTATATGCCCTAGCAATATTTTTTTAAAAGAAAAAAATGCTTTAGGTTTTTTGGGTCCAAAATTATTATGTAAATAAAATACATCCTGCGTGGTCGCATTAAAATACTGAGACTATGATAATCTGAACTATTAAGGCTATAACTGAAATAAATGAACTGAAATTCAGGAACAGACATTTTGTTGAAATCGGTCCCTAATAGTATTTGAGGTTATCCAACGTTAACAATTTAAACTCTTATTCTCATTAAACGCATTTTTAGTATAAAAGTATACTCAAATTCAAAGTTTTTATTACAAACAAAAAAAAGCATGTTATATAAAAAAATCGTTAATGTATTAGGAAAAATTAAAAATTATGATTAAAAGAATTAAGTATAAAACTAGAAAACTGAAAATATGATGTTACAATTGAATACTTCATTATAATTTGATTATTTGTCATTAAAAATAAAATATAACGTTTCAGTTATTTGAATTATAAGGTAAAACTTTACCATTTTTTTTAGATATCATGTCTTCAGTCATACCCAGCGACGAGGATCTTGTTTAGAGCGCAAAATAGTTAGTGCAAAAAAAAATGCTATTGGCTCACTATAATGAGTCAGAAGAGGAGAAATATGCGCGTTTGTCACAAAGGCACTGAAAAAAGACAGAAGAATCTAACCATATGGTTGGTCCACAGAAAAAAGGTTCGACTTTAGATAACCACTCTTGTCTTGATTACAAGATCGATCCCATGTAGTGTAGTGTAGTAGTGTGCACGTTTACGATGTCAGAATGTTTTCTCATGCACAGCTATTTGTGGCATTATGACATAAAACCTCTTCGTTGCAAATCAGATTAAAACGACTTTAAGATTAAAAATAATTCTCGTGCAAAGCCGGAAAAAGGTTAAGTTATGAGATTTTCAATAGTATGATGAAACTTTAGGATAAAGTAACAAAATTGAGAAATTCGTCGTAGCGTCATATTATTACCAAAACGAACACCGTCTTTCAACTCCCAACCTCCATTCTTCCTTTGCTCGAGTAGCAAATCCATGAAGTCATTTCGCCGGATGTGATTCTTTGACCTTTCTTCCGTGATGTTCTTTGCCATCGACCTCATAAAGTTATAGGAAACCTGGGGAAACGCGCTTAGTCGAAGTGCATTCATCAGCTGGGGCAAAAGGAACACCAAATTGGCCTTGATGGCTCGATATAAATTTCCATTGAACATCTTAAATAAAAAAATTTTTTTTAAACATTAATCAATTTTATCAACGTTGGAATCTTTAAATAAGAGAATAAAATGTTGCAAAACCTTTGAAATGTGTGATAAGTAATTAAAAATAAAGCGTAAAACCTCTAAATAATCTAAAAACTTACGACACGCGATGAAGAAGCCCTTTTAAGTTACTTACAACATTTTTTATTATTATTTTATAATAAAAAGAAAATAAATTTGTTTTATCACAATTTTATAGGCATTTTTTATTTGTTTTTTTAACTTACCTTAAGTGCGATTTGTCGCATTTCGTCGTGGTCGGGGTCGTCAATAGCTTTTCCGTCGTAGCCAAATATTGCTGTAGTTATTGTGTCGATGGTGAATCGCACACTTAAATCAGCAACATTGAATTCAGTAACTGATAAAAAATAATAATCTCATCACAAAACTAAACTAATTACTACATTCACAAATTATATATAAAGGCTAGAAAAGTTTATCTATCTACCATTAAATAATATTGAATTACATTGCAAGCAATTTTTACTAGTTGAAATGGAATTAGTTTGAAAGTTGCCTATAAAACTCGATTCACAGACACTTCAAATAAAAAAATTTGTATAAAAGTACCTCATCCATTCTATTTAAGAAGTCTTACAACAAAATTATTTACTTAAATGACTCGTTTAAATTTAATCAAATTTCGAAATGTTTCTTGATATCCTAAATATTATTACGTTTTTGTTAATAATAAAATACATATTTTTTTATTACGTTAAATTTTATTTTGTGTTTGTAGTGTAATTTTATTTGTAACTAGCTGTTCAACCCGGGTAAGAAACTAGGTTCGCCGCGGGGCAAATCGTGCCTGCTGCACTCGGAATCTGTCGCTTCGCTCCCCATCTCTAGACCCTTCGGGCTACTAACATTTTTCCGGTGCTATTTATGAAGGCTTCGGGTTGGAAGTTAGTCCACGCTATACTAATTTTCACAGCTATTACTTCTTTTTTTATGAGCTGTAGATATCCTCTGGATATAAACTATTTTTTTACTTCTAGAAATAACCCTTTTTACCTGTCCTTTAAATGGATTTTCGGAAAATGGTGCAACGGGTATTTGTTTATTATTTAAAAAGTATCTATATATTAATATTCAACTCTGTAACATCCTCGGCTCCTGAGATATTGTTTCAACATAAAATGTTCACATCATCTTTTTACCCCCTTATAGGGGGAAATTCTAAAAATTCTTTCATAGCAGGTGCCTACGTCATAAAGAGAATGTACCTTCGAAATTTTAGATTCTAGAACTTGTTATTTAATGCTATTATTTATTTGTTATTTTATGCTATGCTATGAACTGAAATTAGTAAATATACCATACCAGTACATAGGTAAATAGAACAGGCAACTATTTCGATATATTTATTTATTGTGAGATATTTAATTTGACAAAAAAACGAAATGTAGAAACAAATCACAGTTACAAACGTATATTATAAATGCATAGGAAGCATAAACTAAGCATCAAATAAATTCTACATAAAGGGGATCTATGGTATGGATCTTTCGGAATGAAATTTGGGCCCAATTGTCTGCGAAAACAAAATTATTATTAGTCACGAAACCAATTTATTAGCAAAGTTGTTAATATGATTCATTACCATAGTATGATGAGTAGTATGACTTTGTATCGGAACAAGCGTCATACGTTAACAAAAAAATAAATGTAAAAAAATCCTCATTGGTGCGTGTTTAAAACCCTTTGACATATTGAGGAAAATTGACATATTGAGAAGGAAAAATAAATAAATCGTAAGTACTCAAGTGTTTTAGCCAAAAGTAAATAAGAGCAAGGAGGACAATTTGTGGCAAAATACCTTCGTGAAAATGGAAAAAATAGCAAAATACCCTTAAAAATGACCTTACCATACGGTATATTTGAAAACTTTTTGATAAAAAAAGACGAATAGCATATGGAACGTCGGGGTAATAGTCCTGGTTTTAGATATAAATCATTTTACAATATTTAAGATTACCTTACCTGAATTAATTTTTCGTTCTAGGTTATCTGTGACAATCATCATACTATCAAACATGGTCTTTAGTTTTGCTGTAGTGAAGCCAGGAGACAACTTAGATCTGGCTACTTTCCAATTATGTCCTGATAAGGCGAATAGGCTGAAATAGTTTTTGATAACGGAAATCAGCTAAATTTCTTTACTAACCCCAAGAAAGGTGTCCGAAAGTTAGCCGTATGCACCAATTCACCCCGCAACTGTCGTGTATTTTTCATATTTCATAAATACATGATAATTATTGTTGAGATTATAATATTAAGATGCTAGTAGTAATATAATGTTGAAAGAGTTATTGAGTCTGGGTTCAAAAAAAGCACCTGGATAATATTCGAATGTATTCGAACCTGCTGAAAGAAAATTACTCCAATTGGAATGCTTTTGCTCTCTTGTTCGTTATACAAAAGAGGCATATTTTTTCGTAAAATAACTAATAATATAACTAATTATGTGTATATAAAGGTTAGATACTTAAGTTGCATTTATTTATGCGTGTGTGTATGTGTGCGTATATCAGTGTGTATATTTCTGTTTAAAATACGTTTTTATTATTTTTCACAGGGTCTTTTATACTCACACGTTACACTTAGTAAATAACCTTTCTTAGAACGGGTATCTCTTACCTGGTTAGAAGGGTATCAAACTTTATCTAATCGGCCAACGTGACCGGTACCTAGGTACTCGATTTGCTATTTTTTAAAATAATTTACTAATGAATATTGTTATTTTATTTTAATATTTACTTTAAGTAAAACTGAACATTGTCACTGATACCTTATTATGTATAATGACAACGTTTAATTTCAATTCCTAATATGTACATACCTCTTGGAACCCAAAGGATCAGAGGATTTATCCGGTGAAAATATTCTTTGTTCAAAATGTTGGAAGTCCTTATTCAAAATATTTTCAATCAGGTTTGTATCGTTTACAACTAGGCATGGCTTGTCTGCCAAAAATATTCCAACGTAGGGTTGATCTCGGTATTTTCTGAAATTTGAAACATATTATCAAACAAATACTGTATTTATATTATCACCAGAGTAATTTCAGTGTATTTTTAATATCAATATTATATTAGTAGCCTGTAGCTGCACTACATATTCGGACTGCGGTTGGCAGCGTCATTTTGGCCGGCGACGTGCGCATCGGATTGGCCGGCATCTGCGCAGGCGCGCATTGGAAACACGCACGGGTGACGCGCCAGCGGCGCAGGCAGTCAGTCGGGTCGGCAGGCTTGCAAGACATTATTATTGTACCTGACTTTATATTTTATTCTCTGTTATCTTCTACTTCCGTTACATTTTACAATTGATATCTAATTTAAATAAGCACTACAGTTTTTGAAGTATTCCCATCTGGGATATACCTAAATAAATGTAATGGCACCGGAGGAAGAAAAAATGTATTTGTAAATACAAGCATTCATTTTGTTTTTACTCAGTTATAGCGTAAATAAGTAAATACAAATGTTAAAAAATAGCACTGCGTTGAACTATAAACACCTAATTACATTTCAACACCCCCTTTTCTCGATCTTAATCTTTAACTTTAATGACGGAACGTTTTAATAAAAAAAGAAATATTAGCACTTTCGTATTTATTTAATTTCTCAGCACAACTCACACCACAACTATGCATAAGGCCGTAAGAGTATATTTTATTAACGCGCTTTTTCATGTGTGTCCTTTTTTTTTTGAGTCTCTTAGTAGTATTACACCAATAATGGAAAAGTTACTTTAAAACCATTTAGTTGATCGTTCAATGCGACCCAGGCGGTACGCGCGTGCAGCAGCGATTACAACTGAAAAAGCTGCCACTCTTGCAAAAAAGGATTTTGATAGATTTTTCAGTAAAAACAAAAATAAAAATAAGTTTTCTTTGGCATCCGATTTCTTAATAAACCAATGTTCTGCCTAATAGGTCCCACCTGTTTGTAGGTTCATAAAATGTATAAATTATAATTTCATTCTAATAGAAATATTTTACGTTTAAATCCAAATGAAATACCGTTAAAAAATCACTATCTATACTGGTGTGATTGTATTTTTTTTTAATAATAATTGATTTAATGGTTTTCAAAATACACAAACACAATTTACAAAACTCTACTTAACTAGTCAGCGCCCGTACTAAGGTAGGCTTTCTTTGTTGTAGGTTATTAAATATTTCAGGAAAATAATTATTTGTTTTTAACTTAAAACTCGCCTACAATATTATACAAAATTTTAATTTATAACATATAAACATAGCAACAACACAACATAATAATATAACAACAATACAACAATAACAAACAACAATAAAACAAGCAACAAACTATTAAAATAGCAATAATACATATACATACACTCTTACTCATAAATAGATATTAGATGTTAGATTAGATAGATTGTTATAGATAGATATGACATGTTGTAAACGTATAAGTCTATTAATAAATATTATTAAATATGAAATAAAATTCTTAATATTAGAATCGGAGTATTAATGATATTTAATCATAAGTACACGTGGTATATTCTCTAAGAAGCTACACAAAAAAAAATGTTTATTGCGGTGTGTAATTAATTAATGTAATGAAATGAATTACAAGTCACTTAAAGTTTTCAATAATAAAAAGAATCACAACTAAAAGACTTGATTATTTTGCGAGTTTTTTTATCGATTTCCATTACTTTTTAGCTTTAGTTTAAAAGGGTTTTATTAATACGAGTATACCTGTATATATCCGCTAGAAATTCTCCAATAGGTTTGTTCAGTGCTACTAACGGTCTAATATTACCTATAAACGGAGTGGGTTTGATATAAAACACTTGGCGTTTCTTCCAGAAGTCAAAGTTTCTTGTTGCAAATGAGTATGCAGTGATGGCCAAAGAGATTGCGAGAATAATAAAAGTTAACATTTTGTTAACGAAGCAATATTTGAAATTTGTACGCAACCGCCGAATGCTTCCGTGCGTCTGCAATTGATAAAAAGTATTTATAAGTCATAATACTTCTAATAATGCCACTTAAATATAAACGCAATTTGTTAATGATAAAGTGTAAAACGATGATTATTAATCTGTTTAATCATCTATACATAATCATATAGCTATGATAATAAGGAGTCGGTCTGTTTGCATGTGTACCTATAACTCAGGGTTGCCATAAATGGTTTGGCTCCGACCGGGACTGATATCAATATAGGAGGAAATATAGGGGAGTTATAAGAGGAGGAGGGGGGGGGGGGGTACCGCCCTCCCATGGGGCTCAATCTGGTTTGTGAAAAAAGGAAATCTTTCAATGGTTCCCACATTTTCAGAATACGTTCAATGGCCGGGAACAAAGACAGTTAACTAGTTTTTGAGTGAGATCCTAAATTACCACGAATTACATCAGCTCCCTCACAAAGGTATTTCAGTCTTTCATTTGGTACTGTAAATATGAAAAAATATTTGTAAAATTTCAGTACATCCCTTGACCCCACACTTTCACCGCCAGCCAACGTGATCTAACGTCGTCGCACGAATTATTCGCATAATTTTAGCAATAATATAAAACCATGATTATTCGTTTACCGGGACATATGGTGGGTCAAACGGGACAACCGGGACTGAGTTTCTAAACCGGTGACATGTCCCGGTCTACCGGGACGTATGGCAACCCTACTATAACTACTTAATTACGTTTTTGCTTTCGGCTACATAGAGATATGTAAGGTCATAGAAGAGTGAGCGAGAGATAGCTATGAGGTTTAACGCTGCATCTTGAGCCAAACACAAACACTTCGCTCAATTATCAAATTGTATAATTTTTATACTAAGAAATTGCAAGATTTGACATTTGTGCAGCCGGTCTATAATGATGAAGTAAGTATAGCGGCGGCTTGTAATGAAATAATAATAAGTTGACGTTCGACCGCTTCTACGAATTCGACGCATTTATATATACGAGTATTACGTACTGCATAAACTTGGCTAAAGTATACTTAATAGTAGCTTGCTTAAATGGTTTTCTTCGTATGGTTTAAGAATCATAGTCAATCAGTTGTTGCTGTTGGTTTACGGTCTACTCTGGTCTCGGTCGGTCTGGTTTACTGTGGCTATTTTTTCTGAAGGCTCACATTTAAGTTCACTTCTTTTTAATAAAGTACGATAAAGATGTCGTTTTCCTGAACGCTGAACATGAACTGTACGCTAATGACCTAAAAGTTTATTTTAAAGTAGGTACCTATTAACTGAGAATGATTGCTTTGCAATTCAGCAATATCTTGAACTAATTACTGCGCGCTGAATAAATTAAACTAAAATGCATCCGAATCTGTAAATATCATTGGCATGAAAAAACTTTAACTTGATTACATTTATGATACATAAGTATAGAGAGTTGACTGATATTCGTGACTTTGGTATTTTACGATAAACACGTTTGAGCCGAAACGTCTACTAAAATCCACAAATGCCGGGTAGTTGATTTTATGAATGCATCACAACTCTCGTGATAAGCTCACAGCTGTCATAGCAGGGGTGTTAATATGTATAGGTTGATGATTTTAGAGGCGTGGTTTCAAGAAGAGATAAAACGCATATAATTTGATGTTATGGCTAAGAATTTAGTTTTATTATAAAGATAAGGGTTTGCCATTATGTTTTAAAAATGATTTCGGGTAAGTGGCCGTCGCGGCTGACTCGAACAAATTCCAGCCGAGAGGCCCAATTTTCAACCACTTTTTGCAGCAAGTTGCCAGCAATAACGCGCCGAATATTCTCTTCCAAGGCGTTAATCGTGTCCGGCTTATCTGCGTAGACAAGCGACTTCACATAACCCCACTAAAAATAGTCCAGCGGTGTTAAATCGCACGATCTTGGAGGCCACGCCACAGGCCCACGACGCGATTTTTACTTTATTTTAGAGTGATTTAAGAAAAATTTTGAGTGTTTTTTTCTCAATTTGCACTATTTGCAAACATTGTTCAGGAGTAAGTCTATTCATTATGAAATGGCAAACCAAACTGAGCATAAATCAAGTGACAGCTGTCAAAAACACCAACTACGAAAAAAGTAGTGCCAGATTGAAAACCACGCCTCCCCTATATCATTAAAGTGAGCACAATCAAGGTTAAATTACACATTCAACAGTTGTATTTTGATATCATTTGATAAATGTGTCAGTGAAGTTTTTTTAATAAATTTACCATCCTCGGATCATCATATCACATACAAATATCATGGACCCTACTCAACCGAGCTAAATACACTCGATAAAAATACGCTTAATCATAAAATTTGAATGCCTAGGTACACATAGTTACTGTAGATGTTTATTTATTTCATTTTAGATGTGTATTATAATTTTCTATTCACAACGTTCGTATGCAAAGCCCCGCTTTGTCCTTACATTATTTATTCGGATATAAATTTTATGTTCTTAAATATAATATGTAAAACATATTAAACGACGAGAAGATCGGAATATGAACTCAGTTCACACCAAATCGTTCTATTTTTGTAGAGATACATTCCACCAGGATTCAAAACAATATAAGTATTAGTTTTTTATTGTGTTATGCAAAAACTATCATCTGCACAATGTGTTGACATTTTTCATATTGTTTTTATTTTAAATAGAATAGTCAAGTAATCAATCCTCTGGGTGGGCTCGCAGCTTCCAGCTAACCAAGGAGACATCTGATTAAGAATTTTCATTTTTTGTTGTGCTGCCAAAATTCAAGGTAATTACGTTATCATTTTTTTTGACCTATTATTATGGGTCAGTGATAATGATTCTAATTTAGTGATGACATCAAATATTTACATTAACTTTTTTATTGCATTTTAATATAAGCGCTGTTTTTTATTTTTTTTTATACATATGTTTAATTTTCTCTTTTTTAGCTGGTACATGTACATCACATTTATTATTTTTTAATTTTTGTTTAATTAATTTGTATTATCTTGTATCTCACGTGTGTATCCAACATTTCAGTAAGATTGGAACTATGGGAAGCGGTTTAAAATTCCATTAAAAGATTCGAAGTATGCGATTCGGCAAGCGTATAATGTAAGCGTTGTAAAAATTAATAAATAAAAATAACTCTAGCTCTTGTGCTATCAAAACGGACAGAAAAAAATTGCAGATACGACATCCAAGTTGGTCGGAATAGTAAAGGTTTTATGTTATAGAAGTGTATGATATGTATGTAGGTCGGAACAGTGGAGATTATAGGTTATAAAATGGAGATAGGGGTTTCGACGGTATAAGAAGTTTTCTAATTATCCCGATATCTCCTGTGTGCCTGTGTCTGTCGATTTCTCATTATCCAGTAAGCCTACGTGTCGGCGAAAGAAACACACTTCGCCTTTGAATACGGCATATTTTACATTTCGATAGTTCAGTTATAACCGCACGCCCCTTCACCGAATTGTTTAAAATACAATATATGTATTCAGATGTGAATTTTTAGAATATTTATATTATGTGTGTGCATTTTGAAGTTTATGTGATTATTTTAACTGTTTATTGACAAAAAGCCATGGTTTTCAATAATTTATTAAGTAATTAAATATTATAAAAGTTAAGTTAATATGATTAAAATAAGAGGTAGCGTTATGAAAACTTATCTCTATGAAATTATATGGGTGTTAAAAACATACTATGTAATATATTTTGAGGATTGAGATTCACGAACCTTTAAAAGGACGATGGAATGTACCCCAAACAATTCTTTGAAGTAAAATATAAAAAAGAAATAATAGTACTTGCCTAAGCCAATCCTGAAATATTGTTTAAACTAGTTCCGATGGCGGTCAAGTGCCATTAGATATTGAAAAATATGATGCACGGAGGACCGACGCATAAGGCACCGAATGTCCTCAAGTTTGTCAGCAGGTCCGTGATCGTACACATTAACACACAACAACAACAATAACATACAATTATTTGACATTGTTTCATTTTTGACGAGTATGCTCCAGTACTGGTTGTCACTACAGAAATCTTGATGTAGTGCCATGCGAATAATAACGCTCTTCAATATTACCGAGGTGCCTTAGGATTTTTGCTAAAGTACTAAAATCATTCAGTTAGACTATATATTAATACATACAAATTTCCAAATATGTAGTTTTTTTTTAAATATGGTTAGGAAATTTACAAAATTATTAATTTCTCTCAGTAACAACATGCACCTACTTTTATTAATCCGATGTTTACCCAAACTGATCATTCAAAGATCCTGTGACATTAATTTATTAGAGTAAGTCATAAACTTTGTACCGATATTTTTATTCCAAATTTAACGAGGATCTCAAGGTGGTAAGTAAATTAATTAGATAAGAATCACCCGGTATTATAGTACGGAAACAAAATAAGCGAAGATAAATCTCTAATCGACCCTCGTTCAAATGTCACATAAACATAAGTTTTAGTTTGTTTATCTACCTACTTATGAGATCACGGCACGACCACATGCCATAGGTAGGTACCTCGTTAGAGTTCAAGAGGGTATACCTTCTTTCCTAAGTATAATTACACCAAGTTACGTGTTTCGAAATAAACTTTAATTCATAATAGTTCGGTAACTGATAAAAAGAAAACATTGAGTTTTTTGGCTATTTTGACATAAATCCACGCAACAATTATTATAATGATCTGTGCAGTACTCTGATGGAAATAGTCACTCGCAATGCGTGCGGTCACTCAGCGGGCGACAGATTTCTAAACTAGTTACCTACATCGATCTGAAGGTGTTTATTCCATACCCACTCGCGTTTCTGACGCCTATTTTTTTATGAAAATATCGTATGTCTCATCAAGTTTAATTGAACTATATAGGTGAAATAGAATTATTTAAGAGCACGCCTAATAGTCATCGGGAAGAGGCCCTTAGATTCCCGAACTGGCTCTAAAAGCGGAAAGCCTCTAGCCGGGCCTGCACTGCAAATACTTACTCCTGACAGATTTTAGACAATCGAAATTCGCCGTAGATTCAATCTAATTTTACTAACCTCTGTAAAGTAAGTGATTGATTAAGTTTTCTTAATTTTGACATACAAAATAAATAATATCCCAGGAAACGTTTGGTTCGCTCTCCGCGAGTAAACCAAACGCCGCGCGAAGGTCGAGATCGCGAAAACAAAAGTTGAACAGTTTGAAGTATAGAATGTCCCCATAAAAGGGTATGCATGAAAAAAAAATACAACCTTTGTTTTTTCTTTCATTTGCAATAAAATGATGTAAACGACGTCAATATCATTTTGTATGAAAGTATTTAGGTCGTTTGGTCCCCACTTAATCAAAACATTGTTTCAAACGAGTAAGTTTTATTACATTCAATGTCCACTAACAAAAGGGCCAAGAATTCTTTTTTATAAACTGCGTCGGCAAACCCTCTAGTGGGCAAAAGCACTAACTTCGTCGTCAACTTCTCGATTTGGACATTTCATTTGGTTTGGGTCTGAAGTCTAGGTAGAAACAGCGGCCAGTGGCTGGGGATGCATGCATAAAATATTAGCTGGGTGGGTCTTTTAGGGCCCGAGATGATTGTCTTGTTTAAACCAAACCAAACTAAACCAAATATCATATCCAACAAAGATTAGCTATATACCACACTTTACAAAAAAAAAAATCTTGTTTGCTTTTTAAATTTATCACTACTTTTATTTTGTTATTAAAGTGGAATATTATTATATACAAAATTAACATAATTAGTAGATACAGTAGATCATATGATGTTTAAGCTGGCAAAGATACGAGTACTTTATCTATTAATTCGCTTAAAACTAAGATAATAAATGTACGGGCCACCAACATGTTTTTATAACCATTTAATATTTGTAAGTTTAAAAAGATTTACTATTTACTACACTTCTTATACACACTTTGGAAAAATTAACATTGAACATTGAAATGTCATTTCAACAAAATACTAAAAAATTAAATGAGAAAAAATATACAAATGCTAACATAATGACATTTTTACAATTTCGTTACTTACGAAATCCTCTATTTACGACACTTTTTATACACACCTTAGGGAACTTATTTTTAAACATGGATATGTCATTTGCAATAATATTTCAAAATAAAAATTCAACGCTCACAATGATATTTATACGAGTACAATTTATTTTTTAACAGTTTGTGATGCTTTTACGAATTTTTATCAAAGTTGAGAAAACAAACAAGTATTGTAATACAACCTAATTATACAACACAATTTGCTTTTATATATACATAAGCTTATTTATTTATTTACTTTGGCTTGTGTTGTCGGGGAGGCGCTATTAAATGCAGTTCCGGCTGTATTATTAATGTTTTCAGATCGAGCAACATCTCGCCAGTCTGTATCTGAATGTTTTTCGTGTAATTCTTATTCTTACAATGTTGAGAAAAGCGTCGTTAAATATTCTCAGCGGCGAACAATTAACAAATCCCGTGGCCAGTTTTTTTTTAAATATTTTTTATAATACAATGACTAATTAGTAGAAAATACAGTTTCTAATTAGTATCTAAATTGTCATTGGTAGTCTAAATCTAGATTTTAGACCAGATCCTGGAGGAGCTTCGGGCGCCATATTGAATTTAAGGTAGATTTGATTTTTTGAAATACCTCGCTTATTTTCTACTTTTGACTAAAAACGATAAAAGCCAAATAAAGATAAAGTTTAATTCTCTTTTACTTAGATCAAAATATTTTTTGGTCTACGATGGATATTTTTCGACAAAACATGAAAAAGAATCTGATTAAATTATCGAACTATCTCGTTTATTTTCGTTTTTGTAGGCTATAAATAAACTTAAACAAACTCGTAGGAAATACACCATTTTGGTTCTTATTTTTTTTTCTTCTAGTTTCAATATTTTAGGTTCTAATGTCAAATCTATTAATTGATTTATGTACATGAGACGATGACGTCACCGGCAGTTGGGTCAACAAAAGGTCGGTTACTCCATTATTTGTAGATATACCTTGAAGAAAATAATACCGTTATCGCTTTAACTTGTAATATTCTAGGCTTATAAATAATTTAAAAATTAAATTTCTTAGTAAAAGCCTCGTTATCAACATTTTATCAAAATGTTAGACGTAAATATCTTCTTGAGTGAATACAATCAAGAAAATTTAACTACAGAGGCAGTCAATTTTATAAAGATACAAATTAAACAAAGTTTTTTTTAAATTTTGCTATGATTGCGTTTTTCATGAGAAACCAAAAAGTCTGTTATTACAAGCCGTTAGCTGAGACAGAGCGTCATAAAACCACGCGCAAGACAGAGAAGAGCGCTTTTAAGAAGAGGCTCAGAAATAAACATCAAAAAACGAAATAACATTGCGTGGATTAGGCGTACGTCAAAAAAAAAATGGCATAAGAAGTAGTTGCAACTGTTATAAATAAATATAAAAAGAAGACCGCAATGTTTATACAGATATAAAGAAAAAACGTTTTCCTCAATGGAAAAACATCATTACACGCGGGAACAACCTGCTATTATAAACAAATTAGTATCAAGGTTGAATTTGCTTCTTTGTTAATAATCTAAATTGCCCGCCTAATATCACTTGATTGCCTGGAATCAATTATTAAAACAACCATAGTCATTTCGACAAAAAAAAACTGATTAAAAATAAAATCATTGCTCAAAGTCTATACCCGATGATATAAAGTGGAAAAGTTTTTCCTTATAATAATTAAACAGCAGCAACACTAAATGTTATTTCACCGAGATTTGAAGATGAACATATACGATTCATTATAGAATAGGATTAAAAATTATTATTCTGGTTTCGCCTTCATTGAACACCTTTTTGCTGTATGCGATACTAGCGAACTACCAAAATACTATGGTAGGACCTGAGCCGTAAGAACAAATTATACATACCTTATATAATATGTTTCATAGATATGTATTAGATTATAAAAGACAGTAAAGGGGAAAGACTTCTCGTTTCAGTGGTACGGTTTGTGTGAAAATTTTATAATAATCATGTCTTGTACATATTTATGTTATATTGATGCATAATAATCACACCTGTAAAGTGTTTTATTTTAATTGTTAGGCGGTGAAATAATCGTATATATCAGAAGAAATACAAGCCATTTTGCAAAGGAATAATAATTTGTTTAAATTATATTATGACGGTAACTTGTAAAGAATACTAACAAAAAAAAGGACATTTGCAAATTGATAACGGCAAGGACTCATAATTCAAAATTCATTAATTAATAATAATATTTAATCACTTTATATATAAACAAATGTATGTAATAATTACAGCTTAAATCTGATCTTTATTAAGTAAGAAGTAATCAAATTTAGTCTATTTGGATAAATGTAGTCTGTATTGGTTATTGGTTAAAATTTTTGACCCACATTTTCTCCTGTCTAAGGGCAAGGGTCCCCTAAGCGGGCCCTAAACAAATAAAATACTTTCCAGTGTAATTATTTTCTTTTCTTATTGAAACGTAACTCTTTAAATGGACTGTCTGAGCAAACCT
This sequence comes from Neomicropteryx cornuta, assembly GCA_020383195.1. Lineage (NCBI taxonomy): Eukaryota > Metazoa > Arthropoda > Insecta > Lepidoptera > Micropterigidae > Neomicropteryx > Neomicropteryx cornuta. The sequence continues at coordinate 15,165,923 of JAHKQU010000008.1, read as the reverse complement.
TTCAAAAAATGTCACTGTAGCTTTTTTTTCTAATTTAAAACCACAAATATTCTCGGAAATTTTAATTTTTTGAAATATACCGTCCTAACAAACATGTACCGAGATGTAGAAACAAATTGCTTTTATTTAAAAAAAAAGTGATTCAGACTCCAATCATCGGTTTGACGGCACGGATCACTAAAATAGCGACTATGGAATATACACAAAAAGTAGAAAATGGTTAAATATAAAATGCTTGTTAAACTGTACCGACGGCGTGGACATATCGGCGGTTTGCTTGTCCGGTTGGCGTCTGTCCGCCATTTATAATCGTATCAGGCTGCTCACGCGCTGCTGACCTGCCATCGACAAACCTTATTTAAACGTCACCGAGATAGAGGCTCAGAGCTGCTACGAGTACTCCCACAAAAATACATTAAGTTACTTAAATTATACATTTATATAATAGGAAAACGCCCGATACTGCTGTACGCATGCATATAACCAAAAGTATGGTTGTGTTTTAGTTTCTATAAATACCGTCATCTATAAGTAGCTACTATTCCTGTCCTTTGCTATCTGTCTGTTCGTCCGTCCGTACGTCCGTCTGTTGCATCTTTCAACTCGAAAAGTACAAATGCGAAAAAGTTGAATTTTGTAGTTATGTAGTTTGGTGCTTTTGAATAACAACCATAGACGTTTAGATCACGTCGGAGGATGTTCGGATATAACATTAGAATCAACAAATTTTCAGTACTAAAAATAAAAATCCAAAGTTTGATAGAAAGTGCAAATATCATATTCGAATTTCAAAAATAAGACAGCACGGCTATTGGAAACTTGAGGACGTATTATTTATTTATTACTGGGTAATTAAGATTAATATAAACTCATCGATGTGCGCAAATAAATGTAAAAGAATGTTCAGTGCCACATTATAATTATTTTAAATTGAAATAATAAATCCGCGTTGTTTGGTTACTAGCCGCGTGTTAAAATTTACAAACAACAAAACTAAAATGACGTTAAAATTTAAGACGATTTAAAAGAATGTCATGACACCATTGCATCTGCTTTTTAAATTTAATCTACTGAGACCTAAAAAATACCCCACTGGCCATCCAAAACGCGCATCGAATGGGCTAAAAGCGCCGCAGGCACAAGCGGAGGTAGGAAATGAAGCAACCCATCACAAGTTGCCACAACAGGTGCGAGAAGATGCCTGTAACGACACCTGCAAGACATCAGGTTCTGGTTAAATAATTTACTACTACTAAATAATGTAAGGAAATAATTGTGATAGCTTCATAGCCATTCTTGTTTAGATATTGCATGTAGAGAAGGATGGAATGAACGAAAATGAACGACGGAATGTATGAAATGTAATGAATATTAATGGGGTGACAATGGGGAGGGAAAACTATGCAATTTTCTATGTATTTAAGATAATAACCGTTGTAAGATCCCAACGAGATGGGTTGTCTGGAATTTTAAGCAGAATGCCATCACGAATGTGTTTGTAAAACGTAGGTATTATCAAAGAGAGCCAATGCGAGGAGATTCATAACAGACAGTATTTTATTATTTATCTTTAAAATATATTAATCGTCTAAAAAACCAATACTGCCATTCTGAATCATGATATATGTATTTTAGTTTGGGATAATAAACACTCACTGAACAATAAATTCTGATGGTATTTGGAAAAGTATTGTTTTCAAATTTTCATATAATCAAATTTTCTGATTGGACCGAAGGTTATCGCTGGGCAATTTATACAAAAGCGTTTTCGTGTTGTGTTGTCTCAAAAATGAGAAGAAATACTTAAGAAAGAAAAATAATTTCCTTTTATTACTTTTTATTTTTGTTTACATACGTCTAAAACCCTATAAATATTTATCAATAGAAATTTAACTTTTATTGCCTTTATTTTAGCGAAATCTGCTATCAATTTTCTCGTATCCAAGATAGCTTTTTTGACATTAAAAAGGATTTTTTTATCAGATTACATCCCCCTGTACTAATCCGACATTTACCAGACTCGGTCTGCATGAAAAAGGTTACCAAAATTTTAATATTACGTAATTACCTCATTTCCACCAAAACATGCATTAAAACAATCGTGCACTTATCATCGTTATACAGCTCCACCGTTAGAGGCCAAAAATATTCATTGATCAAAGAGAATACGTGGCCTGCGTATAACTTAAATCGTCTTAGATTAATAATTTTAATAGAACTCTTTCTTAACTTTGAACAACGTGAATACTTTTCATCTGCAATGACTGATTTAATGAGGTACCAAAGTATTTATTTATTTCTTGAAAGGATTTTTCCTTGAATAACATTATAGTTTATCAAACTTTTTACGGCCCTCAGTTACTTAGCGGTCAAAGTTTTAGTTTTGTGGATGATGTGGATATAATGAGCTAAGTTTTTTAATGTCTCCGAAGCCAAAAAGAACAAAAAGAATAGACGAAAACTCTTCCCCAAATATCTAACTGAACTTTGAGTGTATCTTTCGTGTGCTGTTTGAGTAATTCAAGTGCCGAACTAAGTTCGAGCTCCGCGCATAAGGAGCGCACCTCACCAACCACCCAACCCTCTCAAGCTGAAGGTTAAATTTATAAACTTTTCTCTGAACTGATGAGGGTTTTATGTTGTTTCGTCTTCGGCTAAGTTACAAAATAAGTTCTATTTAAGTTGAGCGGTAAATTTTCTTTTGTTTTGAAAAGTAGCTTTGATTTTAATACGCACCCTCGTAACGGTACAAACTTCAGCTGCATAATTTTCACAGGAAAGTTTATTCCATAGACACGTTAAATAATAAAATAACATCTGCTATTAACATGAAGTTAGTAGGTAACTGTGATGGCCCTTATAGCTTACTATGACAATAACTAGCTACTAACCATTACCAAATATTTTTATTATTTGAATCAACGTGTAGCTGTAAGATATTTTACATGTCGATTCTAAACACCGTGATGGATAACAAAAATATTTTTTTTTATGTAAATTCAAGTTAGAAATAACTTTTTTCTAATGATCTATCGTTTGAGACTAAAACTTGCATCTAAAAGCGCCTCTGTTCGTTAAAATTCTTCTCGAGTCTTGCAATTGCGTGGCGGTGACCCGATGTTTTAGGGAAACGGAACCACAAGGCGGTTTAGAATGAGCAAAATCATTCCAATCGAAGTTCATCATGCGAACAATTACCCCACTGGAGTAAACTTTTAACCGTTATTCACGTCAAAACGTGATTCTCAATCTTTCTTTGGTTGCCAGCCTGTTACCCTCCTCTTGAATCTCAGTCTCCTTATAAAAACTAATGATTCCACCAGAAATTTAAATATCTTGTACAATTCTAATAGTTTCGAATACCAATATAAAACAAAGACATAAAGAATTTTCAAACACACACACACACACCACAGCTCTTTTACCAAAAAACCAAAATTTTTGTTAAGCAATAAACATATTAAAATAAAATTAATAAATGTTGAATGTTGCATGGATAACCGAAGCGGAGCGAAGCGTAAGTCCCATAGATTGACTCCAATAGCGAAATGTTTGTGATGTCAGATTACAATGATTTCACCACCAATTTTAGAATTTTAAAGTCTTAATCAAATCCACATGAAAAATACTAGGTCGTGACGGAGCCGGAATTTCAAAATTCGAAATAATTAAAAAGTTATATATAAATCTCTGCAAACTACCCGCGCGAAACCCATCTGCACGTCTCTGTTGTTTATTGTTGTATTAAATTGTGATAGTGAGCTATAATTAGAAATTAAATTATTTTATATAGTTTCTGATATTCTTTTTGTGGTTTGAGTGTATTATCTTTGTTTATCTTCCATGGATAAGTGCAAATCTTGTGTTCTGTGAATGTGGTAACTGTCAAACTGGATATTGACAGAATGGTATGATTACGTATTATTATTATATGTGAATCTGATACATTTCGCTCTCAAAATAGACATTTCCCGGTATATGTGTACTACAGCTTCCATTATAATGTTTTCACGTCTTTGGGTGTAACTCGAAAACAAAGTCATTGAGGGAAATTAGTGGTTTAGACCGTTAACCATTGTTTTTGTTGAGTATATAAACAGTTACAATAACTTCAGACCTTCTCCACCAAAATCTGCTGTCATTTTTTCTCAACACATACTAAATAATTTGTAATTATAATGAAGAACTGCGCCGAATGCAAAAATAATTTAACACCAGCGGAAACATTAAGATGTATAAACTGCAAAAGCGAAATTCACTATACTTGTGGTGGTAAGTCACATACCACTTTTAAAAGCATGTCAGCTAAAAAAAAGAAGGCGTTCCAGTGTCTTAATTGTAAAAGTGAAAAATCTTTTGACAGCAGTACACAGCCTGAAGCTTTGACTTCTCAAACTCCGCCTTCCTATAATAGGGATGAAAACAGAGAGAATGCCGATTCTCCCCGATTAATGAACCTCTTCATGAACAAATTTGATGAATTAAAAGAAATTCTTAACTCTAAAATTGACGAAATCATATACACGTACAACAAAAAATATGATGTACTATTTGCTCAAAACAAGGAAGCTCTCAAAGCTCTAACGTTCTTATCTGAAAAATATGATAACCTTGCACAAAAGCTTGTAACGTTGGAAAACTCTAATAAACAAACACAACAATTAAGCGATAAACTAAATGGATTGGAGTTAAAATTATCCTATTATGAAGAAAAACTAGAGAAATTTGAACAAATGGGGCGTCGAAACAACATTGAAATTAGAAATTTACCCGAAACCAAGCAAGAAAGTCTTACAGAATTGGTTTCCCTAATCAGCAAGAAAATTAATTGTGAGATAAAGCAGGGTGACGTCGTGTCAATTCATTGTGTCGCTTCTAAGATGTCTTCTTCGCAACCTAAGTCCATAGTGTGTCAACTTACCTCAAACGTTTTAAAATATAAGTTTCTATGTGCTGTTAAAGAATTTAACATATCTCAAAAAAATCATTGTGACAAACTGAATAGCAGTCATGTTCGCCTACCGCAAGATCCCTTACCCATCTACATCTCAGAACATCTCAGTCCAAACCAAAAACGACTGTTTTCTTTAGCGAGGAAAGCGGCGAAGGATAAGTCGTATATGTATACTTGGCATAAATCTGGTAAGATTTACATGAGGAAAAATCAAAGTACGCCTCCCGTTCTCATTAAGCATGAAAATCAATTAGCTGACCTGTGACTGCTTTCTTGCCATCACCTGATCTCCAACAAAATACATCTCGACTTATCTGCTTCTCGCTGGACTTTTGTTTTTACTTGCTCAATAAGGATTTTATTAATAACTTTCTCGGGCTTGCATCATAAATTTAGCCACATAATTATTAGTACTTTAATTTTTATTATTAAAGTACATTATCATTATTATACTACACAAATATCATCTCTCTACATAAATATATTAATTATATTTTTCAATATATCATACATATTTTATTTATTTGCTATATCATATTTATTATTAGCACTTATAAGGGCAATATTACTTGTATACTATATTTATATTAATTATTTATTTACAAAATACTATATTCTTATTTTTGAGCATAACAAAAGTACATACCTTTTTACATGCTTTAAACCTATTCCTTTTAGTAATTGTGTCAGTTATAATCACAAGGTATTTATTCCGTTCACAATATACTCGTATAATAATATAATGTTGACTAAAGTCAAATATCTGAATAATCCTAATATTATTAGTTATGCACAATTATATGGTGTATACCTATTATTAATTATTAACTATTTAACAATTAAACACTATTATCATATCGTTAATATTTTCAACCTAATATTGTTAATAAATAGACTAAAATATATTATGAATAATTTTCTGGCAATTCCGTATAATTGCTGTCAAAATCAAAACTATCAGGAAAATATGCGTAAGTTTTACTCATACTATATTAGTAAAATAAACTTCCTAATGTCACTCAAACGCTACGTATACAGGCTTTGATGAAACCACGTATGATATTGGAGATAATATCATTAATGCATCTTGTTCTTTCGCCACATCTGTATCAGATTTAAAAGCTAAACAGATTAGAAATGACTTTAAAATATTAAACCTAAATATCCGCAGCATAAACAAAAACTACGATAACTTTCTTCTCCTCTTGCACGACCTTTCCTTTCTTCAATTAGACGTTATTATTTTAACAGAGTGCTGGCTAGGAAACAATTACAATAACAATGTGTTACCCGAATATACTAGCTTCCATACATCCATCAATTTCAATCAAAACAGTGGTATTGTCGTTTTTACTAAGAAAGATCTAAGTCTGACAGTAGTTGAAATAAATATGACTAACTCTAATTGCCTAAAGCTAGTATTACCTAATGATCTGTGCATTCTGTGTTTTTACAGATCTCCGTCTATTCACAATATTAATTGCTTCCTAGATGAATTGGAAGATATTCTAAAAAACGCTAATAGTCACAAGGAACTCGTTTTGGCAGGTGATTTAAATATTTCCATAACACAACCTAAACATTTTCAAAGTGATGATTATACAGGCATGCTAGCTCAATATGGTCTGTCCCCTGCAATAAACATTCCCACTAGAGTTGCCGAAGGTACAGAATCATGCATTGACCACATATTCATTAAAACTAAGAGTTGTTATAATGGTATTGTATTTTCGTCTACAGTGACCGACCACTATTCGACTTTATTATTTTTACACGCAATTAATCCAGAACCAAAAATTAAAATTAAAATAAAAAATATATCTATAATTGATCATGTCGCTTTAATGAATGTTGTTAAAAAAGAGTCATGGTCTTCGGTGTTAGCTATCCGTGATGTTGATAAATGTTTAGAGCTATTTAATAATATATTAACTAACTTTATTAAAAATAATACCACTGTTAGGCATTTATCTCATAAAAGACTAAAACTAACGCCTTGGATTACTCCTGGACTCATTAAAAGCATTCACACTAGAGACCATATGCACCGCACCCTAAGGAGAGATCCTTATAACATAGAATTGTGTCTAAAATTTAAGAAATATCGAAACACTTGCAATGCTCTGATTCAAAAAACTAAAAACTTATACTATAAGGAGAAAATAAAAAAATCTGATACTAGTAAACAGCTTTGGACAACTATTAAAGAGATCGGCCATCTTAACTCAAAAAAAGCATCCAGCATTGACAAAATGCGTGTAAAAGAATCCCTAAAGAATATGGAATCAGATGGCAAATTAATTGTAGACTATGCAAATAAATTTTATTCCACTGTAGGATCGGACCTGGCGAGTAAAATCCTAAAACGTCTCAACAAAACTGAAATGCAATTAGCTTTAGAGTCTGACTCTCTTATCTCACCATATAGACTAATATTTAGTTCAACAAATCATTTAGAAGTCTCTAAAGTTATTGATAGTCTTAAACTTGGGAAAGGATCCGACTTAATTAATGCTGATATAATAAAGAGATTAAAATCCAATATTTTAATACCCCTGTGCCATATTATAAATCTTAGCATGTCAAATGGTGTTTTTCCTAATAGCTTAAAGAAGGCTGTCATTATACCATTACATAAAAATGGTGATATGGCGGAAATAAAAAACTTTAGACCCATCTCATTGCTGCCTACATTCTCAAAGATTATTGAAAAAATTATCAAACATCGCTTGACAATGTTCCTAGAGCAAAATAATTTATTATCTACAAACCAATATGGATTTAGGCAGAATCGAGGTACGCAAGATGCGGCGCTTGATTTAACAGAATATATAACTAGAAACATCGACAAAGGGAAAAAATGCGTTGCTGTGTTTCTCGACCTGGCTAAGGCATTTGATACTGTCTCGTTTAGCATTCTTCTTAAAAAATTAGATTGCATAGGGATCAAGGGTAGCGAATATGATTGGTTTAAATCATATCTAACTGATAGAAGTCATGTAGTCAGGATTAATGAGCAGGAGAGCGATACTGAAATAACAACATTTGGTGTGCCACAGGGTAGTGTTTTAGGGCCTCTTTTGTTTTTAATTTACATTAATGCATTATGTAACTTGCAACTTAAAGGAAAAATTATAAGTTTCGCAGACGATACTGTGATTGTATGTTCTAGTGACACGTGGACTGAGTTACAATGTAAGATGCAACATAATTTGGAAACTATTACCAATTGGCTGGACAATAATCTTTTAACTCTAAACATTAGCAAAACTAAATATGTTACTTTCAGTATTACTTCCGCCGGTTTAGTTGATACGGGCTTTCATCTTCGCATCCATGACTGTCAGAACCGAATAAAATGTGATTGTCTTCCTCTGGAGAATGTTGACCATATTAGATACTTAGGAATTGTAATAGACAGGCACCTTCGCTGGAACCATCACATTGATTCAATTGCTAAAAGAGTTCGTTCGCAAATTGTAGTTTATAAAAATCTTAGAAACTGTTTATCTTCCCAAACTTTAAAAATGGTTTACAATTGCTTAACTAACTCTTTAATCACCTATGCGTTAATTGTGTGGGGCGATGCAACTCGAAAAGCCCTTGAACCATTAATCAAAGTTCAAAAATTAGTTCTTCGCGTGATCAATAAAAAGCCTTTTAGATTTAGTTCGGAAATCCTTTTCTCAAATTACAGGGTGCTAGATATTAGACAATCTTTTATTAAAAAAGTAGTCATACATGTTTGGCAAAATAAAATTAGTAATATACAGTGCACTAAAGCTATGAAGACAAGATCGAACGATAGAGGTCACTTAGTGGCACCAATAATGAAAACATCTTTTGGACAGAGACATCTCATTTTTCTGGGCCCAAAAATATATAACCAGATAAGCGATGAAATAAGGGATGCTAAAACTAAAGCTTGCCTCGCTAAATCTATCTTAAAATGGTTAATCGCTTTGGGTAGAGATGCTGCTGAGAAATTAATTTCTGAAATAGTTGTTTAGATAACATTTATTAATACTGTAATTTAAGCGACTTTAGCTACTGAGTAAAAAATATTATTTTAGTTACCTAGAATGTTTAAAAAAATAAAAAAAAAATATGCTTACTTAGATATGTCATACCAATATGTTTATGCCCAATGTATATATATATCACTATAAGATATGTTTCTATACTATATGTAGTATAACACTATTTTTATATTGAATATTTATTTATTTATATCGAATATTTATTTACCTATATATTTAATAATTGTTTATTCATTTATTTGTTATTTTTTAATTTATTCATTTTATTTTTTCATATATTAAGTATTCTTGATTACACATTTGAATTGTACTCATGTGTGTATGTGTGTGTGGGTGTGTATATCAGTGTGTATATTTGTTTGTGCCTTATTATTTTTTTATATTTTCTCAGGGTTTTGCGCTGGTCTCTGCTATGCACTTTATCACTTCATATATAACCTTCCTTAGAACAGGTAACTATTACCTAGTTAGGAAGGTTATTGACTTACACTCATCGGCCAATTTATATTCCATAACAAAAAAAAAAAAAAAAAAAAAAAAAAAAAGCTAAACGCTACCCAACAAAGAAAAAACAATGATAAGAACTTAGTTTTTACTTTTGAATATTGATAAATATTTATTGTTTTTACTCTTCCCGAAATTTAAGGATTTATTAGGAGGAAAGATTGTTCCTCTACTTGTATCTTTGGAACGTCAGATGTACCTGTAAAAGTCTAAAATTTTAGTTCTAAATAATTGCTTTACCCTCTTCTTAGGATATTAAACTTCATTTATCCTTAATTTAAAAAAGTGAATATGGTTAAAGTACAATGTACCAACTGACACCCACGGGTATTATTATTATTATATTCAAATAATAATATTAAAAAACCAACTTTTTATGCTGGTGATTAATAGTATAATTGGAGCATTAAAGACATTTGAAGAAGAACAATAAGTGTGGCTGATAGGTTATCACAAAAAAAAATCTAAAAAAAACAATAAAAGGTAAATCAAAGCATACAAAACAATAGACGCTCTCAAAAAATCTTCATTATTCATCAAAAGGCCTTCATCTGAAATGATTTCTTCGGAAATTATATCAAATAGAGTCGATTTGGTTTGTAGTAGTGCCAATCATACTCCTGATGAAGAGAGGCTACCAGATTTGCCACTTAAGATATGCACATTTACAAGAATTCCAGTAACCAGTGAAGAAATAGCAGATACACTGTCATGCTTTCATACTGAATCATTACTGAAACATGACGTTATGAAAAATTACTCACGAGAGATATGTATCAAAGAAAACGCTAGAAGTAACGCTCTCTTTCCTTATCCTATGCAAATAACGATTGACTTTGAGAATAGAAGATGCTACAGGCAAAAGATTAAGATTATCAACGGCAGTGCCAAGATATTGTGCTGCAGGTTTAAGGAAATGTTTGTTGCTGCTGACACTGACATAAATCTGTTCAGAGTGGAGCCAGCGAATACAGTTTACCTGGCGCGAGGTCTAAGTTTCAATTTGATAGTTTTCATGTCACCTGATCGGATCGAGAACACGTTTGTAGCCACTTTACGCTTTCATGTTGGCAACATAAGATCTGAAAAGAAGCTTATAGAAATTTTCATTGAATGCAACCCAATAGAGCTTACAAATTGGAGATGCCCATCTATGACTGTCTGCTAGAGCATTGTAAGCCTGTCATCACCGATGTGGATTTTGTTGAAAATGTGAAATGATTATTTGAAATTTTATATCAGTAATATATATATTTTGTACTTAATATTTTGGTAGTTAATTCTCAAAATTATTATATTTCATACACTTTATTTTTTAACTGTGATTACAGTTACACAAGAAGTATGTGTAAAATAACATTCGATACTCGAATTAATATAATAATATTATTGTTTCTAAGTATTATTGCTAGCTTTAGATTTTATTTTAATACTATGCCTATATAAATAAAGATATACCAACCGTTATCATAAGGCTTTTAATAGAATCTAGTAAAACACACGTAAAACTTTTCTTAAGCGATAGAGGTTTGGTGATCTATTTAAAAAAAATCTGTACTTTATCAAGCATTTCTAAATCGTTTGAGCGTCATTTTACATTTATGTCATAATTCGTGTAGTGTCCGTCCTTTATCGTAGTGTCCGAAGAAATGATAAAATTTTAGTTAAAAGGCTTCATTTTTTTTCAAATTAATTACTATGACCTAGGTCATACATAATTATTTTGTACCCTACTCAACTAAGTTCAATGTGCCTTTGCTGGAGTCAGGATAGCTTCTTCTTTTATGTCAAATTTATGGTTATCCGTAGGATTACAATTAATGTGCAATTCGACTAGTTTCCGTTGGGCATTTTTCAGTTGAACGTGCATTTGGAAAACAGCGCAAAATGGGCGTACAAAGTGATCTGGACGAATATCGATGACGAGAGTAAACTTCAATCCTGGTACTAGAAGAACTGTATTAGCGGGCTTGACGGTAAATAGACGTTTAGCGGTAGCACCTGGCAAAAGGATGCCTTTGGCTCTACACAAAACAGGTAGAGTACAACAATTTCTAATGTTTATTCTCATTCTGTATTCTTTCCCATTTTCGAATTCGAAGCAAATTTGCTTAGGATAGGATACTAAAAATTTCGTTCCATAAGAAAATGCTAGCTTGATGTCACTATCCATGACGAGATCGAGATCACTATCCCGAGACGATTTCACTTTTTTAATACACTTTAGTATAATAATACCCATGTCTTCCACTGTAATGGGATATCTATTATTTGTAATTATTTTCATAGGTAATTTTGGTGGTTTTATTTCATTCGGATCTACTTTTAGCGCGTGATCTTTTGAGATCATTTCTTTTTCTTTGCCTTTTTTACCTTTCTTGCCTTTCTTATTTTTCTTACCACTATTTTCATTCTTGTCTATCTTTTCCTTTTTATTTTTTTTCTCATTGGTAATCTCTTTTTCCTTTGGCACTATTGTAACTTTTTTTGCCATTTTCTTAAATTATAGTTTAAATAAAATTAGACGTTAAATTTATTGTTTTTGAACTAACCAAATTTAAAATAAAACTACCATATTTTTTAAATGACATATGTCAAATATTTTTAACTCATTATGATTTTATTTTAAATTATGTGGCATTTATCACTAATATAACATAATAATTAATAATTTGAAATAAAAATATAAATGAAGAAAATAATAAACTTAAATTTATTTTACAAAAAAAGATACCTACAGGTATTTCATAAGATAGGAATAAAGCTGAAATGGGGGTTAGTGGACCCCAATTGTTTAGTACATACAGGATCCAAATTTTGAATCGTTTAAAAGTTATATCTATGTATAAATAAAATTACAACAAACTCGACTTTTTATCTTATACATTGCAGTTAAACCATTATATTATACATTTTTTTGATGACTGTCTCTTCGTCCGATAGGATTAAAAATCTACCTAATAATATACCTTTGGCATATATATTCAGCGTGAATTATTTGTCTATTAGTTTTTCGCCTGAGATCGTTATTTTTAACTATATTTAGTAGCGATTAACATAAACATAAACATTTTTATTTATTTTTTTTTGTTATGCAAAAAGAAAAGGTACATTGGAAAACCTGTTTCATAAAAAAATAAAAAAATGCATTTTCAAAATCGATACCGTTATAAACCTTAAATAGAAAATTTGCATAATAAAATATTAATGCACCAGAAATTGAACTTCGTATATTAGGCTGTTTTCAATGTGATATTATCAATCCAATCAATACGTAATGAATTAATAATCAAATATCAATAAGGGTCGACCCCTTACTGTTGGGGTGACTGTACGGTTGTACATAAGACCAACTTTTTCTTTGCGATGATGGCCGTCTGTGGTTCGCCTGTCTTTACCGTTTTCTACTTGTTGCCTTGTGGTTTAGAGTTGGTTCTACGAGCTCGGTGGAAGATACGACGAGATGCGCGGATCACAGGAATTAGTGCCTCTGTTCGCGGTGAAAAGGAATCATTTGCCAGCGCAATCACGGACCGCAGAGAAACGCGGGTATCTCCTTTATTTTATTTTTAACTGACACCGATAGCTATTTTAATGGAAAGGTTACCAGTAATAAAACTGGAGAAATTGAAGAATGGTAATATTACAATATATAATAAACATAATATACATTTATAGAATAAATATTATTAATACAATATTGAATTGTACCACATTAACCACATAAAAATACATGCCCTGTATAGCAGCGATACTAACATTGATTCGTTACCAGGGGCGGGCTGTAAATTACATTTCCCAGTTCTATATTTTATTGCTAAATTTCATCGCCTTCATCGAAATAAATAAAGTAAGATAGATTAAATAAATGAAACAATAATGTCACTGATAATATAGAATGTGAAATAAAGAGTGGCTGTGCCTCATAATTTACAAAAAAAAAGACTAAGATGGTGTTAAAATTTATGTTTTTATGAGGCGCGGGCAGTCCGGAAGGAAGATGCCTAGCTGTAAGACGTCAGGTTCTGGCTTTGATATATGATAGCTACAGGGTCTCATAGCCATTCTTGTTAATTAATTGTTGATAAATATTTACATATGGGTGAAATTAGTATTTATTTGTATGTATAGTAAGTGCATTGAACGAAGGAACGAAGGACGAGTAAGTATTCCTGACGCATAAGCAGCCACTTCTCCAGTAATTTGATTATCGAACTTCAATTTAATTTGATTACAAATAGTTTAGCAGTGGCGGCTCGTGAACATGTATCATTTTGTTTTTGTTATGAAAATATATTTATAAATATTACTTGAAAGTCTCAATTATCTAAGATATACAAATACGCTCGTATTTGCATGAATGACTTATATATAACTAAGTATATCCTGAAAATTTTTCTTTATTTTTTTTTATATCATGCAGATAAAGTGTTACTTTAATCGTGACATTAATAAAATAAACGAAATGAGTATCATATTTCTCATACAATGTTTTACGAAAACTTAAGAGGGCGCTTTTATCCGTTATACTAAGTATGATTTTGAATAAAAATACTATAATAATTTATTTTTACGAAATGGCGTAAATTATCTTATTTTAGCTTGTAATGTTATGCCCATTTAGGTCAAATCTTGCAAGCTGAATTAGAACCGCTCCCTCTTATCCTACGGAGTTGAGTTTTGCCAAGTTGCTTCAGTTCCGATGACAATGCATTTGTATGGTAAGCTATATGACCTGATTCTACACCCAGCAACGGGTCAACAGCACAGACGCAAAATTTCGTATACTCATTCAAGTACTTAAATAAAATCCTGTATTTAAAAATGTATTTTCACGATCATTTTTTTTATTTTGCTCACCGAGTGAATAAACTGTAACGCGGGTCGGCGCGTCAGCCCGCCCCGCGATCACACGATCATTTCATTATAATCGCCTTATGTTTACAAATGATTTTCTCTGAAATCATGATGCCGTTGATTATATACAGTCAATACAAATAAAACTTAAAACCGTTAGGCCAATAAACTGGATGTTTTATCGCAAAAGTCGTAGGAATGGTGCATACAAGCCCCTTATGATAAAGGTTCTCTTTTTTTGATCTACTTGTCTTTGTTTTGGCATTGTGTATATTTTTTTGTACCTCATGAGGACTCTGGTATTTAATATATACACATTTCCAAGTTATACGACCTCTTGCCTCCAGGTGAGGCGCTACTGACTTCTTCGGCTGACGGAACGACGCGATCGGAATTTCAAATTGGAACAAGGCGCTGTTAGAATGAGGCTAGCTAGATCAAGCTCATAGGAGCTACAGTGTTGAACACTTCAGCTAACAATTCAACGCGGAGTATGCTTTTGCTTTTGGAGTCTTTGCGTAGAAAACATAGGTTAGTCTGTATTCAGAAAATCAAAATATCAGTATTTAGATTTTCTGAATATACGAATTTACAGTCTGAAATCCCAAAAATACTATTGTTTTATTATTTAGGTAGATTGCCATACGCTCCTAGGTCATATCCATTTATTTTGGGCCCTACACAACATAGCTAAATTTACTCAAGCTGAAGTAAGGATGTGATGATGATTAACCGTTTAAAACGGATGGAAAATGGAGGTATAATTTCTTACATTTTTTTTGCGATTTTCTGATAATCTTGCTTTTGTAACTGATTTTTACTTACAATATTAAAAACTATTTAAAATGTACACAAAACTTTCCAAATATGTTGAAAAATAATATGTTAACCGTTGATTTAAAAAAATAACCGCTTGTTTTTATTGTTTCAAGTGATTTTTATTCACTTTTTAATACTTTCATCCGGTGGAAACTATAAAATGATTTTACAAAAATAAATGGATCTACTTCTCATAAGCTTATTATGATAATTTTTATGGTATTCATTTGTCAGAAAAAAAATGTATTGAACTTTTATGGACAATAATATTAATATGAAAATAACTACGGAACCCTTAAAGATAGACCCCCCCTCCTATAATATTTTTTACTAGGCTTGAGCTAAACCTATATTCTTATTGAAAGTATAAATTTTAATTGAAGTTCCAAATTCGCTATCGAGCTAATGAATTTTTAAAGTTTTGAAAAGAAAATATCTAATTTATTCATTTGCCCACTAATCCTTTGCGGGCAAAGTAGTTTGTGTAAAGTAGTTTATTACATAACTCATAAACGTATGTATTCTAACTCCCACTTTATCCCATTTGTCCGAATTGTTATATATCTTTATCATCCGAAAAAGGAAAGACCACCATATTAGCCCTCTATACTTCTTATCGTATATCTTGTTTTGCCTGTTAGGCAGAATATATATATTTTTTACTATGAATTGACTGAAAAAATATATTGGTTTCGAATAAATCTTCGCTCTTCCTCCAATAACATTTAAGATGCAGAAGATAAGTCAGCTTCGAAGAACCTTTTACTGTCGCAATTTTTAAACTGATTTTTTTTTTTAAATCTCATATCGCCAATTAAACCGGCCTCGCGGAAAAACACAATACAAAGATAGTCTAGATAAATCTTATTCGTATGACGAAAAAGAAGCATAAGTGAAAGTAAGCAACAAATTCGACAAAAAAGATATTAAATATTGAAGCAATTTCTTGATAATCCTACATTTAGGCAAACAATCTTATAAGTCGACTAGTTTGGGCATACAATCGTGTTTAAAAAATGGAAATTGGCGCAAGAAAGACATTTATCGCGGCGTCCTGCTCTATTGTTCACGTGACGGCAGATTCCGACACTGGTGCGAAGAGAGTGCCGTGCACACAGCGTAAAGCCGTACGCTTATTCTCGGTCTCTCGCCGGTCCCAATGCGAATAATCACAAAATAATTTATTTTGAACTATTGAAACACATTTTAAAAAAAGTAATCAGGAATGGAAGTTTGTTAACTTTAATCTCTACATAAGGTTTTTTTTTCAATAATCTTTGACCAAAAATGGCTAAAAAAAACACTATAAATATAAATATAGACACCGCAAGATTATTTTTGTTACTCACACAGAATAAATTTAGAAAAATAACCAGAAATGGAACTAGACAAAGGTTTAGGGTATTAAATTTCATCTGTTTTATCTTTGTGATCATAATCGCCTTTAAGAAATCCTTCATCTAGAATGCAAAAAACGTCAACTTATTTATGACTTTTTAAATCAGTAATACTACCTGTAAAATGAGAGTTACTCTTCTTCGCCAATGAATGAATTCAAATGGTATTTTCAGTGTTGGATAGCTTGAATCTTTGGCAAGGTTTTAGGCTATAAGCAATGCAATAAGGTCGTTATTAGGAGCAAAATATCCTGATACCATGGCATTACCATGCTGAGATTGCCATGTACTATCGAGTATCGAGTTACTCAATGTGTATTAAATGTTAACGAATCGCCCGTGTCCTTGCAACTACTGGATTTGTACCACGGCTTGGTGGCGCAGTGGTATAAGAGCCTACTTCTAAATCGAAAGGTACCGGGTTCGAATCCCCAGTGTGTCGATTCCGGCCAGGTCATTTTTCGCCGTTGAGAATATTCAACGGCGCTTTTCTCAACACTGTCGACTGGGTTAACTCTATCGACTCGCATCATGAAAACAATAAAAAGACAGTCGGAACTGCGCCCAATAGCGCCTCCCCGACAAGCCATACGAATGATGATGACCACGTCCGAGTTCTCTTATTATAAAATTTGAAATATTTTTGTAATAAAATTCTCTACTCTCTTCTCTAAAATTCTCAAAAAAAAACTCTACGAATTTTGCAATCTGCCCTCGATGCTGTACTTTAATCTAGGACGAAGTACAGTCAGTGGCATAGATTCAGCGGTTGGTTCAGCCCCGTAAGTCTTCCAAACTAATCTACTCGACTCAATTGATATCCACGACCAATAGGAGCGGTTGAGCATAATTGGAAAATCGCCGATTCGGGCCAACAAAAGAAAGTTTCTCAACTCGAGCTGAGTAAGCGAATGTTTGACAAAGCCTTTTGGTTTTTGCTTTTCGGCCGAAATAAATGAAGAGTTTATACATATATGTATTTATACTATCCGATATATAAATTGCCACAGGCGTCGTTAAAAAGCAATGAAATAATCAGTAATTTCCAATATTTCCATTTTGCTATAAAATTAGGTTGTACCGGCTTTAGATTTGCTCGGAATACTTTGAGGAAAGCTAGGATAGCGCAAAATTGAACTTTACAACATCGGACCGTATGAACTTGAACGGTTAGAGACTGCCTACTATTTTTAAACTACCGTATTACTCGCTATGTTTTTTCTCCTACCGTTTTTATGGTATTATTAAGGCTGAAGTTAGCAATAAAACAACATTGTTCGTCTATTTTTTTGTTTGTTAACAAATTTATGTAAAAATTTTTAATGGCGGAGACTATTTATTTCAATACGCATTGACCAGGTTTTTCTTAAAATCGTATAGGCAGGTCTCAAAAAATGGAGACACGTCGCGCGTTGGGTCTGGAGAGATCCAGCAAATCTCAAAAATAAAATTCAAATCGCTTTAAACAACTACATAACCTATGTCCGTCTAATCAGCAGTGCATTTCAGCTAGTTTATAACTTGAGCATATGATTCTGACAATTTCTTAAAGATGGACGTACATTCAGGAAAAAACTTCATTATGAAATATTCTATCTAAGATACATACAAAACCTAACCTATAAGATACATACAAAACCATACAAACATACAAAATCATAGACCCGCAAAACTACAGTTTCCGGGTCTTGTCATGTTAACGGCAGTAGATTCTTCTCCGATGCGGATTTTTTATTTTGACAGGTGGTGTTGTAAAATTTTGCATAGCTAAACACTATTTTGAAAAAATATTTTATAAATTGTGATTTTTTTTTCGCAATTTTATTTTTAAATCTTTGTAAAATATTTTGTATGAACCAACGCTTTTTTATAAAAATAAACCGAATCACAGTTTTAGAATATCATAGGTTTAGCATTGCTTGTAAGAATTTGTCAAAAAAAAAATGTCTTTTTATAAAACATTTGATTTTAAATATTATTTACCATTGCAATCAAATATTATGACAGCGACCAACACGCTGTCAGAAACATTTATTTTTTTGAGTTCAATATGATGTAAATCCATAAATAGGTACTTACCCAAAGTTTGGTTTCACACAAACAAACACAATATAAACTCAAAGCACACAATTCACAATATGGTTGATACACAAGACGAAATAAAAAAACAGTGGCCATCGATCAAAAGCCGTTGCGCGCGCGAAAAAATCGACCCTCGTCGGCGGCCATTTGCAAATGAACAATAAAACCTACTCTAAACCGGTAAGCAGTAAGCGGAAACAGGGGCCAACTTTGGCGGGAAAAATAAAATATTGCCATCGTAGTAATTGATTTGTCAAAAAATGACAGCGGTCGATTGGTTTGTTTTAAATTGAGTAAATTTTTTTCCAGATCCATTATCTGCGTAATAATTTAATAACACGCCGTCAACTAAAGAGTTGGACGGTATATCCCGTCCTGCGCTGGTTAGAGGTTGTATAAAGTATGTAACGATTAGATGTTAAAACGAAGTTATCAATTTTGTGAGATATTTATTTTATTGAAAAATTGAATCATTTCTTAACAGAAAAAAAACAAACGTTTACAGTAAACATAATATAGAATAGGTTATAATAACGTTTGCTACAAGAAAAAAATATAAGTTTTATAAAATCACTTTGAAATTATTTTTTATAAACGACAAGAATGTCACTAGGCATTCGGTTTTAAGTTAATTATAAATATAATTTTCGTTAGGTTAAAATTAAGCTATTATTTTTAAATGTATGTTTTACCCGCAACACAAAAAAAAAAAAATAAACAAAAGAGAAAGCGATGTTGTCAGTATAATTCCATAATCTCCAAGAAATATAAAAAAAAAACAAAACTTCAAAGTGGTTGAGAATCATTGACAAATCAGTGACCCCTTCTACCACCTTCTTAAGTTTATCCACTATTTACTGACTATCTTGTGTTGTATAAATAGGTGTTAAAGTTTAAAATAAAAAAATCTATTTTAAATAAAACAGACTCAGATGAAAGCTGCCACCCATTCTCAATCGACCTACCATATGTTAATTTGAAATAAATCTATCTTGTTTGCATTTTTTGATGTATTAAAACTATTTATCCTATTGTTTACGCATTTTTTTTCTTTTACGTATATTGTTATATTTTTTTAATGTTTTACTGTCAATTACATATCCCACATTTTTTTACAGCAAAGCTTTTTTAATGTTTGGTTAACCCTTTGATGCTGTGAGAAATTAATTTATAATTTATTTGATTAAAACACTACAACCGTAGAGGAAACGGTAATAATATCAAACATGGTATTATATTTCAGCTTGATTTTATTTGTTAGTTTGAATATGACAACATACCAATATAATAATAATAATATGTACATCTTAAATTAACACTATTTAAATATATGCACACAACCATACTTACAATGCGTATGGCTAAATATTTATTGTCTGAAGCTTTTCAAATACGATATTTTTATTTTCTGCAATTTCTACAATAAATATATTAGAATAAAATATAAAATAAATATAAGAGGTTGTTTTCCATCGAAATATTCACAAGATAGAACTTTCAATATATTTACACAATAATGTTATTCTCATGATTACAAACATACATCATAGATTCATCAATTATAGATTCTAGTAATTTATTTATTTTAAAAATGAAAAGACTTTGTATATTTTTTTTTCATATGATATGTGTTAATATAAAACATATTTAACTATTAAAATGACTTCTAGTTAAGAAAAAAATTCAAGGTGAGAAAAAATTAGTGTAAATTATTTGACAACAAACAAAACACAAACAAACATAAATTTACATAAACTTACAGAAAACAAACATAAACTTATTTCATTACATTATTTTTTATTATACCTGAAGTATACAAGGTGTGTTTTTATTCACTTGCATTAATTAGAATGATCTATGTCGATAACCAAATATTAATCAGAGATTTTTTTTACGAGAAAAACGAATTCAAAAGTTATTTAAAATAATTTTAATGTTTGAGAACGCTGCAAGGAACTGTCACCTTCCCTCCCCCCCCACCCGCGCGCGCTAACAGTTCCAATGGACATTGGAAAAAATAAACGTTTATTTTTGTTAGACCGGTTTAGTTATCGATACACATATACCAACCTCCTGAAAGGTGCAAAATGAATAAAAAAAAACACCCCAAAATCCCAAATTCATATCAATATAATTGAAATAAAATGGAGATGTATTTCTATCTAACTTTTTTAAACTAAAACGTACGTCATAAAGGTTAGGGGTCTATATGAATAATATAATATTCTAATGTCGCAAACAAGCTAAAACAGTATAAGAAAATATTTAGAGCAGTTTGATATTAATTTCCTCAGAGCAAGGAATTCTTTTAAAAGACTTTATGGCGGACCTCTTAAACATAAGATATGAATGCTAAAATGATCATATTTGGGTGTAATTTTATAGAATTCTGAATGAATCTCCATCTTAAACAACATCGTTAATAATCCCAAATGCTCATTTAATAATCCCAAAATAATAAATTTAATTGGTCAAGTTACTATGAGTAAAATCTTATAATAAAGTAAATTCAAGTAGTAATGCTAACAGATCACCATAGTCCTTACTCATAAGTTTTACTTTTACTCAAAACGTACGCTAATCCGTGATTGTGGTGAAATATAATTCAACCAATCGATTTTAAGAAAAATAAACGGAAGTATGCATAGTATTTGGTATTATAGTCAATTTAAATAAAAACATGTAAACGTAAAAAAGTATCACAGAAAAAAGAAAGTTTTTACATAAAAAAACTTTTTTTTTTATATTTCGTAAATAATATTTCATGTTTTTTTATGAGTATCATAGACTACGAGTATTTATAATGATATTTATGTATACTGATACAATTTACTCAAGATATAATATATATATTATATAATAATAATCGAATCATATAATTAGAAAAATATGTCATAAAATAACTACAATACAATACTGTACATTTTATTCTATTGATGTAAAACTTTATTAATTCGAGATTCAATGTTTCGCGATCCGCTCTAAACAGACAAGAGTTTATCCCGGGTAAGTACCTACTGAAAAGGATTGCTTGAATATGTACAGTCTGATATAATTTCAAATTTGTGATGTTATGTTACCGATAAAGCGCGAAAACTGTTAATGAACACATTTTCTAGGTGACCTACAGATTACCTGGAACGCTCAGTTGTTTTCTTTCTTTTTACTCAGTTAAGTAGCAGTCTATTGAAGTGAAAAATCCTTGAGAAAAATTGAATCCGTTGATGTTTTGAGCTGCGTTCACCTAAAAAATACTTTTTGAGTGGTGATGAGTTCTTAAATTCACTTTTGTTATATGAAAGGATAGATATTATTTTATTATTTTTTGTTTTAAAAAAGATTTTACTATATAATGAGTAGTGCCTCTTGTCACTTAAAATAAAGTAAAGTACATGACCATACAAGTGAGCATTTAACATACAAAAGTATATTCTAATATTTTTTCTAACCGTACCATAATTAAGTAAAAACAAAAAAAAACCTGGAAAATTTTGCATTAAGATTTTTTTTGTGTCAATTCAAAAGCAAGCGTGTGTCTAACAACAAGCTTAAAATGTAGCTTTCCCGGTCGGCGGTTTTAAACATTCATGGCTTTATAGTAATTAGACATTTTTTTGGCACATTAAAAGCACTTTAACAGCTAGGTAAATAAGGAAACATTCCTAGATTTCGTGTTTGATTAACGGAGCATCGAACTTTAAGGGTAACTAACATTATAAATGTTGTTATGGCGTCTTAATACATGGGACAGGGTAAAAGCCCACACGACTTCCGCTCGAGGCGAGGTCCGCAAAAGATGGGATTGATCTGGGGCGGCGCGTGGAGGATCGACCGGGTTCGCTGCCTGACCGCAGCGGCGCCGCACGAGTGCGAGCACGGCGACCACGACGACCACTCCGACAGCTTGCACTGCTCACTCGCTATGAACATCAAAACAACATATATAATTACATTACATTCTCAAAATCTATAGCTGAAAGGTAAAATGGTTTGACCGACAAATTGTGAATTTTACAGGAGAGCAGTTTTAAAGTTTAAGCACTTCTTGGAGAAACGACATTTGCTTAAAATCGGGTATTATTTTTCTTCCTCTTTCTCAATAATTAATAAAAACAAAAAAAAAATAATGATGTTTGGAGCTTCAGCCAATTTTTTCTAAAAGTTTTAGAATAAGATAATTTAAATGTACGGTAAAATTACTCATCTAACAATCGTAATTTCTTCATATTCTTACTCAATTACTTATCACTCAAAAGGGTGTTTACTGTTTAACTCACATAATCTGTAAAAATATTACTTAATTGTACAAATAATTGTTATTTTCGGTAATGTTGAAAGTGGCTTATAAATATGTCATTATTTATACAGATTTTGAAATTACTAAATGATTATAAATTTTGCCATATTTTAATTAATATTGTTTAAATATTTTTTTTGACCATTAGCTCCATATTATTGTATGCATCCGGATACCATCTGGTCCTGCAGAACTCGAGTTTTTTAAATTGTTAATAATCCTCCTTTTCAGTAATGGGTGCAAATAGGGAAACACATGGTTTATTATTGGTAATTACAATGTTATTAGCTATATCTACCTCAGTTGTGTTGAGTTTGTTTAATAACGTTTATGTTAATAACTTTTTCCCAAATTTAACAAAGTAATCTTTCACGTAGTTAGCAGCTGAATTCGGACTTTCATCGATATTAATTATACTGCCGTCTGCTTAAAACTGATTAAGGGTTTTGTTTGATTTAATTATTCCTATAGAATCTTATTGGTATCATATTGTTGTACTCATTTTGTTTATATGTTTTATCTTTTTATTGTTTTATTCTATATTTTTTGTAATCGTCTAGCAATAAAGTTTTATATTTATCCTTTGCGTGTAAATTATCTCTTTTATTTATAAATTTTAGTAGGTTCCAAGTGGCTCATGGTGCAAGTCGCCTTTTTTATGAGATACATTTATAGCTTTTGTATTATCTTTCAGGTAATTTGTAAATATATTTTCTACCACGACTCTGTGGCTATTCAGCTTGGATGGAGAAGAAAATGACAAAAGAATTGTGACATGCGTTTTCAGAAAAATATGTTTATACCGTGATCTGGTTTATGGACTGGCCCCCATGAAGCATCAGTACCTTCATCATCCTCTTCGTTGTTTGGTTGGTCCGCGTTTCCTCCCGAGGGTTCTTCATCGCCTTCTTTGCAGGCTTTCGCGTGACACCTCTTTTCCTTTAGGAGAAGCTTTGGACATGGCTTTCCTCCATTCATAGGGTGTCGCTGGGGATGGAAATAAAGTTAATATTTGAGTTAATAATAGGTTTATTATTTTTTTGTTTTGTTTTATAGCTAATAGCGTTCAATGATTTAAATTTATTATTCTTTGTTTTTTTTTTCATATATTATTACTACGTTCTTTATCACAATATGAACGAACTCAAGAAAGGTAACCTGACATTTTAAAGTCTTTACGTATTTCAACAAACTTTACTACATGAACATAATATTCTGTGTTAAACACAAACCTGCATAAAGATCACAATCATAAGACTGTAAAACGAGGAGACCACCAATCAGAATTCTGTTCAGAAAATTAAAACAAAATTGGGTAAAGAGACTTTAGTTTTCTCGCACCTAAATTGTACAACAGAATAAGAGATGCAGGAATAATATAGTATCTCTAAAACCAAAAATTACGAAGAAAGAATTGCATCAACTGGGACAAAAAGCATAAAGCTTAAGCGTTTATGCATAAAAATTAAATGTTAATCTAGAAAAATCTAGCTTAGGACGGGCATTGCCTAGTTAGGTAGAACTTTGCATATGTCAATATGTGTTATGTTACTATGTCAATAAATAAATATATCGTATAAAGTAATTTTTTAAAAAAATCGATAACAAACATCATCTAAAAAAAAATAAAAGATAAAATATAATGCCACTTATAAAGTATTTTAGAGAAATTAAGGTAAAAACGTTTCTACTTATATCAATTTCCTAGAAGTTTATGAGGGGGTGAGTTTTGTGTACGAATTTCGGTGAAAAAGGTAATTTTTCAAATTTTATAAGAAGATTTTCTTATGACATATGAGTACGGTCTGAATAACGTAACCCTTTTCAAGCTAGTATTATTAAATAACCAAGGGGACAAAGGTGCTTACTTATATTCAGCGGGATTAGACGGTCAGTTTTATACCAGCAGGGATCGAATCCAGATCTTCTTGCATTGGCAGGCAATTGCAATTATTGATATGTTCAAAACAGAATTCTACGTTTAACTCATCAATAATATGTGTAAGTGTACGGTTAACTCAGTGTAATCGAGACGCCAACTAAATATCTTGGCAGTTACACATATATTACACACAAATACAAGCAGCAGCTGCATCATCATGCGAACTATGTATAATAACATTTGAATTGACATGTGTTCAACTGCCAAGATAGTTGACGCCTGTAATAAATGTTTCACCTGGATATATCTGCTTTTCGTCCGGGTTCCCTCGCCGCAGGTGACACTGCACTCCGACCACTGGGACCACTTGGACACCTTGCAATTTTTAACACCTCCGGATCCCTCATCGTACACTTGTGCATTCCCATCCTCGTCATGTGCGTGTCCGTTGAAGTACGGTGCCAGCGTGGTCCCGTCGACGCCGGTGAGGGTTCCATCGCCGGTGAGGTCAGCAGAATCCACGGGACCGAGGAGGTTGGTACCGATTTGATTGCTTGAATCTATTTCGCCGTAAGAGTCTGTAAATTCAAGATAGTTGAGTTGAATGTTGAAACTAGTGTATTTTAATAGCGACATATAAACACAAACCAGCGGTTCTTCCCCAACCCTATAAATAGGAACTTAGCTCAATTAAAAATAGATTATAACAAGCGAGTTTATTAACCATCTCCACCCGGCGCATCTAGGTCGTTTATTTAAAACTTAAATTAACCTACACAGTTATTATTTCTTACACACACCCTTTTTCACGCACACCAGGGTCTTTGCAGACACCTACATTGAACCCACATACTCACTCTCAGCGCAATAGACACTTTTATCTAAACTTTATATAAAACAGAAATAAATAAATTTGTGGTTATACAAATTACCTTATTATAAACAAGAAAATTTAAATAATATAAAAAAAATATTTTAATGAAACAAATAAGTAAGAATCCCTATAATTTTATTTTATGACTTACTGTCAATGTTTATATTATAGTATAATTTTAAATTTTACAAATTTAATATAAATTCACTTATATTTCTTATCCATTACAAAATGATTACCGTTCAATTAGCTTTTATCAACCAACTTCGTTAGATTCAATTACGCTTTATGAAAAAGCATCGTCTTTAATATTGGCAGCCAATACTCAAAACATCCAGGTTCCCGAGCTCCGCTCAACAGTCATTGTTGCGTTCGCACGCCTTTACCTATACTAGGGATATAGGGATAATTTTGTTGGTGAAAATTGTATTAGTGTGAAACCTACTTTTATAAAAAGGTCTATAAACTCCGATCATAATTAAAAACAAATGAATAATATCATTTCGTTGTATTAGAAATTAATATATTTTTATTTCTGTCAAAAACTACGGTGTATTTCAACATTGACTTATTTACTAACTAAAGGATGTTAATTATATTATTTATTACTTTTTGGTTGTAGGTTTTTTATTGTAATACTTTTAACTGCTTTATACTAAATGTATTTTTTTTAAATCTTTAATAGCATCACCCCTAAGCAACCGCATACAATATCTTAAAAAAAATCTTTTTAAGGCGCCCCGGGACGCATTTGTCCTTGAGATTAGAAAGAGTAGGCTTTATCCGAACATTGACGTGTAGAAAAGAGACGGATATACTCGCCGACCGCGAATTCGTTACATTTGGAATCGATGAAACATGTTTTTTGTATTTAAATAATTATTATCATTTGAAAAAAATGTTTTTTTTTAAGTAATGTCCTAGATTATTATATTGTCTATCTTTAGAAAGAAAAATTAGGTTCGCGTCACTTACACAACTTAAAAGAAAATCGTTGCAAGAAAAAAACAACACTTTCTTATTTATTTATTTTCATTACTATAATAAGGTGTATTTCGTTTTTTTTAAGCAAAGTACTAAATAAATATATGTAGAATATTGTGGTATTTTTAGTTTTAGCCATTTGTTGGGAATAACTTCAACAAAATGCACCAAAATACGTTACAAAACACGTTTTAGGGACTGGTGGCGCCTTAAGGCGCCCCGGGACGCATTTGTCCTTGAGATTTGAAAGAGTAGGCTTTATTCGAACATTGACGTGTAGAAAAGAGACGGATATACTCGCCGACCGCGAATTCGTTACATTTGGAATCGATGAAACATGTTTTTTGTATTTAAATAATTATTATCATTTGAAAAAAATGTTTTTTTTTAAAGTAATGTCCTAGATTATTATATTGTCTATCTTTAGAAAGAAAAATTAGGTTCACGTCACTTACACAACTTAAAAGAAAATCGTTGCAAGAAAAAAACAACACTTTCTTATTTATTTATTTTCATTACTATAATAAGGTGTATTTCGGGTTTTTTTAAGCAAAGGACTAAATTAATATATGTAGAATATTGTGGTATTTTTAGTTTTAGCCATTTGTTGGGAATAACTTCAACAAAATGCACCAAAATACGTTACAAAACACGTTTTAGGGACCGGTGGCGCCTTAAACAAGAAAACATTTTAATTGAAGAATTATTTTTTACTATCTTACACTTCTCATAACCTAATAAAATTTAAATTGGACCAGCCCTGAAAAATTCTTTATCAAATGCAAAAAAAAAACATAGAAATCGCTTGACCCATTTCGGAGTAATGAGTATTAGAATAATACATAAAAAAACAGGTCAATTTGAGAAACTCATCTTTTTTTTTAGAAGTAGGTTAATACCTTCGCGGGCGCCAGCTTATGACAATCTTTTTCCAGATGAGTTGCCAATGAATGAGATGAAGCTACGAGCCAAGTGTTCGCGCGAGCTTGAAGACCATTAATTCCAGCGACCTACTTCAAAATCTTGCTTAGTCTCAAAAAGGTCAAGGGCGGTCAAAATATTCTTTTTATATTTTTATATTTTTTCTCATAGATTAAAGAAATAACGTCTGTTTATTCAAATACTCATTTCCTAGCTCACTGGTCTATGCCCTATGGCGACGATTATATATTTAACTATTAATTGCAAATATATTTAAAAGAAATAGATGAGCAGAAAAACGACGTGTGCTTTTCGTTTATAAAAGCATTTATTCCTTACCGTATCGTAGTCCATGGCTCGCATCTTTTAGAGGAACGTTATACGACTTGCTTTTAGGAATTTTGGCTTTTATTACGTTTTGACTTTCTTCACTCTCAAGGATCTTTTCGATCCTTTTCAAATCCTCTTTTTTGTGCAGCATGAAATTAGTTTCAAATCCGGTTAAAATGGGTCTTATAAACATCTGTTATTTAAGCATCAAATATTGAAAGGCCCTAAATTAACAACTAAATGATAAACATAATGATGTATATAGTTACTAAAATAAACGAGAAAAAACTTTTTTTTGTACCGTAAAGGGGCACAATTTTTTAAAACTTTGCGATAATTCCATAAACAAAGTTTTAACATATGTATGTGCAGAATAAAATGTTGGTATCACATAATTAATATAGATTTTGTTTTATTGCCACTATAAAAAAACATAATAAATATATTTTAATCAGGAGATCGTGAAACATATTAGATCTATTTTTTGATACTTAATATACTTATAATGAGTTGAAAGGAGAGATAAGAAAAAAACGAAGCGACCAAAAATAAATACAACCAAAAATGATAACAGCAGTACGGCTACTCATGCGCCAGTCCAGAACGCGAACGCTTCGCTCTTCTGTCAAATGTAGCTGTTTTGTACTTTGACAGTTGAGCGAAGCATTCGCGGTCTGGACTGGCGCAAGGGCAACACCGCAGCTATCAGCTATCAGCTATCGCCAATACGAGTTTAACAGTTGTCAACCTTTATATGTTCTGCAGTTGCGTTCGCATTCAGCGTGCGTTCGGAAGTTATTTCTGTTGGCATGACAGCCGGTGAAGCCGAAAGGCTCGCACGCTTTGGCGGACACGTCGAAGAACCAGCGCTGGACGAATCCTCGACAGGGACCCACCTCTTTCGGCTGGCTGCATACTCCTATCATTAGTAATTAGTAAATGTATCTAGACGTAATTATGTGATGTTAGTTTGTTATCTTAAGTACATTTTGAAATGAAAACAAAGACATGCTTTAAGTGATAATGTAATAATATTATTACGCACAGGATGTCCTGTTACCAAATTAACATTAAAAATGTTATCGTCTGCATGATTTTAATTGAGTTTATTTATAGGCTATTTAAAAAATCGCGAGAGATATGTACCTACATAGTAGTCTAAAATTATTTATTATTCAATATACTTTACGTATACCGTGCTTTTTACCTATTTTTAGTTACCCATTGTTTAGTTAATTTTAGCTATGTTCAAGTAGCCATTTTATTCAAAATTAACATACCTAAGTGACTGTATTTAATTTGACTATAATGATATTTTTGTTCAATTTAATTTTATGATTTCTTGTCATGACATCTTTAAGAGCCATTAATGAGATAAATCAATAAAATATTATTTAGATTTATGAAAAAATGGTAGTACCAAAACATTAGGTTGTTTAATTGTGATTTTATAAAAACGCACTGTGACGCTTCATTGAAAATTCCATAACGAAATGCAAAATATGTGATGGCAAAGTAATTTTGTTACTCTATTTGTCCTTTAATCGATTTGATGATCATTCTGTGATTTATCGAAATTTCAATATGTATTTGTTTATTGCTAGAACCTCTTCTAAAGGTTTCAGAGCAATAATCATTTAAGCAATAATCATGGATGCGTAGCATAGTAAAATTATCTACCTCTGACGTGTTTTTCAACTTTAAAGCCTGCATTTTGTTATTTTTTTATATCCTGTGGACACCACCGGGATGTTGGTAGTTGTTAGTTCGGAACGTATGGCGTTTATTAAGATTGATTTTGAGTATTTGGTAAAAAGCTTACTTCTTGCTTCGTCTTCATCTAGGTCACATTTTATTCCCGAATTGCAGACCACCTCCTCGACCAGCTTCATGTGCTTGCACTTGTGGTCCGGGGCAGATGTCTGTGGCTCATCGCTCTCAGCGCTCTCTTCTTCATCCCCATCCTCAGCATTATCTTGTTCTTCTTCTCCATCTTCCAACCCTGGTTCGTTCGCCTACACAAGAATACGTTTTATTCAATATTTTAGCTTGGTGTATTTTAAATATAATTATAAAAGTAATTTTAAATAGGTAAATACTATAGGTCTGTTTATCGTATGACATGTCTAGTTGGGGGAGCGCTGCTAATTGCAGATCTAGAAAGCTTTGTGGTTGTATTTATGAGTTTATGCATTTGGAGAAAATTGTGGTTGTTGTGACAATGCGTCTTGTAGTCGACAGCCATTGTAAAAGCACCATCAAGTCATCCTATAATATTTCTTTACATGATTAATGTGCGTATTATTTAGATAATTACATATATAATTGGGTTGTAAAGGTATTTGAGTTATTTAATATATTTGATGATTGTTTTTTGGTAGTGGCAAATCGCATGAAAAGATAAATAACACAACCTTTGACAATATTGAAAAATTTAGAAAGAGTTTATATATTTTTTTGATAAAGCATAGAATATAAACCAATGTAGTAAAATCATTTTAAACGTACTACAAAGGTCGAGTACTTGAGAGCGCAGGATTTTGGTTAAACCCAACGCCATGTTTTAAAAAAATGCAAAAATTAAAGGATGTGTGATTAAGATGAAGGATGGAGGATGTAATTGACTGTAAATTTGCTTTTCCAAAACATTGACATGTTTACCTCGTAGACTTCTCTGTAGCTGCGTCGTTTGTGGAGTTTATAGAAAGACCTGACCATGGCCATCTGGGACTCCCCTCGTTCAGCCGGCAGCCTGCTCCTCATCTGTTTGCCTTGGCCGCACGTCGCCGAGCAAGGGGACCAGTCCGACCATTCAGTCATGGGGCAGTTCGGATCTTCGTACACTTTTCCTTCGCCAATTCTGACACAGTGCAATACTCATTTTAGCGATAAATAGGATTATTTGTTTTTTTATTTTAATCATATAGAAAATTAATTACAAAAAATAATCTATGATTGGCATAATGTAGTGTGCATTTTAGTACCATTGTCAAGCTCTAAAATTAAGTAAACTTTTAAAAATTTTCAATGAAAATACAGATTGATTGGTAGTAAAAAATACGTTGTTATCAACTCCCAAATGAAAAAGTATGCTTTAAAAGTAATTAATTATTAATAAACAAGATAGCCAGAGAGTAAAAAAGTTATTGTTAATTAGAAATTTAAAAAACAGAACTGTGAGAATAATAATTATTAAAATATATAATATTAAATATAAAAATATATATATATTTTTTAAAACCTTTATTATTTTTTTTTTTACAAAACACCTTTAAATTTCCCTACAAAGATGGATTTATTATTTCGAAGTCTACTTTTGGCTATGGTCTGCATCTCTTTCATTTTTCTCCAGTTGGTATACCCGTTAGTATTAGCAGCTTCAACTCAGGAAGTTGTGAGCCTCAAACGAATAGTTAAAACAAATATGTGTTTACACATAAACAAACTGTAAAATGTTGGGCAGTTGCATTTCCTCTTATTTGCACTCTTCTGTATGTCTTCTGGTATATATACTCGTATATGTGGTTGGTGTATATGTGTCGTTTGGTTTGTGGTGGCAGTAAAACTACCTATCTAACTGAAATATAATTCTTTGAACTCATCAAAATGAGCCATCGATATTTAGACTTGGTCCCTTCCAAGCGAAAATAGCCAGCCGTAGGTGAATCGAATTAGTGGCTGCTCATTTAATAATTTAACAAACAACTAATAACTTGCGCGACTGGCTAATAGTAATTGCTTATCATACTTTACTGCTTGTATATTAAAATAATTATGAATTATTATTGAAATTATAATTATTCATTCTGATACAAATTTTAAATAGCAGAGCATTTAATTACTTCTTAACTTTAAAGAGGAACACGTGGTACGATGCTTACGTGAGATCTAATATTATGATGGTTCCATGTTTCAAGTTTATTTGTCAAATACAATATATATAGGAATATATATTATTTGTCAAATACAATATATATAGGAATATATATTATTTGGCAAATAAAATATATATAAGAATATATTCTGTCCATATTTTAAAAAGTTTTAATAGTGTTTTAATATTTCCATTATATAAACAAACAAAACAAATAATACAGTATGGTAAACAAAACAATACAATAACAAACAAACAAACAATAAACAACATAGCATCAGGAGCAGCAGTAGCAATCAATATACATAGTAAATATAAAATTCACAAGAGATAAGTGGTGTCGGTTTGTGAAAGTGTCTTTAATATTACACCAAAAGCGTGGTTTAGATACAATCGAGTGTGTAACACATTACACGTGTAACACAGATAAAATCTCACGAAATTAGGCTATAAAAAAGCCTATGATTCGGAAAAGAGATAATAGAAAAAAGCGTGCGCCTCCTCTTTATAGCCGCCCTAATAATGACGTCATAAAGAGACATTGACGACGCCTTGTTGTCCTACTCACACTTTATCTTTTGTGGTGTCTTCTCTTTCCCTCTCGTAAAATGCAATTTATTTTGTCTCACAGCGTGCGCGACGCAAAGCAGACTTAATGCTACGCTTATTATGCTCGTTATGAGAGAAAGATATCCTTATTACCTTAGTCAAGGCGTTTGTGGTTTCTGTGCTAAGATTCTCTTTGACGGATATACCAGAGAACATTGTGGCGGTCTGGTGGCCAAAGCAGTGCGACTGCTAATTCACAAGTTTCAAATCTGGACATAGTTTTTAACGTTTATCTGACCGGTAAGTATTTATAGAATAACTTTTTTTTGCTCTAAAGCGAATCCAGACATTATTTTTATGACTTCTACGTATTTACTACGTAAAATCACAAAGATTATAAAAAAGCTATAATGTGTTCAAGAAGTGTAATAAAGACAGACGTTTCGGTTATAATTATTAATTTAAATGTAAATTTGTTACTGTAATAATATTTTATTAGTTTTTAAATACATAGCCTACTAAATATCTAAAATTGTAGCAATTTTTTGTAAACGAAAATGGTTATATAAATAACTTGACACATACATTATAAATAAAGTCTCCTCGATATCCCTCCTTGCCCGGCTGCTTCATACATAGTTACAAATGATTAGTACATTCGGTTTCTGGTTACAACATAATATCTTATGGCACTACTTTGATAGACTAATAACTCTATGAACGGACAAAGGCTGAGCTAGATAAATAGTAAATTACTATTTTAAATTTTGATGTTTTGGTAGACTACTTATTAAGGTGTTTGACTAATAAGCAAGATCATTTTCATGCTTTGTTACCACCATCTTCTCTAATCTAGTACAAGTAAATCTACTAGATTACTTGAGTAGGGTTCAAAATATTTGCATACCTTATAACATAACCTAGGTCGTTGCAATTATTAAAAAAATAGTTGTAGTTGTACTTTGTTAATTTATTTGGCAATTGATTTAGGATACATAATAGTTTTATGTATCAAATTGTCCGTTTTCGCGTGGTTTCCAGTAATGGATTAAGCACAACCTAAGAATTGCCCTCTCAGTACAAACACAGTGAAATAAATAGGGCGGATCTCAAATCGAAGCACAGCCAATCGCTTCCTGAGCAGTAAAAGATACTCGGAGCTTTAAAAAAAGAGACAGTACCACCGCTACCATCGCTACCACCGCTACCGGGTGTCTACCACCGCTTTCGCATCTCCGTATGAGCGATTTACATATACATACCTACATACTCTGTCGAATCGCCTTTCAAGGTAAAGCTTCATTTGCCCTCGACCATATATATTATAACGAAGATAAACTATTATTTAAATTTTAAATCACGGCTGCATTCCATGTTGTCAGAATCAACTATTTTAAATACATTAATAATGCTTATTTTAAATCATTAAATGAATTATTATTATATTTATGAAAAGTTGTCGCTAACAGAAAGGAAACATATAATTAGGAAAAGTTCGAGGTGTGGGCAGGCGAAGTAAGACGTTTTCGTCTTATTGAGATGAGCAAATTTGCCTTTCCTTTATGGCACATAGGGCACGGGTACGGGGAAGTAAATATGACTTAGATGTCATTTTAACTACGATGCCCCCCCCCACACTCTTACGCAAAGAGGTTTTTACACATTTCTCTCTCTTTACCCACATCCTTCCAGGCTTTATGTGTCAGTGTCAAACGAGGGTGGCGAACACCCACCCGCTCGTATATAGGCACGGCACATTCCTTCTGAGTTTGTTACCGCTTCAAAGTACCTATTCATTGCTCACAAAAGTACTAGGCAGCGAATGAATCTAATAGCGGTACGCTCATTAGGCTAAAATCAGGCGGACGCTCGGAGGTAATGTGCTCATTCGGCTAAAGTCGGCCAAACTGTTTATATAAATAGGCTCGCGGAAATATGGTGGAATGTACCTAAATGACAATATGGGTTGATAATTTTGAAATATAGATTAATAAATTAATATGCAGTTGAAGACAAATTTGTTCAATTTCCTCACAGACGTTTTACTCATAACGCGTTTGATGCAATCACACACACAGTTTGTTTTATATAATATATATATATATATATATATATATATTAAAGCAAAATATTATATATTAAATATATAATATATTATATATTTTTATATATTTTTATATATTATATATTTTATATATATAATATATTATATATATAAAAAGCATTATATATTAAAGCAAAACCCTATTTGTTAGTGGTTTTAATAAAGGTTACGTTCTACGAGCATGAAAATGATATTTGGCAGCTCACTCTCCATCATCCTCGCATTCAGCGGACGGAGTGCCAGCGCAGTCTTGAGTCTGCTGCATGACGGGTTTATTTTTGTAGCCTTGGAAGCAGCGCTTGAATGCCTCCCGGTGTTTGTACTTCCGCGAGCGCGTCTTGAACCCGGGACCGCACGGATTGCTGCATTCGGACCAGTCGGACCAACCCGTCACGGCGCAGTGGCCCACTGCCGTCGCCGGGTCTGGTTCGTCTTCCGAAGGAACCCTGAGCGGGAGAGTTAGTAGCTCAAGCATAGCAAATTAAAATTAATAAAAGGTAACGTGAGGCGGCTATGATATTTATGGTAACTTGGTATGATATGGTATGGTTAGAATACATGTCATTTAAAACAGTACCAGTAGAATATGTAATAATATTATGAGTATGCTGAAATAATAAAAAATTTCAAAGCATTGATTTATTCATCTTAGCCATAAAGAATTTATTAAGGATGTTTGTGATATTCTTTTTTAAGTTTAAGCCACCTTTTCTTTCCGAAATAATTAAATACCTGTAATACTTTGCGATGTGCACTTGTCACTCATTCTGACATATCAGTTTTCCATTCTACTCTCCTACTTACACACTTCTCTCATACTTCATTCACACTCACTTATTCGAGCTTCTCTCACACACACCCATTTCATGTCTTTTAAAATGTATAACAATTACACGATAATAATTTGTTAATATTGGAATTAAACTTGTTGTCTATAGTAAAATTGCTCAAAATTTCGCTGTTTATAATTCTTTTAATAATTAAATAATAAATTGGCACTCACTCTAAATAAAGCCATGTTCGTTGTTTTTTTTTGCAAAAAGAATTTCTTTTACCTAGGGCATATACAATTATTAAAGCACTCACTCAAATAAGCTGAATTTGCTCATGTTAAAGTCAGGGGATATGGTGGTAATGAAGTCTAAAAGCCGTGTGACTCGAACCCGCGACCGCTGGGCCAGTAGTCAAATTTAAATATTTTTTTTTTGGAAGATTGTCTTTACTGAAATAAACGTTCGCGTTCATTCGATTAAACGTAAATTTACCATATAAATTACACTACACGCGTAGTAACCACAAACTATGTAAAAAGAGCAAAGGGATGCTAAGACCGAACGAACCTACAGTATGTCCCGAAGGCCTAAGCCGCCCCGACAGCGGGTTGGGGCGGAATGTACGGCCCGTTTTACACAGACATAACAGTAACAGTACAATTCCATTAGGCGGTGCCGCGGTGGTGTGACGCAGAGTTTATGGGAACGACAGACACAGCGAGATTAGCCCGCTTCTCCGAATAGGTGCAATGTTTTCTAACAATGGCGACTGAAACTGAACTACAAGTGAAGCGAATTCACAATTACGTTAGAACGTTTCGCGGTAATTGCTTTGGAGGGTAGTCGTATACAAATAATAATACGGCGCTTTAAACATATATACTATATTGCGAAGAGATTTTTAAATCAAGATAATATAATTTCATTTCCGTTTAATTAGCGACTATCCCAATTTCAACTAGTTTCGTAACGAGTTCCACGCACGAGTAACATAAGTGGTCCAATTTGGGAACCTCTGGTGTAGACCGACATTCAGAAATTTAACCAAAATATTGTCCAATGGTTGCCCTATTTATAATAAGCCAGCTTGTACCGACCGTCCGAGTTTGGGACAGCGTAGTACCTACTTAGTAAGCTTTATTGGCCGTACTAAGGTAGATTTTAGTACGGTATTTGCGTATATGCCATGTAATAAACTTAATCTACATGAATAATATTTAAAAATAAAAAATCTTCCTCATACCCCACGTTGTGTGTAAATATATGCGAGTCGGTATGTATTGTAAAAGAAATCCAAAAAAAATAATAATTTTACATAATAAAGTTGGTACCTATAGTATGCCTAAATGAAAAAAACTAATTTACAATATTCAATAGTACAATCTTTCCACATTAGTGAGTGCAATGTATGCGTCAATTACTTGCCAAGAAGTTGAAAGTGGTAAGTTGAAGGCAGATTTCGGGCCGGATGAGGTCCCTGGGTAAAGCTGACCAGAGCCGCACTTGGGTGCGCTTCGGCTAACATATCAGTATCC
Organism: Neomicropteryx cornuta; assembly: GCA_020383195.1. Taxonomy (NCBI): domain Eukaryota; kingdom Metazoa; phylum Arthropoda; class Insecta; order Lepidoptera; family Micropterigidae; genus Neomicropteryx; species Neomicropteryx cornuta. The sequence goes on along the minus strand of JAHKQU010000008.1, from coordinate 15,129,147 downwards.
AAAGACTGAACAGTTTAACTTTTTAACGAACTTTTTCCTTTTGACATCTTCTCTAATCTAGTACAAGTAAATCTACTAGATTACTTGAGTAGGGTTCAAAATATTTGCATACCTTATAACATAACCTAGGTCGTTGCAATTATTAAAAAAATAGTTGTAGTTGTACTTTGTTAATTTATTTGGCAATTGATTTAGGATACATAATAGTTTTATGTATCAAATTGTCCGTTTTCGCGTGGTTTCCAGTAATGGATTAAGCACAACCTAAGAATTGCCCTCTCAGTACAAACACAGTGAAATAAATAGGGCGGATCTCAAATCGAAGCACAGCCAATCGCTTCCTGAGCAGTAAAAGATACTCGGAGCTTTAAAAAAAGAGACAGTACCACCGCTACCATCGCTACCACCGCTACCGGGTGTCTACCACCGCTTTCGCATCTCCGTATGAGCGATTTACATATACATACCTACATACTCTGTCGAATCGCCTTTCAAGGTAAAGCTTCATTTGCCCTCGACCATATATATTATAACGAAGATAAACTATTATTTAAATTTTAAATCACGGCTGCATTCCATGTTGTCAGAATCAACTATTTTAAATACATTAATAATGCTTATTTTAAATCATTAAATGAATTATTATTATATTTATGAAAAGTTGTCGCTAACAGAAAGGAAACATATAATTAGGAAAAGTTCGAGGTGTGGGCAGGCGAAGTAAGACGTTTTCGTCTTATTGAGATGAGCAAATTTGCCTTTCCTTTATGGCACATAGGGCACGGGTACGGGGAAGTAAATATGACTTAGATGTCATTTTAACTACGATGCCCCCCCCCACACTCTTACGCAAAGAGGTTTTTACACATTTCTCTCTCTTTACCCACATCCTTCCAGGCTTTATGTGTCAGTGTCAAACGAGGGTGGCGAACACCCACCCGCTCGTATATAGGCACGGCACATTCCTTCTGAGTTTGTTACCGCTTCAAAGTACCTATTCATTGCTCACAAAAGTACTAGGCAGCGAATGAATCTAATAGCGGTACGCTCATTAGGCTAAAATCAGGCGGACGCTCGGAGGTAATGTGCTCATTCGGCTAAAGTCGGCCAAACTGTTTATATAAATAGGCTCGCGGAAATATGGTGGAATGTACCTAAATGACAATATGGGTTGATAATTTTGAAATATAGATTAATAAATTAATATGCAGTTGAAGACAAATTTGTTCAATTTCCTCACAGACGTTTTACTCATAACGCGTTTGATGCAATCACACACACAGTTTGTTTTATATAATATATATATATATATATATATATATATATATATATTAAAGCAAAATATTATATATTAAATATATAATATATTATATATTTTTATATATTTTTATATATTATATATTTTATATATATAATATATTATATATATAAAAAGCATTATATATTAAAGCAAAACCCTATTTGTTAGTGGTTTTAATAAAGGTTACGTTCTACGAGCATGAAAATGATATTTGGCAGCTCACTCTCCATCATCCTCGCATTCAGCGGACGGAGTGCCAGCGCAGTCTTGAGTCTGCTGCATGACGGGTTTATTTTTGTAGCCTTGGAAGCAGCGCTTGAATGCCTCCCGGTGTTTGTACTTCCGCGAGCGCGTCTTGAACCCGGGACCGCACGGATTGCTGCATTCGGACCAGTCGGACCAACCCGTCACGGCGCAGTGGCCCACTGCCGTCGCCGGGTCTGGTTCGTCTTCCGAAGGAACCCTGAGCGGGAGAGTTAGTAGCTCAAGCATAGCAAATTAAAATTAATAAAAGGTAACGTGAGGCGGCTATGATATTTATGGTAACTTGGTATGATATGGTATGGTTAGAATACATGTCATTTAAAACAGTACCAGTAGAATATGTAATAATATTATGAGTATGCTGAAATAATAAAAAATTTCAAAGCATTGATTTATTCATCTTAGCCATAAAGAATTTATTAAGGATGTTTGTGATATTCTTTTTTAAATTTAAGCCACCTTTTCTTTCCGAAATAATTAAATACCTGTAATACTTTGCGATGTGCACTTGTCACTCATTCTGACATATCAGTTTTCCATTCTACTCTCCTACTTACACACTTCTCTCATACTTCATTCACACTCACTTATTCGAGCTTCTCTCACACACACCCATTTCATGTCTTTTAAAATGTATAACAATTACACGATAATAATTTGTTAATATTGGAATTAAACTTGTTGTCTATAGTAAAATTGCTCAAAATTTCGCTGTTTATAATTCTTTTAATAATTAAATAATAAATTGGCACTCACTCTAAATAAAGCCATGTTCGTTGTTTTTTTTTGCAAAAAGAATTTCTTTTACCTAGGGCATATACAATTATTAAAGCACTCACTCAAATAAGCTGAATTTGCTCATGTTAAAGTCAGGGGATATGGTGGTAATGAAGTCTAAAAGCCGTGTGACTCGAACCCGCGACCGCTGGGCCAGTAGTCAAATTTAAATATTTTTTTTTTGGAAGATTGTCTTTACTGAAATAAACGTTCGCGTTCATTCGATTAAACGTAAATTTACCATATAAATTACACTACACGCGTAGTAACCACAAACTATGTAAAAAGAGCAAAGGGATGCTAAGACCGAACGAACCTACAGTCTGTCCCGAAGGCCTAAGCCGCCCCGACAGCGGGTTGGGGCGGAATGTACGGCCCGTTTTACACAGACATAACAGTAACAGTACAATTCCATTAGGCGGTGCCGCGGTGGTGTGACGCAGAGTTTATGGGAACGACAGACACAGCGAGATTAGCCCGCTTCTCCGAATAGGTGCAATGTTTTCTAACAATGGCGACTGAAACTGAACTACAAGTGAAGCGAATTCACAATTACGTTAGAACGTTTCGCGGTAATTGCTTTGGAGGGTAGTCGTATACAAATAATAATACGGCGCTTTAAACATATATACTATATTGCGAAGAGATTTTTAAATCAAGATAATATAATTTCATTTCCGTTTAATTAGCGACTATCCCAATTTCAACTAGTTTCGTAACGAGTTCCACGCACGAGTAACATAAGTGGTCCAATTTGGGAACCTCTGGTGTAGACCGACATTCAGAAATTTAACCAAAATATTGTCCAATGGTTGCCCTATTTATAATAAGCCAGCTTGTACCGACCGTCCGAGTTTGGGACAGCGTAGTACCTACTTAGTAAGCTTTATTGGCCGTACTAAGGTAGATTTTAGTACGGTATTTGCGTATATGCCATGTAATAAACTTAATCTACATGAATAATATTTAAAAATAAAAAATCTTCCTCATACCCCACGTTGTGTGTAAATATATGCGAGTCGGTATGTATTGTAAAAGAAATCCAAAAAAAATAATAATTTTACATAATAAAGTTGGTACCTATAGTATGCCTAAATGAAAAAAACTAATTTACAATATTCAATAGTACAATCTTTCCACATTAGTGAGTGCAATGTATGCGTCAATTACTTGCCAAGAAGTTGAAAGTGGTAAGTTGAAGGCAGATTTCGGGCCGGATGAGGTCCCTGGGTAAAGCTGACCAGAGCCGCACTTGGGTGCGCTTCGGCTAACATATCAGTATCCAAAGACTGAACAGTTTAACTTTTTAACGAACTTTTTCCTTTTGACAGGTTAGCATCTCTTGGACTTCGATTATGGGTCTAGAATAAATTTTGATCGTGGTTGGTAAAAACCGCTCTTTCATAATGCTATTCACTTCATATTTAGGTTTATTTAAAAATCGGCCTAAGATTTTGATAAAACTAGTTAACGCACCTCACAGACATAAATAAGGAAAAATAGCGCTGGAGACAATAAAAATAAATTGAACGAAAAGGCCAGTACGATATGTATTATGGTAGTAATGTGTTCGCCGCCGCCGTCCAATTCGGCCCTGATTTTATTACCAGGTATAAATTTCAGAAGAGTCGAAGGTTAGCGCCGAAGCCCGACTCCTCGGCTGAAACGAAGGTTGAAATCAGCCGCTCGCCAATTAAAAGGCCACTTGATTCCGAACCAGAAGCGAAATGGATACTTTCGGGATGGTATTTCGTGTAATGAAACTAATTTAAGGTTAATAGTGGATTGTTAAACTTAATTGGATGCACGGCACGATTCGAGTTTAATAAACATTACAGATAAGGTACATATTATATTAAAAATTGTTAAAAAGTTACATATTATATTAATTACACTATCTCATGTACAGTTCCGTAGTTTTGCTTAATTGTCTTCGAATTAATTAATCAAACAATAGATTTCCTATTTTATAAATTTGAGGTTTGATGTTCTCTTACAACGTCTTGCAACATGATTTATTTTTTTTTTATATTTAATAATAACAAATATGAAATATAAATATAAATATCCAATGAAATAAATATTACAAACCTAATACAGGGGGGGGGAGGGGTTGTTATGACTTTAAGGACATTGTTTTTACTGTCGGGGGAAGCAGATTTTAAGCAACTGCCGTATTGTTGTCTTTATAATGCGCGCTTATTACATTACAAGCAGACAATATTTCGTCTGACAAGTCTGTAATTGGATGCTTGTTTGTGTATCTTATGTTACCTAACTCGGTGGACAGTATTCAAATATTCTAAGGGGTGGATAATAGCCACGCTGGATTTTATCTACTAGATTTTATCGCCAGTGGAATGCTCTTTATAGGTTAGTATTTGACCCTTTTTAATATTCCAAGGCAATTTTTAAGCGTAGGCTGCGAGTTGTAAAACAATAATTGTCCTCGCATTCTAAACTCAACAGTATCACCGGAGCTGGATCCCTAATATTGTAAGAACCAAACGCAAGTTACATCATAGCAATTTTTTTCGAGTTTTTGTGAAAATTTATTTAAAAAATGGCATGGACCAGCTTCTAATCCATAGGGGTGACACCCCTATGGATTAGAAGCTGGTCCATGCCATAGGGGTGTCACCCCTATGGATTAGAAGCTGGTCCATGCCATTTTTTAAATAAATTTTCACAAAAACTCGAAAAAAATTGCTATGATGTAACTTGCGTTTGGTTCTTACAATATTAGGGATCCAGCTCCGGTGATACTGTTGAGTTTAGAATGCGAGGACAATTATTGTTTTACAACTAATGTGGGGACTAATCTCTTCAGTATTGTACTAGAAAGTACGAATATTATTATTGTGATGCTCGTTTGAGGATTTTAATTCCATAGAGTAAGCATATCTCCACCTGAAATCGCTCTGTTAATACCCCTGCAATATATTACTGTTTAGTTTTACGTAATTTGCCAAACTATATATAAATAAATAATTTGGCTGCACGAACACAGAAACTTTTATTTTTTTAAGAAAAACAGAAATATTCTAGAAATTTGGTTAATGAGGACAGTTCTTAATTTTTCTGTAATCATGTTTTAAATTATTCCGTTTTAGCCTGGGTGGAGTTTCTAAAACCAAACTATACACGAGCACAAGCTAGATTAGAATGCAGTGATTAGGCTTTTAAAATAAAAACAATTTAATTGTATTACCTTGTGGAGGTCACAAGGCCACATGACGTCCGCGTCCAGGTTTATGCTGACATCTACATCGCGCTACATCACCCCACATCATGCCACAGTCAGCCGATCGAGGATGACGTCAAACGAACGCACCGAATGCACCACGGCTGAGGTAGAGGGTTTCCCCTCCGATGCAGACTATAAAAGCGGAGGTCGTCCGCTGGTACGATGCCTATTCCATCCGAGTCTCGCGCCGTCGATAGCTACTCGCCAGTCCGCGTCCATACGTTATGGAGTCAGACATTATATTAAATATTGGAGTTCTTATATAATAAGTGGATCAGTAATAAACGCTTTAACAAGTTCTCAGGTTATTACATTTATCCCACGGAACCGCCACTCGAGGAGTTCCGTTGCAACCTACATAACTGTATTACCGTTTTGTAAATCTGTAATTTAACTGTACAGAGTAAATAGTTTTCTATTTCACCGTAATGAAACTAGAGCAGTGTATATGTATATATATCTAGTGGATGCTTGCAATGATCAAAGAATGAGCGTCGAGATGAATTCTCCCGGCGGAGTGGAGGCCACGTCATTTGTTGTGCAAATGAGTTCGGCGGCAGAGAAACCCGCCGAGAAAATCTTCCATTAAAAGTTGGACCTCCTCGCGCCGAGTGCATTACGGGACGGGATCCTCATCCGATGACAATGCTCCCGAGCAATATTCCGAGCGACGCGCTATTATATGATAGCGGTCCGTCTGCTGCAGCTGTTAACTCCGTCTGCCACTGGCATCGCTGTTCACTGCACACGTTTTAATATGTCTAAGTAAATAAAAAGCAAGGTAATCTAAATAAGTTCTTTTTTTCACTTGTTTTTATTATATTTTATTATTTCTATTTTTATTATTTACCACCCTTAATCAGCTACTTGGCAGCTCACGAGACGACTCACCATCGGGAACTACTGTCTACGGTTAGGTTCACTGAAGAAATTATAATAAAACAACCATAGCCGTTTAGCTCACTTTGGAGTCAGGTCGGATAATATAGATATAAAGTCAACAAATTTTTAGTGCTGATTGACTGAAACATTGACAGTTCAATAGAAACCCCAAATATCACATTCGAATTTCAAAAATATGACAGCACGGATGTTGGAAACTTGAGGAAGTATTATTTATTATACTATAATTATTATAAATTAATTTTCAAACAAAATAAACTAAAATGGTGTTAAAAATTATGATGAAAAAAAAAAAATTAATGTGATTTTGTGATTTATGATGGTGAAAGGTCATCTACAGACCTGATAAATAAACCATTGTGGCAATCCAAAGCGCACATAGAATGCGCTAAAACAGCCACAGGCACAAGTGGAGAAAGGAAATGAATCAACCCATGACAAGTTGGTATCACAGGCGAGAGCAGTCCGAGGAGAAGATGCCGTTAATGACGCCCGTAGAACCTAGCTGTAAGACGTCAGGTTCTGGGTAATTCATTTACTTTTATTAAACAATGTATAGAAACGGTTGATATTATTTGTTAGATACAGGTTGTTATAGACATTCTTGTTTATAAAAGGTAATGCCTACATATCGTAAAAGCTTAAAAGCGTTATTGATCAGTGTCGTTATTACGCTGCTAAGCCTAAATGTGACCTAATCATACTGCATACGCTGTCATTTTAGCAGTCAATTAGCGTGATTTTGCCTATAAAATCGTAAATTACCTACATAATTACTTATTTATATAAGTATGTAATTATAATTTAACGACTGATGACTTTACACCACCACAATTTAATATTGTGGTGAAAGAAATGCACCATTCACGTTAAAACATACAAAATATCAACATTTTGGTTATTAAACATAAATTTACTTCCCATGAATATTGAGTATTCATCATCATTATCCAATAGTCCAAATCTTTTAATTTGTTTTCCCTTCAATATTATGTGGGCTTAGTATAATGTATTTTAAATAAAAGATATATTAATTATACTAAAACAAAAAAAATAACTATAACGAAGACCTATAATTTAGGAAGAAAATAACTATACGTTCCATTTGGAGCGATCATGGTGGTAGGCTTTATAAAACTGAGCCTATAGATGGTAGCTACTCGCTTTTGTATCTCTAACCTAACTAGTTATGCTTCAGCAACGAGATAAAATCAGTTGAGGAGACGTCCTTACGTTCACAGACGCTTCCTCCAGCTTCCATGTTCTTGGTCCCATTTAAATTGCGATGTCCGCTCATTTGGCGTCTGGTTCGTTCGTCGTCTTGAGCATGGAATTTTTATGACCGCAATGTCAAGCGACTCGCTTAAAATAATCCCCCTTTTGTGAACCAAAAGAGGGAGGAGGAATAATTGCGTACCGAATATTTTAAAGAGGTTTTCCGCGTCTCAGCTCATATTAATGTTAAGCATATGCTTTAGAAGACTCAGAGTTACGAGTATTTTAAGTCACACATGCCCCGTGAGTTTAATTGAAAGATAATCGAAGTGTAACGTAATATGTAGATGTTTGCAATTATTTAGGTAAAAGAGGCATGATTCTGAAAAAAAAGCACGATTTAAACGGGAATGGCTGTGCTGTTTCGGAATGGTTCAAAAATAGCGCAGCTGGATTGTATTCATATTGCTGTCCTTATTTATTTCTTTGGTTTTTAAAATGTGATTATTAAATATTTAGTATACATAAAAAAATGCTCACAAAATGACCAAAAAGCAGTAATAATAATGAAAAAACTAAAAACACTAAAGAATTGGACGAGCTAGTTCTACACGGATTTAGATGAAATATATTCGTATATATTATTTTAAGGCTGAGGATGATCCATATCGCTAGGTATTGGTTATTTCGAAATAATTTTTATATAAGCGAAAGATATATCAAAACAGAATCTGACAGTTAAAAGGGAAAGTCAGTTGTCTCTTTCTTTAGAAAGAAATAGTAACATTTTCTCCAACTGTTTCAACGACGCTCTTTGCCCGATGACAGGCCCATACAAAAGTTACCGGCACATGACAGAAATCACAATTTGTAGTATTTTTAGGACAGTCGGGAATTTTGTAATTTTATATGAGTGAGGATTTAGAAAAGAGAAAACCTGATTTGATTATTTACGCAGTTATTATTAAATTCGAGTTACACCTAAAAATACCATGTTAAGGCAAAGAAATGCCAGCCTTTTTTGTTACGTTGACTTATTTAAAGGAAAGTGCCATGTTCCATACCACACACCAACTAAAGGTACACTCCTTAAATTCGGCCGTGAATCAATACAAATACATAAACACCACCCTCCCTCTCTTGGGGTTCCATATTCGCATTCTTTCCGTGTACCGGCGGACTGCCAACAACCTTGATGTTGTAATCTTTGGTGGTAGTCAATCAAGGTGGTAGTAACATTATCAATAGGTTTCAATCGTCACCCTTTTTTTTCTTGTTATTTATTTATTTATTTTTATTGTTTACAAATTATATGTTATATAGATAATACAACTAGAAATCAAAATTAGTATGAAGTAAATGCATTTGTATTTGTAATTGTGCTATTCAACAACAGAACACGAGTCAGCGAAATCTATTGTATTGTTTGATGGATGGTCCGGCGGAGGTAGTACAATGGAAATAGCCTGTTCAGTGCTCGTTACCTCAACACAATGCTTTAATTGAATTAGGTCACGAGTAGGTCACCTAACCTAACCTACAAAAATTTTCAAATAAAATTATTTTTTTTACACACCATTTTTGAGTATCTATTTATCAGAACACAAATATAGGTAAGTGTCAATAATATTTCCATCAGGTTGTTTCGTCATCGTTGGATTTTTACCCTATTTTAAAAAAAGACTCTGTATATATATATATATATATATATATATATATATATATATATATATAACTTATATTTGATGATTGTTTTTTAATAGCGGCAAATCGCCTGAAAAGATAAATGACACAATCTTTGACAATATTGAAAATTTTTTAATAATTTGATAAAGTGCTGGATAGCATAATATTTATAAAGGTTCTAAAGAGGTCCTGTACTTGAGAATGCAGGATGTCGGTTTAAACCCAACGCTGAGTTTTATAAAAATGCATTTTTAACTCTCACCTGTCCTCTTTAGTGTAAAATATTGTCAAATATTATGTAACCATCTAATTAGATTAAATAAGGAAAGGATGATATTTTAACAAAAAATATAAAAATAATGGATTTGTGATTAGGATGAAGGATGGTGGTGAAATGAGATGATTTTATGAGTGATTTGTGTATGAAATTGATGAAAAAAATAAAAATAATGGAAATGTAAAAGTGTAAAATTAAAGCACATGATTTGTGTGCGTATTATTTATATAATTGTATAATTGAGTTGTAAAGTAATTTGACTTATATTTGATGATTGTTTTTTAATAGCGGCAAATCGCCTGAAAAAATAAATGACACAATCTTTGACAATATTGAAAAATTTTGAAAAAGTTTTTAATTATTTGATAAAGTGCTGGATAGCATAACATTTATAAAGGTTCTAAAAGAACCTTTGTGAATACATATGTGAATGCCTCAAAGATGCAAATTTTACAGGTTTTATGTGTAATCTATCGTTAAATATGTATAACCATTAGTGATGTAAAAAGTACACCTACATACGGCTGTTAGTTATAATATTAAAGATTTGAAGATAAATAAATACGTTAAAAATGAGCCGTAGCTTAAACATGACAAACTCATTGGTATTTTATTTATAATTTTTATATAAATAAAATGTAATGTAATATCAAAATCAATTCAAATGATATCGAAACCTCTATTGCACTGGTATGACTCTTGTGATATGTCAAAGTCGTTCAATCTTTTGTGCGCCATAGACGATAGACGGGGTTGAGGGAGATAAATAGAGGTGAAGAGAGGAAATAGAGCATACCGGACCCAACATATCGCCGTTCACATTAATTTTATATATGATGGCGCATTACTCGGCACGGCGTCATATAAAACTAATGGCTTTTTATCACATCGTAACTCCGAATGTAAGTAACAGTCCGTGCCAGCAGTTTTGTTGCGGGAATGAAGCCAAATAGCTCGTTTTGCGGTGTAGCGCTCGGATGCGGGCGCGTCGCGTCAATATCGCTTCAAATTGAATATTTTGTTCCGTAAATAATTTTTGGTACGGTAATTAGTACGGTAATACGGCACGCATGGTAATGCAAGTTTGGTTAATGATTTTATTTAAAAAAATCAAAGATTTGTGGTAGTAAAACGCGTTAGCACGCTATGTGAACAACTAGCTAATGGAATATGCACGAACTATCACTTTAACAGCAAACTGACGCGACATCTATTGTGGTTTTAATAAAATAAACAAACACAAATACTTTATTTATTTTAGAACACCGAATAAAAAAAAAAAAATATTAGAGGATATTTATTTGACTTACGGTTTGTTAGCCTTAAGTCTAAGAAAAAAAAACTTTCTTATTTGCTAGACGTTATGGGTATATGCCTTGTTAGTTATATTTTTAATCTATTATGATCACTATGATCTAGAAGACCAAAATCGTGAATGTTTCGCATTACTAATCGTTAATTACAATTAATCGTAATTGTTTCATTACTAAACCTTAAGACAATAATCACATTGTAATGACATTTAGGTGTTTTAAAAAAAAGAATTAATATCAACAAAAAAAAAACCGATTGGTTTTCTTTTACCAGTCGATATAGTTTTTAATTTTAAAAAAAAGTCAAATCAGTCTGACACAAATTCCGAAATCTATGGAATTAGTTAAGATAGTAAGTAGTAACAACACCCTGTGCTGAACGCTGTACAAAAATGGTCCGGAAAATCATAAAAATATTTTATCTCCTATTCGTCGAAAATTAATTTTTTATTTAGCACCTAACGGAAATCATAAAATTTTCAATCGGCCGTCATCATAAAAAAGCTAACAAAAATATGTGCTTTATATAAAAAAAGGCACGCCGTGAAAGTTAACTTTTTTTTAGAGGAGAAGGCAATCGCCCATTATCCCAATATCTCGTTATCTGAGTATATTAACGACGAAATTTAAGGGTACAATGAAAATCTCGAAACGCTCACGTGACACTAATGAAGACTGAGTCCGAGAATGGACTCACAGAACTCAAACCAAACGAACCTTCAGCTCTCGAGTCCTCTTCGTTCCTTAAACCTTTTCTGTGATCTCTAAATCGTAGCTCACACCATCACATACTTCTTCACCGAGAGGATTGCATCTTGCTTCCGCCGTTAGACCACTGACGTGTTTGACCAGTTTTTAGACTTAAAGTTTACAACAGATTAAATACTTGGCAAATCTTAATGCACTTAAAACCTCTAAGGTCAGGCCACGGAAAAAAGTAAGGACATATTTTTTAAATAAGATGTCTGATAGCCCTGAATGCGATTGCGGACACGCCAATCAAATCGTTCGTTTTATTTTCAGTGATTGCCCACAAGATAATATTCTCTGGATGTTAGCCTATGGTAGAAATTTCTATTTTTTTTAAAACTAGACTAATACCTTAATTTTAATTTTTAACTTCTAATATTTTATTATTACCTTAACAATCTTATACGTGTAAAAAAAAAGAACGAATAACCATCAATTACTGATTACTATCGATTACTTTGTACATTTTTGTCATATGATAAATAATTTAATACTTATTGAAGAATAAAAAATAAAACTTAATGTAAAAACCTAAAATTTAACTATTCTAATAGTTAAAATTATTTAACAGACTTACCCAATGCGATGTGCATTTAAATCTAATTTTACATTTTTTATTGGATTCCCGACCTCAATTCACTTTACGAAGACAATTCAAATCGCGTACAATTTATATTATCTACGAGTTGAATAAGTAATAGCTCCTGCTGGATAAATGAGGATAAAATGCATTCAAATGCAACCGCAGTTTTATTAAAAACGTGACCATTTTAATGTTCATTGCAAGCAGACTGCAAAATGCGATATACATTTTTCAACTGATAATAATTTTTCATTTCGCATGCTGACTGACTGCTGTAATTTAAGAAAAATTTATTCGTGTCGGCAGACTTTCGAAATATGTAGATTTTTCAGGACGATTGAGCATTATTAAAAGTATTAAAATCGGATTAAGCTTACACATATTCATTATTGTTTTACGTTTATTTCTTTTTATCTTTTAAACATTACAATTTTGTAAATTCCGAGCAGGCATTAATAGATTATGTTGTTCTTGTTTCGCGACGAGAAATTGACACGAGTGGATACGATAAAACTTCGCTATTCATTTTCTTCATGATTTTGTAACTAGATTTATTTATTTTATTTTAAAAAATGTCAAAGTGTCTCAATACTAAGTTAAAACTTATATAAACTAAACAATGGCCGTTTATGATGACGCTTTTGTATCAATGATATATGAAAATATCTGAGCAACGAAACTGAGATAATATCAAAATGTATACTGATATGGTATTTTTTTTCATGTTAGCTACAAATCTTTTTAAACGCCCAAAACTGTCTATGCATAGGGGTTTTTAGGTATCTGGTTTTAATAAGCTATTAATATAAAATATATAGACACATAAATATTAAAAAATATTTTAAGCATAAGAAGTGTAAATTGATTGAAAAAATATAGACTGAAATGAGAAGGACAGAGTGATAGACGTTGCATTATACTATAAATCACATAATAAGTAAATTCAACGCAAGATTTAGTTGCTTACTTATACTGCCGCTAAACAGAAATACATAGCACTCGCTACATATTACACTCAAGAGGTGCAAAGGTCCCAAGTAGGTCGGACCTAACGGACCACAATCGCTCTCTTTGTTTCTACGATCTTTAGTGCGTATTTGGTAGAGACAAAAGACCGGCGCTGTCGGGACAGACCAGGCGAGCAACCACAAAGCCATTTTATACTTTGGTCTATTTTATTGCACAGCGCGAAAAGGCATACATTTTAACGGCGAAGTACATTTTTCTAAACAAACAAAACAATACAATTTAATGTTTGGTTTTCCATTGACTAAAGTAAGTAGACGTCACGAACTTTTACGGACGGAAATATATATTTTTTTTCGAATCTTTCTATCTAATAATAGTATAAAGCAAAGTCATTATCTGCTTTGCCTAGTTGTTGCTTAGTTCTTCAAATTAATGGAAGATTGTATGGATTTTTTTTAGATTACATGCTAGGAAGGTGTTTTTGTTTTTTTTAGAAACCTCTCGGAATTTCTAGGCCAACGCAACTATTTCGAGTTCTCCCGGGTGACTAAGACGTCTTTAAAGACAACAAATTTAGGTGAGCGGATAGAGCGAAGGGCCTAAAGATTTCGCGATTGTCGTAGGCACGAGTTGTCGCGCGCCGAAAGCGCCGTTCAAGCCGCCTGTCTTGCCCGAAGCCCGGGGTTGAACAGCTAGTATGAATATAATTATTAGGCAATTTGAATAATTTAATATTATGATGTGAATGGGGGAATCCAATATACACCTTAAGTAACATATTCAAAAGCTTACTGCTTTTGAAATGGTGCGATCCTCTCCTTCGGATCTTACAGCTAGGTCCTGCGGTAATTTTTATGTCCATCGGGACTTTATTTCGTAGCCCTTCCCGCTAAGATGTGAAAATCTGTGATTTCATTTGCATTTCTGATTGTTGCTCGGCCGTTTTATATAATAAAATTTAGGCACTAAAATTTAGGTAAGTAAAGTTTAGGTAATATGAAATAAAAAAAATGGCGAAGAATCCTTCCTTAGCATTATGTGATTTGCCCTTTAAAATAAAGAAATAGATCGTTGAAGTGACCTACTTGCAGTGTCTCCTCTGTCCGTAGCACTTCTGTCGGCTGGTGAGCTTTTTACTGCAGCCGGCAGCTTCAGCCCGCGCCTCGTCCACGTAGAACCGCTGCCTCAGGTGCTGGCCTCGGCCGCAGGAGACGGAGCACGGAGACCACTCGCTCCAAGAGCTGGTGGCGCAGGTCCCCCTCCCCCCGCTGCCCCCCTCGCCGCTGTTGCCCTCGCCCTCGCCGCCTTCCTCATCTGAGGAGTTCAATATTAAGCATTTCTCTCGTGGAAATGATAAATAGGTTATATATAATTTAATGTATTTTATATACGAGGTATAAAAGGTAAAATAATTTTAACCGGTTGAAATACACATTATCAGTGATTGTAGTGATCTGGTTGTAAAGGTGTTTATTTTTAAAGTGGGTTCGAGTTTGAAACATTATAGTAATTTTTTTTTAAACTTTTCTTCATAATCGAGTACAGCAATTTGAAAAACTATTAACATAATTTATTTACCCCAAGATATTTGCACATGTGTGAAAATATTGTAGGTATGAGTAGGGTTATACATATTAAACTAACAAAAACTTTTAATAAATAAAAAAATATGCAAGACTTTTAAATAAATAAATTTTGGGTTTTATTGGAACCCTTTTCTTTATTGGAAGCATAACAACTCATTGTTATGCTACCTAAAAATTGATACTCCATTTTTAGGAGCCAATTAATTTTTTTAATGAAGCCATTTTGACTATTTTCGAAACGATTTCTGAGAGCACAAAAGCTTATCGTAGAAAAAAAACACCTCACGTAGTTCATCTGCCGAAGCCTGAGAGATATCTTAATGAAAACATTCCAAACGTTGAATTTATGTGTGTGTTTATCCTGACAGGAAGCTATGAGACTAGTAACTGTCATGACAATAAATTACACACAAGATTTTATGCACAAGCTTAGTAAAAGATTAGTAAATAACATAAAATACATATTACTAAAATTATATTAACTACATTAATAAAGTATACTAAATATACATATTAAAACCACAGGTAGTATATGACTCTGTTTTAACATCGACGTGCATAAACCACTCACACATTTACACACCCTCAAATAAGCAACGTATCAATAAATTCTACTCCTAATAAATTCTAATCCTAATATTACTATGAAAAATGTCGGAAATCCATACTTGGTTTTATATGCTAGTTTGTAATTATGGAAATTAATTCTGTCGCATTTTTCAATATATTTTCAATAAATAATATTAATTAAACTCCCAAGATCGATAGTGGTTTAATTCTTGTTTTTTGATGTTATTGAATATTTTTTCAGATAACCTTAACATTTAATATTTATTGAGGCTAGAGTATTTGATATAGGGAATTAGAGTAATTAATATAAGTGTGAAGTTTGAGGATTTTATTATTACAGTGTATAGAGGGTATCCTAAGACCTTTTCCGAAGGCTTAATGGGAGGTTATGTAATATGTTATTTATAAAATACGTTTATTAGTACGAGAATTAAAACTAAAGAATATCATATAAATATATTTTACCTTATAAAATATTATAAAGGTAATAAATATTATCTAAATGTAAGTAAAATCTCATTTTATAACGTAGAGAGAAAGATGTCACACGTCCGTCCATTACTAGCTATATCCGTTCTAATTTCTATAATTCGTTTTGTATAATTACATTTCATTTTCAACAGTTACTCGTTATTAATAATAATCTTTTTATGTGAAATTATAAACGCGCAGAGAATAACCTGCAATACATATTTTGTTCGAGTATTGTTCAAGAGTAGGTTATCTTATAAAATGTAGATATTGATCGACAAAGTACATTTATACTTTATTTGTCTAGAATGTCGATAATTTTATTCTGTTCACGTCGTTCGACGAGTAAATAGTTCCATAAGTCATGCACATTGCGAGCTATTGAAAGCGTCCGTTCGCGAGCGAGGCACGCCGCGTGGCGTCGCCCTGGTCCCTACCCCATCGCCCCGCCACTCCGGTAGGTTGCACCGTGAAAAATGAATCGCCGCATTTGTTCAAACATTCCCGTCCGAGCTACTCGTACGAGTGGGTACACATCGCAGGGCGCTTTCTCCGGGATTGAGAGAATTCCACTTACAGGCGGAACGGAGACTGTCATTTATTTATTCAAGTATGAGAAATATTATACGGAATAATGGCTTTGATATCGCCAGCACTGGAGAGATTTCACTTTCGAGTTTTAAAAACGTTATAAAAATATATATTTTTTGGATAGTGGATCTTCATCGGCACAAATCATCCCACAAAGTCGGAAAGATCGTGGGCTTATGCCGACTACCACTGGCTAGGTAATTTTGGTTTTTGTATAGGATGATTATATATATATCTACAGAGGTGGAGGTACCTAATATTATATTTTTTTATTTTACTACTACATTGTTATAAATAAATATGATTAGTATATGTTGAATAATAGTATATATTATGTTGTGTTTTATATATATATATATATATATATATATATATATATATACAATAAAAATACTTATAAAACTACCATAAACATAACGTGCACCACGAGAAACGTTTTGTATCAGCTTCCTTGTAAATTATGTGATGCGTTTTATGTTGGTGAGACACGATTTAACAAAACCATTGGTATTAACGAAATTGGCTTCAATAAGTGCTGCTATTCAAAACACTAGTTGAAACATTATTTTGCTAAAATCTCGTGAACGGAAATATTACAAATATATAAACTCGTGAATCGACCAATCTTCTTGTTTTCAGGGTCCCAGATCAAAATTTTAAAATATAGAAACTTTATGGTAAGACCCCGTTATTTGTTTGACTATTCGTCCGTCAATCCTAGATTATCAGAAATATATTTATTAGGATTTCTCAAAATTAAAAATACACACACACACACACATACAATAAATACAATACAATATCATACACATGCGTACAATATCAAACAGTTTCTTACAATATAATATATAAAGACAAGATTGTTATTTCTATGAATATTTGTTTAATTATAATTTAAAAGCCTCTAATGCGGTTTTAAATTAATTAAATCGAAAAACAATTCTTTTAGCCATTTGCCTTAAACAAGCAAAAGAGTACCTGCTTAGTAAAAGCATATTGGATTGTAATCTTCCTTCAGGAACAAGATCGAAACGATAGATACTCGATGAAGTAAATTTTATTTTAATGTTCCTAATGTATCTTTTATTTTTAGTTGGGTATTATATAAAGGCTAGTCGATCGCTTTTAACATTATAATAATATTTTTAATATATATTTTTTAAGTTAAATAAAACTTACTTTACTCCCTTGTTATTCACTAAAGCTCATTTACATCCGTAGAAATATTTGGAACAATTATTTCATAGTAAAAGAAAAAAATAGTACGGAACCCCCGCCATAAACCCTCACTAAATTGTCATTTTCTATTTAATGCAAGATGTTTAAAAATCATCAGAACGTCATAATAAGCAATCGTTTTTGTCTCCAAATCAACAATAAAAGAAGTTTAAAAACATGACAAAATAATAGTGAAGAAAAATATATAAATGATTTTAGTAATAAAATAAAAGTTATTTTACAAAATAATGTACCGCGCTTGGAAACTGTAACCTGTATACCTGTATAACTGTAACCTATGAGTTTCGCTCGTGTGTAATCGAAATTCCAGTTGCCTGCAACAGCGGTCGAGCGTTGGCTAAATTGCTGGGGGATATTACTTCCGTTAGACATACCACCCGACGCACAGCTGCTATTTTGACTATTTATCAAAAGGAGGACACCAAATTGCCGTCGTCTGTAATGGCGGCGATGAACGAGAAACGACACCAAAGCATAATGTTGTTATGAGTTAGGTCATTTTATGTTTTAATTATCACAGTCATCTTTTAACCATACTTTCGACATAATTTTCACGGATAAAAATAAAGATAGATAAATACCTATTTTGAATGACGTTTTGACATCTTATTTTAATATCACTAAATGTGGAAAGGAATCATGTAACAACGTCGAAACTTTTCAGTAGGTACATAAAATTTATTCACGTCCTTACTGAAAACTAAAACAAAACTCAATTCTTACTCATATTACTCATATTACCTTATACAAAACCTCGCTTAAATCTACAGGAATGGTATTGAGACATTCGAGATTGGAATCGCGTAAGAGTAGCTTTGCTTGAACAAGTTCACGTGTCTGATACGTTTTATCCCAAAATGTGCGTTACTAACCTCCTCCAGATGGCATCATTGATGGATCGCAGGTCTTCTCGTAAAGCCTTTGCCGTGAGAGATAGAGTCTCGCCAACGGTTTCATTTCGGCTCCACTGGGGTCGTAAAAAGGCGACCGAGGGTCATTGGGGAAATTGGGTCGGATGCGTTTGATCACATCCCGAGGGGTAGTGGGCTGGTCTGCAGACTGGAGAAAAAATACTCTTTAAATACGTGCTGTTGTTTTAAATTTAGCAACTTATAATACATTTATAATGGGCTAAATTAAATGTTTTATAAAGTTTATAATATAGTTGTATTCATTATTAATAGTATAAAATTTAAAATCTTCCCTTATTTATTTAATATTCCATCACAAATTAAACATAATATTTATTAACGCATTTATTTAAATGTTCATTATTACTATTGGGTGTGATTTTATTTCCTCTAGATTCCCAAATTATTTTTAAATTAATATTTTTTTACTTTTTAGCGTCAATGCTTTTTTAATAGCTAAAACTTAAGTGTAATTTATGGCTTTGTTATTACATATTTTAAAATCCGTTTTTTCAGGTCGCTTATTTTAATGCGGTTTGTTTTCTAAAATATTTATATCTCAACGGTAACAAATTTTGTTGTCTCGCCGCAGGCGTATCCGATTTTTCTACCTCCTTTTTTCCGAGAAACAGTTATTATGAATTTTACGTAATTCCTAGTAGGTAATGAACACCGAATGAATAGGTGGTATGTGGTAGACAACGTATGTGAGTCATAAATATAGCAACTAGGTACTATCTACTATGCAATACATTTATTTATTTATTCATAATGGCACAATAAGAAGGTAACAATAAATGATATCATAAAAAGAGAAAAAAATATCATGAAGGCAAATTAAATACCAGTCGTTTATTGTTAACATTATACCTTCATTTGTAGTAAATCTTTATGATTCGTCCGAAATTATTGCCAAATGCTTGTGCGGTTTGACTTTTAGTTTTACACTGTGTATTGAAGGAGCCGTCGAAATGAGTTGATTTTATCCTCAGAAATCCATCGTCTTTAGTCTTACTTAAGAAAATCTAAATTTTTTTTGTTCACTATTTCGGATAAACACTAACACATTTCATTGTCACAATATTTTAACAATTTTAGTTTAGACGTATCCCCGAAAATGGCAAAATGTGGCCGAGTGAAATCACTTTTTTTTTTTCAGTGGCGCCAATTGATTTCTAATTAATTTAATAGAATTTCAGCCTACTACGTGCTTTATTAGTAATATAGTATGTAATATAGTAAACATATAGATATAGGTAGCATGGCCTAGTCTACTTGTTATAATATGAGCAATGGAATATTGTGCATACGGGAATCCTAGAAATTTAATTATAAAACACTGCCAATAAAAACGACAGAGAAAACTATTAAAAAGCGTCACAAGTACAGGTATGCTCTATTTCTTCTACAAGATCTCAGACCGAAAACAATTCTTTTCAGTTATCCGGCTGAAATATTCGCTGGATACGTAAATCACAGGAGTTTACAGCTCAGGCGGCGTCGAATGGCAACCAATAAATTCCATACCTCGACGTAATTCACGGAGCGACGTTTAAAAATACCGCTCTGCACGTATTTCGCCCACTTTTTACGTGGTCAGCAAACTGTATTTTGCCGAATAAACGATACAGATGTTTATCTCTGTGACACTTGTGTAAAAGATAAATGTATATTATAAAAAAAATAATAATTGGTGATATCAAAAGTGTAAAAACCTAACCATAGTATTTTTTTAAAATGTACCTTTATGGGTAGTGTAATCGGTTAGGTACTTTCTCGGTATGTGGTTAATGTAATCGTTACTTTTTTTTTAAATTTTAGCAACAGATATATCTGATATAATCTTTAAATAAAATTGAAAAACGGACGTTTTTACATTTGTATTTTTGTGTTCCAAATCTCAAAAAACAATAACAAGTAATTTACGTTTTTAAATAAATGAAATTCCGTTTTGACATAAACTTGCTCACGACTGAATTGTACATCTAATCCAAAGTATAACATCTTACCTTCATGTTTTAATTTCAAATACTTCTTGGGTATTTAGATTTTTAAAAGTATTTATTTAAATTTATAGATTTTACTACAACCGAGTATTATTTGTAAAAAAAAAAAACGTATGTCTAATTCTGTCCAAGTACCAATCAGATATGAACCTGTACAATATAGCGGAGAGGTACCGTCAGACGGTTAATAAGCCCAAAGTCCCCAGTCAATGACAGAATTGTTCCCTCGTTTCCCGTCGCATTATATAAGGGCTTTCCCGGGATAACGAAGGGATTATGAATTTCCCGGAGATCTTGTCATATAATATTCGAATATTTCGTGCAAACATTTCCAGACAGGAAATTGAGTACTTGTCCCAATACTGAAAAATTAATACGATCTCATTTTATGGTTATGTATAAGTAAAGTAAATGCCATTAATTTTAGAGTATTCTCATATTAAACATTTTTTTACCAAATATGTAGGTCCACTGTCAGTGCCCGCATCCCACGGGTACAAATTTAGAATCTTCGACTCAACCCAAGAGCAGTTCTTCAAGCAAAGTTCGAGACCAGAGACTCCAACGATCCAGTCGGGCGAAGGGTCCATCATGGAGACCAGAGAGATGAGGTGGTGGCGATTGTCTACTCTGAATACGGCGAAGGTTTTGCCATTAAGGTTGGGGTAGCTGATGCCGCGGGCTTTGATGATGGTGCGGATGTGCTCACTCTGGAAGAGATACGTGTTTTAGGGTCAAGTAGAATAAAAATGTCCCTATTAACTGTAAGTTTGCGTAAAAATATATTATTTATAAACTGTTTTATTTTGTATTGAGCAAAATTTCAAATTGCATCGAAAATATTTTCGCTGCCGATTATATCTACAATTTATTTACAAAAAAAAGAGCAGAACTTTTTTCAGAAAAGAATTTTTGCATATTGGCAACGACGATGATGTTACAGTGCTTTTTTGTTTTAAAATATTTTATATCTTTTATTTTCGTAAAACGAATTCTAATTATTTTGTAGATAAGTATAATTCTAAAACGCCAAAGATGTATTTAGATGCTCAATAGATAAGAAATTAGCTAAGAAGGAATTTAGATATTAGCCGCCGAAGAGGCATTCGGTTAAGATTCAAGTGCTCTTCACTGTTCACCAAGTTAAAGTGAATTTAGTGTTGTGAAGCGGACGGGAAAGAGAGGGAGAGAGAGAGACGAGAGGAGAGGCTTCTAATAAATTAAAATTTCCACGAAGGTCCGCTCTGACAGGGGCTTTCCATTACCTGAGAGAAAGGTGAAAATTTATATTGGTTTCGCTTCGCAAATTTTCTATATCTTTTACCATGATATTATACTGCATTTAAACATGCAAAACGTTATTAGAAATATGTTGTGAACAGGTATTTGGTAGTTTTCGATTGTTTTTATTTAAGAAGCTGATATTTCGATTTAAAACTCGGTTGTAGGAACACTAAACTCCTGTTAGATGAATTTCTGTGGTTACTAGTTATATAATATAAGAGGAACGTTGGTGGTTTCAAATCTAAACAGCTCTTTTGCATGGTTTAAGAAAGACTCACAATACGACAAAATGGGCGTTTCCAGTGAAATCTCGTTGACGATATTACTTTTACTCACGTTACTAATAATAAATACTAACTTAGTGAGTATTAGGAGTTTACACAAAATTAACAGTATTAGTCTTTTTTATTACCTCTTATAATCTCTTCCCCGCAGGTACTACAGTTTTACTGGGTAATATTTTATCTAACAGTGTTTTCTAAATGGGTATAGGTAATAAATCAAAATTAATTATCTTTACCAGAAGGCAGTCTGCTTTTGAAGGTAACTCTTTAAAATGAGGTGATTAAATACAGTAAAGATTCGTCAATTTTTCGTGAAAAAAAAGCGGGCTGGTTTTTATTCCTGAATATTTGTTTGATGATAGCCAGCTCAGTTGAATAAAGAATATCACTTTTGCTGTTAGCACATTGTATCGACAAAAATACCAGGAGATATGCCTACATATTTTTTTTTTAACTACCTCAGATTTGGTTTAAAGACGTGAGGTCTATGGATTAGTATGAATGTAAATTACTTTTAGCCATGATAGTGTGTGTATTGTACACTCACCTCAGCCTTAAGTTCCGTTTCCAATTTTCTGGTGGCCCCATGCTCGGCAACCTGCCTCAACCCCTCGCTGGCGTGCTGTCCATAATCCCAGAAGCGGTAGTCGACGGAGTGGGAGGCGCCAATAACGTCGCTGAACCTCGTCAGCCATTCGTTCGGCGGGAATTCGCGTGGATGGGTATGACGCGACCACAAGCCTTCGAAGGTAACCTAACGAAAGTTGGACACAAGAAGAGTTATGAAAGCTCAATAGGTTCAGCTACAGCTATTACTTTAGTTAATAAAAAAAAATGTTTGGCTAAATCTGTACCGAATATTCTGGTGTGGTATAATCAAGAAATCTCTACCTACCTATAAATAAATGAATATCTTTCAGAATAAGTGATGATTGCTGTTTACAGATTCAATCTAGCTTCCGGTCAAAAAATAGCTCGAATATTTGCGACTAAGGCTTCCTGCTGTGGCGAAGGGATTACGAAGAGATGTTATTAAAAGTTTAACCGAGTCAAACATCGTTCAAGCTGTGAGGACACAATTCGAGCAAATCGGAACAAATTTACTGACACATTTCACCTCTCTTCAAAGTTGTTAAATCATTCTGACAATCACAGCGCGAACCGTTGTCAATCACAGTTGATTGACAATTGTTCGCGCTATGAATGATAACGAGTTATATATGTTTTTTTTTTACTAATGCGAAATCACTCATGCTAAGAGAATTTTGATGTGTAATCATTAATAAAAGGACGCCTAGGATTTTTCGGCATTGAGTGATTTGCTATTTAGTGACATCGAGGAATGTGTCAGTGATGCTTCTGTCAGAGCCGCTTCCGTCAAAGTATGATTACAAAGTAAGCGATGCGAGAACATGCGCTCGCACCTACATGAAACTACTTGTATATTTATTACTTAATATTTGATCGATTAAACCGCTAGAGAGCGCTAGTAATTTTATTCTATATACGTATAATAATCGTTGCATACTTTATCATGTAGACTAGAGTTTACTGATTTGCGTAAGACGACTAATGTCACTGTGATAAATATACAGTTTATCATAAACCCAAAATTTGGTGAATACGAGAGATCAAATATTCCGATGATAAATATTCGTCAAGTTTTCTAATATAATCGCATTGTTTTATTTTCAAATTTTCGGTCCTCCCATTACATTCAGGGATGTTCACTGATGTTTTTTGTTTGTGAAACGTGGCCACTGGTTTGTGGTGCTCACGTCCATACCTTTTACCTTTTACCATTATCTTGAATTGTTAATAGTTGTTTTTAATGTTTATAATGTATTATGATATTCATGTATATTTTAAAATATTGTGGAAATAAACTTGAATTGAATTGAATTGAATTTTATATTATTTGCGTTCGTGGTAGCGTGATCACTTTTATAAGATACTTTGTCGAGGACGTAAGACATGTGACCGTATGGACACCGCTGCCTGTGACTATGTAACGCGTTATTGTAACGTATCGTTCACGTGTTTTTATCACGTGGATTTCGAATAGTCACGGGTACGAGCTCGATTGCAAAATATATTTTTTTCAAATCGGACGTTTTTGAATGACTGACTCGAAAAAAGAGATTGCGATTCTTTTTCAATGTACCTCGTATTTGGCCTCGTCACAAGCGCAGCAGGGGTCGACAATCAGCGGTTGGCTGTCGGTGCCGTCTTCGCTGTCTTCGCAAAGGGTCCTACTCAGTGGTCCGCCGTCCATGTACCAGATGTCGTGGTGCTCTATCACTGTTGCTTTTAATGTTACGCACCCAGAGCCAGCTGGTGGTGCAGTCCATAAGACCTGGAAAATATAAACAATTCCTGTGTTAATAGATAAAGGATGGCAGTTAATGATAAAACCAATAAAATAATACAACCAATCGGCTGCTTGTAACGAACAAAATTTCAAAAATGTTTTTTCCGAATTCTAATTGAAAGAGAGAAAACTACGCGCTGTAAATTTTTGAGAATTTTCCTATAAACTGTTACCGAGATAAAAAAAAAACAGTAAAGTCACTTACTGACTACAACTGGCGAATTGATCCTGCGATTTCAAACATGATTTATATTGACGTCATATCAAATTTATCATGGTTACCGAGAAAAATAATAACTTTACCTGATAATATTAAACCGTTTTTTGTCATTCGCCCGTCCGTTCGCGACGCCCGGTTCATTGAGCGGACGGGAACGAGCGTGCCAAAACGCAATCTATATCTTACTAAAGGGAATTCACACCACCGCTTTAATAAATTTGTGATGAATTATTTTCGCATTTTTTTACATTTCTTACTCGTAATAGGGAACATAAACGCCCCTTATGTCTACGGGAATGTCCTTGGGACACCTTGTATTTAAACTTAGTGGCTTAGAAACGACGAATAATATTATTCTACTTTACTTTTTATATTATTGAGATACATAAATAAATAAATAATAATATACAATAGTACATACATAAGTAAACAAGTACATACAAGTGCATAAGTAGTAGTACATAAATAAGTATATAAATGCTTTCCAAACAATATTCAAAAACATACATTCATAATAATTAGTTAAGGAATGTGTAAAACGTATTGATTACGTTTAACGACGAGAAGTGGCCAATTAAAGACATTTTATATACAAGCACCTTTTAATAGAAAAGATACATGCAGAAAACCAAAGGACGGCTCCGCAACGCGGTTTCATTGAAAAGCGTCGTATTCAAAGGAAATATATCGCTAAGTATTTTCCTTTTACTGTTGAGGCCGTCGTAAGCATTCCTCTTATCTATCTCAGTACGGCAATAAAATTTACCGCCCAAAAACCGAATGCTTAGTGACGCACGCACGCACCGCCCGCCCATACTGGATAGCGGGCGGGAGTACGACCTACCATTTACGAGATCTGGAAATTTTACGATGGTTTTATATCTTAGAAATGTACATTTGATTCTTTTTATGGAAAATAATAATTATTATAATATCATCAAAATGAATGAAACAACATAAAAAAACCATGTATCCAGAAACGTAAAAATCAATTTAATAAAAATAAAAAAAATAAGTTTTTTTTTTAAACGTCGTATTTGTATACAAGCTTATTATTATATGTTTTAATTGTTGTTACTTATAACCCATCTACCATAAAACCTATTCTAGAAGTGGTATCCTTTCTATAATCCTCATTCGTTCAATATTAGGTAAAAATAAAATAAATAATTTGTATTAGGTACTAAAGAAAAGTAAAAGATACGTTTTGATAACAAACGAAAATCGTCCCAATATTCCAATATTAACTAGCCATTTTTTTGTATTGTGTTTAAATATTTTAAATATACTTATTGAGTGCATTCATCAAACTTAGTACCCAGAAAGAAAGTACTTTTGTCCGAATACTGATTTGATTCATGGATTTCAAGGAGGAAGGTACTATTTTCAGTAGAGGCATTACCAATACTGTCTACTGTGCAAAAAATACCTCTAGTAAAAGTAAAAACTGCCTCTACTGAAACAGAATCTGGAGGTTGGTTAAAAGTTCTGCCAATATTACTAGATAGCACCATTCATTGTATGTCTATGGCACTTTTACCACAGACATTGCGGGGATAGCGTGAATTCATATCATCTTTCATGTCAGTGGAGTGCTGGTCGTTTGTCGAGACATAACGCTAGAAATCGACAGAAGATAGCACAAAGATAATTGAAAAAGTGCCGTAGCTAGCTCATACATTTTGCCAAATAATAACAATAGTATTCATTTTATGGTAATAATTCTACTAAACTAAGTTTGTTGGCTAGAAACGGTCTTTTTTGTTTTGTCTCTAAATTGGTTACTACATTTAGGTACAGTCATAAGTTAATTTAAATTTGTTATTTTTGGGAAAATCTTTTTTTTTGCTTTTGGCTGTACCTAACCACGCGTGAAATGGACTTATTGTTTTCAATGATAATATAGGAAGTAGGAATAAACGCGTCTCGGCAAGCAATGGAAACATCGCTGAGTGCTCTTCGGCGTACTCCCCCATTTTATGGGAGACATTTCTTCGTGCCATATTATTGCCGGAGCGGATCGAAGGGAAACCTAATATCACAGAATATCTACCTCAAATAGAAAAAGAGCCAACGACGCTTCAAAAACATAACTATTCTCAAAATCAATTAAATCGCCCGTCGGTGTATTGATTAGGTAACTGCGGTCGCAAAGGTGACAGGTGTCACCTTTTCTCCAAGGTGTCCTTTCTTGCATTTCTCCGCTTCAATATACTACTAGCTAGGTAGCTAGTAGTATATTGAAGCGGAGAAATGCAAACTTCAGATAAATAATTATTTTTCAAAAATTCGAACAAAAAGCGACCGAAAAAATTTAACATGGGATTTCCCATAGAGAAAATATTTTTAAATATAACTTTTTTATTATTTAGAATTTTAAAATTCTGGTCTTGTCCATGTAAATTCGATTAAAATTTTAAAATTGGGGGTAAAATCATTGAGATCTGACATCACAAACATTTCGCTATTGGTCAATTTTCCACTACATAGGCGTAATTATGTTTTCATGTTTTCGTATCTTTTTCCGGCACAGAGTTTTAAGTAATTAATTAATATTTGAACATTTATATCATTTCAGCATTTAATTAGCGTAGTAATTTTGTAGTATTTGTGTGTGAAGCAATAGTAAAGTAATTTCGAATTGTTGATTTTCAGTCGTTCAGTATTTTTGTGTTGTAACTTTTTAATTAGTTCGTAAATATTATAACGTATGCAGCTGTTATAGTATATTTTTTGGTATAGACTTTTGCCTATCATTGTCGCAATATGTGGGTGGGCTCCATGATAGTATGCAACATTTATTTTGATGCCATATTTTCTAAGCCAAGCCTGTTTTATTCGACAAAGTATACCACTGGCTTTCGGTCGAATGTGTCCTCTTTGGGAGGAGGGGGAGTTCACCTCGACATGTTGCCGTATCGAAGTCGCCTCAGGGCTTCTTGTTCAGAGCCGATTATGAATATCCGCGACCTTTGCCACTTTTTTTTTAAATATTACTATTTCAGTTACAACCTACAATCAAGTCAAATTTTAGTCAAGTCTACAATCGAATATAAAACTTGGGGCATATTTTTTGTACGATAATGAAACTAAAGACTCATTTTAGTTATATCGAGAATACGAGTAGTAGTTAAGTAGATATTTATGCCAAATTTCAGCGTTAATTTTTAAAAGTTTCAGGTGTTAGGATTACCGATCATATTTGTGTCATTTGTTATAATAAATTGCAGTATATAACTTTGTAAATACGATAAATATTATTTATTAAATTGTATGTATTGTTTTAAAGCACCACTATTTTCTATATTATATATAATGTATATCTACAGTTATAATATAAAATGTACTTTAATGTAAGTCTTTCTGAAAGTATATGTAATATTGGAATTTTTAAAAAACATGAGGTCATTAGTACTCGGTGACGGAGAGGAGAAAAGAAATTATTTTGATATTAAGCATGTTATCTGATTATTATTATTATTATTAACCCATTTACAACTTTACAGACATAACACATGAATATAAAATGATGGCTAGATACACATTTTTATTTTAAACTAGTACATTACATATCATAACATGTATGCTATTTTTATAAACAAGGAAAAATAAACCTCTATAGCATTACGCTAAAAATTTTTGTAATTTAATAAAAAAAATCAAAAGAAATCTTAAATGTTTTTCACAATTAAATTTTATCAACAATTTATTCTAGTAGGCAATTCTACCAAAACCGGCTTTCAACAAATAATATAATATAGTTTCTTTCAAGTATATAATATAGTTTATTTTAAATGTTATATAATAATATATATATTTTTTTATATTTGGAGTCCTTCATATACAAATAAATTAAAACATTTTTTGCTTTGAGCAGTTATTGAACAATTTATAAAATTTACAAAGCATATGACAAAACGATCATAAGCCTGACATATCTATGTTTCAATCGACGTCGATCTCAACTTGATCAATGCAGTTCACTATTTTTTGAAGTTTTGGAATTTTTGTAATGAATTCGTTGAGAAAATTAAAAAAATCTTCGAATGATGTCCGGACGTTTTCGACCTCTGCCGAGATCTTAATGATCTCGCTGCCACCGCCTTTGAATTCGGCGATTTTATCCCTTATCGATTTGATTTCATGACGCAGTTGTTCGATATTGATATTGGCGGACGACCGATTGGTGTTTGCCAATGCCGGGTTCGACGCGTAGATGGGAGCGCGCTGCGAAGTATTGCTTGTCCTAAACAGACGAGAGGTATTCTGATGAGGCGGGCTGCTAGGTCTATAAGGTATGCTATCCGGTTTCCTTGGGCTGGTTGGCCGAACTGCGCGCTCTTCTTGGGTTACAGGACTCATACCTTTGCGCAGGCGAACATCTTGACTGTCTGTCTTTTCTCTATCTCGTATCATCCAATTTTCTCTGTCTTTATCGATGTAGTTTATTCTCGCTTTATCTTGCCGAATTATTTGGTTTGTGAAATTACCCGAATGTTCTCGATCTACCTTATAATATTTTTCAACTCGTTCTTGCCTGTACGGCGATGAAGATGATAAATGGTCTTGGGTAGTATCTTGAGACCGATTATGGGATCTATCATCCGTTTCTTGACGACACAGTTGTATGTCTGAAGGATATGAGTGTCCTCTCGAAGAACTAGCAGGCTTGTCACGAATCGGGTAATGGTTGTAATCTTGTCTGTCGGATATACCACGATTAGAGCTGATTCTGTCGTGTCTTGATTTCGTTTGGACCACATCTGAGTTAGTATCTTTCTGCAAAATAATGATTTTGATTCCTTGGTCGGTTTTGCACGCTGGGCAAAACCACGACGAGGGACGGTTCTTACATTTCGACGGAGTGATGTTGAGACATTTGAAGTGGCTCCGCGACTGGCATGTTTTGCAGGCTATTGAGTCAATATCGGTTGCATGATCCGTACAGACCGCGCAGGTGTTCCTACTCTTTTCTTTAGCGTGAATGAGTTTCTCGCTTTGCATTTTATACAAACCATCGATAGATTTGTCCAATCACGCATAATGAACGCATCTATCAAAAATTTAGTCGAACTATCGA
This sequence comes from Neomicropteryx cornuta, assembly GCA_020383195.1. Taxonomy (NCBI): domain Eukaryota; kingdom Metazoa; phylum Arthropoda; class Insecta; order Lepidoptera; family Micropterigidae; genus Neomicropteryx; species Neomicropteryx cornuta. The sequence goes on along the minus strand of JAHKQU010000008.1, from coordinate 15,099,250 downwards.
TGCAAATGTATTCAAATATTTCAATTTCAATTAGTTTTTCTTGTTAGGGAATATTATCCATATCTTAATAGAAAAATGAAGGTTTACATGATGTTTATCGGATCTTATTCTATAATTTATTGACATGTAACTTTAAGGTTACGCTTAATAATGACATTAGTATGCAAAAAACTTACGTTTTGCCAGCATAAATTAATAAATATATCTATTTATTTTTAAGTGAAAAAATAGTTACCACACCGAGGATTTTGCACCAAATATTTGTTTCCTAATACTAATTCTCCTAAATTTTACTAATATCCTTAATATTCCTATATATGTAAATGTACGCTATTAAATAGGAAGGAAGAGGAAAAAGCGAAAGGAACTAAGTTGACCACGTAGTTGCTAGAAGATTTATTTATTTATGTATTATATATTTATTTATTTTTTCTTCATGCTTTTCAACCCATGCCATTAAAATACCTAATAATTAAAAAAACCACAATTACACTATTCATACTTACACTGTAGATCTAGTTAGTATTAACAAAGTCGGGTTAGTTACACCATTTATAACACAAGAACGGCTGAGCCGATTATGATATTTGATTTGTTGTATTTGTCTCCGCCCCAAATAGCAGAATATCTATTAAAACTTCGGAAAAATTCACGAAAAAAAAAAATTTAAAGAAAATTAATTTTCACATACATTTTGTATGGAACGGCTTTGTATTCTATTTTCAAACGGTTAGTTGCCTTCGTCACATTTGTCATTGTGCGCGTATCGATAATTAAAATACATTTATTGAATTTAATTCATTTTGAGTATTCCAATGGTTTAGCTAATAAGTTAATGTATTGATTCTGAGGTAGTACGAAGTTCGCCGGGTAAAAAAATAAAAAATAACGGATTTAAAGGTGTCCTACTTTTAATAAATTTTATTAAAGGTTAGCTGATATACTAGACACGCCAATCACTAGGCGGCGTTTCCTTTGTTCAATCGAACAATAACGCCGTTTTGAATTCTCCGGGTCAATTTGACGCGGAGGGACGTATCCTTAACAAAGCGAGTTTCGGTGGCAAAGTGCGCGTGAAAGAGCGGGTCGAAAGGAGGCCTTACACTTGCTGATAATGTATAGCTATCTGTCTTCCTTTGTAACGCGCTCCACGGGGAGAACCCGAAATGGGCACAAGGATGAAAGTATCGACTTTCCCCACTTAGAGAACTTCTATTTACATAAGGACCTTTGCAATACTTTTAGCTATTTTCGCTGAAAAGGCAGGTTGCCCTTGTTTTTTTCTATTTAGTTTGCAATGTTTAAACCTCTTCCTCTTATCCAACTAAGTTGAAATTTGACATGTTGGTACATTTTTATGGTAAGCAAGACCTGATTGTACACCCAGGAATAGCTTCAGACGAAGGAACTCCTCAACGGTCAACAGCACAGAACCGAAATGTTGTACGAGTATAAGCACTTAAATAAAAGTTTGTTTTTAAAGATGTATTGTTACTATTAATTTATTTGCTACTGTAAATCGACCTCTAAAATTGCGTTTAGCCCTAAAACTTACTGGTAAAAAATGTAAACAAAAAATCGTATTTTTGATACTTTTTAAAAGTTTTTTAATTAGGAGTGTTGTCCCGATACTTAGATACTACGTAATCGCCGGATATCGGAGATAAATTCGACAACCACAAAGATCCATAGAAAAAAATCCCTAAATGTTTCGAAAGAAAGGGTTCCACAGTTCACATATTTCTAATTCAAAACGAAATTTTGACAAACTATTATTACTTTCATCATTCAGAATACCAATAGCAATAGCAATTATTTGAAAAAAAAATATGGTATGATGCTCACAAACCAATATTTCCGCCAATACAGAAATAAAAATACAAATAAAATACAATACCTGTATTTCGCTCTTGGGCATGGTGCTGGTGTGAGTGACCGCGTTCGGACATTTTTCGCTATACTTGGTGAGGGAATCGCCGAACGTCTGGAAGGTACCAGCGTCGCCGAGATCGTGGCTGTTGGACAAGGAATGCGCCACGGGATCCTTGATTTCCGCTTCCACGACCAGCAGAAACCCACTGAACTTGCTCGGAACTGGCGTCACCTTCTGACCCTGTAGGGTTACTGTTGACAAAGAACAATCAATCTGTTAGAAAATCGTTTGAATTTATACAAATATCACAGAGCATAAGGTAAAGGCATAGCGTAAGAAAGGTAGATTATCAAAAGATTCGAATGAAATTTAAAATTCATATTTTTATTTGTATTTTTAAAAGTTTATGAAAAAAACAATATTTATGTCTATATGCTTAGTTTATGCTTAAAAAAACCACCGTACGACAGAAAAGTCTACCGTTGCCCAGTTAGGAGAAACTTTGCAATATTTAAATTAAATTTTAAAATAAATGTCATTAAAAATAAATAAATAAATAAAATATCTAAATAAATATTATATCAAATAAAAGAAGTAGTATAATTAATCTTATAGAGAGTTCTTTACCTGTTAACTGTTACACATTCAAGCTACTATTTTTACAAATACTAAAAAAATCAAAATAAATCGATACACTAATATAATTATCGTAAAATTTCTTCTAAAATATTTTCAAAAATTACAAAGATTACTCATCCAATATTTTGGTGTAATCTACATATTTTAGGGATCTTATCTTAGGGGTCAATTATTCGAACAATTTACAAAAAAGGAAACCGCAATGAATGCGCTAACTTCAGACTTATATCTATTCTGTCTGTATTAGATAAAGTTATCGAGTCATATGTAGGGACCAACATTCATAATTATTTTAAAAACAACGAAGTTATTTAAAATAATTATTTCGGCTTTCTGAAAGCAAAAATACCTCAAGCCTACTTTTAAACTGCGCAGATGTGATTAATACGGCGTTAAACAATAAAAAACACGTTTTAATGTTACTTATAGACTTCTCCCGTGCTCTAGCTAGTGCATAGAAACTTTCCGAAAGCATTCGAGGAGGTTGGCTTTCGAGGAAAAATATCGAATTTATTATCAAATTATTTAGAAAAAAGACAGATGGTAATCAAAATTAATAATTAATATAGTAAAAAGGAAATTTTACGAATAATATAAGTAAATGTGTAAATCTTACTGCGAAATCTACACGTATCTTATTTGAACTCGCAGGGTCAATTAGCTAGATTTTTTTATCGGGAGCGGTTTTGGTACATGGTTATATAAAACTATAAATATTTTAACTAAGGAAAGAAAAGTAAAGGGTAAATAAAATATAAATTTTGTTGGTCTCGGGAAATACCTGTCTGATTTTCATGTTGTTTTTTCTATACAATTCTTTGTTATAATTATATAAGTTTTACGTTAAAATACCTAAAAATCATGTGTTTACGTATATTAACTTATAATGGTGTAGATGTTTCAAAGTTAAAGCTGTTAAAATGTCATATTTTCGATATTTTTGTAATATTGGCTAGGTAGTCATTACATTTTAAACTTTTCAAGTGCAGATTTTCGCACGGGGGACAACAGCTAACAGAAGCTATTTTGGTTGTAGAAGATAGACAGCTGACTCGAAGTGTATTTATGAAATATGGTAGATAGGTACATGTTGACCGTAAACTTCCTCGTTAAATTTAAACAGGATCGGAGTGTATGAAAGTTTAAAGCTCTGAACTAACTTTATCGGTGGGAGAGTGCTTTCGGGCTACGTCGAATTATACTGTTTAATGTGCGAATTATACGCGAGCACCGGAAACTGGCGCCTTCGGATGGTATAAAACACACGGTGAGAAATCTGCAGTCCCAAATTAATGCTATAACTTCAAAAGCGCAAAGTTTTCACCGCGTCTGTTTCGCCAGCGCGGAGGAGGGGGCATAACCGCGGGGGGGTCAGGCAGATGACTGCTGCTAGGTTGGGTTAGCCGTGAAGTTGCATCGACATTGAATACACAGCGTTTGATGCTAATAATGATATTATTATATTTTCTATTATTATTATTATTTTTAATAATACTAATATTAAAATATAATGATAATATTAAAAATGATATTAACTAATCTTATCTGCCCAATAGAAATATTAAATACAAGACAAAATTTAGTATAACATCGTTTTACGTTTTGGTTAAAATATGTAATACTTAGAATGTTAAAAAGATTTTCTGCTACTTGAATCACAATCTTAGTTAATTAATTAATCGCAGAGAAGACAATACAAAACATATACATAATTTAATATCGATGTTTCGCACGTGTGACTGCAGTAATTTGATTGGCTTGCTGCTAATATAAATTCAAGGTATGAGAAGCACTTCTTGGTCCATTCTAATGTACCTATCTTATACCGGGGATATCTTTTAAGTATGATTTCGTGGCCTTGATATGTACACAGAAGATGTTTTTGACTTAAACCACGAGACAGACGTCCAAATAGTAAAAAAAAATATAGTTTTTATGTAACCTTTATTCCATCTAGATGCACGATTGTTAAAAATGTTTGTCTTCATAATTTCTGACTTAGGTGAGGGGAATCTTTCTGAGTAACTTTTTTATGATAAAAAAAAATATATTAAAATATTTTTAGTATACCCAAAGAGAGTCGCTCTCAACAATATTCCGCTTGCTTAATTGAGATGTTATGTTACCAGCGAACGCAAGAAATATTTCTTTCAGTGTATCAAATTTAAACTTTTTTGTGCGGTTTTTTGTTTAAAACTTCCAGACCTACTGCGGACATACGGGCAGAGAGGCTGAGAGACAAAGTGATAAAGAATCTTGCTTTAAGGTTTGCAGTACCTTTAAATTTTGATACGTTATGCTACAAATAAAAAATCCTAATCTCTTTAATGTGCCCTCAAAACAATCTACGTGCAAATGATTTCAGAAAATACCTGCTGGCTGAGTACTGCCTCTTTATATAAAAAGAACAATATTATTTTTTCGGCGGACTTTCAATAAGGCAGGCAGCTCTTCAGCGAAATCCCTTTATAGTTGGGAATGAGATCTGCCTCCTATCGCTCCCTTCCCCCTCTTCTTCCGCCCTCGCCCCGCCGCCTCGCCAAGCGCATCTGTCACGAGAGCCTGCAAGGCTTCATTGTGGTTTTTACACCGACCATCGTCAGTCTATCTCCTGGAGTGATTTTAATAAAGTAAACGGACTTTCTATTTTTACAACAAAAGCCTACATAAATATGACTTTGTAGTCGATTATGCGCTGTATGACCGCTGTTTACGATCTGTTGTACTTCCCCCGTCCCACAACTACCAATCGCCCCATTATCTATCATAGCCAAATTCGAAAATGCAATTTGCAATGAGAGCAATATTTCCGAAATATTTTTGGAAGAAAGGGTTCAGCAGTTCCCATATTTCTAATAATACACTCTATTCGAAATACAGCTAAACAGGTTTCCACGGATTTATTTTTTTTTATTAAGGTATTTTCTCACATGGAGCTTACAAAGATGCCACCGTTTAATTAAGTATAAAAAAACTTTTGAAACGATTTTTAATTATTACACAAATTTTATATATAAAAAAAATCCCGTTAAAATTAAATTTTGAGGAGCTCTTGCATAATAAGAAATAGTTTTGTGCCAAATTTTAACAACAACGTTGTAAATTATTGGGATCAACGTTTGTAAGTAGGTTTTGAGCGAAGACGGTCGGCCTCCTAAATAGTAATATTGTAGCTACGCGATAGAATATTTATTGAAGGGATCTGCATAGTTCAATAATTAAATGGTGTCAGAAGTGCCAGATAAACAATTAGTAGGTACACCATTATTAGTACCCATTAAGTGATTTTGATCATTACAATTGATTATGTGTTCATTTCGGTGAATTTTACTCCGTTAACGGGATCAATAATCTCGGGATCAAAGATGTGATGTATATTATTGGTAATTTGATGCGTTTATATCAAGGTAGGTATGTACTATTACTGTAAATTATTTAGAGATCGAAATATATAACTCATAAAAATGAGCAGTGTTATTAGAAATAAAACGTTTTAAAACGGGTCTAAAATCGGGTATTAATAATAATTATTATGAATTAATAGGTTATGAGATATTAATCTTTTATAACTTTATCAGTAAGTATTTTTATTTATTAGATGCTAAATACATTACTTTGTGACCGGTTATCTTTATCGATCGGTTCGACATCAGAATTCGCGCGCTGGCCGACTTGACACCTTCTATTAGAAAAATATAATAAATTTTGTTATGGTTTTTTTTTCGCATTTTTTTTATATCATTTCTTACTACGAATAGGTCACATAACGCCCCCCTTAAGTCTTCGGGAATGGTCTTGGGACAGCCTATATATGTAGCATTGGTTAAGAAAGGTGTCATATTTTATACTACATTACGTTACTCATGCAGATATTCTTTCTAGAAAAGTTCATCTATTCTCTGGATAAAAAAAGGAAAATTATAAGTGGATTTACTTTACGCATCTACTTATTTTTAAATGTTTCATTAAAATGTTTTTTTTTATATTATTACATTTATTTTAATAATAATATTATGTAACTCATATAGTACTTTATAGAACTTTATATAGTAGAGTGGTCTAAAATAGAACACAATAGAGCAGATAGCAGGAGGTATATATTTCTCCAGCAGAATGAAATGTTTTGAGCGCCAGTCATATGGCAGTATTTTCTTTTGGCGAGGTAAATTTTATTGATATTCGCGAAATCCACATGTTGGTTATTACACAACCTCAAAGCGAGAGCGAATTTCTCATATCCGGCAGGGAACATTCAAGCGACAGTTCCTGCTAAGAGCTGGAAGGGGGAGGGGGGGAAGAGGATGAGAGAGGGCTGAAGGTACCCATAGGTGAATTATGGAATATATTCGGTTCCTCGCCATTTGACAGCACTTTTTTTAAAATTAGGAATATCCCTCAAGTTAATTACTAAAATCATATTTATATTTCTTTGTGCTTTAGATATATTTTCAATTTATTTAATTTGCATTTATGGTTTTGGTATTCAAATACCTATATAATATTTTAGACCGCACTACAATAAGAATGGAATACTTTGCGTTATGTCAGTCGATACTTTGTTATGGAATCATTGGTTGGGGTAACTGTAACAAAACAAACCTTTAGAAATAGCGCAAAGGGCAGTACTTCGAACAATTTTAAAAAAGCCATTTCGCTCACCTTCTGAAGATATTTATACAGTTTTGAAGGTACTAGATCCAAAACAAATTTTCCGTAAGAACTTGATTCTTTATGCGTGCATAAGAATCTCAGAGTACATCAGGGAGTAGCGCATAAATTTAGAACACGATCTATAACTAATAAAGTATATAAGCCTGTAAATAACAGGTATATACGATTTGAAATGGGGAGGGGGGCGCTAATTATTATCAACTAATTGTTCGAGTAATATATTTTTTTAATATACTAACTAAACTCAAAACTAAACTGTTGCATAGTATCTACAATTTTTCCATTATAAAATGATGTGAGTACGATTAAAAATGTTCTTGTAAATTTCTTCAAGTCGTATAACGTTCAGACTAAAATTTATGGGTTGTCAAAATTACAATATTTAAATAGACTAATTTTAAGGATAGTAGAATTTTGTTTTATACGAGTTTCATTTAAATCACTTTATTCCTTTGAGGAGACTATAAAGAAACCTATATCTTGTTCTATGTAAGATCTGCATGTTGATATTCGTCTTAAATAAAACTAGAAATATAACAAAAAATACCACCTAAAAAAATGGTATATTGAAAATTGGGTTATGGTTTATACAATAACCCTAGCATCAGGACGACGCCGAATTAAAATGGATTTACGGCGGGCATTTCCTTGACCAGCGGCGACCGGATGGTCCTCGATGATATTTCACAGAGTTCATCTCCACCCTCCGACACACCCTGCCACCCGCGTCGCCGACCGCCAGCCCACTGTGCTCCGCGGGCCCCAGCACATGACGCGGCTAATGACAAATTTATATGCGGTCGCAACCGCGTGAAATTCAGAGGCGATGGCTACTATGGATTTTTTGAAAAGTATGACTAACAGGTAAAATTTTACCAGCCTCTGCACTTTTCGTGGCCTATGTATATGTTCGACTTCGAGTTCAATATCCTATTGAATAACTTTGTCAGCCATACGATAAAAACGCACCGAATTTCGTTTTTTTTTGTGTCTTATCACGGATGTCACGACGTGAATAGGTCTATAATCTCTGTGCGAATATCCCGAATACCCACCCCCCCCGTGACGTAAGGGAGGGAGTTCTTACTCGGTAACAACCATTTCAAGTGGTCTTAAAGATTTCTCGACATTGTATCGTGATTTGAAAAAAAAACTAATGTTTTGCGTGTCCCAAGACCACTTCCGATAAAAAATCCAGCTAATTGGACCTGCGATTTCAAACATGATTTGTATTGACCTTATGTCAAAATTCATCATGGTTTTCGAGAAAAGAAATGTAAACTTTACGTGATAATATTAAATCTCTGTCGTCAGGTGTCCACCAGGTTCGATGTATTGAGATAGAGACAGAGACGTCCCACCACTTGCCAGCCAAAACCTGGCCGTACGTTAAGCGCACGACCTGGGTAGTCCATACAATAGGGAGACTCCAGTAAAGCTGGATTAACATAATCTATATATAATCAGTCAAGGAGCCTCTTCCCGAAAGCGCTCTTCTCTACCTTTGGTTGTATTTTTTTCTATTTGATCTAACCTTTTGTAAAAATAGATAAACATTGTGTCATAATTGGTTAATCACGAAAAATAAAATCAAAGCATAGAAATTAAAAAAATGTTTCGGTGTAAAATCAACTATACCTCTGTAGTTAAATTTTTCCTTTTTTTATATTTCGTCAATACGATAATTATGTGTAAAGTGCAGAGCGGAAAAATTTAACGATTTAATTTTATATAGAGATATTCAGAATTATTTTTCTTCTATTAACTATAAATAAGAGTCACAAAACAACTTTGCGCAGCACTAGCCTGTCGCCGGGCACGTATTAACAACAGCTGCGAGTTGTCGGACGTTGATTTACCTCTTAGATATTAATACATACATATCGTCTACTAAAACACATACCGACCAAAATCATTTTCTTTACCTTTAGAGGATTTCCTCTAATTTTATTTGTATTTACAAATAAAATTTTTACCTACATTCACAGACTAAAATTCGGCAATTTTCGAGGTGTAAATAATGTTATTTTTTAAAATATGGTTTAATAAGTTTCATTTTCGGATGTATTTTCTCAGATATTCAAGAAAAATTCGAGATATGTGATAGTGTGATTTCAGAAATAAAAATATCTTTTCATAATTCATACCTTTTTACCGGATTACCTTTTAGAAACATGTAAAATATATATTATGATAAATATTATATTTTAGTATTTTAATGGTGGAATTTAACAAATAATATCAGTGCTATATATTTAATGATATATTTTTGTTTATGCTAAAATATACCAGATTATTTTGTAATAATATTAGTTAGAAAGTTATCAAAAATACCTGTCAGTCTGAATAATAGCTCCTTGCCTATTATTATTGTAATCAATTATAAAATAAAATAAATGCCATTGCTGACGGCATTGAAACAAACAAACATAATCAATCACTTACGACATTACGAAAGAGAAAAAAATCAACATATTTCCATTTCATATAAAAGCATTGTGATAGTTTTTTTTAAAATTCCTGTCGCAACATAATGTTCGTAATAGTTCAATAGATCGAATACCTATCGTGTTTACCCCGTCGCGTTCTTACAAGGGTAAAAAATTCCCCCCGCAAAGAAGAGGACCCCGATATTGTGAGACAAATTGAATCACATTATCGGAACGCATCTGCGGACGACGTGACCGATATCACATCGCGTTGGCGCGAGAGCCCAAGACGAAGAAAGTCAAAACCGTCTGGCAAATTAAATAATACTGTAATTTAAGCGACTTATAGCTACTAAGTAAAAAATATATGTGCATTATTTTAGTTACCTAGAATGTTTCAAAAAAAAAAAAAAAATGCTTACTTAGATATCTCATACCGCATACTTTAATGTGTTTATGCCCAATGTATATATATATATATATATCACTACTTCACTATATATAAGATATGTTACTATACTATATGTAGTATAACACTATTTTTATATTGAATATTTATTTATTTATATCGAATATTTATTTACCTATATATTTAATAATTGTTTATTCATTTCATTTATTTGTTTATTTATTTGTTATTTTTTTAATTGTTTCATTTATTCATTTTATTTTTTCATATATTAAGTATTATTGTGTAGACACTTTAATTGTATTCATGTGTGAGGGTGTGTGTGCATGGGTGAGTATATCAGTGTGTATAATTGTGCCTTAGTTAATTTTTATATTTTCACAGGGTTTTGCGCTGGTCTATTGTGTATATGTCTATTATGGTCTATTATGGTCTAGTATGCACTGTAACACTTCATATATAACCTTCCTTAGAACAGGTAACTCTTACCTAGTTAGGAAAGTTATAGACTTGTACTCATTGGCCAACATGTTTTCTCAATAAAAAAAAAATAGTTTTTCGCTGGTCCTTCAAACTAACAGAGGCATTTCATTACATTAAACCTGATCATAACTTTGTCTAACAAACACCTACGTCGCACAGATAATTCGTGTTTGGGGATGGGATACTTCGATTTAGGCTACTTACTTAAGTACCTACTTATTGGTGCGAATTGAATTTCTTATCGAGATAATTGTTGATCATCTTGAAGACTTAGAGAAGATTTAATCTAAAAGATAATATTATAAACTATAGGTATGCAATTTTCTGATGGCTTACCAGATGCCTAAGGCTTCCATATGACGCGGTTCAATCAAATTCACTCAGGATGGGTCCTTCGGATTTTTATACCGAGAATAGATCAGAGAACGAGAGTACTGCAAATGCTGGAAGATAGTCTCACAGGAGATCTCAATAATTTCCCATTTTATTTATTTACTTAATCATTTAATATTTATTTGGAAAACTAAAAGAATAATAAAGTTAAACGGCACATAAATTTTCAAATAAAATTTAGCGATAAGAGCTATAGTAAATTTTCAGTCACTTAATATAACAAATTATTTACAAAATTTTGTTTAAACTGTCAGAAACCAGAAGAATGAAAGAAGTATATTGTCTTAATTTTAAAATATTTGTATTATTTTATAATACACATATTATAGTCATATAATATTTAACGGTTTATTACCGTACTTTCCAGATTCCACAAGTTGAGTATGATCCAAAATAATTGCAAAGGATCTAGAAAGACCTAATTATATATTTTTTTTATAATAAGGACCTATTATCTAAAATATATATATATATTTTTTTATTGCAATGCATTATTTTAAAGATTAGGATACAAAAGTTGACACGAATTCGTCGAAGAAAGACGTCCCTAATAATCGAAGAACGTCGAAGAACAAAGTCCCTAATAATTGGTCTAACAACAGCATTTTAAGATAACGTTAACCAGAATGATGTATTTCACGAGCTAAAAGATCGTCATCCCCTCCCCCACCCCTCCCCCCTCCTGCTTAGCATATTTCCCGCCAGCCGCAGCCTTTAGTTGGCTTGAAAGCGTTCCAATAACGATAGACAAACAATTTGCCCAAAACTTTTCGAAATAAAAGCCATCAGACGAAAAGATAAACAGCATTGTTTACGCAATTCGTAGCGGCTGAAAGCTGAAAACTCCAAATGGTTTTCAGAAGCTAAACAAATATGGCTCTCTACACTGCATCAGTCGTTCACAATAATAAACATATTATAAATATGAAAATGGTGATGTTAAAATAGGATATAACAATAAGCGTAAAACCCGAAAAAAGAAAGTTGGTCGGGTCTAAGCTAGGCTCCACAACTAGGCCATAGTTAATTAAAATTATGAAAACTGCGGAACACAAATTTGTTTTATTCAGAATAAAATAAAATTTTATTTAAAATTAAAATATATTAATTGTTGAAGAATTATTTTGTGGTAAAGATTTTTAACGAGTTTTTTAAACAGCTCCTTTTTTATCATGGCCATAATCCAACTAAACTTACTAAAATTATTATTTCAATTTTATTTTTCTATTCTATTTGCAATTTCATTTCATGTCTTTTTATAATAGGGTATTAATCAAAACAATAAATATTTTTTTATATATCCATAACCAATAATATTTGTTTCGTTTTGGCGTATTTTTGCATGTGTTAAATCACATATTAAATCAAATTGTTAGTCATGAAGCCCTTTTATCACTATTATATTTTTTTAATTTGTATGTTTTGTTAATACAATATTATACCTACTCATAACATTTTAGTAGATAGGTACATTATATTTATTTTTATTTTACACAAAGCGGCAGTTGAGTATAAAAAAGTTTTTTATATAGGTTTAAGCCAACGTCCTGCAACTTCAAGTCCAAGAGCTCTCTTTAATCAGTTTTTGAAAAAAAAACATCCAAATTTGAAATTATGATAATATTGGTGTTATTATATTTGTTTGGTATTATTTTTTAAGGATAAAACGCATGGTAAAATAAAATAAATATTTATATATATATATTTTTGTGTTATTGTGTTTGTGTGTGTTGTATTTGTAAAGGGTTTGTGTTATTTGTGTAGTCATAAGTAACACCTTAAAAAGTTTCTAGACTGCAAAACGTGTTATATAATTTGTGTTATCAAATCATGTTATCATGTCAAGGATTAGATGCTAAATAAGACAAGACAATTTATAACAGATCTGTGCATGCATAAACTTCATCAGTAACTAAGTCCTTACCTTCCCTTGAATATGCTATGTAAAAAAATAGGTAACTATAACGCATGATATTATTCTTTAATTTAGTAATATTACTTTATCAATTTATAAAATAATGTTTGAATATTTACTGTATAATTTATATATTTAATGTTTTGTATTAGTCTTTGCGGAAACTGTTGAATCCAAGTACAAATCGTGGTGCAAATATAAAGGTTAAAATTGCTATTTAAACTTTTTGATTTCCATGCATGTAATACTGACTGTTTATTTGCAAATAAATAAATTTTATCTCTGCTGGCCTATCTTTCCCACAATCTATATCACAAATTAAATTTTCCTGTACGTACCTAAAATTCGAGCGAGTTTCGGTCAAGGGAGGACTCTGTCAGGAAATTGGATTTTCATAACCTTCTAACATCCGTCGTTCAAGCGTAGCCTAGCTCACGGATGCCAATATAACTTTTATATATATCTATTTATGTATTGATCGCACATATCATGCTCGTAGTTAGTTATGTAAAATAAATCCATAATAGCACTATCCAATAAATCCAATAGTTTAAGTAAACGTCTTTGAAACGATTGAAATAATAAGCATATATATAGTTTTGCGTTTATTTATCTTATTTTATAGTTTTACATTTGAACCTATATTATTTAGTTATAGACGGGATTTATAGTAAACCTTTAGTGTTTTTTATACCGTAAGTATGGTGTATATATTAATATGTGGATATATTTATTTATTTCTTTTTGCAAATCATATAAAAATAATATCCTAATGCAAAATATCTTGCCTAACTAGGCTATTGCCTGTTCTACGGAAGACATTCTGTATATTACTTAGAAGTCTTACCATACAAAATAATCACAAATACATGAAATATATCTGAATGTATACAAACACACATACTATTATATATTAATTCACTATATAGTAATGGTAGTCATATTTCAAATAAATATTATATATTATAATTACATACGGACATACATATTAATCTTAGATACTCAAATACTTACTAAAAGAACTACTTAAACATACTTATTAGTGTTTAATATTTGTTTATTTTTTTTATATAATAATATACTGTAACCATATATTAATGCCAACAAAAAATCTCTTATAATAACCTCTACCTTGGAGAATTAACCATTTTGTCAAAAGTTTTTTAAATTGATTTCCTTTCACATCCTTTAGCTCTGTGTCTAGGGAATTAAAAGTTCTTGGTGCAATAATTGTGAACTGTCTTTCACCAAATGAGTGAATTATCTGGGAGTTATGAATTTTAGGTAATTTGCTTGTCTGGTTCGTACCCTTTGTTGTGTTCTTAGACTTTCATGTAATCTTTTCTTATACACTCATATATATGTTATTTTAATAATCATATCTTTATTGTTAACATCATTTGCGTATCTTTATTTTATCGTATATTTTATTTGTATTTAAATTTAGTATTTTATTTAAGTGCCTTGATATTCACCCTCTCTAAAATCAGATTAGATAAAATTATCTAAAATTTTTAAATAAATTCTTTTAGCGCATGTTTCTTGAAAGCGTACTTAACCAAGTTAAGTTTTAGAGTATCGTGACAATTAATATGTTGGGTATACGAGGTGATGGTGAAAACAAGACGTAATTTGTGAAACAAATAACTCCTTTGGATTCGGAAACATTAAAGAAAACATTTGTATAAATACGATATATTGGAAAAATCAAGACATTTTACTTTAGCTTGAAAAACTGCGACAGAGAAAAATATGTATTCATAATAAATATATTACATATGAAGTTGTTATATACATATCCCGATTGTATTTATTATGATGGATACAATTTCGTTAGAAGATTAAGTGTAATTCTAATATAGTAAAGTACTTATGTTTCTTAACTTAATATTTATTTTAAAATTATACTGTCCTTAATTTGTCTTCGATAGAGAAAGCGTTCTTAAGAAAAGCAAAAGCCTTTGAGAAATATTTGGTTTCAATATATTTTATGGCTTTGAAATCACATAAAAGAGAAAAAGATAAGAGCCTTTGATACATGGAGGGTCAGGCACGTCCGAGATAATCGCTTTTAATGTCGTAAATTCTGCGACGTCATATCCAATGGCCGACCTAAGATATACGGCTATTGAAAAGCAATATGATTGCGTAAATTTTTTAGAGTGATGTTTTACTTTATTTAAGCTGTATACGAATTTTAATGAAGGTTTTGTCCACAGAATTGCTTTTGAATAACAAAAACCGATATAGTTTATGCAGTTGGCTAAATATTTCGTAGAGAAAATTATATTATTTTCGGGTACTGCCGTAAAACGGGACTAGGTTTAATTTCTTCGCTGGTATTGTTTGGTTTAATTTTATAATTTTTATTAAAATTCATAATAGTTTCAACGAGAATAAACAACAGCACTTCTTTTATTTGCGAAAAATTTGTAGAAATATTTTTGAAAAAAGGTTCCCAAAAAGCTTTTCGCCAAAAGATTTTTCCCCCAAACTATTTTTTTTATTTTTTAATATCTTTCGTAGATAGTAAAATTTCATTCTGATTTAATATATAGGCAGCCTTAGTAAATACCTACATCTAGTCAATATACGTTTTATTCTTTTAGATCGAATTAAAAACCTTTTTTTTTAGTCTTGGACCATCGGTCGCGGGTTCGAAGCCGCATATTATAGTTATACCATGTTTAACGCTTCATTACAATCTCACCTCACTCTAGCACAGTATACTATCACGATAAAGTTTATATATTAATGATCACGACTGTAATAATTCTAAAAATATATAATGTAAGGATTATACTAAAAATACTATCCCGAAATTTCGGTGACGATCGCACATCTCATCCCGCTATTTGCGGGAAGTTCGCATCGAGCATGTTCGTTCGATGGGAACTAATAATGTTGGACATCGAACTTCGAAACATCAGGATATTTTACTTTTATATACGGTGTGTAATCATTCGTAAATTTCATAATCATATCACGATAATAGCAATACTTTTCGCAAAGTAATTAAAATCATTTCTAGTATTATCCATGCCAAACGAGGCCCAGATGTAAAAAATGCTAGGTCATAGAATACTCCTCAGCCTACTCGCTGGTTTAGCACTATGTATGTTCGGGTGACAGCCGAAACGATCAGTGCCAAATCGCCACCAAAGAAGGCAGCACCTCGCGCCGAAACCTCTGGCATTCACTCAGTAAGCCCTTTATATTTTCTACCATCTGTTAAAAAGTATATATACCTATATAAATGAATTACTTAACTATACGTACACACATGTATATATTTTATAACAAAATATTATAAAATATAGTATGTTAACACAATTTCTTCTTTTTTTGGTGCCAGAACGTCGGCGATCATGCATTAAAAATAATCTTATTGCTGCCAGTCCTAAAAAGAAATTTCGCCATCTGGCTAAACCACATTCGTAGATTTTAAACCATGATATTCTTCGTATACCAGGACTGCGTTCTCATTATGTGACCTAGCAGCAAACTTTATTTTTCTAACGATTTCTTTGGCTTTTTTTATGGGTAGGTATTTTATTTTTTCTTAGTTCTCTTTAAAGGCATTTCGCCTAAGAATATCATGGTAAACTACAGGTTTTTTTTACTGATAATTATGTATTTTGTTTTCTTGGTATTCAGTCTTAGGCAATCTCTCCAGACCTCTGTCAGCAGACCAAGAAAAAAAATTGCATACCTTCTAGGATTAATGGTAAAAGAACTGCGTCATCAGCAAAACGCTAGTTATGGATGCCAAATTCATTAATTTTAATGCCTTTGTCAATTTTTTACAATGCTTGCAGCAATATGTACTTATAGTAGATATTGAAAAGGAGCTGTGACAGAACGCAACCATGTCGTACGCCGCTTTGTATATATTTGCTCCCTCGGGCCATCTGCCATCCACTCTAACTCTAGCTTTGTCTTCAGTACAGGTTTGCTTGAAACTTGTCAAAAAACATACAATATTTTTACAAAATATATGCTAACAATTAAAAGAGTTAAAGCTGTTTACGATTTCATAGCTTCTAATAAAAAAACATACAACTAAAATGACGAATATTAAGCAGAAAAGAGCCTAATATCCATTTTTTTTAATGAGCAATTGAATAGGCAAAACAATAAAACTATTTTACTTTTTTTTTAGTTATTACACCGTGTCCCAAGACCAATCTGATATAAAAATTATCCAGCTAATTGACCCTGCGATTTCAAACATAATTTATTTTGACATCATATCAAAATGTAAACTATACGTGATAATCTTAAATAGTTCTTGTAATAACAGCCTTGGCCGAGGGTGAGCGAGAAAACGAAAGAGCGAAATACAAAACGGGAATTTACACGAGTGGTTAAAGAAATAAATAAAATATGATATTTTCACATTTTTTATGCAATTTCTTACGCATAATAATGGATATAAATACCCTATTAAGTATTCGGAAATGGTCTTGGGACAACCTGCTTTGAGAGTAACCCTTATGTCAAAATCCCTATTGAGCTTTCGACGTCCGAATGGCTCTTAATAGGTCGTGGACGTACTGACCACGATGTTACACCTAAAGCACAGTTAGTCGACATAGGTAGCCAAAGAGGTCTGCTTAAAACAGGGTCGGCCAAGCAAACTAGCGGGTTAATAGTTAAGCCTCCTGACTAATGCTGCAGCGAACTCCGACAGACGTTCATTCGTCCGAACGCCGGCTTCGGTCCGCGGGGCGGCCTTTGCTGTTACGGTTGGCGGTTTACAGTTCTGAGACCCTTCACATAGTGGAGCTACGTTTATGAAGGCGACAGACGTTATTTGATTTTGTTCTGTGGCTCCAGATTAGTCTAGACGACGACGAAGAAGCTACATATTTATCTCAATACCAATAAATTAATTCTCACACAGGTACTATAGCTAAATAATTTAATTTAGGTGAAAATATAGTTCCTAAATTGTAGTGATTTGTCTTTTTTTTAAATTTATTTGAAACTTTTGTAATTAAATAATTATTTAAACAAAATATGTACCCATAAAAGTTTGGTAAGATCTATGAATTGTATTTCTGTGTAGAATTAATTTATTTAGAAGTTACCTCGGCCGCCGATCGCAGCACGTGGCGGGCGCCTCATTATGGAGTTAATCATCGCATGAAAAAAAAGGCTTTACATTTTTTTTTTAATATTTAACAAAAATTAAAGGTAGTTGTAATTAACAAACAGTGTTACTTTTACAGTGTATGTTACAGTGTAACTGTTGAAATAAATCTCGGAAAGATGAGAGATGGTTTAATAATATTAGATTAATAATTTTTAGATTTCCTCAAGAAACTGAAAGGTGAGAAAATCTTTCGACATAATATTCTATTTATAAATGCAGACACCATCCGAATTTACTCTGTGTCATATGTATGAGGCGACTTGTGGGTGTATGTTTCTTGACAATGTGATTGGTTTTATTCACCTGCAGTCATACACTTACCGTAGACTTTTTTTAATTTTTTTTTTAAAAAAAGGTGTAAAATTAAGATTTATTTATTACAAGTTAAACATGACCAGTGCATCTTAGTGCATTTTGTAAAATAAATGTTAATCATAAGGATTAATTGGAGGAAGTTGCATATCACACGATATGCGTTGCAATGGGAAACCCATTGCAACGCATACCCTAATATGTTTTAAGCATTAAACAGCGTTTTCACGAGCTGGGCGGAGTTGCACAGAAGTTAAGAGCCGTGGCAGCTATAAATTATGTACCGGGTAACAGAATACCATCAAAATATAAAAAAATGTAAGTATATATTTTATCATAAATGTAATGTTTATACTATCACGTGTAAAGTAAAAATATTCAGAATTGCTATATTTTTTTTAGTTAAATCACTTTAACAGTTAATATCACGATGTTTTTGGTGAATTATTATGGATATATTTGGTTGATTAGTTAAGTATCAAAATGTGATTATTCTTTTTTTTTATTATTCTCAAATGTCTCCCATATACATTTACTAAAAACGTCCAAAACGCTACGTTACAGATAAAAAGTCATAAGGAAGACCAAGCAAAGTCTACCTGAAAGGTGAGTTGCGTGTGCTCTTAAATTGCTCTGCCTTATCTAACAGCTTTTAAGAAAGAAACACTGATAGAAAAGGAAAATCTTAATTGAATTTTCATCATTAAAGATGCAAATCAGCTATACCTTTATAGTTTTATTTCTTCAATTCTTGTATTTAGTAAATAAGATATTTGTTTAAAGTGTTGATAAAATTTATAAAACATACAGATTTCAAGGCTCTTAACTTTTACAGATAAGTACTTTTTAATTCTATTTAAGATCATAAGATGTCTAACGATATGTAGTATTATTTTTCTTAAATACATATCTACAAATAAGAGTCACATCGCTATAGTGTTTGTATGGAGAAATTACCGGGTTGAGTCCTATCGTTCTAATTACGTTCCAAATGTACATTTATTGAAACATAAAGTTTTTTTGACACATATCGAAGTCAACATTTTTGAATTTGGTCTAAAACTCTTTTAAACACCATCCAGAAACATCATAATAGGAAAAAGAACAATTTAGCAGACTATCGATTAGAAATATAGAATATATTGATATATACAGGCTGTTTCAATCATGCTTTAAACAAAGTTTGATGAATTAAAAAATAATTATTGAAGGTTTTCCTGGGGATTTTCCGGGGACAAATCAGTATAGTAAAATTAATTTGTTTCTACTATTATTTATTTGAGATTACTATATCAAAATAAACAGACCTGAGAAACACTTATTTTAGCATTTATGCATGATCTAAAATCGATCGTTGAAACCCATTTTCGGTAATTTTCGAGTTGAAAGATGCAACAACTGACGGATGGTCAAAGGACGAGGATAGTAGCTTCTTAAACATTAATGTATAGAAGCTAAAAGTAAGCTTTCCGTTCAAAATGTTTTCGCGTTTATGTCATTTTTAGGTTGTGTGTATTTTTGGTATTTTGTTTTTGAAGTTCTTTTTATTCTTTTCCTTATACACTATGAAGAAATAAAGAATATTTAGCACTAAAGTTTTTACGCGTCGGTGAGATTAGTAAACCCAGATTGTAGAAATAATGCAACAATATAATATTAACAGGGAGGTATGTGCTATTATCTAGCATTAAATAGTAATATGTAAATCTAATCAAATGAATCTTTTGAAACCATACTTACCCAATACTCACTTAGCCAATGGCAAACAACTGTTGACGGTAATGTTTCTAAGATGTATTGATAGTTTGTAAGAATTTGTAATTGGTTTTGGCCTGACATAGGACTTACTTGTTATAAACCAAGGTATGACCTTTCGTGAAGTTCTGACAACGAATACATTTATTTTTCCGTGTTTTATTACGAATATTAAACCATTATCTCCGAAGGTTGTCACACCACGATGACGTCGCTCCCATTTGTCTTCGTAAATTGCTAAAAACTTGACAGGGCTGGTTGGTTGCGAGATAATTTATTAAAGTCATCAGATTTTCATTTAAAGGCCTTTCAGCTTTATGAGATCACATTAATTGCGTTTGAAGTGGGGGTGGACGGGTGAAATAAGCTTGGGTAAATATTGGCAAAGTTTTATAACGTCTCAATCATATCGATCGAGTGATAAAGGTAGGCTATATGTAATGCAATAAGCTCGTAAAACTATTTATCAGGAGCATGATGTCTTTTCCCTCGATTTTTGTATAAAGTGGTACCAAACGTCAAAATAATTGAAATTTATGGCCTGACAGCTAATGGAGTTTAATTCTAATGTTAACCGGCGATCGGTATTAATTTATCGTGCCCTCGCATTGTGCACTCGCAATTAGTGTATACTTTATATTATGTAGTAGAATATACTATAATAGTATATAGTAGTTACTAATACAATAGATAAAGTGCAATATTGGCTTGAAGCGTAAATCACTGATAGTTTTAACGCTATTTCTTAATCAAGATTTACGAAGTAAAAAATTCCAAAACATGCTTTTCAACGATTGACCTAATATTTCATTGTTATATACGATCCTGGTCCTGGTATAAACCTAAAAATAAACACCACAATAAATTACAAATACCATTATTTTCACCTCTGCTCAATTAAGCTAAATTTGTCTAAACTAGAGTCAAACAACACAATGAAAAACAATTCTATAGGCTTTGGGCCATTTTTTTTATTGTAAGACCATGTATGAAATATTATTAGTTCTTTCTATAACAATTATTTGTTTTATTTTAGCAACCAATGTCTAAAGTATTGAAGAGTCGAGATATGGGCAAAGACACAAATAAAATGACCGTTTTGCTCTCTTGAAATAAGCTTATAAATTATTATAAATGCAACATTTCTAATGCATTTTTGAAAGTTCAAAATGCCCAAATTATAAGTTGTAAAATCAAAATAATAATACTGATAATATATTTACATATAAATAGTTGTCAAAAAAAAATATGTCGCTTTATTTAGTGAGTCTTTTATAACGACATGTTTCATTGAAGGACATTCTAAAAAAAATGGCCCTAAATGGGTGATCACTTTTATAAAGTGTCTGCTAAATTAGATAATCTTGAATGGTGTTTTTTCAGCGTCATAAATATGTGAATATGTTTTTATTTATTCATCATAAACTACACACAATAATTATTATACAACCAGCCATACGTAATTATGCTATCGTCTGTTTCTAGGTAGACTATGTTTGTTATCTATTTATTAGAGAAATCAGCAGCTTTATAAATTTACATAAAGTTCAACAAACAAAACATTCATGGATACAAGCAAGAATAGTTACCAATTTATAAAAGTAAAATAGAATTCTACTTAAAAATTACATTGTTACAATTTTCGTTATTAAAATAATGCTAATATTTCTAAATGTATTTTAAAAATCAAATTATAATTAAATATAACATTAAATTTATAATTACACATGTTATAAATGAATTAAATTTAGACTTCTACAGTTCTTTTATGCATTTTAGTGCATGTTACTGCAGGCTACGTATTTATTGCATAAATTAAACAATATTAATATATAAATTTCGATGCAACGTAAATATATAAAAAGGTACAAAAAATAAAACTCTTTAAGTGCAATGAAGCTCAAGCGATGCACTTCGGTCTCATATAAATAGAATAATAGTAGGCGTATGGAATAAAATTCGTAGCGAAGCTTTTACGCTGCACTAAAGGCTAAAAGCTTCGTATCGTATCGTATCGTATCGTAAATACAATTAAATTTTAAGAGAGGGAAAAATCCCATAACGTTAGAAAATTACACACGTATAAAGTAAATTATACATACAGAAACACGCACTCATTAAAAGTTTTATTTAAAGTACTCCCTTAATTTATCAATTCTAGGATTAAACAAACGAAAGAATCTTTGAAAACATAATTAGTATAGCTTAATGTGTATGCTGTAAATTTAGAAAATCTTATTTTATTTTACCTATAGATTATTAAATAACAACGAAAGGATATATTTAGGATATATTAACTTAAACACGTGTAATAAACCGCAATAAATATACCGCACTTTATTGGGTAGGTACTCGAAACTTCAACTTCATAGTGTCTATTATGATACTATGAAGCAGCAACGAGTTTAAGCGGAGCGACCCATTCTGTGTCAATAGAGCCAGGCTGTGTCAAATTTATTTTTAAATAGTTTCTGTGTCCCAGGAATATCTTGGGGTAAATGGAATTATTTAGACATTATTATTTTTAGCAAAATTTGCTTGTGCCAGAGTCAAGAAAGATGTTGGTTACGATAAGTTAAAGATGAGTGAATTCGAAACGTAAACTTTGGCACCCCACCAATCATACTACCATGAGCTATTTTAATTTTATCTTATACGAGTATTACTGGAGGTGGAACGGTTACGTATGATGTTAGTAATGTTGATGCCACAAACGTCAAGCGTTCCTGTCTTACCACTGAAGATAAGAGACGCGAAGGGATTATGGATGGCTAAGCATTGGCTGGGACACAATAGCACATCCTTGCAACAAAGGCAGCTCCCTCCGCCCCTCCACCTCTATCCCAACCAGTAAATCTTCCATCCTTATCCGTGATGTCACAGGGCTCCAATTCGAAACGGGTTATCGAACGACGAGGGTTGAAAGGAATGATATAGTTACAGTTTCGGATCGAAGGTTTATTTATTGGAAACTATCAAAATATTATACCGTGAAGATATGTTCATGTTACGGTCGAACGGGTCGTCGCAAAGAATGGAACAAGTTGGCTAATTTGAATTTAATATTTTAAAGGATGGCTTGACTGATTGAGATTCTTTTTTTTACTAAGCAGGCAGGGGGGGGGGACCTTTTAAAATTGTTTATCTTTTCCCGGTTTTAGGCAATCCTTTTGCATAATTTCAAATATTTTATTTGTAAACAATACAGAAAATCAAACAGATTTTGCCGTTTTTTCAAAAAACTTTTACATATGGAGCTATTTCAACTAAATTTCTATTTTAATAGGAAATTATAAACTGAAAACTTGCAAAACAGAAGAGTTGAGAAAACGAGAGAGACGGACGTCGTATTCCTTTCTCGCTGTTTGCGTGCAGGTCTCGACTTGAATATTCAACATTGCCATACTAAACTCTATAAATCTTCAATGAGCACAATCTCTTTTTATTAGATATTCTATAAAAAAAATAAGTATATAATACTGAAATTTCTAATCACTCACTATTATGCAAATTGCTTAAGACTAGGTTCTTTTTTTACAGAATAATAAAATTGCAGACACGTATTATAAGAAAGCATTTTTGTTAATTGTTATTAAGTGTTAAAAAGTGAGCGGGTAAACACTTAGCTTATAGCTTCGTGGTTAAAATAATGTTTTTTGGGTTTTATAGAACAAATAAAGTATGCTTAAAATAAATATTTTTTATATTGTTATAATAACAAATGATTTTAATAAAGCCGCTAAATAACGAGGTAAATCTTTTCTAACAATTTTTTTAAAAAATACATTAAGTATATGGCGAATATATTATTATACCATCATAAATGTAACATGTTTTCTTAAAATAATACATCGAAATTGCTTTCGGTGTATTGGCTTGAAATTAAACGTCGCGGTCACTAAATTTGTAGGTCAAAGAAGGCTTCAGTCGCGGTCGTCGATTAAAAAGGGCCATTTGAACGTTTGCCAAGCTTTTACATTTTTATACGGTCGCTTCAGAAAGCCAATTTAAATTGAAGACAAAAATAAAGCCAAATATTTCAATACAACCGAAAAGTTGCTCTCGGTTTGAAAGCTCTTGAAGCTTTGAAGCTCTAATAATCTTTCAATATTATTTTTTTTTTATCGGTTTCTATTTACCGTTTTGATAGAAACTGTAAGGAATGAGAAAAGATCTCGTGGTTTTTTGTAGTAGTGGCATAAAAGTTTAGAGCGTAGACGTGGGTAAGTGTATATATTGAGGGTTTCAATTTTTTTTTGTCAAAACGTCAAAACCTTCACCTGAAAAATATGTCGTAATAATAAAATGCATAATTAACGGAGATTAATAGAGCGATTTCACTATTGCTGAGATTGCCGAGATAAAGAACTTTAAAATCCGTTATAGGGACAACCGGCAAATCCCTATCGATTTTTATTGATTCATTGGCTAATAATGAGATATTTTAAGGGTGATGAAGTTAAATCAGATTCGTTAAAAACGAGACATTTTTTATGTTATATCGGGTCTAATACGAAGCTACACTATTCCACAGGTTTTACAGAATTACTCTACACGTGAAAGCGTTCCTAAGGATATGTAGGTACATATTAAAATTATGGGCGTATAAAAGTAATAGTGATTAAAGTATTTTTATTTTGATTTAGATATTTAAGCAGTTCCATAGTAGAATGAAGACTTTTAACTACTTACAAGCATTCTGAAAATATATTGTGGTATAAACAGCAATAAAGATGGAGAGAAATAAACGGTATTATAAGTGAATAAAAAATATAATATTAATAAATAGTTTACTTAAAAAGGCGAGGAAAATTATGCATAGACCCGTCCTAAAAAGATACATAATTGAAATTTAATAAATTAACAGGTCTAACGTATGATCCCTAGCTTATTTAATACATAAAATATAAATTATTATATACTTTTAACCGATATCCGGAGATCTCAAGTCCAGAAGCTATTGAGTATTTTTTTAATGATTTTGCTATATTTGTCTCCATAGCCATTGAATTATAATATAATAAATTAAGCTTTATGACATTTCTAAATATGATCAAAAATAATGTCAAACAATATAATTTAATATTTTTTTATAATGTTCCTATCATTTATCCAAGACCATTTCTAAAGATTTAAGGGGTTGTTTATGTTCCCTATTATGCATAAGAAATTATACAAAAAAAAAAAGAGAAAAAAAAATCATGTCCAAATTTATTAACTTTATAAAAGCGCTGGTGTAAATTCGTTCGCTACCTCGCGCTCGGCCAGGACAGGGTCAATGACTCGGCGCGCGTGCTGACGAACTTATGACCAGAACTATTTAATATTATCATGTAAAGTTTACATTTTTTTCTCGGAAACCTTAATGAATTTCGATATGAGGTCGAAACAATTCACGTTTGAAACCGTAGGGCCAATTAGGTAGATAATAATTACCGATTTAATAAAAAAAAAGGAAAACCTATTGAAATATTAAGAGAGAAACGTGACGATGAACCATATTTTTACCTTAGGCTCAAAGTGTCTATGGTTGAAAACGTAGGAAAGGAAACGATCTCAAAGCAAAGGAGTCTCTCCCTATTGAATGCCAACAGAACCTCTCTCTGTGAAAGACTGCAGACACCTAAGCCTGCACCCCCCTCCCCCCTCCCCCCTCCAAACTGCTGCAGTGTCTCCCAAATGTATCTCACAATGTCCCTCGAGCACATTCCAGTATCGAACTGTCGAATGCCGCCGTTTTTGCAGGGCAGATTATGAACTTATTGAGGTATTGGAGTATTTATAGATCTATGTAGATATTTATGTTCTATATCCCAAAGAGGTTGAAGTGTGCAACGTTAAAATTTCCTTAAGTATTAAAGTACGTACTCACATTTATATCTTAAAAAAGGATTTATTTACACTATTAGAAATATTTATTTTTTTCTTATAATCACAAGGCGGTCTTTCGAAAATATTATGTAACTTCTCTTTTTTTATATACTATACATAGGTTCATATAAAAAAATGTATTTTTATTCTTTGCGTTATTTATGTTTTCTTTATTCATAGTTACCACTTTCTTTTTTATTAGAGAATAGGCTACTTTATACAAATATCACACGGATTTGTTTGGTTAGCAGTAACCGAAGGCGTCATTAACACCACCTAGCCTAGCTGCCATACCTACTAATGTACTACAAAAATAAAACGTTGTCTGTATGCCAGTCCGTAATCACGAAAAAGCAAATTGATTGTTTATTATTTTTAATAAGTTTAGTGTCTTTTAAATACCTACTAGTAGTGTCGTATGCTGTAAGATGAGCATTCGCTCAACTATTTATTTTAACAATTTTTACGTGTATTTTACTTAGTTACTTGGTTTAATTAGTTGTTCGTCAAGCTTAATTCTATGCATATTTAGTTAATTATAAATGTGTGATTGTTGTAAAGTTTAAAAAAATTTAGTTTGTGTGGATTAGTTGTTGCTAATCCACAGAAACTGTACATTTCTTGTTCCTCACTAGGTAAATGTCTGTACGAGGTGTTACCTATTTGAAATATATAAAGAGAAAAATAAAAAAAAATACAATGTAAACATATAAATATATCAATGTAATTAAATATGTTAACAAACATGTAACAGTTTGAATAATATTTTGATGAAACTGATTACACAACAACGACATTGTGTCTAAGTTGCATATCAACACACCAAAAAGAACAGTAGTTATTTTAAATACAACTTGCATTTGTTTAGACGAAAATCCGTTGCTCGATATAATTGTTCCCCTGTCAGTTAAGTTTCTTAGTAGGCTGTCACAGTATATGAATAAAAATAAGTATTTCACGTTCTGTACTCGACGATGAGACGACATGACGGAGAAATGCTGGCAGCGCCCCCGACGCGCGGAGTAGCCTCTCATCTTGAGCGCACTGAAGCAACGCACCCATTCCGGGTGATCGACTCTTAATGGCTCCAATTGCACACCCCTCTGCATGTCTCTTTGTACTGTTTATGGCCAGCTTCCGATTTCGCTCCATAGCTGGTACGGGCTTTAAGGGAAGTGCATGTTATATGCCTTATTTCTTGCTATACTGTATTGTTTGCTTTAAAGTTCCACTGTATTTCTTCAATAATAATTTATGAAATATTAAGACTAATTATCAAGGAATTATATACCTTTTTAATGTCAATTATTCGATTCACCATTTTATAGTGCAAAATTAAAAAGGCGATGAAGTCCAATGTGATATATTTGAATTTTTTATGACATCGAATAGTCATTCCTATTAATTTTTATATTTATTTTCTTGCTCTTACTATAATTTATTTCACACGTAAGTATATGTATTAGAATATTTCCCGGGTTGTAATGGGATCCTATGGTTCAAAATCTTACTGAATATACTTTCGCTTATTAATCATTGCCTCATTACTAAGGATTTAGACCTTCAAGGTAACTTAAAGTCTTTACTACTTTCCTCCATCTTTCACGGCATTCGCCAATATGGTATGCAACTACCTTAGAGGATCCCAAGTCTTTAAAAGTTGTTATTTTTTATTTTAAAATAATATCAATTTGGGTTTTATTAGCTACCATAATATTGCCGAGTGATGTTCACTCAGATTACAGTACACAATAACAGTACTGTTTCACCAAAATATGTTTGGTTATCCAAAATATCAAATGGCTGTTGAAAGACAATTAAATCTCGTGATTGCTTTGATATATTGTTGTGAAGTTAGCCGCGATA
This sequence comes from Neomicropteryx cornuta, assembly GCA_020383195.1. Taxonomy (NCBI): domain Eukaryota; kingdom Metazoa; phylum Arthropoda; class Insecta; order Lepidoptera; family Micropterigidae; genus Neomicropteryx; species Neomicropteryx cornuta. Next base: position 15,071,476 of record JAHKQU010000008.1, on the reverse strand, counting down.
TATCAGCAATGGAGCAATGAAGACTAGATATTTGGACCGCCCTATTTTTTTTTTGTAATGATAAGAAAAATAGAATTATGTTGATGTTTAGCAAATTCAGCAACAAACATAGCAACTTCATATTGTATCTAAGATAAAATATGTCATCAAGGTTTCTATGCTTATTCAACCAGGTCATTTCTCCATACAGACTCTTTTTTGTAGATATAAAAGAAAAATAATACTAGGTGATATTTTACCCCATAACTATCCGAGTCAATAAAAAATAATAATGTAAATTTCTGTTTTGTCTTAACGTTAAGAGGCTCGAAATGTTTGTATTTTACCATACATTTAATTCCCAGTTCCCCATGCAAATTCAATTTAGTTTTATAAAATACATACGTTTAATAACGACAAGTTGATTCAACATTTTGTGACTTACTGTTTTTGTTTGAAAATATCTCGTGTCTCACCATGCTCAGCTAAACCAACCAGTCATTAAACGAAATAGCATTATGACCACCCCTAACATAGACCACAGCTCTTCGGAGATAGCCCCCTAATAATGGAATACGCGTTGACTATGGGAAGCAGGCGTTTGACTATTGCGCAACTCTTCATAAGAGTAACATAGTAAAAAAAAACCTCAATTCTGCTCCAAAGAACCGTTCCTACTCTTATCGCGGGCGATCGACTCCTAATGTTCCATTTACTCACTCCGCGTACACGACTTGTAAAACACATTTATTGCCCCTTTCCAATTTCGCCTTATTTTGAAGCAAGTACTTCCTCCTCTGTTCACGACGTGCTTAAAGAGTCGAGCGGTTCCATTTGGTTTACAGAAGATGCTACTTCAAGAATTGATTACTGCCTACTTGAAATCAATTAAGAAGAGATACTAGAAAAGGAAAACATCTTTACCTAATAAATTAGATAGCAGTGGCTGTGAAACTAATTCCAACAATTTTATACCGAGAAATGTATGTGTTTATTTAGGATATATATTTTACTCGCTTTGCGCCTTTTAGAAGGTTTACCTAACTGGTAACATTTAGATTTTTCGACCCAGCGCCTTGCCTCGATCCTTTCTGCGACCAGGATTATAGCTAGTTCTCAAACATTTAAACGATATCAATTAAACTTAGAATTCGGTTTTTTCGTAATTAGTAAACATTTTTCCAATTTTTTTTCTGAATTATGTTTCATTGCCGATATAGATCAACCCACTAAAAGAAACTAAGTGAATATATAAATAACATACTGTACACATAAATTTGTAAAATTATTTCATTCTTTATCTATCACGTGGCATATTTTTTATTTTAGATATAAACGTTTTGAGATTGAATACGAAAATTTATAGACATTATTCACGTCAAAAACTAAACAATATTGAGGTTAAAACGCGAAGCAAATTATCGTTCAAATACATTCCAACAATTTTATGTTTATATCCACACAACTTTATATCTTACATCATAAGGTATTAATTTCAGTCGCATGAAACGGATCCGCTGAAGCAAACACATTACGCGAGCTTTCAGCAGCTAAATGGAACACGAGGGAATATTTCTCGCTACCGATATCCGATATAATGAAAACATTAAATACACACAGTACAGATTAATGGCCGAGAAATACTTGTATAAGAAATGTCGGGTCAAACTTGGGGTCGTTTGTAGTATATATGTATATTAATTGTAAATACTTAACCAGTGATATCAAAATAATTCGATATAGGTTTAAAATATAACGCTATATTAGTGCACCATTTCCGAGGTTTATAATGTGGATTTGGTCAATTTCAACGTTTCGATACAAAGAAATGCCTAAAGCTGTGGCAGATTTTTATAATTACATTCAAGCTCATTTTCATCGGCTAATGAGAATGAAGTGAAAAAAACAAACCCTAAAAAAAACCTTTAAAAAGTAAAATATTGAACAAATTCCAACAAAAGAAGTAACTTCTGAGCCGTATTTAAAATTCCAAATTAATCCGAAAACTTTCTAATCTTTATGACCTCCTTTTTAGAACTTGCGCCTAATTGTTAAATACACGTGAAACAGAACTTTTAAATTATTTAATCGCAAACAATCCTTAAGGCATTACCATATCTCAGAATAGTTGAAAAATTGTTGTAACTATTTTCATAAAATATCTATACACATCTAAACCATTTCAGAGAATTAACTGAAACTACTCACTTTTATATTTATTGGAAATAGTTTGTAAAATTGATCAAAGCGATAATCGCACATTTATAAAGTCTATTTTATGAAAAAAATTGTAAAATTTTCATAGTTTATGTGCGGAATCGAGTAACCAAGTTTAATCAAATTTGTATATGTTTGTATTTATTCTCAAAAATCATATATTTAAAGTGTTGACTATTTTCAACCTTCTGTTTGAAGAAACTTTGAAGACGCATTGAAAAACTCGTAAAGCAAAAGTTGTCTAATTTGAAGTGTAGATAGAATAAATGTCCCCGTAAAAGGAAAGGAAAGAAAAGTTCATCTTGTATATTTTGCTCCTTATTGGTATCATGTACGAAAAAAGTAATTTAAATATTTCTGACCCCTTATGGCCACTCTTAGAACAGGTTTTTACCAAAATGTAGCCAAGTTTCTCCAAACGTAACAATAAATTACCGCTATTTAATTTGCCTCGGTGATAATAAATTTCTTTAAATTGATAATGTCATTTATTGTTATCAAATCTTCATGAGCCATTATTGTTATAAATAAATACAAGTCTATAATAAAGACAGATAGTGCGTACGGTATATTATAAAAGTGAGGTATTTTCGTGCTAGTGTGATTTGGCGTAGATTTTACCGTAAAACATTTGGTAAATATGTGCAATAGCCCTATATTTTTTTACTGTGAATGACACTATTTTCTATATGCCTTAAAAAGTTCATTTATTAAATAAATAATTCGAAATCTACACAACGGTAAAACTTGAACAAAATGTAGCAGACTTGCGTCTGACCTTTCCAGGCGCAAGTCTGGAAACGTAATGAGGTTTGGGTGTAGCATTTTAATTAAGAGCTTTCGCTACGATTCATTTACAAATGCATCGCACTGGCATCAAAACCTTCGTCCTAGAAACAGTGAGATAAAACATTCATGTTTTATAATGTAAAACTAAAATAAATACTACTTTATTTTTAGAATAAATGGTGATATTTTTATATTTCAAACATACACACATATATGTAATATTATTTATAAAATTGTATAATTGAGTTGTAGAGGTATTTGACTTATGTTTGATGATTATTTTTTAATAAAGGCAAATCGCCTGAAAAGTTATATATTTTTGTCGTCGTAATACGCAATTGAGATATCCGTAGCTTTGACTGATCGGCGATCATCTGGTGCACACATAGAAATAGTTAATGGCATAGAAGCGCCGTAAGCGAGCTACAGCGGATATGACAAAATCATGACACGAGCGTCAGTTGAAAACCAATACCGCTCCGATGTCTGAAAATGGAAACGCTCGGCCGTACGGAGAATTGACTTGGCTGTCTACTCAACTCAAGTGGTCTGTGGGCGCACATATAATCGGAAACCGCTATGAATTTTGATATGTAGTCTCAACAAATCACTAGTTTCAACAAATTCAGGTAGTTTACACCAACAATCATGCGTTAATCAGCAAAATAATTATATCGGAAAAATGTATTTCAATCACGAGAAAAATGATTTGCAAATTTAGTAAAAAATGGCGATATGTTTGTCCTGGTGGGGCGCAAAGGTGCGAAGTGAAGCGTAGGATCGAGGAGAAGGCGGGCTTGGTACTGACTACTGACTGGCTGTTCTCGACCTTGGCCACGACTTAGGTAAGTATTTAACCTAGATATGGTCGGCCTGGTATGACACAGCGGACAGAATAATCAATCATCAGCGAAAAATAGCAATGATTCAATTATAATCTATTTTAATAATAACCTATTTTAATATGAATCTTTTTTTCGAAAATATATTTTTTTCTGTGATTCCGGTTTAGTTGATAATATCTAAAAGGACAATCCTCAATCCTCTAAAAGGACAGTAGTGACTCTAAATATATCCTTTAGGTATGACGGTAACAATTTGAATCATTTGCGTGCGGCATTGGTTAGGGTGAATACAAGATCTGGTAACCGCTCTACCACAGAATATATAATTGTTGGTACTACTTTAATGCGTCCTGGTTCCTGACAAATCAGAGAAAAAAAAGTTGTGCAGCACCTTCATAAGTCTTTCCGAGTTTAGCCGAATGAGCGTGTCGCAATTAGACGTGTGCGTTATAAGGTGACACCGTTTAAATCACCCTATTATTCTAGCGTCAACAAATAGCCGCGTTCTGAAGCTGGTTAATAGCGGTCCTGAAATAGCGTTCGACAGTTGGCCTCTTATTTTTTAACCTGTCCGGCCAGACTTCATCTTCAGTGACACGGAAATATCGTTTAAACTGACACTATGACAACGAGCACGGTGACGAGTTCAGATATAAATCACACAGTTACTTTGTAGGCGTTTGAGTAATAGGCTATTTTGAAATCGCGTATAACTAACCTTACTTATATGATTATAGCATTAACGCCCACTGCTAGTCGCTGAATCGCACTGAGATTCATCCACTGAGTAGGAAAAATAGGTATTTTACTTCAAAAATTATCCTTATAGGCAAAACGCCCATATTAAATATGTCGTGGTGGAAAAGTCACCGTTTGCCCAAAACAATGTTTATCGCAGCAGGTTTGTGGAGTATTTTGGATAGAAAGTGAGCAGAGGGCGGGTAGGACGCGGATAAAACGACAATTGGAATTTATGCCGATGCGATGGAAGCGGAAATTAAATTTCCACTGGACTATAAATCGACTGGCGAGCGGAGCGTGAAAAGCGTCCGTTGGGGCCGCGCAGTGTCAACTGGGATTCGTTTCTATTACAACTCCATACACTAATAATTACCTACCTATTTTAAATGCTCGTTTGGTGACTGATTCCGGAAACGATATTTTTTCTTTTCATTTAAGTATTTGTTTTAATTCTAAAAAAAAACATAAAATAAGTATGCAATGTATAATTCAAATAATAAAACCATTAGGCATTAAAATATAATATTTAACGACAAATGTTCTTATTTGGCCCGCGTGGACAGGACCTACTTGGTTTGTATTAAAACAAAAGACAACCTAATTATTTAAATTTAATTAAGCGTTTAGAATTAATTGAATTAGACAGACAGCGAAGCCACACCACTAAATTTACGATTTTACCATTTAGATACTGAATTCCTGATGGGTATTATTAGCCCTTTAAATTTAACAGTTTCATATAACGTGTCAGTTTAGAGTGCTCGATTGAAACTAGGTTTATGTTTTAGCTACGATGATCTTGTTGTCCACGGCACGGCATTAGTGCATTCGTTTTCGAACAAATGCTGTCGTTACTATTCAGTTGGCGAATGTGAGCAGCATATTGCTGCCACGAACAAATGGTTCCGTCATATTTATTAGCGGGACATGTTACCAGCTTACACTAACAGATTTCATTTTTTTATTTATTTATTTCATTCGTATAAACCAAAATATATATAGTAATAGTTCAATGCCTATTTAATGTAACCAACAAGCGACCGCCACCTACTGCACTGATGTTCCCTGCCTTCTTAACTAGACACCGTCTGTACCAAAGAAGGCAGTGACCGTCGATTTTTGTTAACTGACATTATTTCGCTATTAAACTAAAAGGAAAAATTGAAAAAATTACATGTGCAAATAAACTATAAGAATAAATATTCCAAATTTGTAAAACATTTGCACAATAAAAGTTATAAATTTATATAATACATAAGCGAGTATAAATACACACATATACAAATTTATATATCGGTATATATAAAAGTATATGTACCACATATATATATATAACATATAAAGGAATATACAACTATATATTTTATCAGTAAAACAGATAACAATGGGTATCTCTAGTAAAGCGTGATATTATAAATAATTGTATATTACAATTGTCGAGTTCAATTAAATACACTAGATTGGCTATTGATTGCCGTCCAACATCCATTAACGACTTATATAACATTTTTGCCAACTTGTGTGAATTTTTAATTTTAAGAGATTCAGGAAGTATGTTATGAATTTTGGGGCCTATGTACTTAAGAGATCTCTGCCCAAATGTGGTAGTCATTTTTGGAACTTGTAGATGGTCGTTAGCAACTGCTCTAGTATGGTGGCTATTTTGAACCTTATCATGCAACTGCCTAATATCTAATATATTCAATTCTGTATATAGTTTATCAGAGTGATATATATATATATAAGGCAGTTTCATTATTGTTTTAATGTTCTGTATATAGTTTATCAGAGTGATATATATATATATATATATAAGGCAGTTTCATTATTGTTTTAATGACAGCTCTTTGTGCTACTTCTAATGGTTTAAGATTGGTTTTGACACAATTTCCGCACCCCACTATACCATAGCTAAGAATAGACTGGCACAGAGCGTAGTAGACTGATTTGATAGTACGAGAGTCCAGAATATTCCTCAGGTTTTTAACAGATGGATAGTAACTTTTCTCATATAAAATGTGGAAAGTTACTTCGCACATTCGCCTCGTTTTTTTATGAAAAATATAACCGACTTCGAAATAAATCTTAAACAAAAAAAAAAAATAGAAAATTATCCAAGAAACTTCTTATTGTTGGTAAACAATTAAAAAACGATCCTCTAAAGGTTAAAGTCAGTGCAGAAACACATTGTATGCAACATTAGTGTAAACCATTTCTCTGCGCGGACTTCATAGTTTTAGAGGATAGATTTTTTTATTGTTACACCAAAAATAAAAATCTTTTGTTTTATTTTTATGGTTTTTTTTCACTGTTAAAGAATAATTATTACCCAGTGCCAATATAAACAGAAACCAGATGAAAGGAAGCTTCGAACAACGTAATAATATATCAAATGTATAAAATAAATGTAAATTCTGAGCATTATTAATAATCGCAACGCCTGAAAATACTAAGCCCTCTCGCTGAAAAGATCCGCGCGTTGCCTGCGTGGCGCCAAACAAGCGTCCGATGAATATTTACACAATTATTCAAATAGCGTCCACTTACCGAGCGGTAAATAACAAAAGGTTCACTCGAGAAACGCGAAGTTTCTCGAAATGAGTGTGCGGTTTTTTTGTTCAGTGGGTGACGCTCTCACCGTATTATGATAATGAAATCGACGAGAACGACGGACGACTGGCGTCTGGGCTTGGGCGGGAGACGAGGGATGAGGGGCGACAGGGGGACGGGGAAGAACGTGAGCTCATGATCATTCGAGGGATTATGGACACTTTTGTCACGATAGAAAAATGGATACATAGGTGTGAATGTAAATGTTTGCTGATTGAACCACCATTTTTGCGAACATTCTGTGTTTGACAAAATAGATAGTTCTTAATTAGTTTTTAATACCGGGTTATTACGAATGATAGAAAGCATTTAAAAAATGCATTTAAAGCATTTAGAAAACATTTATAAAATTGGTTATTACGCAAATACAATTTATAATCTATTATATCATTACAACTATCAATACCTGCGTTTTGAGTCAGTTAATATTTTAACGCATGGTAACATTTCTAAGAAGGGTGTGGTGCTGTTATCTTAAACATTTTTGATTGCTAAGAATCTCTCCAAAGAGCAATTACGTACATGTTAAAAAATCTCCTTTAGTAGAAAGGGTGAAACGGATATGACTCAATATTAAAAAATACCTCTACGCTTATGCTGCGGGTTCTTCTTTGCCTACAAGAGAAAACGCGAGAAATTCTCTTATTTATTGTGTTTATTATATATGTTTGTATTAAGATTTGAATGGTATGCTAGAACTAGCTAAACGGCTAAATTATTATAAAGCTGCAACATTTTGAATTACAAGTATAAATCGTTAAATAGGAATAAAGGTAATTCGAAATTGTATGAATATGCACTTATATTCATACAATTTCACATAATAATAAGTAATATAGGATTACTTTTAATTACTTTTTACGTACGTGACACCCGTTTAAGGCCCAAATATTTTTCCTAAAATAAATAAATAAGGGTATGATAATGTAGAAAGTAATAATAAGAATATTAGGATATGATATAAATGCTTAACAAAAAAAAATAATCACAAAAAAAGTAAAAGTGTATATTTATTATCTGCATATTAATAATACACTTACTCATGATTCGGATTTAACTACTCCACCATCATGTTTCCACGAAATCAGGCAAATACAGCTCATACCAGCGTTATAAATGATTTGCATTCCGGCGGTAAATCAAGCGACAGTTAATTTAAGCTCGGCATACCGCGGTCGGCATGTTGCGCTGCGCTGCGATTCGCCTTAATCATCTTATTAGCATCCGACGCAGCCAGGAACTGAAGCTGCGGAAATTTCCCAGACGATTCTGCGGATTAATCGGTTTATAAATATAATAGTGTTCTCATACACCAGTACCTTTGGCTTCGGAGATATGTTTGCGCTTGGAACATTTTGGTTAGATAATTTAGGATTGTTACAAAACGATTAATCTTCATTGAAGTTGGTAAAATGGCGGCAATTATTAAACATATATTAATTAATTATATTAATTATATTTTACATTTATTTTTATTTTGATCTTAAGTTATCGAAAATTAATACACATGTCTAAGACTCCGTGCTAAATATTTTCTTTAGACGGGCGGACAGGCGAAAATGCACTGTCGTATGAATAGTCGCCTTAGTGCGTTACTAAGCATGCGAGTGACCACTAACTAAAAGATAATGTACTCGTATGCGCTCTCACTATGGACAAGATAGATAATTTTTTGAAAAAAAATATTTATAAGTCCCTTTTCTCATACACATTTTCTCATAACCTTTGAAAATGTCATTAAAAATATAGTGGCTATATATTATCTATTCAACATCACTTAATTAAAGTCCTATACACACACACACACATATATATATATATATATATATATACCATTATACATACACATTAACACACTGTTGCATTCTGTACCCTAATATACTCACAGATTATAACACTATTATCACTTATAAGTTGAGATGCTAGGTCATTTTGTGAAACATATATGTTAAATTGGAGATGCTTGTAGTTGGCTTAAGTTGCTAATGAATGTATTTTTATGTAACTGTCATTGAGTATAGCTGTCAGCATTTCTAGAATTAAATAAATAAATAACTTTTACAATTTTGTGTAGGTATTGACATTTTTGAGGTGTCTCAATAAATGAGTAATGTTAGTTTCAATGCTCGATTAACAAACAAATCGCTAATCTCTCTGCTGCTGATCGACCCCAAGTAGGAAGCAGCCATCTGGCCCACTGCGTCACTAGGTAGGTTCGTATAAGAAGTTATAATGAGATCTCTACGCTCCTTCATATATAACATGTTTTTGAAGAACTAATTAACAAAGTTCTCGTTAAATAACCTTTCGCATCATTAGGCATTTTAACTTTAAGCTAACTTGTTTCTGTTATGGAAGCGACCCGGGGTTCAAAATGTAATTTGCCAGTCTAATTAATGCTCCTAAAGTCCCGTGACTGCGCCCGGACCACCTTGTCAATATTTCAAGGTTTCTCTGGAAACTCGCTTAATTCATCGTAAGGAATTTTACTTTTACCTCTGCACAAAATGTCGTACTATATACATAATAACCTCTTTTTTTTTAATTTTGTAAAGCTAATTAACCATAATTTACAATTGCGTAATTTTCTTCAGTTAAATTATACAAAATTTTTGACTAAAGAATAGGGTATTGCATGGAATTATAAACAAAAAAATATAAATTGAGTATTTAAATATGAATAAACCAAATAAACATAAATTTAAAGCCATAAATAAAATGAAAAATTAGAAATGCATAAATGAAAACATTAGAAAGCAATTAAATTTGGTTATTAATTTAACAGGTTTCTTCATGTATTTTTTTTCCTTCGTGCACAACAAAAAAATAAATTAAATGAGCAAAAGATAAACATAATTCTTTTATAATATATACAGAAAAAAACACTGTCAATAAAAATTAAGAAAAATATTTTTTAAAAAATTGGTATAACAACTAAATATGATTATGAATACGGTCTCGGACGAAATATTTTACGCTGATATATAATATCATAGAGGTGTAAAAGAATGCAGATTTTTTGTCGTATCCGTCGAATAGACGGAAAGATATTTATGGGAGAATAAATATTTATTTGTCGCCAAAACAGTAGACTTAATTCTAATATAAATGGTTTTTTTTATCTAAATATATCAGACGCTCTCTATTACATGAAAGGGTGTATATATGTGTAAATATATTCTACAAAATTCGATAAACGTAATGGTGGAAATGTATGTTTTAGTAACCTGTTTCAAATTTGATTTACTTACCTAAAAACCTTTAAAGCGCAATAAATTTAATGTAATTTCTTTATTCGTGTTTTAAAAAGTGCAAACCAAACCTACTTTTTTGTAACAATATTTTTTTTATATATTTTATGCTGTAATAAAATATGACTCACTTTATTTGAAGCATTTAGGCACCTTTTTCAAGGTTTCTTTGGGGTCGAAGGAGCGTTCTTTTCTGAAGATTACAAAATACTGTTTTTTTTTTTTAGTTTTGGGCATTTACCTTATTTGTAAGATGTCTGTGTTTTATCTATATGAGTAAACACAATAAACTTTCCCCACCTGAAAAAAGAGGTTATGGAATTAAGCCTTTTTAAATAAACCTTAAAGTTTGTAAACAATAATCTTAAGGAACATAATTTGTTTTTTTTTATCCTGACTTATTTTGTTTTTTTTTTAATAACCGAATCAAATAAAACTCAACTAATTACTTATCAGTAGAACAGTCCTTGATAATATATTTTACTCGCTAATAAATTGTAAGAGTCGGTTGATTGGGATAAGAATATCAACCTTTCAGGTTGCGGTGGTGCGACTGCTCTGCTAAATTTATGCTCAATGCGACTTTCAGATTCCTATCTTTTCCTGATACAAAGCCAACCGATCCGTATGAAATTGGAAGTGGAAACAATAACCCAATACAGTCCCTAGGGAACAACGAATCTGCTCCACATTCCCAGAAAGTAACTAAGCCCTCTTTTGAATATATGACAGGCTTATCGTTATCGACTATTATACAAACAGTTTTACAGAAATACATATCCTACCCACAAAAAAAAACTACTAATGGACTAAAATTCTTACATTTAATTCTGTTCTTAACATTATTTTTTAAATTTTAAGTATTTTTTTCAAGTACGCCTATAACTTTATTAATCTACTACGGTATGAATTAGAAATTAGTTTGTCGATAGTCTCGTGATAGGTTAGTAATAGTATTCTGTTAATGGGTTTTATAATTATCATCGAAGAAATAATTTATAACTGATATAAACTGCTGATAATTAATTAACTGTTTCACACAAAAATAAATGTCACTTGCGCGTAATAGGGTTTCATTCTTTGCCCGAAGATACCTACTCAAAAAGGAATCATAAGGCAATGACAAGGCGATCTGTGGCATATCATTTCGTGATGAACCCTGTAGATTTACGAGTGTCTGTTCGGGAATCATTTCATAAGCTTCACGTAGTTAGTGATTAAATTCGGTGGGAAAAACCGTCAGCAATGATATCAACCTTGTAAAAACCTCAACCTCAACCTTGTAAAAACCTAGTCTAATCACCACAAAAAAATACAAATACATTTTTGTACTCGTAGCTTCAGTGTTGCTACAAATACATTGATCGTACAGTAAACAAAAAAAAAAATGAATATCTAGGTAGTTCACAGCTGTCAAAGAGTTTGTTTTACTGAAACAGGACCGAAAGGAAAGGCGTACCTGAAGAAAAGTGGCAAAAAACTCTGCGGTTTGCGTAAAATAATGGATACGATTTACCTTAATAGCCTGCTCGGCGAGGGCAACTACTTACTGGTTGGTAAAGTCATTAGGGTCGAAGGAACGTTTCTTCCTGAAGAAATGAAGATGTACTGGGGTCGTTGTCTCCATTAGGAAGATTGAAATTTACGAGTGTGGTCATTCGAAAGGGAGCCATAAAAAAGTCAACGAATACATTTAAAATGGGTTAACTAGTAGTATTCATGGTATATTCAGTAAATTTCTGATTTATGAACTTATGTTTGGATAAGTATTACTTTCTAGTTAGGTTTAATAGGTACACATGCTAGTATATTGATATAACGATATCGAGGTAGTTCAGTGGGAGAATGCAATCGAATACAGAGGAGAAAACATATAATATGAGTCAGTCATTTAATCTTGCTTTAACGGACCAAAATAAAGTTTTTTGAGAATCAACGTCTAAATATTTGTATGCGTTTGAATACTTGTATTTGTATTTGAAAAACATGCACCTACAACATATCGTAGGGCCGATTACATCTATTTATTATATGTCACACAATCAGATAGAATTGGGGGAGTCCAGTGCCTATTCTTGCCCTATTGACCTATCGATATTTTCGTGGAGTTGAACTAAAATACATCCCTACCGCGACAAAGTTTTACAAATGTACCTCCCCATACGACAGACGAGCGTTGCTCGATCTGCGCTTCATAAACGCTATTTTCAAGGACACTATTAATTGCCCCGATCTTTTGAAAGCCTTTTCGATCAATGTACCGTCGTTGCATCGTACCCGTCATTACAATGTTTTTAAAATACCTTCATGCTCCTCAAATAACGCTCTACATTTGCCGACACTTCGGTTGCAAAGTTATTTTAATGAAACTATTAACTGCTTCGATAAATTGACTCTGAATAAATCGCAATTTAAAGTGTTCAGCAATGATCTATTGTGTAAAAATAATAGGGAAAATTAGCTGTTCTAAATTCGTGTAAGTAGATATGTATATATAGATATAAAATGGTTTTGTTATTAATGTTAATATTTTTTGCCAGTAGAAACACATTTTTAGTTTTATATAGGTTTTTATTGTTCAATCAAATGTATTTTTTGTATGTTACTTTGTAAAACTGTTGGTTTCTCCAACACAAAATATAAATGAATATAATATATAAAAATAATTATTAAAATAGTGCCGTGGCAGCCGAACGATGTGGCACAGGAAATAAAATTTAAGTATTGGTCATTCATTTTGAATTCTACGGCTAGTAAATGTGTTACTGCCATTAGTAGAACGGCCGCAGTGAACGCTCGCAGCTTCGGAAGGTGTGATAGTGATTGTGAAATGCGCCCCGCGGGTCCCGTTCGGACCAGCAGACGTCTCGCCGACCTCTGTGCAATAATTGTGTTGCGGCACTCAGTGGCGGCACTATGCATTGTAACGTGTCCAAAACGGTAATATGCTGATGCATATTAAAAAAATGCATTAGTGTTAGGATGCATACACATCAGGGTTTGTTCGTTGATGTAATGAAAGTACTGAAAATTCAAATAAAATGAAATATATATCCAGTTCAATGCCGTCAACAACGGTGTTTATTTCATCATAGTTTTTATTACAATCAAAATAAGCAAGGACCCATTAGTCAGAGACTGACCAAGGATCCATTTATTTTTATTACAATATTTAAATTGAAAATTAGCCTCGCCTTCCAGTTCTCTCACGTACGCATCATCTCGCATCACATATGCTCGTGATGTCACGAGCACAGTAGTGACAGTACAGCACAGTTTTTACACAGCAAAAACTTTGTAGACGTTCGCGAGTGTGATTTTTTTTATTAAGACCATTAAACATAAAAGCATTTTGTAACAAAATATAAATAAAATGTATTTAGCTATCAATAAAATACCGATAAAGCCAATATTGTTATTTTTTTATTTTAGAAGATAACCTTTACGAACGAAGTGACTTCATACTACTGTACGTCTAACGAAACCCTTGACTTTCATCGGCGTTCAGCTAGAATAGGGCCATGGTTAGATTAGGGAAGCATTGCTGCAATAATGGCTGCAATATATCGTGCTAAAAACATTTGCTTTTTTTATTTCTATTTTAAAAGGAACTTTTACTACTAAAACTTTGTTGGGAAGGATAGGTTTAAAAAGACTTTAACTTTTTGATTTGAACTATATACCCAACTCAAATTTGGGTAGTTCTAACTACTCAATTATATAGATAATGGATACACCAAATGATTTTATATGGCACCGCGGCGCGCCTCTGCCGTCGCCATATTCATCTTGAAGGAAATTTTCCTCTGCCGGTATTCCAAGTAAAGTGCAGCGTCATCTCGTGGCTAACGAAGAAACCGGGGAAGATTTGTGGCGCCCCAAAGTCCCACTATCCCATTTCCTCGTCCATTTCGAATGTGTGCTTAGAAACCTCTCCTCGTTATCTACGAATCTAGAAATATGAAAACATAGATGTTTTAATATAATTTTAGCTAGGTACAATATCTGTAGACACTTTATCCGTAAATTAATTTTTTTAAACGTATAATGAAACAGCTTTGCCCTGCATTTTTATTTTTATTATTATCTATAAATATTAAAAGTATTCATCCCGCAAATCGTCAATTCTTTTGTTTAAAAGTACCTAATATGCAAAATTTAGACAATAAAATAACGTATCCCCTAGATAACTTATCTAGGAATCCGTAAACGCTATTAACGTTAATATTTTTTTATGGGTTTGTGGATACATTGCCGATACATTGCCGATTGTGCAATTTGATAGTTTACTCTGTAACTTACTAATTAGTTGAGTTGTTTTAAAGCACTGATAAAGCATTCGGATATGATATTTTATTTACATTATAATTTGTCATTTAACTCAAAAAAAGACGTTTATCTCGATATGTATACCATCAAGCTCCTGTTCTTTTACTAGAAGAAGATTCTTAAATTTTGTTGTAATGACACCTTTCTAATTTTATAATTATGTGGTTAAAACTTGGAGGTGAAACTTGGTGATTTTAGAGATAAATTTAACTAATAGTTACTGTAATAACTAACTAAAAAAAACTCATCTTTCAGTTTATAATCCGCATAATTCAGGTAAAAATAAATCTATAAGTCTAAATCACATAGTCGGTTTTTCGTTTTTTTTTTGTTTCAATGAAAGCGACTCTGAGCCGTTTTTGCTATGATTTGTTGAACCGTCACATTTCTGTTTCATCCATTTCGCACATGACTTATTAAATCATTTTCCGTTTCTTTTATTCTTGAGTTGATTTAAGAGAATCGCTTTTCCGTCCGACGCCAAACAGGTAACATCCGAAATATAGCGAGCTTTGTTCAATCAGGAAACTCCCTTTGACGTCAGAGCAAAAGCGTTACAGTGCTGTTGTTTATGTTTATGTAATTTAATACTTTTCTGTTTTTCCAAAACTCAATAGCTAAAATCGCTTACAGCTTTGTATGATAGAGTTAGTGTCAGTATGCATGCATACCTAAAATGTAAATGATAACCTTTGTTGTCAACACTATACTTATAGCGGCTTCAGATAGCTAACGGCTAGAGAAATTAGTACTCTTAGACAAAGCGTTTTAACTCAAGTTATCTTTTACATTTAGCGGATAGGTTTAAGATTCAATCATTTTATGATTTAAAAATGCAAATAATATTGAAATAACGAACATTTTAATAAGCAATCTTCCAAATCAAGAACCCTGCATGAAAATTGGCCATTCTTACACTTTTTTTGAGACATGACTGCACACAACTTAGGTTAGGCTAGATATACGTGCCACGATACAACTGTGCTGCAAGCCGGCCGACTGCGCGCATCAGTTCACGAGGATTTAGTATCCGTACTATAGGATCAGGTACCTCGTAATATCATTTCTACGCAATGCGAAGCGTAGCTCCCATGCATCGACTCCAAAAGCGAAAAGCGAGGCTTTGTGATGTCAGATCTCAATGATTTCACCGCTGACTTTAGAAAAATACTAGGTAATGACGGAATTTTAAAATTCAAAATAATAGAAAAGTTATGTTTAAAAATATTTTAAATGTTTTCGGGCGCTTTTTGTGCGAATTTTAGAAAAAGAATGATTTAATTTTTGTTTGTAGAAAATAGATGATTGAATTCAATAGATTTGTCTTGTTAGTGTATTTCTGTGTTAAACATCGATGTCTAACTCTCTCTAACACGAAATAAAACAAGCCTTCAAGCCATCGAATATTTTTAAAAAGTTAACATGCTAGTAGACAGATTCTAAAGTTTTGGTCTGGTTTTTTTTTCACAAAATGACTTAGAAAAGGGTTGCTAAAATACATAAAGCCAACGACCTAAAAAAACAATGGTTTCTCTTTCTTTAAAAAAGTACAAAATAGGGCATTTTTCGAAAAACTGCTTTAAATCCTAAATTCGCGGAAGTGTCCGCTACCTAGTGTCAAATTTTCAAACTAGAGAAATGGTAATTAAACGGTTGAAGATTTATTGCAATGAGATCATTTATTGATCCCCGACCTTGTTTTAAATGCAGGGTTAAGTTTTGTTTATTTTATTTTGTATTTTAGCTGCTGAATTGCTGGAGTTCGCATTTCTTGCATTCGCGATTGGTATTGATTGAATCACAAGCCGTAACCGAAAGAGGATCAGCTGGCGTGGTATTTCTTTCCCGGAAATCATAACACCACGAATTTTGATACGTCATCTTTACAAATCATAATTAAAATCTCAGGGACACTTAAGTGGATTTTGTTTCGGAACTTTCTGTATGTAGTTACGATTAACGGGTGTGAGCTTAATATCTAGAAGAGACTTTCCTTGCAAAAACTGTATTATAAAAAATAATCTCATAATAGGTACCTATAGCCTAGGTAGGTACTTCATTTTTATGGACACATAAAATGAAATAAACGCTCCCAGCTCTACTGCATTTACCCCTCGCACCAATCCACCCCCACTCCGAAATTGCCAGCTGGAAATCGGAGAAAGCGCCCGTAGATTCCACCTTGATGGCTTTCGCAAACGAAACACATTTAGAATTGGAACCGCGCGTGAAAGCGGTGGTGCATTGGCAAGCAAACCACGCCCGACCCCCACCCTCCGCCCCCACGGCCCCCGCCCCTCAACCATCACGATGCGTCGCTTCAAAGCTTATGGATGGTGCTTTAACTTCAAACTGCGACTGATTTATCTCTTTGCCAATTGAAAACTGAATTCAAGCAACTGAATTTGGATACGAAAATATATTTAGTAGCCTTAAAAATATATAGCTGATGTCATCAACACGAAAATAAGAAAAAAAATATGTCTGTGTCGGGGCTCATGGTTAAGATATGTTTACATCAGTGGTCGTTTGTGAAGGTAAAGGAATATATTTTTATATTCTATTATCATAATTAATTTATTGAATTTCCAAATAATATATGTCCAATAACAAATATAAACCTCCTAAAACGCAGCCGATAACACTCTATTTAAATAAAAAATGACAGTTGTTTAGTAAGTGAATACCAATCTCCCCGTCCAGAAGCATCAGCTCGCATCGTGTACGCTCATAACATTACGATGAGCGTCACTCACAGCTCGATCAAATCGATTCACACCACCCCGTAGGCTTCCGCCCATAAATGTTCAGATGAAGAGGGGAACAACTATATTTGTATTAATTCAATGGCCACTGAGTGAGAATCTTAAGAAATTGTAATTTTTGTCAGTATTTCTTTTAGTCAGCTGAGAGGGTATTTTTTATGTAAATTCGAATACTAAAATTATGTCGGTTTCTTGGGGAGAAATTATGTGGACGCTGCTGGCAAAATGATCAGCTGCATTCAACGCTGGTATAAACAAATTGGGGAGAAGGGGGAACTCTCGGGTCTTCGATGCTGTATTCATTTAATGGCCATAATGTCACACCCGACCACCACCCGTGACCCGTTACACCAAACGGTGAATAGCGGATCCGTTTCATCGTATAAAAACGAGACATCTGGCATTGAGTTAGTTGCCTGGGATTGTCCTTTTAGGTAAACGTTTAGGCACACATTAAATAAAAGACAAAAAGCAACCGAGCCAGATAGAATAAAAAAACAGTTACTTTTAAAAACAAACACTTAATTTTTCTATAACATTTAAGTTCTTAAGTTTAATTATGTTTGCTTAATATATCTTTTCTAAGGATATTGTTATACCGCCAGTCAGTCTAAAATGCACCCCTCTATCAGCGATCGACGCAAGTTACGGGTTCGTAAAATAATAATACTTGGTCACCATAAATCAGTTTCGCAATAACCAGCGAGGTGCGATAAGCTCTTAAACAACGGTTGCGAGGAAAGTTTTTCTACATATGAAATGTTGACAGGAAGGCCGCTACTTAGATAAAAGACTCTTTTATTGAGATAGTTGAGATAAACTACTGGTGGTTACTACTGCTTTATACGAATGATATATTTTTATTATTTACTAAAATTAATATGTCTAAACGTACTAAAAAGTTTATGATGTGAAACGGCCGTAAAAATAATAAAATGATCAAAGTTCGTTAACTTCGGTCTGGCATAATTCGGGCGTTGTTACGAATTTATATTTAGTCAAAGTGGAAAGTGGCTTATTTGGAATCGATTTTAAAAGATATTGATTCATTTTATAAAAAATATATATTTAAGTCTACTATGTACGTTATGATGGTTATGATGGTATTAATGTTTCATCTTAAAAGTACCCTTTCTAGTCGTAAAAAAATATTAAATTTAATTAATTTTGAAGCATTTAGTATCTAACCTATCAATTTACTTTCGGCTTTGTTTAGTAGGACAATGAAAAAATCGTGTTGAGCGATCGTTTATAGTGATCAAGTAATAATTTTGTTAATTAATTGTATGTATAGCACTGGGATTTTGAATTTGAAAAAAAAAACACATCGCCGTAGGATTTATTTAACACAACATGAAAATTTATAATATTGAAAAACTCTATTAATTAATTTAAAAAATGAGACAAAATAAAATTGAAATACGCCGTCAATGTTGCCCGTTTTTAGTTGTAATGCGAAAACTCTTAAGTACTGATTGGTGTTAACATTTTACAGATTTTAATTTACTGTTTTGTTATCTACTTATTTCTGCATCATCATGTTATTGGTAGAACAGTATCTTCAAATTAAACTGTATTTTCTATATCACCATACACATAGAAACTCCAAACATCTGTAACGTGTCCAGATTACACAATATCATTAGGTAATTCTGAACTATACCAAAATTTTCCTTTTAAAGTAACAAAAAAATATTATTTTCTAAATGTGTTATTTTCTCTGATTTTTTGATCATTTGTTGTTATAATCATTGGAGCATATCATCTAATGAAAATATCATCCGCAAGCTGCCAGTTGATATAACAATAATAGTTTCCCTAATAGATCTTTGACAGTCATATGATAGATTGTTTAGGTGGACATAATAACACTAGTTGTGTTGTATGTATGCTAAAATACGTGTAGATAATATTAGCATCGTGTCACTTCTAGTTTGCCTTCCCTGAGAAGGGAATGACCCCTCGCCTAAGTATCCCTCATCATGCAGATTACGTCGACCCGCTTGGATACAAAATAAAGTTGACCCAATAAATAAAATTGTGAGGAACTTTTTTAATAAGAGCAAAACAGCAGCTGAAGGCTATTAGGCCTACCCGTCGGCTTTCCTCAAATCTCCTCTAGAAGAGGACGAAGGAGGGCGGGTCGCAGGGTTATTCCCGCAACACACGTTAACGCAGATGCTATGTCAGGTTAGAGCATTTTATTTTTATGTAGTTTTAGATGCTTTATTAAAACCCATACAATTTAGTTTCAAATTTCAATGTTAATGATGGTTATGATAGGTAAAGTTAATTAGCCAAGCTTGACCATCTGACCCTTTGCTAATTAATTGAAAAACTTCAATACGAAGTAAATGAAAGGCGATTCTCCAAAATGGTTTTTAGATAATAATCATCGTACTGAACATCGTAGAGCCAACATTATTTTTTATTTCATAGGTTGCACCAATGTATCAATTAAAATACCAGTGATTTTCTAAATTGTAACAGAATACAGCCTTTTTTTAATTGATTAATAATTTATTTTATAGAATCGTTTTTGAAATATATCTAAAAATGTTACCATTTAACTAAATTATATCATTTTCTTACATGTTAAATATTATTCCATAAAGTAAATAAGTACCTACTCACTTTGAATGCTATTGTAATACTGTGTTTAAATTTATTAATCATGAAAATGAAAATTGCATGTTTTTAATTGATACAAAACTAACGCAAACAGTCATGTCTAGTTTTAGAAACATCCCGATAAAAAATAAAATAAAATTTAAGAATTTTATTACGTACAAAATGCATGTCTAGATTGGTGTATGTTTCCAAATAGCATTGGCAGTATCCAGCGAAGCTTTGGTGGAAATGGAAAAGCTTCCACGTCAAAAGTTTCCCTCGATAAGTTGGTGATTGTGAATAAGGATAAAACTGACTAAGGCGAAAGTATCTAAAGAGAACTTCCTGGAATTAGGATCGTTCTCCTTAATGGAATTTCGGAGTTCACCTGAAAAATAATGGATTTATACGCGGATTTTTTTTTAACATACTCAACGCCGATAACCGGATATACGATAGGTGCCATTTCAAGTGTGGCATGTTGCTTATAATACCTCAATTCAAGAAAGGCATATACTAATCGTCGTTTTTTTCATTTTAGTTCGATTTTGACGTTTGATTGTTATGTGAAAAGTGCACGAGTGAATTGGAAGTGTTTTTGATGGATTTGGCACTAAATAATTCGAAGTTTATTTACAAAAGCCATGTCAATATAATATTAAAAACAAAACAAAAATTTTCATAGTAAATATTGTTTGCCAATTATAAGAAACGATAAATTAAACTAAAAAACGGGTGTCAGTCCCGTGTGGAATATTCCGTTTGGTCAACGTACTTCACTGATCGGGCGTCAACGCGTGGTCCGTGCGTTTGACGTACGGAGCTGAATGGAAAACATAATACTGGAATTATGTAGTTGAAAAAAATGAGTGGATTAGTTAGCGGCAGTCCTTAATGAGTTGAGCTTAGTGGTTCCGCTATTTGCCCATGGAGTTCTGAACGCAGTAAAATATTTTCGTTGCGGGTCATGGTGTTTGTCAACGCACCTCATGGAAGTAGCGAGCCCGCAAAGACAATGTTGTGTGACTGAATACATACAATCTACCATGATATAGATAAGGTATGTATTTTACAACGTACGGCATATTGGTTAACTGCCTACATTGAGAAGAGATATTGTTTCATAAGTATAAGGTGCTAAAAAAATCACAAATAGGCACAATCCAGAACGGATTGTTAACAAAGTATTTTTTTAGAATATTTATTTAACCTTGAATAGAAAACGATTTCGGTGGTAATTTCATTCATCAACGACTTCTTTTCAAGTTCAATATTATCATCATTCCCACTAGATATTTATATTATTGTCACTGTCAATTTAAAAAAGGATGATAGAATATGTTCATTTGGAGCCGGTATTCCTCCTCCTACAGGAATGTTAAATCGTTCTGGGATTTTCTGTATAGGCAGTGAGGAGTTATTGTAACACCGTGACGATTATATTATTCATCCAAAAAAAAACAAAAAACATGAATATACGCCTATCATCTTTATGTAAAATTACAATGTTGCAACCGTATTACCATACGATTGTTATTATAGGGTGTTACAATGTTCTCATATTACTTGTATACAGCAAAAATAATCAACAGCACAGATACGATACCGTAAAAATGCCGTGGCAAAAATACTCAGATTGTCCTTTTTTTCAGGAATGCAATTTGGCAGTTTGTTGGTCCGAGGGGAAATTCTGTATAACAGTATTCCCAATAAATTCCGTTCGCCGGAACATTTTGTGCCGACTCGCTCCGTTTCGGGGGATTTCAAGATATTTACGCAGATCCTACTCGATCACTGCAAATTGAATACAGCTGAATTTTCTGAATACGAAGTCTAAATAAATTACAATTCAAATTGGCAATTACGTCGAATTTAACATTTTTACGCACAAAAATATTTTCTTCGGGTGGTTTGCAAAAATTATTTCTATTGTAATAGCGGAAAAGATAATTTAAATTAAGTATTTTTTCCCATAAATTAAATAAATGATAAAATATTCTTATCTTCATAGTTTAAGTGGAATTCCATCGAAAATAATTCAGTGGCAAAAGCGTTTTCCTCAAAAAAAATTGTTATTTCATTTAAGAAAAACGCTGTATTAAAATAGAAGTTAAACTAAAACAGTAATATGTAATGCTTATTGCATCATTACTTCCTACAATGATGCTCAATCAAACAACCGTCTATTAAAAATAGCACTCAGTTAATCAGTTAATGGCTAACAAAGTTATGTCAATATTCGTATTAAGATAATACAGTAATAATTAAAAAAGCAACAATGCTAAAAAGACAATGGAAATATATATATATATATATATATATATATATATATATATATAAACTGAAAGTTCGACATAGGTATAAAGACATAATAAAATGGAGTTAACTTTCATTAAATTCTTTAAAATAATAGCAATGTTGTTTAATAAATGTCTATTAGAAATCGACTACAAAAACTCTAGTCATACTTATACCCAAAAAAAAAAGATTTTGACCGATACTGTCCCACGGCCTTGGCCAAGCGCGAGCGAGTAAACGAAAGAGCGAAATACATTAAGGGAATTTACACGATCGCTTTGATAAAATTAACAAATTTGGGCATGAAATATTTTTGCATTTTTTTTATAAACTTTCTTACTTGTACCTAATAGGAAACATAAAGACACCCTAAAGTATTCGGAAATGGTCTTGGGACATCCTGTATAAATACAAACAATAAATAAATAAATATAAAGAGACCAACACACTGACATGTTTCACACTGATCAATTATACTTCAAACTGATCAACTTTTGTTTTACAATGTGTCAAAAAAGTAAGTAAAAAACAGAAAAAAAAATCCTATTAGCATTCAAACGCATAGTCACTCCTTCTGACTGGGGCGGCGCGCGATCTTGTTCGCAACGATACGACCATTTTTGTATGGGAAAAATATGTCAAAATTAAGAAAACTTGTCGATAAAAATTTGGTGCGCAGAATAACCCCTTTAAAGTATGTGTATGAGAAAAAGTGAACACATAACCATACACCGCTGCTATTTTATCTTCGCACCGGAATTGATCGGTACCTAAGTGACCCCAGAATCAATGATGATGATATCATCTCCAGCCGGCCCCGCCGCGCGTCCCCCGAGGGGTGCCCTCTGCCCCCCCGAGCCATCCGTGGCCGACTTCTGAGGGAAACAAAAAGAAATCGGATACCTTAATTGTCCATCATTAGGACTCCGTTCTTCACGTGCTTCTGACCCATTACCGGGAAATTGGAGAGGATTAACGATTAGTGTCTCTCGCTCGCGAAATTGACTACAATTCGCTTCAGTGAATATTACAGATCAAGAGAGGAGGCCGAAACAAAGGAAGAGTTTTCTAAACACATCGAAAAAGATTTTCTTATTATTATCATACCATTGCACATGTCGTGCGGGTTTTTATTGGTACATACCTACAAATCCATACACTTAAGACAACTTTACATACTAGAAAATATTATTGTTAGTAAAAACAAGAAAATACTTGAGCTAGTTCCGGTGATATTATTGTCAAATGACAAGATAGGAATAAATATTTACCTGAATTTTTAAGTAAATTAGTTTTTTATGTTTCTCTTAACTATTAATGGGGTAGGGAGCAGTTACTGTTTTATCCGCTGCCAATCGTACCAACTTGCTTGCAGTTAGTGCAGTAGGCAGAATGATTGCTTTGTTCCAGACATTAATATCTTTACAAGCTCTTATTTAACTTGCAATGTTTGCTTTTATGGTAAGCTTGACCTGATTCTAAACCAGGGAATGGCTCCGCACGAAGGAACTCCTCAACGGTCAAAAGTACAGACACGAAATTTTGTATACGCATTTATAAGCTTTTTTTTAAAAAATAGCTACTAATTTATTAATATTCTCCTTTATCAGCTTTCTCCAAATTTTAAAATTATTTATTGTTAATTTAAGTATAAATTCTCTAAATGCAATCCGGGTTCTCGACTATTTTTTGTGGGTTCTTATTGGATATTCAGTAAAGTTATGTATTGCATTTGAAATAATAAATAATAATGTGTTTTTTTTTACTTATTTTAACAAAGTTCATTTTTAAAGGAAGAGAGTTAAAATGAATATGTACGGCATTCCATTGACAAAATAAATAGTTGATTCCGACATTCATTATTTTTTTTTATATTTTGTGTTAACATTCGAAGCTTAACAAAAGCAATGTAAGTTTAAACCGTGGAAACAGTACAATTACCTACTATTCGAATTCAACTATTTTGTAGGTTATTTCCACTCGCTGTGTATTTAAAATTATAATTGTATGGCTTGTGTTACAAAGGAGGCATCGATAAGCGTAGTTAAAAAATAAACGTTTGCAGGTAATATGTGAATGCATTTGAACATTCAATGTCATTACCACAGAGCAGAGAAGTACCTGAAGGGTCCGATTTCGTGTCAGACCACATTTGAACAGAGATCAGCGTTGCGAGCGTGTGTTGTCAGCTCTTATTTATAAGCGTGAAAAATGTTGTTTTCTTCAGTTAGAAGGTGTGAAAGCGATAGAAAACGTAAAACAAAGAAGGACCAAGTATATCAATAGCTATATTTACAAAATATGTGTGTGCTCTTGAATACGGGTGTAGTAGAGGAAGCGATTCAGTCCCCTTGCGGCTTCAAATATAATGTATGGAAGAGGGGGATAGTAGCTTCTCTAGGTACTTCTGTGCTCTGTGACCGTTACATTCTATCAACCGAAGTTCCACGATAATGATATTATTGATGCCAAACTAGACAATTGATCAGATAGAGACCATTAATAAAACATATTTGTATGAGTAATATTATAAACCATTTCTTTAATAAATACTTTTGTTTGATAGCTAAACCCGGAACACCTATATTCAGTCACAGTAATTGCGATCGCTTGCCACATAACAAAACTGGAAATACTAAATAAAGAAACCACACAGAAATACAGAAATATACGAACAAAACAAATCTTTCATAGATAGTCAATAGTTGTTTAGGTCTGGCAAGTTACATAAAATGGTGAGGGAGAATTTATTTTTGAGCCGGAAAGCCTACTGCACTGGGCGGGTGGAATCGAATATCTCATCTAGCTTAATTTGCCTACTAATATACCTGCAGCCAATTTAGGTTATATGGGAAATAAAAGCAGTTTCAGAACCTTACCACATAAAAAGAGAAACGATTTAGATCTACTTTACCACTTACAATTGCTATTCTATGAACAACCATCTTTAAGGCGTTTCCTCGTTTTAGTTTAATTTGGAACTCGGCACACGTAAGAGCAATTAATTTATTTGATAATCTTTCGTCGAAAAACGTGACCTCGAATGCTCGTTACCTCTGAGCATGGTCTACATCTCTTTTTCTAAAAACAAGAAAATCGTTTTGCAAGAAATGTACGAGATTTACTGGAATAATTAAAGGCGACCTCTAACAGTATTTAGAAGGGAGAAATCATTTTTCTACGCATACTAAAAAATCGATTATTACTATTATAATCAATTAAAACTATACACGAAATAAAAGTATCTTAAATTGTTTTACAAACGCACCCGTTTTTATTATTTTTCTTTGAAATTGAATATTTAATATAAAATCCCAAAAACCAAATCAAAAAATTATTTTCATTTAGCAAAAAAGTTTTTTTTTTTTATTTAATTGAACCTTGTTCGCCTTAAATAATATAGTTTACTTCTTTATTCCCCATAATTCTGTTCTATAAAAAGCTTACAAAATAAATAAATTGAGCCATTTTCACTCGAATAAAGATTTTCGGCCGCATGCATAATCGAGTAAGCAACCAAATAAACACGGATAAACTAAAAACGGAGTAAACTAGCGGATATATAAATAAAATACGGACGCATTTTGTTGTGGTTAGTGGTCACTTTCAAGCTTAGCGTATAAACAGTTCTTAATATAATTTAAAAGTGTTTTTAAAAAATACGTATTAATAAATATTCTACACAAAGGAAGGCCCTCATTGCCGCTTATATCACTCTCTTTTGTGTGGGTCCGTGTAATTTGCGCATAATCAACTGTCACCTATTCACTTGACCGTAATGTGTAATACACCCCAAGCGGAAGGGGAGACCGAGGAAAGGTCGGAACAAAGGCTCCCATCTCAAATCCCATTAGGACAGCTAGCCGGGGTATCCTTCGCATTGAGGAAAAGTAACGAAATGAAATGCGAGAAACACATATAAACAGACCTTTTATCGGGGGTGCCTTTGAAAAACCCTTATTTGAATCGCAGATTTTCCGGAGTAAATCGTACCCTGCCTTCGTCGAATCTAAAAAGCAAATACGTGATTTGGTATACGTACAAGTGTGTAGAATGAGATAAAGGCACGTGCTTAGAACTTAGAAATACATACATGTATAAATTCAATTATTATATATTCCAACAAAAGTTGTAACCCTTCCAAAATTCACAAACGCAAACATTTTTCTATATATTTGACGTATTCAAAAACATTATAGCATAAGCACGAGAAATGGATTGGTATAATGTACGACCAAATACACATAGATCTCTAAATATAAACATATTGGCAATAAAATATAAATATACATATTATGCTTATATATATTAATAAATAGATAGAGAAATAAGAATGGCTATGACAACCTGTAGCTATCACATATTAAACTGCTTCTATACATCGTTTAGTAGTAGTAAAATATTTAACTGGAACCTGACGTCTTACAGACGTTATTAATACAGTCAAATATAGACGCAAAAATATAATAATGCTTAAAAGAAAAATCAACCAGTCTTAAAATAGTTAACCTTAATAGAAATTATAACTTTTTGTATTTTGATTATACAATAAAGAAGCTTCTTACTACACAATTATTTTTATAAAATATCACAAAAATCGTTTGAGATTAAATGCGATGCGTCAGAATGTTCATTTTGAAATATATAAATATGATAATATGTTAAGGAAAATAAGCTTTGTAGCTAAATTTCACCGTAGATGTTCGTTATCAAACCGTAAAAAGTTGATAACTTCTTCTTTGGCATTCTCGCCAGTTTTTAATCGTAAATTTATTAATTCGAGAATCTTTGGAAATTTACGAGACTATTTGCATCAAAACAAGAAAGACAAGTAATAATAATAATGGTAATAAGTAACAGCACAATAAACTCAAAAAAATATTCAGAGAAATTACACTTAATAATTAATATAAGTAGCGATGTATATTAAATATTTTGGTTTATAAAATATAACTATTTACGTATTTTATTTTTTGTTTCAAATTAAATATAAAACCTAGAATCCTATCCTAGTACAAGTAACAGCCACCACTACTCGTATAATCTAAGTTGTGCATCCTACTCAAAGTAACTCCAAATTAAGTACACAACGACGGGGTTAACGGCCACGGGAAAATCTATGAAAGAAGTTTAGACACGGTGGCTAAAATCCGGACGACCCGCAAAAATACTACCGGATATACTTATCAGGTCATTAATCCTTTTCCGATTAGAACCGACCCTTAAGAACTTTTGATGTTACCACTGAGGCTATTTCCTCTCAGCTCGGTTTATTCAATGCTTACGTGGCCCAAAGGCATCGATTTAACGGCCATTCTAAGGCTGCGATCAATCGAAGACGTCGGCCGTTCAAACGAGCATTAACCCAACCGCCAAACGGAACGTCAGTAGACCATAGACAAGCTAACTTCATCACGTTCAAATTTAACGCTCTTAAATCGGTTTTGGACCAGTGAATGTGCCGGCTAATTTATTTATTAATTTTGTTAGTTATATTGGTAATTTGTGGACGTAATAAATACTTTTGTTTTTATGTAAACATTATGTTACCAATGTATCAATAAATTAATTTAAATTTAACTGAATATTTATAAAAAAAATATATATTTACAACACAATATTATTAGGTACTTATTAGTCGATTTTAGTTTTCCATTGATATAAGTAATATATATTTTTTATTTCGCCGTTTCATTATTTACTAAAAATACATATTTTTTAAAATATACAAGGAAAAAATACAACAAAAGAAATTGCGATTAATTCTGCAACAGGATCATTGCAATTAGAGGCTTATTGAATCGCAAATCATATAGACATAGGTTGATTTTAAATATATTTGAAATCTAGATTTTAAATATACAAACTATAAATATCCAGCAAATGTCAGATTTGTTTTCTTAGAAGAGTTTCCTTAATACTAATACAAGGATGTCCTTTTCATAAAGGTAGTGGTGACGCGAATGACGGTCGCCGGCTGCTGTTAAAGATTTTTCATATTTTTTACTGTTTTGTTTCCTATAATAGTTTAATTTAATTTAGCGGTGACAAAATATTGCTGAGGTCAAGGGAAGGATAATAAGAGACCAAGGACTCACCTTTTTCCTCAGCGGCAATTCTGGGCCCACAATGGTTGGTTGCTTACTAGCGCATTCGAGAGGCTGCTATCTGTATTGTCGATATACGGCTCGCTGTAGAGATCTATTCTCCGCGCGTGATTTTTCGACAATTTCGTAAAAGGTCGGTATTTCTGTTGTGGACAGGTATTGATGACGACATGGTAAAGGGTAAAAGGAATTCAGCTTTATAATGTCACCGTTATTTTATTATATTTGACTATTTATTATTATCGAAAACGGCGTAACCAGGTAGAGTTTTGATGCTTGGGTCAAAATGTATTCTTTTGTGGTGAGCTTTTTTGCCCTGTATCTGCTCTCCGATTTAAATTGCCAGACTTTAACGTTGTAAATTTATTTACTACAATACTACAATAATCATACGCTTAACTTTAAAGGTTTAAGATTAAAAAAACCGTTTCCATCTACACTAACTTTTAAAACCGTAACTCGATTTTTGGCGAACTAAATTGTCTTCAGGAACAGAGACTTTCTATAACATATTCTTTTTCACAATATTAAAACCAACTTATGTAAATAAAAAATAAAATGTTTTTTTATTTCAACTTATATATTGCTTTAATTTTTTAATTCGTGCGCACTCTGAATACCAGAAATATTGTGAATATCAGACAGTTAATTTTTATTGAAAGGTTTCCAAAAACGTCAAAAAGGCCACGTTTGCGCAAACCTATAGAATTCGTAGCTCGCCTGATGCGATTCCGAAATAAGTATCTTTTTTCATACGCGAAATAATACAATTTAGGCATGTAAGAAACTAATAAACGAGAATTAATGAACGCAACAAAGAGTACAAGACACAAGCAAATGACTATTAATTAGGTAATTAAAAAAAATCGTACGTTAAATATTTGCCCGGAGTTACATTACACCTGTCTCGCTACAGTGGCTTTAATTACTGAGACTTCAAGAAAAAGACTGGAAAACACAAATATAATGGATACACAATACAACAGATTTCTTTCTAGGAAAAGGCATTATTTGTGAAATTGGTATAAATTATAATAATTGGCTGAATTATATAATAAATTTAAAAATTCAATAAATTAATGATGTATAAATAATACCTATTGACATAATAGAAGAATTTATATTATCAAAAATGATACAATATAAAATTCTTTTGTCTTTACAATTCTTATAGTCATTGAGCAATTTGAGCCTTTTTTTTCATTAACCTTTAATCAATGTTTTTTGTATGTATTATAATTTAAAAAAAAAAATAAGATCCATTCAAGCAAGATTACTATTTCGTCGAATTCGAATTCGGGGATCTTTAATTTTTGTGGGTAGATTCCTACGGATACTACCTTTAGGATACATGAAACACTTCCGTGGGTGGAGGTGAGGGTGAAGGTGGAGGTGGAGAGGAAAGGAGAGGAGAGGATGCTACGGCGGCAATGAGCGCCGAGAGGAAACGCTTTGATGGCGGCAGCGCAGCAGCCAGCCGCCCTGCGCCCCAAGCGCCCGTGGGCATCTTCAGACCTTTCCTTTCCTTATGCGGATGGGGAGCCGTTTGACATTTGCGAGTATCAAAGCTGTGTTTATAGGTGACCGCCTTCATGTGTAATCGGAGGAGAGCCGACAGCGTTTGTTTGCTTAGTTTGCTAGGCCAAGTGTGGTGAATTCGTGACCTTTTTTTGTATTTTACTTCCGCACTTGAGTCATAACAATTGGTTGGTAAGGGGTTTCTCTTTGGCTGCTTTATTCGCCACTGAGAACATTTAATAGCGCTTTCCTTAAGACTTTCGACCGAGTTATGTAATAGGACTTACATAGACACTCGTTCAATTGTTAAATGTGAGGTTACTGGCTTTAATGAATGGCCTCATAACATGACAATGACATTCATTTTAGAAAATAAAAAAAAAACAAAATAGAAGCTTGTATTTTAAACCATTATGTAAAATTGCGGCTATTTGATATTATAGCGTTTTTTTTTATATTGGGTATTCTGGCTCTATAATTTATTTCGAAGGTTTGATTTCGATCGATGTAAAAAATCGATGCGTTAAAAAAAATAATAATGCAACTAAAATAATGTATCTAGGAAATACTTTATTTTAGATACGAGTACCTACTAAACTATGAACACCAGGAAAATACTAATTTAATATTATTATCATGTTATTAATATATAAATGTAATCTATATGTAATTTCGGATTCCTTTTTAAGCATATTGCGCGAACGAAGGAATATGAGATTTGGAACAGTTAAAGTTTATAAGGAGATGGAGTCCAGAAAGTTAAAATTCTCTATAATTTTTTATTTTTATTTATCTTTATTGGAGAAACCAACAATTTTACATAGTACATACAACAAAAAAATACATTTGATTGATCGATAAAAAACTATGTAAAACTAAAAATAGATTTCTACCAACAAAAAGTATTAAAGTTGATAACAAAAATAACAAAACCTCTATTTATATCTATATATACATATCTACTTGCACGAATTTAGAACAGCTAATTTTTACACAAAAGATCGTTGCTGAACACTTTAAATAGCGATTTATTCAGAGTCAATTTATCGAAGCAGTTAATAGTTCCATTAAAATAACTTTGCAACCGAAGTGTCGGCAAATGTAGAGCGTTATTTGAGGAGCATGAAGGTATTTTAAAAACATTGTAATGACGGGTACGATGCGACGACGGCACATTGATCGAAAAGGAACTAAAAAGATCGGGGCAATTAAGTGTAATTGAAAATAGCGCTTATGAAGCGCAAATCGAGCAACGCTCGTCTGCCGTACAGGGAGGTACATTCGTAAAACTTTATCGCGGTAGGGTTGTACTTTAGTTCAACTCCGAAAATATCAATAGGTAAGAATAGGCGCTCGACACTCTCGATTCTATCTGAATGTATGACATATACCTGATTCTAAATGACCGACCCATATTCGAGTTACTTCGAATTAACGAATTAAAAAGGACGATAGCCGCCTTAAAGGTTGAGAAGGATTTTGTCACCCGTAGTATAAAACCTAATAGCTTTAGAGATTGTAGATTGAAACTAAGCTTTGGGTCGTAATTTACTCCTAGGTCCTTAAACTGGTCTACTGTATAAACCTGACAACCGTTCAGGGTATAAAAAACGACAATGGTTGTTTTATCCTTGTAAAGGTCATCGTTTTACACTTATTGGTATTTAGAAATAACTTGTTTAATTTACAATATTCGGTGAAGGCGTTTAAATCACTCTGTAGGGCAATTTGGTCATAATGGGAAGTAATTTTTAAATATATTTTTTAGTCATCGGCATATAACAAATAATAGGAAGACTTAAAACAATTGTTGATGTCGTTTAAAAATAGAATGAACAGAATCGGACATAAATGACTTCCTTGGTAATCACCAGAGGTAACATTAATAAACCTGAAGGTGAAACCATTTACTTGTACGGCCTGAGATCTATTACATAAGTACGAATGAATCCATCTAAGAAGG
This sequence comes from Neomicropteryx cornuta, assembly GCA_020383195.1. Lineage (NCBI taxonomy): Eukaryota > Metazoa > Arthropoda > Insecta > Lepidoptera > Micropterigidae > Neomicropteryx > Neomicropteryx cornuta. The sequence continues at coordinate 15,039,454 of JAHKQU010000008.1, read as the reverse complement.
CAGTCGTGTATACCTAAGGAAAGTATTTTTTTAATAAGGGTATTATTAATCTTGTCAAAGCCCCTTGAGACATAATATGTGTTATAAATACATTAAATTTAATAAAATAAAACGTTCATATTAACTGACAGATTGACAGACAGATTGATTTTCGAGCTGTGAATTGTGTATGATTTAAAATGTTCCTTTTTCAATAATCTTTCAATATCAACAAAAGTAATGTTAAGGCAATAAAGCATAATTATTAGAATAAAATAAAAGTGAGTACATTTTATTATATAAATGAAACCCTGTCTAATCTCAGTTTCAGTAATTTAATTTTACGCGATACATTTTAATTTCAGTAGTTTCATTTTTTTTTCATCCAGATATTCGCACCTATCTTCCATTATGCCTTCACATAGAACTGACGTGAGACACAAAGTAGGAGGAATATATATTCACGTGAAAGTCGTAATGATAATAGGACAAATGCAAATATAAATGGTGTAAATAGTATTACAAAACGATGAAATTATTTTGAGGGATACATTTAAATATACACTGAATGTCATTCCATGAAATTTTAATACATTTGATTAGAGCAATTACAATGCAGGTTTTGCAGTACAAATCTGCATTCCGAATCTGAAGTCTCTTTAGGTGAAAGGCTGCATTCACTTCATGTTGTTATTCATGTAAAGCGTATTGACCTTATCATAATGAATACTTTAAATTATTGTATGATTGACTTTCATAACATGAACCTTCAATAAAAATAAAGTCAAAAAAAATATTTTGAAAAGATTCGTAAATACAATTCAGTATTCTGTAATTGTTTATTTTTTTTTTCAACTGTTATTCAATTTTAAATTTCATTCGTATTGCAGGGAATTAAGGCAAACAATACGCCAATGACGTATTTGTATGTGCCCGCAATGATTCTCAATAACGCTCAAACCTAAAAGTTTAATGAATTACTGTCGAATTTCGACCACTGGGCGACCTCTAGTTTCAATGAATGACTGATTTATCGGGTCACCGATGATAGAGGTTTGGACTCGTTATTAAAGAAATGTAGGAAACAGTGAACAAAAAAAATGACAATGGAAAATTCGTGTTACGTGGTTGAGGTCGTTTTTTTAATATACCGAACTTGATTATCGGTAATATAATATATAGTACAGGTAATATCAGGATAGGGCCGAATATTACTGGCTTCCGTAGCAGATAATATTAAATGTTAATATTAATATTCAATAACTTTTATTAATTAATTCTTTCTTTAGGACTTTTACTGTTGATATTGAAGAACAGACAAGAACAGAAAATAAACTATTGACATATTTTTTAAACTACACATGATAAACTTAAGCTTAGCTTCAAGCCACTAGTTCTTCCTTTTCAAGTTAAACCCTGTATATATAATATTTAAAGTTAAGGCCTCCAAAACGAAATTTAGTGTGGAAGTCAAAAAAGAAGTTAGAAACATCAAAATATCGGTTATTGAGTATAATTTTGAAAACACCTGAAAGTGTTCTTGGTTATTTGTTTAATTTCAACAAACAAAAAGCAAAAGATATTTAATATGATCATAGGCTGTTTACTATAGCAGAATGAACATATTAATTTGAAAAGTATGCCAATGGATAAAGTGGAACGAAACGCAAACTTTGTTGTACACGAAGGAGTTTATTACAAAGGCGCGTTTGAGAGAAAATGAAAGGACGAAGGTGAATGTTTGTTATTTTATGAAATTTCTCGTCAAGAAACACGGCGGCGGGGACTCGGCGGATATCTGAATTCCAAAATAATCTACCGGAACGTATATCACCAGTCAAAACACCAACAAAGAAGTGTAATGGTTAAAGCGTTGGAGTATTAGCCCAAAGGTCACGGGTTCGAATACGCACATGGTCATACCATTTTTAACGCTTTATTACTACCATCTCTAGTTAATGTGACTGTGCCCAGGCACATTTTGAGTAGGTCCCAAAATAATTGTGTAGGAAGTAGGTCATGGCAATTATTTATAAAAAAAAACTATTTTTAACGTATCCGACGATTAGCCATTTAGAGATAAAGTGAAGATTTTAATTTCAAAAAATGAATAAACCCCTAATATTAGCGTATAAAACACGATTAATGTGATTTTTATACCATTTTAATAAAAAATACGTTTTTATTAGACAAATATCCATTTATTAAAAAACACTGGTTTTATTGGTTTTTTAATTTCGATATTTTGACAATTTTACTCGTGACTAGCAGTAACCAATATTATTAAGGTATTTTACTGAGTTTATCAAAGGAAAGAGGATTCCTTTTACTACCAACTGCCAACTACCATAGCCTCTAATTCCTCCACTTAGTTACATATTCTGGTATAATTTCAAGCCGTTTTTAAAGTTTCTTTCTGGCCCATTTAATGCTTTTGAAGGTCGTGAACATGGCCTCGCCGCGTACAGAGTCAGTTCAGCCCCATCAAGTTTAAGAACATCGTCCATGTAACCTCACATCACCTCACAATAAGTGGTAATGATTAAGGGGGAAAACCAAAATGACATCTACTCACAATATTCTAAAATATCATAGTAGCTAAAACCCTCTTTATTCTGTGCTAAAACCCTAATTGAGTTTTCTTAAAGCCTAAGAATAATATAGGAGCAGAATCGAATTTCTGTTACTGTATTAAGTTACTAGTTGTAAATTTTTAATTATTTTAATATGGGTATAGTATATTTTATTTTAATATTTTAATATCGGTTACAATATTTATATTGAACATTCGGTTTTAACTATGGGTGGCTCAAATATTTTAGATGCATTTAAACTTATTTTTTAAGCCGCCGAGTAAAAAAACTGTTCTGAAGTTTATTTATTTATTAATTGCTAAGAAATAAATTGATTTACATAGTGATAAAGTAACATTCTTACTTAATTTGTTTACTAGATGAATCGGGATTAGAAGGATCATTAGGTATTTGAGTAACGAATAAGTACAAGAAATTAATTTATTTGTGTGTTCTATTATACAAAAGTATTTAGTTGACACACTGAAATTAAAAAGAGCCAGTATTGCCTGAGAGTCAATTTTGTTAAAAAAAATAATATAATAAAATTTTACTTAACTTTCGTTATGTTTTGTTTTTTCAGATATAAAAGGTTGATAACAGTGCGTTCTTCGCTCACAACATAAAGGCGAACCGGATGATCAGAGTTCCTTAAAGAAGCCGACAGTAGAATTAATTTAACCACTAAACAATACAATTGAATATATATTTTTTATTGCGTTAATTTTACTCAAATCTAATATGAATTTCATACATGACATTTCCAATCGAAGTTCATTTAAAAATATATGTTTGACAAGGGGATAATCAATTGATAAATTCTTCGAAACTACATAATACCGTGCAAATCGTGCATACATAGCGTCTCATCCGTTTAAACTACACACGATTATACCGTATGCCAGTATGCAAATATGGGCCACCAACATCACGCCCTTTAAATTATCTCAGCCTGCATACATAACGCTATCATTACCGTGGCAACGTACAAGTACGTAATGTATGTTGTCATGCTAATTAATTCCTCTACAATGTCAATATCACCTAATGAGATCTATGAACACGTCCCAAAATACGTCAACATTAATTAATTTGACACTGTCGGTAGTTAAATGATTTTGAATTGTTTGTTAAATATAGAAATGATTAAAAAATATTCCTACAATCAAAAAAACTAAGAAATACAAAAAACAATAAATAAAGTACAATAATAATTAAAAGTACAATAAACTTTTTATTGTTAATAAAAATATAAAAAGTGATCTACCGAAATAATTCCGAATAAAACCTTTTCGTTATAGTTCCGATGTCTTATTTTCTGACTACAAAGTCCTTGATATCCGACAAATCTTTATTAAAAACGTCATTCTTAATCAACGACTATATAAGCAACAACCCTTAGATACTTTAAATCCTTCAATTATTGTAACTCGATCAAGGTTACGAGGAAATATGGTACTGCCAAAAATGAATACCACTTTTGGGCAAAGGCATCTTAATTTCCTTGGACCTAAACTTCTCAACAGCGCAGATGAGCAATTTAAAAAAGCACAACCTAAATTCAGTCTTGCAAAAAGCATCACCAAATGGCTCCTCGCAATAGGCAGAGACGCATCTGAAAAGATGGTGAGCAGTGTGTTGCAATAGACATAACTATATAACATATATAGACTATAAGTAATTTTATATATTTTCTCTGTTTAGTTTAGTTTTTTTTTTTTTCTGTATATTTAGCCCATAAATTATAAGTAACACAATTATTAGAATTATATATTTAATAAATGTATATTGAATGTAATATATATTTTATATATATGTATATAATATTATGCACTATTTATTATATGTATTATATTTTGTATTTATGATATTTATCCTATGATCCTCTTTGTATTAGTAACGTCTCGCGAACGTAATAATATTTCATTTTTTCTGCAACTTCCTTTTGGCTGCTCTTAGAACAGGTTTTTTAACCTAGTTAGAGTAGCCATGTTACTTCAGAGCAACAATAAATGACTGGTGTTTAATTTGTCTATATTATATTAATTTAATTCATTCAGTGTTATTATATCATTTATTGTTGTAACATCTTATTGTACCATATTGAATAAAATAAAAATAAATAAATAAAATAAATTGAAATAGAACTTTGGCTAATCAAACATAAATTTTTTTTGAACGGAAAACATTTTTTCCCACTTGACGTAACCTAATGAAATTATAACAGGATCATCCCTAAACAATATGCAGTGAAAAAATCATCTAAAGCGCTTGAGTCGTTTCGAAGTACTCGAACATACATTAAAAAAAAACATACAGATCCAATTGATAAACTCGTCCTTTTTTTGAAGTCGGTTAAAAAAAAAATCAGTCCCATACCAAAAAAAAAATGCGATATAATACAAGCTTCTTATTGTTAGTAAACAATACAAATACAATCCACCATAACGTTTTGTTTATAATAAAAATTTTAATTGAAATTTAAGTGACGATGGTAAATGACTTTACACATTCATATTATAGCAATATTTATTTTTCATATATACTCAATTAAAGTTTATAAATTTCAAATTACAATTGCTTTGCAAACTAAGCCGTATTTTCGAACATTTCACTCAAAAAAAAATAGAAAATAAGTAATCAGCGAAAAGTAATGAACTCAAACCTTTTGCATAATCGAGTTTGCAACAAACTAAACTCAAAGCACATGCGCCTGAACCGTGACTGCACTCGAGACAGCTCACTTCGCTGGCCTTTTAGGTCACCCACTTCATCACTTCAAGCACCGGCGTAAGCTTGAGCAGGCCTTATTATGCAAAGGTCCATCGTCGTTGAGCGGTTTTAGGTGAGTTTCGACCTTCGCCATTTAGGCTAAGGTCACACCCACAATTCACGCCCCTTTGAGGTTGTCAGCTACAGACCGACGCGTACTGCATCATTCGGAGACTGTACTATGAACGCATTCATTGCAACTGATATGCTCAAGGAATATAAAGCTCAGGTAGGCACATCAAATACTATAGCCTTATATTACAAGAACTATATAAATAAGTATATGAATATAAAGCTACTAATTACGAGTATTTATTTGATAACGTATTTTATATATCAATTATTTTTGTATCAGTAAAACGATTTGAAAGTATGATAAAGTTTATACTTTTAAAAAATTTATATAATTTTTTTAATATTTTATGAGGATACAAATTTAACCTTCAAAATAAATTATAGAGCCGAAATAGCTAGTAAAATATTATAAATTATTGCTGAAATATATCAATTTAGCGCTGCACTTGAGAATATAAGCTAAATATTAAAGTTCACTTTAAATATTCAGAATATTGATTTGATAATACGATCTAGAATATTCTAGAACTAGTAGCCTGTGGCAGGTAGGTATACAGACCACTCTTAACCCATACATTTAGTTCATTACCCTATTTTCTCAACAGATAAAGGAGTTTAGCAAAATATATTCGATATTTCATTATGATTGTTCCGAATATGAGGTTTATGGACCAATTTATTCCACCACAAGCAGCATTTCATTGCTCAGCACGACACGACACTTCCTTATTATTCCCAAATTCAAATTACATGTGTGTTTGTTTCCATGGAGGGTCGCGAAGTTTCGTCTCTTCTCGCGGTCGTAAACATTACAACTTCTTGCTTAAATCATGCAGACCTGAAAACTTTACCGTTTGCTGATCGTCTTGCGACTAGGCGCTGAAAATTCTCCTGAAATGCGCAACTGTAAGACACCTAAGAACTAATTGCGTTAAGACGCCGTAACTATACATACTCGTATAGATGCCGGACTAAAATATGCCCCAACGAAGTGAGCGTACGCGAAGTATTTTATAATTCAAATAAATGAAGGCTCGTCGATGGTTTTAGAGATATTGCTGTTTGTATTTTCTAAATGCTTAGTCATATAGAGTTGTAATTTAGCATTCAAATTGTATGTTGAGTACCTCAGATATTTCCATATTTATTTATAATATAAATGTAATTTTATTTTCTATTTTATCTAATTTTTTTTAATACCATATTTTATGCATGTTGTATCGTCATTCATGCATTTCTTTTATTTTAATTAAAACCTAACATTACTTTATTTCCATTCCTGTAAAATTAATTTATTTTTAATATCTATAAAACAACATTTCAGGACTTTATTAACATTTTAAATTATTTGAAATTTTATGCAATAAATATCTACTAGATATAATAATTGTAAAGTACAAAAGTATGAATCGTCAGTCTGTAACGCTTTCTGACAGCGATAAATAATTTAATTCATAAACTTTTAAGTCAATTTTCTCCATATAATTGTACACTTTAATCCTCCAGGCACGAGTCACCAATCGCCAAAGGTTTTCCTTTAAATCCCAAGAAATACTCCCAAGAGTTTTTTTTTAGGATGCCCTTTCTCCCTATGCAATCTAGATCGCTTTATTATAAATAAAAAAGTTTCACACATTGTATCTTAGATACATAGTATTATTTATTTACTTTATCTTCTTCCTCTACTGGACAACTCACCTTTAGAATAGCTTCTCATATGATAGATTTATCACTCCTCGAGAAGGATAGATGACCTTTATTTACGTATTTTTATAGCAATCTAATGACAAAATGTACCCGATTTTGAAAATCAACCGATTTACTTATTGTTTGTAATTTTCTTTTACGTTTTATATATTCTTTTACTTTTTGCTTTTATTTTTATTAATGATAAAAGTAATATTTTATTCAAATACTATACTAATTCCTAATCTGAAAAATAATATTTAAAGACCGGTTAATAATAAGCAGTTAAATTAAAATGAGCTTAAATGACGAAATATTATTTATTTTTTTTTCGATTCAAAAGGACTACTTACCAGATAGTGTAATTAAGTGATAATGAGTTGAGTATGGAACATACTTCATTTTTTTGATAATCTAGTTGTTACGAAACGCTTAATAGTGATTTAACTTTTATATGGGGACCATATGAACCGAGCACATTTCAGTACACTATCAATTTAGAAACCTAGCTATGTAAAATGTTTTAAGTGCGATTACACCATGATCAGTTTTCAGATTTCTTTTGATGAACTTTTAATGAAAGTGATTTAGCAAAACAAAATAATTAACTTTAGTCGAACTTTATTTTGAAATAAAAAATAGAACAATAGATTAAATTTAAAGTTACTTATGTAATTGAAAAGTGGTTTTCCAATATACAAAATATATATACAAGCCTGTTTATATATAAATCTATTGTTTTTTTCCAATATTACCTTGTTATACTTCATACTTGACTTATTTCGCGAGGTATTTAAATTATAATGTTAATATCAAATATCAATTGCCAATAAATACAAGAATAATAATCCATAGCCACTCTCGTCTGCTTACATAATCCAACCTTAAAGAGGTTCTGTATTTTTCATTCATAATCCGGCTTCAGCGGTGATTTACGCGAACCTCTCTCCGTCCCCCTCGTGAGTAGCAGCCTCTCGACAAGTGCGAGCGAGACGAAGCCGGGCCCGCGAAGCTTTTAGGAGCGCGGCTCCAAGTTGGCAAAAACCGTTTTTACGCTCGGCGGATAACGCAAATTGATCCTTTATTGGAAACAAATGGCCGTATATATTGCGCCTGAGTGCTCCGCCATTCCTTTTCTGCGCCTCAGGCGTTCTTAGGTTGCGCCTTGGTTGAGGTTCTGAACGGCTTTTAGATCCGCTGTAAAACTTCATTGGAGGTTTTGAAATTGAATTGACTTAATTACTTATTTTCATACCTGATTTGGAGCTTTCATAGCCGATGAAAGAATTAAGCTTCTCGGTTGTAGGTTTAATTAAAACAAATACCACCTAATCGACTAAATTACATTCCTTAACATAACTATACGAAAACCGTAATATATTTCAAGAGCGTGCCTCAGTTCGATAGGACACGTGATTGCTGACTTTATGTGAATCACCGAATGGAACATGTTTTTTTTTGTAATACTTATTGAGTTTGTATTCAAGCATAGCACATTTGTAATACCTTTTCCTTTAGCGTAAATGTTATTTTTTACTGAAAAATTCATTTTAAAGCTAAAGTAAATTTTAATTATTGCACTAAGTAGGTAATTCAGTAGATCAACTCCGATGAAATTTTTTTTTTTTCTAAACATTGTTTCCTATCTTGACATTTTTCAAACTATTTAATTTATCTTTTGAAAATTGTCATTGGTTGAATACGATTTGAATCAAGTTATAGGAATCATTTGAAGCAACTGTTTTGGATCCCTAGCCGAAACAAAGTGGTAGGTAGCTATGCAAAATGCACGACCATTTGAAGATTGGCACATGGCTGCTGTGCTATTTCTTAACCAGTTAAATAACAAATTTAATACAATATTCTACTTTTTCATAAAGTATTTCGGACATTTTAATGACGTCCTTTAGACATGATAACTTCCAGAGGAATACAACGTTAGGGACAATTATTTATTTAAAGTCGCTAGTTCTTAAATTATATTAGTTAGTAGGCAGCTTTCAATACACAATATTGCGCAAATCATATATCTTTTAAGTACCTATAATATATTTTCTAGGGTTTTAGTTTTAATTTTGGAATAAAATTTATTGCTTATGCTATTCACAAAATTTACTATTTTTGAAAAAACTGAGCTGTAGGAGATTCACTCTCCGCGCAGGTTTAGTTGTAAGTATTGCATATAGTCAATAGGATTTATGCATATTTACTGAAAAAATATATAAAAGTATCCGCTTCTCCCGAAATTCCTAACTGTGAATATTATGACGTGTATATTCATAGGTTATAATTATATAAACATTGATTGTTCATCACAACATTAATATAACAATCTGTACTTTTAAGATTCAATACTATTTTTTCGGGATTCATCGACGCGGAAATATTATTTCAGATTCGCAATAAGTAGAATATAAATTAACAAAATTTCGGTCCTGAGTTCAAAATTCTCTTTGACTCTCTTTCTCTGTGCTTTCTTTTTCTTTTTCTAACAGCTACGATTGATCGGCGAATGCTCGTTTCTAGGAATTTATACGAAACGATAGGGTTTCCTTTTTGATGCTCGCCTCGAAGAAAGTATCGGCGACGAAGAGGCCGTGACATATTTGTTATTCGATTAAATCTCCATTTCTATGTTTTATTAGATAAAATTAAATACATTTTTTATTAACTTACCTGAATTAACGGAATAGAAAATATAACAAGAAAATGCTTACTAATAAAATTTAAACAAAATAAGATCAGGATTTTTCCAGAATGTGGAATTACTTACATGATACCATATAATAAGGGTACTATTTTCATTTCTTTAATGTCCGTGTTTATAAAAAAAAAAACCAAACGATAAAAAAAAAATACCAGATACATTACGAATTTCATACAAGTACGTATGAAATGACTGATTAAATATGTCATGAGCACCTGGACTATCCTTTGATGCTTGACTCTTTTCTTGCCGTAAAGATGCCAACTTCGACCTTATCGAGTCTCCGCTTTGAGGTGAAATTCGACTGCCTTTTATTTAACCTCTTTTAAAATGTTTCCATTAATCTAACTCTATTCTGGCCAACCTTCCGGGAAATCCCTAGCGACGGCTTTTACAAACAATTACGAAATCGAAGTAGACAATCGAAGGGATGAAACAAGTTCCCGAAACTCAATTAGTGTAATGGATCCGCTATATTAAAATAAAAGAAAAGTATATCTTTAATACATATACATTTTCATTCTGTGATGTTATTTTTACCCTCGACGCAAATAGAGGGGTGTTAGAAGTTTAAATCGTGTGTGTGTGTATTTCTGTGTGATATCATAGCTCCCAAACTGTGAACCGATTTTTATTATTTTTGTTTTTTGTTTGAAAAGTGTTTCAGCTTCGATTCAAGAAAATCGGTTCAGTATTTTTATTTAAGAAAATTTTGTATTGCAAATTTGGTACATAACAAGTAGTGTTAGTTTTAACTTATTATAACATAAAAAATGCAAATTGAGGTATCTCTAGAGACGTTTTGCGAGTGGATATATATAGAAAGTTTATTGAAAAAGATATGTTTCGGGTAATCAAACAAGTAAATATATATATATATATATATATATATACACTTATTATTATTAGACAACAGATGGAGAAAAAAAGTAGAGGAAGATAGAGATTAGGCGAGTACCTCTGCTGGACGTTTCTTCAACAGCTAAACGAAGACTGGTCTAGGTACATCATCTGTCACCTGAAGTACCTACACGTTGGTTTACCTGCTAGTGGTCGACGGAGCTCCGAAACGTCCAGCAGAGGTACTCGCCTAATCTCTATCTTCCTCTACTTTTTTTTTTCTCCATCTGTTGTCTAATAATAATAAGTGTTTAAACAAACGAAAAATCTTTGTAAAATATTATATATATATATATATATATAATATATATATATATATATATATATATATATATTATATATAATATATAATACCATATTTAGATGATTTCTTACGTTATAATAGGCGTTCGCCGTTAGTTTACATTACTTATTTGTCTGACATTAAGTCTGACAGTATTTATTCATTTATTTATTTATTTAATCGAGGAAAAACAATGGATACAAGAGATGAGAAGAAAACTTAGAAAAACTTATGATTTAGGTTAGTCTTGCATCCTTACAAGTTTTTCACATATAATGTGATTTATTTCATATTTAATGCTAAGTTATATAAGTATAGTTGTATAGTTATTTCATTATAGTATATAGTAAAGAGATTCATTTGCATATATCCTACGTTGAACATAAGTCATTCTTGTAAATATTCATTAAACCATTCAATTATCATCATTATACGTCATATTCGTTACATTTTCACCGTTTTTCATAATTATTGTTTCTTTTTTTAATCATTTTTTTACTACTTTAATAAAACTTTAATCGTATTCAATAAGCGTACAGATACATAGGCGAGAGTGAAAAGCTTTCATAAAATACAGGCCTGTAATTAACTAGCGTGCATTACCTCAAGCGATGCTCAATAAAGCTTACGTGCTACATACATATACGAATACAAAAACATTTCAAACACCTTTGACCTACAATATTCTAGTTATGTTTTGTTATTAAACTCCGCTTATGATATTTATGATGATTAAAAATATACTAAGAAATGGGAGAAAATTTCGGCTTAATTGCGTAGTATGTAGGAAAGCCTACTTTTATAGATACGTAATTTTAGATATTTTTTTCTTTTTTTTGTATCACCCCTGCCACGTCTAGGGATTAACCCAGTCGGGATCTTGGGAAAGACGTAGCGCAAAGCGAAGAATAGTACCGCAGTATAACGATGCTCTATTCTAGCCTGCAACATCCGGAACGGATGTAATCTTAGTGGGGATCGAACACGTACTTGAAATAAATCTCGATAGATGGCGTATATTCGCCTTTGGAAGCAAATTACACATTCTCGTGACCAAAGTACTTTAATTTATTATATATTACGATACACTATATCACAGCGTATCGTTCCTGTAGGATTGAACTTTAAATCTAAAAAGTGGATCGTATTTTATCGTCAAAATCGAATATTATCGCTGAGAATTCCTTTCTATGCAGAGTAATGAGCACGTATATATAATATTAATTTCAAAGGCGTAGATATATTTTACTTAAGTGACAAGTCATTTATATTGAGGACACAATTACATTACACAGCACCCAGTCATGCACTGCTGCTACTCTTCTCGCATACATAAAAAAACACACACACACATACAAAAATACCACAAGATTATAATTTATACTAAATTTATACCGAGTACTACCGTAAAATAGAGCTACTACCGTAGATTTACTTTCTGTTGTAATTTAATATCGATATATGGACTTTCCTTATTTCATTTCGTTTTTATTGTTTAGTTTTTTGACCTTTTCTTTATTAAACATAAAGGTGTCAGTTAATATGATCAACTGTCACCTTTATGTTTAATTTCAAATGTGTAACTTTTAATCGGCCTTCTAAATTTAAATATTGTAATCTTTGTGTCTGTAACGATGTCAGTTAATAAAAAAAATATTTATATAATAAGCAAGTGTCTCTCATTTTTAGGTTTGGAACGACGAGGTTTTAAATGTTTTATAGGTCATAAACAATGACTTTGAGTCCTACTCAACTAAGTTTAATTTACTTGTGTCTAAGTAAGAGAAGATGGTGGTTATGCAGCGTTAAAAATAATATGACTTAGGTGCGAAATAATAAATCGTGTTAACAACAAGACTACCACGATGAATGAATGATTGAACACAAGGAATGAAGTTTTAAAATATTTTAGCAGTGATAGTATAAATTATTCTTTTTGATGCGAGTGCAGGCACTTTAGTGTGAGAGCACGGTAGCGAATCGGGAACAAGCCTATGCTTGATAGATCCCCTAGAGAAGAGTAGCGAAGTAATCCATTCTGAACGCCGCAGGCACGAGTCGCTTGGGCGTCTACCGCTAGCATTATATTCCTTTCGTGCTTACTTAAAAGCAAGTTATAAAATTGTTATTTCTACCCTAATAACCTTCATTTTTGAATATAAATATTATAGACCAACCTTGAATTTTATGCTTTAGGACATTCGAAACAATCTTATTGTATTGCCATACTTCATTAAACGTTTGTATTTAATGTATCTATCAAGAAACTGAGAGAAAGACGAGAAAAGGAGTTAATATTTTCCTTCAGGCATGTTCTCCAAATATGTTTACATGCTCCGATTGAAGACAAAGTTCTAGGATGTTTTTAAAGCTGCCTGTCTTCGCTTTCTGGAAATAAACTTTGTTTTAATAAGAAGGGGCAATATCTTACAGACCTTTCTTTTGATGTATTAACTCTTTTAACATTGTAAAGTTTTTCCTATGTTTTTTCAATTTTGATTGAGAATTTCTTATTTTTAAAGTGACATATATGGCATGAAAATGTCTCTTTTTTTCCGCATTCGAATATATTACATACCATCTATTGCATTGTAATAGTTACACATCTAAAGTTAGCACAATTTGGTCAAAACTATGCCCTTAATATCATTCTCCCATATCTCGAAAATTGTAATTATGTCAAAAAATCGTCAAGAAATCAATATTTAGATCATCACGCTTCTTGTTATTATGGTAATTGCTCTATGAAAATACACCTATAAATTATTACTACAATCTTTTGTATCCACACTACTGCTGAAAGTTTTCAGGGACCGTTTTCACGTCCGCCCAACGAACGGACGTATATTGGGTTCAGAAGTTTCTCGAGCAAGTTAATTGCTTGGACTCGAAATAATTAACAATTAGGTTTGATTCTTACTGCAATTGGAGGTGGAAAACTGCTGCCATTCAACTGTAGTTTAACTTTTCCTCCATAACGCAAAAGGTAGCCAGACTTTTGTAATAGTAGAAAAGTTTCATATACCTCCTAAATGCATAATATATTTTATTTACAGGCTTGATGGGAGCGTTGGTTAAACCAAAACTGGTTGCTTTTATAAAAAGTAGATGATAATAAATATTCAAATGTAATTAATTTTGGAATGATTAATTTAATCTCTTTTTTCTCGAACTTAAACATCTCAACAGCGCAGATGAAATATAACAGACATTCAAAAATGAATAAAAAAAAATATTTACTATTTAAAAAAATTAAAAAACAGAAAATTCCCCTTCTTTCGGCACATTTATCTTATCTTATTTCTCCCTTATGCGCTGACGTATTCATAAAGCTATCTTTGACTGTTAGTTGCTTTACAAACAGTGTTGATATGGCCTTAAAGCTTTTAGAAAAACATTTTTTAAACTATATATTGAAGCCTTTATTCCGTAATATAACGTTCACAATTTTAGATTAGATAGCAAAACTCTAAAATTCGTTTCTTTCGCGCCGTATTTCTAAACAAACAACATAATATTCTTAAGTGCTATTAAATATATTAACATATCAGCTATGTTTAAAAATAAAATTTTAACTCGACATTAAGAATTATTTATTCTGTATTATATCAAAAAGGAGGTACAGCTGAAGGTGAGATTGGATAGTCCTATTTCAGTCTTCGTAATAGTGAAGCAAATTCTGAAAGCGTAAATTTTCAACCAAAATGTTGGCTTTGGCGCGCCCCGTGTGGACGATGCAATCCCGATTCCAGGATTACAACTCGTGGCGCCCGCGGGGCAAAGGGCGGGGGGGGGGAGGTTTGCGGGGTAAGGTGGACAGGGCACTGTAGCAAGGGGCGGCCGCCCTGTCGTGTTTGCCTAATTGCTATTCTATAATGGCTTTTCTATTTTCAATATTTAAATTATTATTTTTGCGCATTTTTACATTTCACTTAGTTATATGAAGGAGAGTTTTATACAATTGAATAAGCATTTTGGAGAATTCACCTAAGTCTTATAAGAGCATTTTTACAATACTACGGTTCATCGAAGACCAGTCGGTCAAAGTGACTCAGCAGCTCAGTCATTTTAATAAAGTAGGTACAATATTGGTTCTATGTATTTTGCGTAAATAATTACTTAACGATTACAATTATATATAATGTTAATAGTCTAAAATGTATGGATAGGATAATAATATTTTTACTGTATTGTTTTTACAAGCTTTTAATCAGCTTACAACGTTTGCATGTCGGTTTAGGTCAAATCTTGCAAGCTGAATTTAACCACTTCCTGTTATCCTACGGAGTTGTAATTTGACATGACGGTTCAGTTCCGCTGACAATGCATTTTAATGGTAATCATGACCTGATTCTACACCCAGGAATGGCGTCAGACGAAGGAACTCCTTACTAATCACGAAATTTTGTGTACGCATTCGAGCGCATTCGAGCTTATTTTTAAAAATGTATTTTTACTAAAAACTATTATATTCAACCTAAATAAAAACACTATCTTTTTTTATCTCATACACTATGAACTATATTATAATAACAGGGTTTAAAAATGGATACATAAAATAAGTGTATATTATTATACAGAACCTATACAGTACGTATTATATATAAAGTACCTATTTATACATCTTTTTAATGTTCTACCAAAATAGATTTTTTAAACCATGCTAAATTAATCTATATTGAAATAAAAAACTATGAGAGAGTGTAAAAAATCGGGTATGTTGTCTTATCGCCTTGGCGTGCACCTCGAACTCCGCCCCATAGTAACAATATAAATTTGCATACTTTTTAAAATAACGTGACTCGAACAGTGGCGGGTAAATCAATATATTATTTTAAAAACAAAAAAAAATTTTATTTTAAAATAAAGTAGTCTGTGTGTGGTAAATGAGTAGGGAGTACGTAGTCGCGAGCGATAGGTAGGTGATTTGTGAATGTTTGAGGGGTAGTGTTGGATGGGAACAGGGTTGGGGTTCATGGGGAGTTTTGCTGCCAGGCAGATGTTGAAACTTCAATACGAAGTATGAGTGCGGCTGGAAATAGTGGTGGTATATCATTCAGAACAACGTATCATGGTAATTAACAAATTCAAATTCAAATTATTTATTCCATAAACACAAGATAAATGCATATAGTTATGACATTTTAATTTAGGTACAATAACAATTTTGAGGTTAGTATAGTGGTGTGGCATATATAATATTTTTTTTACGGAAAACATGCATAGATGATCATCCATGTTTAATAATAACAAGAACAGAAATTAGGATATCATTTTTCAAATCAGTTTGATAATTTAAAATGACACGTTCTAAAATGTGTAATGTTAGCCTTCTACTGAAAACCATCGCCAAAACTTTCTTAGCGTCCTTATTGCTTAATAATTCTGCCACATTCTATATACTGTAAACTTTGCTGATTGTACAGATCTTGTAAACTGGAAAGTACAATTCCATGCAACTACATTCTTACAATCAAAGATCTGAACGCCAATTTGATAGAACGCCATGATTTCATTCATTGAACACATTTAGGGAAAGCGAATTTTTAAATATTTAAAAGTAAATTAGCTATAATAATTAAAATTTCTTGAATGACTATCTTCCATTAAAAAGAAAAAAGACTTTTTCTTGATTTTGAAAAAAAAAAAACAATATAATGAGTCAGAACAAACTCGATTGCAAACTTGATATCGTGGTCGTATAGTGGTTAAGGCATTGGGCTATCGACCCAAAGTTCTCATATTCGAATCCGCACATGGTCTTACCATTTTTAACGCTTCATTACCACCATCTCCTTTATTTTTAATTCCTTATGTCTGTAGAGTATAATAGCAATTAAGAGTGGTTTCCGCTACACGGTTATACACACGACGTTACACGGTTATCGTTAAAAAGTAACAATTATAATAACTATGATTTGTGTCACGTTTAACGCGTGACCCTGTTAAAAAAGTGTCCGGTGCCAGTCCTATAAAAAAACTCTCGTGTTAATATTTCGAGAAGAGTTGCCATTATATTCGTCCTTATTAAAAAGTTTCTCTCAGCTGCTCTGCTTTCCGGGAAAGAAATTTTCAAGCAACAGCCATTAAAAGACTGCTTAATATTCATAGATAGGGCTGACTTGAAAGATAAGTGAACAGACTTTTTAAATATTTAATTGTTGTTATTTTAATTGTTGGTCGTAATTACTCACATACAGCTCTCGGCTAATTTAACTGTTCAAAAATCTAAAACGCTTCGCTCAACTGTCAAATCTGGCAACTCCTTTGTACTAAATTTACACAGATACTCTGAACCAGATAAACAGCTTAGTAATAATAACACTATAAAAAAACTATTTTTTGAAGATGTCTACACACTTGCCAAACTGTACCGCAATATGTTAAGCAGTGTCTAAGCTATAGTGAAACAATTTCAAAGACAGACACACGAAAAAACTAAAACTATTATTTTTTTGGTGTTGTTATAAAACATGGAAATAACAAGAAACTAACCTTATAAAAAAATTGACTATTGAAAAAACAACGGTTACCGAATTAAAAAATCGACAAAAGCAGCTAGCTACCATACCAGTGCATTAGCTAATTGTCAATCAGCCCGGTAGTGCAGTGGTATACAATAAAGCCTGCTTCTGACTGGTAGGTTTTTGGGTTCGAATCTTAGAGGGTCCAAATCGATCAGGTCCATAATTCGTCTGTGAGAGATCGCGGTAGTCTTTTTTTAACATAAACTTATGGTAAATTTAAAATATTATGAAAAATATTATGAGCTTCTAAAGAATATAGGACTAGTAAAGATTTCCGCTTTATGTAAATAAAATTACTTTTCAAAAATACAAAAATCCTGATACAAAAAAGTACTGATTGTGCTAGAGTAAAATGTTTAATGTTTTAAAGACATTATACATTTTTTACCCCAATTTACCCCAAAATAATTATTTATCGATAATGTTACTAAATTACTAAATCGATAAGATTACTAGATAGTTTACCGTGTGGTTATATAATAAATATTTCAATTGCAAGAACAAACTTTTGGAGAAATAGGAGTCTATGTGGCATGAAACGATAGTCGAGAATGATATTAACATCGTTTTATTTTATTGAGGGTATTGAAATTTATATTCAACTAGTTTTTTGTAATATTTGAATGAATTTCTTTAATCAAGAAGGCTTTATTTGCGTTTTACTTTTAAAAATAGCACCGTTACGCTAATCAAACATGTCATATTTAAAATAAAACATTATTTTAACCGAAAAATAGTAAAGGCCCAAGAAAGTTTCTTGAAGAATGCCATATCTTACCGTATCCTTACTGACAGATATGTAATCTTTACATGTATCTCTGTACTTTAGCGAAAACCTGTCATCAGTCAATTTTACAAACAATTGTATGTACCATTCTTTTTTATATATTGTACTGTTGGTTCTCCGAATAAACTATAAATAAATAAATAAATATGTTTTTTTATAGACTTTGGTGTATTAAATAGCTATTGAATCAATAAAAGTGCCAAATATAAATTTTAACGGGTGGTTTTAATTATAAATATTTTTGTCAATTTAAGCTTCGATTTTAAAATAATAAGTCCTTGTCGGTTATAAAATCCAACATTTTAAGGTCATACGCCAAATAATTTGTTTATTTAATTCATAAAATTACTAAATTGCAAGCATAATGCGACAAAGTTAAAGAGGAAATATGAAAATATGAATAAATTAAATACTAGAGTCGCGGTTTTGATTACACCCAGTAAATGTTTCGATTCCACTTGTCTTGCATGTAGCTTGTTTGTAAGCACAGCTGGAAATTGTTAATTAATAGAGTTCAAGCACATAGCTTTGGTTAAAGTTTGTGTTTCTCTAGTACTAAAATTAACATGAATGGCCAATTTCCTGCAGCCGCATCTACGCACGTACAGTAATGGTAACAAAATAGTGTACAGATAAAAAGTTAATAATATTAAAAAAAAAAAACGATAAATTGATAAATAAAAAATTAAAAAATAAATAAAACCAACATCATAATGAATATAAAACAAAAAAATAAGAAATTATACAATAATCTTCTTAGTAAAAAAATGATCCACCAAAACTTTGAAGTCGGCGCAGATACATGGTTTATACTAAAGTTGCATACGGTGTTTTATTTTTGAGTGTAATTTTGAAAGTAGTTCCTTTGGTATTTGACCTACCTGAAAGCAAATTTTTTCCTCTCCTTAGTTTAAATTAAACTATAGGTTTTTTAATAAACAGTAGCAGAGCAAAAATTATATAAAAATATTAGGGCAAAATTAAGAAAAATGATTCAATGTAACAAATAAATTATTCAGCATAATACCCTCGGCGCGTAAACTTAGTTGGTACTTATCAAATTTTTTAAAATATTTTAAATCTAACCTGCCTGCCTGAGTTAAACCATATTTTTTTCTCGACTGTACCTGATTGAACGAAGCGTAGGGGTAATTTTCATGTGTTAATATTTAATTATAATTATACGCTGTACGATATAATTTGATAGCAAGGAAAATTTTCGTAGTTTTCAAAGCAAATACTCTGCTAGACCATACAGAAAGATAATATTGCGTAATTAACCTTATGTAAACTATCTTCATCTTTAGTTAATAACATATGCATATACATACATACTCGTATAATGAGTTGTCTCTTTTTATCTGTAGTAGTCATTTTTAATACTCACTCATCAACGATAAAGTAACTTATTCTATTCCTGTCGGTCGGATACTCAAGTAAAGGTTGAATGGTAGGTAGATTGACCCTCACAAGTATTGTATTTCCCGTTCAATAGTTTTTGGGATTCTGTGGTAATAGAAAGTTACATGAAATTACATACGGCTTTTGTAGGCACACAAAATAAAAGCAGTAAAAGGCTACTTTACGAAAATGCAATTTTGATTAGAGGCATATGTCCACTAGTAACGATTATCTCTAGAGCTCCAAGCCATTGCTCAAAATACTAAAGCCTACACCGTAATCCAGGCAGCTATCGGTGGAAACTTTTCCTCGATGAGGAAAAAATTGCAGTCTCAGCCTGGGGTTTCGTGGTGGCCATGAAACTTTTGCGGTATTGTAGTGTCTTTTTTGCACAATTTTCAAGCTAAGAAGCTGCTTCTAGCCTGATACTAGAAAAGGTGGGAAGGGAGGCGCAGACGGAGTCAGTCGGTAAAAAGTTACTTTAGATAGTCTACAGAAAATAGACTTTCAAAAGAAGGATCACATGTGGAGCCCATGAAAAAAATGTGCAGCTGTGTGCGTTTAAACCGGGATAAAGCTACGTATATTATAAGTATGAAGTACGCGTAAAGTTATTACTACGCTTCCATTAAGTTAGTTTTAAGTGAAGTTTGCCATCGTAACATAATTTATTTATTTATTTTTATGAAAGTTATAAAAATAATATTACATTTCAAAATATCTTGCCTAACTAGGCTAGGAAGGAATACTCTATTACTATTGGAAATTTAATCTAGTAAAAAAATTAAAAAATACACATATATGGAATATACCTGAATTTATACAAACAAACAAACATTATACTAATATAAACCTGTTCAGGAGTGAAAAGCCAATATAACAGAATTATGTACCTATTGTCTTTGTTATGAAACAAACTGTTAATTGTATTTTTAAGTTAAGTTAATTTTATAATTATGTTTACCTAATTGTCAATAATATTTAAGCTATTTGTATAGTTAAAAATGTTAAATAATGTTATTTTTAAGAGAATCGTTGCCAGTAGTTTTAAATGCACGCCATTAATGTGTAGATGCATTAAAACGAGGTTCGCGCACGCAATTGTTACTTTTGTCAAGAGGTGGCGCTACCGGTCTGAAACGAATGAACCGCTATCAAATGCGCAGTGTCAAAGCCACAGTGTTTGGCTGTGTAGTGTTGAGTTGGTTTAACTTGCGTGTCGTTTGAACTAATAAACTTATATTTAACGTTTAACGCTTTTTAAGAACATTTTTAGTCGGTGTTAGGTTTTAGTACTTATAAACAACATTAACTAAAGCTAATAAAAGCCGTCAGAGCGAGGCTCCGAGGACCGCGGAAAGCGAACCACCAAGCTCTCAGTGAAAAAGCAACCCTGCTGTCGATTCTTGGATAACTGCAAAGCGCGGCTTCCAAAGGCGACGGCGACTTTAACAAAACTCATAGGTATAAGTTGTAAATATTATGTAAAAAATTACATACAAATATACTAATACATATTAATCCTAGATACTGAAATGCTTACTAAAAGGCTACTTGTTGATGTTTTAAATTTATTTTTTATTCTTTTTAATTAATAATATATTTAATTAACTACATATTTATGCCAAAAATGGATCTCTCATAATATTTTTTGCCTTGTAGAATTAGCTATCTTGTCAAAAGTTTTTTAAATTAATTTCCTTTCGCAGTCCTTATCTTTGTGTCCAGGGAGTTAAAAACTCTCGTAGCAAGAAATGTATTACCGTCTTTGGCCAAAAGTTGTCCATTGAAAATGTTGTGTATTAAGGCTTCTGAATTGGATAATATTAAATATAAAAAAGGATAATCTATAAATATTTTTATTTTATACGTATACCTACTTAACAATTTTTACACATAATTGACTCACGATACGATACAAACACAAATTCACTACTACACAACTAACCAAAAAGTTAAACTTGAGTTGAAATATATTTGCTCGGACTATATATTTTTTTCTGTGAAAGAAAGAAATCCTCTTGCGTTCACCCGTTTAATATGGCTTCAGTCGTCCTTCAGATCTAACATCTGCTAGCGTCTCATATATCAGCTGGAGTATGACTTCGAGTCAATATGATACGGTAAAGGCAGATAGATATACACTTTATTTTACAGGCTTAAAATATAATAATAAAACATAAATAAAATATAAAAATATCGTAATTCGGAAATATATTTTGTTCAATATCACGTATGTTTATATATTTAGATTGAAACGAGAATGTTCCTGGTAATTAATTCCTATCATTTTTTTTTTAAGTTATGGTATAACAAACAAAATTTACACAGCGAAAATGCTACGCTTTGTATAGGTAAATATTTTCAAACAATTTTTGAATTGAGATTCACTCTGAATTGGGTAATTGTAACGTTAACCACATCGTTCTAATTCTATATGGTAGAATTTGACGATTTAGCTTATTTATATGCTTACGATGCATTTCGTGTAACTTATTCAAAATTATAATTAGGATACTTTCATGCTGAAGTGTCCTGTTATTTGTTTGTTATGATAAAATGTCAGAATAGTTTTATAAAATTAAATCCTAACGTGCTGTAAAAGACATGCAAACGATGACATTGGCAATAATTTCGAAAGAAAGAAAAATAAACAAAACTTATATGAAAACAAAATAACAAACGCAGCCAAGCACTCAGCTGTCAAAACAAAACTTCTAAGCGGGGAAGGGATCACTCTTTCCCTCCTCACTTAAGGGTGACACTTAAGGACAACACTTTCTAACTAAATACGAAAATAGCAACGTTACTGATTGATTGCCGGCAAGTACGGAAATACGAAGTAAACGTACAGGGTTTACAGTGTCGGACTGGTCATATTGGCAAGTTGGCAGTTACCGAAGGCCCACAGGGCCAAGGGGCCCGAAGTGACCTGCGGGCCTTAAAAGCTCCTTGACCTACGAATTATGAATGACTAGATCATTTATGTAATATGATATATACAGATAGACTGATACATATATTTTTTTTTATTTAGAGTAAGTAATAAGTACCTTCCTATAAAGTATTATAAATCCTTATTATCCATAATTATTATATTGTTGTAATTATATGTATATATGACGTCATAGTCAATATTTAATGATTAAAAAACTTGCAAAGTAAGTTTAATATAACATGTATAAGGGGGGCCCACAACTACATTTTGAATATGACCACAAATTTGGCTTTAAGTCAGTCTATGCTCGAGACTGGGTAGTTTAAAATGCACGTTCGGAAAAATTGATTGTGAAGTCCTATTGTTTCAAAAGATATACGATTACAGTAGGACATAGGTCGACTGTAAGCATCGTATTTAGTCACCTTTAGTGCACTCTCTTTCGGAAAACATCCGCGCCGGGTTGTGTGCCTGTGTGTGACGGGGTGGTGCCCGTAACGCCTGTAACGCCTGTAACGCCCGTGACGCGGGTGACTTCTCCCGGCGTGACAGCTCTTCCTTTGTCTCGCTTCAGAAACGAAACTTTATAGAATGGCTTTTGTGTCCGGCTTTTTCTCTCCGATAACCTAACGACCCGGCAGAACGTCTTCTGCTTCAGCTACCTCACAATACTGATCACAAAAAATACGTCACCCATATAAGCATTTATTGCATACATGTAATTCATTGAAATATGCAATATTTCAAAACAAAAAATTTAAAAAATATATTTAAAAAAAATATGAATAGGTACAAATAGTTTTAAAAACAACAAAGTGTTTATAAATTGCATTTTATTATTGGAAAAGCAAACGAATATCAAATAAACATCTGAATTCAGTATTTCCAAAGAATATTTTACGATAAAACTTCGATCGAAATTTCGACCTGGAAAATTGAGATGGGCTTGAGATGTGTGACCGTAAGATGTATAACTTTCTAAACATTAAGGTTTTGAACTAAATATTAGGTTTATATCCAATTAAAAAATATATATTTTAACCATTTTCACCCAAAGTTTATTTGAGATAGACATGAGATGAGAATATTACCGTGAAAAATACCAGCACCGGACACCGCAACAGTGACGCAATTTCACACCTCAGCTCCGAAACAAAACAGATCGTCAATCCAACGACATCCCATCTAAACAAATACTTATAACATAATGACATTTCACGTTATTTCCATAGAAGATACATAGAGATTCTTCAAACTTTAAACGAAAATCTATAAAAATAAGCACTGGTCTTCCAAAAAAACATAGTTGCTTTATGGTTGATGGACTAATATTCTTATATTATTCCAGAATAAAGAGTATCCCAGGATCATCCCCAAAGATGTTAATATTCCCTATTACGAGTAAAAAATATTAAAAAAAACGAAAATTATCTTTCGCCAAATTTATTAATTTTGTTAAAGCGCTGGTGTGAAAGTTCACGACACGCGACGATCAATATCGCAGCCTTGAATGCGGTCAGCCGGAGCGCGGTCAACGACCCCAAGAATTAGCTGGCGGCACATTACAAAACGGTTTATTAATATCATGTAAAGTTTTATTTTCTCGTAAAACAAGATGAATTTTGATATGACATCAAAACAAATCATGTTTGAAATCGCAGGGCCAATTTGCTGATTTTTTTATCGGGAATGGTCTTGGAACACGGTGTATGGTTACGATACATGTCGTTTAGGGCACTCAACGGTTGCGTCACAAATAAGTAAAAACTACAAATACCAATATTAGCGTAGAACGCCTGAGAAAGAATTGAGGTAATGCAAGTAAACGACATAAATATCTCATTATTATTTCGAATCAAAAAACACGGAAGTTGCATAAAAAATATTTTACCTGTGTAAACTTCATCGGGAATGTATTTGAAAGGATTTCCCGAAACAGTCAGGAAGAACCTCCCATCCACAGGAGACTTGGTGCCAGATCCGGGCGTGCGGTCGCAGCGCGAGCACGAGACACCGACAAAGGGTTTCGTCAGAAGAAATGTGGCGAACACGTTCACCAGGAGTCTCACCGATCTACGCATTCTGAATGCGAGGTCGAAGCTTTTAGTACCGGACACTTATCTGCAATCAACGAAATAATCCAACTTTACAATTACTTAAACAATATCGTTAAAAAAAGTACATAGTTCATACGCATGAAAAACAGTTTCAGTTTCAAAAGTAATAGTGAAAGTCTACTGATACTTCGCGTGAGTAAGGAGCGTCAATTAGACACCAACCGTTAGCTGTCTTCCCTGGTGGAGTTTTGGTGGAGATTTAGATCCCTTACTTACAATTTGTCACAAATGATGATTTTCGACGTACTGAAGGAGAAATAGAGGACAAACATCAGTCCCGTCATTAGTTGGTATCGGACGGATGTATCGAACTCTTCCCAGAGAACGAGATGTGATCATCTACGAAACGTCGGGACTAAATAGTCCTGTAAACACGGTATCTAAAAATCCGCAAGTTTATAATTGTTTAATTAGTAAATTTTTTTACTGTTAATGTTCGCAAATCTAAATTATTTTAATGCTAGAAGCCACAACATTATTCTGATGTAGGTTTCCCTGTAACGTCGGTAATCCTAGAGCATAAGCATTGCCGCAGCTCGACACCTTTAGTGAACAGGCAATTTGGTTCAAACACCAAAACCTTATGACGAACTCTGACGAGCATTTTCAAGCGTTTAATGAAGATAAATAAACCATTAATACTCAAACACAGATGTTAATTGTTTTTAACTAGGCTTCCTTTAAAGGCTTTTAAAAAATAATAACTATGAAACATAGGTAAGCTGTATAGTTTTTTTTAAAATAGGTATAGTAAGTAAAATTAATGCTTACTATTAAAATGGTATATAGAAATGCACTCAGCGCTTTCCGCATGCATGGCGTGTGCATTTCGATTCATAATTCCCACTTTTAGAGAGTGCAATGCGCTCTTAGAGCTCGTAGAGTGCAGCTTTAATACGGGCGGGCGGCAAGCCTTTGCTCTCGCGTAAAAAATCTACTGGGAAAGCTCTCTTAAAACAATGAAATCTCTTAATTAAGTATCCATATTTTGCATTTTTTGTAATAAAATACTTTGTAATAATCCATCAAAAGGTGAAACATGCATTTATCACATTTACGATAACAAATGTCACCTGACACGCTAACCATTCTTCCATTCACTTCATACCCGCTGTATGTAATGTTCTTATACAGGTATAATCTACTCAATTCATTATTACTTACAGATACATTAAAAAAAAATACAATAATATTTTATTTATATTATGTTTACACAGTAAATAGGTATTTTTAAGGCAATCTATAATACACTCAGCATAATTTTAAATTAAAATAGTTTACCTAGTTCACACGTCCTAAAAGTATTAATTAAATTGTACATATATTTAATTTCTAAATTGTGCTAATTATTGTTTACAATGCTCAAAAAATAGACCTAAAATAATCTTTATTTTGATTTTTTTTAATGTATTTTTTTAACTAAATATACCATATGCCTACTATACAGGATATTTCAAGACCATTTCCGAAGGCTGAAGGGAGTGCTTTTGTTACTAATTACATGTAAGAAGTTGTAAAAAACAATGCGAAAATAATTTATGCCCAAAATTTATTAATTTTATCAAATTGCGTAAATTCACTTTTTGCTCGCAGGCCTGACAATAACCCGGTGCGGCGCGGCCTCGCCAGCGACCGAACACACGATAAGAGCGATTTTATATTATCACGTAAAGTTTACAATTTTTTTACTCGGAAACCATGATGATCTTTGATATGAGGTCAATACAACTCATGTTTGAAGTCTCAGGGCCAATAAGCTGCTTTTTTATCGGAAATGGTCTCGGAACACGGTGTATAGAAATAATATTTTAGACACCGTAAATTCAAATTAACTATGTTAAGAAACTCTTGACAGATTTTTTTTTAATTTGAACTATATACGTATGTAAAAATATATAGAAATATTATGTTACAGGGGTATTAGGCGTTTGTTCAAATTTGGCTTTTTTTCTAAAATAAAAACAAAAATCATAATTAAAATAAAATTATAGAATGAAGGGGTAGGTGGGGAAGCGGTCGCCGTGCCGAAAGGTCCGAAAGTCATTGCATCCGGACAGCCTTCGCCGGCCAAATTAAGTTCGCATACCGCCGCGCTGACAAATATGCCGCCGGCAGCGCGACGAGGTCATTATTTACGTAAAACGTGGTTTTTCCACGTGGAAAACCCAGGACAACAAAGCTACTATAGTGGAGATGACAAATTGATGGT